>OY759230.1:22320352-24720352 GCA_963662185.1 Eilema griseolum | reverse complement strand
CTCAGGAACCTCTCGCAACTACCATTTCGCATAATAATAAATAAGTAAATATTATTGAGCCGTGATTTTCCTTCAAGTGGAAATTGAATTACTTGCCTAGTTAGTCGTTCCTCATCTACGCAGGTATACATATATTTAAACACGCACAATACGCATATATTTCAATATTAAATTAATTCCTAAAGAATGACTGTAAATACAGTTAATTAATGGTGATTTTAATTTAAAAAAATTAACATATCAATCGATAGAATGATCGATTTCGTAAAAATAATTGTATCAGTAAAGATCTTGTCACTTTTATCTCGCAGCATTGTTACTAGGTTGTCGTTATAATCAAAGACTTCCTACTTCTGTAGTCTGCGCCTGAGTTGCAAAATCGCTCGCATTGTATCACTACTTCCTCGCTATGGAACCTTGAACGACACACCGTATTGAATATCAACTTTAAAATATCGTAGTAAAATAAATTTAACCAAAATTTTTTTTGGATAAATACTTAAACAAAGATGCAATAAAATAGACATCTTTAGATAGTGTTTTTAGAGGATTTACTAAATGAAACACTAGGCTAGTATCCTTTTATTAATAAAGATGTGTGTGGACAGATTGTGCTGAACAATTCAGCACATTCTGTCCCCACACATCTTTATTAATAAAAGGTTGTGTTACCAGCATTTTAAATGAAGAATGTTTAGTTCTTTTCTATGTCATTTGATATATCGAGGTGAAAACTTCGGATGCGACTGGGAATAAGGGACAAAACATTTTATAGGTGCTTAAAGCACTCTTAAATTTTTCGTCAAAAGCATTTTCCATGAAAAGAGCCTCTTTATAAGTTGTGCTCTAAAAATATCTGGATTTTCGTTGTACTTATACCTACATGGCTAAAATATTTTTATCCCTTGGAAGATTTTAAACATTTAGGTTCTCAATTACATGTAAGTACATTCAGTTGAGAGTATGTTCATTTTAAGTAACATACTCTTTGTGGAATGCCACTAACAGGCAATTGATAACAATGCAAATATTTCGTCGAACACTCCACTTTTATCACTTTGTTGTCAATCTTACGTTTGATTATGCATCTTTGTCTATAATAATATGTCTAGATAGTGCAAAAAAGTTTTTCTGTGATGGTGGTTGTACCATGTTTTTAGATACCTGATGACTCGTTGGGGGAAGGTCACTCTTGTACCTTTCTCTTATCTAACTATACTCCATTTCGTTAGATACTTAACTAAAAGTAAACAATATTAAAGTGAATTTTTATAAAAACACACATTAAACAAATAAACTTGGATAATTAGATGAGTAACTAGAGTCTTAATTTAGATTTTATCCGATAAAATGAGTTTCTAAACAGAAAAATATTCATAGTGAGTTTTTAAATAAAAAAATTAAACATAATAAAAAGACACATCAAGATGGCTTACGTTTAATTAAATACCCAACCGAATGAAGCATAGTTACTAGCTTTCTATTCTTAAAGTTACGTATCCATTAAGAGTCCAGCAACATCGATAGGTACAGATGGCCAAGGAAATAAGTGTAAACATTTACATGCGAGGGTGTATATAAAAGTATACGTATTATCTTGGCTGTGTGAAATTTTTAAATACATACGTGATTATTGATTTATATCCTCATATATGTCTAAATACAGCTACCGCTGCTTTTAAATTTGAAATATAAGTTTTAGTACTCAACAAGACTTGCCTAAAAGAACAAAAACACACAGTCTCATACAAATTAATGCTACATAATGAATAATTAAATATTTCGGCCGCTACTCGCTCCGCAGTCAAGGTTACCTGACCACGTACTATGAAAACTAAAAACTGATGTACAATTTTATTTGTCTTTATATTTAAATCTTATATAAAATCTCGTGTCAAAATGTTTATAATCAAACTCCTCCGAAACGGCTCGACACCCGTTTAATGAAACTTTTTGTGTATAATTGATAGGTCTCTAGGTGATAAGGTGCCCAATTATATTTTTTTTATCTTTTATACCATTTAGGTGACAGACAAGCACACGGCCCACCTGATGGGAAGAGGTTACCGTGGCCTAAGACGTGTGCAATATCTACACTCGCGCTGCTGACCCTAAAGAAAACTTCTAATACCCCTCTTGAAGAACCCCATATTGTAGGCTCTTGGCTATCTCTTTGGCTTGGATATTCCTAAGTATTTTAACAGCGGCAAAATAACGTTTACCCGGTCAGGTTTTGATGACAAACATACGAGAATTGTAAATTCCCAAACGGTTTAATCCCACTTCATGAAATTTTGGTGTAAATATATACTTGCTGCATATGGCTTGAGAATAGGTGGTAGTATTATTGGTGGTCATGATAAACGAAATTCGCATGAGCGGTATCGCGGAAATTAGCTAGTAAATATATTATAATCTCACTTAAAGTAGACTTTAACAGTAAAATTAGAAGAAAGTCATATCTTTTTTTTAATGTTAAGTACTATAGCGACATTAATAGCCGTTTCTTTGCATAGTTTAACTTATTTTCATTAATAATAAATTTCGCTATGAATGAACCGGTTCAACCGGATATGTAAGAACCACACTCTCACTAAAAATAGACTTGGTAAAAGTAGATATATTATGTATATTGCATTTCGGTAGTCTTTGAGTGACGGACAGTGCTCTCAAGCCTGATTCTACACTTTTTCATGTCTTTCTGCATTTTATTAACCTTCGTACCTGAGTATTATTTGTAACTAAAAGGAATAATTTTTTTTTGACTGTCCTGCGGTTGCTAAAGTACGGGTGGTACTTTACGGGAGAGATTAGATGAAGAATAAGCAATATATCGAGTACACCAGATTACGATAAATTATTGACTTTCTACTTTAGGTTTTTATTAGACTGTGGGAACCGCTTACCATGACGTGATCCATGAGTGTTTACTACTTTTGGAGAAAATATCAATAAAATCAATTTTAATCCTATCCCTTTCTTTATATTTTTTATCACCTGTCCTTCCATTTCACTACAAGGAACGAACAACGACGTATCTGCTATCGTTAAGAGCAGCAGATACGTCATTTTACTTCATGACTATGGAGTTAATAAAATCTATTACTGACTACAATGAAGATACTTGTTGATATCATAAAAACAAGTATAAAGTCGTAACAGTCACTTAATATTGATGTAAGGGTCGTGTTCACTTGTTACTGGAACAAGTCCACAAGTACAAGAGTATGATGCATTGGCGCCGGCCAGTGGAGATTAATAAAGTTTTGCTAATTGATACGGACTTGGAACTTGTCACAAGCAATTAGTGTGCACTACTTTTGGATTCTGGAACGTCTATATATAACATTTTCACATGTCACAAGACCGAGAAATTTTGGTTGTAACTAGCTATTTGGGTCATAAGTGTGGACTATTGGCAGCCGGAGTTCTCAGAAATGTTGACTGATGTTGTGAAGTTTATTCGTGATCTTTTAAATTAGGGACTAAGTCAATGTGTTTTAAAAGAGTCTACTCTAGTACAAAGACAAAATTGTAGTTACAACTCTTAGAACAGTTATTTTGTTGAGGTAACCAAAAAAGTCTTGTGAAGAGAATATTTAAAATGAAAAGATCAATGATTTTATTTAATTGATATTATGAGTTCGTTGTCTATTCAGGGTTAATTGTACATGTCCTTTAAATTCTTTTTGATATATGCGGGTAGTGCATAATGGATAATACAGATAATGTTCAGTACATTCAACATACCTAATTAGGCATGAATTTCTGAGTTTAACGTCATACTTCATGCTCATAAAACCTTATTAAAATTAAGAATGATCATGGAAATAATGAAATATGACTGTTAACTTTATTGTTATTTGGTGAAACTTTATTCAAAACGATACCATATTTTAACTAAAGCCGAACCCAAATGTTCAAACTGGTCTCATACTAGTGTCATACATATTAAAAATTTGCATACATATGCAAAACAAAGTGTATTACTTACCTGCGAAGGTAACTGACCATAGTAATATAAAAACTAATAAAGCAGCTATTATAGTCCCTTGCTGGAAACCCATATGTGTCGCTAGACACAACATCAAACAATAATATTGATTTTCAAACTACTGAATGAAAGAAAAAACGACAACAAAGCAAGCCCAATTACTATTAGATCGATTTGATTGTCACTGTTTAGGTACTGCGTATAATACTCGAAAATTATGACGTGTTATGACCTCCACGTTTTTCAATAAGAATTTACTTTTCAACGTTGTTCGGACTCAATTTGCGGAAACATAATAAGTTTTTTGTAAGTTGATGTCGTAACTTCACGGTCAATGTCGACAAGTCGACCTTGCGACTCACTCGAGCACGTCTCACGCTCGATACCGCCCGAATAGTGGACTACTAGTTACGTAACTCAACTATTAATTTGCTAATGTATCCTCGCGAAGTGAATTCAAATCGAGTGCTAATCGAATTGAATCGTGGCCGTTGGCAGCGCTCATTGGACGCAAGTTAGATTAGCAAAACTTGATTCGTACCATGTATACTAATGTATATTTATTTTGATTATTATGAATCGCGTAATTTAGACATATGTATGCAGGTCTTTTGTTTTTATTGTTACGACTACCTTTAAACAAAACCTTATGATATTAAACTTACTGTTCATTGATTTGAAGGCTATTTTTTATTGACACCTAAATACTCATAATTTCTTCATAACAACAACCTATCACACAGTAAGTTGATAGGTGATAACCTTAGTTACGGCATTCTAAGTCAATCGTGAACAATATAACCAATAAATTGCAAGAAGTCATTGACACTGTTATATTACATGAGTAACATTAGTATTATCAAGTGTAAGCGTCACTGCTCGCCACTACGGTCGCTTTATTTTTAGACTAGGCCGCACTAAAAATAGTACAACAGTTATTACTGAATTAATATTTCTAAAAACGGATCGTCTACGCGCCGGTGATAACGTGCCCGAGACCGATAGTACCAGTGACGCTTATGCCGCCATGTTGGATTGTTTGTTTTCGTTTCTTGCTTACGGATTTTTTATATTATTGTCTTAATATTAAAAAACTTGTCACCTTTTTGGGCTTGAATTGCGATTCTAACCAACACCATGAAATAAGGTGGCTACTACGGTTATCAATTTTGTTTATTTTATTTTATTTTCCTTGCAATATATGTTATTTTGAATTGTAAAAAGTAAAAGTTTGGTATTGAGATATCGAGTCGTGTTAGTTAGTTCGTATTATATATTATTTATTGCAATGTCCGTGCAGTGTATCAGAGATCGTGTAGTTGATCGTAAACGTAGATATAGATAAAGAATATATTATCAACTGAATATTTATTTACTATTTTATTTGTCTCTTTCGTTTTTACTCAATTAAGGTCTTAAAACATTAGTGTATAGCATTGAATAGTTATAAAAACATCATAAAATAAAACAAGTTTAAACTTACTTTAGATAGTTGTGTCAATCTCTATATACATGTATTTATACAATTGCTAACAGTCACTGAAGGTACTTAAATGTGTGCATTATTTATTTATTTGTGAGCGTTTTATTACCACACGTAGTTGTGTTATTTATTTTGTAAGCAAACACTCATTATTTTATAATGAAATAACATTAAAAGTAAACTACACTATTGAAATGTTAACTGCAAATCTATGTGAAATAAAATTAGGCTGTTATTTGTGTATGGGAGAGAGTTAAACCTTCTAATTTAATTTTCCATAAATTTCTCCTTTATCACTCATTCTAAAATGCGCGTGTATTGCAAGCATTTATAAACAGCAAACAACAAAATTGTTAATCTGCAATTGTTGTAACTGTAATTCGACGTATTATAATATTTATAATGCATGTATCAATAATTAAAAACACGTACCTACATGATTTAATACGGCCTTTCTCTTCTTTAATTACAGTGAAAGGTGTCTAATAATTTAAGTTACCTAAAACTATATGGTTATTAACATTCAACACACACAGATTAATAGCAACTGCTTTTGCAATTACTGTGGTAATAGTTCTAGCCTTAGTATAGAATTGTTTTTCTTAATTCATAAACACTGCATTAAAAGAACGCATTAGCAGATGTGGCAACTTTACTTACAATATCGCTGAAACTCAATGCAAAAATGACGTAAGTAAATGGCATAAGTTTTCCTTAAGGATGTTCTATCTAAGGTTTTATGGTTTCAAGTCTTATAACGAGAGAGTAAATCTTGTTATAAAATTGATTAATATCTTACAAAAGATCTATGTTCACAAACCCTACTAAATGATTTAAAACACAGAAAATAGAGAATCAGAAGAATAAATAGTCGTACTTGTCAAATTGTGGTTTGGTTTTATTCTGGTCAGATATGTCATGATTTTCGGTAACTACTTTCAGTTTTCATGTAATAGAGAGCCAAGCCTGTGACATGATCAACAGGAATTTTTCTCAACTCAGGAAATAATACCCTTTGACTGGTTGATACAGAGAATTCAAAAAAATCGAATTACGCGTTTTGTCCACCTGGAGAATTAACCCCAGGATCTCTAGCATATTCTATATTATAAAATGTTGAAAGTTTAAAATAAAATAATGATCTGAAAATTTAAGGAGAAATGACTAAACTATCTTTATTATAGTTTGTACTAACTTTCTATACTACAATGGCAATGGAATCGGTTACAACAAAAAGTAATCGATGACATAAATATGCAGAAAAACGTAAACAGACCTATTTTGCACGACTCACAGCAACCGCGTATCTGCACACAATCATAATTATTATGAATATTTACTCTGTTGTGTCAGCGGCCATGATCCCTGTATCTCGATGTGATACATCATCGTATTATTTGAGTATCATTTTGAATTTATTTTATCATTTGTTATTAAATGTCGGAATACAAATTGCAACATATGACGCTGACAGTAAATAGAAAGAACATTTCTATACATTATACTTATATATTAGTAAAGTGTCCAAAGTAAACATACGACTGTTTACCGTAATAAATATTGTATAATAATATCATATGTAGTGTAAGTAGACCTTCCCCTATACGTGATTGAAGAGGTAGGTTGAAATATAATAATGCTTATATTATTATTCATAACTTGACAGTTCACACGAAATTGGCTTTTGACATGCCAACTAGGTGGTTACGTAGAAGCACTAAAGTGACCTTATAGGATTAACTGGCAGTAATGGCTACACTTCCCGAAACTAATATTATTCGGTTTATTTGAAATCCTGTCCTACTAATAATATATGTGAAATTTTGTTAAGAGTTTTGGATGTTTTATATTTAACTATGGTTCAAAAGCACAGAATGACGTCTGGGTAATACACATGTACTACACTTTTTATCCTTAGAATAGGTTTCCATGGTTTGCGAGAATGAAATCAGAATTCCACACAGGCAGAGCTGCGTGTCGTAAAAAATATTGTCAAGTTTTACGTGTCAAATAGATAATTAATGACAAATTTATAGCATTTTACTAGAAGCACAAAATAGTATCAATTTGAAAATGTAATTAGGTGTCTAATCATAACTTCATTGGAAACCGTCAACGCCAGGTCGGAACTTTGACCCTTGGCGGTCTCATGCCGTGGGTTCTGAGAATTTTCAATTAAAACCAGCAAGAAAAGGTTTCATCGTTAATGTATAATCAAAAAGTAACACAACTAAAATATAGCTGAGTAAGGTTCTAATAGTTCCTAATCTCACCCAAAGAGGACTCTCTCTTAAGAGACGATCCTGGGCCTGCCGGGGTGCGAGGGATATGTCTCAGATCTCACCTCCGGCAACCTGCGGCCCTCACAGACGGCGTGCGTTTTAGTCGGTTCAAGTCCGACATAACCTCCTCCACCGGTGTCGGTGGTGGGGGTATCTGTGAGGATATTACGCACATTGAAAAAAAAAGGACCTAATAGTATTCTGATGGTCATCCTCACGTCATCAGTCTCTCGCTCCCGATCTAATTTGAGTCAGTGGTGAAAGCCAGCCTAAAAATTATATCAATAAATACATAAAAAATATTTCAATTAAAACTAAAGTACATTACCAGGACTTACTGAATTTCACTGAGAAATCGCGAGAACCTAGTTTTGTTGAATGAATTTCCACTGGTAACATTCAGCCAATTTAAAGCAATACGCTTAAAGTTGAATGAAAGTGTCATGAAACTCTTTTTATTTAATTTTGGACTTTGAGGTTATAGATATAAAGTCTTAAATTTATAGTCATTTTTTGCAGTGACTGGCATGACAGTGGTTTGGCTTTAGTAGAATCGATGGCATGAAAAATAAAAGTTCATAATTAAGAGACTGAATATTAATTGAAATTATATTTACTATTATAAAAAAAACCGCGGTAGCCTAGTAGTATGCGTAATGGACTGCTGAGACGAGGTCTCGGGTTCCATTGCATGTTTTACCATGGCACACACCAATCACTTTTCGATACTTTTCTAATTTATGTGTGTATTTAGCGCAGGTTTATAAGTGTCCGGTTAATGGCAATAGGCTCACCACCTATTACTTTGGGACCTAAACATAAACTGACAAAATGTGGGTGATAGTACCTCTGCCTACCCCTTCGGGGATATAGGCATCAGTTTATGTTATGTTGTTGATTATAAAGTTACTGTTAACTATCGTCTGACAAACAATACATACAATTGACGACCTCCGTGGCGTAGCGGTAGAGCATTCAACTGCTATGCAGGGGGCGCGGGTTCGATTCCCGCTCAGTCCAAATATTTGTATACATGAATATGTATATTTGCATTGGTCTGGGTGTTTCTATGTATAATATGTATGTATTTACAAAAAAAAGTATCTAAGTATGTTTATCCGCATTCTAGATCCAATAACACAAGCTAGTTGAGCTATGCTTACCATGGGTCTAGATAGCGTTGTGTAGAATGTCGTGGAATATTTATTATTATTATTAATTAATATTTCAAACAATAATGAAACATAAATGCAAATTAAGTCTGAGGACAATGTTTGAGGTTATTTGCGATACTGTTGTTACAAATATTTGTTTATAAGACTTTAGTCCATTATTAATCGTAAAAATAGTCGGTTGTCATACGAGCAAAATGGCAGTCGTTACATGTAGTTAGAGCCCTAAAAAGTCCAACAAGTGGTCGAATAACTGCAATATTTCGCAGTCGCCAATGGGTTGTGTAGGTCAGATGACAGTCGCTTCACGGAAAATATCGAAGATCAGCCAAATCTACAGTTAAACTAACAAAAGAGAAGCTTGGACTTCGAAGTGAAAGCTTCGGATGTTATTGAAGGACTTTTTATTAATAAATTGCTTTTTCTTGTTGCAGGTATGTCCTGATTTGTGATGCAGACTGTGATGGCAATTCGTATATGTTCAAGACGGCGATCATCTGATTAAACTTTTGCTCCAATGTGGTGTCATTTGACCTCCCTCTGGCAGTGATTCCGGCACCGATTACGTCACAGTCTCTTCGTAAGTATATTTCAGAACAATGCCCCGTTCAATATGTGATCGTAAAACATTTAAAAACTATTTTGTTTAGCTTGTACGTGGTTGAAGCTGTAGTCAATACATTCATCAAATATTAAAAAATGTAAATTTAATATACTATCTAAAAAAAAAATATAGTGGTGTAACTTATCACTACTAATTTATTTGTAACATTTAAAACAATTTTAATGTAACATTCAAATTCATATCATGTCTAATAACTTATAGCAAAAAAATAAATAACCTATTATAATTCATAAATCAAGTTCCTAATACGACTCTTCATATCAAGGAGGTAGGACACGGCGGTATTTCCGCCCAATTGAGCAGTCCGACTGGAGAAGTACCTCCGCCCTACAGAATACCGCGGCTATTTATTATAGCCGCGGTATTCTGTAGGGCACTACCTACGTGTTGTGTTCCCAGCGGTGAGTAGGGTAGCCAGAGCTCACTGGAGAATTTGGGCTGTCAGTGGGAAGACTAAAGGCCTGTCCTGCTTTGTCTTCTACTGACGGCACAGAAACTCTGTACTTACAGGGTTGGCAGCGCGACTGTGACTCCTCTGGTGTTACAAACGTCCATAGGCTACGGTAACCTCTTTCCATCAGGTGGGCCGTGTGCTTGTCTGTCACCTAAGTGGTATAAAAAAAAACGACGTCAATAAAATTTTAATGACAAAAATTACATTTTTTTCGAAAATCGTTTAAGTGATTTTTTCGTGTACAGCAGACGGAAAAGTGAAACTAATTCTAAACGTTTCTTAAAGACTGACCAAAAATACCTATATGTTTTTACTTTTTGCTTTTTTAACTAAATTCTAAACATATTATACTTACCTACACAACAAGCGTGTTCAAACGAGTTTCTTTTATTGTTTTCTTTGCAAAACACTTCAGCTTATCATCCTAAGTTTAGATCTTGAAAAATTTATAAAGATTAAAATATTGCATTAATATTTTCTTTCCAGTATTTTGCCATAATATTTTTATGAAAAGTATATATTAAAAAAAAAAAACATTTTGGTGAATCTAGAGAACAAATAAAAGACTACTAAAGATTTCACTACTACAAATTAGCTGCTAGCTAGCTTTTATACAATATATTTTTATTGAGCAAAATGGAATAACACTACGTGATCCGGTTTCTACTTCTCTTTTTCATAATTTGGTTTATTTAGGCTATTACGGGAGCATCTGCCGTCTGTTATTCCGATACCAAAAGATTACACAATCCTGCGACAGAACCTAGTCTGTCGATCAGCAAGTGTACTGGCTCACAAATGAGGTTGACATGGACCCTCAAAACCTTCATTTACACCTGCCTCCTGTAGGCAAGATATTATCCCTACAAAAAGTAAAACTGAATAATCAACTAAACCCTTACCTATTTATGAAATTTATATTATGGGGTCTTAAATATGAACAATCTATATGTTTATACATTTAAATAATTTATCATCGGCAATATTCTTCGGATTAACGTCTCGTGATTAGGTACACGGGAACACTCTGTCATTAGCTTTTATTAACTATTCATGGGTTTATTCCTAAGTTTAATTCCCTGCAGCTTATTAAATCTAATGTAGATAAAGTAAGCAGCTTTGCAGCTAGTGGAGGACGGGTATCTTAGTGGAACGGCCGGATTTTTCTGCAGACACCTGTATTGCTAAGGTTGTCACGTTTCGTAAAATAATACATGCGTTACAAGAATCTGTGTTGAAGCTCTAATTTTGTTAGAGGAGAAGTAAGAGAAAACGTATTATTATTACGTTATCACAATACACTTTTTAAATTACGCTAAAAGTTCGCGCTCAGTTTACTCTTGCCTACTAGAAAATAAATCTACTAGATCTTTGTCCATTTATCAGTAGGTGTGTGCCGGCTTCCGGATGAAGTTTCTTTTGATAGAGCCTCAAAACACCAAATAAAAAAAAAATTACAATGCCTATTATTACTGATACCTACTTTATTTTCCCAAAAAGCAAAGTAGAGGTGTCATAAATGATTATGCACGCCCATTTTGTAAGCTATTTTCGCAATAGGCTATTTATCAAAGTATGTAACATAAACATTCAAAATTTTAGAAATAGAATTCGGATTGTTCAACCCTAGCTAGCGGCAGACTAGGGCACCAATCAGGCGCGCTTGAGAGCGCGAAGAGCGGCGACGCATCGCTTCGCAGATAGTAATTTAGTGTCGTTGCTACGTGCTACTGAGCTAGCCCAGACCGGTCCTTAAGCAATTAAGCGACAGAGTAAAAGTATTAAAAATAATAACTTTTAACCCATTCGTGTCGTTAAAAGAATATTAACTATCAACCAACATAAATAATAGTTATTTTTTATCTTAGAATTTACCAATTTAGAAAAATGGATTTTGTTTTATTAGGCATTTATTCAATATTTTTATTGTTCCTTTCTAGATTTTATTACTGACCAAACTTTAATCTTATCTCACCCAATCAATTGAATGTGAAGATTAATATGATTTTATTCTCAAGAGTACCTACTTACCTACATAAGCATAGAGAACTACGAATCTACTTATATATATTAAATTTTACTACCAATATAAATGCGAAAGTTTGAATGAATGTATGGTCGTACGGATGTATGTTTCTTATTCACTTCGCTTAAACGGTAGAGCGAGTAATGAATTTTGGCAAATATTTATAATTTGGATTATCACTATGCCTACCTTTTATCCTGTGGATCGCGGTAATAACATCAGTATATGAACAGCTATAATGAACATTTAAAATGATTATTTCTGTAGACATTATTTCATTAAATGTAGGTAGGTTTTTTTCCTCTTTTGTAAATTTAATTTAATCAAATTATATTAAGTATGTGTACATAATACTACATAAAAAAAATCATCGATTTAAGTACAAATGCTTAGTTTTTACTAAACATATTGAAATTTAAATTGTTGTTTTATGAAGGTCAACTTCTTCAGTAAACAAAACAATTAATATTTTTTGTTTCCATGTAATTCGCATTTGATTAGGGTCCTCCGTTATTTGATAATATCTCCGTACATTTAGTCTAAAACATAGTTTTACATTCATAAAAACGAAAAACAAAATGAACGTGCTTGTGGTTAATAAGGCAGTAAACGCAGACATAGAATAGGTAGGTAATTTCTCAAGGCTCAGCAAGACTATTATATTATAAACCTATGGTATTTTATTTTTTATTATAGTATAAATAAAAATTTTCAGCAGCACAAGGCAGGCAGTCAATCATAATTTCAAAATCACATTTCTATAGAACATAATACGAATATGATTATAACGCAGTTGCATAATTGTGTTTTGTTTAAAGGGTAACTTATTAATTCATGTGATTTAATACCTAAAACTAGCAACCAGTCTTGGCTAGCCCAGTGACAGGTGCAAAGCCATCTATGGCCTTATCGACTTTTTTCAGTAGTTTACAGAAAGTGCTCAAATTCTGCCTTATCACCTTGACTTAAGGTGTATAGTATTTGGTTAAAAAAATATGCATCCAATGCGCTTACAACGCGTTCCCATGCGATCTTCGCGTACTGTTTTTTTTTTCTTATCTGAAACGGGTCTACAAGAGAAGATTCTGGTTTTGCAAGGTAACTCGCAATGCCGATATTCGATATTATCGAGTGGATAGGTATTTTCGTTTTGTTTTAAATTGATTGTTACTAATTCTTTATTGAAGTCTGTGACGGATCATCGACTGACGGCGTAGAAAATAGGCAATATGAATGCTTCAACATATTCACGAATCTTTTTTACAAACAAAGTATTATAAAATAGTATGTATTTTAGCATTATGCATGTATTACGCGTAATATGCTAACCATTTTTTTTTTTCAATTTTATTTATTTTTGGTCCCGTGTACGTAATAGGGATGAGTATAGTAGACTGAACTTTTCAGATAAAAGATTTTGTGTTGTTTCATATGCCACCCATGTTCATCATGTTTTCATATGTAACCACTTTCCATCAGGTGAGCTGTGTGCTTGTTTGCCACATAAGTGGTTTAAAAAAGAGCCTTAACACACACAGCTCTCAGGGACCTATCGCTGTGCCAAATTTCATCTAAATTTTTCCAATTTATTATATTCGAAGGACATTTAGATCGCAAATAAAATTCGCTTTAAATCGCGACTCTCGCGTTATCGTTGTTTTAACCTTGTTTCAACTTTTTTGTGGGAGAGCCTCTGTACAAGGTGTAGTATTACTAGTGTGTTTCGTAATACATTATATAATCGTTATGTTTTCACTACTATTACGTTGATTACAAGCTATACCCCGCAGCTAGTGAGGTTCTCGTAAGGCCTACCGCAAAATTTGTAATTCGTTCTAGTTTCATATATACTTCACTTTAACCTACTGCGCTGCTTTTTTATTACTAAGCTTACAAAGTCAGTATAATCTTACGGTTACCATGATCTAAATGCGCTATAGGAACAGCTATGTCACTCTAAAAAGGAATGATGGCCACTGGCATTTCACTAGCAGCACGAAATGTAAACTACTTAAAGTAAACATTACCTACACATATTACCAAGTTAATGTTACGAAGAGCATAGGTTGTTATTATCAACCAAATAAAAGAATTTTTCTGCGAGAAAACAATTTTTTTTCCTGAATTTTGCTTTGAAACCTTTTTTACCAACAAAAATTCCCAATTTTTGAAAAATAACAAATGGGCATCATTTTGCTATTCTTCCTCTTAGTGTTAATCCCAGTCGTATATGAAACTTTCACCTCGGAGTCCACTTTACCAGTCTATCTGCCGCGTTCACCACCGCCACGCCACGCCACTGATATCTTCCTAAAAAGAACTTCATCAAAACTTCTAGGATTTGTTTTGAACATCTAGAATGCTAAAATTTGTTCAGAAATAAATGAAACATATGTTACTTGAAAAATAAATACAATATTATTAAACTTAAAAGTAAACTTCTCAAAATATGTGTGTCCGTTGTAATTACTTTCAATTCTTTCATTATTATGAACAAAATCTATTTAGGTTTTTATTTATCTTTTTATATGTAATATCATTGTCTATCGATAAGATACGCAGTCTATATTCATTTATGCACTAAACAAACCTGTCAGTTATTACCCAGTTTTATATCATGCAACTAATAATTTTGAACCATCTGAGCTTAATTTGCTGTGGGGTACCATATTACGACACTTATTACTACACTATGCCTTCAGTAACATAAATATAGGGTTACTTTTTACGATTTTAGTCGATTGCGTAGCTATAATAAATGATTGAAGAGTCTCTCGAGAACTCGTAGAGGTTCATAAGAAGGGTTTAGATTATTTTCAAAAAGAGAATGAAAATTTTAAATACATCGCCTCACTCAGTACGGTTTATAAAAATGTAAATGCCCTCCATGACTAGGACAGCTTCACGTGACCTTGTCGGCGGCCATTACTTTTTTTCGCGCGTTCAATGTTGCCAACACGACGCCGCTGTGCGGTGCGTTCTCTACTTCGTTTTTATTTTTCCTATAAGGAAACTCGTTATGCAACTTTGTTTTATGTGAAAAAGCCATTACTGTAATTAGTTGACTAGTTTTTTTTAAATAATTACATAACGTTATTTAAAATCAGATAAAATATAATAGGTATTTACTTAAGGCTTTTAAATGGCTAGCACTGCAATCTATTTGCCAGGTTTATGATAAGTTTCACACAAGAAACACTCTAGATAATATAGACTGAAAAAATAAGTTTATGATAAGAACTACCTACATTTCTCGACTTCCAATGTTATAAAGACCATGATACCGATTAGGTCGCGTAGTGGTTTAAAAAAATAATAATGAGCCAGCTTATCTTAAGACATTGATTGTTTTGTAATATTATCTCGAAAACGTTACTTCATATTGTAAATATTAATATAAAGATTATTGCAATACCTAATAGTATTACTTCAATCATTGTTGTAACCTACACTGCAGCACATAATAAATAAATAGTACAAAATACAACATATTTCCGCATTAGTGTAAATTTTTAACGTTTTTTATAATACTCTAATCTTATGCTAAATATTATTATTTGGCATAAGTTTTTAAAATTGTGCATAAATTGTATATAAAATATAAATATATACAACGAGGAAACCCTGCCAGCCTGATGGTCCAGGAGACGTAAATTTGATATGAACCTTTGGATCAAAAATGAATTATTTATTTTGTGCATTATTTAATTTTTCATTTTAAAGTCAAAAAATGGTAAGTAGTACAATCTTCTTAATCATCCTCTTCATTAAACACGTGTAGTATAATATCATCGTAAATTACAAAGACACTAACCAATAATCTTATCATGTTATTTCGCCAAATATTACGTGGAGGTAAATAAATATCGATTACGATAGGAGTTTGGCAAGAAGCATGTGATGTTGTTATCTGTTACGCCTTACGAAGCTGGGTAATCCACTTCCTACTGCAGATACCACGTTTGGAGTATTTGCCGACGAAATCTACTATACGAGACCTAAGATCAGTATCATGAAAATCGGAAATAGTTTATTTAATTCACAGTTTTTTTGCGGAGTAGAAGTTGAAATGAAACTTGAGATGAACATAGAATTCTCGTCAAGATATAAATATAGATATCATGACTTGATATGTTGTACGAAGAAAACTAAAACCTTATTTTCAAGACGAATGTTTTTCCAGCTGTACCTACTAATATAATAATAATAATCATACTTATAATTTATTTTTTAATTACAGAGAGACAATGAGGAATAAGTGAGTTAGTAAACTTAATTTCTTAAGTTAGTTACGTGTGTTTGTAATTGGCGGAATAGTTACTTAAAACTTGTTCAGTATTTCCACTTTCTTCCGACACATCGTTAGCACCATATTCAAGGACAGAAACGTTACACACCTACAAGGGCGTTGTTGAGTTCCCCATAACACGCTGCACTACAAATTTCGACTCTATAATGATCCAAGTAAAAACTAGTTCAGTGTGTGCGGTTGTTAAGACACTCGGCCGCAGATTGAATAAACTGCTTGACACAGATTCGCGTTTTGGGTCAGACGGGTGCGAGGAGAGAGCCCAGTAAATAAAATTCTATGCCCGTTACGACATCTTGCTACTAGGAAGCAAGAATACATTTGATATTATAGAAGTGATAAAACTCAAATATATTCCATTTATTGATAAAATACAGGTGTTCATAATGTTAAATAAAATATTGGATACTGTGTGTGAAACATATTTAGCGATTTGTAATTATCTAACTACACAGTAGATCTTATGAAGTATATTATACAGATAAACATTCATAAAGTACAGATATAAATAAGAATTAAAAGAAAAGCTCTGAAGATGTTCAACCAAATGATCCAACATAACTCTACACATGAATAATCAGCTGTTCATAACATTACCTCACATTGCATTGTGCCGTTTTGACAATATAGATAAGATAACGATAGTTATACTAGCTTATACAAATAGCAGATATACATGATGTATGATTGGGTATGGTTCAGCATAGCTTCATATTGTAGAAACTTTTTTTTAAAGGGAGCGAGTTCTTAATGTACTAATTTATACAATTTGTATAATGATCTTGGGCATAATTAGTTACTATATGTTGTGAGTTTTATTGGTAGGTATTTGAAACCAATTTCTTTCCAAAAGCTGAGAATAGAATTGATAAGAAACGTAGAAAAAGAAATACATGTTACACATAAGTTTGGTGGTTGTTTAAAAATACTGCAATCTAAAGACAACCTTACTGAAATCACACAAAGAAACCTTCAAAATTCTTATATAAAAATCTAAATCCCATAATTGATACATGCATGTAAAGAATTTAGTTAGTGTTGTGTCAAAACACATGTGTACAACACCACACAAATTGTTTATTGATAGCATTTCAATTTTAGATAAATGTTTAACAACTAAATGACAAATAAAATAACTTTAGTTCACTATATAACACGGTACGTTTATGATGAACATCAGTAACCCTAAACTTATATCCAATGTCAATCGCGAACGTGATACCATCTATACTGGCGCCACTCTGCGCCACACATTAGCATCTGAAAAACACCACTTAATACAATTTGACATTGTAGTCTTTACACAACAAAGGAATGACCTGACATCGCCTTATCAGCAACTCGCACACCCAACTTATCTTATTCTACTCCTTCATAAGTAACTCTTTATGTTCCACGAGACGAGTCACAATTTCAACAGCAAATTGTATCTTGTCATAAATATCATGGTTCATCTATTTGGAAGGATGGAATAAAATGAATTTGAATGTAACTTCCTCAAACGATACAAATTAAAATTTTCATTAAGTCTTCACGACGACTTTACAGCAACTACATTTTTTTTTGTAAATAGAACACGTCAATTACTTATAAAACCGGAGACAGTAAGCCATACAAAGTCATTAATTATTGAACACATTGCGAAGAGTCTAGTTAGAAGAATTTTTCAATAGCTAATATCAACAGGTTGTTTATAATTTAGCAGTAATTCACTTGCATTTTAGTTGAAAACTGGAAATATATTTTGCTGTTCAAAATGTCAATGGGATTGCCATGCCTTTAGAATTTGAAAATAATGTATCAATAACTATTCACTCAAATTAATAGAATACAAAGAAAAACTATTACTTTCCCCTTAACTAGTTATAAACAGAAAGTGATATGTAGGTAGCTGATTTAAAAACTGAAAGTATTTAATAATACTTGGATTCTCGTAGGATCATCTTTAATCTTCAGAATATTTTCTAGGACTTTTGTTACCAGCGCGTCGACGGGCTTCTTATTACTTGAGCCCGTAAATTCTTAAGTAATTTTGTTTGGTATACAATATTTTATTCTATTTATAATACATATATAGCTCATATTACTTGTGACTATACAAAATTGTATTACGTCTTCTTAAAATAAAAGTTTTCTTTAATGTCGCGATACTAAAAGTGGCAATTAAAATGATAATATTAGAATAGCAGATGCAAATAAATGTTCTGCCAACTTTATTACTTTTCTAATAGCTACTAATGTCCTTATAGAAGGAGTTGCACGAACGGCTACAGCATTTGAAGTAATGTATCATTCACCACACGTCGCGAGAATCAGTTGCATATTCGATGTGTAGTCTCACGTCTTCCGTACAATGGCTTACTACTGGCATAAGATTAAGTGTAGCGACGATGTCACCTTCACGCTCTGAACAAATTGCATGCGAATCACAATTATTGACGTTACTTATATGGTTAAAATATTATAATGATTATGTCTTGAATTTTCATGTTCTGGTACATTAACTAACTGCTTCTTTTATGTTTGAACAGAAATAAGATACGAATTGAGAATTAAAACCTATGGTTACAAGCATTTTTAATTATTTTAAGAACCAGTTTTCGAAGCACGATTAACAATAACATCAATAATGTAAGAATATTACTTTTTCATTCATCATCATTTTAAGCTAAATCTATAAAATTGTCTGGAATATTAGGGAAATAGGACCAGTGTCTTTTCAAAACGTAATTTTAATTTTATTATCTTTTTTAAAAAGCATCTGAAAATGTTATTAAAGTACTTCGTATAGCAAGAGTCACTCTACATCAATTTTTATTCAGTCATAGGATTATATTACACGTTCAGTTTTTGCAGGTCATGATGGTAGCATAACAAGAGAAGACATTAAATCCCAAATCCTCAACAAAGAAAACTTTCCTGTTGTGGATAATTCAATACAAATTACTGTCACTAAAATATCCTATATCACAAAGAAAGTTTCAAAATGAATTAGTTATGTTTGCTTCGAACAATGTAACGAGCTGTGACGTTTTACCTTTTAAATATTTATCGACGTTTACTTGTTCAACTAAATACATGTGTGCCGAATCGATAATGTTGAATGCCCAATTCACGTTACTTGATCGTTTCATGGCACTTGATCCATGGAATTTTATAATAAACTTTCACGTTTCGTACTTGCATTATCAATGATAGTTTTGTCACTGTAGTTGCTTGAAACTACACTTTGTTATAGAAAGTATTATATGAATAAGATTTTTTAAACAATACATGTTCCTTCTAGATAGTCATTTAATGTTTATCTACTTTCGAATCAGTATATTGTTACATATAATTTAGAATATGCTTTGCATTACTTAGCACTCTGAAAATTAATTACATATTTACTTTTTTGTTTCGTGCGAACACGTACCATCATGTTATTGCATGACTAAAAACTTCTTGATAAGTACTAAAATGATTTTGTACAACAACACAACGATTTGCAAATACTCAACTGCTGACAAAAAAACTACAAATCCATAGTAAATATAATTGTACCATCTCGGTAAATACTACATAATGTAATCTCTGACACTCACACACATGTTTATGCCCTTATACACGCACAAACATTTGTGGTTTTCTTTATCAATACACACGAGACAAGTGCGGTTGTGTTAGTTGGATGACGTCATGCAATTGTCATCGCTGTCACGGCTAACGAGCGGCACTCGGTTACTGTTCTTGGTTATGTATGATCTTTTTTTATTTGTTTATCACTGAATTCTTTACTATAAACGTAAATAACAATTTTATTTTGTTTGTACCTGTTGAAAATATGTACATAAAAATGCAAAATACACCAAGAGGGTTTTCTCGGTATTAAATATTCGTATAAGTATCTTATATTGAAATTTGATTTCAGTTTCAATCTAATTGGAACTTGTTTAAACCCAATTTTGTATCATACACACACTGACAAACAAGGACAATAAATTAATTAAATTACAGGCACAATGTTTCATAGCTGTTTTGCTACCATGTTAAGTGACATTGTATTGAAAGCATTATATTATTACAGCTTCATCGTGGGTCTATCACGTGCTTTTAATTTGAATGTTGGTTATTAACTCACTATGTATGTTCTATTTATCAACACATTTTTTATAATCTTCAATATAGATGTTTATATTTAATGTAAACCTACTTAATATGGCCGTTAAATTATTTTTATTTTCACTTTGAATATGACTTTATGAAACCAAAAATTAATTTGTTATACTGGAATAGTACAAATATATGCTGGCATACCTATATAGTGGTACATTTATGTAGCAGGAAGCTGATTTTCATTCGGCATTGAACGTGTTGATACAACTGTTATTGGTTTTGACATGTGTCAAACGGTACATGTATAGAGTAGGTACTCGTGAGTAAGCACGTGGTCGAACAAGCGTACATTAGAAAAAAAATGTCACTTTCTTTTTCACTGAACTTGACATGGAACGTACGCTATGACACAGCTAAATAAAACGTTTTGCTTATGTCATAGGCACGCGAGTTCACGCCTCGTATTCACGCTTAAGGGATAATAACATTTTAATATTTTTCATACTGTAATAATAAATACTTATACACATTGATTTGTGGTCTAACAAACAACCCACAGATAATTACATGGTTGAATGTGCTTTTCCTTAAATCAACTAACAGCATTTAATTAGCAATCATAAACCAATACATGATACCCCCGTTGCAGTGTTTTGAATTACTGTCCCATGAAACCTCTCAGATATCTAGTGTTCTCATTACCCCAAGATCCATCTTGTAACACCTTCCTTGAAATTCAAGGACAGTCCTCAATTCGGGTTCTCGGGTCTCTTTTTCATTGGGAAGTGACTAAGTGAGACGGTCGTCGGTCGGCTGTGAGACCTTGCCTTCTCCCCCCTCTCCACGCCCGCCGTCCGATGACGTCATCCGCGCCATCTTGGGACTATGACGCGTTGCTTGGCAACCACACGCGACGCACTTAAACAGGTTGTATCACTTGTATCGCAAAATTTTAATATGCAAATTGTATTTTTTGTGTAAGCATTGTAGAGATACGTTAGAATTTTTCGTAGGATAGATACATTGCTTATTATTGTTAACAAACTGCATTTCTGAATATTTTTGTCATATTACATTTTTAATAGTAATAATTACTTTACCTTTGAGTGAAGTAAACTTTAAGTAAGTTTAAATTAACTTTGAGTAAAATAAATCACAAATGTGTGGTCAATTCTATTCAATCCCTACGGGAAATTCTGTAGGTCCTCTAAACATATCAGTAATATACATAAACCCCTAAAGAGCGTGCCATAAAGATTCTGTCAACCACCGAGTTACGTAGGTAGGGCTGCGTCAGTCATCATTTACTTATGGGATTTGATAATATTTTAAAACGAACTTTAAAGCCCCTATAATTTTTGAAATTGGTTTTTCTTTTTTCAAAATAGTTATGAAGCTTTTAAACCTACATTTTAAAATACTGGTGCTACATATTTTATACTTACACTAAAGTAATGATATAAAATGAATTGGAGCATATACTTGATAGCATAAAAAGAATTGAAATTATGATGCAATATAAAACTGTACACTAGCAAACATGATTTTGTTTCCCAGAACTCCAAGATTAAATATTATAAGTTTTATTAAATCTTTCCAATTTATCATCAGGTATCATTCCAATATATCATTTTTCTATAGAATACAATGTTACGCGAGATTGCATCTTAACTAAATATCATTATGAGTTATGTCTTAACCAATATTTATTTTATGCCGGAAATCATGTCGGGAAATACAGACCTGTATACATTTACGCAGTATTCTTGTACCTACAGTCATCACATGTAAGAAATTCGTAGTAGTTGTAGTCTGGCATTTACGCTTCTATGAAATATCGTTCAATGAAATGTTCCTGTAATTTTAGTCCAACAAAGAAAGACATATTCATAGGTACATTCAAAAGCATTGTCCTCAGCTACTAACTACTGCAATAAGTGTACGTAATGAGAAGAAAGGATAATTTTATATTTTATAACTATGTTTACGATAATTAACGCAATTATGGGATAAGTATTTGTGTATGATTTTGCACTGTCTAATGTTTCGTTGCAACGCAGGCCATGGTAGCGCTATTATTTCGAAATTACGTACTAATTGTACACTCAAACAAACAAAAGAAATTAACAATTATAAAGTTATACCTCACCTCTACTTTTTGTATATAATATACTAAGCATTAAATACTTACATTTTTACGTCTATTATTTTTTGAGGTATTTCAATGTATAAATCGTTTGTAAATTTGCTAGTCTTCAGCAGCTTTTGTTGCTGAATATTCATAATTTGAAAATTGGTGAGGATATAGCTTAGAACCAGGAGACAGACATAGAATACTTTTCATCCCTTTCGACCTTCATCCCGTTCGACATTGTTACCGTGTCACGTGACATAAAACTCCAACAACGAGAATACAAGTCTCTTTAAAACGTATAACAAAAACCCATCTGACATGGAATAACAAAACGCGAATGATAGCTAAACGTAAATATATGAGAAGAGGTAAACATAAGGCAGGTTCGAGTTACAGAAGTGACCATTATTTAAATAAATTCCGAACGTAAAGCGGACGAAATCGCGGCAAAAGCTAATTAAATATAGTGACGTATATAATAATACCAAAGTCATATTAGTTTCATTGGTATCGTAAAACTAATTACTACCAGTTATTAGTTACATGTGCTCGAGTTGAACCGGTACAGAACGTTTGCAAAATCAATTAAGAAAGGATATATAAACGAGAGCCTTGATCTTATTATCCAAGAGGTATACAGTCTTGTGGCACAAATATTCGCGGTAAGCATAAAGCATTTACACACCGAACAACGGCCTATTGACAGATAATAAGATCATGATTGTCATGCAATAAGTGACGTTTATTAGAGATATGCACTTTGTGTATCACTTTACTGGACAAGTTTACTATTCTTTGCAATTATAATATTAACTAGGGAATGATTTTAGGATCTTGCGTAGATTTAAAGGCTAAAATCAATTGACTTAAACGCAGTGCAGTACACTGCCGTTATAACAAGTTTGGGATTGTATTATCCTTTTTTTATACTACTTAAGTGGCAGACAAGCACACGGCCCACCTAATGGAAAGTGGTTACCGTGGCCTATGAACGTGTGTAACACTAGAAAAGTCACATTTCGCGCTACCGAACTTGTAAGCACAAAGTTGTCGTCAGTGTCGTATGCCGTTAGTGTAGAAGATAAAGCAGGGCAAGTCTTTAGTCTTCCCACTGACAGCACAAACTCTTCAGTGAGCTCTGGCTACCCAACTCACCGCTGGGAACACAACACGAAGTTATTATGACCGCGGTATTCTGTAGGGCGGAGGTACTTCCCCAGTCGGACTGCTCAATTGGACGGAAATACCGCCGTGTCCTACCACCTTTGTGTTATTATGGAAATTACACAAAAATAGTCCACATTTATTAGTAGGGAGAAAACAGTGGCAAAGGGTGCAATTTTTTGAAAGGAACCCGGCGAAAATGCATGCCTCGATCTAGTTTGTCATGCACCATACGACTGATTGGGAAGCCAACTGGAATCGGATTATAGGTTACTCCTAATAAAATTATGAATCACAGTAATATATCTTTTAAAACAACAAACACTTAAACAATACATAAGAAACCACCAGCTGCTCAATCAACTACCAACTAGTCAAACAACTGCCACCTGCTCAAGTATTTCATACTGTTGAGAATGCCAGTTTCTACTCTGCAAGTGACGTGATTGCTATAACTCCTTATGTTACAAACGTCCCTAAATCTAAGTACCTAACCATCAGGTACAAAAAATTATGATGAGTAACAAAAGTTGTTTAACAAATTCCAATTTACAAATACCTTTCTTCAAATTAAATTTCTAAATTTAATAGGAATGCCTAATAAATCAAATTTATGTAAAGAATCAATTTAACTATTAATTAGGTTAGTTTTGGAAGGGACACAATAATAGATGTCACAGGACTACTAGCTAGAGTTTAACATAGAGAGAGCGTGAGTTTTTACCCGACTGCGCCAACGAGGGTAATGTGTTAAGCGTGTATGTATGTATGTAATGTATGTATGTAGTTTTCTTTGTTCCCCTCTACAGTCCTAACGGCTGGACCGATTCCGAAGAGCGAAAGATATTCATCTCCCGAGTGTCATAAAGTAGGCCATCTCACTTCCACAACCCAAAGGCGATGTCGAAGCAGCGCAGTTAAACCTCTGAGTTCTGAGTTTCTTCTAACATTATTCTATTCTTTTTAACTACTACTTGTTTATTAAGATCAGGGTCGATATTTATGTATCCTTTATCCTTAACTGATTTTGCAATTAATTTATAGCGGTTCTACTCGACAATATCGCTTAACAACAGAACAATGATAATTGTAAAAAACAAAAAGATATTAGTCCCGTCTCTTATTGTATATATTGCGATGATGAAAGTATAGAAAGATATAATATCCGTGTGGTGACAGATAAAGAATGCAACTATCTCATCCGAAAAGTGTCGTAAGTGTAATGGATAAATATGCAGACGATATCACTGCGAGAGAAGGACAAATCGAAATAAAACCTTGTGCCGGACCCTTTTAGCCAGCGTGGATACAGTGATCCAAAGCCTTCTAATATAGAGAGAGGCATATGTCCAATAGTGGATTGCGATAGGCAAATAAATTGATAATGAAAGTAGATATCAATCCCTGAAAATGTTTTCTTAAGTAAAACTGAGTTATACAAAAGTTTTATTGCCAGACTTTGGTCTATCACAGCTCTACTTGTTGCACTACAGTAGGCAATAATATGTTTTATGATCTATATGATAAGAAAATTTAAAATGTGTAATTATTACCTGAAAAATATGACTTGTAAGAAGTTGAAGATATAATACTGGAAAATCGCCAAACACTTATAAGTAAAAATTACATTTCAAATGAGAGCAATACTTATGCGTTTTTTGTTTCAAATAGAGCTATCAGTTTTACGACATAGAACTCTAAATAACTCTTATTATTTGATCTCCATGGTTTTATCGGATAAATCATTCAGATCACACTCTGTTGTTTTCTCATTTTATTTATCTACCGCATCTGCGAAGGCCAGTCAGCCGAGTCAACAATCTTTGTCTGTTGATGTCCAAAATTTGGCAACTATAGCCTCTGATTTTGGCAATACGCCTGATAATAGTAGCCAATAATAATAGTATATATGATTTTGTAAACATAGCCTATAGGTAATTAAATGATGAAAAAAATATGTGAAAATGTTTTGACATGTAAAATTCAACGCCGTCGTCGGTGAGATTCTGAGACGAATAATAACTACTATATTTATAGAATTTTATTGTTCAGCATTGAGTGTTATGTCTCTTTTCCTCTTATGCGTATTTAATAGGATAGAAGGTGTAACATTTATGTATAAAATAGTAAGTTTACAATAAACGTAAATCTAGAGATAATCATGAACTTATTTCAGGGATTTGTTTGCTTTAGTTAAAAAGTTTCAATAATTAAAATTATTGAAACTTTTTATTACTTTTGCATTCTAAATATGTAAATAAACATCTCCTTTTGTAGGCAATTTATATTATAATGTAAATGTTATCTCACGGAACGGTAGGAATTTAACAACATTATATAAAATAAACTCACGCCTATCCCCGAAGGGTTAGGCAGATGTGCTATCACCCACATTTCGCCAGTTTATGTTTAGGTCCCAAGGTGGCGAGCCTATTGCCATTAACCAGGCACTTATAAACCTGCGATAAATACACACATAACTTAAATAATATAATATATGATGTTATCATGTTTTGTATGATAACATCATATACGAAACAGGTGTATGAGGCGAGTGTGGATGGTACCGTCGGAAGGGGAAGACCTAGGCGCACATACCTGGACCAAATCGGGGAAGTTTTAGAAAAGGGGCAGGTCAGGAGTACTCTAAACCGACGAGCATGCATGAAGAATGTAATGAGAGTGAATGAAGCGAGAGTAATATGTCAGGATCGTAGCAAATGGAGATCCGTGATCTCTGCCTACCCCTATGGGAGACAGGCGTGATTTTATGTATGTATGTATGTATCATGTTTTGTTGTTGTTATACGAAACTATTAAAATTCGGAAAAAAACATAATTCTAAATCACATAACTCTATTCTCTACTGAGTCAGCCCTGATTGATACTATTGCATATTACACTTACTATATTATAGTAATTGCATAATGGATTCAAAAACCAAACCTGATACTGCGGCAATTTATGGTAGAACCAAATATAATGCTGCACTATCCATTCAGTCAACAGCCAACAATTAATATAAATACGTTGGCTTATTTATTTTAATATTCGATGTGTTTATTCCAGTTTGTCCTGTGTGACATAGGATAAATGTGCAATATTAAAATACCTAGAAATTCCCCATCATTGCGGTGCGTCACTAGCAAACGTTGTTCAGTAAAATCGTTCAGTTTTAATCATGTTAAGTGAATTATGCGTAAAATACGTGTTTGCGTAAGTTACTTCAAGTTCAATCACGTAGGCTTTTGTGTACAATCTTTTGAACTGATAGCTTCCGTTCTTATGGCACGTCACGCCACACACCAATAGCAGTCAACTTTTTAGAGGAGTTAACCCGTTATCATGTCAATATAACTGTCACTGAAATATTGCATTTTATTACAGATAAGAAGTTTTGTGAAATAATAGTACAGTTTTTCAGGAATCCGACAAAGGTATCAAGTATCCAATACTTTAAAATCTCCTTGAATTTGATATCTATACACTCAATCAATTAATTAGCCCAGCATAGTCCACTGCTGGATATAGGCCTCTCCCAATATACGCCATTTTATCCGATCCTCTGAATTCCGCATCCAGTCTGTCCCAGCCACCTTTTTCATCTATACAATATGCTTTTAAATTTTATGGTACAATTTAAGCCTTTATTATTTGCAACAGCATATGAATAATGAAAATTCTCGCTTTCAAAGGTCGTCCTAACAGATAAATACCTAACTGGATGTATGTGTATAAGCTTTAATTAATTAGTAAGACTGTAAACCCCAAAAAGGGATAACTGTACAAATACTTCTATCAGTAAGTCTTCGTTAGAATTTACTTTATGTGGTTAATTATGTTTCAGGGATTTACCTCATTTCATTTAAAATGAAGTTGTAGGTAGATTTTGGTCCTAGTTGGCATATTTTACGAAGGGAAGGATCCATTGCCTCTCTCGTGTTAGATAACCTAACTCCTTCTTGCCCCAATTTTTTGCAATCGGTGCAACATGGCATTATCTACATGCATTGTTGTCAGAATGGTTTTTCCACAATCACACTCTTCTTTGCCCTCCTCTTTCACACAATCCGTCATTTCTTGGTCCTAATATTATTATTTTTATACCACTTAGTAGGTAATAGGTTTAAATATACACAAATTGACTTTTAAAGTTCTATTATACTTTGTAAGTTCTATTACACTTTGCACTTTGAATAAATTAACTGAAAATACGTTTAAAGTAATGAAATAGCAATATAGTGATATATCGTCAAATCCTGGAGTACAACCGCATGGTTTTCGATACCTGGGCCTTCGTCATTTCAGTGCATAGTCATCGTTAGATATGGTGTAACTTTTTCCTTAAATCCAATTCGCAATATAATATTAATTGAAGGAATGAAGGAATAATAATAATGTTTTAATTAAACATTGATTTGAGAACTTTTCCTGTATCATTTATAGTACATTCCAATTTTAAACAATTTCACTGATATATTATGTTTTTTAATATAATTTTGAATTTAAACACATTAAGACTTAGAACTTAGATGGAAGTATCAGCATCCATATGCAATTTTTTGACCAAAATTGTGATATGCTGTTAACTTCTTTTTGTAATTCTTCTAATTAAGTTTCATAATAATATATGCTTAGTATATGGGGCTAAGCGGTAGATAGTTTCTATGTTACTCTGAGATGTACAGAATTCCCACTATCCTGAACAAATGCTATCCTAACAAATCTTGTTCAGGACTAAATTTACAATAACCATAATTTTAGAAACATTTAATCGACACAGATTATTCAAATATTTCAAGAACATAAACATACAGTGCTGGTCTGAAGTGTCTCATAATACTACCTTAATCATTTCCAATCGTCTTTGTAAAATAGTAATTAGTTTCCACCTAGACACCGCCACTATTAAGAAATGAACTATTCATTTTATAACAACGTCTGAGTTCCAGTAAATGCAAGTTACTCGTGCAAATAGTTCCCTACCGCAAATTAACCGCCTTATTATTCGCCTTTACACCTTCGTAAACGTTTCTACGTATATTTTCCGTTTATTTTTACTTTTCTAGCTTGTTGTAATATTTATTACCTTGTTCCCATAGTGGCATTAGATTCATCTAGGGTTTTATTATGATATTTAAAAAAAAAACATTTTATATAAGTTTATACAATCAGACCATTACTATATCCTCAGATTCGTCTAGCGTCATGTCACATCCGAGGAAGGGGCCAGATGGAGAGAGTTATCCCTAGGTCGCCGGAGTGCGAGGGATATGCCTGTCAACCTCACCTTCGGCAACCAAAAACAACCCACAGGCGTCATGCGTTTTAGTCGGTTCGAATCCGACATAACCTCTCACTCCAGCTCCGATGGTGAGGGTATCCGTGGGGATTATAAACACGTAAACAAAAGCGTCATGCTTCATGCGTATCGTGTTGCTCAAGTGCCGTGTTCTTGTGAATCACTGCTTTTGATCCTGGCGTACATTAATTACAACACTGTATAAGTAGTTGTCTGTCCCAGCCATCTGAAAAAGGTGGCTGGGACAGACTACACGCGGAAGGCAGAGTGTTGGATAAAATGGCGCACATTGGGAGAGACCTATGTTCAGCAGTGGACTGCAGTGGGATAATTGATTGATTGACAAGTAATTGTACCAAAATATTCAAAAAATCACTTAGATCCTTTGCTCCCTAGTTGCGTATATATTAGTATATGTTACGTTATATATGTATTTATTTGTTTTTGTCTTGCCGCGTATTCTAGAAACTCCTTGAAAGTTGATAATAATTGTAATGAGTCAGTTAAATTTGCGGTTTATGACAGTGTGCCACACTGTGGACCAAATAAACACAAATACTTTGCGTCTTTAAATCAATAAAATGTACTAAATACACAGTATATTACAACGATCGTCAGCCTTGTAGTAAACAAAATATGAGCGGGGATAGATGTTAAAGTGAAAAATAATTACGAGGAAAGTTCAGAGCTCAAGGATAAATCCCATGTTGCCACAATAATATCATCGTTCAATATCCATACCTATTAACTATCCTGGGCTTACACGTGCCCACATACACATGCTAATCTCCATCTCCCTGTACGTATAATGTCCACGTGTGTGGGTGGTTCGGCGCACCACCCACCAGTGCATTATGTGTGGTTTTGATCGAGCTTGAAGCTGAAAATTCAATCAAATGGGTGGTTGGATCGGTTAATAGAAATGTTATTTATAATAATACCTTTCTATATATTTACACTTATTTGCAATTAAAGGAGAAGGCAGAGTTATATGATCAAAATTTCGTTACACTTTTTTTTATTCATCGTAAGAAAACCGATTTAATGCCAATTAAAATCTACAGCTCTGGACTACAAATTCTCTTTGAGAAATTCTCAACAGAAACTCTAAAAAAGTAGTATATAATCGAACTAAGAATATCATGATCACATTAAAAACTTTGGGTGTAACACCACCGCGGACTAAGAAAGTGAACCTTAATTTCTGAATAAGAATAGAATCCTTATTATGTCATGTTGATGCAAAGTTGACTCTAAGGCATTCTAAAACAATACTCAGTCTTGAATCAAAATTTATAACTAGACTGATGAGAGACAGACACAATGAAAATCGAGATTCAGGAATACGGAATATCGTTTTGGAGTAGGCACGGGCCTAAAAGTAGTAAATTTCGTACAAACCCTATAATTAACTTTATAACTTGAAACTCATTCGAAATTTGTCAAGATTGTAATCAAACTGACTATCAAGAAAAAAGAATAATAAGCTCTAAGAAATTAATCAGCCCGCCTTCCCAACTTTTCTATAGCCATCATTGTACAAAACAAACAAACAGACAGTGATTCAGTTGCCATAGCGATTATGTTAGGATTCTGGACATAAAATCGCGCGGGTGTTCCCCATTCCTGCGTCTCAACACCCACGCCCCGCACAAGGTCGATCTGTATCCGGACAGGAGAGGGGGGAGGGTGGAGGGCCGCAGGTGTTTGTGTGGTGACTTTCATGTCGAAACTGCAAAATGGAATTGTTATAATACGAAACGTGATTTTGTTTACATAAAAGATTTAAGTATTTGTTGTTAGATCATATTTGTATTCCGATAGTACTGAATATACAAAAGAAAATTGTGTGCAGTGATACACAAATTACAATTTCAAAAACGAGAGACGAGATTCCTGTCACGAAAAATATCTCATCATCATCATTCTCTTTTCTCAACTTATTTTGGATCGGCACTGCTCCTTCTTTATCTAAGCGTTAAGCCCATCCGAAGCCTGCACCTCGGAATCTGGTATCCGCTTTACAAGTTAAAACGACTTTTACCAGTTTAAAGCTTTTATCTGACTGTATCTAATCAGACTGAACTACGATATTTTTTGTAAAGCTATTACCACCGCCGAAGCTGACAACCGAAGAAGATAAAGTTTAAATAATACTGAAAAATATTTTATACCTACATAAGTTGTTACTCACGATATTTTCATAACCCACAGGAATTTATTCCTAGTAACCTATCTATTCACTCATCCAATTATTATAATAAGTTCGATTAAATTAAATTTCTTTTCACTTATTCGTACTCAAGCTTCCGTTGCTCTTGACCTAGAAAACATTGCTACGTGTATCGATTCAAGTTGGTATTCATCTGTATAAAGTTCCACGAGATGCGTTGCCATGGTTACCGTATTGTACCGCTGTTACTGCATCCGGGGTTTCTGCAACGTGAACCAATTTATTGGATTCGCTTACCTGTAGCGCTTCAGCGTTATTACCGCAATAAATACAGGTTTGATTATTGTGTTCAAGATTGAACAGAAATTACCATGGCACACTCATATGACTTTTCGATGCTTTTCGAAGTTATGTATTTAGCGCAGGTAATAAGTGCCCGGTTAATGGCAATAGGCTCACCACCTATTACGTTGGGATCTAAACATAAACTGGCGAAATGTGGGTGCTAGCACCTCTGCCTACCCCTCCGGGGATATAGGAGTGAGTTTATGTTATGTTATGTTATGAACAGAAGTGGTGCTGGAGTATATAGGTATATTTTAATTGATGAGTGTTATAGCAGTCTAGAGATATTCTGGAAAGTCGAAATAGGGATAAAAAGACATCTGGAGCCTTACTAAGACCTTTGGGGTCAAGTACCTGTAAGCCTGCATACCTACTAATTAACGGATGAGGCTCAGTCGCAGGCTTTGCTTTAGGGTTCAGGTGGCCGTATAAGTCATATCCAACTAGGACAGTGACTTTTTAAATTTTAATAATAAATGAATAATTAATTTGAGATAGTCAAATAGATTACAAAAACCAAAACTGATTGTCCTCTGTAAATTTATATATATTTGAAAATGACTCAATTAGAATCCCTGCAAAATATATAGATCTATGTTTAGATTTCGATGTACATTGTACAGTGTGCCTGGGAAAGGTACGCCCACGCGTCTCCCTAATGTTTATTACTCCTCTCAACAGTACATAGAAGTAGACTCATTACTGTAAATTCATCTCCATTAGTGTCATTGTAATTCAATACTGAAACAGTGATTTATAGAGGAATTTGAAAATAATAACTTTAGGTTTTATTGATTTCTAGCTGTTCCTATGGCTCCGCCCGTAAATGGTCTTGTTCCCCGGTTCCCGCAAGTCATTGAAACCATCCTACCTATATTTCAGACTATACTACTTCCATGTACCTACCTACCGAGTTTTAGCCAGATCCATTCAGCCGTTTGAACGTGACTGAGTGTTTAGAGTTCAAACATCTTTACAACTTTTCACATATATTTAATATTTGTAAGACTCGTTTTTTCCTCAATTATTTAAGTACTGTATTGCAAATAATTTAGTGCAATACTTATACGAGAAAATATTCGTGCAAAAATTTGCTAGGAGTAAACTCAATATTGAGTTAAGCTCGCCTTTGTTCACCAAGATGTATTTGTGATTGCCTGTTGATTGATTGATTGATTGTTGATTGAAAATTAAAGAAAAATTATATGATTTGTACGATATAGGCCGTTTCAGCAGCGGATATAATATAAAAAATTTAACGCAAAATAGTCACTAATGTTTATTCTTATTAACCATTAGCTTCCATGATGTAGAATTTGTATAATCTGTTTGTGTTCGTGATAATCAAATATTATCAGCGTCTGTCACGCAGTTCCGTGGCTGAGTTTCAATTAACAACACTTAATAGGTATTATAACAATATTCTCCGATACTCTTATACAGCACTATCTTGACCAAAGCAAAGTCTAACTTTGGCTAAGCAAGCTTGTAATATGGGTTCCCGAATGCGAATTAACATACATAGTATTTTTTTTTCATACAAACATCGATAGCAACCATACGAATAGATAATATTCTAAAAGCCCTTAATTGGGTATTTGACTGACTAATCAAATTAATTACGTTTTACTAAACATCAAAACGGTAAGTTATAGAATTTTTACCTGTCCTTTTACCATTCTTTATTCAATGATCTTTTGTTCTATGCTAGGTATATTTTATTAAATATGTAATATTATTACTATTGCAATGCTATCTACCGTCTTGTACATGTTAACAGCTATATGTAAAAACTTGTAATTGGCCAGTTTATATTAAAATTGTTTTTAATCTGTATTCTAGCTATAAGTTTTTCGTAAGAATAAAATAAAAAACATGAGATTGGTTAAATAATTTATTTTAACGGGAAAATCAATGCGCATGGAATTTATTTTCACTGTTCTTTATTTACTCAATAGTTTAATTCGTTCATTAATCTTCACTCGAAGCATTCCTTTTTGTGTGTTGGGTTAAAGATATCCGCAGTTATTTACCTCTGGACGAGACGCAGTTCACGGCTTTACGCTTATGTTAACCTTTTAAGAAAAAAACTTAATGAGCCGTAAGAAAAAAGGGAAAGACTGTGTCGCCGTTAATGATTCGAGCTTCACTTGAATTTGCATGCACTCACTTTCAGTTCATTAATTAAAGTAAATAATGTTGAGGTAAAATAAACAAAAGAATGTTGTTTTCTAGAACAAATTGTTTTTATCTATATCTCACTTACAAAATGTAGTTTTTAAATACTCACACTTTTACATCTTCTTTTTTGTAATTTGGGCGAACCCAGGCATTAGTTATTGTCGTCCCTATTTTGACAACTATATTTTGATCATATTACCGATAAAAGTGTAACTTTTTCTTCAATTCTGATATTTTATCTTTAGCTTGCATGATTAGACAATGCGAGATCACAAAGACGATTATATTTAAAAATGTACTCCAAAGGGATTTTTTACTGAATGAAATAAAAACAACAAAATCCCACATCTGTCAAATTCAGGATATTAACACAATAAACCACGGGTAATTAGAGTACAGGATAATCACCCGCAGCGGACACATGATAATGCATGATTAAACGCAAGTGCTGCGTAACAAGCCACCTATAAACACAGTGACCTGACACCCGCCAGCCCGCTCTAGCCCACTCAACCCCCACCAAACACCCTTTGACCTACACACGAGCCATGCCAGTAAACTGCACACAAACGCACACTATCTCAGCTGGAAACCCACACATATACGGAAATAGGGGATACTGGGCAAACGTGACAACGTGAACTACACATACATATATATTTTACGCACACAAGTGATCGTTTATATACCTACCACCTTAAGGATATTGAAATGTAATTTGAAGTGTATCGAGTAAACATCTTTATCATATTTATCTTTAACCACAGCCAAAATGGTTGTATCTAAAGTTGACATTTGACACTTCAATTAGGTTAGAAGTTAGTTGAGAAACAGATAAACGTTTAAAATTGCTATTAACTTATTTTATTTAATCACACCTGTATGTATCTTCAAAGAGGTGAGCTCACGACCCACATAAGTGATTTCCGTATCGTAATAATCATTTTAAGAGCATCAAGTACATGCGCGCTGCCTACAATAAGACAAAACGGGTGATCGACATAGGGATTGAAACTGGAAAGAGAAGAACAGTTGCCGATAATTCTATAATTTCAGTATCATACAGCTACTTAACACTGCTTTAAGAGAATATACTAATGTTGGTCAAGTCAATTCAAACTAGGAAAATCTACCACCTAGACATAAACCTTAAATGTTATTAAAACATAAAAGAGTGAGTTAAAGGCGGAAAAACCTAAGATTGTATACATTGAAAAATATTTTCATGCTTTGCAATTTACATGTAACGTAATGAATTATGAAAATAGGTCACATAAAAAACAACCTAGAACTTACTCACGTAAGCAATTTCTCGCATCACGCACTACTGGAAACTAAAGGGATTAGAGCTAGCCTTAGGGTTTGTACACCTGGCCTTATAAAATATTATTCCTACCTTAATAGGAATAGACTTGTGACCCATATAGTATGCGACCACAGTATAACAAATAATCTTTGTATGAAATATGGGTTAGACTCCCGTAATATTGTGAGCGATTACATTTTAGACGATTTCTCCAATTTGCTCAGGAGTCTATGAGGAATATTCGGGATGAGGAAATTAGAGACTATAATAAAGGTTAGGGAGTTAAAATCTTCAGCACTCAAATAACAAACCATACAAAATGAAATAATTGCATTGGAACTGAATAAAACGAATTATCTAAAATGTTACCTAGGTCGCACATTCAAAGTAGCGGACATCCTACATGCGATTTTAAATGAGAAATTGGTACCACCTCAGATGAGCAAGCAGAGAAAAAATTACTTCACTTTGTCACAGTTACAACTATTTTCCATTTACAAATTTATCATTCATCTTACATTATCTATTAAACTGCGCGAGATAATCATTGGGATAACATCTGCCGGTTACCCACCAGATGGTATCACAATATTTTTTGTTTATTTCTTTATGTGAGAAATTTTCATGGACAGACAAACGGCAAGAGCGTGCCTCAATAATAGCGATGGATTCTTGCACATTTACATTGTCGCGGTTATCGTAAAGTATTACCACCTAATACATTTTGTCCACAGGTTGTCTGTAAGACGAAGCTTTAGTTATTAGCAATGTGAGAAAAGAAATTTCATAAAGTATTTTAAAGGGTACTACTAATAACGTGAGAGAGGTCACGTCTGTGTCATACCAAATAGGACTAAATCCACACTAAATTTAATTCTAACGCCTAATATACGACACTTTACATTACATGTAACTACTGAACATAGACATTGGTTTTATTACAACTTGTTATTTCCTAGACAAAGAAATAGAGTAAATTATTATAATCTGAACGATTTATATAGTTCAATAGTTACGCGATTGCAAACATCCGCACCCACGATATTAGGTACCTACTACTCAGATATTTTCTATTGATGTATCTTCAATCTAATATTTCTTGAATTCTACTCATTTCTATGCTGCTTGTCATCAAAAGTAAATGAACATGATTCATAAAAGTATCATACAACGTCGCAAGGAAACCAGCCTTTATAAGTGTGAGGTATAAACTCAACCTTGCGTGTTTACTATATACCCCTAATCAGTACTTACCGCCGTTTTATATTATGTAACAGGAGAAACACATTAATCTATATTAATATTATAAAACTGAAGAGTTTGTTTGTTTGTTCGAACACGCTAATCTCAAGAACTACTAGTTCAAATTGTTTTTTTTGTTGTGTTGATTAGTCCGTTTATTGACAAAAGTTTTAGGCTATGTATTATCACGCTACTATTTAAGCGAGCGGAGCAGTGATCATCAAATGTCAATAAATTCGGTTGATTCTAATACATTATTTGAAAAATAATGAAAGAAATACAGCCTCGAATAGACGATATTAGGTTTCAAAATATGCCACAGGCGAAGCAGGGGTGGGTCAGCTAGTATTATTACAATTCTGATTAATTATGGTTTCCGGCAAAGTAGAATTTGGACCGCCCCATCTCTTCCCAGTCGTACAAGGCGACTAAGGGATAGGGCTATTTAAAATCAGATCGATGTATACAAACCAGACTCTGCCTCAGATGCATGGCTCGAGTCAACAAAATTGCCTGGAAAACGGCAATAGGCTCACCCCCTATTACGTGGGACCGAATACAATGATTCACCTGTATAAAACTCTTTGATATAGTGATAATATTTATCGTGCATACATAAATGAAGCTTCAAGATCCATTTTGTATCGGGCTTAAAAAAACTCACGGGTTTTCGTCTACCGTCATTAATCCTTTTACATAAGCCTGACAACTTTGGGGTTCTTCTGATCTGCCTTTTTTCAGTTCATTTCCTTCATATAATATTCATTTGGTCTACTTACCTGGAGCACCTTAAAATAACGTTTTTTTACAATCATTACTTCTTCTTTAAAGTCTATCTGCTTATGTGGATCTGCATTTTCCCACTTAATTATGCAATATGTTTTCTCTGGCATATGTACTGCATCATAAAAGAATAAATGGAAGTAAGCAGTATGTTAAGGTATCGCTTAAAGATTATTTAAGACTGCTTTAAACGATAATATCATAATTTGGTATGGAAAATAACACAGCCAGGTACCGGTTACGTTATTATAACAAAAGAGATGATTTTGTTGTCAGCTCGGATTTACAACCGCACTTAGGCTGATGTTGTGACCTTCAATCGCATAATATGGAAATTGTGCCCATTGAATTATGGTTAGTTGAAATTTTTAACAATATGTTACCTTTAATAGTAAGAACTTTTTATTGTATTTTTTTTGGGAATCGTCATCAGGAAGTACAAAGTCATCGACATTATATTTGGAATCTATTAAAATTCAATCGTCAGAATTCAAGATAATCGGTAATTCTTGGGGCTAATTGCCTTAATTATATGACAGTAATGTTCGTTTTTACCCTTTTTTCCATCGTTAATTAAGGTTTAGGATATGTAACTCCTACGTACCGTCATCATTATGTCCCTACATATGGTTTTTGATAACAAAGGCTAACGAAAGTTTGTGTTTCTATGAAAATTGGAATCGATATGATGGATGCCCCGACCCGCAACATATAATTGACTAATCTATCATTATTGTTTGATTGATTTGTTTGGTTGTATAATGTTTTCCTAGTAATCATTTTAGTTTGATAATTTCTCTTTTCCAGTATTGCGTGACTCATATATTTTTATATAATTATATTCTAAGTAGTAATGATCTTGAACATTTTCCGTTACAAATATTATAATCGTCTTATCATAAAAAAGTTTCTGATTTACAAGTAAAGCCAATTTGAGTCGTGTTTCATCTTCATATTGAATTGTAAATATCTAATTAATATTTTCAACTTTATCTCCATTTTGATATGTTGTTGGTCTTTCATATTTTAATCTGGTATGTAATTAGGAATGTTTCATCATTATTATGAACTTTGTTTCTTTTCTCGAAATTATTATACAATATGAAGGAAATTTTTCCATTACCAAATCTATATCAACATTTAACAAAATGAAACTCAAATGTTACCATAGGCGCGCATAAGACGCCAGGTCACACAGATTTACATAATGACCCCTATCAGCCCACATGACCCCGTTTTTTGCCTAACGCCGTGCTGTTAACATTGGTAATCAACGTTTTCCTGTTACAAATACTGTGTCTGTTATAATCTCCTATTACGAGTACTTTCTCATTGTCAATACATTTTGTATATGCGTTCTTACCGCGAACAGCGAATTTGTACAAAAACTGACATACACTACAGTAACTTTATTTTAATTATCTTTTGACAAACATCACATTGGTTTTCAATTTGAAAATTCAGCATATAAATGTTGCCTTCTAACCGAAAATGACAATAATAGTATCGACCAATTGATATTTTTTACTAGTACATACCATATCGGACCATAGAGTCTATTGTGGCGTCTGCTTACGACACGGTGATGTAATCGTTGTCAACATTATCACTTAACTGTTAGACACGTATGTCATATAAAGCATGTGCCACGTCCGGCGTCAGTCTGTGACCTTCTAAGAGCTTTGTAAATTTTTACCAACCTCATTTTAGACAACCCTTACTTTTTACGTCGTTAAATAATGAATTTTATTCAACTTTGTTTTTTAATATCTAATTTATGAATCTATCGAAATAAGTACAGTCAGCGTCAGAATGATCTTCACAACAAAGTCTCAATTTTTATACCAAGGTATTAAAAGCAAATCAAACTGTCTTATTTTTTTAGACCATATTCTTATCCGAACTTAAGGTGTGTACCAAATATCAGAACAATCAATCAACAGGAAGGGGGGGGGGGGGGGACCAAGGCATTAAGATCATTTTGAGTAGGTACTTTGCTCGTCAAGAATGATCTGCTGCTGATTGTACCTAGTTGATAAGTAAAAATATAAACTTATTACGTAATACTTCAATACGAGTCGATTAAGTTTGTTTGTAAGTACAGTCAGTGACAAATGTGTCGAAGGTTCAAATGGGTCGAATTAGGTACTTAAATATAAAAATGCTTAACTATGAAACTTTAAATAAAATAATAGACTTGAATTTGGGTAAAGTTCAGCTACTTTTACAGTAATATGTACAATTCCTTAATATATAAATAAACCAACGCAGCAACTTCAATTATCTGATTTTATATGAGATCTTCTAGGAGTGGTCCTCGAATATATTGTTACCTATATCATTTGTTCAATAAGTTATGAAAAAATAAACAGTTTACGTAATACTGCATAAGTTACGTCACTTCATCTGTCACCGGCCTTGCTGCGGCTATGGTCACAATCGCGACCTTGGGTCCATGGTACTTGATGACGAGAGCTTTTGACCTTAATCAATCTGCGATCATCTAGATCGTTCTTATAGCTTATAACAATACGAACCATATTTGAAAATCACCTTCATAATATTTATCAAAAAGTAATTTATTTAAGAAGTTTTTGTGGAACTGTTACAACTAGACCTTAATTTCTAAATTTTAAAGTTTGATATTATTTGTTAACAGGAAGCAGCTGTTGACGTCAGTAGTAGCAGCCAGCCCATAGGCAACTTTTATTCTCGCCCCCGCTCCCCGCACCCCCTTCCAAGATTGCTGCCACCATGGGTCGGAAGAAAATACAAATATCCCGGATTACGGATGAACGGAATCGGCAGGTTGGTATTAAAAATATATAGTTTTTCAATAATATTTTTTTTAATATATTTATATATAATTATATATATATTTATATAATATATATAACATGTATATAAATATATAACATATATAAATATATATATGTTATATAAAAGTACTAAATATTAATTTTAAATCATTTTTTGTTTTATTTAATTATTATTTTTTATTAATGTACGTAATATTATAATAGATTTAATTAAACATGATATATCTGAAGTAGTTAGTTACATAGTATAAATTAGATCTTAATTCACATAACTGAACTCTATTTAACACAATTTGTACAATACATAAAAAAAGAATACACAAGATAGATTCACGATTATGTACCGTCGAACAACCCACTCTATAAATATAAATAATATAAATATATAAACGTAATATAAATGCATAAATATTCTATGACTATAGAGGTATAGCCAAGACTAAGCATAGTTATACTGTGGGTTCTGTATTGCGGATAAACATAATTCCCTACCCATTCATACAAATATTGAGCCTGAAAATACCTAAAACCCTAGCCAGACTTTTGCTTCACCAATGGTTTAAGTAGTTAGTCACTGTTACGTAGAATTAATTAACTTCAAACAAATTATAATTGTGTTTCATTCATCTTGAGTGTGAATCAGAGGCACATGAATTTGTGTCATTATAATAAACACTATAAAACATTATTGAAAAATGCATCGTTCATACATAATATTGGCGACTGTTAAGAGTGAAACGACCTTACCATGAGGCATGACCTAACAGATGCAGTCTATCAACACTCCCACTGCAAAACATTATCGCAACGGGCCAACGACCGCTCCCGCTTGTAATTTATTAATTATACGATTACACTGTATATCAACCTTGTCCACTTTATTATGACCCTACAAAGTACTTTTCAACTCTTCCCCTTCAAAGTTAATTTCTAATTACCAGAGGGATCTTTTTAACTGGTCTAGTTGTTGCAGAGTCAGACATATAAAATTAAAATTGCGAAGGTCAATTTACTTTCGGTGGCTGTAACCTCTGTAACTAGTGCAGAAAACACTAAACTATCTTATCAACAGGAAATATACACTTTATATAATTTACAATAGTTAACTAGAACTATATATTATTTTAATAGTTGTAAAAGAAAATTAACTATGGTTGAGCACACAATAGGATAATAAATACATTTGAAAGTACTTACCTAATATATTATGTTGGATGACACATAACGCCGATGACTTCCAGTTCACATTGATACCGTAATATTTTTAGGTCATGGCCTAAAAATATTACTGTTGCATTATACCAATATTTATTTAGTAATACAAGGAAATAAAAATAAGTAATAGTAGTGACTCTATTGCACAAATTAATTAAAATATAATCACTAACTTCACGTTCCTTGTTTTAAATTAAATTATTGTGTAGAACACTGAAGTACTGATTTTTACTTTTGTTTAGAGAATTTTTGTTAGAAGAATTGGCTTCATTGATTGATACGCTACAAGGATAGTTAAAAAACTGGAGTCAACTGTAGTTGGAAAATTCAGTAACACATCATATTTTTTTGAGGGATGAAAATCACGCGAATATTGAAACAAAAATACTTCCTGTCAAAAAACGAATATGTTTGTTTCCCTTGATTTTAAAGAATTTATTAACGTCTTTCCAGGTGACTTTCAACAAACGCAAATTTGGTGTGATGAAGAAGGCATATGAGCTCAGCGTACTGTGTGACTGCGAGATCGCTCTTATCATCTTCAGCTCTAACAACAAACTCTACCAATATGCAAGCACGGATATGGACAAGGTTGGTTTCAATATCCCTATTTACCAGAGTTGTCTTCTATAGGTACCAACTAAACTTTAGTCAACGAATTCAATGTTAAATGTTTGGAGTTTACAGGAACAAATTGATTTATTAATTTCTTGACGCCATTACAAATAGTGTAGAGCGAGGTACAACATAATAATATAAATATAATTTTAAATCACAAAACGTGCGCCATCTTGTTGTAACTACGATTGTTTGATTAAATTTTTTTAAGTGTTGTGTGGGATTTTAACGAAGTTAGACCACTATCGTAGAACAGTTTAAATGTAATAATGAAGATATTAATAATAAAACCATTGTTATGTTAATTTTCCTAAACATCTTCACTAAAATTGTTAGCTTCAAGATTTAGTTCATCGTACCTATTCATAACGCTGAATTTATATAATTTATATGTAGTAGGTACATTAGGATACCCCTGCGCCTTTTTCTGGTGAAAGATGAGGACGCTGTAGTCGCACACTCGGTGGGGTCTTCTGTAGCCCTGGGTCAGTAGGGGTGCGCGAGAAATATACCAGAGGCTACCTCACCCACCATGGTCCAAGACGGCCATGCGGTTTTAGTCGGTTCGAGCCCGACATAACCACCCCGGTGGCCTCAAAGGTACTCCGTTGAGGCCACCGGGGTGGTTATGTTATGTGTTACTCAATCCACTCGGATATACTTATCCGAGTGGATTGAGTGAGTGAGTCAAATAGACTACGCGGTAGCCTAGTGGTATGGGTAATGGACTGCTGAGACGAGGTCTCGGGTTCGATCCCAGGTTTTATCATGGCACACACCAATGACTTTTCGATGCTTTTCGAAGTTATGTGTGTATTTATCGCAGGTTTATAAGTGCCCGGTTAATGGCAATAGGCTCGCCACCTATTACATTGGGACCTAAACATAAACTGGCGAAATGTGAATGCTAACACCTCTGCCTACCCCTTCGGGGATATAGGCGTGAGTTTATGTTATGTTATGTAAATAGACTATTCCAGTTCAGGTTTTGTTAAAAATAAAATTATATTTATTCTACCTAAAGTCCAAACCTTCTGGTTTTATCTTCAACACCTAACACGTTTCAACCATAATAATAAGTAATTTTAATGTAACCCTGCAATAACAACTAGACTTGGTCATTTGCATATTTTTTATAGTTAATTCGTAGCCGGCACTAGCTAAGTAAAGCAGTCGCAAGGATTACGCGGTTCCGTTAAATGGTCTGCTGCTGTTCTTAATTAGTATTCATCGTTATAAGGTCAAGGAACAAACAGCTTTACTTCTAATTTACAATTTAATTCTTCTACTGTTTAATTTAGGTACTAATTATTTCTGGAATAGTTTAATGATAGCACACAATTCCCGGGATGACCAAAAACATAACAATATTTCCCTGTTGGGCAGTTTTCAGTTTTATTTCATAATTAAGGTAAAAGTGCACGGTATATGTACTTAGCAAGCAAGCAAGGAAAATGTAGGCTATTTTATATACCCCTTTCCTCTGCAGGAATATAAATCTGTGAAATTATATAAAAATATATCATAAAATTAGTACCTACTTAGGATATCATAATAAAAATTATTGACAGCAATGTAAAAAAAATATAGATCAACATGTGTGTCCTTATTTCTTTATAATTAGGTATTTATCTGCTTTTACTTTTTATCTTTGACACATTAACTTAGTCATCGTTCGGCGTTATAATTTACTCTTTTACCTACATTAGTATGGCCAAGTAAACCTTTATTGCAAGCATTTTTGATTTTGCTCCATCGGAAAAAATATTGGTAGTATTGGACCACATTGTCTTACAAATCGACTAAGGGATAAGGTTTTTAAACATCGGACAAAAATATACACCCCTCAGCCTTAGATGCATGGTTTGAGTCAACAATAGTGCCCGGAAGACGGCAATAGGCTCACTCCCTAATAAGTGGGACCGAATTCAATGACTGGTGAAATGTGGGTGTTATTTCACCTCTGCCTAACAATCCGGGGATAAAGGCGTGATTATATGTATATATGTAAAAATTGTTAGTACAATTTTTTTTTAAAGAATATTAGAATCGAAATTACTAATATTCTATCTGACCTCTCCAGCTAAGTGAATTCTTTCCGACTCACCAATCACGAAAACAAAGCTTAAACTCTGATCTCATCAGTCAATCAGTAAGTCAGGTGACTTACAAGTGAGGTAAGCTTAGGTCTGAAGATCAAGATCGAGTCCCATACACATGACTTCCAGTTATGTTGAATCATTAGTATTTGGTAAATTCTATTGCAGGTTCTCTTGAAATACACGGAATACAACGAGCCACACGAGTCGCTGACCAACCGGAACATCATCGAGGTACATTAAGTACGGCGTCATCTGTGTGCCCGTGATCGCAATGCAATGTCCATGCAAAATTGACTTATCCCATTAACCGCGTGCTTTGTACTTACACACAATACCTAATGCATACATTTGTTACTAAAACAGTCCTATAGAACGAGCCAACGTTGTTGAACACCCTCTAGATTTAGATGTAGATTCTCGTTCTAAAAGATCTTGTGTTAGCGATATCACAACTATTACATACATAAAACATAGACGAACACAAGTAATAAAGAAGCATGTTTATTTCCTGTTAGAAAAAAAAAGGATAAAGTACAAAACACCAGACACCAAGTTTTATACTAACAGTTTATGACTACACACCCCAAATATTTATGTTATTTTTTCCTGTACCAGCATGGGTTTTGTAAATATATTTGTGTTTATTTGAATTAACCGCGCCTACCTGACTCCGATGTTTTGATACAAGGGTAAAGTCAGTGTTGCATCATTGCGTTCGACACCACACATATGTACGCTAAAAAGTTTCACTTACAATTACTTAGCTTACACTGTAGTATTATTGAAAGCACAGTTTAATTTGAACCCTCCGCTACATGCTAATGTGATAAATTTTGAAAAAAACAAACTGTAACTTTTAAATTTAACTATACTATTGAATAACTGATAACGCTAATGGTGTGTACAGAGGGTGTAATCTAATAAATTAACTGGAGTTTAATGCATGCAAGATTAATACAGTAGAGCATATATAATTTTGGCTCGTCAAGCCACCTGAGCTGTTTCCGCTGACACTTACAGGCACTAACGAAGAAAGAGCATAAGAACGGAGTGATGTCACCTGACAGCCCCGAAGCTGAGCCTGAATACAATCTCACACCAAGGACTGAGGCCAAGTACTCCAAAATTGATGAAGAATTTCAAATGATGATGCAAAGGAATCAACTAAACGGAAGTCGCGTGAGCGTTGGCGTTACTGGGAGCAACTACAACCTACCTGTTAGCGTCCCAGTCGGAAATTATGATCAGTCATTGCTACAAGCTAGTCCACAGATGCATACCTCTATCAGTCCACGGCCCTCATCCTCGGAAACCGATTCAGGTACTATTCCAATTATATTGTATTAATATTATTCCTAGGTACTCGAATTACAAGCTGTGATTGTAGCCTCTTAAATTAGTATTCTATAGCATCATTATGACACATTCGACATCATACAGGTGTACCATAATATTTAACCTTCAGCTAAGTAGCTAAATGAGACAGATAAGTAGTATATAGTCTACATTGTTTGCAGTTCAAATCTCCTTTGCAATGCATCGGTTAAAGAAAATTTGGAAGAAGTGACTTGAAAATTGTCAACCTTATCATCCAAAGAAGCAGGTTTAAGCTCCATTAGATAATAATAAGAATCTAATCTTATTTAATTTCAGTATACCCAAGCGGCGGAATGCTCGAGATGTCCAACGGTTACCCTGGTTCGGGATCTCCTCTAGATGCGGGCTGCACGCCTTCGCCATCACCAGGCCCGGCACCATCACCGCACCGCCACGCACACAAGGCTCACGCGCATGCCCCGCCACCGCATCACTCGCCTCGACATAACAACCTGCGTGTCGTCATACCCAGTTCTATGCCGCCACCGCAAGATGACATATCTTATACTGGAGAGGTGAGTTCCACATACTGATAAGTCATCATCATTTTGCGCTATCTTCGATTCAAAGTTAGTTTCAAATCAATTGCCTCATTGCTGTTCGGGGCTTCTCATCACCGGAGATTTATAGAAATAAATTTCTACTTCGTTACTATGACACTCCAAATGATAAGTGATCATCATAAGCTCAAGAACAGTCCGGAGCTAAGGATTTCCAAGTCTCTGAAGGAATTTTTTGTGAACCTTTTAATAAATTTTTAAATCGAGATTTTAGATGTCCCTAGGAAAGCAAATTCTATCACAGACAGCGTCAACAAACTTAACATCCATGAAAAAAAAATTCCATGTGAAGATATTTTTGTAACCATTTTGTCTAAATGATTGTTCTGTACGTTTTCAGACACCGCTAAGCTATTCAGGACTAGGCAACTTCGGACCACAGGACTTCAGCATCAACTCGGACATGGGCATCGGACTAACGTGGGGCGCGCACCAGCTTCAGACGCTCCAGCACAACAGGTACATGTCTGTGATCACTCTCATATTACCTTTTTATATGTAGCTTAGTAAGAAGATGATCAACCTGATCTTGAAAACATTTCAAACAAAAAAAATGGTTGAATTCTTAATTCAAAATTGAAAAAAAGAAGTATTCATGTAACTGCATTATATCTAATTAGAAAAAAGTTTTGAAAAGAACTTATTTGTTAATGTGATGGCAATATTTGTAAGAGGACAGGAAAGATCACTCTAAGTATTGCTGCATAAACAAATTACGTAGATATACCTCATAACTGAGCTAATTTTATGCATCAAGTGCTAAAATTTGATAAAACCAAACCAATTTTATCAACAACGATGATTAAAATAAACGTCTTCTATCAGATTTTATGAAAACGTACTAAAAAAGACAAAAATACGTACGTAGTTTTTTATTGTAAATTGAATATGATATATACTTAAACTTTATGATTAGGTTGATCATGTTTTCTAGTTGTTGTATTAACAGTAGAATAATGCTTAGTAATGGTATAATATTTGCTTAGTTACTATTAACAACAACAATTATAAAATAATTATTTAACAAGCAATCTTTATATATTCTGAAAATCTTTAAAAAAACATTTAACAATTCTCAAAAAGAATAGTTCCGCCGTGACAGTGAAATCACTGCCGTGACCAGGATTCGAACCTGGGTTACTACGGCCACAACGTAGGGTCCTAACCACTAGACGATCACGGCTATCGGAACAGTTGTTGTTGCAGTCGAAATCAACGATCTGTTAAAAAGTGTTACGTCACAATTCATGGTTGCATGCCCAAGAGTGTTAAAATGCGACAGATATGGTGCAATTACTTCTTTTTTTAGTAATTCAATTGTTGTTTAGACACGACCATATTACTTATTATTCATATTCTTTCTTAGAAAGTTTATAAATAGATTTTTAACTCTAATAATTATATTAAGAGTTAAAAATATAACGATAATTAAATTATTCGTACGAATATTACACGTCTCAAGTGGGTAATTGTAGTTAATTTATAAGACAGCTTGTCATTCAAATTATTATGGTGAAAGTGAATCTTCCAACAAAAATAGAGTCACTAGTAGATACCTACTTATAATTCTAAATATTCATGCCTTTTTTGTTCCTACAGTTCAAGTAGGTATACTTAAAGTCCACTTATGCTACATTTCGTATTACCTAATTGTGAAGACATTGGAGACTTTCCCTTCCTTACCTCCTCCATTTTTATTTTCACAAGAGTAATAGGTTCCGGTAATCGCTTACCACGTTGGCCGTTTGCCGGTTTACTATTTTGTTAGTATGAAGTAATTAGAATGTAAAGTTATTATACTTATTATGTATCAAATATCTGTTGCCATGCGCAAAATTTTCTTATACCTATATCGTTACACCAAGTATAAACAGAACACCAACAAAGAACACGAGTAACTAAAATAATTTATAAAAACAAATATAATGACTTCCAAAATGGCTTCCCGCTTTAAATTCGAAGCAGTTATAAAGCAATTGGACAGATACTGGCGTGTTCGTTGACTTAAACTTTTTGTTTTATTATTCAAAAGTCGATGAGAATTTTATCTTCTTTCGTTATTCCTCTATGAGTTTGCAGATTATTAATTTAACCACAGTGTTAGCTTCTGTTAGGAAAATTCTACCGGAATATTATTATCTTTTTATATGTGATTTCTGTAAATTCTTGGCTACCATGAAATATCCGAAAATTTAACCCGCACAAAATATGCAAGATATAATTTCGGGTTTTTTCAGTAGGTTTTAGGCTATACGAAGTGTCCCTGTCGTCTTCGGATGCGAAAGCGAGACAAATGCATTTCATGGCACGAAACTTCGAAAACTTTAGATGTGTGTTTTTCATGGTAGGCCTCTACAGACTTTGGTATGGTCAACAAGAGTGATGTATCAAAAGTTCCCAGTTACATAGGCCAAGAAACTAATGTAATGAAAACATAAATTGATTCAACACAAAATATAATTAGACTATCTTCCGGGAGGCGAAGTGAGTCGAATTAATGAACGTTCTGCTTCGTCACAGTCCGATAGAATTCGAATGGGAAAAAATGTACTTTTTGCTACTAGTAAGTGAATTGTTAAATGAAGTTCGTTAATTTGATAATGGGTAAAAAATCATTTGAGGATTAGAGTATTTTTTTACATACAAAATACTGTATTAAAAAATAGTAACTCAACGTACTTACCTAGCACGTCTACCTCAAAAGGCCTCAATAAAAACAAGTACGATTGCCGTGCATGATGTTCTGGGTTCGATTCGATAAAAGTCTGAGTATTATGTTTGAGTTTTATCAAGAACTGGGAGCAACGAAAAAGTAGATGGTACTTATGATATTGCTTGGGCTTGTTAACAGCTGCTTCAGGGATATCAAGTGTGAGTTTTAAAAACTATGGATCTATTGATCGCTGCTGGTCATAGACCTCTTAATCACTTAAAACAGTTAAAAATAAATTACACAGTATTAACTACAAATACAATTATATACTGAAGATTGGTTTCACCTACTGATATATAACGTTTTATGTTCCATGACATCGGGGTGATGCCATGCAGTTGACGATAGAAAAAACTGCACGCAACTACCTATGTGGTTACAATTTCACATAATATATCTCAATTTCGAGTAAATTGGCAGTTATATTTTTTAAATTTATTTGATTATTTTAATAATATCGTCTAAAACCAAAATTATTCTTGTCAACCTAAGACAATTACTATTCGTGACATACAATTAGCCTAAAGTTAACCCTCGCCTGACAGTCGAGGCACGAAAAAAAGTCAAGGCCATCAGAATCCGGCCTTCTATATTAATTTTTGTTGTGATAGCTACTGTTTTTACAAAAGAATAATGTGTTGTTAAAATTTTTAGTACCCATGCAAAAGATAAAACTTTAGGCATTCACAAAGATTAGGAAAAATATTTCAATAATATTTTTGTTTACTTTGCCACAAGCGTAATCAGTGTCAAATCGAGTCATCAACATTGGTACTCTTTGTGACATGATCGTAATCGGCTATCATAAAAAAAAATATAACAGTAAAAAACCGTTGAGTTCATTCTGACCTTCAGTAAAAGTTGAATCATTATAATTCCATTTTACTAGCCTCGTTATTTTCAATCGATTTTTTATACCCACATAGTTAATATAGATTATATTAACTGGGCCACTATTTTACAACAAATTTGCTCCGTTGTGAGAATATTTGAGTGCAGTCTAAAACTGCAATCTTACATATAACTACCATACCTAATTTTATTATCTACCCTGATTCCTGCTAGGGCAACAAAGCAGAGATTATTCTATAGCTTACATAGCTGCTTACATTAATTTTTTTGCACGATAATTATAGCAGAAGTCAAGTTTATCGCTTTTTAACTACTATTTTTCGCGTGTGGTAATAATTGACAATATAATAAAACATAATGCCGATAGCACTAAACACATTTAACAACAACCTTTCTATATAGCTACAAGGGTAGTGGAAGTTAATAATATTTTAATTAGGGGGTTAAAGTATGTTATTAGAAATATTGAAATCCTTTGAATTCAATTATTTTATAAAGTTACATGCTCTTCTCCTTATTTGTTTGTAAATTTCTGTTTAATGTAATTAAGTGCGATAAAAAAAAATCATCTACACTTTAGTAGTTCAAAGATAGAACTCCTGAGTTTCAGGATCTACTTTATGTCTCACTAGTATGTATCCTATAGTTGCCTATAAGAAATTGCTACAGGCCGCCATCTGTACGTACCACAAAACTTGTACCTATCTCTCAAATTGTTATGTGATATCCTTGATGTATAGTAAAGACGTATATTAATGTAACATTAACTTCCGATTCTTGTAAATCTCACAGTGTGTCCTGAATACAAATTAATTTGAATATGTATTTGAACAATATATTTCTGTCAACAGTAGCAGCCTCCCAGTACTCGGAGGGGGCGGTACACCTCCCCCGGCAGCGTCGCCCAGCAACGTCAAGATAAAAGCAGAGCCTGTGTCTCCACCACGTCCTGAACACATGGCACACCGCGCGCCGCCTCCTCAGCCGCAGCCTGCGCACCTTTCAGGAGCCATAGATGGTTAGTATCATGTTATTTTTATATGAATGTATGGTAGGACAACACGGTTTAGGGACACTTGTGCCAATATCCACTACCATAGAGGCCTAAGACCATGCAAAGTAGAGGAGGAAGAGCTAGAGAGTGGATCCTGAGCTCTGAGTCCACCTTGGCGTCGGACACAATCAGCAAAATACATCTACATGATAATGATGATGATGATTAAGATGATGATGATGTATGATAGGATAGCGGTATAAATGACCATTGGAACGAAACTGCTATTCTCAATAATTTAGATTCTAGATACTTTTAAGATGGCCGGCTAATTAGTTGCGTGGTTTACATTTGTTTACAACATTAGAAAATATCAAATAGTTAACCGTTCATATTTTCTACTGCGAAGAGTTCAAATAACTTCCAAACTATGGATCAAGGGATCAAGTTAAAAAAAAGAAGGCTGTTCTTGTGAAGTTTTCCAATGAAAATTACAATGGTAATGGTAATTTTAAGGCGTTTATTTGACATTATATAACTAGGTATAGGATAAAATAAATCATCTCGAGTGCTTCTTAGTTTTTAACAAATTAATGGTATAAATATATTAAGAGACATATTTATTTGAGAAATACTTAAACTTTAAAATAAAGGATCATTAAATTCTACAGCGATTTTAAAGGTTATTTTGAAATCACAATCGGTCATACGCAAAAACACGGAAAACTGATGTCAAGGTTCATTGACGCTAGGTCAGTTAATTTGTTATCAGACATTCTGAACCTAAACCACAATAACAATGACTCATAATAACATTGTGTTTATATTTTTCTTAGAAGAAAAGTATAACAATATGAGAATACCTACATCTAAGATATATTGTTTATCTGAGATATTTATAAAACTAAGTAATTAAAAGCGGCTAATGTGGTAATGAATTATTGTTATAATGGCTGGATACAATATTCTAAGCACTTTTTTACATACATACATATAATCACCGGAAGGTTAGGCAGAGGTGAATTAATACCCACATTTCACCAATAATCGAATTCGGCCCCACGGAATAGGGGGTGAGTCTATTGCCATCTTCCGGGCACTATTGTTGACTCAAGCTATGCATCTGAGGCTGAATCTGGGCTGTGTATATCTGTCTTTTTTGAGCAAGTTTAAGTTAAAGAAATTGTGTTCTATATACTTAACGTAATTCTTACAAAAGTACCAAGAATGTTTTAGAATTGCCAATTTACTGTATAGTAACTCTACCTACATGTCGTGTTATCGCTCATGTAAATTATGTTTGAATTCCAACATTACAACTTTAGTAATAATACACGAAGTGCCTTATAATTTGCACCTATACTGCTATAGGATATGTATATCTATAATTATACAACGGGTCAGCACTTTTCGCGGTTCATGGAACTTGCTATTTCTGCCGATGTTAACCGTTCATAATAAAAGTAATAGTGGGTAGGCGCACAAAAAATGTACCCCGCATACCTTTCGACTCTTGCAAGCTAGTCAAGTCGTGACCACGGGTGCTGCAACGCATCCGAAACGTCGGCAGAAATAGTAAGTTCCATGATTTAATCGCAAAAAAGTCGATTTAATCGAAAAGCGATAGTTTAGAAAAATTATATTTTTATATATGTATATGTATCTATGTATTAATTAACGTAATTTTAAGATTTGTCCATAGCAAGTACCCGAAATTTAACAATCCAATAACATTAAAATCATAGTTTACTCCAATTATGCAGGTTCGGTGTCATCGAGTAACATGGGCTCACCCGCCGGCCAGGACATGAGGCACTCCAACGTACCGCTGGACTACGAGCAACCGCACACTAAGCGACCGCGGCTCGAGGGCTGGGCCACATAGCTAGGCTACGAGGCCTTCGGCTCTTACCCGAGGCCCTTGCACCCGCACTGCTAAATGAGAGGCCAGTACACCCACTTGAGACCTATCGAGCTTCGTCATCGCTCCCAGTGACAACTTCTATCCTCGATAGCTCCACAGTGCTAATCTTATCATCAAAAGTCTGATAAGGAATGGTGCATCCAAATTAACGGTGCTTTTTTTCACGGCACGGCCATTCAACGTTCTCCGGCTATGAGAATCACCAATCATGGCTCTGTACGTAACAATTTCGTATACCTTCAACGAGGTCTATATTGAATGTTCAACTTTACACAACCCTTCTATGAATACGTAATTAATTATTATATGCACACTTGAGTACTAAAGATTAAGATTAAATGTTAAAATTAAGTACAATACAGAATAGCGGCAACCCATCAGATCAATTTTGAACATGTAGATAGATATCTAATTCCCCTGTAAATAACAACGTTATATGTGCAATCCGTGCCATTGTCTGTTTAGCTTAAAGTTAGTCAATTTAAAGATTAGTAAGTGTAAAATTGAATCTGCACTAAATATTTGAAGTTGAGTGCGATGCCAAGCTGCGGCCGGACGGTGTTAGTGAAGTGCGAAGTGCGCGATGGACACAACACAACACGAGATTGTGTGCAAGTGCGAGTAAGAAGACTTATAAACAAAACGACTGTTGACTTTTTGTGTTAGTGTTTTAAAAAGTTTTTTGTGCCATTTTAAAAATTATTATTATAGTGTGACATCCGAACTTGAATCTGTATAATAGTAGTCGTAGTGTCATCACAGAAGATAATAAATTATGTATTGTAAAATCTACTTTATCTATTGACATATTTATACATGAGAATCATAATGATATTTACATAATATGTATACACGTCCCGTTAGGAACGAATGTTATGTAAGTAAGTAGGTAATGTTTAGCTAGAGATGAGTATAATGGTACCACACGAAGCTTTAAAATTTCTTATGATAACACTTGCACTCTAAGCAGATTTGTAAGTAAACACCGTTTATAACGTACATATAGAATTTCTGAAAATTCGTCACATAGATTTTAACAATAATTTGTTAGCCACAGAAAATTATCAGAAAGATTCGTCATTTTCTGAATTTCGCTTTGTGTTAGTTAGCATATTCATTAGTACAATATTCGGAAAGGGAAATTGTCTGTAAATTCCTTCCGAATCTGACTCTGTGCTTCGATCGTAATCTGTGTACTATAAAGTTAATTTCAAATGTATGATCGTATGGTCGTTTCTCGTTGGAGACCAAAATATTATCGAGTCAATTTTTAATATCAAATATAGTTACTTGTTAAGTATGTGTAGGTTTAGTTAGTTGGCTATAATCGGTTACAAAAACGTACGAAACAACTTTGTTAATAGTACTTTTTATTTTGTTAATGTGATCTGAAGTATGTTTTAGTTTCTTCTTGACTAAAAATAACTAGTAGATATTGTAATCATGAACGATATATCTACGATTCAGCTTTAAGAGCACATACAAAATATATTTTACACAAAAATATTTACACTAAAATATGCACTATATCGCGATCCGCCCTATTTTTAGAGGTTATTGTCTGAAACTGTACAATGGTGTCGTCCATAGTTCTAAATATTTTATTCATCGTCCTGCTTCTTTTAGATATGACAGTTCATTCCCTCCCACAACCGCTATATTTATAAAAAAAAATCCCCTGTAGTTCCAAATCCTGCAAGTTGTCCTTTATCCCTCATATCTTCTCACTGTAGATGCCTTACTCACAGTGCCTAAATGTACCATTTTATACCAAATTTTGTACGTAATAGCATTTTATTTTAAATCACATCCTGGTAACTGTAAGTCACAAAGATGTTGAATTGTTGCGACCAGAGCTTTATAAATAATTCTATAACGCAGTCAAAAGAATGTAGGATACTATTTCTAGCTAAATGTACATTCAATGTCGTGTATTTAATTTTTGTTTTTATCCTACGTTCTTTTGTAATGAGGTCACTTGATGTTTTCATACTAAGGACTCGAACAGACTTTTCTAAATATTCAAAAATTAGATTCAATTCAGTTTTATAACAATAAAATTTCTAATATTGTCAATTGTCTATACGAGTCCTTTTATATTACGGTCGCATAGATGTTTTTATCTCTGTACACATTTGCCAGTCAAACTGTTGAGTGTGATATAAAACTTTATATAATATTAAGAATAACGAATACATATAATAACATTAGAGTACTCCTTCAAATCACAATAACAAAATTTTGAAAAGTACATTTGTTAAATTTGTACAGGGAATGAACAAGTTTTGGAGTTCAAAAGTCTGAACGCATAAGAAATAAAAAAAAAATGTATTTTCGCATTGTAAAATAAGTACACGGTTAGTTTTTAACGAATTAATATTTTATTACCGAAGCATAATAAATGTTAACCCACTTTTAGGGAACTATTATAAACATTGTAAGTACACTTTGAATGTTAGACATACAATCATTGTTAATGTGATAATATAATTACCTACACTGTTGAACCTGGACCCGCTTTCATAGTTCGTATGTTAAGCTCGTCGCACTCTTTAGCATTGGATATTTGGTGTTATATGTAAAGCTTTGATTGGTAACGAGTGCGTAAATTTATATATGTATTTGCCGCGGGTCCCTAATGTTGAGATTCTAAATTGCGTTAATCTGTTCTCGATCGTTCGTTCCTAATAGTTCCTTTGTCTGAAAGCGTCGATGTGTTTTGTATTAAAGTTTGCTCAATATGTTCGGCGATGATGCGAATCCCTTGTTTCTTGTTAAATTCCTTTCTACTTGTCCGTCGTAGAATGATGGTATGATGTAGTTAAGTGTCGCATTGTACATTATCGAACACATTTACCTATATACCTATCACGGAGATATGTTGGTCAGAAGTCATAGTCAAATAATGAACGTAATTTTGCACAAACACATTGTCATCGGATGAAATATTTACAGTAAGTGAAGTTTCCTTTATATTTGCGTGTAGTGATAAAATATCAGAAGTTTATTTTATCGCTTACGACCACTATGTATCGACTATATTGTAAAATAAATATTACGACAGTTAAGCTGGTATTGGGAGCATAATTTCCGAGGTTGTGAGCTTTGCTATCGGGAATGAGTTCAAGTTTAATTAATTAATGAATATATATTAATATAATTATTCATTTTAACGCACAACGGTGTTGTGTGTTAATGTTAAAAAGAAGTTTGTTTGTTCTTAATGTACTTTGGTAATATATGTGTTTACCTGTATTTTATATCGCTGTGTGACAATAGCAAAAGGCTTGTTCAGTTATTTATAATCTAGTTCATTGCATTTAAAGAAATACGTAGTGATAAGTATGGTACTTGAAATTCTCTATGGATTTCTACACAGTAGATGTCGATGTGTTTTGTTTCTCCATTCGTCTGTTTTGCTATTGCACCACAGTATATCGTGAACAATCCAAATAGAATATAGGACTATAAATACATATCCTTATTGAATACTCAGATCAATTTCACACTAATTTCTCTTGTAACAACAGTTGTGCAATACATATATAACAAAATGCTTAGGTAGGTATTAGGTATATTTTCGTTTGAATTTTACAAAGAATACAAAATCTGTTGTATTTTATCGATATTTTTACTGATAATGATGCGAGACCGCCGACGGTATTCCGGATGTGCGGCTCTGGAATGTAAGTCATAATTATATAATTATTTTTTAAGATAAGGCCGGGCCAAATATTGCATTAAACTAGGCCTTGCGGCGCTGTAACTGTGTCGAGGCAGCCATTTCTGCCCTGTGTATTATAATTGTATGTTGAATGTAAACATCTCAGTGGCTGAATGAAATATTAATGTTAATCGACAGTGTTAGAAAATTGTTATAAATTATTTTGATGACTGTTCGAAGGATAATAAAGAGTTGGATGTCAGTTTTGTTTTTTATTTTTCTACAGAATTTATTATTACAGAATGCCTTAGTATTCTTATTTGATGAGTACCCATCCTTTATAATAAATAGTTACAATATTAATACTATATTAAGGATTAAGTACATAATAAGAAGAAAGTACTACACTCTTGGTAACATGCCACAAGTTTGTATAGCCTTGGATATAATTTCAGGGTTATGTTAATTAAGTAGTTTTCTAATCAGTAATTTATACCCTACAAGAGTTACTTACACAATTTAAGGCTCATTATGATTCTTAACATTTTCGTACAAATACGTAAATAATAGGTATGGATGGAATGGTAAATGCTTAAATAAGTTATAATATATATTTATACTATCTACACGTTTAGTTCTATAATTTACACTATTAAAAAGAATTTTAAACCATGAATAATTGCTGCAACTGATTAAAACTGCAGCTCTCGGACTCGAGACCTAGCATCCATTTCTATTATTGAAATTCGGGCCGAATTTCAATTGTGGATAGGATCACCAAACGCTCCGTTAGATGCAGTATCTTCCCTCTTCATTTCATCATCCAGTATCTTTACCTCAAGGTTTACAACCCCACGTCTTTGTTGATCTCTTTCAAATATTTCTCTCACTTCTCTATCCACATCTATAGAACTCGATCTTCTAGAGTCAAATTTATTAGTATCAAAATCGCTATGAACTAGAATACTTTCGTTAGTAACATTTATAATTTGACCTTCTATGGTGTCTCTTGAAGTAACTGTCGAGGGCCTAGAATCGAAATTTAGTTTACTATCTGCATCATTTATATCTATCATTCCATTTCCATCGCTGCTTCTAGGAGTGGACATCAGTTGTTCCCTTGAAGTAGCACTGTCGGATTTAACTTTCTTTGGAAATCGGCACTTTCTAGAGAATCCTCCCATCCATTCTGACAATAACGCTGTGCCAGCTATTAGAAAACCTGCAGCTAGAAGTAAAAACATTCCTTGTGTATCTTCAAGTGTGAGACCTTTTTCTTCTGCTGAAATGTAGTTTAACGTTCCACTACCAGCCTGCAAAGAATATGAAAGAATATATTGATCAATTTTATGGGCACATGTTTCACACTAAATAATCCAGACTAATATTGTTCATGGATTAACTATATTTGACCGATATAAAATTGCCAAGTTATCACTTCACAAAAAGTAATCTGCATGATTAATTTAATTATCATCAGCAAAAGTACCCCCCCCCCCCCCCCCCCCGTAAACATTGGTACCTATATGCATGTTTCTTTTTATGTTTATTTAAGTAATGTTAGGACCCATCCTCCCCCTTTAGTGCTTACGTAATACTTAAACGGCGCCTTGGGTAGTACAATTATGGCTAAATCTTTTTGGCAAGACGCCAGGCGCCCATGGTTCATATAAATTTAATAAACGCGAAATTATCTGGCTGTAGTTACGCTTTCATATCTAAACCGCTGAACCCATTTTGATGAAATTCGGTATAGGGGTAGATTAGACCTTGAGAAAGGACATAGGCTTTTGTCACGATAACCGACATCCACGTTAGCGGAGCCAGAGTACTAGATTCAATATTCAATCATTTAAAATTCAATATATACAATTCAATATAAACTTTGAAATGAGTAGAGAATCCCTGCAAAATTTTCGCCCAACCTCGTTTGCAAAACTTACACCTACTGATTGGCGAACAAGGTTCTCAAGGTTGGGGGATCAGTTTACTTTGGGAATATCCCATCCTCATAATACTATATTTTTGTCGGTGTTCAAATACCGACATCTTTGTGACGCTATTACTGCCTGAGAAAGAGAAAGATTAGATGACAGAAAGTTGAGTGTACTTATACTAAAACTCGACTTTCTGTCATCTCTTTCCTACGTTATTTAATCCTACGATTTTTATTTGAATGCCTAGTCCAAATACAGACATGGGACAGCACAGCAAAAATTGGGTACCATAAAAATTCTTCAGGTTCTACCTAGACCCTGATCTGTTGCTTAAAAAGGGTATAAAAATAATGAAATAACTTATAAAATCAACACTAACCGCCAGTAATTTGCCTGAACTGCTTCTTTGTATTTCGAAACGCACTTCTTCAATAATTTTATCGACAATCCCACTTTGGATTATTCTTCTTATATCGCTGCTTAATTTAGCAGAGTAGACAGAGTTATTAGGAAATGCTATTGCTACTCCAAATATGACGAAACATTCGTTAGAGATATGCAAAGCTGCTCGCTTAGATCTAGAAGTGAACAATTTGACTGAATTATTGTCGTTTGTGGAATGATGTCAATATTTTATGAAGGTATTTTTATTGTAAAATTTATAGTAGTAGGTCACGAATTGTGTTGTACTTATATTTAACGAATGTGGATACTAATTTTAGTATTTATGATCACTTGTTTAATTTATCAATATTAAGTTGTTTGAAAAATTTCTTATTTATTATAGCTGTGAATTAATGAAGAACTCAGAAAAATACATGCATCATACATACACATACGCTCACGCCTATTTCCCTCTGGGGCCAGAAAAAATATTTTCGTCTTGTTCATACAGCAAGTAATTTATGCATAGGTAAGATAAAAGAAACTGAACTTACTTAGTTTCCGAAAAGTTGGCTTGAACAATATATTCAAGTTCAGCTTTGGATCCTAAAAAAGCATGGGGCCAAAAGAAAGCCTTTGTTGTATTTCTAATACCAGCTTCAACATTGGGCACGAGTTCTACTTTTCTCAATAATTTATTGGTGTAAGGATCCGATGAATTGAAGAACCATCTTTCCCAACCTCCACGATCTATTCAAGAACAAGTTATTATTATATCTGTCAGTAGCAGGGGCGGATCTCGAATTTTGGATAATATTGCTGGATAATACTTGGCTAATACTGCTTAGGGGCCCTACCTCATTACTCAACCAATTGCCTTTTAGTCAAAAAACTGTTTTCTGTAATGTAGGTATATATATTATATGTTAAGTACCTACAGGAAGAAAATAGGGACACCATAATATTAAATTTATAAAACATCATTTATTGCAAAATAAATTGACAGATTATGTTAAATAAATTATAAAACAACCTGTCTGCATTTTTGTGCTGCAAATTCTTTTATTTACTCATCGCACTGTAAGTCCTTTGTTAAATCGCAATTTATGGAAAGAACTAATAAACTCGATAGTTCAACATCGTTGTAGATATTTTTTATTATTGACAATATCGTCTATTGTTTTCAGTTCAGGTTGGGGGCCCTCTGTGTCCACGGGGCACTGGGCTGCAGCCCAAAAAGTCTTTAAGTAGATCCGCTCCTGGTCAGTCACGTTATTACTTACAAAACTCATGGTTTACCTAATGTGCCAACTCTGTAAAACCCAGCCAACAACTGTTGTATAGTATCCACAGTTTCTGGAAACACTGGTAATGTTACAAACGCTATAATAGAACCAGTGTAACAGCTTGTAATTATGATTGTAAAAATCCAATACCAACCTGAAGAAAAATAATAAATATAGGACACCAAATTGAGATTTGAAAGTACTCGAATATTTTTTGCCACACTTACTTACCAATTAACAATCGAGTTGTGACCTTATTAGTTTTGCTCCAAGAATGTTTACCAACAAATGTAAAACAATTGGTAAAGGTACCAAAAACGTACCAGAACATGTTTTCTATTTCGCCACTATTATGTAAAAGATGTCTTAGAGTATGCTTGTCAGAAAAGGCGAGAGGAAACATTCCGAAGAGATAAGTAAATGTAAGAGCAACCCACACATGCCAGTGAAACGGTCCTAAGATCGCTCGGTACCTAACAAATAAATAAGACTATTATAAAACTAAATACACCCTCACGTTCATACTATGAAATGTATATAAATTCACCGAGGTAAAGCTGTAGACATAAGTGTTATAAAAGCAGCACAGTCTTGAGAATGTGAAAATGACATGTCAATGTCCCTTGCTCTTTCACTTGTCATGTAGATGCCAGCTATTCCAATATCTGCTCGACCTGTTGCAATTTCTTTAACCACGGCATCTCCTGGTCTAATAATAACAATACGAATGTTAGTTATTGTACAATAATGAATTCCATTATTATTATCATAATATTTTTAGAAATGTGTTACCCTAAACTTGGTTCTTGGGGTTCAATAATTTCGATAGAGAAGTTGTTTCGTTCAGCTAACAGTTTTATTAGTCGAACTTCAACCCCATCCCAGACAATTCGGGGGTTACCACCGTCCAAGTCTGTGTGTATTCTGAGGAAATAAGAATCACATTTAATTATGAACGTTCTGTAGGGTCAGCAACTTAACACTTTCTAATTAATAGATCACTATAAGCTCTAAAGTTTTCATATATATAAACGAAATATGATAATTACATTGATTTATAGTTCATTGAAAATTTAAATTTGGGGTTGCATTTGCAAGAGTATTCAATTTTCTTTTTTAGATATCAAGGGGGGATCCGTTTAAAGTTAAGTCCATGTTTATGGGGTTGCAATCTTCGTCTCACGGGCGCTTTCTTGGAATAAGGGATTCAAATGGTTTTATGGTTATCTTACGAACTGTCCAGTACAGTTTTGGTTGCAAATAAGATTATCTACAACTATTATAAAGAAACTTTAGTCGTAGAACCAAAAATATAAGTATTTACAGGATGCAACTTTTTAACCGTCCCTGAAGGGAAAGTACTTTAAATACTGGAGATAGCGAACATAACTCAAATGAAACATCACCTTATTTTTGAAAACAAACAAAACTGTATTCTAAGATTTCTGAAAAAATGCTTGCCACATTGGCCACATCTGGTAATCAAACCGTCAGAAATCCAAAAAATAACAACCCGTATTTTATACCACCCATCAATAGAGTCAATCATAAGAATGAAATCTCTCTCATAAACATGCTGAATTAAACGAAAGGAAAACCATGAAATCTGTACTTATAAAATCAATCCATTAGCACAATATCGCAGTCCACTGCTGACATAGGCCTCTCTGAATGTTAGGAGGCTTCGGCCTAGTGCTTTCACGTTGAGCCGACGGGTTGGTACTTATAAAATTCATGGTTCTAACTTATAAAAATGATCTGGGGTTTCTTGATAAAAGTTGTAGATTATCTTATTTGCAACAAAGAATGTTAACATTTTTTATATGACTATAGGTCTCACAAAATTACCTTCAGATAAACCATGGAACCCAACTAAACACCTTTTTTCAGAATGGCAGACGTGGAACAAGGGTTGTAACTCTATAAACTTGAATTTTACTTTAAACTGACTACACCTTGACATCTAAAAAAGAAAATTGTATCCTATGAAAAATGCACGATACCTAAGCCCAAAAAATGTAAGATTTTAATTGGCTGCCTAGAGGTAGCTTAGACGCTAGGATTTCAAAAATAGTTACAGATGAATTTAATTATTTTTTATTTTTATTTTTATTGATTTATTAGAATGTAAAGATCGTTTAATTTTGTTATTTGTATTTTAGTATTGATTGTATTGGAAAATAAATACCTTCTAAATACAAATGGCGGTTGATTAGCAGCAGCGACTACAAATCTATGTCCGGCATAGCCTTTTGTCATCTTAGGAGGAAATAAATTAAGATTTCTTGAAAACTTTCCATGACTCCACGAGTTTAGCACTACGGGCTTGCTAGCACCGAGTCCATCCGTGTACAATCTATGAGTATACAATATGTAAGGCGCTTCCTAGATACAGTGAAAGATAAAATTGATTAAATTAATACTTAACATAAATATTACAATTACAAAGGGCTGTCAAAAAAACTACTCTTTTTCTTTTCTTCTTCGGGATCCAATTCAATCCCCCCTGTGAGCCATTACATTTACTATGGGACAGACTTTCTTCTATTTACTAGAGAATCAATTGGCAGACACTCCAGTAAAAAACTATATTAATCCCTTATGTTCAGTGCATACTTTGGATGCAGCCAGGATTGATGCTCGGATATACCTACATAAGGATCTAGTATCCTATATTTTATGCATATTACTACTTACCAAAGCAGTATCGTCTCCTTCTTTGAAACTTTGCCCAATAACAAGTAGATTTACAAACATTCTAGAAAGAGGTTGTTGTAAAAACTCTTGAACGGCCCACTGCGAAGACCTTGCAACGATTATAACTTTACTTTCAGGTCGTTTCCCTAAAACTTTAGCACTCGTTTTTACATCGGTCAAAAAAATTATATAATGGAAACATTCAGAGTCAGCGTTTAACAGTTTTGACTCTACAACTTTATTATCATTAGTTATGTATCCATGCAAAAATGATAGTGGAAATCCTTTCAGCAAGTTTTGAACCAAATAACTTTCTTTGGATTTCACTAGGTTGTCATAAAGTATAACTGGCGTACAGTCTTTCAGATAAGTCATAGTTATGTTATGTAGTAATTTTACGAGTGATGGTGTTTGATCGAATGCTGTAGTCTCATCTAAGAAGTGTTCATTCCATAATTCCTCTCTAGTTTTTGGGTATCCGTGAAATACAGGATCAAGGGCTCTCTTTCGTACATTTATTATATCTTCATTATTCTGTTGGTTGAACTGTCTTCTAACAGATTTTGTGTCATTTTCTTTACAATCTTCACAAAATAGTTTAGAGTCATTATTATTTATTTCTCTTTTTATATCAACCTTGCTATACGTATCTAATACAGATTGTGATGGATAGTATTCAACAATTTGACCGTAAATTACATGTCTTGCAATAATGATAAAGTATAATAAGTACACGCCTCTCATGTTGTCCATATCTTCATTGACACAGTTGGGCAAATGTGAGCTTTTTTATAGGTTTTGTTTGACCATGGAAAAATGAACGAAAATACCGCAGCGCAGGTGTTATGATTGAAATTAAATTTTTGATGTTCTCTACGGTGCGGCATTTGTGGTCACGGTTGCAACCTTGACTTTTATGAAATTGAATCATTATCAATTCATATTTATAAATTCACTTAACTCGATATTGTAGTTTATAAGCTTGCATGCCTATACGTATATTCCGAAAGGGTAGGAAGAGATGTCATCGTTATCATCATAGTGATTTGCCCGTTGCCTTCAAGGTTTGCACTTTGGAGTCCGGTGTACCTACGTTTAACTTTTGCGGGAGTGACTACTGTCTAACTTCCCATTACCTTAAGGAAGCCAGGTGCGCTGACTAGCAGATGAGGTTGACATGGACTCTAAAGGTATTGTGGGGCCCTGTACACCCAAAGGGTAGAAAAGTTTAGGCAGATGGATAGGATAGGAAAAGGGGTAGGCAGATAATGATAGTGAAGGATAAAATGATGCAACGAAATATTTATAGCAATTTATTAATCAGCACTGGTCACAAAATCATTACAGTTCTTGTAGAATATAAATAATGGGGCCGAAATAAACTATGAAACATTCAAGTATCTTTTTAAAATTACAGTGCTAAGTCATGTATGAAATAATCATCCTTCGCCAAAAATTATAAAAAAGTGAAACTACCAATTTTAAATACTATACCTATATTTACAGTACGACCTATTAAATAGTGAATAAGTTTTAAATAAGATAGATAGCAAGCATTTCTGACAGTTCTAGTTGCAATTGCAGGCTAAAGCTCGCAAACTAGTACAGCACAAAGTGAATTGACTGAACAGCCATAGTTGGAACTGCCATTTTAGGAGTAAGTATTACAGGATGAATTGGTATTAGAAAAATGTGTCCATTACTGGACGGGTATTCGCTTATAAATAATAATGGAGTTTAGATATACATTCTAGAATTATTATCGAACAGTTATATAGACATGTGCAACATCACAGATAAACTCAATTGCGATGTGGTAGACGTCTACATAATGTTAATTTACAGGCGTTGTATACAAGCAATGTATTACCTACAATATTAATTCAAAAATTTAATACAGGGTTTACAGTAATGGGTATAAATTGCCTAGGAATGAACGTAATACTATGCCTTATAATAATAAATTATTAACTAACACTAATCCTATATTTACAAGTTATAAAAAAGGCAGTGTCAACCACAAAGCTGGCAAGATTAGAAAAACATATTTTCTAAATTTTAATATGGCTTTCATTTAAAATTATTCTGAAAATGGTAATCATTTTAAACATGTCTGGAATATTATTGACATAAATACTGAAGGATGTAACTTGAACATATCACGTTATGGGACAACTAAAACATTTCTATATCTCAATTAAAATAAAATTGTATTATGTACTAAATCGAACTCAAAATAGGAAATCTTATTATTGCAAAAACATTGCACAAGTATGATTACAATAAAATCATGCAATAAAAACTAACCAAATCGATGAACTCTTCACACTAAATGATTGAAAACACTTAATATCACAGTTTCCAATACAATTGGGACGTAATTATCTTAAATTCAAACGTCCTCGAGTCACTATGAAATTATTGTCAAAGATGCTTTGTGACCATCAACATCTAAATGGCACTTTTCAGTTGACAAAACAGTTTCTATGGTGAAGCTTTTTTACAGACAGAACTTTTGGTTCCTTGGGGAATTATACAACTGATTTATCTAATTTTGTTGTAGTATCGAGGAGATTAAAATTTGTATTAATATACTAAAGTAACTATGCTTATTCTCCAATGTCATTGTCTATGCGTGACGATCTGATGCCGGATTTTCCGGTCCATGGATACACTTCAGGACAGGGCTGACACGTCCTCATGTATCGAACTCCTGATTTGTGCCATAAGTTGCATACTTTAGGATGGTTGCATTTTTTCGGCCGATCCTGGAAGAGAGCATTTTTTAGTTGAAATTTACCCATTTTTGTGCAAAGTTTATTATAAAAGTAATTTGTTGGTTTTGTGATGGAGCATTTATTATATTATCTACTTTTATACGACAAAAAGCTACAGTTTTGCTATTGTATTCTGTTATTAAATATCAGATTTTTAAAGAAAACTATATCATCTACACTATACAACAAGGTGGATTTACATACCTGATAGTTGCATTGAAATGGTTGGAAATTATTAAGTCTGTTGATAGGAGTAGGGTCTCTGACCCACTGCAGTGCTTGCCAGTTAGTTACAATCCAAACGTCCGGCATTTGGTTGATGAAGTCCAGGAACATGATGAAACCTTCTTTGTGATGAGGTTGTGTAAACCATGCGGCGTGGTAGAAGAGACCAAATGGAGCTCTGCAAAATTATTAATATAGGGTTATATTTAATTGTACACGTTACTAAACAAGATTATTCCTATTAAGTTCACATATATATATTTATATTTGTTTACATACATACATATAATCACGCTTTTATCCCCGGAGGGTTAGGCAGAGGTGAATTAACACCCACAATTCACCATTCATTATATTCAGTCCCACGTAATAGGGGGTGAGCCTATTGCTGTATTCCGGGTACTATTGTTGACTAAAGCCATGAATCTGATGCTGAGTATGGGCTGTATATATCTGTCCGATATTAAAGAGCCATATGCCTTAGTCGCCTTGTATGACACCTCAGAGATGTGGTGGCCCAAATTCTACTCTGCCGGGAACCACGCGGCATTTTTTCATGATTATATTGCTTAAGACAAATTATGCTTTAGGAGATTAACCCTGTTGTTTGTTTGTTTGTTGTCGGATTTTTTGATATTTCATTCAACGAAAATAACTATAAGACTTAAAACAACTGTACAAATCAAAGGAAGTAACTGTCCTTTGACGGACATAAGGTGGAATTTAGATTACCTGTTAGTGGTGTAATGTCTATCAAAGTTCTTCAATATCATCTTGTAAACATTTTCTGGCTCTGGGGGATTCGCACAAGCATCACCCATGGAACAACGGCCTCCGTTCAAATCTTGCCACATGACCATGGGCACTTCCCATACACCTGGAAGGTACATATAGGCATTTTTTAATAATATAATGTTATATTTATCTGATTTTAACATAACATCTTGCGTAAGATGAACCCGTAGTAAAAATACCACATTTCTATTTCATTCTAGGCTTTTAGAATTCATAATTTTGATTTGCAATTACCTGGGTAAGATTTTGTCGGACAAGGCGGAATCATGCAATCGTGGAAGAGTTTGTAATCAAGAGTGTAGGGCCAGCTTGGTGGTCTATTCTCATAAACGGGGAGAGAAGAATCATAGGTAAAGTTGGCATCGTGCAACATTTTGAACATCTTGTTGCCACCAACAGAAAGGAAAGGCGCTCTCATGCCTCTAACATCCTCAAGTTTAACACCACCATAAGCTGCTAATATTTCTCTTTGACCACCTACTTCTCTGTACCATTTCTTTTGGGAGAACTGTTCTCCAAAACTATGGCTGAAATTTAATAAAATTCATGTTAGATATTCCTATATTTTGAAATAAGAAAAGAAAACAGAGAAACCAATCAAAAACAACAATTTAAAAAAAACAAATTTAAAATATAGCAAAATCACATAGCTTTTAGAAAATTAAACACAGAAAGGAATCGAAAAGAAAATACAGAAGTTTCAAAATTAGCAACAATTTTATAATATATAGATATTTGGATAAATAGATTGAAATTGTTGATAAGAATTTGAATGATATTTGAATAAAATGTGGTGTATTACATCTCCATGAACTTACGAAATCGTGTGTGATGCCATCTCATGTCCAGCGGAGTAAAGGTTCTGTACTTGACTGTAATCGGTCCATTCGTGGGACACATAAAATGTAGCGCTAATTGGGCAACCGTTGGGGTTGACACGGCCTTTTTCAAACAAGTCTGCGTATAGACCTTTGTTCAAGTCGTTCACGGAGTCGTCGAATGTCAGTAGAACTATTTGTGGTATCTGATCCACCGGCATGTCGCCTGTATGGTGGGATGTAGTGATGTGCGTGTGGTTGTGTAAGTAGTGCCAGGACAGAGGAAACAAGAACAAGGTATAGAAAACGATGGAAGATGAGGAAGAAACACAAAATACAAAACAATTAGTATTAAATACAATATGATATGATACAAGAGAAAATAATTATCAAAATATAAATACATAGATGGCCATTTAATATGGTTTCATTAAAAGCCAGATATCTGTCTAGGTCCCGATAGTACCCGAAAGAAAAGCTTGTACTCTTTGACTTACGATATAGTATGGGAGGCAAATTCGTGGCCATCTGCATAAAGATTCTGGACTTGGCTATAATCCGTCCACTCATGGGAAACGTAAAAAGTGGCAGTAATAGGACAACCGTTAGGGTTTTTCCTGCCCCTTTCAAAAAGTTCCTCGTAGTACATTTTGTTTAAATCGTTTACAGCATCGTCGAATGTTATCAGTACTATCTGGGGTACTTCACTGACAGGTAAATCTCCTAAGTTAGAAATGATATTTAAAATAGCAGTTCAGAAGAAATTGCAACAATAGATTAGTATTAATATTCGCTCATCATTTTTAATACTAGTATTCGTTGAAGACAAATTTACTTTCAGCTTATAAGTATAAAAACTAAATATTTATTCACTTCTTTTATAATTACTAAAACTTAAGTCACCAGAACGTTCAATAATTGATATAAGAATTGTAGATATACAGGACTCTTCATTTAAATTTGGAACCGCTTGACTAGAACCTTTCCTCCACAGTATTCCTCTTGCCAATGTGGTGTTATTCGGTATAAACAAGAGCTACCAGAGCTCCTTATAAGAGGGATAAAATTGGTAACATCTTAGTATTGCAAGCGTTCATAGGGAGGCATGCAGAGTTACAAGCATAAATATAACAAAAAAGGCTACAATTAGAAAAATCATACCAGGAATGTCCTTTCCACCACAATAACAATCAGGTAGCAAGCAGACGTCCTTCCTGCACTTAGCTGCGGTCTTATCTGGGGTCGGCTGTGGGTAAACGGGAGCAGGCCTGCTGGGAGGGTGCAAGTAAACATCCGTGTACTTGGTGGTTTCGGACACGATGGCTGTTGATGGCTTCAGAGTTGGGCGGCTGCGACTGCTCAAAGATAGTACAATTTGAGGTGCAAATGTTTTAAATATAAAAAAATGTGAAGTAGTGAGATGGCATGAAATGCGTGTTTGATACTAAATTGAAGCAACTACAAATTTTCATTATTAAATCATTGCAATTAAAAATTGTTATGTAAGTAAGAAAAAAATGCTGTTCTTTTTATGTCTAACCTATACCCCGTTTCACCCTTTTGTACTATACTATTTTTTTTTATATACCACTTAGTTGGCAGACAAGCACACGGCCCACCTGATGGAAAGTGGTTACCGTGACCTATGGACGTCTGTAACACCAGAGGAGTCACAGTCGCACTGCCAACCCTGTAAGTACAGAGTTTCTGTGCCGTCAGTAGAAGACAAAGCAGGTTGTACTATACTATACAGAATTATAGAGTTAAAATATGTTCAAAAAGACTGAAATGATAAGTTTATGTATAATTCTAACGTTGGTGGTGTTCCTCTGTTCGGAGCTGGTTGTGCCTGCGAATCGGAACCGCCTGCTGTGGAGTAGTGTGCTGAACCGCGGCCTCGGGTACTCGTGGGTCTGTAATATGTATGGTCTCCAGTAAATAACATGATGAATTAGGTAAAATTCAGTTAGTATGCGTGATTTTAAAGATAAAGCAATTTCAAACAAATTAAAATAGTAAGTTTAATATTTATTATGATCTTCTGATTCTTCTAAACTTCCCCGTAAACTTGGGTGATGTCCAAAACCATTCCAGAATACGAACAATTCTAAAATGGTGATATCTAGCTTGTCTCGTAAGATGTCTTTTTATGTTCAACCCAGAAAACTTGAGAAATAGATAGGGAACCATTTCGTTTAAGCCAAAATCGTGTGTGGTGCACAATGATTCTGGCCGCCTAACTAACTCACTACACGACACCTCTGTGTCACCTTAGATATTTTGTTCTAAAATTGAAAAGAGATAAAAACAGGAAGAGAATAGAAGGAGGATACGTGGGCAATAAATACTTTAACCCTATAATCGAACAAATTGTCAGAACCTTATGAGTGTGTTTCAGGACCAGATTTAATTTAGTAACAACTTGCCATAGTTCTTGCCATATCTCATAGCCAAGATGTTTTACAATAATATTACGTCCATGATCCATCTATATACAGTACTTATCTGCATCGCAATATAATAATAATATATACGTAATAATATATATGTATTTAACAAACAATTTATTATGTCACCAACATGCACGAAACAGAGAGCGGGTATCAAGATACACTCTTGAGACACGATAACATTAACCTGCAAAAGCTTTGAGGGTCGACTGGCGCAAAAACTTACAATCACGTTCAAATTTGTTTATTATTCACAACAGAAACATTTATGTTAGACTGTATAACACACCATGCAGTAACATACCATACACGAATAGTTCAATATACCAATGATGCGGGTGCACTTATCTACTAATAATGAATTGCAATGTGGTGCAATACGGTTACGTGAAGCTCAATACATTGAGGAACTTGTTACCCAAGTATTTTTTACAACTACAAATAATATACAAACTACACAATAACTTAAATAATGTGCAGGAAATGGAAAGGTCGCGTCAGGAGTTAACAATTCAAAAACTCAACTCAACCGACAATAAGTCCCCCAATGAAAACAGTATGTTAAGCGAAAGAGTTTAGAAATAGGTGCTATTAAACGATTGACGTATAAAATGTTCATCTTCATGCTAGTTACCCGTGAGGCAGAAAATAAGGTCATTTTAATATCGAATCCGCCACCGACAATAAGTTTATGTGAGATAACTTCGGATAGTTTAGGCTACTGGCCGGCGAATATACCTCTGATATTTGATTTCGTTGCATTTTGGATTCGCTTGCAGACTGTTGTCTGATGAGCATTTGGACGACGATTGGTAACTCCTGCGCCCACCTCCAGGGATTGCCGCAGCTAACTTTATGGCGGGATTGACTCGTGAGGCTCGCGTTGGGAAGGATACACTTTTAATAGTCGATGTCGTCGGTTCAAACTTCACAGTCGTCGTAGCTTTTGTAGTACTAGTTGTAGAAGCAATAGCACTCTCAATGTTGCTAGGTCGGAATTTTTCAGCATCAGTCATGCTTTTTATATCCTCCTCGATACTTTCAGTAGAAGATATTTTTCCATCGTTATAGTTAACGACTCGATTATTACTTTCAGTAGACGGATGGTCACCAAGTAGTTTTTGATATTTATTTGAACCGCTAGTAACGGGTCTACTTGTAATAAGACTACTGTATTTGGACTGATACGAATCCCTACTGGGGATAGCTTTATAATCGGTGGTGGAACTTAATATTGGCAAAGGTGTTGTTGGTAACTCTGTATACGTAAAAGGAGTACTACTTATAGTAGACATTGTTCTAGGCGTTGATGAAAAATCTTTAGCTTTTCTATCATCTTCAATGAAACTAGTAGATTCAACAGTCGGAGTGGAATAAATATTTTCAAGAGGCTCTGTTACGATTTGAACTAGTTTTACTTTAGAGCGTAAAGGTTTTTCGTTAAAGTGTTGCAGTGGTTTCTTTTGGTAACCGATATTGACAGTTTTTTCTTCCTTTATCGGTAGTGGTGTACTTGGTTTTGGAGTAGTTGTCGTAGAAGATTCTTCAATTAATTGGGGTTTCGGGGAGTTAACAAAATTATTTAAGAATGTTTTAATAACATTTTTTACTCTATCACCCAATATTTCCGTTGTGTGATCAGCAGTAACCTCGTCTTCTAAATGATAACTATAATACGATGGTTTAGTACGTTTTGTTGAATTGCGTTGTCTAGTTCGTTTCCTTGTTGTGGTTGAAGGTGTAGTAATCGAAGGTGTAGTAGGATACGTAAAATCTCGAATCGAATCGTCAATTTTAAACATGTTTCGTAGATTATCTAATGTTTTATACGGTGAAATAGCTGGTTCGAGCCATTTATACTGTTGTCTATGATATCTTATAGGTGTAGGTTCAATTAAAGTATTATTTTGATTCAAATCCAATAGATCAACAGATTGAATGTTTTCCAAACCAGTATCTACCGATTTTTCGGTATTAATTGCATTCTCTGTAGAATCAACAATATCTAGATTGTTTAAAGAAAATGGTGTAGGCTGCTTAAAAACTGTTTGGTCCGATTGTGTGTAATATTTTCTTGTTGTAGTAGAAAGTTCTGTGGTTGTCGTAGTTCTAGATTTCACCGTTCTTGACCTACTCGTAGGATTTACACTCACGGGAATATCGTCACTCTCATTGTCGGTATTGTGATTAAAATCTTTAATGTGCATTGAACTTTCTTGGGATGTTTCCTGTGTACTATCTGATTCTTTAATTGGCCCAACAGAAGCGTCACGATTGTCACTACTATTGTCATTATAGTGCCTATTTGATTGCACCTGACTACTGCCCGGATTATTTTGCCTACGTGTTTTATCATAATCATCAATTGGACGAGTTAAAACAGTCAACGTATAAGGATTGTTAGTATTATTCGGATTTCGACGGATTGAAAAACCCGATGTTAGTGACACAACTTTTTTATTACTTCTATTTGATTGGGATCTTACCACATCCACGTTATTATTATGGTTAGTCACTTGAGAATGTCTGGAAGCAGTCGGAAGCTCTTCAGTCGTAGGTTCGGTCTCTTTTAATCTAAGTGAATTGTCAGTCTTTTCGAAAGGTTTAGCAAGGGAGGAAATACTTATGACAGATTTTAATGTAACAGGTATTGACGTCGTAGTCTCGTCAAAAGGTATTGGAGAGGATACAGGTAATGAACTTTCATCTGTGGATGATCTGTTGAATATAAAGCAAAAACATCGTTTCTAATTGAAGCACTATAAAGTTATACTTATATAAATATTTTATACATGGATAATGTTACCAATAAGTAACATTTCCAGGCAATAGTGGTATTATAGATATTGTTAAGAAAGTGTAAAGGGAAACAAGGTATTTACTGCAAAAGAAAAGAAAAAGATACCACAAAAGCTTGATACGATCTTATATCAAGATATTTTATCTGCAGGCAATGTATAATGTTATAAGGAAGAAAGAATATTATTTGAGAATAGAATATTTTACATATAGGTTAAAACAATCTATAGACCGAGAAAAAAACTAAATGTTTAGTTAACTAGTTACAAGTTTGATCCATAGGAAGATTGCTAATGAAAGATGATGTTGAATTAAAATAATAGATGATGATTTTTAAATGTTAATGAATTCTGAAAGTGACTGAAGCCGGGATGAATTTACATTCTATTTTCATTCTTTTGTAGTACCTTGGGGTATATCGAGACGGGGTCATTGCCTCTGTGTAGGGTGCTGTAGAAGGACGTTGTGTGGTCGTGCTCGTGCTAGTTGTAGTAGGAGGAGTAGTGCTTAAAGTGGTGGCTTCGTACAAAGTCGTCCTCACGCTGCTCGGATTATGATCATATCCCAATTCATTACCTTCGCCCCTGGATTGTAGGTAATTTGGATTTGTTATTTTTTTTAGCTACTATTGGCATGACTAATGGACTAAAACAAAATCACAATATGCATATTATGAAACTTACCTTGTCGAATGGCGGATTGGTGTTTGGTACTGGTTCTGATTATTTATCTGAAATGATGTAGTTTACTTTATTAGTTAGAGATCTATTAAACTGCAAATGTGGAGAAATAATTATACAATGCAATAAAATTCAAAAATATAATTGCTGAGTTCTTTATAGCGACAAGACGCTATCAATAACTTGTAAACACAAATTTAAGAACTATTGAAAAGTATGTTTGTCCTATATCTGACCTACTATATCAGACTATATCAGAGCTCACTGGAGAGTTTTTGTGCTGTCAGTGGGATGACCAAAGGCTTGTCCTGTCTTTGTCCTCTACACTGACCGCACAAAATCTCTGTTCTTACAGGGTCGGCAGCACGGATGTGACTCCACTGGTGTTACACACGTTCATAGGTCATGGTAACCACTTTCCATCAGGTGGGCCGTATGCTTGTCTGCCATCTAAGTTGTATAAAAAAATATATCCTTCTAATATTGTAAATGGGAAAGTTTATAAAGATGTTTCTGTGTTTGTAACTTAATTACGCTCAAATGGCTGAGTTATTTTTTTAGATACTAAGTAATAGGATGTGAACCTCTTGCCAACAACATGTTTTACTGGGCAGTTGCAATGATAATAAATGTAAAGCACAATAAAATAAAGTTAAAACTATGGAAGCACAATCGAATTTCTTTTTTTGTTAACAATACTGTGAAATGCCAGCTTTTTCCTTCATTCTTTATTTGAATATAGAGAGGAAAATTTTGCAGTGTAGAAATATAGGTACTTAAATAAATGACAGAATGAAGAAATAGTTGAATTACCTGGGGTTGTATCAATTCATCATCGTATTCTTCTGGCAATGGTCTCGGCGTGTAGGTCTCCACCGGTTTTCTTGATGGTGGAGGAGTGCCCCGGTATGTCTGCTGTACAGCTGGGCGAAGCGAGGCCGTGTTATATTGTTGAACGTAATCTGCCAACACCGGTTAGTGAGTTATGTTCCAATCACATCCATGGGAATAACAGAGTAAAAGTGATTATTTCTGGTAATAATTAACAATCAAGAAAAGGTGTAGAGGTTTAAATTAAGTGTATGTCAGATATTGCAGTATTACAAACCATATTATACAATCACGAAGAAGTTTTAGTAAAATTGTTTTATTTCATTAGTATGCATGTAGTATTATAAGTAAGTATTTAGGTCTTGTATTTGTTTAGTAAATTCAATTTAAAGTTATTATCCTAGGAATTTACATAATTGTATGTCATGTATTTCTCAAGGTCCAAAATCAGAAATTTAATTAATTATGCAATTTTCTTCAAATAATTGGTAATAATTATTTTTCCAAACTTCTAACAGTGTCAATATAAAGAAAGAAGAAGTACATAATGTTGAGTATGTGAAACTATTTAATAAGAATGACGAATTTTTATCCCATAATAATTTACTATTTAAAATATTTTTAAATGTTACCTGTATCTTTATACAATTCGCCTTCTTCATCGTACACAGCGTAGAAAGGATCATATTGGTCAGGACTATAGTTCTGGGATCCATTGTACAACATCTTGGGCCGAGGACTTGCCGAGTAAGACTGAGGCGCGACACTCTCGGTTGGTTCCAAACTAAAAATAGCATTTATCTGTAGAAAATTCTGATGAATCGAGAGACTGTAACTAAATACGATATATTTTGCCATTTACAAAGCATTTTAGTCAGTCTTTTATACAGTCAAAGTCTATAGTCGATGTTAGTTATGTCACACCTTTACGTACAATTTACTAAATATTCAATAGGTTTCATACAGAAGATAGAAGTTAGTGTAGTGCCAACATTCATGACGAATATATTTCAGGCGTGTTAGTATTACAGTTTTTACTCTTCAAATTACCTGTTAGATTTATCATCATGTTTGATTTTTGTGAATCTAGTCTCTTGATTGTGACTGTCACGAGGAGTTGTAAGTTTCATTTGTGCTACTATATTAGGATGCCTATTTCTTCCTCTTGTCTGCTTATCATCATTATGAGATGGTTCTTTTACGGTGGTTGGCTTTGCTAACCTATGCCTAACTGTATAGGGACGCAAAGTCGTTTGATTCAAATATTTAGGGGGTTTGTCTGTGTTAGGACCATTTTCTGTGACGGGTCGTCGAACATACTTAGTTCTATTTGCAGGCATATGATGTAAGATTTGATAATTGGATACTTCAGGTCGAATAAGGGTGTTTGGTGTGGGAGTGCCATAGTCCACTAACACAGGGATGGGTATTTTGCCATTTACATGCTTAATAAAGTTTTTAACTGGACCCTTCGCTACAATAGACACATCATTGTGGTTTTTAGTAGCGCTAGGCCTATACGTGTTATAATTTACTGGTACCTTCGAAAGTTGAGGCTTTGTATGTTCTTCTTCACTATCATCCTCATAGCTATCATCATATTGTTTATAGTTTTGAGCCATTGGGGGACGCTGTGGCCTAATTTCTGTACTTGGCATGTATTTTGGTTTAACAACGGGTTCATAATAATATTCTTCATCATCGTCGTAGTAGTAATCATTCATTTCAGGTGATGGCTTTGGTATAGGTCTGCGTTTTAATGGTGATTTTGCTGTTGTTGTTATTTGATTATGATTGTAATTTTGTATGGTGCTGTAAGTTTTGACAGGTGCTGGTGTAGATTTTATGGCTTCTGCAAACATATTTGCTAAGTATGACATATTTGCTGGGGTACTCTGTTTGTGATAAAGTGGACTTAAAGTGCTAGTAGGATTTTTATGCCAAAATTGTTGTAGTACTGAAAGTTGCTCATTTGCAATAGTCGTTAATGGTTTTGGGGTAGAATGTTTAAAAGTTATGTAACCATTATTGGGTTTAATAGAGGTAACCAAATACGGCTTTAAACTACCAACTTGTTTTAAGGGTATAATATCTTCAGGCTTCACAATATAGCGATGTTTAGGTGTTGACAAAATTATCGGTGAACCAGTTGATGAAATAAACATGTATGGTTTTGGACTCGGAGAATAATTATTTTTAGGTTTAGTATCTTGAATTGGCTGAGGTGTGCTATTTATGATTGGCCTATTAAAACTATAGCTAATTGGTAACTGACGGTCATCTTTAAAATTTGGTGGTTTTAGTTTAGGTCGTATTGCATCAAGAGGTAATCCAATTGAGGAAGGTACGAGTACGTTTTCATTTAACGATGGTTTTTGTGGATAATGTTGTCGAGGTGCTTGAGGCCTTTGAATCAGTTTTTCATATGTTTGTTCTGATCTTATTGACTGTAATGGTATCTTCCTACCATTTAAATTATCTTCGACATAGCTATTAGATTCTGATGGCACCGTAAACGGTTTAGGTGTGCTCATTCCTGTGTAACTTATTGTTGGATTTGGTGATCCAGAATTCAATGTGTTGTACTGCAAAGGTGATGCTGTTGATACCTGTGTTCCGGGATTAACCACTGATCCTGAATGATTAGGTCTGCCTGTGGAATATTGTCCGTTGCTTAGTTTAGACAAGTACGCGTCAAAATCAAAATTAGGATTAGCAAAAGGATTTTCAATATCTTTGTACTTTCTGTCAGGATGCGTGAATTCATATGGAGGCTTAAAATCATGTTTGTAATGGTCCTCATCTTCATCTTCTTCCTCTTCATATGAGTCTTCATTCTCCTCTCTAGAATTATCGTCGTACTCTTTATCTGCGGATGGCTTGTTTTGTTCATATTGCTGTGTTGGTTGTTGGCTGTGATAGTTTTGTCTATAATCTTGGGACTGATAATTGTTATTGATCTGTTCGGGACTTTTACGATCATCTTGAGTTCGGGGCGATGTAGATAATAGTACAGGTTTACCAGTTACAACAGTACTAGAAACTTGTGAGGAATCAGGAAAGGAAAATGGTTGATGTGGTGCGGAATTTGGTCGTTGATTTGAATTTTGGATACTTTGTTGAGGAACGTTATTATAAAATCCCCCAGCCAAAGCTGGGAATGAGTTGCTATGTAAAGCAGAAATAGGAGGACTTTTAGTTATAATTTGAGTTCCAGTGTTCAAAGGATTATGTTCTATGGGTGGACTTAAGTGTTCTGATAGATCAGGTAATTGCGACTGATAGTTATCAGATTGATATGACAGCAATGGATTAGCGACAGAATATAAGGGACTATTACCCAGTGAATGTGGATGCCGAGGCGCTTGATAATAATTATTATTATTTAAATTACTATAAGTCTGTTGATGAAATCTGTTGTTTTGTGGATTTGTGTTATAATGTGTTTGTGGATATTCGACTTTAGTAGGTTTAACGTGTGCCCAATTCTTGCCTGGAGTATGATATCCATTTTTCAAGTAATATCTAATCTGTCTCTTCCCTCTTTCAGAATCATCCTGTGGTAGCTCCTCATGGTAATCAGAGTCTAGTTCGATATATTCTATTTCCTCACCACTATCATTCCTTTTCGTTGTTTCATTTGATTTAGCAGCATTAGTTTCATTAGTAACTTTACCTATAACATCCCGTTTCTTTCTCAAAACTGATTTTTCAGTAATGTCATTAGTAGTGATCTCATTTGTCTCAATGTCTAAAAGTCTGTCATGTTGAGAGTCAGTCACGATGTCACTTTTGTCTTCACTGCAAATAACGACAATGTCAATTAATCTCATAATCTTAGTCAACAATGCGTCTTGTATGTATTTCTTAGTAGAACTTACCTGTACGATTGCGGTGCTGGTGTAACGGTAGCTGAACGTCTGTCGTCGACTTGAGAGCCAAATGAGAAAGATCCGATTTTACCACTATTTTGTGGAATAGATGCAGGGATAATATTAGAATTAAGATTTCTGCCGGAGCTGACTTGCTGAACTGCATAGCCATCTCTGTCTTTTTGAACTTGTCCAATAGTAGGAGGTTGCCCTCGGTAAACGCGCTGTTGTCTGTCACTCTCAATTTCTTCAACAGGTGGCAAATCATCTACTTCTGCATAAAGCTGCTGTTGCTGTAATCAGACATAAATAATTGATTAACAACATTGATGGAGAGGGCTTTGACACTCAAACTTTTTTTTTCTCTTTTTATATTTGTTTCTTAGACAATACTAAAAACGCAAATTTCTAATATTCCCCATAACCTCTCCAGTTAACCCAAATTGCTTGTGCCAGGAGTTTGTTCACGTCGGTAGTCTAATGTTGAGGCTTTGACCCAGGTTGTAAGGTTGACCTTAATCATTAAACTACCATGCCACGTAAATAATGTATTTTGTAATCAAATAAATATCGTAGCATTTTAGTTTTAAAGGCTTAAAAAGTTGGTTAAAATACGTTAACTAACTAACTATTAACATAATACTAAAATACCTTCTCGTATTCTTGTTGATTGTATCTGGGCTGTCCTCTAGATGTAACTACCGGGTTGGGCTGAGCACGTGGGGGCGGAGGTGGTGGAGGCGGTGGTGTGCGGCGTGGCGGAGGTCGTGGTGGATCTCGTTGTCGTTGTTCAACGACACGTTCAACCTCCTCGCCACCCGTACTGGTGCCATCACAGCCAACGTTGCGCGGCCAATCACATGTTTGGAGCTCGTGGCTGTAGAAATAAACCAGTTGCTTTTGTAATATCACAAAACTTAGAATTGCGCAGCTAATAACTTTTGCCGACAAGAAGTTCTCCGTACAATTCTATAATAATTATGTATCTCATACAATAATATTATATTTAGCGATCTAGTAACTTGTGATCTGGTAACGTTACTTAAATATTTGTAATTAAACTATTATAATTTAACTTTTTATATTAAGTATTTGTTGTTCAAAAGCGATAATCATCGTCATATGATTTTGCAGTTTTCACTTTGGAGTCTGGGGTCGCTTTTTGTTTTTGAATGAAATGTTGACTGTTCCAAAAACAGCGGCCGTCAGACCTCCTAAGCACAAGAAAACCTGCGCGAAAATTCGTCAGTTAATTAGCAAATGTCAAATGTACCGACTTGCAGGTAAGTTTGGATTGGCCCGAGGTTCTTGGTGAAGCCCCGTATATCCAAAGTTAAAAATTAGTTTACAGTATAAAATCATGTTACTCTACCTGTACATAAGGCCTCCAGTGCAAGACTCAAGTAGTGCGCCGCCAAACACGCAGACATAGTACAATGTGCAGTCGGTGGGATGCGGGTAGTAACCGAACTCCTCGGGGCAATTGAAGTCCACATCTCTCTTGACGTCGGCCGCCACCGGTACGCTACGTATCGGGCCGGACCGAGACCGTGATCGGTCTGAATGTGCGCCGAAGCATTCTGAAAAGAAGATTGGAATTAAAATCTTAAAGCCTGTATACCAACAACATGAACTAAGTTTAAACCATTCTGATAAACCTAGTTTAGCTAGTAGTCTACGTTTCTTAATAAGCTCTCTTGTAGCAAAATGTAATGTACGTATATCACCATTTTTAAATTTTTTGTGTACCCTTGTTAGCAACTAAGAAAATAGCTTTTGGAACTTTCCTGTCTAGTTACGTACAACTATGTATTATTTATTGTGTCTATAGTTTGTACTTAATTATTTAATAATGGAACTAATAGATGAGTTTAAATGAAATCGTTATAACTTATGACACATTCATCACTATAATCATTATTATTGTAATTTAAGCCAGCCAGTAGTGAAAAATTTGTATATTTTTAAAGGATGGTATTTAAACGTATATCAAAAAGAGTACATTTTGTATGACAAAATAATCCAAATTCACATCAAAAATACTGATTGAGCACCAACAAACTACTGCAAGTAAGTAGTTAGTTAGCAACCAACCAACCAACCAATTATAAAAAAACCTATCACCTCTTGCCTTCGGATACGTCTTGTTCCTATTTTTTACCTCAAGAGTTTATACTAATGCGGTACAAAGTAAGAAAGATTGAAAGAAAGCACTTATTATGAATACATGTATTGCTACTACTACTTAAAGAACTATAAATAAATGTACTCCGTACGTCAATATGCTAATGTAAAATGAAACTTATTTTTCCAGCTATTAAGTAATCTTTGCTTGTACTCAGCATGAATATGGATATTTGCATTGGTCTGGGTGTTTCTATGTATAATATCTAAGTATTTACAAAAAAAAAAGTACTTAAGGATATTTATTCATATTCTAGATTCCATAACACAAGCTAGTTAAACTATGCTTACCATGGGTCTAGATAGCGTTGTGTAGAATGTTGTAGAATATTTTAAAAAAAGTAGTATAAATACCAAATAATAATATGTAGCTAGTGTGTATTAGACATAAAGCAAGATATTTCAACACTGTGCTGTCCTTGCAAGACTGCATGCACCGTTGCAACAAATACCTTCATACACTATCTATGCGTGGTTAACTTTATCAAATCGCTGTAAGGTAATCTCAGCTATAAAATAATACATTTCGTAAATCCAGATTATCGTAAGCTGGTAGCTGTTGTAACCCATTTTGTTGTCTATATACTAGTGACATAGAATATTATTCATCGGATTGCGCTCATGTACACCTTTAATTATGGACTTTTGGTCCACAAAAAGAAGCCCATATCACCCTCATACATACATACATATAATCACGCCTTTATCCCCGGAGGGTTAGGCAGCGGTAAATTAATACCCACATTTCACCAGTATTGTATTCGGTCTCACGTAACAGGGGGTGGGCCTATTGCCGTTTTCCGGGCACTATTGTTGACTCGAGCCGTGCATCTGAGGCTAAGTCTGGGCTGCATATATTTGTCTGATGTTAAACAGCCCTATCCCTTAGTCGCCTCTTAATATTTCTTAAATACACACTAAATAATCATTCCTACTTTTTCAATCAGGCTCTAACGGCCGTAGGGATCTGACTGAATCTTAGTACAGGCATAGAATATAATTTAGTATAACATATAGGCTTACTTTTATCACTAGATTAGGCGCCATAGGTTACAAGAATTGATCAAAATTCCACGCGTGCGAAGCTAACGGCAACACCTAATAAAATATAATCAAGCAACTATTTCAAACTTGGTATACTTATTTTTACCAAGTCCGATTGACTCAAGACAGTAAGTAAATGAAAATCTTAATCAATTTCTATACAAAACAACCGTTAAAAACTCGACAGTGTTTGTTGATTCGGTTGTGCAATCAAATTATTGTATCACAATAGGAATTGTGTTTTTTTTTCACATTCTGAGATCATACTCACTGTTGAAAAATTACCGTTTGACGTCTGCATTGTGACGGAAATTAGCAAGTTCGTAACATTTTCTACTTAATGTTACATGGAATTTGGTGTACTGCAATACCTGTTGCTATTTGTTGTATCTTGTAATGAAGTCATTAGTTGAGGTAGGTGGTAGATAGTTGCTAAGTGAATGAAGTTTTGATGCATTCACATTGTTAACTTTTTATTGTGGTTTTATTTTTTGTATTACCGTTATTGTACTTCATAATACATAGGTTACACTAAAAGTTTCCGGAACTGGCCACTTACATAAACAATATTTAAAAATTTATTACAACATTTGAAAATAGAACTCTTTGGCTGTAGAATACAGTTTGTTTCATCTGACTGTCTTTTGTTTTTACCTTGTGGCACCATTTAAAAAATTGTGTGTCTGCATCAACATGGATTTAACTCGGGAAAATTTTCGTAGTATGATTTTCTACGATTTTAAGTGTAATTTGACGGCTCAACAGAGCATCGCTCGGCTTGAAACAGCTTTTGGCGATGAAGCTCCATGCAAGACGACTGTTTATAGCTGGTTTGCAGAATTCAAGCGTGGTCGTATCAATCTCAGTGACGAATCTCGCGATGGTCGGCCGTCCACCGCTGTGACCAACAAAAACATCGATGCTGTGCGCCGTATGATTGAAACAGACAGGCATGTGACCTACCATGAAATTCGCGCATCCTTAGAAATAGGCATGAGTCAAATACAATCAATCCTACACAAACATTTGGGTGTGAGAAAGCTGTGCTCGCGGTGGATCCCACATAACTTGACCGAGGATCAAAAAACGGACCGCGTCACTTGGTGCAGTGCCATGCTTACCAGATTCAACGAAGGTGCGTCAAATTTGGTGTGGGACATAGTAACAGGTGACGAAACATGGATTTATTGCTATGATCCCAAAACAAAGCAGCAATCGAGCGTATGGATCTTTCAAGATGAGCCGAAACCAACCAAAGTGGCGCGCGTGAAAAGTGCATCTAAGCGGATGATTGCTTCTTTTTTTAATAAAACTGGACACGTGGCTACTGTTGCTTTAGAAAATCGTCGTACTGTGAATAGTGACTGGTACACGACCATTTGTTTGCCGGAAGTTATTGACGAACTCCGTAAAAATAACCGTAAACGCCGTATCATCCTGCACCACGACAATGCTAGTTCTCACACGGCCAGACAGACAAACGACTTTTTGAAGGCGAAAAATGTAGAACTCATGAGTCATCCTGCATACAGTCCCGACCTGGCACCTTGTGACTTTTATCTGTTCCCAAAATTAAGAACCAATTACGCGGCCAACGATTTTCATCACCAGAAGAGGCTGTCGAGGAGTATGAAAAACACGTTTCAGAGGTCACCACAGAGGAGTGGCACAAAAGTTTTCAAAACTGGTTTGATCGGATGAAAAAGTGCATAGACGCCAAGGGAGATTAATTTGAAAAACAATAAATTAATTTTGTACCTTTAATAGTATTTTTTCATATTCATTCCGGAAACTTATAGTGCGCCCCACGTAGAATGAAAATTAACAATGATGTGGCGTGGCGGTAAAGCGTTCAATTGTTAACTGTTACGTCTGCTCAGAGCTCAACCCCATTAGTCTAGTGAAGTGGTAATACGTATGCTAACGCATTGTAGAATAGAATGAAGAATGTATGGGATTTGACATTCATGACATATCTGTCTATTCTACGAGTACTATATTCCGGTCAACGAATTGTTACTTGTCTAAGGGAGCTGGATTCGCAGGCCTGGGGGTGACAGGTGGAGCCGCCTGTCACCCTGGCAGAAGCAGGCCGCAGCGGCGACGCACCTCGCGCTCCCCCCCCCCCCCCCCCCCCTGTTTCCGGGGACGAGTTGGGGACTCTACAGTCCCCACACCCGAGAATAGGGCCAGATCGTAAGAGATGGCCCTGGGTCGGCCGGGGTGCGTGGGATATGCCTGTCAACCTCACCTTCGGCAACCAAAGCGACCCACAGGCGGCGTGCGTTTTAGTCGGTTCGAGTTCGACATAACCTCTTCCACTGGCTCCGGTGGGGGGTATTCGCGGGGATTTTGCGCACGTGAAAAAAGCGGAGCTGGATTCTCGTTCTAGGTAAATATTTGCAGGAAATAGATCAATAACTTCCTAGCTCAAGCCACCCTCATCATGAAAAGAGGAGGCCAGGCTCCAAAGTGCAAGCTCACCGCTACACTAAGTACCAGTTTCTACGTATTTCTCTTATAGTAGTATCGCGGTGACATAATACCTCCTATTGCTGTTTGCAGTTGGCTACGAATTTCTACTTTTAGAGGCGAGCATTGACGCCGAGATGAGTCAGAAGAAGAAGAAAATAAATGTACCTGAAAATAGTTCTATCCGTAATCTAATAACTTATTACGAGCCCTACTTGATTGTCTTGATAGCGCAGTATGCTGCATAAAGGTATGATTCCGAACTTTGCAGCATGCAGCAGTATTTCACAGCACCACGTACCATGAGATAGACTTGAATATGATAGTTTTGTATATTATTGCTGTTTCTCAATTGCGTAATTTATCCGTATTCAAGTTTAACAAGTAATGTATGTGAAAAAATGTAAGTATAGTGTTAGACAAATGAGCGGATTGCGGGATTGATTTTCTTTTAAATCTATGGACCGTTTTGTGTGCGGTCGGATCACGTGCTGTCGCCGTCGCTTCGCATACATTGCCTGTTAAACTTTGATACGGATAAACGGCGCTATTGAGAAGCCGCAATGGCTTAAAATATTAAACAAAACTATCATAATAATATTCGCTTCAGAGTTCGGAATCATACCTTGATATTAAATACTCATATACATACGCTCATGTCTATTTCCGCCCGGGATAGACAGAGAAAACAACACGCCATTTACCTCTTTTACGCACTTTACGAACTTCTGTATTGTCATTAATCCTTTCATGCAAGCCTGTCAGTGTCGAGTACTTCTAACTTACTCTTTTAAAAAAAAAATGTATTTAAATTTTTTTTTGTACTAATATTAAGTACTATTATAAAAAAAAGAAATTTTAAAAACATTCAATTCACGAAATCCTTATGACGAAATGAGAGTGAAATGTTCGTATACCAGAATATGTATACCTAATTTAAATATTCACACGCAGAGCAACTTAGGTACTTAATTCCGTTGAGAAAAGAAAACGAGAGTGAAGTTATCTTAATCGTGAATAATTTTGTCACGTTCGTATTGTATCACGAATTACGTGGGATTCGGGCCATAAGACGAATCTCGCTGGTTGATGTACATAATATAGGTTAAGTCATCTTAAGTTCAAACAATGAAGAAGAAGAAGGAGCAGGCATGTACACTTGGACTTAAAAAAAATATTTTTTTTTGTTTGCATTGACGCATAGATATGAATAAAAGATTTTTTTATAATACAAGGCAACTGCAAACAAATAGCTATTTTAGCAAAGGTAATAGGAGAACCTTATCTAGATAATGTGGCATCACACAACACAATTTTGCAACACAACCTTGTGTTCGCGACTCCGCCATCACCGTTGAACAATAGTAATGGTAATATCCAAACAAAAGCTTAATTTTCCCACAAGTAGCTAATCTACGTTAAAGCCAGTTGCACTCAGTGTTTAATCGCTAACGTAAAATGATCTTTATTTTGATGATAGGAAGGATTTAAAAAGATATATTTGAATGTGAGTCAGTGCCGACATTCGGCCATCACGTCAAGATTTGGGCCGTGATCCGCAGGCGTTCGACCGATACATGCCTAAGGCTTATCGTGTAAACGCATGCATAAGCAACTAATAATTATCAAATATTAAATTAGCTGCGTGTTAATCGCCATATAAACACATAGCCCTGTCGTGTAACAAGTTGAGTATGCAATCTATATTATTTACCAGTGGCCTCTAAATAATTTCAATGAAGTCTGCGATCTCTTGTCTATAGAAAACAATATCAACGGTACTATGATGTTGTAATGTAATCCTTAACGCTGTTCTAAAAAAAAATCCGGATAGTGCAAACAATTCGACTGACCATGTAGAATTAATTATTCCTATAGGGACATAGGAATTCTTACTTCCTATACATTACAATCTACATCCGCGGTAGTCTAGTGGAATGGGTTATGGACTGCTTGGACGAGGTCTCGGGTTCGATCCCAGGTTTTACCATGGCACACAAAAAGGACTTTTCGATGCTTTTCGAAGTTATGTGTGTATTTATTGCAGGTTTATAAGTGCCCGGTTAATGGCAATAGACTCGCCACCTATTACATTGGGACCTAAACATAAACTGGCAAAATGTGGGTGCTAGCACCTCTGCCTACCCCTTCGGGGATATAGGCGTGAGTTTATGTTATGTTACAATCTACATGGTCATTCGAATTGTTTATATTCATTGTTTTAAACGTGATTGAGAAACCGAGCCGTAATTACCATTTCGTATTAAAACGGTTGCATTCACTGAACGATGCAAAATAGACACACGCCCTTCCTAATGGCCGGCTAAACTATAGCTAAATGTAAGCAAACCACAATCTGCAATTACAGAACAATGAAATCGACCCAGTTTAGCAACAACTAGGCACACAGATCCCATATTAGCTTATTAATCAATCAACAAATCCTTTAGTCGTGCCTCAGGGTGCAGCAAAAGGTAATAAATCCGTAATTATTCGCTATGGACGTACCATAGAATCATGAGATCCATAATAATACCTAGTTGTGTGGGAAATACTCGGGCAACAGGCGATTTGTCTGTACATTGCAATATGACGTGTTGAAACATTACTGAGAGTTGTGTACAAACGATGCTCTATATACGATACTCCAAGTGTCGCCTCAAGATCGTTGACCCTAACATTCTCTACCTTTTTATTTATTTTCTTCCTGCCCGACTTCGATTGTATTTCCATGTTTGTAAAATCCAAAAGAAACTCGATGCCTATTAGGCGATAACTAGAAGATAAGTGTGGGTGGTAATACTTTGAATATCACCACGTATTGCCAACATATTTGCATTCAACATCGATGTTAAATGCATTTACTACACCCACCATAACTTGATTACGAATTCTCGAAACCAGATCCAAATTGCTTTTGAAAAACAAAACTCTTAATTGCAAATGCAAGTAAAGATAATAAATTGGATACAAAGTAGCAGTGTCTTATTTCCACTACATATTTCAATGTCTGCGCGATTCTAGAAAATAAATTACCAAAGAATTGTCAAACAATAGAAATAAATATTTTCAAAGAAAACTTACAAGTAAAAATGAAATATGATGTGATAAATAGTGCTTGAGTCATGTTCTGCGTTTCGATGTCATAGATCAAGTAAAATGAATGTACGATCACTCGGGCACTCGGGTTAACTAGTTGTATCAGATTTTGCTACGGACAATATCCTAAGAAACGTGCAGGGAACGCAACCGGTGTAAATGTATGTATTTACGTGGGAGGTAAATGGACTTATCCTGGATAGGTGGGTGAATCAACTCCTAGGAAGCGAGTAGGTGGACATGGACCAAAGTGACTGTATTGAATGATTTATGGAATCTGTAATGTAGTAATGTTAATGCGGTTACTATGAATATGATCAAAAATTCTCAGATAGATATCTGAGAATTTTTGATCAAAGTCAGTATTCAATATTTTTCAAACTTAACTTAAGCATAATTAACTAATTTTTGTTAGTAGCATAGTTTGATGTGTCGTGCATTGTTCAACCACAAGTAAGTATGTATTAACTTAAAATTTAAAATAGTTATTACTGTTGCAGTTAAATGTTAAGTAACAGTTAAATTGTATTTTCTATACACATGAACTACCATTAAAATCTTGATCGCTTGCCCTTTGTCGAACGTTGACCTTTTAACTTTAATATCTATCTACAACCTATATCAGCTCTCCAAACTGCCCAGTCGTGTCTTGCCTGCACAATATAGATAATGATACGTCAAAAATAGCCTTGGAACTCTCACTCATAACAAATTTACTATTAACAATCGTAGGTGTAATTGTCAAGTCCAAATTCAATTAAGTTTAATTTTAATATTGTTCGTTTAAATTGTTATTTATAAACGATGTACAGTTAGCTGCAGAAGTCAGTTTGCTGCAGCTTAAAATCTATAATCCTTTGAGTGCCTAAATCTAATTTAACACAATGAAATATAGATCACTTTATCCCTATTAAAAAAAGTGCCTATTACACGCTGTTAGACGAAAACACACACACAGTTGAGAAATTGAAAATTAACAGTGTAGTTACTAGATAATGTGTGACTTCGTGCAATGTTAGTTTCTATTTGTATACGAACTTCTGCAGCCCGCTGTACCTAGTTCGAATCAAAGAAATTCGATAGATGTTATAAAAATGACGTCTCGACATAAACATTGAATGAATTATCAATCTGATTCTCAATAATTGATTTAAAGGCCAATTCATATTATAACATTGGAGTTCAAAAAAATTTAAAACAATTTACAATTAATAAATTCGCTCGTTAGGAGCCATTTTAAATTTACATATTGCTGCAATGTTAAGATATATTTGTATGACACGCAGTTGTGCTAAGATGGCCGCAGGCTAAATAAATATTACGCTCCAGATATTGTTAATGTTCTTAAATATCAATATAAATAAATCTATTCGAAAATTTGTACAATTTAGTAAAATTATTCCAAGTTTACGATTTAGATATTAGATATATTTCTAGATAGTCGCTTAATGTAAAATAATGCATGAGATCGTTTAAATTATTGAATATTGAAGTTAGCCATTTTAGATACCTACTTTCTACTTATAATTAAAAATTTTGTCTTTACCAGAAATTGTCCTCCGATACGTATAATTATAGTAACTTATTAAAAAACATTGCTACTACTACCCGCGAAGCACTCAATCAGTGGGAAAATCACTGATTAACCTCAATTCTAGTAACCACTTCATTTCAAAGCTGACGGATATTAATAATTACGTTAATGTTGTGCATAATGTTTAATTTGAATTCTTCTATATCAATTTTTTATGCTGATGGATCACTTAGTAGATCTTGCTACATATTTTCAATATGTCTTCTTATCAATTTTTTATTAAATTTCTTACAATTTACTGCCAAAATAGGAAAATTGTTATGTCATAGTAGTAATATATGAGCTGATGTATATTGCGTCTTATATCGTGGTAATTTTTCGAGCATAATGTCTTAAATGACAATGTAGTATACAGAAGTATGTGCATTTGGCCGATCATTGCACACTGTTGCTACATTATTTTCCGCGTCCGTGTTTTTCACATAACAAGACATAAGCTTTACGAGATAAATTAAAACAATCTGACTTCAATTAAATACTACTTTCCTTCTATGACATATTATAACTTATAACATTTTAAGAAGGGTATACTTTTTAATAACTATTTACATATGGCGTGCGTATATTAAATTTACCTTTAACATTTCCCAGAGGATAGACTTTTTTCGGAAAATGATCCAACACACCACTATGATATGATTTCTTATTGATTATAATGAAGAATACACCATTAAATGAAATAAATTATTACTATGAGTCATCACAAACTTAAATTTTATTACCAAACTTTTGCCTCAATAAGTGACTTAGTTTTTAGGGCAAAATGACAAAGCTTTAGAGAAAGTAAATTCTCATATTAATATTCTGGAAATAATACGTATTACATTGTCATTAAGAAAATGTCATATTTATCTGTCGCGTTTTTCTCATCACTTGGCCCCTAGCGTTACTTTATTGTCACGGTATATGGCCTCGCTATCGTAATAATAGCTGCCTTTTCACTTTTTTATGCGGACCTACTATAATATATGCCTGTACTTGCTATGTTACAACACTCTATACTTAAAACCGTCTCAAGGTTATTTTTCTTAAAGAAATATTGTTCTTGCTAAGTAAACATACGGACTTAAATGTGGTTCTTGTCGAATCTGTTAATTTATTCGGCCGTGGTCATGGGAAGGTTGTTGATAAAATTCGAAACTATAGCTTCCCACGGTTAATTTGTGCTAAATGGCGAAGTTTCAGTATGTTTTTTTTACATTAATAAACGCAAATTACCAAAAAAAAATATTTTAGTACTGCGTTTCTGAAATGTATCTAATGTCTAGAAAAACAATGGATAAGGAATAAATAAATTGTATTTGGAACTCCACCAAAACCTACAGGATTACAAGGGGCACCCTTATAAGCTGGTACATCTAGTGATAGACAGAAGAGGAGTTCCTCTCGGGGTTAAGAAGTCACATGGTAATCGTTTTCATAAAAACCGTATAAGTCAATCTAAAAATCTGGACACTGGGCTCCAAGGTTAAAGCCTCAGATAAAACCTGGAACAACGCTGTTCAAGTATTTATCTATAACTAGAACACAATATACACAAATTTAGTAGAACCTTGACATTTAGTAACTTTAAATTGCATTTTAAATAGAGCATAATTTGGATGTATTTATAACAGACGGAAATCACCACATCATAAATATTGGTCAGTGAATATCATGAACTATTTCTAATAGTGACATAAGTTGTAGAACATATATACTTAGTATCTATTAAATGTTAGTAATTACTTCCTGCTCTATTTCAACTTTACCTTCAATAATTACTACGGTAATGTCATGATCAAATAAATACGCATTTGTAACAAACATAGCATTAACTCACGTCTATATCCCTAAAGGGGCAGGCAGAGGTGCTAGAACACACATTTCGCCAGTTTATGTATAAGTCTCAATGTAATAGGTGTCGAGACTATTACCATTAACCGGGCACTTATAAACCTGCGATAAATACACACATAACTTCGAAAAGCATCTAAAAGTCATTGGTGTGTGCCATGGTAAAACCTGGGATCGAAACCGAGAAGTCGTCTCAGTAGTCCATTACCCATACCACTAGGCTACCGCGGTTCTGTATTTGTAACGTCATCAACAAATCAATATAGTTATAAACACAGGATCAAATGTGATAATGGATAGAATTGAAAACTCATTTGCACCACATTCGTGCGTTGTGACAACTGTTTCAACCTTGATGCAATTTAGATTTTACCTACAGCCTCTCTTAGCGATATCGTTTATTATATTATTACCTATATCTGCCATAACTTTGGTTCCAATCAATAAATTACAATTAATTCATATGATAGTCAATTAAGACTCAATTATTTTCTAGTAAAGTTATTACTTTTGTAAAAAAACCGCTTCAATATAATTTCAAGTTGTTGCGCATCTATCGCGAAACAGACAAAACCTTCAGCAATTTTTTTTGGATTCAGTACCTTCTAATATCTTCAATGTACAATCATAACTAAATTACAATTTTGTTATTTATGAATGCATTTGTAAGTTGCATTATCAATACAGTATTCAGCAAATCATTTGTGCAATGTTGCCTCTGAACGTGAGATAATGTCAAAGTTCTTAGCAGTGGTGTAGGTGGTTTAATCATAATGCAGAATTTGAAATGGCAATATGATGAAATATTTGTCACCTTAAATGATAATATAATACAATCGAACCAAGTAAGCAAGTGTAACTTTAATTATATATCTCGTTTTTTATAATTATGTATATTATATAGAGTAGTACTATTTTTTATATTTTTTTTATATAGGACACGCCAACTTGACCTCACCTCGCCTGATGGTAAGCTAAAGGCAAAGTCTCAGAAAAGAGGGTCACCATTACAGACACTAAGTGTTACAATGGTGGCACTCAGCTTGGCGGCCTCATCAGATGCTTTTTCACGCCCCACTTAAAGGCCCCTGGACGAGAAGAAGGAAACACATGTGCTGGTAATAAATTCCAGGTCTTGGTGGTGCAGCAAAGAAAAGAGTCTCCGAACCGCTTGGTTCTTGCTCGTATATTGTGCACAGTGTGAGGGTGACATCTAAGGCCCGCACGTGTTGTCCTATGTAGGGAAGGAGATGGTGGGATTAGTTGGAAGAGCTCATTTGTATGTAATTCATTGTCATCATCATTCCTGAGCCTCTAGTCTAACTAAGATAATATTGTTAAGTGAAACATTGGCGCCTGTACTAATGTATTAAAACATTGTATCACAGGTACCAGCCTTCCAACATTATATAGGTTCATTTTCCAATTAATAGTGACAATTAATGTAAATTGGGTTACAAAGTTAAATTAAATTAAATTCGCAATAGTCACAATACAATTAATTGATATAAAAATTACAAATTACCAAATCACAATGTGTGTGTGTGTGTGTGTGTGTGTGTGTGTGTGTGTGTGTGTGTGTGTGTGTGTGTGTGTGTGTGTGTGTGTGTGTGTGTGTGTGTGTGTGTGTGTGTGTGTGTGTGTGTGTGTGTGTGTGTGTGTGTGTGTGTGTGTGTGTGTGTGTGTGTGTGTGTGTGTGTGTGTGTGTGTGTGTGTGTGTGTGTGTGTGTGTGTGTGTGTGTGTGTGTGTGTGTGTGTGTGTGTGTGTGTGTGTGTGTGTGTGTGTGTGTGTGTGTGTGTGTGTGTGTGTGTGTGTGTGTGTGTGTGTGTGTGTGTGCAGAGCAGATGTGGCTGAACTTCGATATTTACCGTGAAGCGACTACCATCTGATCTCCACAACCAGTCGGCGATATCGAAGTTCTGTATTCGACTAGTCTAAAGACGGACTTTTTGAGGGCTCCAAGGACCCGTAACGACTACCTAGATGTTCGTATGGCAGGCAACCGGAACCAACGGCTTAACATGCTCTCCAAGGCATGACCAGACCAATGTAAAAACCCATATTCGTGCATGCAAATATTTGCACTGAGCTGGGATCGAACCCGCACCTCTTGTGTAGCGGCCGCGTTCACTACCGCCACGCCGCAGAGGTTTTGTATCTGAGTATCGCTACATTATTCTGAAAGATTTATGAGGCCAGGCCAAACTCACGTCATCAATCAATCACGTCATCAATCAACACATACAACGGCTTGCAAGCCGTTGTATGTGTTGATTGATGAGGCTCTAGCGCAGGCTTTCCTCTCATTGTTACGAGATCAGGAGGGAGTCACTACTAGTAAAAACCGTATAAGCCAAATCAAGAGGGGGAGAATCAGTAAACGTACCCTAGGCTTCGAAATAAAAGCGTCGGATGAAACAGGGAACTCCTCTAAGATGATGACAATGACGATGATGGTGATGGTGATTTTATTCGTAAAACGACTATCATTAGCAAAGAAACCAAGCGTCTGTAGCTTAGTGGTTAAGGAGTTGACCTTACGATCGATAGATGCCGGGTTCGAATCCTGGCCATTACACTACCGACGTGGACCCACTCCTAACACAATTTAGCTTAGCTGGAGGGGTTAGAGGGAATGTTATTTATTTCGGTTCTAAAATTCTTTACAAAAAACGGCAAATGAATATTATCAATAGCTTTGTTATCATATCTCTGATCATTTTCGATAACTAATTTGTTCTGAAATATTCGTCTTACTTGTTGGTTTGTCACAAGCTGTCAAGCTTTAAACAGCCTCAGTTGTTCTTCGGTCCTAAATGTCACGGCAAGATTAACTGTATCCGGGTCTGTGACACCTAAATTATATAGCAAAGCTTGCAAAAGGGCAGACTGTTTTTAAGCTTTTTTACTGTCACTTGTGTCTTGTAGGACAAGACTTGTAAGCATTTCATTGCAGCTCATATTACAAGTATGGAATTTTTATTAGAGGTCTCGGACCTAGATTAGTATAAAATGTATTCTGGTTATCTGGTTTTTGCACTGCGGGCGAGTACTGAAATGTTTATAGATTGTTTTACATACGATATTGATAAAAAACTATAACAAATAATGTTGATCATGACGTCCACTTAATAGAATAGAATAACCCTATTCATATCATAAATGAAGGCTATTCATTTATGACATCAATAGGGTTATTCTATAGCGTAGACATATCTTCTCTATCTATAAAAGAAAGTAGTGTTAGTTAAACTATTTATAACTTAAAAACGGCTGTACTGATTTTGCTGAAAATTGGTGGTGTATTACTTAGAACCAGGAGACGGATGTGACGTGACATAAAACCTTAAAAATAATATACGTGGTATAACAAAAACGCATCTGACTTGGAATAACAAAACGCAACTGACAACTAAACGTAATTTTGTTTAAGGTTAAATTGAAACCGCGGTAGCCTAGTGGTTTGGGTAATGGACTGCTGAGACGAGGTCTCGGGTTCGATCCCAGGTTTCACCATGGCACACACCAATGACTTTTCGATGCTTTTCGAAGTTATGTGTGTATTTATCGCAGGTTTATAAGTGCCCGGTTAATGGCAATAGGCTCGCCACCTATTACATTGGGACCTAAACATAAACTGGCGAAATGTGGGTGCTAGTACCTCTGCCTACCCCTTCGGGGATATAGGCGTGAGTTTATGTTATGTATATGTATGCCAGAAATCAATAATAAGTATTAGTCGTAGTAATCAGTAGTAGTCAATCATTAGAAAAAACTTTCTCGGCAACATGAATATATGAAAATGGGTATAACATATACGTTCGAGTTACAGTAGTGAACATTCATATATCTCGAACGTAACGTGGACGAAGTCGCAGGCAAAAGCTAGTATACCTATATATAAAAATCAGTCAAGTCCTAGGAAAATATTGTTCATATTCGAAAACTAGTTTTTACACCACATAGGTGGCAGACTAGCACAAGGCCCACCTGATGGAAAGTGGTATACATTGACATAGGTCACGGTCAATTTAGCAACTGGCAATAATTTTCTACCACCAGTACGAGTACGTACAATGACTTATAATAACGCCTGGATGTGAACTCTGATGTTCCACGAACTGTCTATCTGTCCGAGTACCTATATGCTTCGCATGGATGCAATATAAAATTCTATTTTTATTGGTGCAAGATATTATCAATATTAGCAATAATTTTTCTCTATCCGATATTCAACTCGAGACTTCATGTACCCCAACCGCACTCACAATCACTGTGTTATCAAAGACAATCAATTTACCTATTACTTAATAATAACATATAATTCATTAGTTCAAATTACAGCGAAAATTATGTTCAGTTGATTTGCCAAATCAAGTTTAAAACAATCCAACATTAAAGGCTTAAATGTCCATTGTTAGCAAAGGGCACCATTCTCAATTTACGTCTACAGATCAGCAGCCATTGCTGCCAACCGGTCACGATTTCAGCCGTGAAATTATTAATTCCAAACAGATATATACGAGTGCCTACTTTGACTATATAAACACCTGAATTTAATATCATATTACCTAATATTTATTACATTCTAATACACCGTGAACTTCGAGCAATATCATGGGAAAATATCATATATAACATTATGTATTTAATGGGAAATAATGTTTTAACCTTAGATTTACATATAAGAGATCTTTAATGGAATGCTTTTATTTTATATATGGAGTGTTATTGAGCTTAGAATTATATAAGTAACATTTCAGATGATCAATTTTATGTTTAAAGGTATTTTTATCGTTTGGTAGCCGTGATAGGTATTAGATAGATAGATAGATAATTATTTATTGTACACCAATAGATTACAGTAGAACTTGTAGGTGCTGCATACAGTTTAATGTACAATGGGCGGCTTTATCGCTGGAAGCGATTTCTTTCAGGCAACCTTGGGATGGATAGTAATGTAATAAAGATTTGGTGTAGTTAGCAAATAAACTAAAAACAAGGTGTATTAAAAACAAAGAGAAAGAAAGATATAGAGAGAAGTTCAAATAAAGTAAAATATAAATAAAATAAATAGATATACAAAGTAGATAGTATAAATAGTAATAAGAAGGGAAAAAAGTCAGTATATAAATTGTGAGCTATCACAGTGTTCAGAATAGTAGTTGTCCTTTACCATTGTTTTAATTGTTAGGTATTGAAAAACTGAAAGAAATAGTATTCTCACGATCCTTTCTGTAGTCCTTTAGTAGTTTAATTGTTTATTATTTATGTTTAATTAGAAAATTAAACATAAATAATAAACATCAATAGTTGTTAATTTAATGGTATTTTAATCAATTAGTTATGTTACTTTAACGATGATTATCGTCAGTTTCTTCGCGATGAACGCAAAAACTTATTTATTTTGATTTTAAATCCTACGTTTCTTTAACCCTGTTACAAACGTCCATAGGCCACGGTAACCACTTTCCATCAGGTGGGCCGTCTGCTTGTCTGCCACCTTAGTGGTATAAAAAAATAGACCCTAATTGGTTGAGTAAACCTGGAGATATAACCCAAAGTCGCAATAACCAACATCGAACCAGGCGGAAGGTTAATTATAAATAAACTGGCGAAGGACAGGAAATCTTAATATTCCCGTATATATTGCAGTTGGTTAGTAAATAACGTAACGTAATCCATGGAAAACAATACAAAAATCAATCATCTAAAATAACAATCATATCGCATTTGAGCCAAAACTGCCACTCTAAGTTCCACTGTTTCCTTATAGAACAGTCACGATAAGTACAATTTCGTAAGACATTTATTACAATGTACTGGTCACATTCCCCTTGACAAGTGGGCGCAGCAACCTGACCGTTCCCGACGACAGTCTGCGACCGACTGCGTTCGTGACTATCGCAATAACTATCGTATGGTACAAGTAATAAGTGAGAAGCGGCAACAAGAAAATGCTTGTTTTAGCAATGGGTTATTAGCAGAATGAAGATTTTATAACTAACCCTAAACATAAGCCTTTAATGCAATTTAGCAGTCCGACTGGCCATAGTAACTTCGTGTTGTGTTCCCAGCGGTGAGTAGGGTAACTAGAGCGCACTAGAGAATTTGTGCTGTCAGTGGGAAAACTAAAGGCTAGGCTTTTCCTGCTTTGTCTTCTACACTGACGGCACAGAAACTCTGTGCTTAAAGTGTCGGCAGCGCGAGTGTGGCTCCTCTGGTGTTACAAACGTCCATAGGCCACGGTAACCACTTTCCATTAGGTGAGCCGTGTGCTTGCCTGCCACATAATGGGTATATAAAAAAGCCTATGATGCATTTAATAAATAAATAATAATTATCGCAAGTCCGATATCTTGATATATGCAACCGCCTACTGTTTATTGTCTTAATTAAAATGTCATTCATGGGCATGCATAAATATATTTATTCGTCGAATAATAAGAAATCCTGATGAATTATGTCCTATTCACGCATGTACCTTACAGTATCATAATACCTGTGGTAAACAGTGCAACATTCCATTCAACCAGCTGTATTTTTGAAGTGTCTTTCCGATATTCCCGCACTCTGAGAATTACTAACAGAAAATCCAACAACACTGCGTATTCCAGGAATCAAATACAAAATTTCACAATATTACGCAAAAACAAATGAAAATATATTCATATTATAAACATAAAGGTTGTCTACTTATAAAATTTGTCTTCAACAATCGCTTTTCGCTTATAAATTACGATTATTACATAAACACATAGACCAAAAAGTATTCGTGATAACAGTCTAAGAATGATATTGTCTTATTATAGTTTGACGTTTGTATATTGAAAGTGTTATTACAGTTCAATTACGAACACAATTGGATTATGCTGATATAGTCGTGTCAACGTTGGGATTTGTTTAGAAAAATATTGATTAAATAATAATATCAATTGTTAAGCTTCAAATTCAAAATATAGTTATTGTTTACAAGTAACAACCTATACTTAGTTTACTGTAGTTTCAGTACAGATTTAAAAATAAACTGGCTTAGATGTGCATTAAATATCATTTAATAGTTTTATACTTTTTCAAAGAACAAAATTTTTGTTGTATGTTAGCGCTTTTATAGTTAAGTATTCATAATCAAGAGCTACAGTGCACTTAGAAGAGGCTTAATATCCAGCAGTGGGCTGTAATAGGCTACTAATTAATTAATTGATTGATTGATACATAATATAATAGGAGTTTCTGTCAATTGACACCACTTCACACGCGTTCACGGGGTACGTGAACCGTTGCCTGGTCCACCCGCCAGGTGCGTCCGACTTCGGAGAATCCTCCCTTTGTGTCGGAGAGACATCTCACCCTGTTCCTCCACATGTTCACATGGATGTTTTATACGTCAGTAAATCCTGTAACCTTCTTCCAATCTGTGACGTACCTGTAACAATAAAAATAACACATTAACAAATCATCTTTAGGCGTACACACGCAACTGCTTCTAGTACCGGTTTTTTAATAACAATTATTCAGTATTAGGCATTCCGTGTTGGACCAATCCGCATCACGAACTAAATCGTGACAGGATATGATAGGAACAGTATCACTTTCAAATTATATAATATCTTATTATCTATGACCTCTACGGCGTAGCGGTGTTCGATAGCTGAATATGAGATCGCGATTTCAATTCTCTACTAGCGCAAATTTTTATGCATGAATATATATTTGCATTGATCTGGATGTTGTTATTTAGGTGTCAATTATGTAAGTATTTTAAAAACAAACTCTTTCTAAAAATAGTATCCGTTATTCTTCTCAAAATTAGTTAGGAACCCTCTTTCCTATCAAGAGAACTGCAAAAGAGTGAACATAAAACATTGAATGAATGAATGAATAAAACTTTATTGTACACCGAAAAGTAACACCCTCTGCAAATTGAAATTGATTGATTTATTAGCCACATAAGTTGTATATCAATTTACACAACAATTATACATTCGGAGTATCATCTTAGACCAATTTACAAGTGTTTAGTTGAACACCCATGCTAAGAAAAATCTTGTGTTATGGGCATATAAAATACACTAGTGTAGTGCGATGCGACGCAATATTCTTTGGTATAACAAGTTCATAATCACATTACCCGCTTTCTAATCAGGACCCACCAATTACAGGACATATATATCAGCTACTCAAAAAGTATGAAAAAAAACTGCTTATTATCCTGAATAACCGACCTGAAATCTAGCTTTACGTAAGACAATACAAACCATATATAATTAAAGCACCTGATTATATGGTGTCCGGTATTTATTTTATTGACAGCAATACGATAATGTAAGTGATGGGTGATGGCAATCGGCGATTGAAGACTTATAACACATTATGTAATCATAGACTAAGGATAATTGAGTTTTGAAAGTCTCATACGTGTTGGCTGAAGTGAAGCAATAATCAGCGATAAGAGAGTATTTCGTTGACCATGTTTGAGCGTCTTTTATTAATAATTATTTCGATGATTGAAGTTTATTGAATGAGATTTAAGCATGAAGTTACATTATTATTTTCTGAAATGTATGCAACAGATATATGAATACGTCAGTTACGAGCTTTTATTCAAATTATATTATAATGCAGAAATATTGAATGAAATTTTAAATCATTTAGTATTTTACCGTCGCCTTAAGACGGATATATGGAAAGAAGTATTTAGATGGTTTCGGGCGAAGATCCTTTGGCTTAGTGGGTCATAGCGTTCCCCTGTAAGGGAAAGATTGCGGGTTCGAATCCCGCCTGTACCTATCCGTTTTTTTGTATTTCTTAATCAAATATAGATATAGTTACAATGTTACCTAATGTCTCTTACATGTTTAACACAGTGAACTACTAGTAAAGGTAACTTAAATAATAATCATTAATTATTTACATTATTAAAATTTGATTAAGATGGAAAAAATGTCATTCATTCTCCCGCAAGGGCAAGATCATGGACTCGAATCCCGCCAGAACCGATTTCATTTTAAGGGTTCCGTACCTGGAAAAAAAATGGATGCCTTTTAGGATCACTTCGTTGCCCATTTGTCTGTCCGTCAATTTTTTTTTCAGGAATGCGTTGGAGGCATCAATTTGAAATTCATACCATATACTCAAGTCTATAACGTCTTGAAACTGAATAAATGTAAATTCCATGTCAACGCATGTATTTTAAGTTACGGAAACCTCAGTGCGAGAGTTCGATCGCACTTGACTGGCATTTTCAATCTTAATCGATTTGAATAGTTAGCATACTAAATGCTTTAAAACAACATTAACATTAGGTGCATTAATTTGTTAAAATATTAATTATTAAAACAGTAATTATGTTAACAAATCAAAGTAATGTTACAATTAAGAAAATATTACCAAAATGCGACTATTTGAACGCATTGATTGGCAAGTTGTTTCTTTATTTTGATAGAATTCGTTAAAAATAGTAACTTACAATATTGAGCTCCTTGAAAACATTCTGCTATGAAATATTCAAAGTTTTAAATGAGATTAGGTACATGATAATTTACACTACTTGAGATACGAAACAAAACCTAAGGGTAAAGACCTCGTGGACACGTCACTATTGTTCCATTTTCTCAGTAAAATATTAACCAGTTTACATAGTGGCAAATATCCATAAGAAGCAGTATAATTTTATCAGATCGGACGTGAATGAGCAACATTCCTTGTAGAGTATAATGAGCTTTGTAACCTTATACAAACCACGTGAAAAGCTTTAAAAATGATTTGCAAGTGATTTTAACTGATTGAAAATATGATTATATTAACCAAGTAGATTTCCTACGAAGAAGGCTCATTTCCCTCATACTTTCATTTTATACTTTGGTCATCCAACCCAGAATTTCTAAAAATATTTGTTTAAGCTCGACAGTACTAATTCTGCTGTAACAAGAATCTGCCGTAACAAGAATCTGTCGTAACCACAATCTCTCCTAAGACGAATAAGGGATTATTTTGACACGTTAGAATATCAAGGTCTCAAATTTGGGCACACTACTCAAGATTCAACTAGGTACAATCGAAATGAAACACAATTAGTAGACCCCAGGTTCCGAAGTATTACATTTGACGTAAGACCGTTTTCACATTATACGATCGAGTAAATCGGTCCATTTCAGCCATTTGCTCGATAGCACAGACTAGTTAGGGACGCTAGGGATGAAATGAAAACTTATAAAAAACATACAAGCAATCTCCGACATTATTGACATGACTTAGTATCAAGTTTTTCTATTCATAATCAGCGTCATCTACTTACACGAAAAGAAACATAATTAAGAAAATGTGATTAAGGTCGAAAGTCGCTTGCAGCCGCTGTTTTAGTTTATGTGTAAAAGTTGTAATCGGATAATCTAATACCGGGTGAGCACAATGGTGGCAGCTCATATATCCGATTTCTGGCCGGACAATGTGAAAGACAGTATCATATTTCATATATATCACTCCCTGTTAACTATCGCCGTCCGACACCGATATCGGTGAATAAGCTCTAACTGGGAAATCGGTATGAGGATAATAATGACTACCTAATCAATGGATTTTTCAAGATTTAATCTGATGTGCAAGCCTAATGGGTTTTTTATGATATTCTCGAAATCGTCAATATGTTTACAACAAAAATGATAAAGTGGTTATGTCATTTCATTATGACAGTCTTGACCTGCGACTTATTGACTGAAAACGTGACTCACTAAATGCCATCTGCAGGATATTAAATGATAAGAACAACTTAGTTCAAACCATATTCCATAGTGGCTAAGATCAGTAATACCTCAGTTTTATTTTAACTGACCGAGGCTGTTACTAGTTAAATTAAATTTTAAACGGTCATAAAATAAGCCTAAAGTATTGTATAGTAAAGTTGTTGACGAACAGTACACAAGACAAATGTTTTTGTACTGTTTGACAGTAAACTAACGTGTCAAAGTGTGTATTAATGACATTTCAAGTAAAGAGGTAAAAGTCGTAAAAAATGTTAGAAACGATGTTCTCGAAATCCATTCATACAAGGTTTCTTTTAATGAACAGAAAACCTTACCATAAGTGTACTTTAGAAGTCTACATGATTTGGTGAAGAAAAATATAAATAAAATACTTATAACATACTTCTGTGGTAAGTTTTACCGTGTCTCGTACTCGTGTATCGTGTACTGTGTGTGTGTTTTCTTGTTGGAATATTTCATACATTAGTATGGTGCTATACATTGTTAGAGCAAGTTGAATTTATATTTAAAATTTGGATTGCGCAGTGTATCGCATTATACAAATAAAAATTCAAACATTAACGTACTAAGAAAATTGTAGAGCTTCCTTTGCGGTTATGCGTAGGCGCATAAATTCCGATCTGCCTAGTTATATTTTTTTATAGATCTTAGATTGCACGTGTGGTTTTCTGTTACCACGTACAAAAGTAATCTGATCCTATCCCGGAAATTAACTGTGGTTCCCGGTGGTATTTTGTTTTATTTCAATTGTGTTCTCATCGCTGGTAACAACACCCCAACTTCGTAAACATAGTCCTAGGCGCATCGTAATAACTTAAGACCCACAACCCACATCATCATCTTAGTATTATTGCCTGTTACCTCGGATAGCCTGATAAGATCGGACCTCAGAGTCCACTTACTAGTAAAACTAAAAAGACGTCGGATGGTGAGCATCAACTATTATTGTCAGGTCCGGATCGACCACCTGAATCCCATAGGGGCGGACACACTGCAACGACTTTACTGGCGTGGCTAACGTGGCGCTAGTAGAATTTCTTGAAAACTTGACACAGGCGTCTCGCCATTTAAAAAATGTCGGCAAATTTTGGCTATCAAAAAGAAGAAGACAAACTATTATTGTCTAATTTCTTGTTGTTCGTTAAATGTGTATATTAATAACATATTCGGTATACTACATACAAATGTATGCTCACGTCTTTTTCACAACAACAACAGCCCGCTATCTGCTTCTGAAACGAATCTTACTTTACACGATATTTACTACATCATTTTATAAAAATCTGCTGCAAAATTAAATTACTCGGCTTGTGTTTACCGAAACCTTATGATTAAGACGTTGTTCATCAAAATAAATTTATTTTGCTTCGATAGCGTCCCTAAGCAAGTATAAAACCAATTTCTATTAATATTACAAATATATTTCTACATTTTCACTATATTAAGTATTATTTTTCACTAATAACGAAACGCCATCGCATGAAATTTTTACACGCTTTCAATATTTTCTGTGTGTAATAACCCTGTAATTTAACCTACTGTCACAGCTTTGTTAGGTGCTCAGATTAGTGAGTGACCAATAGTGATATTTACATGTAAATAGATACAAAGAAATTACATAATATTCCACTGACAATTTTAGATAATGTAGTCTTCATTGCACCCAAGCCTAGCCGGTAGTGTATTGTGTGCAATTTAATACACCTATTAGTTTCGGGCATTTTTGGGGAGATTTTCTTTAAACAGAAATAAACTGACCTCATTTCTTTTCGTTTCCTTTCAATGACTTCTCGTAAGTCTAACTTAGTACACCTATACTAATATTAAAACTGAAGATTTTGTTTGAACGCACTTATTGAAACAACATGACGTGCTATTTGAAGAATACTTTTGAATTAAATAGACTAATCCTTGAAAAAGGCTGAGCAAGGCAAAGAAGGTGCTGAAATATTACATCCCTGACTACTCCATCAGTAATTATGTACGTACAGGCGTGATATTTCAATACTCTTTGAATTTTAAAAGAATCACATTTATAGCAAATTATATATTGCATTACAAAGATTTTATAGAAGATATTTATGTAAAACTTTATACTAACAATAAATATTGCACAGCGCTATCGACCCATAGACCTACTTACACGACTCATGAGTTAACTGAGTACTGAACCTCTTTGACCCATGATTCAAAAATAAATTTCTCTTAAATGTCGGTGTCGATCACCCGTATGTGTGACCACATTTAACTTCGCCGCTAAATATTCTATTATGTAATATAGCAGATATAAGTATTTGCATAGCATAAAATAATATAGACATACTTGAAGACCTAGGTAACGTGTTTACACGAGCAAGTAACGCTCGTGAAGGAGACGGCGGAGCGGGAGCGAAGGAGACTCGCAAACCGCGCCGTCTGCGAACGGAGGCGGCTCGGGCGTCAGAGGTTGCAAAATGACCTCTGTCCCCCATCTGGGCCTGGGGATGACGGATGGAATCACCTGTCACCCTAGCAGAAGCAGGCCGCGGTGGCAGTGCGCGCCTACGCATACCCGGGAATGAGATGGGGACTCCGTGGTCCCCACACCCGAAGAAGGCCGTATCGTAAGAGATGGTTTTTGGCCCGCCGGGGTGTGAGGAATATGTCTCAGATAACCGGCCCCGGTATCTGTAGGGATTTTGCGCACAATAAAAAAATGGTAACGTGTTTACGAACTATTCCTTAAGTGTTGTCAACTTTTAGGCTGACCATTAAAATAAATTACACAGCACCTTCCAGATCCTTAGTAAGCATAGTTTAACTAACTTGTATTGTACCTACTTATACATACCTACTTTATTAATAAACAAATACATATACAAGGCGACAGGGGGTGACAGGTGGAGCCGCCTGTCACCCTAGCAGAAGCAGGCTGCGGCGGTGGCGCGCCTAGCACGCCTCCCCGTTTCCGGGGACGAGTCAGGGACTCTGTAGTCCCCACACCCGAGAAGAGTGCTAGATCGCGAGACATTGCCCTGGGTCGGCCGGGGTGCGAGGGATATGCCTGTCAACCTCACCTTCGGCAACCAAAGCGACCCACAGGCGGCGTGCGTTTTAGTCGGTTCGAGTCCGACATAAGCTCCTCAACCGGCTCCGGTGGGGAGGAATCCGTGGGGATTTTGCGCACGTAAAAAAAAAGGCGACAAATATATACAGCCATCGAACAGATATATACAGCCCAGATTCCACCTCCGATGCATGGCTCGAGTCAACAATAGTGCTCGGAATACGGCAATAGGCTCGTCCCCTATTAGGTGGGACCGAATACAATTATAATTATATAAGGGTATCGTAACGCTTACGTAAGAGGTGACTAACGGAAAAATACGCAAACCATATCACTGCGAGAGAAGGAAAACTCGAAATAAAACCCTGTACCAGCCAGTCTGGTCAGCGTCCAAACAGTAGGCTAAACCCTGCCAACACTGCGATGGGTTAATTGATTGTTTGATTGTACACTAGCGATAATTGCGGAGCACTTCCTCTAGATGCTCGTAACTTACAAAATATATTAAATCGTTCCGCAGGAAATGACTTGTTAATAAAAATTTAACACCTGTAAGTAATGGTAGTAATAGTTTTTTTATGACTTATTAATTATAAGTAACTATTATAATTATAGACATCATTATTGATTCAACAACATATAAACTGTCGCAAACCAATATCAATATTAATTTATGTACCTATATAATGAGATTTTTATATCCGATTTATCACTAATATAATCTGCTAGCTGACCCACCCCAGCTTCACCCGGGGTATATTTTGAAGCTTCATATCCCTTTGAGCCCATATGTTTTAGTCTCCAAAATATATATGAAAAATTGACGGATTTGTTAACATTTATTATCAATGCTCCGCTCCCTTAAGTAGTAGCGTGATGATATATAGCCTAAAACCTTCCTCGATAAATGGACTACCCAACACTGAAAGAATCATTCAAATCAGACCAGTAGTTCCAGAGATTAGCGCGTTCAAACAAACAAACAAACTCTGCAGCTTTATAATTATTATTATATAATTAGTATAGATTGACACAACAAGTACGTAAAGCATCTGAGTTTACATTTGTTTTAAGAGCTAAAGAAAAAAAAGGAAGAAAAAGAAAAAGAAAAAAAAAGAAATATTAGTAGGTAATTTCGGTTGCCTACAAAATTACCTACTAGTATTCACTCTAACCCCTTCAGCTTAGGTAAATTGCTAGTGTTAGGAGTGGATTCACGACGGTAGTGTAATGGGCAGGATTCGACCCCAGGACCTCTCGATCATAAGGCAGACTCCTTAACCATTAAGCTACCAACGCTTTTATATGTATTGATGTTGTATTGGAACGCACGCAAAAGCACTTGAAACCGGCGGACTTCCATGAAAGATTTTATAACAGTAGAGGAACCTTGTGAGGTGTATAAGATAGTGAGTTGCTGTTTGAAGAAACTAGTGAGTACATGGTATGTGGTCATCATCCCCATCTATAAAGCCAAGGTCCTCACTCATATCTATTCCGTATTTTAAAAGCCATTCCGTATATTCAATTATCCGCTAAATTGCTATTTGGTACTGTAGTACCAAAAACACGCTCTACGGCAATTGCTACTTGGTACTGTACGTCAACAAGTTTTTTTGTTTATACGAGCTCTGTCGTCATTCAGCGGGCGGCGCCATTAACTGACGTCATCTGAGTGCAATTTGCAATTCACGTGACGACCCTTTTTTTTCAGGAAAGCGGTTTAATTCTAATATATTTAGGTACATATCAGATAAAACAGGCACGTTCATACTATGGTGGAGCATCTAAGAGGTTATGAAAAAAAAAATGGTTAATCTTATATATAAAATCGTGTCACAATGTTCGTTCAAATTTTGTGAGCATATTGAGTAGGTCTGAGAATCGGCCAACATCTATTTTTCATCCCCCTAAATGCTAAGGGTAGTCCACCCTAATTTTTTTTAACATGGCAAAACAACGTTTGCCGGGACAGTTAGTGTGAATATAAAATTATCTAATATATCTTATAATAATAATAAAAAGAGAAAAATACTAAGTAACATTCTATATTAATCTAATAATAATCTAAATATATAAATTATGGATAATACCTAAATACATGCTGATTTAAAAATTAAATAGTTACTTATGTTTATTTGGAATTAATTAAATTATGTTCGATTATAATAATTTAAAAATATAAACAATGAATGTAAATTGAATTTTTAATATGTGAAATAAATGGCTTTTTTATTTTATTTATTTTATATTAAAAGCCTATTCCTCTTCTTCTACTGAATGTAAGACAATTCTTTTACTCGTGGTTATAGTTACTTGAGTTGGGAACGGAAACCATCTAGGTATTTTAAAAATCCCTACCAATGTATTTCTGTCAAACTAGTTTCATTATTTTGCAATAACAGAATCGGTACCGATATCATGTGGAACTAGATTACTTGCTATGATACAGGATACTGTGTTGCACAACTCTCTGTCTCAAGAGCTGCCGGTAATATTAGAATGAAATGTGCAAGTGCACTACGGTCTGCACATAAATTGTGCAAGACAAGCACCTGACGCGTATCCGGGGCGCTTGTTATTCAAATATACCATTTCTAATATACTACGTCACAAGAAGTAGGTAATTTTGGGCCGTCAAAGTTCTTTAGTTATTTGTGAGTTCATGACTGTTTAGACAAATCAGTCTGTTTTGTTAAATTGTAACAGTCGTAATATTTGGTTACATATCCAAATCCCACATATTATTTATTCTTTTTTTTTTAATATTCTACAACATTCTACACAACGCTATCTAGATCCATGGTAAGCATTTATTTATTATAAATTACTTACTCGGATGCACTAACGTACGACGCGACTTAATATACTAATGCAGACTAAGAGAAATGAAGAAGTCATTTTAGAACTAGCCCCGTTGTGAAAAGTAACTATAAAATTAAACCAGAACGCCTATCATCAGCAACGTATCAAAATCTAATTTTCGGGATATTGATCTTCGGTGTTTCATATATTCGGGATTTTAAAATACGGGAATTGTAATTCGGGATTTTTCTTGCTTATTTAATAAGCACAAATAAATAAATCATTTCAACTACAAGAATGCATAATTTGTAAACTAATGGTTCAGAGATTTTAAATATAAAGGCAATATAAACAATGATACATATTACTAACTACACGTACTAACTATTTATAGGTTTCATTCTTAATAACTTACGATGTAAAATAAAAAGTAACCTACTTATTGCTTTTTCTTAAAACAAACTCCATCGCTACATTCAACAAAACAAACTATGCACTTTAACACGAAAACAATATTAGGCAATAATTAAGAGTTTCGTCATCGTATAACGAGGCATTCAACGTTGAGCAAGTTGCTGCAGATAATTAATGATCGAAGCCTTGATACCAATGGACCTGGCTGCTTCGGACAAGTGTCCACCATGTCACTTGTTACACAATTGGAATTTTAAATGTATAACAGTGACGTGCTCCGTCTATAGTAGAAAAAGTTTTTTTTTAAATTCTGTTTATTAATTAAATGACGTCATCGAAACAAGATATTGGTAGACAAAAAAAATAGAAAGAATAAGATAATATTCTACGCTCAGGACTATTTAAATCTAAACTAAGCATAGTGGAGCTCCTGTATGCTTGACCCCTTCGAGTAGGTGCAAAGACGTGCACTGAGGCTGGTCGACAATCGTTTGACATGAAGTCCACAGCGACATTCTATCATCGCACCGCTCACTATAGGCAGGGAATTCATCCCCACACATTACAACCTGAGACGGTACGCACTGTGCGATATGAAAGAAACTTCATCCCATGCACACTCAAGCTGTGGAATCCTTGCTGCTGTTTTCCCATGCGCCTACAATATGGGGTTCTTCAAAAGGGGCATTAAGAAGGTGTCTTAAGAGTCGGCAGCGCAAGTTTGGCGCCCTTGATATTGCACACATCCATAGGCCATGGCAACCATTTTCCAGCTAGAACTATGTGTGTTTTTGTAAATACAACCACATTAATTAATTGATATAAATCCCTACAAATATCTGCAATGCGTGATAATAGGACCAGCAAACATTGTTATAGTTTTTTAACCATCAATCAAACGTTAATTATAATTAAATTAGAAACTGACAAGAACTGTGTCATATTTTGCCAAAGACATCTAGATTTCTTAGGCAATAAATTTGAATTGTATGATAAGCTTTTTTTTACTTGCGGAAAATCCCCACAGAGAGAGAGCCGGGGGGAGAGGATTTGTGAGACTCGAACCGACTAAAATGCACGATGCCTGTGGGTCGTTTTTGGTAGCCGAATGTGAGGTTGACAGGCATATCCCTCGCAGCAGGCATATCCCTCGCATATGATAGGCTTTCTACTATACTTGTTTAATATTTATAATAAGAGGTAAACTTACATTATGTTTCACATGAGGTAAGTAGCAACTTCTTATTTTCTAGTAATTCAGTTGAGTTTAATATACGTTTTAGGACCCATTTTTACATACCTGAAACAAAAAAATTATTTAATACAAAGACACTTAATAAAAACATTGATTTACTTAATATTAGATACATTAGGAGCTAAGCGTTTAGGCTAATAAAAATGTAATAAATAATACTTCACTCAAATAATTATTGTATTGGCGTATTGTATAATATTTAAGTGATAATAAGCGATAAGGCTTAACGCAAAGCAGATTAAGCAGAGCAAATACGAGATTTTGTTCTGCGATACGTTGATACGATTATGCTTGGACTATGGCTTTCGTATTTGCTGTATTGATGTATGATTAACATAGCGTGAATTACAATTTAATGATCGATATTGACCTCTAGAGTGAAAACGTGACAATTATAATAATATATAGATTCAAATGGCAATAGCACGTTAGTACCACTGAAAGCGCTTCTCAAACTTTCTCACAAGAAACATTTGTCAGACAGTTAAGTGTGTGTGATACTATCACAATAAATGTTTAACTTGCAAAATATACCCAGCATTAACTTACGTTAAACGACCGTGTACTGAGTGGGCAGATGTTAACAGAGGAACTCACCAATATATTCTAACTCGCAAAAGCAAAGTTTGAATAAATTTACATGTATACATACGTATTATATTCACGTCTGTATACCTGAAGGATTAGGTAGATGTGTGTTTCGACATGTTTTGATCCCACGTACTAGGAAGCTAGCCTAGTGACATTAGCTGGTCAGTTTAACATGGCCATGTTTACTGTTTATTGAAATTTCAAGATACCACACCCGGGGATTAGATGAGGACTCCGTGGTCTCCACACCTGAAGAGAGCCGTCTCGTAAGAGACGGTCCTGGGCTAGCCGGGGTGCGATATGTCTCAGATAATCTCACTTCCAGCAGCCTTCGGCCCACACAGTCTGGGTGCGTTTTAGTCGGTTCAAGTCCGACATAACCTCCCTCAGGTGGAGGGGTATCCATGGGGATTTTGCTCACATTAAAAAAGGTGTCTTGCGTGATACTCGTGAGAAGAGATAAATAAATAAATATTCTACAACATTCTACACAACGCTATCTAGACCCATGGTAAGCATAGTTTAACTAGCTGGTGTTATGGAATCTAGAATATCGAGATAGTGTAGCCGTTGTACACACATCAACAAAGTCTAGGGAACAAGGACATTTCTAGTTTTTATTTAAAAACCCTTTCTTGTAATAGTGAGTGTTTTATATCAATAGAAGGGTATTTTTATACCGTTTTTAATTTTAATTTTAATAAAAACATTTTCATACCATTTTTTTTTTTAAGAAAGAATTGAATAGTGCCAATATTGAGTATTATAACCTTCTATGATTAGGCACAAAAATAACGAGGTAGTAAGAAATACAGTAATTAACCGTACTTCAAACGGTTTTCAATAATCTGTAGGACCTCCTAAAGCATTAGCAACAGCTCGACAACGGCGTGGCATACTTAGTATGAGATTATCAATCATCGTCTGTGGAATATGGCTCCATACACTGCGAAGGTGTAAAAAAAGTTGTTCTTCAGTGTTCAGATTTTCCAAAGAATCACTGAAAGCTCTTCTCCCAAGCAAATCCCAGGCATGCTCTATGGGATTGAGGTCGGCAGACTGAGCAGGCCATTCCAACGTCGTCATATTGTGCTCGCTTAACGCATTGACCACTACCCTCGCGGTGTGTGACCGTGCATTATCTTACATGAACATAAAATCTTGACCGAACTGCTGTCGATGAGGGATTACCATGGGGTGTATAACCTCCTGAATGTATTGGTTTGCATTCAAATTGCCCCGTATCCAAACGAGGTCGGTCCTTCCACCAAGGCGAATTCCAGCCCATACCATGATTGTTCCACCTTGGTAAGGATGAACTTCTTGCGGATTCTGGAGACGACTCCGACGTCCAGGAACTCGCCATATACGCACTCTTCTCGAATCAGGATGAAAACCGAAGCAAGATTCGTCGGAAAACAGAACCCGTGCCCATTGATGGTCGGTCCACTGTAAATGTGCGTTAGCCCACAATAAGCGACGACCTCGATTTCCACGTCGAAGAGCTGGAACCCTAAGCGGTCTGCGAGCATAAAGATTGGATTCGTGTAGTCTTCTTCTGACAGTTTGATCGCTAATAACCACTTGATGCTGAGACTGGAGGCCTGCGACCAACTGACGAGCAGTAATCGTGGGTTGCAGCCTTGCGGAATTTTGCAAGAAACGATCTTGTCGCGGGGTAGTAACCCTATTTCGTCCCTTGTGACGTTCGGCAACATCCCCTGTAGACCTGTAGCGTGCCCATAATCTGCAAATTACGCTTGATTGGGTGTTGACAGCATCCGCTACGTCGCGTTGAGTTCGTCCAGCTTGCAGCATACCAACAGCCCTTAACATCTCTTCGCGACTTAAATGACGACGTGACATGATGACTACAGTCACAAAAATGCACAAACCATACGTAAAAGACGTATTATTGATAATAAACGTTATTTACAATAAAAAAAAAAAAATATTTTGCCTCAGAGAAACTGCACAATCAAACACTTTTAAAAGTTTTCCCTCCATATTCGAAAATCATTACTTATTTAAATTTATTTTTAAATTTCGAACAACTCTGTAATCTACTTTATTCTATTTTTATTTATTTGCTGCGAGTTATTTGCAAATCAAGATTTACACGAAAAAAAATAATTGGGGTCATCTTGTTCCCTAGACTTTGTTGAGGTGTTTATTTTATATACTTTAGACTGATAAGATGGAGATACTCTTTCACACTTTACAAATTATAACAACAATTACCATGCATATTTGCTGCCGTAGTTACTAGGTACTAATCCTATTTCATTTCTATAATTGATAATGCCTTATAACACATAATATCGGTACTCAGAGATGCAGTGATATCTAACGCCTCTGGAATATAAATATTTCACCAGATACTTCATTAAACCAAGCCTATATTATAACATCGTGCCGGAGTTGAAATATCTATATTGACCGATATACTTAAAAGCATATTATAAACATAATATTCAAATAGCTGTCTCACGAATCTAGGTGCGCAAATAACAGCGTGCAAACGCATAAATGATAGATAACAATTCAATGCTCTCATTACAGAATGCCGTAAAATGGATGATGAGCCGAAGGTCTTAAACAGCTGATAATTTAACATACAGTGTTGCTAAACTGGTGAGTGAAGAACAAGTATCTATTGTAGCTAGGCAGAGTTCTAACCATGTTGAAATTAAAAGTAATTGGTATCTTTTGAAAGAAATTTAATTATTGTACTGTTTTATATTTATAAATACCCGCTTTTCTTTGAGTGATGGACTTACTTAACATGTTATTTTATTCTGTCTAATAACCATTTCTTTTTAAATATTAGCAACCACAATTACAATTAAAATTCTCTTTAACCCCCCCAACTAAGCTAAATTGCATGTGCTTGGAGTGGGTTCACGTTTTATACGTTGATAGTGTAATGGCCAGGACTCGAACCCGGGACCATCCGATCGTGAGGTTCCGTGTTCGAATCTACTGTATTGTAACAATAGAGTTGCTATTGTACACTTATAGTATCAACAGAAAGGACAGCGTTTGTATTGCCACACAGTTCGATTCTATAGGAATACTGTACCGCTTCGTGAAGAGCGGTATGGTGATAAAGAATACAAATGAGCAATCTTAAAATCAATTAACGATAATATGTGTGATTTAATAACATTACTTGGGATGATTTAGAAATTTCACCATTAAAACTAAAAACCGTGGAGCTGCAAATAATTGACTTTGATAATTGATGTTTCGACTCGATTCAAAGGAACTTGTTCATGACAGAAATAAGTATATGACAGGAAAATATCGTAGACTTCCCTCCTCAACAAACTATAATGAACCTATTTGCAAAATTCTTGAATAATTTTGAAATGACAAAATTCTTTGAGTAATTTAGATAAGTCTACCTTCAATTTAGCTTAATTGATATATAAAACCACACATACTTAGGCTGGGCGTCGGAGGTCGATGAACGACCTCCACCCCCAATGAGCGCAAGCCTGGGGATGATTGGTGGAGCCGCCTGTCACCCTGGCAGAAGCAGGCCGCGGCGGCGGCGCGCCTGGCGCGCCTCCCCCTTTTCCAGGGACGAGTTGGGGACTCTGTAGACCCCACACACCCTAGGAGAGGGCCAGATCGTGAGAGATGTCCCTGGGTCGGCCGGGGTGCGAGGGATATGCCTGTCAACCTCACCTTCGGCAAACAAAACGACCCACAGGCGGCGTGCGTTTTAGTCGGTTCGAGTCCGACATAACCTCTTCCACCGGCTTCGGTGGGGAGGTATCCGTGGGGATTTTGCGCACGTAAAAAAAAACATACTTAGGCTCAAACCGCGTACAACGCGTCTGACGTTTTACAAAGACTTACAAAACTCGATTGCAATACCTGGTCCAGTCCTACATAACACCTATAATTCAGATCACACTGACCATAACTAACGGTCAGAATAACCAGAACAAAATAGCTCGCACGAGCCGGACGGCGTTATGCAATACTAGTGGATACTAGAATTTAATTCATTTCTCATTACTTAAGAGCTAATTTACGATCCAGTAAATGTACAGTTGTTTAACTATCAAAAAAACCGCAGAAGTAAAGATTCTGTTAGTTAGTTAAAGAGATTTTGTGATATCTAAATGGACTGGAAGTATTCCTGTCTTTCTTCTCATTAAGTTATGAATTGGAATGCGCTACCTTTTTGACTATAGAAATTGCTATTTATTATTTAAATAAAAATGATGGATTAAAAGCTAAGATTTATTTACTAAGTTATTTTTTTTCCACTAGCTATGATTTTTTTTATGTTTGGCATAAACAATATTTCAAGTTTCACCACCACCACATGGAAAGGTCACATACTGTCTACTTAATAAACCCTGGATCTGGTGCTGGCTTATCTCTCGTGAAAGTAGGTCAGATGGCACTCACTTCAGTAAAAGTCAAGATAAAAGAAAAAGCGTCAAAGAGAGCGCCTTATTATTTTTAAATATTAATAAACGTTTTTATCAAACACGTTTTTGAATACTAATTTTTCTACAGCTACACTATCATAAATATTTTTTTCCCTGTGTTCGGGACATGAAAGCTTAACATTTTCAAAATATATAAATAATAATAATAATAAACATTCTACAACATTCTACACAACGCTATCTAGAGACCCATGGTAAGCATAGTTTAACTAGCTTGTGTTATGGAATCTAGAATACGGATAAATATACTTAAATACTTTATTTTTTTGTAAATACATACATATTATACATAGAAACACCCAGACCAATGCAAATACCCATATTCATTCATACAAATATTTGCACTGAGCGGGGATCGAACCCGCGCCTCCTGCGTAGCAGTCGCGTTCATTACTGCTACGCCACAGAGGCTATCAAAATATCGAATGATATTTTGATAGCCTCTGTCAAAATATTATATTATTGATATTTTCAAAATAAATATAAATAAATCCGTTCATGTAACGTTTACTTTACGATACAACTAACTCTTTGATGCTCTCACTGATCTTCGATATTATTACACCATTGCATTACGTTTGGGTACAGTAAATTGATTTAATAGACTCTTGTATAAGCACTGATGGTAATCGTGCGTAATGTTGGGGAATTCACATATGCTTATTAATTTATGCGTACATGCTTACTTCATGTTAATTTAGTTTATTTGGAACTGTATGGTCTGCTTGCATTATGCAGACCATACAGTTCCAAATGAACTACATTTTGATTGGAATCTTGTTACATGCATGTTGCTATAAATGTTAGATTGTATTTTTCTTATCCTGCTAATCCCGGTCACATCCAAACCTTACTCTTTGGAGCCTAATCTTCTACTACACTGTAAATAGTGTGTTTTTTACTTCAACCTCCTAGTTCCATATTTATTACTTGCGTTAATCCTTATCCAGTCCAAGGCTTTCACCTCGAAGTCCGGGTATCGCATTTTCCAGTTTTATTGCATCTTTGGTTAAATTTCGATATTTTCTGTAAAGCGACTGCCTTTATAATTATGATGAAACTTAAAAACATTAAATATTTTATCTATCTCTGTCTGAATGAAAGAGTGAGCGTATAAATACAATAGTGGTATGTTCCAAGCACCTCTAAACATGGTGTTTTAAGATAAAAGTGATATTAAAGTAATTGCTCCGAACTAGTATGTAATGTTCGGGCTAGATTCATTTGCATATAAATAGCCCTTAAGTTACGTAAGTTAAGTATGTATGCTGCTCCATACTATGCAGTACTGCTCACCTCTTAAAGTTTTATTTATACCATTAAAAAGTTGATGAACCAAGTGCGGAACAACATGATAAGAATCTTTGTTGTATGATAAAAAAAACGAAATTAAAAGAAGCAAAAACCGCCGCTAGCTTTTTCTTTATACCAATTGTTTTATTCGATTTAGGTGGCAGACTTATGGAAAGTGGTTACCGTGACCTATGGACGTATGCGACACTATAGTAATCATACTTGTGCTGCTGACCCTGTAAGAATAGGGAGTTTATGTGCCGTCATTGCAAAAGACTAAGCAGGACTATTATTTTATTGTAAAATTTATTTGTATTTTTGTTTTATTTACGTATTTATGTAATTTATAAATTAAATAAATTTTAGAATTAAAGGAAAAAGTAATAATAAAAGTTAAAACAATTTTGTTTTTATCTTTTGTTATATTAAATCATTATTTTAACAGCAGTGAATATTGAGAATCATCTTGCTCACCAGCGACAAGACATTTCCTCGTAACTTTCCTATGACTGGCGACTGAATTTGACCCACCAACTCTCCCGTGAAACACTGATAAATCATTTGACTATCACTCCTACTTTCAATTGATTCACGAAATTTCTTTCATTACTTTACACCTCTCGTAAGACGGATCTCATTAAAACCAAACAATGACAACAGTAAAAGCAAAAGTTGCGCACTAAATGTGTGATTGGGATATAACTCATTTGTTTGGTCATACTTTCACATTCTTATAAAAACAAACTGACAAGTGCGAGTTGAACTCTTGAAGTGAGGGTTCCGTACTACGACCATAGATTTTATAATATATCATACAATATTACGGCTTATGTAGCTTTGTAATATTGATAGATTTATCATCTTACTTTAAGACTATAAAACTAATAAAAATCCTAAATATTTTTTCTAAATTTTAGTATAGGTTCAGTGGTTTCTATGAGTCACGAAAAACCGCGGTAGTCTAGTGGCATGGGTAGTAGACTGAGAGGCTGAGACGAGGTCTCGGGTTCGATTCCAGGTTTTACCATGGCACACGCCAATGACTTTTCGATGCTTTTCGAAGTTATGTGTGTATTTACTCGCCACCTGTTACATTGGGACCTAAACATAAACTGGCGAAATGTGGGTGCTTGCACCTCTGCCTACCCCTTCGGGGATATAGGCGTGAGTTTATGTTATGTTATGTTATGTTCAGTGATTTCAGAGAAAAAGAAAAAGGGGAGAGTGGCATATTCTATCTATTTTCTTCAATGACACACTCTTGTTTCTCTCTATTTATCACAAAAGCATTTTTTCCATTCACTCATGCGAAACTCTAAAAAGGTTTGTTTATTGCTTTTGCTTTTATTTTCAATCATTCTATTTCAGCATGAGTAACAGGTGATCTACTCAAATATACAAACACGCAGCTTTCTATCAGCGAAGGCAGATACAAAAATGAATTTATTCGTCATCATTTTACTAAATTATATATGTACTTAGTATGCATAAGCATTGAGAGAGGCCGTGCAACAGTGGACTGCGATGGGCTAGTTAATTTATTGATTAATGTGCAATACTTGTCAGTTTAGTCTTATGATTGGTGACCATTTTTAACACATTGAGATCTTTTCGTGCCTTAGAGAGCACGTTAAGCCATCACATGGGTCCCAATTACCATACGAACATAAATGACAATTGTTGCAAATCGTTGGAGCCCTAAAACGTTTAACCATGGTGAGTGTTCTGATGACTTCTTCCAACTAATCCCATCCTCTACTTTTCTACACAGAACAACATGTGCAGGGCTTAGATGTCACCCTCACACTATGCAGAATATACAAGCGAGAACCAAGCGGTTCAGAGACTCTCTTCTTTACCGCACTACCAAAACTTGGAATTCATTATCCCGTGTTTCCTTCTTCCTATAGTCCCGGGTCCTTTAAGAGGGGAGTGAAAAAGCATCTGAAGTGGCTGCCAGACTGAGCTGATGACCCTCTTTCCTGAGACTTTGCCTTTAGCTTACCATCAGACGAGATGAAGTCATTGAGTTGAGGCCTTGGAAGTAGATGACGAAGGCTTATTATATATAAAGGTTACTCAAAACACAGTTTTGTCATTAAGTATTCTTGATACATAAGTCAGCCTTGAATTTCCCTATCTACTCTTACGATCATACTTATCAGGAGTCGTTGAACTATTTGGCAGACAGCGTGGGCCTTATCTGTCATCTCCACAAATAATAGATCGAGATAGATCCCACGTCAAGTACATTTTGCACTCATAGCTTAACGAAAAACGATAGACGCTATAGATATAATAGTAATAAAATCACTGACCTATTAAAAATGTATTAATGTATTTCGAAACAAATGAAATGGCATAGTTGAGAAAAGTTTTGACATTTTTGGGCCTAAAGACCAATGTCTAGATTGGTATCACTTTAAAAATAAATAATCTTGATAGAAATTATAAAGCAAAGAAATGACAGTGCCACAGTCCACACTGTGTAAAAACTACCACAGGTGAAATATTTTTTCAACTGTTTTTTCACTATCTTAATGTTTCTCAGATCGTATTTTGAATTTCGAATATCAGAATATTTATTTGGCAGTTTTCGTTAAATTTTTCCGCCATGCTATGGTGCACTATGATATGAGAAAACATATCACAGGTAAGATTTATATAAACTGTAATAAAATGTGTTGAATAATAATGAAGCTTTACCTAACTACATTAAAGGTACTAAGGTTGTGACGGTGTAGCCAAATATATATAAGCAAAAACGTTGAATTATATGTCATAATGAAGAAAGCTAAAAAAAAAATTATCATATCGTCGAAAGTTTACGCGAGTGAGACTTATTATCACTCGCCTTGCGGCAATGTAAGTGACTACTGTAGCCCATGGATGTGTAAAATAAATACCAAGGGTGGTCACATTCGTGTTACTATTATATTTTGTAGAAAGTCTAAAGAGTCTTAAAATGAGGTTGAACGGGTTTTTTTGTGATACGGTCCAAACTAGGATATGGTAATGTAATTATGTACATGCAATCACGCGTTTATCCTTGAATTGTTCGGCAGAGCTGAATTGACACCAACATTTCATCAATCATAAAATTCGGTCCCACGTAATCGGGGGTGAGCCTGTTGCCGTTTTCCGGGCACTATTGTTGACTCGAGCCTCGTATCTGTGTCTGAGTCTGAGCTGCATATATCTGTCTGATGTTAAACTGCCCTATCCCTTAGTCGCCATGTACGATACCGCATGGGAAGAGATGGGGTGGCCCAAATTTTATTCGGCCGGTAACATAAAACAATATTGTTTTGGAATTATACCTACTTATTTCATAAAATTAAGTACTTAATACTTTAATTACATAACATAAACATAACATAACAGCTGCTAGCACCCATATTTCGCCAGTTTATGTTTAGGTCCCAATGTAATAGGAGGCGAGCCTATTGCCATTAACCGGGCACTTATAAACCTGTGATAAATACACACATAACTTCGAAAAGCATCGAAAAGTCATTGTTATGTGCCATGGTAAAAACTGGGATCGAACCCGAGACCTCGTCTCAGCAGTCCATTACCCATACCACTAGGCTATCGCGGTTATTTAATTACGTCCTCTAATATAGGAATAGCTTGTAAAAGTTTAAATATATTGTAAGTATTTTCAGTTAGTCGTTATTTCAAAACCTCAATTATCTTGATATTGCAATCATTTAGCAATACGTTGTCAAACTTATATTTACAGACCTGTTTTATTACTCATTTAAAGGATATTAAAACAAATATAAAACTAAGAAATTGTATTGCGCTTCCTCTAAAGAAATATAATTTACAAGCCCTTACCTCAGATTAGACCACGATACTGCGAAATTCAATATCGCGACTAAAGTGCTGGTTACCTTTATTATCTTTCGCCATTACGGAGTGGTTGGTTGTGTCCAAAGAACAGTTATGTGGCGAGTAAGATAAACTGCCGTAATGTGTTCCTGAGCACGCGCTAACATCCAAAGGGCTTGGTTTAAGTCACACGAAATTTGAGTATTTTTACCAGTTTGATTTCATTGTCTTAGTCTTAGTTTCTTCGGATATACCCGGCCAAGTAACTTTTAAGTAGCCTAGGAGCAGTCCAGAATATTCTGACCATCATTTCTGATCCTATTGGATTAAAGTGGTGGTCCCTAACTTGGCACCCTTGATAGATGCTTTTTCAAACCCCACTTGAAGAACCCAGGACTGTAAGAAGAGGGAAACACAAGTGCGGGCAGATCATTCCAGTTCTTTATCTTGCGATAGATAAAGAACATTGATACGAGATGGTAGCCTGCACCGTACGAAGGTGAAGCCTGATTCTAGTACGTGTTATTCGGGAAAGAAGTGAAAAAAAAGTGCAATTAAAGAAATACTCACACTACTACTCACTAAATTTTATCTAATGAGAAGTGTTTACCGTGGTATATGAACGTATGCAACTCAAGAGGATTTACACTCGTGCTGCCGACCCTGAAAACCCTTCCTTCCTTGTGATGCAATAAAATATTTACCATTTCTTATAGCACTAATAAATAATCTCAAATCTACATAAGACTCAGCTCGAGGCAACATATCTACACCGTCAATAGTTTCTGACACTAGAATCGCGTGTTCCTAACGCCATAGTCTTCTGATTTATTACCTTGTCCTATAGTGTACACACAAACTAAGTTTACAACCCTACCAACTAGATCAGCTTCTTACGTATTCTCTTACATAAAATACTTATTCATATAATGGAAATTCCTTTACCTACCATTCACATCAGATATTTCAAATGTAAGCAGCTATGTCATACATACTTCAGTTTGTAATAATTTATCTTGTGTAAGCATAAGGGTTTTGAAGTCGTATTAAATAATACTAAGGAGTATTTACATTTATAATTTGTGGTTTTGTTATTTCGAGTTCCAACTAATGTATTATTAAATCATGAGTTGCTGCAAGAAATGTGAATATCACTAAGAGGTATTTAATTTATCATTCATCCTTCATTCACCCATTCATAAAATGAAATTTACGTTTTATGAATGGTATTTACTCGAATAGTTTCGATTAAAATATTACAAAATTATAGCAATAAACGATTCTATCAATCGTATACAAATGTTGCGTCTCTAGCAACTTCATTATTTATTGCAGAAATGTCACGTCAATCAAGCTATATCTAAGGTTCGATTAGTGTCTAAATTAATGTATACAGTTGAAAATAACCTCATACTTATCAATTGGACAAGTGCCCCTCTAGTCTACTGGCAATTCATTGGCCGGCGTATTATAGAATAGAACGACGTATAAACGTCAAATGTTATGACATTTGACGTTTATGACATACGTTGACGACTGTCAAATACGTCAAATCCCATACATTACGAATTGCCACTTGTCTATATTGGCTGGACGGATGAAATATACATAAAAAAATATAAAATCTTATTATGGAAATTGTAACGCTATAATTCGCTATAATTAGGTAGACTGGAAAAAACAGTTAAGCTTCGGATTCGACTGGGATTAACCCTAGAATGAATATTTGAATGTTATGATGATGATGATCTAGCCAGTAGTGAATGCGGCCGCTACGCAGGAGGCGCGGGTTTGATCCCCGCTCAGTGCAAATATTTATATGCATGAATATGGGTATTTGCACGACTGCATTGCTCTGGTCATACCTTGGAGAGCACGCTAAGTCGTCGGTCCCGGTTGCTATAAGAACATCTATGGTAATCGTGACGGGTAGTTGAAGCCCTCAAAAATCGAGATATCACCAATTGGTTGTGGGTGTTGTAGGGACACATTGTAGTCAAGTAACTAAAGCGCGCACTCAGCGCTATGATGTGATGACTAAGGTGCCTAGAGCGACTGCGCCGCGGTAAACTGAAGTCATGTATGACCAGTCGAATAAACGCACTTAGATCGGACACATGTCTTTACTTGTTTTTATTTATTCACCTCTGCCCTTCTGATTAAGGTTACTCCGAAATATAGTATAAACCTTACAGAGGTCAAATGGCAGTCGCTTCACGGAAAATATCGAAGTGCTAAAGCTAAGCTTCTTAGTTAAACTAGAAAGGTGACCCCATCTGAATTGGAAAAAGGCTCTGAGAATGACACGAACGGTCTAGCTAAAACCATACAAAATATAGGCTACCCAGGCTTTGGCAGAAATAGTTTACCTTTTCATACGTCAGTACCCTAGAGCCTATAATTCCATGCTATCACAATTCAATTTTCTTAGCAGAAGTTGACATTCATATTATCACACTTATCACAAAGTCCCCAATTCATATCCACCTAAGATGTTCCACACGTCTCTATCGCTCGGGTCATCACATCACAGCATTACGTCAATTTTATTGCGTTCAACCCTACTGTTTATCTTACTAAGTATTGCGTGAAAATAACGTGACAGATTTGGTTCATGTGATAGTTTGGTTCCCTTTACGCAAACGCAAACATGTGAGTTCTTGTTTGCGTAAAGCTGAGTTTGCCAGGTACAAGTGAAGCTATATCTTTTTTTTGTACTACTTTGGTGGCAGACAAACGCACGGCCCACCTGATGGGAAGTGGTTACCGTGGCTTATGGACGTATGAAAGGACCCTGAAAAAAGTGCTGGCGACGCTGAAAAACCTTCAAGAGCCGTATATTGTTGTCGCTTGGAAAAACTGCAGCAGGGAGTTAATTCCACAGTTTGAGAGTGCGTGGAATGAGTGCGTTGAACCGGTTCCTCTTTCAACTTCTCTGGATCAGTCTTGATGTCCGCTCTTCAGGATCGCTTTGCAAACTACTAAAATTTTAGTGCAGTATGAGAGTTGAATATGCAACACTTGACACTTTAGTGAAGCATAATTTATTTGAAGAAAGGTCAACAGAAACATGAACTTATCAATTAAATACTTCCTATTGCTAGTGACATACGGACAAAGTTCAAATATAAATATTCGCAGACAATGTATTATAGAAATCAATTAGCACAAATATAGCGACTTATAGCTATGGCTATAAATATAGCGGATGTCTGTCTGTATAAAACCTCCTCCATAAACATTATTACCAACTGATGTGAATAGTTCTCAGCTCCAACAACTTTTAGATCCAGAATAGCAGATGTTACTACGTCTCTATCCTAAAGATATAAGTGTATCACAGTCTATAAAAAAATATACTAAAGTAAACACGATCCATAATAAAATAGTCACTTCAGTACATGTAAATACAATAGTGTTTGCTAATTTAATCACTGTGTCCTTTAAAAGATAGTATCATTAAATTACATATTGTAACTATGACATGTATAGACTGATGGCATACCTTAGTCTTTTTGTATACCATAATTATATTACAAACATGTAGAAATATAAGATAATGAAATTTAAACTGTCAATCATTCCAGCTACAAAACTTATTCATCACGCTATTACCTATTATTATTTGATTTTGTTCACTGCATTTAGATACATTTTTAGTAAAAAAATATTGAATTAGTAAAGTGTTATTTAAAGTCTTTAAACATGAACTTCTGCTTTTTATATTCGAACAAGCAAACATAAAATTTACTTGAAAAGCAGTTTACAGGCTACGAATCATTTACCATCCTAAGTGAAATGGATCATAATTACCTTCACACAAAGTATACGACCGTGTTTTATGGCAAAACATCTTACTCGCACATAATATGAATTACCAGTTACCTCACTAACATAATAACGCAAATCTAATAATAATAATGTTATACAGTGAAATGGCTTAATAAACAAGGGTTTCGTAATAAAACTGTAACATGCAAATTGTTTCCTGAATAGAAAATTAGCCATTCGGCTACAGTCGGGAATAATCGCCAGTGATCGTGGCGGTAGACTGATTGCCGGCAGTGTTACCTGACAAACAATCGGTGTCCATATACACACGATTTTACTGTACAAGTAACAATTACGTTTAGAAATAAATACTTTTAGTGTTCGAACATAACAGAATGATGTGGAAGGAAATGCCTTCGAGGGGTGTTATGTTAAGATAACGTTTACATTAATTACAAGAGTTTGAGTTGTAAAATTATATAATACACCTACCAGTATTATTTAACTCCACACGCTTTTAGACAATTAAGGTCACTACACTTCTGCAGAGGCAAACAAGATTCTGATTCGCCAGATGGTGAATAGTTGCTCAGTAGAACCACAGATAATATAATTTAATTCTTACAGTAGAACTAACTTACCGATCCAGCGAAAGAATCATTTTCCAATGGTTTATTTACACACATATATTATTTAATATGTTTATATTATTTCTTGATATAATTATGAAATTTTAACGTTCATATGTGCTCAAATGAAATTGATTCTTTGATTCTACAGACTGAATTCAACAGGTATTGCCTGTGAGTTGCTACTGATAGGAAACAAGAGTAAAAAAACAGAAAAGAAAAAGAACAGAGTATTGTAAGAAACTCTCAGCAATGATACGAAATAAATTTAATAATTTCCTGTACCTCTTAAAAATTTTGGAGGTATTACATGGCGGGTTTTAAAGCCAAACTAAGCATAATTCAAGTATGTTTATAGGTGCTTAAGAACCCATGTTCTTAAACACGGATAAATACACTTGATTTTTTTTATTTATTTAAAAGACATATTTATGCTTACAAATATTTGCACAGTCGGACGCTTAGCTGTCACGCCAAGAGGTCAACGCTGTTGAATTTTACACAGATAAATACTACTAAGTGTTCTAATGATTTCTAGAGATTACTTGAAATTATCATAATTACACCAACTACCTGAAATAGGTAACTGGGATGGACTGGATATTGAAGGCGGAGATTTGAGTGCTATAGCACATATAAGGTGATGCCTATGTCGAATTTGTAGCAGTGAACTGCAATAGGTATTTGATTGAGTGATATAAATATAATTGAAGATTGTTTGAAGATTGTTTCGGGTTACTCCAACCTTACCTGCAAGTCGGTAAAGGCCGCGCAGTTTCCGGAGGCCGCGTTTCCGGCAGAGTATAATTAGGGCCATCCCATCTCTTCTCATGCGGTGTCGTACAAGGCGACTAAGGGATAGGGCTGTTTAACATCAGACAGATATATACAGCTCAGACTCAGTTTCAGATGCATGGCTCGAGTAAACAATAGTGCCCGGAATACGGCAATAGCCTCACCACCTATTACGTGGGACCGAATACAATTATTGGTGAAGTGTGGATGTTAATTCACCTCTGCCTAACCCTCCAGGGATAAAGGCGTGATTATATGTATGTATGTATGTTGAAAGTTTAGACGGTAGTCGTTACCATTAAATTCATATTAGTGACACTAAAATGAGACGAAGAAGTACGTAGACCACGGATCCCATCTCGAGGCGAATACCGGGTGCAACCGGGAAAATCTTGGGTACAGCCGGGAAAACCTTAGGTGCAGCCGAGGGAAAACCTTGGATGCAGCCGGGAACAACCTCTAAGATGATGATGATGATGTAACTTCTTTCACTAAACTTGCCTACATAATGGTTTTACGCACGTGGTCATTACTCAATATCTATTTAAACTTTGTTCCTACATAAAGAAATTTAGTACAATTAAACAGGCCTACTAATTAATATGTGCATAACGTAGATACCAGACTTTTTTCACCGCTTGTGTTCCGCACACTGAAAACTTAACACTCGTATTACGTAAAGGTATCATTAATCTAAGGCTAACAGGCGCATTTATTGTTCTACAAACCACTCAATCAAAGTAACTCTTACTTACTGATCTTAATTACTCTTATCTTTATCAAAGTAATTTAATTAAAACATTGACACACTTAAGCGCTCGGCTGTACGCTTAGGGCCGCTCCACTTTACGCCACTCTAACGCAACCGCGTTTATTACAAACGTTTTATCATTGCATTCACGTATCTAGAAAGTTTGCGACAAACGGAAGACCGGGCGAGTGCTGATCTGACTATATTTATGTACGTGATTCAAGATCAAACTCGTATTTGAATTCCGTCTTGCATAAGGAACCACTGCAATCGATAACAATATAACCGATCGATTTTAAACCTTATCGCCTAAATTATAAAGATTATTGAGTAAACAAAATAAGCTTGCAAAGGTTTTAATTTTATATGGTCATGTACTAATGGCTATTATCTTAAGTGTGGATACTCAGTGAATGCGGTCTACGTTATGCAAGATATAGAGAAATCGAGTGAATTGTTTACAATTAATTGGATTTCTAGTGTAGGCATTAACGAGTGAATTCATATATGTAATTACTGGTTAGAACTATGAAATACATTTAATTACTTTCAAAGTACATACATTCGCTATCGTATAACTTCCACTTTGATTGAAAAACAAATTACCATTGCTCAACATCATTCTCCTAGCGATTTCCCGATTACGTTCAAAAACACTTGCAACTCGGGGTCTGCTTAAAATTATTTTTTTTCTTGCTTGTTGAGTTTTAGCGAGACAAGATTGCTTTTACGCCAGAGTCTCTTCCATTGCTTAACAAAAAAACAGATTCAGTGCAAATTATTATTTTTTGTTATTAGGTGAGGACCCCGAAGGTGTTGATAAGGCCCTATACAGTAAACTATCGTGCATTTAACATTATACCGTCTTTTTACAATACATATCAATCAATCAATCAATCGAGGCTATCGCAGGCCACTCTCAATATTGGGAGGCTTTGGCCAGATGTCTCCACGTTGGCCAGACGGGATGGTACAGGGTTTTATTTCAGTTTTCCTTCTCTCGCAGTGATCCGTCTGCGTATTTTTCCGTTAATCGAGTCTTATCTTTCGGATGAGATGGGTTGGTAACACTTGTATTCTTTTCCGTCACTACACGGAAATACATATACCTACCTCTATACGTTTTCTAAACAAAATACTTAATATTCTACAAACAAAAATATGTATCCATCTTGAGTATTCTGATATAAGACCGCCCACTGTAGAACAAACTTTCATGTATAAACCCTTCGTTTATTTCTATTTTTTTCAGCAATAAAGAGTATCTATCTATCTATCTCCTTTCCTACATAAACGATACTCAATCCTGATATAAATGAATTGAGATAAATCTAAAGTGGTTTCCATTATATTTATCTTAATCTAGAAGAAATAAATTAGAACTTTCAGATATTACCGATATTAAACAAAGACTAATACTTATATGAAACGATGCTTGGTATTTTTTTGCTATTTACATAATATCCTACAATCAATGCACTTCTTCTTTCATTGAAATTAAAAACGCCGATGCCATTCACGATTATAATAATCATTATAAACTTTTAATTGATTCAAGTGATGTAATTGATATTGTGATTATCAAAATATGATTGTTTTAATTTTATTGCTATCATCAAAGAATTATGTGTTACCAGAATAATAAAAAATTAAAAAACTATATCTGTGTTACATATTAAATACTTACATACATACATACATACATATATTTACGCCTTTATCCCCGGAGGGTTAGGCAGAGGTGAATTAACACCCACATTTCACCAATCATTGAATTCAGTCCCACGTAATAGGGGGTGAGCCTATTGCCGTCTTCCGAGCACTATTGTTGACTCGAGCAATGCATTTAAAGTTGAATCTGTACGTTATATATCTGTCTGGTGTTAAACAGCCCTATCCCTTAGTCACCTTGTACGACACCGCATTGGAAGTGATGAGGTGGCCCAAATTCTACTCTGCCGGGAATACACAAACATTAATTTCATGATCATAATTTGGTCAACATTTTAATCACGGTATTTTAGTACAGCTATTATAATAACATTACAGGATTAATACAGAGGGCTTCAGGAACAGAGGTAGATCGAGGAGAACATGAATGAATGTTCCGTGAAGAGGGTATGATAATAGAAATTAATAGCTAAAAAATCATAACTAAACATATGAGACAGAGTGACTAGTTGCGACCCTATTATTTGGGTGACGACATTAAATGAGACAAAAGTAGATGGATGAAGTATACTCTAAACCCTGTCTGCTATTACATTTCGGACATAGTCAGTTCGAATTGCAAGTACGCAATTCTGACTTCTGAAGCTATATCCACTTTTACACTAATATTTTTTTCTATTTCCTAGGCGCACATACCTGGACCAAATCGGGGAAGTTTTAGAAAAGGGGCAGGTCAGGAGTACTCTAAACCGACGAGCATGCATGAAGAATGTAATGAGAGTGAATGAAGCGAGAGTAGTATGTCAGGATCGTAGCAAATGGAGATCCGTGATCTCTGCCTACACCTATGGGAGACAGGCGTGATTTTATGTATGTATGTATGTATGTATTTTCATTTTAAATTCGAATTTATAAGTCTCTACTATATATGGTGTTGTAATAGAAGTTCACTCTTAAGAATTTATCTATAATTAAATCTGGTTGGCCGTTTACGTAGTATGCAGTACTAAAAAAAGCGTAAAGTTATGAATTACAAGTTGAAATTTAGTTATACAATTTTTATTTTAGTCTTACGATTTTATCTAAAATTGAATCTATTACACGATACCGTAATTGTATCATAAAATATAATTATACACTAAAGAGGTCTTTTAAATGATACAATTTATTAATGCAATTGATTGAAAGCTGCAAACTTAAGTGTTATTCAAGCCAAATTATGTCACTATTTAAGTTTCAAGCTGAAAATAGTCAATTCTTTCAATCCCAGAAATCAATATTGGCAATAATTCCGCTCCACTTATTATTGTATTCAACCCGCAAACGACAGTACTGTACGGGAATTAATCAGTAATGGACAGTGAAAGTTGTTTGCGACTGTACTTGGACGGAATATTTATTGTGTTGCGTTCATCCTGCGGCTTTGGTTAAGAATGTTATGTAAAACAATAATAGGATAAGCGATAAGGTGATACAGTTATGTCATAATGCAGATACATTTAGATTAAAGCTCCTTATGTTTTGAAACCAAATTAATGTACTTGTAATGCTCTCCCTTCACTATGATATTTTTATACCGCTTAGGGGGCGGACTAGCTCACTTAATGGGAAGTGGTAACCGTGGCCCATAGCAACACTAGCTGCTCTAAAAAGTGGCAATTCGTTGGCCGGCGTATTTTATTTTATTATTGTGGAATAGAATGACAAATGTATGGGATATGACGTTTATGACAGTTGTCAACGCATGTCATAAACGTCAAATTCCATACATTTGACAATCTATAGATTGATCTATGTTTTTTTATAATTTGACAGTCAGTCAGACAGACTTTCTGACACATGACATTGGCGAAGATGTGGTGGACTTCCACAAAAGCCAATGTTATAAAAGTTTATGTTGAAGTCGATGTATGAATTGACATACGATGACGGCTGTCATAAACGTCAAAATAAGTGTCAATCACGGAAATATGGTAAGATGCATGTATTTTTATTTGGACTTGTACTATCTATTAGATGGTGTCTGTGCATATGCTATCGGTCCCTCTTATATAATTTGCAGTACTAGTTAAATGCTTCGACTAAGATAATTGAAATTATAATCGATAACCAGCCAAGATACGAACCACTATCCGTCGTAGAAGTAGAAACATAGTCTGTACCATGGTCGGTACTAGAAGTTGCAAAACTAGATTGACAATTGCTGGCATTGACCTCAAGCGAAAGCTTTGTGTGTACTAGTTTTTAATGTTAGTAATAATTGAGAGTATTTTCACACTAGGGCTGAAGCAAGAGATAAAGAGCATCAATTGGTATTTAACATTAGTACTGTTATTTTACGTGTGTCCTAAAATATTTATTTATAATTATTCTGATATTTAAATACAAATTTTCGTGCAGAAATTCATGAACACACCTCAGTCATCCGTAAAGCGGCGTATCCTAATGTTGTAAAACGTGCTGTCGTCCCCTCTGACCAGGGTGCACTGCGTCGAGGTTCCGGACCACGCATCCCAGATATACCTCGGGAAATGTATCTTGGATCTAGGTCGCGGGACAAACCAGGACCTGCCGCGCGTGAATTGTTTTATAATAATCGGTGAATTTGTGCTCATTGAATTTATTCTCGTCCACTGACGTACCATCTCGTTCTATCCTCAAAAAACATCCTAGAAACATGTTATGCGCATATGGAGCACGTTTTGAGCATATTTCAGGTTTAAGATATCTCGAGCACATTTCAGGTTCAAGATATCTCGAGCAATACCGGAGTATATCAGAGTATTATTCCTAAAAAGAGAACTAATATGTGTTTTGAAGTTAGTTTTTAGCTTAGTGGTTAAGGAGTCGGTCTTACGATGGAGAGGATCCAGGTTCGAATCCTGGCCATTACACTACCAACGTGAATCCACTCCAAGCTCAAGCAATTTAGCTTAGTTGGAGGGGTTAGAGGGAATATTAGTAATTGCCGTTGCTAATATTCTTTTTACAAAAAAAAAAGTCGCACACGCATTTACCGAAAGTAATATGGATCATCAGGTGGGCCGTGCGCTTGTCTGCCACCTAAGTGGTATAAAAAAAATATCATATGTGGCTCCATACGTTTGTTTGTAGGCAAAGCTAAAACGGCAAACTGCAAATAAACGTAGCTGATCTGATGTTAAATATTTAATATAGCTTAGTTATTTGAACTTGAACGTTGAACCTCATTAGTGAACAACAAACAAGATTAGTATTGTCTGCCGAGGCTACAAAGGATATCTAAACACAAATTTCTACTATCCTAGTATAGTAGAATGTGAAGATGTTTGACTGTTTGGATATTTCAATGTTTGTTATTCAATCACGCTTTAACGGTTGAACAAATCTTGCTGAAATTTGGTGCAGAGATAGATTACGTTTTGGAATAACACGTAGGCTTTTTATCCTATATATAAGTGCCTGCATGTAGTAAAAACGGTATAAAATATAAAATATTAGCTAGTTAGCATATTTGTTATCAAATATAATCATGTCGGCATTCGTCTATCGAAGTTCATCACTGTTACATAATATAAAACTTAATAACTGTAATTGCATATATTTTTTCTGTAATAATAGCATATTGTATGTATTTAACTAAATTGAGTAAATAAATAACTGTGTAAACTAGTTTAAGTAGCTAATGTCAAAATTGTATTGCATAATATTTATTATTAACGCTAAACTTCAAACCACTTTCGTTTTTTTTTCACTCCATTATACGGGAAAGTAAACAAAGTCATGAGTGCTTTCAACACCAGTATTATAATACTTGTCCGATGGTCATCATAAATTTTATTTACGTTTATACGAATACCGCCTGAACCGATTAAATTTTTCTATATCTTAATCGATTTGAATATTTACATTTAGTTTACCATTTTGTGTGCTTCTATGTAACTTTCATTGAAACTACATTTTCTTTGTAACATGTAATGTGGGAAGGAATTGACTCCTGAGGTACAGGTAAACAACTTAGTTCAGGAGACAACGACTCTATACATATAAGATGTTATTTATGGTTTTAATAAATAAATAATAAAAATAATAGATATTTAGTTAATTGATATCTTTTACTTGAAGTACTTGGTGTAAAAACAGGCTTGAAGTAAAAACGTTTAGAAAGAAAAAACAGAAACTAAAGATAAAATTTAAAAAAAACAAGAAATCATAGTGTGCATTTCGATAAGATTCTAATAGATAATACATAATGTATGAGTTGTGAACCTCAATTATATCGAGAACCAAAACAGTAAGCGAGTGCAGTGAAACACCTAAATCATTATAATGTTTCAAGATTGCGGGTCATATGAGTTAATCGTAAATTAAATAATAATACAGACTCAAATGACTCAATAACCCGCAAAGTAAATATAATTAGTAAACAAATAGACCAGCAGTGTAATAAGAGTGTTATAAAATAAATGAACAACCATAATAAAGCAGTAATGTGCAGTGTTGTGTAATTTGCGAATGCGTTAACTTGACGAGCGTGATCTGCGCCTGCGCAGCCGCCACCGCTGTCGTTGATGCGCCAAGATTGACGTACTTCCGACGTAATCACCTGCTACAGGTATAAATAGAACTAAGAAAATTATAGATGAGACTAATATAAATAGTATTATTTTATATTCTATATTTTTTTAATTCAATGGAAAATAATGTATGAAGGTGATTATACTATTAGATTGGAGGATTTACCTTTTCGATTCCAAAAAAAAGAGAAGAAAGCAAAAATGTATGAGAGTGTGATAACTTTAAAAAGGTAATACATGATCATCGATCCCAAAGAAGTTCTGCTTGTTCTTACCACATGGCTCTGTAGGTGTCATCATAAACTATTAAGTTCTCAAAAATTATACTAATCTAAATAATTTTAATCAAAGTAAAAAAGTTAAATATTACAAGGTTATATACAGATAACTACTGTAGACCAAGAGTAAGTCTACCTAGAGACAATAGAGAGAAACAAACGGTGCACAGACGTCACGATTTGGCCTGCGCGTGCGCCGGCGTGCACGTTTTCATAACCGCATTTATACAAAACTGGGCCATTTGCGCACTACTGATCTCGATTTCGTATAATAAAATACTTTAGATATAAAGTTACGATCCATTACGCGCACGTGAGGCCAAGCTTAAAATGAAAAGTAACCTAGGGTTTGTAACAAGACTAAGTGGGAGTTTTTTCAGCAATACTTTAGGCCATACCTACCAATTTACATTCTACGTCTGTTACATTGTTACTGTTACGTTAAGAAATGCGGTTTAGTGCGGTTTGGACTTTTGTTATGTCGGTGGTTGTAAATTAGTCTCGTCTAATTTGAATGTTTGATCAAAATACTCTAGTTCCTACGACTGTGTCCTAAATGCACTGTTTTATGCTGCACAATATGGTAATTTTATGCTATAAATAAAAATAAATTCTTTTGAATGTTGCTTACTATAATAATAATCCTAAAAGGCCATAAAGCGTAGTAAAGTAGTAAAGTAAAAAAACCGGAAAGTTAATTCCAGACTGGTACTGAATTCGATGAAAAGCAATAAGTTCGATCTAAAGAAGATATCTGACAAATGTAGGTGTAATACATTTAAGCAACCCCTTTGGTGACCTATTATACTATGAGTATATTATTCCTTATGTAAGCTTACTTATAAAAAAAGGGAAAGTACCCGATTTATGGCAGTAGAATAACCATTATTACATGGGACTGAAAACAGACAATGTGGATGTTAATGAAGCTGTGATTACCCATTTACTTCAAAAGAAACACACAAACCCATAATCAAAAGACGAGGCAAACCATACATTATTTATCAAAAGATTTCAACAAAATCTCAACTTAATTCGTAAAGTATAAAAAAATACGGAAAGCCAAAAATAATTGCCCAATTTCCAACCCTTGTTCCGTAATCGATTACAATTTCGTAACCGGATCGTTTGCTCATACTTTGGTATTCTACGGTTGTCGAGTTCGGCCTTGTACAGCGCCACCCCGGATGTTGTGAGAACTAGCTCAGCCATGTTGATTTTCACCTTCGTTGAAACCGGTGGAAGTGCATACGAGGCCAACATTGCTTTCACACTCTATTACCCAGTTGACGAAAGGTGCCATAATTATTGCTTAATGTAATTACAGTTCTTGTCAACTCGTAATGACGAAATGTCACCCGAAATATATATCTAGTCAAATTAGGTGTAATAGAATTTGTAAGTACTTCTTGTGACATGCTATCCGGTGGAAGGAAATTACCAAAAATTTTATTCATATTTTATTTGGTAATCAAGGTTAATTTTGTGACTTCCTTCTTACAAACCTTCCTTCCTTCCCTATGTAAATATTACTAACTGAGAGTAATTATGAGTGTGTTATGTATTACAATATACCTACAATTGCACACTTGTCATCATCATATATCAATATTGGATCCCAGTTATAGGTTTTCAACACGTGGCCCAGGGCTCGCTAATAGTCTCAAGCTAATTTTTACAGTTTTTCTTTAAACAAGAGTCTGTCCATGTGATGACTAAGAAAGAATACAAGTATCACCATCTTATCCGAAGGGTGTCGTAAGAGGCGACTAACGGAAAAATACGCAGATATCATTGCGAGAGACGGAAATCTCGCCAGTGTGGAAGCAGTATGCCAAAGCCTCTATATACTCGTATTGGGAGAGGCTTATATCTAGCAGTGGACTGGGATAGATATGTTTTATCCTCTTTGCTACTTGTCACTTCAATAATTTGACTGTTTACTAGAGATTTGATTGATTGAACTTCGAGGAGAAAGACAGAATATGAACAGAATACTTTTGTTACAGAGTACTTCTGTTCATTTACGGATGGCTTGGGCACCGAAGAGCTTGGCAAGGTTCCATATAACCTCAAACTCTAAATTGAGTACTGGCACAAAATATTGCATAGTGGCGTGGTCTCATTAAATAATCACAGGGCTGGTGTTAATTTGATATACGTTGATACAACCTACTCTCGTTCGCATTATTTCTTTCGACACTTGTTTGCTTTAATCATGCGGAAAGTTTCACAACATTGGTATCCGTTGTTGTTATAATTTGCATTTTATGGAATTTATTACGTACATACATTGTACAGTCGGCATCAGATACATCTTGACAAGCAAAATACTCAAAATGATACATCTACCCTTTTGGTTTATTGTTCTGATATTTAGACACCTTTGGTTCGGACCATAATACAATTTAAATCAGTAGTCTTAATAGGAAATCTAGGCAAATAAGATAACAGAATGGAAGTAGGAAGATATGTAAGTTTTATTCTACCTGTATACGTACAATATATTCCTTTTTAAATAAGATACCACCTAACGGTAAGACCCCTATAAATATTGGTAACTAGAGAAAATTCGTTAAAATAAACAATTTTACTTTACATAAACTCACGCCTATATCCCCGAAGGGGTAGGCAGAGGTGCTAGCGCCCATATTTCACCAGTAAACAATTTTCTAATGATTTATTCAATGAATTTCAATAATTAAAAGATAATAACATAAGTCAGTTTCAAGTGAACCCAGTCACTATCAAATAGGTGAAGTCCGCTACACGCAAATCTCGTTGTAAGATAATTAAAATTTCATGGCGTATCTTTTCCACTTCTCAGTATGATCACTTCACCTTATTAAAAGACCTCTAACACACTGCTGGTAAAGGTCACCACTAGATAATTTGAGCCATATACACGCGATTTTCATATTAGGAAAACTATTATCTACGTAGATAAAATGGGCTGACAGTTCGCCGAAAAGAAATATATTTAGACATGGTTCATTTTAAAAAATACATCGAGGGCGTAAAATTACTACGATAATAAATAATTCAGAAACTATTAAGGCCACTTTGCTGTTACAACATCTTGAAGGTGATATCACAGCCTCAGCGCATTTTCCAAATTATTAATTAAAACTGATTATAAAGCCGCGTGGTTTCTGGAGTAGAATTTGGACCACTCCATCTCTTCCCATGCGGTGTCGTACAAGGCGACTAAGGGATGGGGCTGTTTAACATCAGACAGATATATACAGCCCAGACACCGTCTCGGATGCATGGCTTGAGTCAACAATAGTGCCCGAAAAACGGCAATGGGCTCACTCCCTATTACGTGGGACCAAATGCAATGATTGGTGAAATGTGGATGTAGATTCGCCTCTGTCTAACCCTCCAGGGAGAAAGGCGTGATTATATATGGTTTTTTTTAAACCACTTAGGTGGCAGACAAGCACACGGCCCACCTGATGGGAAGTGGTTACCGTGGCCTATGGACTCGTGCAACACCAGGAGCGTCACACTCGCGCTGCCGACCCTGAAGAAACCTCCTAATGCCCCTTTTGAAGAACCCCATATTGTAGGCGCATGGGAAGCTGCAGGGAGTTCATTCCACAACCTGAGTGTGTATGTATGTATATGTAGTATGTATGTAAATAGTTTACTAAATGTGATGTCATCAGTATCGCTGAGTTCCAGTTTACACAAATTACATTTGTTACAAGTTAAATTTTGTAATTTTACACAAAGTTTTTAAAAGATAAATAATCTTTTTCTCTTCTTCCATAATGTAGTTTTAGTTAATGGCCATCCAATACCGGCCGAAGTTTATTTGCATTATCTTAGCGAGATTAACTCAACTTTGCATTTTACACAATACGAATACGTTATTTAAACGTCTACGTCTCAGTTAGAATTACTACATACAAACTTATTACATACATCAAATTGAAGTGCTAACAAACCATTTATGGAACAAGTCACAAATAATCCTAAAACAAACATACGCCGAAAGTCATGTGCATTGTAATATTTTACATGATGCACGACAATTAGGAACCACAGACGTCATTTCTCACACTTCCCACAGAAACATTAGGTTAGTGTATATTTATGATTTACTTACGCCATTAGACAGTGTACACGTACAATGTTGCCACATTTTGACGTGATATTAAGGAGAAGCTTACAGCGGGATTATATAGTAGCAGCTACGTTCCGCGGTTTATTTTATCCAGAAAAATATTTTAGTTTTATAGAATACGTTGGACTGGGGTTTTAAGTAATAGATTTCAAAATTCATTTCTAAATCCTCATTAGTCACAGGAGTACCTTGTAGTTGTGTAAGAATTAAGTAGCACACCACATAAATCCGCATACCGGATACATCCGTACTCACAGGGCGATAAAATACAATTTCGGAATTTACAATGGAAATTTAACCCAAACCAGCATTTCTACAAATAAATTTATAAGCGTTTGTCGAAAAGTTAAAGATAATTTAATATTTAGAAGATGCGTAAGTTTTCAAAAATTTAATTATTTACATTCGCTTGTTGTTCTCACTTGTACCACATGATAAGGGTCAGTACACACGGTCATCTGATTGCTTCGAAGTTGATGCAACCGCAAATGCATTTTATTGAGGGCAACGAACCGACCGGATGATCGGCAGATCAATTTGATGCATCTCAAGCAGGATGTACCTATACGCCTCGATAAAAATCAACTTTTTTGATTTAAAAATGTTCACAGATATACAAAATAAAATTAGTTATTCTTGTTTATTTAAAAATAACAGTATGGTGCCTAAAAAAAAATTGAAAGTTTTAGGCGAATATAGTCTTCATGTTCGCATTATTAAAATAATATTTATTTAGTGCGACCGCGCTAGCCTAGTGGTATGGGTAATGGACTGCTGAGACGAGAACTCGGGTTCGATCCTAGGTTTTACTATGGCACACATCAATGACTTTTCGATGCTTTTCGAAGTTATGTGTGTATTTATCGCAGGATTATAAGTGGACGGTTAATGGCAATCGCCACCTATAACATTGGGACCTAGACATAAACTGGCGAAATGTGGGTGCTAGCACGTCTTCCTACCCCTCGGGGATATAGGCGTGAGTTTATATTATATGTATGTTATGTTATGTCATTTATTTAGACGCCTTGTCAGAATCAGAAGGTCGCTATCTGAATTGTACATGTATAGATATCAAGTTACTTAAAAGGATTTTCAGACTAAATTATCTTGTTGGTATGGTCTGAGTTTATCGTCTTGAGGTTGGGTATCCATGTTTAAAAAGAAAATGACAAGGTTTCTCATAATCTTATTATAAATCTGCCTGTCCCGAAACGCATTTATTAAATCACACCTCAATCTTACGAAACAAGTTAAGCTTGTACTCGCATAAATATTTCTTGAATTTGTCATTCTGCCTGGAATATCCCATGCAGTAGGACAAATTTCAATATATTTTTGTCAAGAGAGATTTGTTTTGCATTCACGAAGAAATATTGTTTTCCTTTATGATAAAGGTGATTTGGTATTTTTCAAACTTCGTCTTCTTTGCAAATAAAATTGAATAATGTTTAATACTCAAATTGTTAGTATGATTATTTTTAATTATAGGTACTAGATTTATAACTTTCAAGGGCTTTTGCATTTTTCAACCATGTGCCACCAAATGTTCAGATATCTTCCCAATAAACATAAATATAAATATTCAAAAAATTTCGTCTGTTATAAAAAACTATTTTTTTTTTAACGTAACATCAGCAGAAGAGAAAACTAATAAATATTTACTATACCTACATAATATTTACTGTATACTATGTGACTTCATGTAACAAACTTGAAGTTATAAAAAAATATATATATATTTTCATACCTATTGATTTAATTTGCAATGTAATTTAAATAATTACACTGATTTATGTTTGCAATCTAAATTGACTAAATTATAGTCGCATTTATATGACAAATCATCTAAAACCACAACAACAGGCTGAATATCCATCATTAATAACATCCATTATACACCATAGGGACGTAAATAGGACAACTGCATTGGAACAAAAACAAACATTTCAACGAGTCAATCATATTATCATTAGTTTGACACGAGAAATCGATTCGTCAGAGACGAATAATCGATCATATTAACATCGATTGGGTCATTGTACTTAAATGTTTCGCGGTCTCCAACTTGCCGAGAACGTTGCAACATCACTGATTGCTGGGAGACGTAAAGACTTAAGTATCTAACATACAGTGACAGCAAAAAGTACTCATACACGTTCACTTTTATCTATCTTTTTAAGGACTCGATAACAATAATTAAAAAGTATGATACTTTTTAGTTTTAATTTGAGGTAATATAGATGAAGTTATGTAATAGAAAAATTAAACCACATTTTATATGAATAAAAGTTAACAAATTAGGCATATAAGGTAAATGTAAGTGGATAGATCAGTCAGGAGTCCTCACTGAATATAGAACGAGCAAAATGGTGATGTTTTGAATAAAGAGATAACGAAAGGTATTTAGCGTATTCTATATATGTGTATATCACCCAGTTGTATTTACTTAGAAGAATACCAAACATACGGATAAAAAACTCACTTTCGCATCTATAATATTAGGATTAATTTCGGCCCATGAAGTCACTAACCTTCGTTCGTAAGAAGCACTAAAAGAAAAAGTAAAACGCCTCTTTGATGTCAATCTTTCAGATTGTGTTACACTTTTATTGAGGACATTCAACTGCATCTTGAACATTGGATTAGTTACATTGTAAATGCAACTTTGGTAATCCTGCTCCAACCACAATATCATGCACGAATGATTCCGATATTTTAATTTACGCTTGATCTGCTATAGTTTAGAAGAGCTTCGGCAGCTATTTTGTAACATGGATTGCATTTAATAGAACATTTAATTTTGTAACTTCGATTGCCTGCTATTATATCACAAGTCGATGAACAGGAAACTGACGATTTGGTGTTTTAATCGGAGTTTATGAGTTATCGCTTATTGCAGCTACCGGATAATTGTTTGGACTATAATTTATTCCCCTGTCAGGAGTTTACGCCTAAGCTGTCACTGATTTAAACGTTTATTGACTTTGATGTGCATTTTAGTTGATAAGTAGTTTTAAGGTGTACTTAGACCAGACGAACGAATACTCATTCTACCCCCTCTAAGTCAAATTATTTTGGTGTATACAGTGATACAACATTCATTTGTTGTTCTTTCTTCAAAAACAAGGTTTCGTTTTCACTAAAATATTAGAACCGAATGCTCTTCTTATCTATGTTTATTTGGTCTAAATCCATCTCTAGAATCCAAACGAATCGGATTTCCGATTACAAAATACATTTCCATACAAAATTTTGACATAACAGCTGTTATACCCTGAGTAATTATTTATTCACGTTAAAATCGGATGTAATTCGGATTTCAAATTCAAATGTCACAAGAAAAGGACAGTACTACCTAATATCCGCCGTCGGTGAACTAGGGGTTAAACAAATTTATACGACTTATTAACTGGTTTATTCATAATATAAATTAATCAGTTTTAATGCTATTGATTACCTTTTTTGATGTACCTATTACGTCATGTTGCTAATTTATTATACTATAGAAGTTGACAATGTGTATTAACGCATACTCGCAAAATGTTAGGCGCTTGGGCAGAGGTTTCGACATTTTGCCAGCTGTTTTCGATCCAAGAGAATATGTAGTAATTTCATCGCCGCTACTGATAGTATAAGATAATTCGTAAGAAAAAGAACCAATAATACTAATACACGAATTGAACCTGACACCTTATGCACAGAAGTTACATTAGATGCCGTTGCACCATCAGAATGAGTTACGAATGTCACGATCTTGAAAAATTTATGATGAATAAAAAGCAATTATATACAACGTATTTGATCAATACGTTGTTATCCAAATATTAATGTTAATATATTGTGTGAAATATGAATAATGTGCTCATTTGAATATGTTAAGGTAACTACTTTGCTCACTATAGGTGATGCAAGCGTTCTTAATTTGCACTAACTAATCATATATTTATATTTACATATAATCACGCCTCTATTGCAAAGGGGTTAGGCAGAGGAGAATTAATACCCATATTTCACCAATCAATGTATTCGGTCCAACGTAATAGGGGGTGATCCTATTGCCGTCTGCCGGGCACTATTGCTCAATGCATATCTGAGGCTGAGTCTGGCCTGTATATATCTGACTGATGTTAAACAGCCCTATCCCTTAGTCGCCTAGTACGGCACCGCATGGGAAGAGATGGGGTGGTCCAAATTTTACAAATTTATATTTGACAGGGGAATAATTTGTATTCTAATGAGGAACTGGGACACTGTCCTTTTCAAAGCTCCTTCGAGAGTGGGAGAGCTGACAATCCAAGTACAGACCGAATGATGATTGGCAAACGTATAGATCCCACCACATAACTGGAATCTAAGGATATAGCTAAAGAGTGCAATAGTAAGGAATAATTCAATCACTTTTTTCAATATGAATCGCTTTTAGAGTTTCTAGTCTGAGTTTCTAGAGTGATTGAACTATTCAATCACTCTAGAAATAAAAATGCTAACTTTGAATCAACTCTATTAGATTTTGTATACTTATGTACCAGAATGAACCTAACCTTGGTTTTTGCACTGTTCTCGAAGCATCCACGTAATCGGTTTATGCGACATCGATATTAGGTAATAGGGCGCCAAGGCACTGTGTCGCAACACTAATGACGGACAAGGTCGAGGCTGCGCGTGCGCTGAGGTCGACCTCATCTCTACTCGATTTAACTTTCTATTTTCTATGAGCTTTGAATTGTTTCTTTACTAGTGTTCATTCACTTTCATTTGTGCTACTGCATTAAAACATATGTCCATCTATTACAAAATTGAATCTTGATACTTTTATTTTATGGAACAAACTCGATTGCAGTTGTGTAAATTAGATAATTAAGGTTTGATTGTTATCATTAGTACATAATTACTCTATATGTACGCTTTTTATTATTTACTGAGTGGGTCACTCACAACTACTTCCTGGGTGCTGCAAACTTCCACAGACTACGTTAATCCAAACATTAAATCTCCAATTCACTACTGATTAATTGTGATAACCGGTCCAAGATAATTTAACTTTAAAAAGGGTAATGGGTTAAATAGGCTACACTGAAGGACTGAACACCCGTCCGGTCCACAGCGTCCCAACTGACAGTAATAGTATGACAGTTTGACTTTTCCAGGAGCTTCCCGAGCATCTGTTGTGAGCCATGACTATGACTGAATAGAGATTTTTTATAAAAGAATATTAGAACCGACTTTACTAAACCCCTCTAACTAAGCTTAATTGGTTGCGTTAGGAGTGGGTTCACGTCGGTAGTGTAATGACCAGTATTCGAACCTGGGACCTTTCAATCGTAAGGTCGACTCCTTAACCACTGAGCTACCGAGCTATCACATGCTGTGACAGTCCCAAAAAGACAATATTTAATGTTCAGTATTTAGCGCGATCCTTATTATATAAATACACCGCGTGGTTCCCGACAGAGTAGAATAGGCGTGATTATATATATGTATGTATTTTCGATCATAATTTTCTTCATCAATGATTTATCAATTAATTCAAGCCAAACATTGAATGATAAATGAGATTTAATTAAATAAGTTACGTCTGTTATATCTCGACAGCTCGATCATATTTCACAACAAATCAAAAATTTATCCGTCGAATCTTAAAGAAATGGTCTCGGTCGGTCGACCTTTGATTGGGCCGCCTTCGATGCATCGCTCCGAGTGAAAGTGAACGATTACTGCAACAGAACTATTAGGTAGACTGATGTAACGATCACTTGTTGCACTTTTTAACGATTGTAATACTCTGTTACGATTGATAATAAGATGTTGTGTTGTATTAAAAGTCATAACAGTGCATAAACTGGTATTCGTTATCGGATACTCGTGATTTGCATCCAAATTGCTGTTGTAATTGATGTTATTTCTATTTAATTGCTTAACTGCATGAAACTCGCTACGGAACTGGTTATCTATGATTTACTTACGATTATCGGTGTAAATCCAATTTGTTATACAATAGTGACAATGTTTACCTGAAAAAATAATAATTTGTTTAGTTAGTTATGGCTGAGAAATAATGATTATACTGATTACATAATAATAGATTATATTCATGAAAAAAAAAAAATAGAAAAGTAATGTAATTTGTTTTATTATTTTATTATGTTTTGTCAAAAAAATTCTAAATTGGTTAGGTAGGTACAATGTAACGTTGAATTATACGAAGAAATAATTTGTTACACATTAATATTCGAACCTCAGACAAGTGTAGTGTATATTTATGCAACTTTCACAATACACAATACTATACAAGATAGTTGCAAAATGTATCGAAGCTGAACTTTATATTCAAGTTAATCGGTACTAAAAATGACAATTTCAAGTAATAATGACCATCTCAAAACGTGTACTTCCATACGACTGTACGACATTTTATAAAATATATTATTTGAAAAGGTCAATTTCGTGAATAAATTGCATTAAATCATTTTCAACACATTTACAAACTTGCAGGAGAAGAAAGGATATGTACTCATTAAACCTAACATGATAGATTACATCCAAAAAAGCTGTAAGGAACCATACAACTTTAAAAATGTTTAGCAACCTATTACTTCAATTTTATCTTTGATTGACCTAGACAATAAAAAAACACAGCGTAACCCAGGACTAATTGGAAAGAACTAACAAGAATGACTGAGCATAAAGCAAAGACATTGCAGAATACTAAAGTGTTCAGAATCACCGTGAAAATATGTACTTTAGGAGGCGATGTTCAAGGCAAGATACATTCACGCAACCGTTAGTGCTACACTCAACAAGAGATGTACAGAACCATGTTTACACAATCCTTAACAGTTATATTCAAAAGTCAGAAAAAAGCAATACAATTTGAGTTCCATTGAATAATTCAATATGCAAAACAAATATATGGCATGTGTTTTGTGCTCAGTGTTTTGGAATTACTTACCAATGTCAAATTGAGGATATATTACATACATTGATCTTCCGGATACAAAACATAGCGAAACTTCAAGGTTAAGGATTCGATGTAATTTAATGAATAGCGATTGTAATGTAACCGTACTGAATTGCAGATTTATTAGGAACGAATTCGTGATAGAGATGAATAACCTCCTTTAAAAGCCTAATTTTGAATGACGAATATTTTCATTCATTAAATGAAATGGTTTTTTTGTGGTTACCGTGGCCTATGGACGTGTGCAACACCAAGGGCGTTATACCCGTGCTACCGGCCCTGTAAGATCAGATAATTTCTGTGCCGTTAGTGCAGGAGACGTAATCAGGACAAGCTTTAGTCTTCCCACTGACATCATAAAAAACTCACCAGTGAGCTCTGGCTACCCTACTCACCGCCGAGAACACAACACGAGGTTATTATAACCGTGGTATTTTGTAGGGCGGATGTACTTCCCCAATAGGACTGCTCAATTGGGACAGGAATACCGCCGTGTCCTACCTCCTGGCTTCTTTATTTCGCAACTGATTTTGCTACGACATTCAGACAATTCCTTTCATCTGAAAGGAATTGTCTGAATGTCGTAGCAAAACCAAAAAAAAACAAAAACCATCTGGTTTATACGTAAAATTAACATATTTTTCGACCAATTGCACCCATGTGAAGCCAGGGCCGATCGCTAATATCCCATAAACATACAACTACTTGCTTACATGGGACATGGTAGACGGATTCGTTAAATCAGATGTCATTGAGATATAGAGAAGCCAATTGTTTGCAGCATGAAGGCGGCCAACAATGATTCATGTACATGCATTGTACTGTCTAACTGAAGAATACTGGAGGAAGCAGAGGCCATGTATCTAAACCTTGGCGGTTGAATAGCAATGAATGGTCCGGCATCCATATCAGTGCTTAACATACAATGGTCAACCCAAAACCCACAAGATTTTAATTGATGTTGTAAGAATAGACAGAGAGTACTGTGTAACTTTGGAAGTGGAACTAAATAATAATTTCCGCTCTTATATTGAGACAATAGATCGTTAAAAACGTTGTATAATATCTACAGGTGCTAAGTAAGACTCCTTATTCGCGTCAGCAGTATTGCTACATCAAAAAATTTAATTTATTTTACAATTTTACACGCCAACGGTAACCGAATATTAGATAATAGACATTTTTGTTTCTATAAAGCTGTTAGCGCCGTGATCTTAGTTTACTTAGTGGCTGTTATATTTTGTTGTTATAATAAATAGTTTAGCTTAAATTTTCTGATCATAAAACTTAGTGCAACTTAGCCTTGCAGGTTGAAGAAATACACAGAGATTAGGAGGTGGAGTAATAGGAGGTGGAGTATCGAGAGAAATAGTGCACATTGGGAGAGACCTACTCGTATAGTGAACTGCTCTAGGCTAATTAATTGATTGATAATAGGAGGTGAACTTATTTCTATCACCAGACCCTCGATTCTACTATAGCAAAACCACTGTCAAACGACAGACAGTTCAAAAAATGGCATTAAATTTTAGACTTTATTTCTATGTCCTTAAAGTCAAAAATTAAATTAAAATAGTTTCGTTAGGAACACTTTTTCAATAGCTATTATCTCTAGAATATAAAATAGTCCTACCCCTAATTGCTTTGTACGGTAACCATGAATAGAGATTATTGATCACAATTAGACCATATTGAAAATGGTTCAGGTCTTGTACCTCCAGGTACAGTCAGGATCAGAACGATCGACTGTGCTTTCAAAATGATCTTAATACCGAGGTATTTATTGACTTAAATTGTATTATTGTCCGAATTGTTTTTAAGGAGGTAGGACACGACGGTCGAATATAGCAGTTCGACTGGGGGAGTACCTCCACCCTGCATCATACCGAAGTCATAATAACCTCGTGTTGTGTTTACGGCGGTGAGTAGTAAATCCAGAGCTCACCAGAGAGTTTTTGTGCTGTCAGTGTGAAAACTAAAGGCTTGTGTCTAAACTAAGTGCTTTGTCTTCCACACTCATGGTACAGAAACTTTGTGTTTACAGAGTCGGCAGCGCCTGTATGACGCTCTTGGTGTTGCACACGTTCACGGTAATCACTTTCCATCAAGGGGGCCGTGTGCTTGTCTACCACGTAGGTGAACAATTAGTCGACTAGAGGGGTAAATACTAAGGTATGAAGATCATTTGAATAATTCGCTAATCAAGATCGATCTAAGGCTGACTGTACCTAATTGCTATCCTTACATAACAAATTGATCGATGAGGAGACGAATGCTACTCATATTATATCGGTGTCAATATTATGTTATCATAAAAGTTTAGCTAAACTAGTCCGATAAGTCATTAATGTATTTCTATCAGTGTCTTGATTACGATTGAAAAAAGTTTAGAGAATAAATCCTCTTAAACTAGTTTAGTTAAGATTTTGCAATACCTGAATCAGTACATTGGTGAATTTATTGGTATTTATCGAGGTTATAGCATTCAGTGTTACAGTGACAGCTATATCAATAACAATACTAATATCTATCAAGGTAAATGAATACATATTTTTGATCTAGTATTATACAATCTGACCTTAAAGCGCTAACTTTCGAATTCTAGATAAGAAAAACGCAAAAAGCTTGTTGACGGCCTTGAGATTTGAAATACACACTGTAACTGAAACGGAGCGAAACGATACCAGGTTTATTTAAAAAAAAAATATCTGTTATTACTCTGAAGGTCGTGTTACAAAAAATTCCACGATTATAATTTTGTAAGTAAATTTTTCAAATCGTTTTAGGCGATAATGCTCTGATTGCATGCAGTGCCGAGCGTGATGAAATAATTTATTCTTATATATATATATATATATAGTAATTAAGACCTTTAATATTGCGTAGATTAGAACGTAGAATTACAACAACAACATTACCGTGATCATGAGAAAAGAAACGAAGTGATCGCCCATTATTGACGATTTAAAGGAAACACGATTCAAAATAGGGATAAAAAAACTGTTTAGAAAGATTTTTATTGATATGAGAGAACCAAAAAATGTGTTTGAAATATGGAAAACAAAAATGTTCTATGCCAGATCCTGTAGTACCATTGTCTCTATGCCTATTTATAAATAGATTAGACAAATTTAAATTCTTATTGGAACAGTAAACGTAAGGTTACTAGAACTATAAAACGCACGTATATCGTCGTGTTTTGCGTGTGTTAATAGTCGTACGGTTGTCTAGAATTGCAAAACATAATAAACTAAACTGTTTATGAATATATATCGACATCGTTAGCTATATATCTATTAGAGGAATCAAGTTCTTAAAAAAATTATGTTGCGAATTATACTTCGTTAATTTTTAGAGAAAACATGGGTTGTTTTCATATACATTTTTTGAGATTTTATGCTTTTTTGTTATCCTAAAAAAGATAATGATAATCGTCGTCTACCTACTGCTGTTAAAAATACAGAGACAGGACCTAAGACCTATAAGACATCGATAAGTATTTACCATACTTTATCAAATTAAGAAAATAAAAACAAGCGTCGTTCTACTAAATTGACGCGTCTATTTGGCACTACCTCTATGAATCTACTAGTCTTTAATAAAATACAAAAAGTAACTACATCAATTTAAGATAAACTAGACCTGACTAATGGTTTTGCGGCTGAGATCTGTGGAGCTGATTAATTTACGAGTAAAATGTTCAGTATTTAATTATTTCTATGCTCGACACTGTTATACGCAATTGTTATAATGTAATAAATTATTATTCAGAGCATAAAAATACGTATAACTTTATTCTTACACAACTTCGAGATATTATGATTACAAGTATTTGGATTTTCATTAAAAATAATGCGTACAATAGATGTATTTGGAATACATAAAACTAAATACCAGATTCAGTTGAAAAATGCAGCGCACATTTATATAATTATGTATACTGTGTGTTTTATGTTACATTCAAGACAAATTACAGTTATTACCTGACTACGGCCAAGGAGGGTTATTTAATTCTTCAAACTAAGGATCAGCGTCGTACAAATAAACAGACTTGTATTTCTAAAATTATAGTTTTTTTTTTAAACTTAGGTGGCTAATGAACGTGTGCAACACCAGGGGAGTCATACCCATACTGAGGACCTTGTAACAACAGAGAGATCTGTGCCGACAGCGCAGAAGACGAAGTAGGACAAGCCACTGACCAATGACCATGACCATAAAAACTATTTGGAATTTTGCTGAAATCTTCTGACCCGTCTCTGCATCAAATAGACACAAAAAGTTGTAGGAAAGACAACTTAAACCGGGCTCCAGACTCTGAAGTGAAGGCCTCGGATGCGACCAGGACTACACCTCAATACCCCTCACAAACATACATACGCAATACACATATGTACACGCAATTATCACCTTTGGTAGCTATTGTTGGGTTTACCAGGCCAAACTATTATAATGAACACTTAACAAGGAAAGCCCAAAGCGAAACCTCGCAATATATTTCTATTGCTCTTGGTATGTGACGACATTTTTTACCGTTCGACTGGATCCGTGACCGTTTCTATAACCTGCTTTGTTTTTATATTGACAATCCAAGTTACATTCATTCGATTAAGTATTCCGTCCAATGTCGGCTACGTTTTATTTCCTTTTTATTTTGGTAGCAGAATACATTACAATTCCTTAAAAATCAACAAAGTATGTAAATCAGTCAAAAAAATCTATGTCGCGAAATCTCAGAAAGCATGATACCTAAAAACTTTACATCCGCTAAAAACGGATTTTACGAAATTCCACACATAAGAGGGTAAAACGGGTTCAAGCTTACGAAGTCGCGGGCAGCCTCTAATATTTGATAAATAAACACAAGTAACAATAATAATACTTAAAGTAGTATTGTACTCGTATATACCACTGCAAAAATACAACACAACATTGTTTTAATATAAACAAAAACTGCTACGCATCATTGAATCAGCCATCCTTTAGACTGACAGATTCAATGGACTCATACTGACAGTTGTAAAACTACTGAACATTTTTGAATTCATTACAAAAGGAACATGCAAACGCATGTAAAAAAATATGATTGACATTTAAAGTAATGAAGTATTTTATACATGTGTTTTTTATGCCTGGTTATTACACTTGATAGTAATCAGTTGCCATTTGAAATAGGAATGACTGAGCTCATTTATTGGCAAGGTACGCATTCCACCAGCGAATCGCATGAATAGTAAGAAATATATCGAAAAAATTGTAGAATGATAAGTTAGGTTTTAAAAAGGGTGAACATCTGAGAAACAATTCTTAACTGGACTGATTAACGGAGTCGCATCTTGCATAGGTTTTATGTTGACATTGGAGGTATTACCCCCTGATGCAGTTTGTCTTGACTTTTTCGGTTAAGAGGAGGAACCTGCGAAGAGAAAACGTAGGTCGGCGACGCCCTGGCTCCAAAGTGCAATGACCACGATGAAACAAGAATTGAAGGATTGGACAGAAGAATATAAGACTCCAACTTCTAACTAGATTCATTGCTAGCCTAGGAGCTATGACTCACTAAGCTGTCTGTAAATCATTGCAGAAAGTTGTAATACTAAATTTGTCTTAGTAATTATGATTAGTACATGGGAAGAAAATGAAAAACAGCCTAAAACACGCAAGACGTAATTTTACGACTAAGAGAAGGAATCATCCATTTCAATATTTATACATTGTGTACGGACAGACAGGTAACTAGAAAATCAATTAATCATTGATAAAAATACGTTGAGAAAGTAATAAGTACGGCAAGTGAAACATTAAAATTGCTTGCTGAAGTGAGAAATTAATGTTTTTAATCGAGTTCAAAAAAGAAGGAGATTATTGAATAATTGAAATGTCAATAAAGTAAGATAAGATAAGAAAATAAGATACCGCTAGACATATCATTTTAATTTAATTATGCAGTGGTAGCTTAGTGCTCTTAGTCCCCTTGAATTTACGTTACGTGAACACACATACTAGGGAAATACCAGTAATCTCGATTACTATAACCTATAAAGAATTATCTTTCATTCACATCTGTCATAACAGATGTTGTATATCATACAGCACCAAGTTCATTGCCGCTGAGTGAATATCGCCGTAGAAGGTGAAAGTGGTTCACGTAATGGTAACCCGACCAGATGTCGTAACACTCGAGTAGTTGGACATCTAAGGTAATCGCGCGCTTTATGATTCAGCCAGGTTATGTGACATGTGATCATGAACTCTAGGTTCAACTTGCAAATGTAGTAATCAGCAGTGTATTGAAGAGTCAATTTTGATATGAGAAATATATATTCTACGTATTCTAGTTAAGTTTATTGCTCACTACATCACTCAACGCAATGTGGTTGGTGCAACGAGTATAATATGTGTAATTATATTAAATGGGATTAAGAAACGTGGTTTCTTAGGCGTTTAAATTCTATTTGAACTGCTTTTTATCGAGAATACTCACTGAAGATAAGGTTACACAGAAATCTCTCTGTTCTTACAGGGTCGGCAGCACGGACGTGACCCCACTGGTGTTACACATGTTCATAAGTCACGGTAACCACTTTCCATCAGGTAGGCCATGTGCTTGTCTGCCACCTAAGTTGTATATATATAGGCGACTGGTGTCACTCATTCCGGGTTGTTCCTGGTTCGTGGAACGTGGCAACGCAGCAAGTGTTATGGGCACTTTTGCACCGGGAGCGATCAGGGGCGGATTATTTGATTAGTTTGCAGCATTGCTTGTTGTACAATTTTAACATTTATATAACAACAATAATAGACGTGACGGTATGTATGTATGTGTTTGTTTCTGTACTTTTGTAAGTCGATTGCTTGACACTACGAATTAAGTGATAATCTCTTGGTTAGAAGTGTCGAATCATTGAGTTAATCATCTTCGCAAAATAACTTTCCATCAATCATAGGCTTTTCATGGATTATTTTTTTTTATAAACATATTAGCTCTGAGTTCCCTTGAGTAGAACGGAGAAATCTCTGCGCGTATATATTAAAGCATCAGCTTAAAACTTTCCTCCGATTTAGAATCAATTTCTAAGTTAATGGTAAAATAATGCGACTTTCTTCTCCATCCATATAATTAATATTACTTGGTAATCTATACGTAATAAGTATGTATTTGATTAATTATCCCTTATGTAATTGGACGATAATTTCAATAAGTTATTCATAATTATATTTAGTTATCGAGACTTCCTTATGATTACATGTTTATTATTACTCCCGTAGTTCCTGGCAGAGTAGAATTTGAGCCACTCCATCTCTTCCCATGCGGTGTCGTACAAGGCGACTAAAGGATAGAGCTGTTTAACATCAGACAAATATATAACACCGAGACTCAACCTCAGATGCATGGCTCGAGTCAACAATAGTGCCCGGAAGACGGCAATAGGCTCACCCCCTATTACGTGGGACCGAATTTAATGATTAGTGAAATGTGGGTGTTAATTCACCTTTGCCGAACTTTCTGGGGATAATGGCGTGATTATATGTATGTATATTTGCTGATAATACGCACATGTTAAAAATAACGTGTGCCACATATTCCAAGTAGTCCCTCGATATTTTGCGTTAAGCGACTGACGTGTAACCTTCCTAAACCATGGACGATATCATAATTCTGTGTTAGATCCAGTTGTCAGTGTTCTTCCAAGCAACGTCTATGTGTCGATGCTTGGGCTGCAAGACGCGCTTTCTAAAGCTCTCTACTATTTGATTTATTTTGGATTTTACACTAGGGAAGGCCGTTTGACTCCCCAATCCTGAGACGTATACCTGTACCAGAATTTAATCAATCAATCTGTAGACAGGTGTACCAGCTTGCAGGTACATACACTCGTACGCGTATAGGTACTATGTTAAATTAGAAGTTAACAAAACAAAATGTGCACCTAAAGCGTAAACAAACGACAAACCAACTAACCAAACAACCGCACTTAGTTATACTTAATCAGAATATAATAATATCCTTCCAGACAACAGCAGTTATTATGAATAATGGCCGTGTTGCAAGTATTGCAAAATGCTGTTTGTTGGACGACGTCATTAACAAAACAAGCTAGTTTTTGCTACACGATAATTTGACAACCAATTGGACTATTTGACAAGGCCATGGTTTATTTTCCATGTACTTAATACCGTCAGCAACGAAATGAGATCAATTAATTTAAACTCATAAAACTATAGACTATTTTACATATAATATATAATTGAACACAAATATTATTAACAAATAATAGATAGATAATACTTTATTGTACACCAATACATTTACAGCTGAGACAAGTAGGTAGCATGCATATACAATTTAATGTACAATAGGCGGCTTTATGGCTGAAAGTGATTTCTTCCAGGCAACCTTGTAACAAAACAAAATTATAATGAAACCAAAGATCCAGTGTTTGAATATTTAACCTTTTTGTAGCACAATCCTAATAGTTTAATAATTATAAGTAGTGGGTAGGGTATAAGTAGTTGTTTTAAATGAACTGTTATCTGCTTATTGTATTGATTGCGTTAGTATTTTAAATAACAATCTGAATAATCTAAACTTGTCAAAAATAATCCAAATTAGTCAAGCCGTTTAGCCACAAAGGTTACGTGACTACAATTGATTGAACAAACAAAATAAAATTATAAGTGCTGTAAGTAATACAATATAAATTAGAACTCAATCTAAGTATTTAATACAAGATAAAAAATGGGACTTTTTTTCAGTGTCTAGTTACAGTAATCGAGCGTATTACAGTCTCCCGAATAAGGTAATCGTAATTAAGTAACGAAGTACTTTAATTAAACATTCGGTACAAGAAGTCTTGGCTTATAAATATATCTAGCTGCCAATCACTGATTTAATGAATACTTATAGTATCTATTGTCACTTACATACTTATAGTATCTATTGACTGTTCAGTTGTTGCTGACCATACTTATCAGATTTTGAACTGTTATCGATTTTAACTCAAAGCTGCTAATTTTGGTGTAACGAATCATACCGATATAGAAACAGGTTTAAGTGAAAGTATTACAGCATTGACCTTGATTTTGGAGATTAATAATACCTGGTCTGACTAGTATTGAGACACGATATAGCATTGCTTATTGCACAGGTGGCCTAAACAACCTATTCTTGACAATAATGGCGCTCGGAATTGCGGCTAACGACAGTGAAAGGGTTAATAAACGTACGTTATAAATAACATAGATTTATAGATATATTGCAACCCGTTCATACTCATGTGATAATACTGCAGTCAAACTAATATAATATCTATTGGATATTTACAAAAAGGCGGTTTGGGGCAAATAACTTTGGTGCTAAGCCAAATTCACCTGCGATTCACCTGCTGATTAAAAGATAAGGCATTGGCGCATGCTTTCTTCGGGGTTAGGAGGCCAGATGACCCGACGTCGTTTCCATAAAAACCAAACTAACGGAGGAGAAACGCTTTACTTTTTTTTATGTGCTCAAAATCCCCACGGATACCGCCCCACTGGAGCCGGTGGAGGAGGTTATGTCAGACTCGAACCGACTAAAACGCACGCCGCCTGTGGGTCGTTTTGGTTGCCGAAGGTGAGGTTGACAGGCATATCCCTCGCACCCCGGCCGACCCAGGGCCATCTCTCACGATCTGGCCCTCTTCTCGGGTGTGGGGACTACAGAGTCCCCAACTCGTCCCCGGAAAACGGGGAGGTGCACCAGGCGCACCGCAGCCGCGGCCAGCTTCGGCCAGGGTGACACAGGGACATGGGGGGCGGAGGTCGTTCATCGACCTCAGACGCCCGAGTTGCCTTCGTACGCGGGCAACTTGGCTTGCGATCCTTCGTCGCTCCCGCTGCCGCTCCCGCCTCCTCCTTCACGAGCATTACTTGCTCGCAGGAGGCGAGAAACGCTTTACTGACCTTGAGCTCTGACCTCAAAATTTATTTATTTTAGAGCTATAAGCTAACCACTATTTATCTTATGCGCTTTATTTGTCACCTAGATACGTATATAATGTTCATAATTAACATAATATGGTAATTAAGACTCCCTTCAATAAATTCTCATCCACTTCTAACACAACGGCTTATTGTTGTGTTACATAACTTGTTATATCATTGTAGGAGCGCGTGCGCCTCCTTACATAAATTTGAACAATTACATTCTGTCGGAAGTGTCAGTACAGGTACCTCATTTATTATGCACGTAATGTGTTCTCCAAAAGTATTTAGGTACCACATGTGTGTCAATTCGAATTCGTTTCCCCAACATTGCTGTTGAAAGGTCAATATTTTTGCGGGCAAGTTTGTCTAATTTTATTTCCTTCTTTAGAGTTCTAATATAATATTCATTTTTAATTACTAAGTAAATGAACGCAAAACGGAGATAAATCGTGACACAAAATAGATCATTAATATATTCTTAAAACTAATAAATAAATAAATATTAAAGAAATCGGACAGAGGGTTATCGAGGTGACCGGTGACACTCGTTCCGGGTCGTTCCTGGTTCAAAGGCTGGCCATCCCCTTCCAACGTGGTAACGCAGCAAGTGTTATGGGCACTTTTGCACCGGGAGCGATCAGGGGCGGGTTATTTGATTAGTGTATGGACCAAGCATTGCTTGTGGTACAATTTTGACATATTGTATTAATTTGACGAATAATAAACTAATAAATTAAATTCTGATTTAAAGTAGAGTTGCCAAACTAGAAAACCACCTTGAACGAATTCAAAGCATCGCATAATTTCATCGAGGAAGGCGTTGCTGCTCCCAGTTTTCCTTGATTAGGCAGTAATTATTACATGGCTATGCTTTGTATCGTAAACAAACAAATTCAAATATGAACTCAAAGAGAAAATAGAAGAAGGAGAATAATCTAAAAGCAATGATAAAACCACTGGCACTCCGATACGATTACTTAAATCTGATGTCAAATTATATAAGATGATCATATTTTTATTACGACTACTGAAAATTTCTATCAATTTCCCGACATGAGAATTGTTCCCACGCCTCACGGGGCTATTAAGCAAAATTTTCCAAAGGAAGTTTAGTGTCACGTAGTCCAACAGTGGCAACAAAACTGGGCTGACTGAGTAACTCAGTGAATGGAGTAGATGACCTCGCCACGCCTTGTAAGGGTTCGGTACCACGCGGATATCACTTCGAAAACTGACCGCAACAGTGGTAGTTTTTTTAGATGCATTTTTTTATGATAACCTTCTGATATATGACAATATTCTGAAATTGATAGTAGAACCTTTCAACAGTTGATACAGCAGCGCTTTCTTTAGTTTACGTGAATGACAATTGCATTACCAGGAATAAAGTATTCTATTACTAGTTTTCTAAAATGAACTTCGTATAATAAAATTCAACCTTTCAATATATATTTTTGAATACATTCTTGAAAATGTTAGTATAAAATAATTGCAGAATTTGCAATTATTTTTAGTAAAATTTAATGCAATAACTTTATTTGAATCGATTTAACGGGTTTAACCCCCGTTTTAGCATTCGCTTTTTGCAATCTAAAACAATTTCATAAAGTTTCAGAAATAAACCCGTTATATTCGCCACCTAATTATACCATAACACAAATTTAATTATGCAAAATAATTATCTACAACCTCGATATAATATACTCGACAGTAATTTAATTACTTAAAAATCTTTTTTTCTATTGCCCCATATCAATAAAATATATATCAATGATAAATTTGTATGACATTTAGTATTCAATAAATAAAACATTTCAATAAACTTGTTCAATAAATCTGCAGTAATTACGTTAGTGTTCCGAGTGAAAGGTTTGGGGATGAAGAAACCAGTCTTCGACCTTCAAAGTGTTCAAGGCCATAAGGCCGCACTTGCAACTGTCATTAGCGACTAGTTCTCGCTGTACCCAACTCTCTTCCGCATACCTACGACCGCGTTATGTGCATATGCACCTTTAAATTGCCCTAGTAATAACCATATTTTAAATTACATCAGGTAGACTAAGTATCGGTTCAATTGTAGGCTTAAGTACGTAGTGCATATGGTATTGTTTTCTGTAATTGCATGTTAAGGATCTTTACTGCCATCGTTATACTTTTTCTCTTTTTAAGTAAATGTCTAAATATAGTCGTACTTTAACCTCATGGAGGTAGTTTTTCTCTAAATAGTAACTTTTTGAAATTGACCTTTTATTTCAAAAGTTTACACGGAAGTTTATATTTGATGTACGATAAAAATTTACTTACTTTTGTCTATATCAGCACCAATTGTTGTGCAAAAAATATGTTAGTGTATGACTGTACACCTCAGTGTATATTTTGAACATGGCTTTTCGTCCTAAGCGGTCGGAAATTAAAGGAGGGCTTGTTAAAAAGTATGTGTTTTTCCTTTCCTTCTCTGCTCAAATCTAAAACCTTATTAAAGTACCTAAGTACAATTTACGTTTGCCTGTAGGTAGGTAGTAGGTTAGTCTTAGTATTTATATTAATACTAAATTTCTTATTATCATTTGATATTATACAAATAAATATCAGGCTATAATCAAATATTTGTGTAAGAGATCAGAAACGGTAACACGTATATTTAATTTTTTTATTTTTGGTATGATTTTAGTATTTCGTTGGAATAATTGAATTTCATTCGATTATTTGTAAGCCGTCTACTAAAGTTTAATTTAAATAGTTAATTGTTTATTAATATTTCAATGTTACCCAGTTTTAAAGCTATGTTATTAATTTAGTACCTATCTCATTTTTTAATATGTAGTCAAATTACACGCCAAGTTAGTAGTCTTAATTAAATCTCGGTCACTTACCTGCGGTTTTTAAAATGACCCCAATAAGATGGTTTTCCTCTAAATAATGACGGAAATTAATTACCTGTAACAAAAACCAATTAATTAACATTTGATTAACACTTCGTAAAGATGTTGACATTTTAATAAGTAGGCCATACTATGTATATTCAGTACGAACGCCCTTACGACAGGCGGCCTCTCGACGTAACGTTGTAACATCGGCTTCTTGCATACTAATTCGTCCAAGCGTCCATGTGAAATGTTATCGCATATGCTTGAATGTTTAATAAAGTTGAACTAATTGAAATAAGAACGTAAACGTGAACTGACACATGTCAATGTCGCAATCACGACTTAAACTCAGGCTTTAACAACATTATAGTTGACAGTTGACCGAGGCCTTAAGACCAAATTAATACTATGTTGTTCTGAGAATAAATAATTTTGAATGTTTATTACCATCGTAAATCTTATACGGTAGGGTTAATAGTGATAATTAACAAAGTATGTTTATTACTGTACGTAATAAAATATAATAATGCGCAATAATATGTCATGTCACAAATTTATAATAATCGTTACTTATGTGCAGGTTGATACTTCAAGACTATAAAACTACATACTGCTTGCTACTACTATAACTGCTTATATTTTCTTTGACACTTAACAATAATAATATTGTATTAGATTGAACATACATAACGATACATAAGTATTGTTTTTATAATAAGTTCAACATGAAAACAATTCTAACTTTTAAAATTTTGCTTTCCATTTATATGCGTTAATTCCAGTAAATATTATTGTATATGAAAACAATTCATTTTAAAAATTAGGATTATAAGCGCGGAGGTAATTTACTGTTTATGTCGGCACCATTTTGATAATCTAAACTCAATAACGTAATCTAACCGAGTTTGCATAATACGATCAATTTTATAAAAGCTCCACTTTTCAAACCGGTCAGCGATCAACCTTGTAACATGTAGTAGGCGGTCGTGATCTGTCATCCGTAATGAAAAGTGAATCAAATATTAAATAAACAAAGACGACGTTGCAAGGCCACTACGTCCGCCTTAGCTTCCGACGGAACAGTCTTGTGTAGATTGACCATAACATGCTATGTGACCTCGTATTGTGCTTTCGGTCACGTTTACTTAGGAAGTATTATGAAAACCGGGTGCAGCTGTAATTGAATCGTTTTAATTACATCCAATTGGGTATATTATTAATATGCAATTGCTCTGATTGTTACGCAAAAAGTACCTATCGTACGCGTACTTTTTTAAGGTGTCTCGTGTTTCTATTACATATCATTACACACGAAGTGACAATAGTACTTATAAACCTGTTTATTATTAACCACTGGATAAGCCTACCACGTATCTATAGAAAGCGTGTTGCTGCATAGAATATTTTGGAACTTCTATACTTTCGTACTATTATGCATTTTAATAAATAAATATATCATTGACAAAGATCGATAGACCTGTTTATAACTGCGTCGATATAATTATAATTTTATAGTTACAATTACGGTGGAAATTATTTGCAAGGAAACGGTTTCATAATATGGATATACCTAGCTATATTGCAGGCCGCGGCGGTGGCGCGCGTGGCGCGCCTCCCCGTTTCCGGGGACGAGTTGGGGACTCTGTAGTCCCCACACCCGAGAAGAGGGCCAGATCGTGAGAGATGGCCCTGGGTCGGCCGGGGTGCGAGGGATATGCCTGTCAACCTCACCTTCGGCAACTAAAACGACCCACAGGCGGCGTGCGTTTTAGTCGGTTCGTGTCCGACATAACCTCCTCCACCGGCTCCGGTGGGGAGGTATCCGTGGGGATTTTGCGCACGTAAAAAAAAAAAAAAAAACCTATCTATATTTCTTCCTTACTTCCACTTCCACATTATTATATCCTGTACAAGTGCAATTTCAACGTAGATAATTCTATTGATTTGTTTTTACAAAAACCTTGCATCAAAGTGAAATATATTTATAAATAAATATTCTGCAACATTTCACACAAGGCTATGGTAAGCATAGCTTCACTAGCTTGTGTTATGGAACCTAGAATGCGGATAATCATACTTAGATACTTTTTTTGTAAATATATACATATTAGGCACATCCAGACCAGACCAATGAAAATATGAAAAATTTGCATTGAATGGGAATCGAACTCGCACCCCATACGTAACAGTCGAACATTCTACCGCTACTTCACACAGGCCGTTTATAGTAAAAGGATATGCAATTTAATTTATATTGCATTACATTTTAAAAACTTTCAGCATTTTTTTATTAAAAAAAAATGTCGAGTATCCCAGACTTTGGTAACTCGAGCTGAGGTAATCCAAGAACACCCGACAGTACCCGAGGCCATTTCGTAACCATCGTATGCGCAAGCGACGTTACTGGTTACACATTTGGTTTTAATTAAAATGCTATTATGGCAACCAGGACAGTAAGAACAGAGTGAAATAGGTAGCAGTTGCTGATGGCAATCTGCAGTATAAATGCAGTGATTATTTAAGTTTGATGTCCGGTCAAATATTATGGATATTCTTTTTATGTGTTCTTCGTTATGTTAAATCAAAAGGTCAAAATATTGCTCTGACTAATTGTTTCATAGATAAAATTTCAGGTTTCAATGTGAATTTTGGCATTTGATGCGTTTTATGTAGTATGCATTCAATAAGGTAGGATTAATGAAAATTTCACTCTTTGAGAATTCGTTGGCATCTTTAGGTTCAAATCTCAATTACTGGTAAAGTGGGAAACCAGAAATAGTTATCGCCTATTCTTTTATACGAGTAATCACGAGTGTTCGCAGCACCAACAAGAAAGAGTTAAATTACCACACATTTCACTTCAGAACGAGCTATCAGATCAAATGTTTCCTCACATTGCGGTGAGATAAACTTCCTAACAAGAATATTAACCACACATCAGTGCAGTTAACCACCGTTTCAAAATCTCACCACGGAAGAGTGGTATCGAGATACACTGGCCAGTGAAAATGCATTCCGAGTACATAGCGGGAGCGATGCGGAAAGAGACGCAAGCAATGCACATGGGTCTGAATAAAGTTATACTAGAAGAGATATCCGAAAGCGATTATATTCCCCGTAATATGTATTATTCATATCATTAGATCTATGTTATATTCATGTATGTATATATATCGATGCGATACATATTTACATAATAAAATCTAACACCTCAATGTCAGAGTTGGTGAAGATGGTCATCTATGACAGAAATAATCTACAGCATAAACAATTAGTGATAATACTATTAATGTCTTATCCATAATTATACTAAGTATCGGGACTTCTCGCGAATTATATTTTGGAACTTACTATTTCTGCCGACGTTTCGGATGCGTTGCAGCACCCGTGTCAAGCCACCCAGTCAAGTCGTGACCACGGGTGCTGCAACGCATCCGAAACGTCGGCAGAAATAGTAAGTTCCAAAATATAATTCGCGAGAAGTCCCGATACTTAGTATAATTATGAATGTCTTATCCTCCAAGATCTTCCTTTGAGAGATTAAAAATGTTAATTAGGTTTATATATGCTGCAAAAACTCAAAAAAAATCTGCATCAACTTAGCGCTTAGCACGATATACCTAAGTACATCCCGCTTCAGAGATGGTTCTTAGCCATTGTTTTTTTTTTTTTTTTTTTCGCAAACGTAATTGGGGCATTCTGGTTATATAACTTTATAGAAATGTAGGTATTACCGTGGAAATCCGGAGCCGAAGCGCTGATTTATAAATATGAAAATTTGTCTAGCGTCTAGTCTGATAAAAACCAAGTAGGTACCTATTTAATCTCTAGGACAGACTTACACGGTCGATATGCAGACGATACAAGATCACGCAATTACCCACTAATTGTACTAAAGCACTCCTATTCATGGTAGAAGGTCGTTTCAAATTCGTCTCCGGTAAGTGCTGGAATGTTTTCCCCCACCGATATTTAAATTACATTGCAACAAATGACTTGGTGAAGCAATTGATGGTAGTTGGTGCTTTATAATCATTTTATTCACCTTCGACAATAGCTTTAATTTATAAATCTATTGTTACATAAACGATTTCGACATCATCGATTAGGGATATTTATCACATGCCATCAAACTCGTGGCGGTTATTATTGCGAAAATTAATTGCAAGGTGATGATTTTTGTAATTGATATAATGTGTTCATTTAATTAATGATTGGTTTCAACTGAATAATGCATGCGACATGCTTTTGATGTACAAGCAGCACAGCATCTCAGGAGGTAGGATCTCACCTGAGCAGTCCGACTGGGGAAGTACCTCCACCCTACAGAATACCACGGCAATAATATCCTCGTGTTATGTTCCCGGCGGTAAGTAGGGCAGACAGAGCTCACTGGAGAGTTTTTGTGATGTCAATGGGGAGACCAAGAGCTTGTCCTGATTTTGTGTTCTGCACTGACGGCACAGAAAATCTCTGTGCTTACTGGGTCTACAGTAGGCATGTGACTTCCTTATTGTTACTCACGTTCATAGGTCATGGTAACCACTTGCAAACAGGTGAGAGTGGGTACGTGGAAAATGAAACCTAGCCAGATAGCAAACATTATTATTTTTACATTCGAACACTACGATGTGTATCAGCTGCTGGTCATGTCTAGTACCATATGGTTAGGTCTGTGTCTACGTTTCTATACTGCACCTATAAATAATTAAACATAAATTTCACACTACTCACACATGGGTTACACCACGGAAGAGTAGCCACCAACATAACAAAGAAAATGAAAATTCTACAGAATTAAAACCATACAGAGAACTTTTGTAGCCGCGAGGGATATGTCAAAGGCTATCTCAACCTTAGCAACTGATGGCCTAAGGCGGCCGTGCGGTTTTAGTCGGTCTGAATCCGACAGGGGGGGTATCCGAGGGGATTTCCGCACGTTAAAGAAAGGGTACTTTTCTTACACTACTAAGATAGCAAAAGAGAAAAGATGATGAGAATTAGATGAATGTTTTTTTTTTATACCACTTAGTTGGCAGACAAGCACACGGCCCACCTGATGGAAAGTGGTTACCGTGAGCTATGGACGTCTGTAACACCAGAGGAGTCACAGTCGCGCTGCCAACCCTGTAAGTACAGAGTTTCTGTGCGGTCAGTAGAAGACAAAGGAGGACAAGCCTTTAGTCTTCCCACTGACAGCACAAATTCTCCAGTGAGCTCTGGCTACCCTACTCACCGCTGGGAACACAACACGAAGTTATTATAGCCGCGGTATTCTGTAGGGCGGAGGTACTACCCCAGTCGGACTGCTCAATCGGGCGGAAATACCGCCGTGTCCTACCTCCTTTAATGTTTGCGGTACAAGGTATTATATCTATATCACCTACTTCTAAAATTTTATCGAATTGTTAACAGATTAAATCAGATTCTTGTAATTATCTTAGTGATTTACACTAAGATAATTACAAGAATCCGATTTAAATATTTCAAACTACACCTTTCCGCGAAATACCCAGATTTATTGGGAAAACACTATTAGATCTGTATAAAGAGATGAATATGCTGCTGTGACTATGTGTAGTCACGCATGAAGATCGCGTGAGGAACTCCCGCATTCACGGTAGCTTCTGTGTTTGTGACATCGCAGAAAAAATGCAGGAGTGTTGCATTCACTAGTATGACCACATATTGTAGCAGATGCTTAGTTACGAGTATGGGTAAGAAATGTCTTGCTATGCCTCACCATCCGGGTCCCAGTAGCAGAGGGAGACTCAAGAAATGCTGGCTTCACATCATAAAAATGTGACGTTTTGTCAGCATCTGTGGCGTAGCGGTACAACCCTCGACTGATACACAGGAGGCGCGGGTTCTATTCCAGCTCAGTGCAAATATTTATATGCATGAATATTGATCTGGGTGTTTCTATGTATCATAATGTATGTATTTACAAAATAAAGTATCTAAATATCTTTATCCGCATTCTAAATTTCATAACACAAGCTAGTCCAGCTATGCTTATCATGGGTCTAGACAGGGTTGTGTTTAATGTTGTAGAATTTTACGAAATTATAATATGCGTGCCAATGGTCTTACCGCCATAGTTGCTCAAGATCTTGATAAGTGAAGGAAGAAAAACCGGTAAGTGAATCCCAGCCTCTGAGGTAAAGGCTTCGGATGGGATTGGAATACAACGCCGAAATGATCATGATAACCATTGATTGCAGTGAATAGTGGCGTAGCATTGGAGCATTCGACTGTTTGCGCGGGTTCGATTCCAGCTCAGTGCAAATATTTGTATGCATGAATATGAATATTTGCATTGGTCTGGGTGTTTCTATGTATAATTTGTATGCTTTTTATAAAAAAAGTATTTAAGTATGTTGATCCGCATTCTATATCCTATAACACAAGCTAGATAAGCTATGCTTACCCCCTTTGAGAATGCCGTGAGGCGAAACCGGTCAGGTGAAAAATAAAATATAGTAGAAAAATACAAAGTGTCCCCTTCAATATAATTATATTTTTATATTTGAGCTCTTCCAATTAGTCCCATCCTACACTGGATAACACGTGCAGAACTTAGATGTCACCCGCACACGGTGCAGACTATCCGATCAAGAACCAAGTGGTACTTTCCTTTGTCGCATCATTAAGGCCTGGAATTCATTACCAGCTCACGTGTTTCCTTCTTTCTACAGTCCTGGGTCCTTTAAGCGGGGTGTGAAAAAGCATATAATGAGGCCGTCAAATTGAGTGTCACCATTGTAACACTGTGGTGACTCTCTTTTCTGAGACTTTGCTTTCAACTCACCAAAAAGAATATATAATTCCCATGTATATTATCAGCTTACCAAAAAAAAAAACTTTGCTAATTCCCGTGTACATTATGTAAATAAAACTAGATTTTACATTTACTTAAGTGCTGCATTTGTGAAGAACCCGGCCAGTGTATATGGCACTTTACAACTAGTTCGTAACTATTCGTAACTATGTGCTACAAGTATTGACAACTTCCTAAATCATTACTTTCTGAAATGGATCGATTTATTGCATAGAAGGATATTGTATAACTCCACTTGGCATTTATAATTCTAGCCTATGCAGTATTTCATTGAGATTAACTTTCATTCAGGTATAAACAAGGTATAACGCGTAGTAATTCAATACACTTAGGAGTAATCACAAGCGCAGGGCTCTGACCGATCTATGTGTATTAATCTATGTCTATAACTGTCAGGTGCGTGGTGAAATGGTTTGGTATTTCCAGGAATACAAAACCCTTTTTCCGATTTTATTTACATATTGCTGACTGGAAAAATGGCTGGGTTAGATTGGATGTGCAAGGGTTTATAGCCCACGTGGGGAGAGGCTCGTGTCTTACGGGTTAGAAATATATAAATGACAGACTACATTAGAGCGAGTAAACGCGTGAGATAATGTTAGTATGTCATAAAATAAATTAATTAAGAGGTGATCTAATAGGATATCTCAATATTCCAATTTCAAACGCATATCGCATTTCAAATTGCAATCAGATTCTGATATCTGCCAAAATACGATTAGAAATAAAAATAGATAATCTAATATGAGATTAGACTTATAAGATGTAATAAATGAGATCGCTTATTATTTTTGATGAGTTTTAGCAGAATTGATGGATTTTTGACCAGCTAACCAATTAGGCTTCAGCGCAAATAAATTGAAGTGGTGTAATTATTGGTTAATGAATATATTTTGCAAGTTTTAAAACGATATTCTTATAATCAGTCTTAATCTTTAGCTTAGCTTAATCCTTCATAATTTGAAACTCGGTGAGCTTTTTACCTGCAAGAACACCCCCCCCCATGAGCGCCGGCCTGGGGGTGACAGGTGGAGCCGCCTGTCACCCTGGCAGAAGCAGGCCGCGGCGGTGGCGCGCGTGGCGCGCCTCCCCTTTTCCGGGGACGAGTTGGGGACTCTGTAGTAGGGCCAGATCGTGAGAGATGGCCCTGGGTCGGCCGGGGTGCGAGGGATATGCCTGTCAACCTCACCTTCGGCAACCAAAGCGACCCACAGGCGGCGTACGTTTTAGTCGGTTCGAGTCCGACATAACCTCCTCTACCGGCTCCGGTGGGGAGGTATCCGTGGGGATTTTGCGCACGTAAAAAAAAAAAACCCTGCAAGAACACCATAACGAAATATGTATAAGTTTAGTGTACCTAGCCGTTTTCTGTCAGTAATTGCTTGTTATTCAAAACTTTTCTTAATTGTCGTTCTTTAGAGACAGAAATCATATTACTAGTAATTATAACTAGTGTAATTATTTATATTATATTAAATGTTGCATAATAATGCTATCAAATCGATGATTGGAATGCAGCAATTACTCTGTTTATCAATCACTAAATTATGAAAATTAAATAATAAAAACGTATATTAAAGTTCATCATTTTATAGATGGAATATGCATTAATAACATAATTATTTAATCAAAAAGGCCGTTGCTCAACACAAGGAGTATGAAGATTTCGAAGTTATTAAAAATTGACAAAACTAAACTCACACGCATATTATTTGACAATGACGATATTTAAAATTTTCAAAGTGAATGATTAAAGCTATTAAATTCATTACAGCAAGGCCTACGAAAAACAACTAAAATAAACTTCAACCAAGGTTAAGAATTTCTTAACAGAAAAATACAACTGTTGTACTGAAATTAACTTCAAGCCCTATAGTGTATTAGAATTGTATGGAAATCTGCGAAGATCTTCAGAACACGGTGTATTTGCTAATTGACGAACGACACTACGATGTCGGCTTTCCTCTCGTAGTCAGGAGGCAGTTGTTTCCATAAAAAGCCTTATCAGTGAAACCAAAAGGAAGAGAATGAATTGCATGAGCTCCAAGGTAGAAGTAGAAAAAAACTCTGTTCAATGAAACGACAATAAACTAACTTGAATATGCCATACCTAAAACGTTTTGTAATACACTGTGTAAATATAATGCGAACACAGTACTTTGTACATAGCCTCAGGTTCTGCTCTACAATTACAAATTATTCATACTCGTTAGGTGTTGCAAAATTTTCCTGCAGATTTATCTCTATAGCTATAAATCGTTAAGTGCTTCACTGTATGACTAGTATAGCCTGTAGCATGCAGGCAAAACTATGGAACTTTCGAGCAGAGCAGGAAGTTTTAAATTCAGTTGGATCAGTAATATTGGTAGTTCTGTGCGGTATTTAGGGTATTTGGAGCGATCTTTCAGGTATTGAGTACATAAAAATTGTAAAGTCCAGATTGGTGAGAGAGTTACAGGTAAGTTTTAAAACCGTACATCATAATTTGATAGTTGAGTTACTAAAAATTGTAAGAAAAAAGCGAAAACTTATTTAGCATAAAATAAACACTATCGTTTAACTCTTTGGGAATAAGCTGGCGTGAATTTTTATCCTACATAATATTATAAATATGAAAGTTTATGAAGATCTTTGTATATTCATGAACTCTAATAAATTTGGTAAAGATACTCAAAACTCAATATATTTATTGCGTTCCACAATATGATACAAATGTCAGATTGAGATTAAGTTACAATTATGGACCCTGTCGGGCACAGCACAATGTTTGGAGAGAGAATTTACTATAGTGCACTGTTTCGTTTCCATTTTATAATAATGGATATAATATTATGTATTTCTTTTCATTTTTTTTATTTTTATACCATGTCATTTGATGAGTGATGAAATGATGATGTGAGCAGAAGTTTCAATAACTGTTCAAGAGTAGGTATCTAGACATTCAATAGTGGAGTCTGAATATAGGCAATTTTAACCGATAATTATAAATTCTGGTTCTATGTCCATACTACCACTATACTATACCTATACTACAATGTTTGCATGTCATGACGGAATGGCAAAATGTGTCTTATGCTCATAAATTGTTTCTCACCTTGTATTTACCACATCTTAAGCAAATAAATATATTATTATTATTATTATTATTACCCCTATGTTACAGTCATAAGCTGCTTTTACACCTTGAATAGGCTCTCATGAACTGCGAGAGCGGGAGAGAATTCCACGCGGCCGAAACCACAGGCATTAGCTAGTAAAATATATACAAAATTGGTAATATAATTGGTTTTAATCGTAAACCATCACGTCTCCTATAATCGTGACTATGTTGAAGCAACCTAGTTGAAACTTCACAAATATTAATAAACTAATTTACACTATAATTTAACGTTACATAAATATCTAATGAGCTGGATAATATAGAACATCATCGTGCATCAATCAAAATTGGATGTTAATGTAATGTTTATGAAAGTACTATTAACTGTTACCCGCAGATCCACCTGCGTGCAATACTGATCCAGTCCCAAATATTTTTTTTGGTTTTTGATTTGGTTACAAATAAATTTCTTATTGAGATAATAGTTAATAGGTACCGTAAAGATATTATAAGAAAATAGGAACCGAATAACCTAAGGTAAAACCAGCAATAAGTCAATAGGTCAGTCTTGGACTCTTGCCCTTTAGAGAACAGCTTGAAAACTGGTTTTACTCATTACACAAACGTGAAACGACAATTGTCAGGTATCGTGCACAGTTTTCGCAATAGAGTGATACAGGTCAAAATTTGTTTACAGGAGAATATTGCCCTAAATCGGGTAAGGAAACGTGGACCCTGATAGGAAACCCTGCATCAGAATCGTTCGTTAATCAGTCGTGGACTAAGCTAGCAGGTAAAATTGGCTTGGCTCAGGTCCTGGCCCACACACCCATTCAAATCATCTGTTTTTATCCGCGGGGTGGACTGAGACAACAGCCTGCCATCTGCCAAGCTCGTGAAGTATGTAAGGATAGGTTACACATTTCACGAGCTTGTTATATTGTCAATAAATCTTTCATGCAAGCTTGTCGCTTTTGAGTCCTTATGACCTGCCCTTTATAGGTTACTTTAAATAAGAAGGTTAGTCTACTACGTGGTTATTAGTGTAAATATCGTCTGCACAATAAAATACATAACAAATAAATACAGTTCTGACCTTCATAAGTGTCGCATTATGACCTATATGAATAAATAATTTATAGTTCGAATAGTTAAACAGTATCAACAGTTTAAACGATTGATGCCGGTCCCATGATCTTACATAATAAACCCACATGCCTTGTCTTGATTAATGATGAGAAGTTTTATTCTTAACAATCACCCTAAGGCGAGATGACCAAATAACGGAAATTAAAGGTGAACATCTTCTTAATAAGACATAATTACCACATAGACCATAATTACCACATGAGACATGATTACCATGCGAGACATAATATGGTAATTTTAAATTATGAAGTGAAGTAGGATAAAGATTATAATCTAAAGATACTACAATACTACAATGGAATGAACTCTCAATGGCTATATATATATATATTTTATACCACTTAGGTGGCAGACAAGCACACGGCCTACCTGATAGAAAGTGGTTACCGTGGCCTATGGGTGTTTGTAACACCAGAGGAGTCACAGTCGCGCTGCCAACCCTGTAAATATAGAGTTTCTGTGCCGTCAGTGTAGAAGACAAAGCAGGACAAGCCTTCAATCTTCTCACTGACAGCACAAATTCTCCAGTGAGCTCTGGCTACCCTAATCACCGCTGGGAACACAACACGAAGTTATTATAGCCGCGGTATTCTGTAGGGTGGAGGTACTTCCCCAGTCGGACTGCTCAATCGGGCGGAAATACCGACGTGTCTACCTCCTCTTCTTTATTAAAAATCTCTAAGATTTTAAGTTTAGTCTTCTTCACGTTGAGGTGAGCAAAATAGCATATTTGCACTACGGTTTTCGCTTCTTCTACTTGCATAATTGTTATTGCTTGTATTACATTAGCCTTACTTTTGGCCTCTTATAGGTACTCTATAGGCCTATGTCCAATAGTGGACTGCAATGGGCTAATTGATTGATTGAGGTACCCTATCAAATTAATATTTCCCGAAATCTAGTGATCTAATCATAATGTGTATAGTTCTGTAGATTTCAGATTGATGTACTTATTGATATCAAACAGTTCAATACTGTGCAGTCTGTGCTTCTAGGAACATTGTTTTAAGTAATCTAGAACTGCTTTGTAGGCCTCATCAGCCTCGTACATAAAATGGGTCTGTTCTGTCTTTTTTGTTCTTAGGTATATTGTTTTCTGTGCATATTCTGAATTTATGTTTCTTTAATTTCCTTTACTAAAGTGAACTAGTATATAACTAAACCAATTCGAAACCGCAAACGTTATAAAACACGTTTGGCAATACTTAATAATATATCAATGTGAAAGTGTGTTTGTAGGTTTTTTTTTATTTTATATAGGACACGTCAATTAGACTTTGCCTCGCCTGATTGTAAACTGAACTCAAGGTGTCAGAAAAGAGAGAAACACGTGAGCTTGTAATGAATTCTAGGTCTTAATGGTGGGACAAAAGGAAGAGTTTTATGTGGTTTATAGGTTTCATACGTTTGACAGACAAGGATCTGGCACTGACCTTCCACTAAGGGCAGTCTTTAAAAGCCACATATGCCAAAAAAAGAGAAGTAAGCGGACTTCGGGTCTCAAGGCGGATGCAACCACGAAATAATCCCACGAAAATAGGAACCATATCATTTTTCGCAATCATAAGATTTAGGACCAGTTGACCACCAGGAGATCTAAAAGGTCACTTTATTGGGATCATGTTAGGATAATATTTTGTCTTGCAACGATATTTACATGAAATTGGAATCTGCTTAGTAAATGAATTGTTGTATTTCTACTCATATAAGTGACCATTTTATGAATTATATAGGAATCTATTGAAATTTGCTGGAAATTCGTAAAGATACTAGTTTTTAGCAGAATCGCTCAATATGACCTTTTAGACCCGCAGATCATTATCGATTCGTTTACTTAGAACATAGGTTATGGTCGCTGTGGATAAGAAACGAGGCGTCACTTAACGTAAAGTCCATGCATTTTTAAGTTTGGCGGTAAGGTTAACTTAATCCATCTCTGACAAAGTTTTCGGCACAAGCTATTACTTACGGTAGCTGATGTGATATAGACGTACATTTTGCATACTACTAAAGTTACTACTGTATACATAAGAAGATTTTATAATATTAACGAAGTGCTGTTACGTCTATAAACAAAACTGAGTAGGTACCCATGTTTATGGAAAAATATGGCTCTATCACATATATATGCCGAAAAATAAAAAAAACTGAGACTTTATTGCTCTTATCTATTAGTCTTAAATTAAAAAAGAGATAGGTATGTAGTGCATGACGCTTAAAAATGGTCACTTATCGTCACACGTCAAACACGAGTGGAACAGAACATACACTTATCTGAGAGTGCGAACGAGCACGAAGTATGACTTCTGTCACACAACGCGGTACACTACTGATATCGAGATAGTATTGTGATAACATATCTACCTCATTTTAATTTAAAATCACTGTTACCTGCATTACACTTATTATATAACAGTTCAATTACAGTTATAGGTTTTTTAATAATGATAAAATAGCTTCGCCCATCAACCACGCCTCGTTAACTATGCTTGAATTTGAAGTTTCCATCACGATTGTTTTTTATACCCAGTGAGTGATTGTTTCAATAGCTTGGCGATGTGTTATTAATTGGTGATCAATAACTCATATTAATGAGACAGACTAATTCGTACTTAACACTCGTCGGTTTCGTTTACAATTGTGTAAACCAATGTTCAACACGGAAACTAAGTAATTATAAAGTTTTTTTTTACCTCGGGTCAAGAAAGCATATACTTTCGTCCCTGGTCTTTATTAATCCAGTTAATTACTTACTTATAGGTTAGGCCAATGTCTATCCGCGGTATTGACTTGTTAATTTCTATATCGGCTTTACTGGAAGCGACTACCATCTGACCTTTTAAACCTGAAAGCCTGAGCCAGAGCTTCGTCCCTTCTTTTGCAGGTGCATCGACTAATAGTTAAGGTTGACCTGGGCCTCAAAGGTAGGTGGTACGGCCCTGTACACACCTCGCACTTAAACCAAAGTTCCGAAAATCTTATTTTGACCCAAGTAATAGAGAGAGACAATTCATCAACATAATATTATTCAATAATCGTCATCTTTTGAACCTTTGCTCAACTTAATTGGGGTCGACTCTAGTCTAACTGCGGCTGACCTTCGATATATTCCGTGAAGAGACTGCCATTTTGACCTCCACAGCCAATTGTCTATATGGAAGTTCTGTACTTAGACTATAGTCAGAATTTTAATTCGATTCCAGATTTGACATTAGCTACTGTCATTTTGTGAAATAATGATACCACATATAATAGTGTAGTGATGAACACAAAAATCGATAAACCACTGGATTAAAAAATCCATCTGGAAAAGGCAAACGTCTCATAATTAGCCATATAGGTAGTGAAGAAGGCTTCCTGGAAGAGGGGCTCATGATTGTGAAGATTACCATGATGAGATGAATGCAGTTTGTTTTGAAGAGTGGTTCGCTGGAGTCTTACCAAAATTAAGACCAAACTCAATTGTGGTGATGGATAATGCACCTTACCACTCCCGAAAATTGGAAACGGCACCAAAAATGAGCTGGAAAAAAGCTGCCATTCAAGATTGGCTTTTAAATAAAAATATTCATTACGAACCAGATATGGTTAAAGCTACGCTTTTAGAACTGATTCCACATAACGAGTCTTTTAATAAGTACGCTGTAGACGAAATGGCAGCACAACATGGGATCACGGTTTTAAGACTGCCCCCTTACCATTGCGACCTAAACCCTATCGAATTGATATGGGCGCAGGTAAAGGGGCATGTAGCTCAAAATAATAAAACCTTCAAATTGACAGACGTGAGAAATTTATTTCAGGAAGGCATTCAAAAAATTACGGCTACCGAATGGTCTAAATGCGTATCCCATGTTGTCAAAGAAGAGGAAAAAATGAGAAGGCTAGATATGTTAATTGACAATATCACAGACACATTTATCATAAATGTTACAGAAAGTGACAGCGATAGCGATAGCGATGACGGCGACAATTTATAAAATAAATTATTACCATTACCAGATAGATGTATATCTATCTGTTTTATTTGTCATGTTCCTTCATGATCACATTTTTTTATTTATCTCACACACAATTATAAAAGAAAAGTCTCAGATCGTTAATTAATCGTCAAAAGTCAATTATCGGTTCAGAAATATTTAATTTCCTGATATACTTAGTTTACGAGAATAAAATTATAAACGAGAAGAATCGATCCGGAAATATTCCATTTCCATATCGAATAATTTCGCAACGTCACTATTTAGTACTTGTCATAACGTTGCAACACTGAAATTGTCAAATCTGGAATCGAATTAAAATTCCGAGTATAGTTATCATACTTTATAGGACTCCAACTGCGTAACCGAGTCCAACAACAAGGATAGTCTTAGGTATTTTTATGGCAACCGGGACAGGCAGTAATAATAGGTCGTACATATGAAATTGTCGTTTTTTGAAGAAATTGCAGAAAACCCAATTTTCGTTACTAACATTTATGCATTTTTTTAGGAATGACAAATTCAAATTTTATGTTTTTTTTTGTGTATGAATGAGACAACATCAAGCTAACAAACACCTTTATAACACTTTTGAAAAGTGACAGCTGTGAAAAAAGTAATATGAAATTTATTATCAAAATGGATAGTATTTAGGAAGTACTGTTTTTAAAGATCGAATTTCATTTATCAGGAAATAAAATTTTATACAGAGTTGTAAAATCTTGAAATCAACTTCCAAACAAAATATAAATAATGGAAATAGTTATTAAATTACAGAAATAAACTCGGACTCATGAATCTGTAAGACAATTTCGGCAATTTCATAGATATTTAGGACCTAATATTATTCAATCATGTTAATTCAAAATTGCATTTTAAGTTAAAAGCAAGCATTATGCAATCGGATCTTGAACTAGAGAAGAAAGTTTACATGATTGTGTTTTAAATTTCCTTTCACTAGATTTATTTTTTATGGAAAAGTAGATACGCATGACTATGGTCACGATTTGCTTGTAGGTTGTTTTGTTTGTTCGTGAATATCATTAGAATAATGTTTTATTTTCTAAGTGCTTTGGATGTCAAGAATTTGTATCTGTTTTAGTTAACATGTAAACAAATCAGCCTCGTTAAAAACATCGGACAGTAAAATTTATTGATCGTGCAAGGCACATTTTAGCGGGAAAATAAATATCGTGTAGTGGTTCTAGAATTTGTTTACTATAATAATTTGTAGTGTTTGGATTCATACAACATATTCAACAGTTCAATAATATATCGCAATAAGTAAGACATTATCTTCTGTCTCGTTATCTCAAATTCCACACATTTTTTTTTATTCTGTCATGAATACACTGCTTTTGCACATAAAACTAGGTACAATTTTAGACTGGGTGACGGGTGGAGCCGCTTGTCACCCTGGCAGAAGCAGGCCGCGGCGGTATGGGGACGCTGTGGTCCCCACACCCGAGGAGAGGGCCAGATCGAAAGAGATGGCCCTGGGTCGGCCGGGATATGAAGGATATGCCTGTTAACCTCACCTTCGGCAACCAAAAACGACCCACAGGTGTCGTGCGTTTTGGGCGGTTCGAGTCCGACATTACATCTCCCACCGGCTTCGCTAGTGGGGGTATCCGTGGAGATTTTTTGCACGTAAAAAGTAGGTTCAATTTTAGACTTGCACTTGAAAATCTTCAAATCAAAATCTTTTACGTTTCTTTAAATTAAAAACGACCATGAGAACGTAACCACGAGCTAATACTAGTGCTACAAGCGCGCGGGTTCGAATCCCGCCTGAACCAATTTTTTTTTTATATCTTAATCGATTTGAATAGTTAGCATAATAAATGCTTTAAAATTTCATTCAAAACGATTTTAATGAACTATTAGTATTTGAGATAATCTAACTAAAAAGGTCTGACTACTCACAGGATTGCATAGCTGTAGGTACTTATATATTAAAAATAAACTAATTAGTATATTACCACTTCTGTATGTTTCTGAAAGTTGTTTTACAATGACTTATTTATTGAGATTACTTACGAAACATAAATAACCTTAAAACACGCATTAAAACATGCACTCAATATAATGCAAGCCTTTTTGTAACACTTATGAAAATTTTTGTATTAAGTGTCGCAGTGCACTTGAGAAACTAGTGCTCCAATAAGGTACTTTATGTAACAAACTAGGGCAGTTGCAGAATTTAAGTGCTTACTTACACTATAGGACTTATAGGGTTACCATAATTGGTCGGTGCTGATGCAGGACATAATTTATTAAGTGAATTAAACGTCAGTAAACGTCAGTTACTTATAATACAGTACAGCTGTACATCAAAAAATAATTAACGTTAAAATACCTTCTTAAAGAAAGTGAAACTAAGAATTCTTACTGAAACATCATTTAAATGATGAGCTGATGTTTATAAGACCCAGAAAAAGTTCATCGTTCTTAGAGTAACCATATTTTGAAGCAAAATTTACTTATAAGAACTTATTTTTTATTTATAAGGATAAAATTGGGCATAAAAATCAATGAGATACGGGTTGATAAATTTCTGCTATTTGGTATTTTCCTGTAATTATAATAGGTACATTATTTAACTTAGTTCATTAAATTAAGAATGGTAATAGTGTGGTAAAAGATGCATCGGTACATATTTTATAGTTTTTATTTATTTTTAATCATCCACTTAACCTATGATCGTAAATTGTTATGTTATGTTTATGTTTATTAAATATTATGACGTCAAAATAATTTATTTCATACGAATTTCTTTATTACTTACTGTTGACGTTTAGTAAAAAGTAACTATTTTGACTAGTCAATCAAATACCCAATTGTCGAATTTGAATATAATTTGAAGAAAATGAATGCACTTTTAGGCTTTGGCTTTGACTTGAGCTTACTCATACTGTCAGTAACAGACATGTTGACGTGTCTTATATAACAAACGGACAGTTCCGAATATACGGGACGTATAGTAACCCTATCAATACAGACTTAAATGTAGACTGCTTGAAAGCACTGTAAAGCTACTGATTACCAAACACATAACAATATGCTGTAGTATTCAGATCAGGTGCACGAAATCAGGAACTGGATCGTGTGCTTTCAGAATAACAAATGAGACATTATTAAAACCATTTCTTTATTTGGTAATATTGTGTAATGAAGTACTAAAAAAATGACATGTGGTTTCATTTACATATAAGTATAGTTGACTACAAAAGCAGTTTCAGACCTTCGATCATGTACAGCATAGACATAGCACTAACAAAATTCAGCAAATAAACTGCGTGAAAAACGGATTTTGTGAACTGACAGCCTCTGTGGCGTGGCGGTAGTGAACGCGACTGCTACGCAGGAGGCGCGGGTTCGATCCCCGCTCAGTGCAAGTATTTGTATGCATGAATATGGGTATTTGCATTGGTCTGGGTGTTTCTATGTATAATATGTATGTATTTACAAAAAAAAAAGTATTTAAGTATGTATATCCGTATTCTAGATCCCATAACACAAGCTAGTTAAACTATGCTTACCATGGGTCTAGATAGCGTTGTGTAGAATGTTGTGGAATATTTATTATTTATTATTATTTATTATTTTGTGTGAGTAAGCTAATGTCAATATTGATCTTTAAACTGCTAAGGTGTGCTATCGTGGGATGTAGTAGCCATTTTTACGCCGCGTTGAAATGATACTTGCTACGTCTAGGTATAGTTTGTATATAGTCTAATTTACAAATATACCAGAAATATATTTTTAGCTTCATTAGCCTCTTTATAAGTTCCTTTGAAAGGACTTCAGATGTTTGCCTTAGACCATAGGACTTCAGAGGATACTAAAACAACTGCTGAAACTGTAAAGTTCCATTGCGTCTATAATAGCTATTATTCTAAACTGTTTCATAAAATGATTAACAAAACGTGATTGGGTTAGCAAAAGTTAACAGTAATAATAAGCCTAAATATAATTATTAAAAATTAAAAATAGGATCAGATGCATGGCTCAAGTCAACAATAGTGCCCGGAAGAAGGCAATAGGCTCACCCCCTATTACCGTGTAATTATTTTTAAAAAGCCGTCAAGCTGAGTGTCGGCATTGTAACATAGTATATATACTAGTATGTAATGGTAACCCTCTTTCCTGAGATTTTGCCTGCAGCTAACCATCAAGCAAGGTGAAGTCTAACTGACGTACACTATATTTAAAAAATCCGAGAATACAAGATATTTTGATTTAATATGTTAAGTACTTATTAACTTCTTATGCAGATATGTATTATCTATGTGTGTGCTAAAGAATCAATGATAGCAGCAACACTGCTCAATACAAAAATACGTACTTATTGTACAACAGAGGGCTCTGAAAGTGTAGCGGTAGTGCTCTGCTACCACTGTAGTCGATAACACAACTTTAGCGTTGTGTAAGACGAGTATATATCGTCTAAAATATAACAAACCAGGAACACCTCTAGTTGCAACACTAAGTACGAGTATTTTGTAAAGTATTGTCGATATCTGAACTAGTATCTAGTTTAGCGGAATGGACGTTGTTTTTATTGCGTAAGCTTTCGCTTAGATTCAAACTACAGACAGGTGCATACAGCCCAAACTCAGCCTCAGATACATGGCTTAAGTCAACAATAGTGCCCGGAATAAGGCAATGGGGGGTGCCCTATTACGTAGGAACGAATACAATGCTTGGTGAAAAAACCACTGTCTAACCCTCCGGGGAAAAGGCGTGATTATATGTATGTATGTATGAAAATGCCTTTTTAAATTCACTACACAGATATTATTATCATAAATACACATAATATTGAATATTAAATTAATATTCATCAGGGTATTGCGTTCGTTTTTACGCATATTGTCATGCTGCATTCAACCCAGCCGCGTGGCCCGGCAGGGTAGAATTTGAACCATCCCATCTCTTCCCATGCGGTGCCGCACAAGGTGACTAAGGGATAGGGCTGTTTAACATCAGACAGAAATATACAGCTCAGACTCAGGCACAGATACAAGCCTCGAGTCAACAGAAGACGGCAGTAGGCTCACCCCCTATTACGTGGGGCCGAAAACAATGATTGATGAAATGTGTGTGTTAATTCATCTCTGTCTAACCTGTCGGGGATAAAGGCGTGATTATATGTATGTATGTATAATAATCGATATTTCAAAAACACTTGTCAATCGAATCAGGTGTTGCAGATTATCAGGAACAAGTGCACTTTATGTAATTCTATTTTCAAACTGTTACTGTAACCGGCCATAGTGACGTGCACTAATGCACCAGTAATCGATTCGGTTTAGAACTGGTATTACTTGTCAGTGAATATGGTACGGATTAAGTGACAATGCATACGTCTGTAGCCATGTTTGGCAAGTCGTGTCTAAATTTAAGCGCAATCGTATTCTGTGTGGCTATTCAGATTGTTGCAATGCTGTGTAGATTTAATAATTGAATGGAGATCACGATTTTCCCTGTTCGGTTAACGCAGTGTAACTAAACCATGTAACGGTATTGTGTTATTGCTGATACGGACTATAAACTGAATACATAACAATTTGTTAGTTTGATTGAAATGTATGTATTAGTATTTTATTGCTGTAGCTCACTTGCAAAAATGTAAATACAAATGGTTCAATAAAACTTTTAAAAAAATATCGAATAAAAATACCTAGCAGAGGACACAATAAAGTGTCACGTAAGAGTATACGTAACTGAGGACAAATAGTTTAGAGATTAGCGAGAATCTGCCGAGGTCTGATAAGTAGATATTCCGTTCCGCTGATAAGTCTCTTCTCCAGCTAATAGGTTGCTATCGCAAATCATGATCAAGAGAGCAAACACGCATCAGACAGAGCCAAAATAGATGCGCCTGATAGTGTGACGCCCCTAGTGTTGCACATGTCCATAGGCCACGGTAACAAATTCCCATTATGAATTTGTGTGGTTATCTGTCAACTAAGTGGTATAAAAATATATCATAAATTGTAATATTACGTATAATTTAATGAAATTTTGAAGCATTTAGTATGCTAACGATTCAAATCGATTAATGTTAATCGATTACGTATAATAATATTTTTTAATCATAGTTTGAATAGAATTTTATTAGCTCGACGATTAGGTCATTAAAATGATGCATTTTGCATGTTTTATGGTCACCTGTAAACTTAACAGTTCATTATATTGTACTACGTCCTTAACACAAAGTAGGCCAAGCAATTGTCTATAGGCACAAATGCTAGACAATCACTATAAGACCTTGCTTGTGATAACGGACATTATCAATGTATCGGCCACCTGCGTGAATACAGCTCAGGCCTCAAGCTTAATTACTTGACGCATTATGTTGCTAATATAAAAAGTTAGGCAAAGCGGACATATAACTATATCAGTAGTGATCTAGTTAGTACGATCACAACTTTACTTGTCTACAGATATAAAACAAATTAATAGCGAAAGTTAATCTTAGCGGATGTCTTGCTCAAAACCTAACTAATATAAAAAGAACCTCACCTCTATTCAGACAAACAAGTCCAATTATAAAAATATAAAAGGGTACCATTCCCGTTATTGTAATACCTTCCCACCACTATTGTTGAAGTGTTCGAATTTTGAATTATATAATACAGATTAAACAAAAACATTTAGCAGATTTAAGTCCTAACCTACTTGGTGGATTGCATAACGCGTTCAAAGAGGCTTTTTATTAATGCTGTTGTCAGCACTGAAAGAGCAGCTGTTGCGTTTAACTAGGTACTCAAACTTCATATTAGATTGATTTATGAACTAAGCTAAAAGAAACTGTATCTCTGACAGATTGCTATCAATAGAAGCTGTTGTTTTCTGTTTACGAAATGTAATTGATGTGTTTTGACTTCTTATGAAATGTTTTATTGTGTTTATGAGCAAGTTGGAGGTGCAGTGAGCGCGTATTTTCAATCAGTCTACTTCATGGTAACATCTTTTTTGAGCAGCTATGAATACTTGCGGAAGCGCTGGCCGGCAATGAGTGTAGGTATCTGGTTGATGACATTAATTACCTGCAAAAAAAAAGAAAAAATAAGATTATTAAAATCTATATACACAATGTTACAAATATTATAATCGACACACGGTACGGATACATTTCATCTCTATAATATATTTTCCTCTGTGTATAGAATCCCCCTGTCATAGAATAATAATCACTTTAATTTCCATCAGAAACATTCACAACCAATAAATGAAGTGATCTAGTTCCTATCATATTATTATCGAATAATCGATTCACAATCGAAATTCCGATGAACGTGAACGACCTTCTTACATAACGACTCTGCACTAGTTCGCAAGCGATTTTAGGTCCGATGCGATTAATCGTTGTCCCCGATTTCGCAAATAGATAAATTAATCGATTACAAGTCTGTTAAGTGAGTGTTTATTATGAGACTATTAATATTAATGCAATTGTTTCCGATGGTTCAATTAGCACGTACCTACATTAAAATTCATCATATCAAATTACAAAACTATATTTTTCGTCTAGAATATTTATGTTGACCGAGACATTTCGTAGAATACTTGAAGGGATTAAATTAGACTATTCTACCCAAATCTACGAAAACATTTTTAATATTTTTTTATCAAAATAATATTTATATGTGAATTTTCTCCACAATTGCTTACCAACCAACGATAGCCAGTACTACCCCAGTGCCACTACATAGATATGTTTCTAAAACTACTTCTACCATATTTTTTTATATTCAGGAGACAGACAAGCAACCACCTAATGGAAAGTGGTTGCAAAAGTTCATTGTCAGAGAAATTGAATAAAAATACTACAAACATTAGCTTATAATAGATAAATCGTGCTTTTGCAAAAATAAATCCTCACAGATAATTAAATATTCAGACATTGATAAATAGCTCTAGGTTTACAAACAACTCGCAAAAACCGCGCGTCGAGAACTTCATATGTACAGTCAGTTATCAGATCGAACTTGACGAACAAAGTACTCAAATTATCTTCAATCATCCGAGTGGTGACGGAGAAAGAATACAAGTATCACCACCCCATCTCATCCGAAGGGTGTCGTAAGAGGCGACTAATGGAATCATACGCAAACCATATCACTGCGAGAGAAGGAATACTCGAAATAAAACCCTGTACCAACCCGTCTGGCCAGCGTGGAAACAGCAGGCCAAAGCCTCCCATCATTGGGAGAGGCCTAGTCCAGCAGTGGACTGCAATGGGCTAGTTGATTGATTGAATCAATTAGCCTATCGCAGCCCACTGCTGGACAAAGGCCTCTCCCAATGTCGGGACGCTTGATGGCAAAAGGATCTTAATGCCTTGGTTTTTCCACCTTCCTCTTCCACACCTTTAGTTCGGACATTAGGTAATATATTTTGAATTTTTAAAACAGTTTAATTTGCTCTTAATACATTGGTATTAAGATTGAAACTTTGTAGTCAAGATCCTTCTGACGCTGACTGTACTCACTTATAGAGAGAAAGGCTTCGTAGAACATGACAGATATTAATTCGACTAGCAAAATGTTGTGACTTAAAGGACAATGTCCTCGCAATTATAAATGTGCCATACATCCATACGAGTTTTAAAAAGCTGTTGGGACTGTTTGTCACATTCAATAAAATCAAAGAAACTTGTTTCAGATAAGAGAACGTATAAGGGAGGTTGTTCACATCTTCCCCTTATCTTAAATATGCTTTTTAATTCAAATCGTCACTGTTTTATTGGTAATAACAGTTTTATCGGTAGTTAATAAGCGCCTAGCGATTATGGTGAGGTCTACGAACGCTTGAAGTGCCAAAAATGTCCCTCGCTAATAATGATTACCAGTAAAGAAATATAGAACACTGTTTCATATTTCAGCAGCCAATATTTGATTCCACAGAATTGGTGACAAAGTTAATTCCTCTCTATTAGACACATTTTGAAACTCTGTTACTGAGATTTTTCTAACAGGAAAACTTAGTTAAAACTAAAAACTATCAAAATCACACTTAAACATAACCTAAAACGTATTTTATAGGATTAATAAGACATCTAAAGAAATATAACGTAAACAAACACAACGAAAGGCCATAATTCAACCTTTGAACTCACAACCTTGAGACCTGCATGCTTTCAGAGTCAGAATGATTGAATGCAGAACCATTAGCGTACTTTGAAAGGGCTGCTATTGTAGCCAATACGCTATTCGTTATAGTTACTGTTGTTTTGTTACATAACATGCTATTCATTATAATAACTTTGAAATGCTATTTTGTTACTTTAAGGCACTGATTGGGTGGTCTGCTAGAACTTAAAGTTCAGTTGACAGTTGTAACAGATATTTAGATGATCGATAGCGTAAATGCAAAATATTCTAGGATATTCTATAAAACAGTTTACACAAGAAAAATCTTCGGCTTATTGTTTACCCAATATCGACTTCTCCTTTTCTTTTCAATATCTTTTCTTTAGTCTTCGGTTTGGTAACAAAAACATAAAAATTAAAAAGCATTCCTTTGTCAAAAATCCCTTTCCATTCGAAATCTACTTTTCAATATAAAAATACCTGTAACGTCTCATTAATTTGTCAAAATGACATGGCAAATAATGTGAATATACAACTATTGATAACCAATCTAGGCAATGACATTCGCTAGTCACTGAATGTACCGATGGACAAATATGATGGTAAAGCCAAAGCCATCGTATTTTCTATCATTATGCTATAAAATCCAGTGACATCGGTTAATAAGCATTTATTGTTGGATAACAGGTTATTTTAAAATATCACGAGAAAGTGGACATATCAATAAAATTTCATTGAACGTTACAACCTCTATGTTATGAGTTAAGCGACTCATGTTGATAATTTTAATAAATTTCAATAGTGTTATAAATAAAAACATGACTTTTATCATAACATAAATGATTATAACTTAAAATTAAAGTAAACCTAAACATGAAATAACGAAAATTTTATAATATTTTTTTTTTATTTTTTTATACCATTTGATTGACAGACAAGCACACGACTTACCTGATGGAAAGTGGTTACCGTGGCCTATTGACGTGTGCGACCCCAAGGGAGTCGAACTCACGCTGCCAACCCTGTAAGTACAGAGTTTCTGTGCCGTCAGTATAAAAGACAAAGCAGGACAAGCTTTTGGTCTTCCCACTGACAGTACAAAAACTCTCCAGTGACCTCTGGCTACCCTACTCACCGCCGGGAACACAATACGAGTTATTATAACCGCGGGATTCTGTAGGGCGGAGGTACTTCCCTATTCGGACTGCTCAACTGGACCGGAATACTAATAATATCCTAAGTAGATTCTAATGTAAGCATTTAGGCTATTTCAAAAAAAGTTTCCATTATCTACGTCTCTCAGACTATCTTAAGATAAATAGGTAATCAAATTAATCTTTACTGACTACAATTACTTAATCAAATGTTGAATACAAAAAGCTTTATATCAAAAACAATAAGATAAAAGAGGAACATTAAAAACTTTCTTTCCACAGTTGAGAGCCGGTACAATTTGCGAGTTAAGCTGTCGATGCTAAATTTTGACATCATGATTTAAAATTACATATTGTTTATAAAAACAAAAACTGAGTTTAACTGTAGATAATGGTACTCCGTAGCAGTTTTAAAGCACGAAATTTTTCTCATAGTTTCAATCATGAAATCTTTTAAACTATCGCGGTGTGAACTTATAATTATATACCTCACGGTTCGGGACTTTTAGCAATTAAATCATGGAACTTACTATTTCTGTCGACGTTTCGGAAACGCTGCATCCCCTGTGCTCACGACTTAACTCTTGACGTCGCCAATAAAGTAAGTTCCATGAAATAATCGCGAAAAATCGTAAACTGCTGGCAAAGATCTCAAATCCTTGCCAAATTTTATGGGTTCCGCAAAATTTTAATTCAACAAAAATATTATTAATATTATAAACCAAATATTCAATAAAGCGCGAACCTCCACAAATTTGATTCACAATGCACATTAAAAAATATCAAAACACACTAAGTACACTTCGAGATAACAATGAGTTGCGCAAGAGGTTTCACCGCACACTCTTCTAAATTCAAACACATCTGCCATTGTCACAATGGGACCCGCAATAATGGCGAAAAGAATACACTAATAATGTGATTAATCAAGCTCTCATTTCATTCACCGGATGTAAACCCAGGTTATTTTCTAAAGCACTTTCGAGAGTCTGGACGATTAACTGATTGCTGGTTTTGTTAAGGCCGCACAACAAACTTTTACAACATAGGCTACTTGACTGAATTTGGAAAACTATTTTAAATGATGCCTTATTACATTATCAACATACTACATTAATATTTCTGTAAAAAAACAATGCATTATGTTTAAAAATCAATGATAAAGTTTAAATTTTCAAGAGTGCGCGAAAAACGCTATTCTTCAAAATGGCGTCGTGTGAGATTCATGTGACGTCAATCACAAGTAAATAATATTCACTATAGAAGACGTTTGATAACAACAGGTGCTACGTAATTTCAAATTTTCAACATTTAAGTGGGAAATGGGGTGTAGTGCCACAGTGCACAAACATATCTATAAGAACCCCAGAAAAAATATTTGTTTTTGTTCCCAACGATCCTAAGAGGCGAAAAATGTTAAATAACTTTAGATTTTTTTTAATTTATAGTATAATCTCCACTCGTCTCAGTCCGAAAGAGTTATGTTGTTGAGCTAAGTTGAAGTGTTTAGACCAGATTATTTATTATGACGGGCGTGCCATTGGCGAGGGGTGAAAATTTTCAAAAGGGAAGCTGGTGGAAAACAGTCTTACCTGTTATAGAATGTCCATAGCAATTTTGTATGGAATTATCTCAATTTTAGATACAGAATGTAAGATACTTTCTATTTCAAATAATGTGTATTATTTATTAGACTATTAAATATCAAAATGTCTACCAGCTTGTCTCTGTAGAGCAAGCCGGCAGGAATCTAGCTATAGGGACCCCTCACCATTTGTGTGTATGAGAGACATAAATGTGTGTGAGATTTTATTTTACTGAATTTTATCGTTACTTAGTGGATCAAATTACTATATTTTATATAAGGCATTACAAAATGATATTTTGTGAAGTGTACATAAATCAAGTTTTGTTATTATATTTTCTAAATAAAACAAATAAGAAATATAATTGCTTTTTATTTAAGTACACAATGGTGATAACTAGTAACAACATTCGCCAAGATGTTATATTTGACTTCACCTCACTTGATGGTAAACTGAAGACACACATAGCATGTTTTTCTCAAATCAAACCATTGTGGTACTGTACGAAATTGGAATATGTTTTTTTCTAAAAATTAACTAGCTTAGGAATTAAATTATTATCATAATCATTGTCATATATTACTAAAATTATGTCTACATTTTTGTTCTGTTCGAACTGGCTATCGGTCACACAAAAATAGCACTTTTGCTTGCCCGTTGCATACATTTGTTATTGTTCCTGTGCCTTACATTTGTCTGCAATGATACCATTTTTTATATAATTCATCTTAGTTTTTGCCTTGTTAGGTCCTTTAATTTCAATGACTGCACCTTCAATTAAGCCATCAGGAGATGATGCAAGTATTGAATTTGCATGGCATAAATAAAGCCCACATGGTGAAATCTTTTTTATCAATTTTTTACTAATAATCTTTCTGCCCCCTTGTTGCTTCTTCTACTGTACTTATGGTATTGGCAGTCAATGTTGTTTTTAATTCCTTTAATAGTTTGTCTGCATCTGCTTGAATTTGTTTTGGTTGGTTCATTTTAAAATGATGCAATGAACTCTTCAAAACTTTGTTAGGACAAAAATCTTCTTGGTGTTTTACTAATTCACAACTATCAATTTTCCTCTTCTTGGCTACTAAAATAAATTCAGTATAAACTATTGGATTACCAGGTCTATGTGGTACTTGTTTGGTATCTCTTGCACAGTAATATATTTCAGAGTAGTTGTTATTTTAGACAAAGTAGGCTTTCTCCAATAGCAATCAACCCGAAGTAGATGCTGGTTCTTCAGCGCGACGATGGACCCACATCAAAAAAGGAATGGCATGCTTACAACCTCCAGCAGAAGTAGCACAGTTATGGCAGTGACAGCTAACGATTTCATTTTCATTTTCTTTAATAATCAACGTCACATTGTACGGTTTGTTCCTCACTTTATACTCCGGGTACACTTTACACTAACTGTGCAAACACCATATTCTCGATGCAATTGAACGTAGCCAATAACATCATCTCCATAGGACTCCCTTCCAGACCTGAGTAACAAAAGAAAACATCATAAACATCATCAACAAATAAAACATTACTATGTTTATGTCAACATAACCTAAAATTTCATTTTATAAAATTTAAATGATTACATATTAAGGTTTGAAAATGAATACGAATTTAGATACTACATGATACTTACTTGGCTATTTTTATATTTTTAAGTTCAGCAGCATGGAAATCAGTATTGTTTTTGAAGAACAGTGTAATCATAAAGGCGTCCACTTTAGGAAGTTGCTGTTATCTGCTCGCGCAAAATTTGTGTCCATGTTGATGATTAAAACAAACCATATTATAAACTTAATCACAAATGACCATAAAACTCTCGATAATTAAAGTAAAATCCGAATTATACACCGTAACAACGAAAAGCGCGTACAAACGAAGTGCTGTTTATTGGGCAGTGACGTCAACAGTACTTCTGTCCAATCAAGAGCGTTTTCATCATAGACAATGAATCAACAAAATATTATATTTTTATATTCGAAATTCTCAAATAATATACATATTAGAGGGTAAATTATAGTCTCATAGGTCTTTTTCCGTTATTTTCTGATAGGATGACCATAATTTGTGGTATATTTTGAATGTTGTCAAATAGCCTATTGACACTGAAAGCAGAAGTGAAATTGATTCCAGTTTTCGAGATTGTTTCTTTAAAGTTCAAGAACAAGGCTTTACGTAAAAGAATTTTTGTTGCATAAAAACTTTAACGGAATGAACGATCTAGTGAATAGAGGATGTGATCTTTACAAGGGACTACAATATAGGGTTCTTCAAGCAGGGTATTAGAAGGTTCTTACTGAGTCTGCAGCACGAGTATAATACCACTTGCTCCTACGTTGTATAAACAAGAATTGTGGGTAGATTTCGGTCTCTAAGTCCTTGGTGGGGTGACATAAGTTTTTTGAGGTATCTGAGCAATAAAAAAAAACTGATATCTAAAACAATATTAAAACAGCATTATGTTTGTTATGAAGTTAATTGCAAGTGAGAATTCGACATTATTAAAACGCGTAACATCATCGTGTATTGCCCTCCCCGTGTCAGGGTCGCAACTAAAATTAAACGCCTAGCGAACCGTCCATGAAGGTTATCTTTCATTCTTTTATATATTTGGTAGTTTACAGCAACCTCGGATGCTCCTGTCTTTTCTCTTTCAAACAATATCTTGATTTGTATTTATTCTATGATATTAAGTCAGATCTATTTGATAGCAACTTATTCAATTGCAAGAAATTTTAAAGTATTTAGTATCGGTAGATGGCTCCCACTGTCGCCGTAAGACGGATATATGTATAGAAGAATTTGGAAGGTTTCAGGCGATGTTTCGATGGCTCAGTGGCCAGAGCTTTCCCCCTGTAAGACTATCCCTAATAGCGGGTTCGAATCCCACCTGGACCGATTCAGTTTTTTCTATCTTAATCAACTTATTCAATATTCCCATATATAATGAAATACCTATTTTCATAATATGAAAGTTCAACAAAACATTTATTTTTTTATAATAATCATGAAATCATACCTGCCAACTGCTGACTGATAGATAAAGTTTTGACAAAGATGTCCCTTTTCGGAGTTATGAGGTCAGGCAAAGAAACAATGAAGTAAAAGTGAAAGAAAAAAGTAACTTGATGAGTTGAAATCTAATGAGAAAGTTTGGAACAAAAATCCACGTTGCCATTTTCTTTTATAATATTGACACAAAAGTAAGCAAATGATGATCATATAATAAGTTAAATTAAGTTGCTAGTAAATAAATGATTCATGGCAATGTTAGGATGCTGTATTATATACTACTTGAGCATCGTGGGAATTTGTACTGCGCGTTGCTGGATTAGGTCTACCACAGTCAGTAAAGTACATCGTGAGAATTTTTTATTTCTACAAAGTCACACGTTTTTTTTATCTGATAACCTCGTACTGTAATATGTCACAAATAAAATATCATGATTATTTTTTGCAATGCCACATTTTATTACACTAAATTATCTATTTGTTTTTAATTTGAATTTGTTAGTTGGTTTGAACTCACAAATATAATACTAGGGTGCTTAGGAATGCTTAGGTACCTATGGGCCAAGGTCCTTCTGAATTAAAATGTGAGTAAAATCACAGGCTCAGCTAGTATATTAATATAGCAAAACCTTCAATTCCAATGCAAATGACCTAAGTGCGTTCTTCAACATCCTACATCCCACGCCCACGGCAGAGATAATCTAAGTATTAAATTAAGTTTAGGTACTTATCTAAGTACATAACATAACATAAACTCACACCTATATCCCCGGAGGGGTAGGTAGAGGTGCAAGCACCCACATTTCGCCAGTTTATGTTTAGGTCCCAATGTAATAGGTGGCGAGCCTATTGCCATTAACCGGGCACTTATAAACCTGCGAGGAATAAACACATAACTTCGAAAAGCATCGAAAAGTCATTGGTGTGTGCCATGGTAAAACCTGGAATCGAACCTGAGACCTCGTCTCAGCAGTCCATTACCCATATCACTAGGCTACCGCGGTCGTTCATAATATTTCCTTATGTACCTTCTTATTCTTATCTCATTTATAGTTTACTAAATACTGTTCTTATCATTTTTGATGATGTAACGTTAATAGGCATCGATAACCGCTTATCATCAGCAAGTTGTTCGCGGCTCCACCCGTAAAATACTGACTACCCCTTATACTGTATACCCATACCGAGTCTTAGGGTGGAGACTGCAAGAAGATAAACGGAATGTGGGACACTCTTTAACCAGATGGACTGATGACCTGAAAAAAACTGGGACAGACTGTATGTGGAAGGCGGAGTATCGAGAGTAATGAGGCAATTGGGAGAGGCATATGTCCAGAAGTGGACTACAATAGGCTAATTGATCGATTGATTGAATATCCAGGACCAAAACTTATTCCCGTGATAAAAAAGCAGTCGTTGCCAGAGTCCTAATCAAAAATACATTTCATCTCAATCGATGCCGTCATTTGAAAGGAGTTCAGTGACATACCGTAAGACATTTATATCCAATCAAGTATCATAAATATGTACAACGGCAATAAAATAAATGAACTGATAGTAAATTAGCTTAACGTTATAAATAGCAAAATATTATGATTACCGATATGTTCTTTTTTTAAACCTGTTGTATCAAAACATGATGCTATAATGAGTTCATCTACATGAACGTGTTTTTTTTATTGTTATGCAAATCGAAGCAAGGAGGTCGGAAGTTAGAATACTTAATAGATAACAGTTCATTTTTTTAGGAAATATGATAATTGTATCACAGAGGAACTTGCTAATTTTTAATCATTCCTTTGGAGTATATATCGTAATAAAGGAAATCATACAATGCAAAAGTCCTTCACAGCAATTCTGCAAACACATTTCTTTTTGGATCTTAGCACCCTAAATCAATGCAAGCTTTAGCGTACTTACAGATTTTACTTTATAATTAAAAATAATAATAAAAGTTCTCATAATGCTGTTGTTTTATTTTTTATTTAACTAACAACAGTTGCCTGCTTACTTCGGATGGACATAGACATGAACGTATGTACGTATATAACAACACATCTTACGCAGGTAATTCAAAAGGCTAAAGACAGACCTTTACAAGTAGGACTAATGATTAAAAGTCTGATAGAGCTGGGTCTGAGGGTTTCATTGCTAGGCTGGAACATGACGCAGGATTTGAAAATTGAATAAAAAAAGTATTTATATCATCAACACAGTAGGTCAGTGATGAAGTGTATCCACTTTTTTCAAACCAACAACATACCTAGAAATGTCACTAGTAATCTCAGAACTACATTCGTTGATTTAAATCGGAACAGATAAGCGTAATATATTTTTGTACCTTTTTTAAGTGTCAAATAATTCCGTAACTGTCAATGACTTAGGTCGTTGAATTGGTGTAGGTAATTTTGTTCGTTATCTTTGCATTTGAATATCGAATTAATTTGTGTCAATAAATTCGAAAATCAAATTTACGATTTAGTTCCAGGTAGCGTTGAGTTCAATAACCCTACTCAAAATACCCTCGTACACATACGAGAAAAAAGAAAAAGACTTTAAAGGAAGGTCTAAAATATTCTCTGAGGTTAAATAAAACGAGTAAGCAACTTGATTGGTTTTCTACTTTTTAAAACAAAATGCTTTAAGTTTTGTCATCATAGTTATTGAGACATATTGTAAAGCTTTAAATTCTAATATATTTTGCATAAAATAGCAATAAGCAATCTATCTGAATCGATTTTATAGACATACATCATTGTATTCACATAAGGATGAAAAACTATAAACTACCCAAACAAAGTATCACTTATGCAAATCTGTGAAGGAAGGTTGAGTTATGAAGTCGATATCTTTGTTTTATTACGTTTTGAATTACATTAATAGTAAATTAAAACTACTAATTCCAGAATACGGTAAAGGCACCGTTTTCATGGGCCTGTGGGTGACAAGTGTGAGCTTAGGGTGATATGATCGAGCTTGGGGTGACAGATGAGCTGCCTGTCACCCTAGCACGATTTTCACTGCTTTTAGATATTTTTACGGAACCTTTATATGCGTGATACATTTTCAGAAGAATTCATTCATTCATTTATTCATTTGCCTGTAATGCAGAATCAAATTGAATGCGTTGAACGGATGCAAAAAATCAGATCGGATCGATGGATTATAATAAAAAAAAGTTTCAAAGTGTTCTGTAAGGTGCTTAAAACAAAACTTAATATGAAATACAAAAGTTAACCCTTAAAATATGTTAATGCTTTTTTATTTTGTATTAAATTGAACATAACCCTAATCATTTGAGAATTTTGGTATTTTTCTTGGTGACTTAAAGACATTGAAGATTTTTTATTCGCTCATTTCATAATGCTCTGAGAAATGATATAAGAATTTTATGATTTGCCAAAGAATTGCCAAAGACCGTATCGTTGGATCCTTTATGCGTTGCATATTTATTAATATAAATAACTAACAAGATGATGTCACTGCATATTTTTTCATTCACGCAACATTGATTCAAGTATTTTTGTGAATCATTTTTGTCAAAAAATGTTGTTTCTGTGAATTATATATATTTATTTTTGTATTACCATATGTATATGGTAATACTATTGTCAAAATGAAATAAATTTTGAACATTCCTTTTTATGTAATTGTTTACATTTACATAATTATAACATAACATAACATATTATAATTTCCTACTTTATAAGGTACATACCAGTTACCACATGTACAGAGATTGGAGAGGCTGGTAATCTGTCATGCAGGGAATCCTAGCACAGATACCAATCTTTCACATAGATAAACTTGATATAAAGTGTACCTAATTTAAGTATTGTCTTTGTAATATTTTATGTGAGAGTACAAATATTATTAGTATCATATCTGTAGGTTTAATTATTTATTATATGTAAGTATTGTACAATCAGTGTATTTTGTTATTGTAGAAAGATATTAACTAATATTTCCAAGAATATAAAATGAAGAAGTTTACTGTACACTTTAATGGGCTACAAATGGGCTTACACTTAATGTATCTTATCTATACAAAAGATACAAGTCAAGCATCGAAAAATTCCTCCCCATCAATGTCGACTGGTAATGCGCCCAGAAGGCTGGCGGCATTGCCCCCTTGGATGACAATGCCAATCCGTTGTGCGAAAAAGAGTCCAGCCATTATTATTATATTATTTTTCTATTTTTGCACAGTAGGTACCTGCACCAATGTCTTCTTTACCCGAGCACCAATCCCGGTTGCATTCTAAGTTTGCACTTTGGAGCCTCACCTTCTCTTTCCATATCTTAATTTGGTTGGTTCTTACGGGATAACTCTTGACTGCTTTCCCAGGCTTGCATGTCACTAAAGCCTCCTCTATCAGCCGGTATTGTTATTGACACGTATATTGAGACTGACAGGCAAAGCTACAAAATTGACTTATAGTAAAGATTGCTAATGAATTTGTGTATGTGTTAGCATATATTTGAATTAGCTTGCAATTGTTAACGTATTTGAACTACTTAACATTGACAGAGAAATATACTTGACAAAATTTAATATGTACTATCTATGTTATTAATATAGCATAACATATATAATAGAGCTGTGTACATACTACATAGCGCTATACAGCCTGAATTTGTCATAGCTACGAAAGCGTCTAAGAAACCTTTCTGCAATTTTCAAGACCCATAGACTTTATAATATTTGTTTTATATAAGATACTCAATGTTTCAAATAGTGACTAAACAAATTAAAGTCAAACTGACTAATCAAATAAACAACCGTACTAAATGCGAAGTTAATATCTCAAAGTGAGTAAGTCCCATTATTCGACCTTTGCCTAACACTTTAACTATTACGTATAACTATGCAATTAACATTCCAACCTTAACATAGAAACCTCGAAAACAATGCACAAAAACAATCATCCTTTATATATTAATCATTTTGTCCCACACTGTCCGATACCAGGCATATTAACAACCCATCAGTGTGACTTAACCTTCTTATATAAGCACATATAACGTTTTCAAAAAACTAAAGTTTCGACATACATCGATCACGTGGTACGTGATACATCACGTGGAATACCTACTGATGCTGTTCGCACTTCTCAAAAGGACCATTCCCGACATTAATTGTAGTTGATATTCACAGTCGTATTTCACGTACGCGCAGATCCTAAACCAGAGTCATCTTCATCCCTAACGAGGTTTTTAAAACAACTACAATATGGGGCTCTTAAAGAAGGGTATTAGAAGGTTCTTACAGAGTCGGCAGCGCGAGTGTGACGCCCCTGGTGTCGCACACGTTCATATGCCACGGTAACCACTTTCCATCAGGTGGGCCATATGCTTGTCTGCCACCTGTCCACCCATAGCCTGTAATAAAATCTACCTATGCCACTCACAGTCATAATGGCGTAAAACTATAAATATTGAAGTTCTTTTGTCTATACAAAGACGTACTTAATAGTAAAATCTATTTTCAATAGGTTTAAGTAATTCACTTAGGAAAACAAAGAAATAATTACAGTACAACAATGTGGTCATCAACTGTGTATTCAATAAATTGTTGAACAAAATAGTAAAGGTCACGATGACGATAAAATTATTAAATGAGGTCCTTTAAAATACACATACTGCTAAACAAACTGCAATTAAATCCTAAAAAGTCTACAGACCAGCCGCAGTCTTAATATAATCTACCAATTACCTTGACCCGTCCTAGATAATTTAAATTGTCAAGTTTCAGCCTGGCCTGGATTTGAACCTTTTCAAAGTGAGTACTTCAATAACATCAAAAGAAAATAGAAAAAATTGTAGAGAACAAATTGGAACAGAAGAAGAAAAATAGTAAGGTTGCCGGTACATTCAAATTATGTTATATCTCAGTATTAAATGTAAAGACAGTGCTACTCACTCAATACTTATGTTATTCATCTTTATATTTCCACAAACATGATGTTCATTCTAGGAGCCGTTTACCCCAATGGTTATCAACCCTTAGTAATTGTATACATTTAATAACAAAATACAAATAATGATACAGACAAAGTCTAACAAGTGATGAGTCTTTGACTGACATCATATCTGTTCGACTTCTAAGTAGTAATTAGAAATCGAAGATACATCGTTAAATGTCCTGGATATATATATAACCTAATCAGATGCTACAGCATGTACTATTTAAATGTAAAATGTTCAAATAAGGAGAAGTATATTCTCAAAACACGATGCCTGGTCTAACTATTAAAATTTCGCGTTCCATGATATACAATAATGCTTATGAGACTTAATGCGATCATGGGATAGGTACATTACCTACCTTTGATTTGCTTAACGTGACTTGAAGTCAGCCTGTGACCACGGCCGGTGTGACCTGGTCGAAACTACGGGCAAATCAAAGGTAAGTATGTACCTATACCATGATGGTATTAATTCCCGTAAACATTACTGTATCCGATGCCTGGTTTTAAATCTTATTATTCTTCGTGTCAGTGGCAATGATTTCATGTCAGTGGTATTGTGCAAGTGTAGGGGCACGACAAGAGGTGGTCCAAGTTGAGGTAGGTTGAGGTAGAAACCTACTTTATTAATTCTGCTCAAAATCAAGGACTGATAGTTTTTTGACCAATAGGAACGAATTATGTTGTAAAGTAATTAGTAAGTAGTGCGAATGAACCAATTATGACAGAACCTAATAAAGAATAATATTGTATGTCCAACAATATTCTTATTTTTATTAAACTTATTAATCATCGAGCAACAAAAACGTAAACAGGCATTGAAAAATAACCTCAATTATATCTGAATAGAATCTTTTATTAACTTATCGCGTTAGATTACTTAGCTGAAAAAAGATAAAAAGTCGATAAGGCTTCATACAATAATAAACAAAAATATCAAAATAATGATTTATGTACTGCAAAATAAACTAAAACGAAAATTAATGAGCCGAGCATGGTCAACAGGAAAACAAAAAATTAAGACTAGCGTAGGTAGGGTCAGCAATTTATTAGCGTGAGGTAGGTGGGTGGACTGACAATTGATGTAGTTCCTAATGATGTTGAATCATTTTATTGCAAATACTAAGGTTATTTTACATTTTATTGTATCAACAACGACAATTGAAATAGATATGAAGGGAATCGAATATGTGGGTGATATACAGCCACATTGCACCAAGGCTGAATCTGGGCTGTAAATATCTGTCTGATGTTAAACAACCCTATCCCATAGTCGCCTTGTACGACACCGCATCGGAAGAGATCGAGTAGTCCGAAGTCTTAGCCGCGGCGATGGCGCGCCTAGCGCGCCTCCCCGTTTCCGGGGTCGAGTTGGGGACTCTGTAGTCCCCACACCCGAGACGAGGGCCAGATCGTGAGAGATGGCCCTGGGTCGGCCGGGGTGCGAGGGATATGCCTGTCAACCTCACCTTCGGCAACCAAAACGACCCACAGGTGGCGTGCGTTTTAGTCGGTTCGAGTCCGACATAACCTCCTCCACCGGCTCCGGTGAGGAGGTATCCGTGGGGATTTTGCGCACGTAAAAAAAAAAAAAAAAAAAAAAAAAGTCCGAAGTCTACTCTGTCGGAAACCACGCGGTTAATAGTTCGATAAGTGCGAAAATAAATATTAAAAAACTTCCTACAGATAAGAATACTAATTATGCAATCAGTCTTTCTAAATTATAAGTTTTGCAAAAGCTACACATGGTTCATATAAGTAAATCTTACTCAATATGTTATTTATCATGTTGTAACATTCAATGATTAATTATTCCACCCACAGATTTTTCTAGGACCGAATAAAACAAGATAAACAGCTTTAATAGTTTGAAATAGATCTTCGTAGATATGGTCTTATTACAGTGGCAATGGCCATTGATGAACTTTGAAATTTTCTATCCAAATAATTCCACTATTTAATTGTCATCTAATTATATTTGATTGATCACGATTCAATCTATATTTTATTGAATACATCATACTATATTTTTTTACGATATATAGTTATATCTATATATCATGAAGAAATATATGATCGCATGAATATGTTATTTTATAACTATTTTTTTTTTATTTCCTTATGGCATACGTGTTTTATGTTTTAAATTGCTCACGCATATTTCCTTTGAAGCGTAAAACATTCTACTTTCAAATCATAATTATGATGTACTCGTATATTATCTGACTTAAGGAAATAAACATCAACAAATATATCGATTGCTATTAATATATATCCAAAACAACAGAAGATCGTGAGGCATTTTAGCTTTTATTGAATTTTTGCATATTACGTAGTTGAAATAATAACAATACTCAATACTCAATACATTTATTGCGTTCCATAATGAAGTACAGTTGTTCAGGTTAAAATTATTGTTACAATTATGGACCCTGTCGGGCACAGCACAATGTTTGGAGAGAGGAAGAATTTGTCAAACACAATATGTTCACTCTTAATTACAGTTTGTTGATATTACTTATTATATTAAATTTAAATGATTTTTAGTAGGTATAAATGTCATTTTACTCGTTTTGTTTCGGCCCAAAAAGACAAGGACAAAAATGTAATGAAAATGTCAATATAGAATGTTAAGTGATACATATACAATTTATACAATTTGAAAATACATTGGGTTGATATTTTATCAGTTTAATATTAGTATGATATGTCATAAGTCAATCTTGATGTCAACATAGGGTTAATTAATTAAAAGTAAGAGTAAAAATAAAAATACGTCAGTACGAATAAATGTCAGTCAATATATATATACATATTTTAAATTAATTAAATGATATATTTGAAATTATTATTATAAATTATTAAATATATTTATATATACATTTTAAATGAATTAAATTATTAAAATTGAATTAGATTATTAAAATTGCATTAGATTATTAATATTATTTTTTTATAAATTTTGGTTAAGATAATATTTAATTATTCTAGATTGATTTTATTAATTTATTTGCCAAATAAATATGTCCGTACGTATGTTTATTTATCATTTAGATATTCCTGTATGCTGTAGTAGGTTTTGCTTAGTAGGAAGGTTTTTAGTTTGCTTACAAAAAGCTGTAATTTTTTTTCTTCTTTTATGGGCTCTGGCAATTTATTGTATATTTTTACTGACATGACCAAGGGACCCGAAGAATGCATTTCCAGTTTTGAGGTGGGCAGGTTTAATCTATTTTTGTGTCTTAGTGTATATCTAGTTTGTATGTCCTCTCGTGTGGTGTAGTGTCCAGGGTATTTTCGGACAAACTTACATATTTCCAATATATATATGCATGGTAATGTTAAAATTTTTAGGTTTTGAAAGTGGGGCTTACAGGTGTCTGTTTGTTCTATATTTACCAGAATTCTCATCAGTTTTTTTTGTTGAGTGAATAAAGTACCTACTCGCGTCCGTACTATTTCCCCACATAATGATGCCATAGTTTAGCCAAGAGTATGCATAGGCATAGTAGGTAGCCAAAGCAGTCGCCAAATCAGTTGTCTTTTTGACTTCTCGTAGAGCGTAAGAGAATTTTGATATTTTGGCTCTCACCTTTTTGATGTGTGGCTTCCAGCTTATATGTGTATCTATGGTCAAGCCAAGCAAGTCAAACTCTTTAACAACTTCCAATCTGACATTATCAAAACTGAAGTCTATAGAGATAGGCGCTTTCTGGTGAGGGTGGAAGGGCATTATTTTTGTCTTAGCGTAATTTATTTCTAAATTATGCTCAGTCATCCAGGATGACGTTTTATTCAAAATTGAGTCCAATCTCTCATTCAGCTTCAAATTGCTTTCACAGGAGACTAGTATAGAGATATCATCGGCAAATAATACACATTGTTCCTCTATAACTTTTGGCAGGTCATTTATGTAGATGAGAAACAATAAACACCCTATCACGCTTCCTTGAGGTATTGAAGCTTTTACAATCAAATTGTCGGAGCGGATCTTGTCTATTCGGCTAGTGGTCTCGTTGAAAAACTCAATTTCTACTAATTGTTTTCTGTCCGTGAGGTACGATGAGAGCCACTTGTGGGCTTGTCCCCTTATACCTATAACAAGAAATAAGTACCAGGAGAGTCAAAGACACTAAGAGGTTTTTTCAATATAGACAACACATACTGTTACTTACAGTTCATTGCTGTTCAAACATTCAAAATAGATTTTAAAGTTAATAAATACATCTGAAACTTCCTTGGTGTTGCACACGTCCATAGGCCATGGTAACCACTTTCCTTCAGGCGGGCCGTGTGCTTGTCTGCCAACCAAGTGGTATAAAAATAAAATATCAGTTAAAATATAGTACCAGTAAATTAAGACAAGAAGCGTAAATGCTAACAAGCATAAATATTATTTATATGTCCACTTCTTGAACTAACGTCATTCTAAAACGAACTTTAAAGCGAACTATTACAGTTTCAAATCGACTGTATATATTTCACAATGTACCACGGAACATGAGCAGTGTTTACGTGCCGCGTGTCAATTAATGAGAACATTATTCATTTGGTACATTTCCCTGGCGGACAAACATTGATGAAATGAATGTGGATATTAACACGCTTCTATGCACGTTAGTGATGTCTCATGCATGCATGGTACTTGTAACTTTATATTAAAAACACAGTTTTGTTAGTCATGACTTAGGATTTGATTGAACTATTATAATGACGTCATCAATCCTACTTATACATATACTATTCTTTAAAACTAAGTTTATATTTTGCAAGAGGAACCATTTGAAGCTTTTTGATTTATAATGTTTTGGTGGACCCTTGTTCTAAAATATATGGGATCCTTCTCGTGCTGTAACTCACCATTTAACAAGGTGTTGAACAGTTCACTAGTAGTAAAGAAGCAAATACCGGAAGGTGTCAAGGACTCCTAGGTATACAGGCCTCGAATACAACCAGGATTAATATTAAGATGATAATAAATAGTTCATGTTGTCTCCAGGGAACCAGATAAACCCCAAGTGGATTATGAGAAAACTTTTGCCGAGAGTTAGCCTTAATTATAATAAGTACTCGTAATAAAGTATAACGTATATTACCTACAGCTTAAAACTACCTACTCTATTTAGAATTCATAGGAAATGGTATTGAGTTCAAAATAATCATCTATTTAAATTTAATGAGTACCTACCATATTTGCAAAATATAATAATATTATATTTTGTTGTGATATAATATAATAGCATATTTTATTGAATTCACATTTATTCAATTACAAAAACTAAGCTAACGAACCTTTACAGAAATCAAATTCAATTCTTGGCATTTTTTATTCAAACACCAAGGCTTTTCCAGCATCATCCGAATTCTGCCTAAAAATAATTTCCGCAGTATCCAATTAAAAAGCTTACTTGCTGCAATAAAGTCTATTGTTCGTTGGTACACACCGGATATAATCTTTCTCACAGGCGTTCGGAAGTATGTTACCTCATAGAACATAGATGAATGTTTTTCTCTAGAGTAGGTAGTTTTATCACGGGTTTGTAGGAAGGAAAACAATACTAACTTACGTTATGAACTATTGATGTGGAAATAACTTCACGGTATTTGTGACAAACATTAGCGTTATTCCGCATACATACATTGTAGTGTCTGTTGTCTTATTGTTCGTTTAAAGTATGGTGCAATTGTCATGGTTCTCTATCTAATAGGATGTTTTAAAAGATAGTGACCTCGTGGACCCAGCAGAGTAGAATTTGGACCACCCCATCTCTTCCTATGCGGTGTCGTACAAGGCGATTAAGGGATAGGACTGTTTAACATCAAACAGATATATGCAGCCCGGACTCGGCCTCAGATGAATGGCAAGAGTTAACAATACTTCGAACCGAGTTTAATAAATGGTAAAATTTAGGTGTTAATTCACCTCTGCCTAACCCTTCGGGGATAAAGGCGTGATTATATGTATGTAAAAGAAAGAACCGGCCAACTCCTCCTTCATTACAAAGTTATAATTAGTTTTACGTGCCAAAAATACCTAGAATGCCTTTTTCAACTTCCAGCACTATAACCTTTATTAAGTGTACCTACACATGGTCCTGCCATCCACTGGTTTCCACTAGTGGGTATAGTAGGATTTTCAGAGTACAGCCAGTATCCGATCGATCTTGTTAAGTAAATTAGGTAGGTACCTACTGAAAATGATCTTAATACCTTGGTGTTAAGATCATTTTGGACAATTTGCATCTTTGTATCGAGCTGATGCTGACTGTACATGCACTCATACACATGTACCTACTGAGAAAATTACTCAATATTGATCTTAGTATCTTAAAATCAGTTTGAGTATTTGCTTGGTTGACAGACAAGCACACGGCCCACCTGATGGAAAGTGGTTACTGTGGCCTATGGAGGTGTGCAACACGGAAGGAGTCACACTCGCGCTGCCAACCCTGTAAGCACAAGTTTCTATGCCGTCAGTGTAACATACAAAGCAGGCCAAGCTTTTAGTCTTCCCACTGACAGCACAAAAACTCTCCAGTGAGCTCTGGCTACCCTACTCACCGCTGGAAACACAACACAAGGTTATTATGGCCGTGGTCAAGTCAAGATCGATCTAATGCTGACAGTACCCGTACACCCACTCTGAATTATACTCGTACCACTCTTATCCTTGTATACATATCTATATTCTATATCCTTGAATACGCGTATTCTAAAACCACACTACCGTGAGAAATATTTATGACATTATATTATTAAGTCCTTAACACTATCGTGCCTACCAGTACGTAAACAAACAGTCTAATGAGTGATAACATGTCACGGCAACCGCTGTTCACACCCTGGTGTTTCAAGTAATGTGTGTTTAGTAATTTAGCGACAAACTCGCAAATTAACCATAATGTAACTATCAGCAAATATACTTAAATCAATGAAATTATTATACAGAATTGAATTTGATACTGTGTATTTACATGTAACTTATAAAGTATAAAAATAAATATATTCGTAGTTTCTGTTTGTAATCTTAAAATAATAGCTTTTTAATTAAGGATACATGAATCACCAATAGCATAATTTTTAAAACATTTTTTTTTGTCTGTTTATTTTGGGTAATCTCAAAAGAGGCTGAATGATTTTGACAGAATTATCGCAACCTAGCAGAGGAGAACTCGCGGGCACAGCCAGTACAGGCATAAAAAAAAATAGAAAACTTTATTTTCACTAAATGAAAATTAATCAAAGAATACCTCACGTCACATTGACCTTAACAAACTGGATTGAAAGTATTTTAAACTACCAGGCACCTAAACAAGAAGTCAGCCTAATGGTAAGTGCCTATAAACAGCAGGGGTGTCATCATTATTATCAAGTCAACGACCTTTGCCTTTACTGTAAGGAGTAAATAACTAATTTAATATTTTCTATAGCAAACTCAATATCGTTAAATTGAAAATGTTAATTTAAAGAGATTACTAACAAATCGATAATTGAAAGGCAATTGGGGCTAAGCGACCACGTCAGTTGACAGGAAAATTGCTGCGTTGAGTAGTGTTATTAACGTTGCTCAAGTCCTTTTTCCTTTAAAGTTAGAAGTCGCTTATCACCTTCTGCCTACTGACCATTGAAACGATCCAGCTAGTTTCTACACCACTAATAACATAGTATACGCACCTACTAAATAAAACATGTATGTAAACATCATTGACTTCGTAATACCACATACGGCAACAAATTAGAGATTCTATTCGCCAGCTGCTGTTATGAAACCGATCTGATTCATACTAGTTACTTGTGATGCTAAACACGTTACATTTTCACCCATTCAAGGATGTGTATGCTGACTTTTATATTGTAAATTGCTCAATTCCTTTGACTTGTAACCACGTATATGTGATTTATTATAGAGTTCAGTTTGAGGGTACAGTACAGTGCCCTATTAACATACTTGAGGCCGAAGCCTATCGCACCTGTAAGTCGATGCATCTACTAAACAACGGACGAGGATAGAAAGCAGGCCTCTTAAAACTGGGAGGTCAGACGACGGTTGCACCCGGAAAGCGGAGTTATGAATCAAAAACAATGCGCAACTTGAAAATCGCTATGATAATGAAAGTGATAAATAAATTTACATCTCTAATACTTTTCTAACACAGTAAATTAAACAGTCAGATTCCCTATCTGATAAATGACGTCATTCACCAGTAAATTTATTTACACTAATACATAACCAACCCCATATTTGCAAAGTGAACATCATAATATTCTAATATTACTTGTGCTTACTAGAAGCTGATGCAATAACTAAGTACTTATACATATTCATATTTGTACTAACCTCAGGCCTGTTTAAGACGAGTTTAGTGTTATACACCGGTAAATAAGATTGTACACAAAGATTCTTTAACACTACCACCTAAATCTATAGTCCTAGAGGTAAACCAACATCAACAGGAAGTAAATATACCTTTTTTATAGTGCGCAAAATCCCCATGGGTACCCCCACCACCGAAGCCGGTGGGATTATATCGGACTTGAACCGACTTAAACTCAAAACGCACGCCGACTGTGCGGGCCGCCGGTTCCCGAAAGTCATCTGAGACATCCGTCGCACCCCGCCGGAAAGTAAATATACCTACTGATTGACTTTAGCGTAGTTTTTTAGTTTCCTCTCGGGGTTGGAAGTGGAACGGCATTCGATCTAGCATCTACTCACAGGAGTAAGAGGACTCTGGACTCCGAGATTAAAGCCTCGGATGCGTCCGGAACGCCAAGATGATGACTTATATATATGTTGCAAAACCTTGAATGTTAACTCTAAAGAAATACAGAGGCAGGTTTTCTTAATACTCTAGGCAGACGAGTAAAGTGATTATGTCAAAGTTCATATGGTAACTATTAAAGGTGAGAATATAGCAAAGTTGGCTAATTGCAGTTGGGTTCAACTCCGTGTTTTAGTAACAACTTTTGAGCATTTCATGTCATATTTAGAAGCTCAAATGTATTCATACGAGTTAAAGTCTTGTGAAATATAGTTAGGTTATAGATTTGAATTATAAATAATACATACGGCCAAGGAAATAAGTTTACACCTAATACACTTTCGCATGTAAAGGTGTATACTTCCATGGCAGGTGATATGCAATCACAAATGTAACACTTAAGTCTCTTTGGTATTATGAGAGAAATGTATGTGCAATATTCAATATTCAAGAGGGGCATTAGAAATTTTCTTAAGGGTTGGCAGCGCGAGTGTAACGCCCCTGGTCTCGCACACGTCCATATGCCACGGTAATCACTTCCCATCAGGTTCGGCTGTGTGCTTGTCTGCCACCTAAGTGGTATAAAATAGATTTCTTAAAAATAGAAATCTGAATTTAGAAAAATACCGAAGTTACAAGAGTCCGCCCAATAAGAGTACATAGTTTTGCACAAGATCTTACAAAATGAAGTCTGAAAAGATAATTCCAACTTCTCGGTAGTCATTGATTCCAGTTTGAATACTAATTAATACGAATTTGGTTTGGTACCGATGACCGAGGCAAGTCTGGGACGAGGAAAACGATTTCGCAAGGGATAGCCACGCCCCGTCCACAGACCTCGGTGATGAAACACCGTAGGTCGGTCCGATGCCGACATCTCATCTCGCGGTTGATGAGATGCAATGGCAGCTTGGAAGACTTTCTGAACGTTAAACAAAGGCTGAAGTAATTAAAGTTAATGCTACATGCTGCCCCCGGTAATAGAAGGTAGACAGAAGTTCGTAATATATTTACACATTTCGTAACCATTTGTTGGTCGCGCGTTATGGGGATTGAGCTATTTCTCATTATCATGCGTCATCCTCATGGCGATTTTTCAGCAATTCCAAAATTTGAACTTTGGAGTCTGCTTATTGTTTTTAACTGGTGTGTTGGATTTACCAAGAACTGGTACCTAACCTCCCAATCCTGAAATGAACACCTGAGATATAGTCTCATTGGTTGTTACTTAGGTGTCTGATAACGAACGGTTACTAAGGATGTCTTAACATCACCCTCTCTATAACATATCCTTAAAAAAAGGTTGAACAGTTTGAAAATTATATTATCTTTGAATAATTTTATAATATAATATTTCATCAAAATCAATCCAGCCGTTAAGTTATTTCAAGTTAACATAGATACAAACACACATAACCCTACTTTATGTCTTCACCGCAGTTAGGTAAAATTTTAATTAGTATCAATCTAGGCACACACATCAAGTTCTAGTATCTTCTATAACTAAATAACTACACGCGATAGTTTCAAAATAAACTGTAGAATAGTTACTATAGTTAATTGAACAAACAACATCATGGAAAGTGATACAATAACACTTAAAATTAACAAGTTCCAAAAGTTTAAAAATAGCTGTTATGTAAAGATGTAAATTATTGTCAGCCAGTGGCATTGACCTTCGTGTTAACATGCAAATAAAAGGTGAGATCGAAAGTCTACACCTCCAAAAGAAATGTGCCTGCATCTCTCGATTATCTTAAGTTATTTTTTTAAATTTTCTACGTGATTAGCTAACTACGGAGGCGTCATGCGTTCTTAATTTATAATTAGTGATACTTTGACATATTACTGTGTGTTGTATACAAGCAAACAAACATATAAAAGCGACAGTATTTTTAACATGGCCACAAACTTACAGTATACATTTATTTAAGTGCGAAAAATCCCCACGGAACCTAATTATATTGGACTCTAACCGACTAAAACGCACGGCGCCTGTGGGTGCCGAATGTTGGTTGCCGAAGATGAGGTTGACAGCCATATTCCTTGCACCCCGGCCGGGCTTACTGATGCTAGGGTGGCAAACAAATAACAGTGGTTCACTATCTTATGTACGGTACGATTGACACAACCCCATCTTTGCAACTCCTATCGCTGCCCCGCCCTCTAACTTAGCTTGCAATTCGGAGCCCGGGCGGGAAATTTACCTTTAAAAATATTCTACAACATTCTACACAACGCTATCTAGACCCATGGTAAGCATAGCTTAAGTAGCTTGTTACACATATTGATAACTCACTTGTACTTTTCCACATTATTGCTTATTACACCTGACCGGTTTCGCCTTACGGCATCCTCAAAGGTTTATAATGACATTTAAGAACATTCCTATTAGAAACATTGCGACACTCAGACATATTACACATGTGGGTAGTTGTAAAATTATGTATACCAGTATAAATTTTTTCCCAAAATATAGGGAAATAATATATAGGTCCTAAATATATTTTGAATTTATGAAATATGTGTAACAACAAATTCCACCAAGTGCCATCAATCTACAGTATAAATAGTTAAGTAGCTTGTGTTATGGAATCTAGAATGCGGATATACATACTTAAATACATTTTTTTTGTAAATACATACATACATATTATACATAGAAACACCCAGACCTTTGCAAATTCGTGCATTTAAATGTTTGCACTGAGCTGGAATCGAACCCTCCTACGTAGTAGTCGCGTTCACTACCGTTACACAGAGGCTATACTTTCTTTACGTAATGATTTATCTTGACTTTCACGATAGCAACTGACTTCTGACCACCCAAGTCTTCCGACCCCGAGAGAAAAACCTGTGCCATAGCATCTATCAATTAATAGACTTATAGGTGAGGCTTAAAATACTTTTTCTCCAAAAATTTTAGTCCCCAGACACAATTACTGACTTTATATAGTATATAACAATAGTGTTCAAATAAGTGACGTATTCAGCTGATCTTAGCTATTGACATTTCAGTCGATACGTGCTGATGTTGGTAATCTTATTATGTTCCATTAACCGGCAACTTTCGTACAAGTAATGCAACATATTTACTTACAAAATATCACTATATTTATAACCCACAAAATAGTACGTCTTCCTAATTGCATCACCGGCTTAATAACGTATTATTAAATGATAATCTTAAACTATTAACCTTTTGGATGGGAAAATGTCGGTATAGTCGAGATGTTGAGGTTTCAAAACTGTTTTATAAGGTATTGTATGGGTAACCCGCTCGAATGACGTGAGAAGTTCATACAATTGCAATTACTTTGTATAATTTTATTGTTTTTTATGCGATGATAAGCTATACTTTAGGGTTATGAGTCCTGTAATGGGTAAATGTATAGTTTTTTTTCTATACCACTTAGGTGGTAAACAAGCACACGCCTCACTTGATGGAAAGTGATTATCATGGCCAATGGACGTGTGCTACACATTTTTCTGCCGACCCTGTAAGCACAGAGAGTTTCTGTGCCGTCAGTGTAGAAGACAAGCAGGAAGCTTTTGATCTTCCCAATGACAGCACAAAAACTCTCCAGTGAGCTTTGGCTACCCTACTCATCGCCGGGAACATTACACAAGGTTATTATGACCTCAGTATTCTGTAGAGCAGAGGTACTTCCCCAGTCGGACTGCTCAATTGAATGGAATGTACCATCGTGTCCTACTCGCACCAAAAAATATAAATAATAATTCTTGAATACAACAATATTAGTAGTTAAATCGGAAAACTGATATTGTGGGTTTGATTATTCTGTCTATAAGGAAACCATAATATAGGTATGTCACAAATATATCTACAGTTCCATGGAATATATTATGAATACAATTATAATATTTGCCATTATTAGGTATGATATCAAATGATATTTATTGCGATGTTTTTGTAAATAGGAAGCATTATTTGATTTGAGTTAATAGTTAAGCATTATTGCTTGTGTTACGAGTTTTAGATAACTTAAATGAAGACAATTCAAGAGAGATCCCATGAGTTCAGCCATGTCAGAGTAATGTTTTATCGCGGAAAGATACACAAGAAATCTCGAAATATACCTACACAGACAATGATGAAAGACCTTGAAGTCAATAAGGAAATAAGTTATAGTATACCATACTTTATTATTGTGCCTATTGCTTGGCCTTATCTGAAATGAATTATTCAAAATAAACTATAAACTTAACCTAAGCTACCGGAGTCTATGATGGCTAAGGAATATATTATGAAGATATGAATGAATGAATGTGAGCGTGAATGAAATACCTGGCGGAAATTCCACTTTTTATTGTAAACTTATATAATGTTTATATTATATTGGCGTACAATAAAATAGAAAAGAAACAAAATGCCTTTGGGTAGCAAGTTCTAAATTAAGTATTCGTCAAATGTTAGGAAGGTATCGAACCGGATCGAAAAAAACTTCATTAATGTACAATCAACGTCAGAATGATCTTAACTACAAAGCCTCAAAATTATCTTAATACCACGTCCACACCATGTCCACACTAAAGGACTATACCAAATATCAAAACAGTCAACAGGAAGAGGGGAAAATCAAGGCATTAAGTTCATTTGGAGCACTTTGTTCGTCAAGACCGATCTGATGCTGACTGAACTATGTAACGTGAATAAAGATTTTTCAAACATTTCGGATAGATCCCTTTCTAAGAAGCCATTTCATTATATATTTAATACTCACCTTTTTGTTGTCATTTCTTCATATATTTAAGGTTGATTTTCTCTCACATTTTGTGTATTAATATAGAAATTACCTGCAAACAAAAACAAAAGGTCGTTATTAGAAAGTGAAATAAGTCACATCGGAATTTACAGGTGTGTAAAACCTTCTTTGTTTTAAATGAGAAAGCAAAGAAAATCAACAATGTCACTCAAACGCATGGAAATGTTCAAGATGTGATTACGATTAAAAAATTGCCTATTGTATTTGAAGTAGTCTCGATTTAAAATTGGAGATTAGTTAATATATATGCAGTCTTGTATAACGTAGTCATAATATACACAAATATGGGGTGTCCCGAAGCTAAATTGTTCAGTTAATCAAGCAGCGTATGACAATCTATTTTCGTTCGCTGCTCGATTATCCAAAAAATCTATACCTATCCAGAAAACTCGTTTGTTTTCTTACCTAACTGATGACTTTAGGTATTCCATTTGCAATTTAAGATAATGCTAACTTAGTAAAATTAAAAAAAATTCTCCCTGAACATAGGTACCTACCTATGAAATAGCTTCTAACTCGGGGTGCGCTTTACGTCGATTGTCAACACATTCTACAATTAACATAAACTTTTACTCCATAAATAGAACTCCCACTATACTTAAACCATTAAGCGCGACATAATTAATCCACTGTGCAATAATCACGGAAATCCCACGCATTCGTAATCCTCAGTTCACATCAGCAATACAATTCCAATCCCAAAGTTCACTAATTCTAATTACAATCGAGACCTATTATCCTTAAAGCAACTCAAAATTGTCCAATCAAAAGTTCTCCTGCGCTCTAAAAGCTTATATCTGACACAACAAAGAGACTTAGCTTACCTAACATTAATTCCACATAAACCATACGCAAATGGCGAGTAATTTGCAGACCGCAACTACATTTCTTATGGGAAACTGTTACACGCACCTGACTTCAGGGATGGATTTGACTGAAGTAAAAGGGCAGCACTATTTAAATGCACAATATGATGAAAGATTTGACCATTTACCTATTGTATAGACACAGCATTTCTAACAAATTGCATCGCATAAATTCCGTGAACTATGCGTTGTGCGAGTAAGCTAATGTTATTGTTCTTTAATCCCATAGGATGTACGTATAATTATGTTAGCTTGTACCAAAGTAGTAGATATTTTTTACGCCGCGTTGGATTACCACTTAACGTGTTTATAGAGTTTCTGTATAGTCTAAGGTTCTAATGATGAAAGTAAGGTCAGAAAGTTAATTCTGGTAAAAAACAATGGTCAAATTGTGACCGAAAGATGGAAGAAGTACTACCGTTTTCATATTTTCTTCTTTATACCTACTACCTATGATTGTTAGGTGATTACACTAAGATTTTATTGAGATTAAGCTAAAACTACACTAATACGGGATTGTATTTTCCCTCGCTTTAATACAAAATATTTCTAATCTAGTATCACTTCGTTCCACTGTTTTTTTTTTTTTATATTTAAAATTCGTAGTAACATTAATTACATTTTTTTTTAAATGGCATTAAACCATTATAATAATACTTGAACTTATAACAGTTGTACAATACATATAACAATTTTTAAGAAATCCCTGATTATATACACAACTTTATACCACGGGAATTGTGAGATAGTCCGTTTTTTATGCATCTATAAAAACAAAAGCTTATCACAAAATAACGTTTTTACTCAGATAACATAGTTAATTATTTATTGTTGCATAATTTTATATGCCTTTGTCTTTGAGATAAGTGGAGGCAACGAGTGTATGTAACAAAATTAAGTTTTATAATTTATAAGCAGCAATATATATTTTTACAAAATAAGTATAGTGTGTGGGGTTGATTGACAGACGAGGCTCTGCAGTAAAGTCTCTTCTATTTGGCTTTTTCAGGGGTTAAGGGACAGGCGGCAATCAGCAGAAAAAGCCAAGATCATCTTTCAACAAGGAAAGCAGGTTAGTGAACTTATGACTCCAAACTGCAACTTTGGAAGGATTGACGCTATTATGATTCAGGATTGAACCTTGAAGTTTTTCCTTTCACCCAATTTAAATTCATTTATATTCATTTAATGATTTATGTTATCAATATACACAAATAATTACAAAAATAATACATATACATACATTCAAATAATCACATCTTTATTTGGATTAGGTAGAGGTGAATTATCACAGACATTTCACCAATAATCGTATTCGGTCTAGAGCTTATTACCGTATTCCAGGCACTATTGTTGACTCGCTATGCATCTGAGGCTGAGTCTGGGCTGTATATGTATGTCTGATATTAATCTACCCTATCCCTTAGTCGCCTAGCACGCCACCGCATGGGAAGACAAGAAATACAATACACGCGTAAGTATCAAAATAAAACAATAACACATGTCAACTCGTACAGTACGTATCAAATGAACTGAAGCGATACATTCACACGACTAAATTCTCTTTATATAATTTACAACACATTTTTCAAAGTCGCAATCATCCAAAGTCCTCCTCTGTACGTAATACCAAAACCAAACCATAACCGCAGCAGAGGTTGCAAAGGTTGCAAGTCTCTATGAGAAGTGAACTAATTGCAATATTTGTAAGCTGTGAGACTCGCTAAAGTGTGAAACAAAGAATAGTTATCATTAGCACCGTCTAATTGATGAGCTCATGTCTTATGAGGCCAAGTTTTGTAACAAATGTATTATTTACAACAAAGGTTGACTTTCATTATAGGTATTATAAGACCCTTAAGTGTTTTTTATACAACTTAGCTTTTACGGCGACCTATGGACGTGTGCAACACCAGGGGAGTCACACCTGTACTGCCGACCCTGTTAGAACAGAGAGTTTCTGTGCCGTGCAGAAGACACAATCAAGACAAGCCTTTAGTCTTCCCACTGACAGCACAATAACTGTCGGACTGCTCAATTGGACGGAAATACAGTTCGATTTACAATGGTAATTTACAATGATTTTATTATTAAAGCAATGAATGGGACATTTATTGCTTCTCTTGAGTATTTATCCGATTTTTTCACTCTGTTACAAGCATCATGTTCAAGAATATATAGATAGATGTAACAGCGAAACTGAACCGGTTTACCCACATTAATATTTTCAAAATGGTCGAACGTTCAACTTGAAAACCGTTGATCAATAAATCAATCAATTAGCAAATCGCAGTCCAATACTGGACATAGACCTCTCCAAATGTTGGGATGCTTTGGCCTACTGTTTCCACGCTAGCCAGACGGGTTGGTACAGGGTTTTATTTCAAGGTTTCTTTCTCTCGCAGTGTAAATCTTTGAACCTTCCCACCGGCTCCGGGGATATTCCGCACTTAAAAAAAAATGCTAGTCAAGACAAAGAAAACGAAACGGTAAGCCCTATGTCCATTAATATCCCAACAGCCATCATTTAGGCATGATAATTGCGTAATAAATCATTCCGTGACATTGTTAGAGCAGCGAAATTTTAATAAATCATGTTGACTTGTTTAGATTTCGCTACGGTGTTTGTATTTCTCTATCAATTAAAAGAGCTTGAGTTGATTTCTTTGTAGACGTCCATGAAATGCGGTATCACTATAAATTTTCACTTTACTTTGAAAGAGGTGCTTGTTATAGTGCATGACTATAACTTAGACTATCTAGCATCTATGCCTGTTTTTTTTCTTAAATTTCATAATCGATTGTTTTTTTTTTTGTTGAATGCAAATTAAGCACAGATATACAATTTTCTTTATTAGGCATATGAAATTTAGATTTTATTGATTTTTAAAAAGATAGAACATTCAAATGCTGTTCTCCAATGTTAGTTTTCGAAATTTAATGTTAGAAGATTTCTCAACAATGACGTCATAAGCATAGACTGCTAACGATTCAAATTTAATGTTTAAGACATATTAGCACAGTATAATGTTCCATATAACCACTTTTTATATCAAACACCATTCAAATTGCAGTTAGACAACATCATAATGCTCACTGACTCACAGATTTAATCATTCAGAGTCAGGAAAGTTTAATGTACTTGCACAAAGTACATTCAATAATGAATCTTATTTTTGTGGAATAAGAGTTACTAAAATACATTAATACAGTTAAAAAGAAAGCAAAAGTATATTTTCGTGAAATGTCTAATGATTTATGCACTGCGAATCAGTCGATCACCAAACCGGATCTTAAATTTGGCCTTCGGTTCGCTATCATCGACTTTAAGCAACTATTTATTTATTATCTATATTCTTGTTTGTTTGTTGTTGTAATAACTTATTAGAGTAGCATAATATTTTGTAACCGAATAATAATATTTATTCATTGACCAATTCTGTCTAAGTTAATTTTGTAAGTCATTATTTAACTATTATATAATGGTAATAATATCGGAATACTTATATTACTGATATACTTTGTATAATTACGATATATATTTCTTGTATGTTATGTATTTGCCAGGTCCACGTAGAGCGAGCAATCTTTGCTGCGCGAGGAAACTGTCTCCGAATGACCAATACAGTCTCGCGCATTTTCCACGTCTACTTAGACCGAGCAGAAGCACTAGCCGCGTGAAACTATTCGGTTTGTGTGGATATGACTATTAATTAAAATTAAATACCACTCAATTAAATGCTTATAAAGGATACTTTTATAATTAAATTTAGACAGGAATCAAAATTGCAATCAATTCGCAATCAAGTTATAATAAACAATTATTGATGACGATATCTAGATAATTAAGTGTTTTTAGTAAAACCAATCGCATTTAAGATTAGTTTTACTAAACTGCAATAGAAACAATCAATTAGTCATGATCAAAATATAAAAAATCTAATCAGAAATCTGAAAATATTAACTTTGACCTTAAATTCAGAACGCATTACTTACGTTTACAATAAATAATAGGTAGTACCTTATATAATTGGGCACACTTGAATGCGTTTATACTATTTATATGTACATATACATATGTATAAGATTTTATGGGCGAATCCACTAAAATAAACTTCCTAACGCCTTTATAACTTTATTAATAGCACTTAAATGTTTCTCTTCAAAGGCAATAAAAATCACACTTCCTATATCCTACTCATTTGGGTATTAACTACTCTACGACATTCGTATGAAGAAAACATGTGGTATGGACCAGGAAGCCTTATTCGAGTTCTATTTTACAATCCAGAAAAGTTCCAGATGTCGAACGAGAACTTTAGGAGAAAGCCGTGATAAGTGACATCGCTACAGATATTTCGTAACATAAAAAACTACATATAGCTGTCGACTCGCCGGTTAATCTTGTAATAATCTGTGACAGCTTAATCACGGCTGTCGCTGAGTGTACAATGAGATTAAATCATATTCTACTTATACAAGTGACAACTACAGTTGACAGTAAAATCTTCATGGTGTTGAGCTTTCGTGAGGTTTTTTGAACTGTAATTCTTTATAACATCGATGTCACTTGCACCCTTTTGCCTTTCAACCGCCGATATTTATTTGTACTGCTGAAGTAGTAAACTTATTGCTGGTGTGTGAATACTGCAGCAGAATATACTAACAGTCCTAAAGGTCGCTACCCTACCGTAACCATGTGTTAAGTACTCGTTTTATAGCGGTATAGTTACATAATATACATAATGTGGCAGATATCGTAGATATTATAATATATAATGCTGCTATAACTAAACAAAGAAGAGATAAAAAATCTTCAGCTAAGTGACGGTTTTTTGTTTTTTTGCTGAATTTTAATAAGTATATTATGATGAGATAATATATGATCTACATAGATATGACTTTGTACTCTGTCTTATTCTATACCATAGTTTGGAACTCTTTTATATATAGGTATGTCCGACTAGACACTTGACCAATTTTTTATAAAAAACTTTTCTACATACATACATATTTATAATCACGCCTATATCCCCGGAGGGTTAGGCAGAGGTGAATCAACACCCACATTTCACCAATCATTGTATTCGGTCCCACGTAATAGGGGGTGAGCCTATTACCGTCTTCCGAGCACTATTGTTGACTCGATCCATGCATCTGAGGCTGAGTCTGGACTATATATATCTGTCTGATGTTTAACAGCCCTATCCCTTATTTGCGGTGTCGTACAAGGGTACAACACCGCATGGGAAGAGATGGGGTGGTCCAAATTCTACTCAGCCGGGAACCACGTGGCATTTAGTTTTCTTTGATTAGATAATACGCGTATGTTATTCATATTGACAAATATATCAATCAAGTTCTTCAATCACAGACTACAAATTTTGTGTCAATCTAATATTTATGATGAGTTGTCAAAACGGATTCATTTATTATTGATTCAGAACAATCTTGAACAGCTATCAATGATTGCAAAATTTCTATTGACGATACATATTATAAAATCAAATAAACTATCCTAAGACGAATATATAATGATGCTTAACTTAATTAAACGCTAACAAATATATTCAAAGTGTTTCATCAGAGCAAAAACCATGTCAATAGAGTGTTATATTTATAAACAAGAATGCAAAAAATATTTTTTTTAGCACTTAGGCAAGATTTTTGGTACACGGATTCCGCTCCTCAACTCAGTAATTTGATTTTTCTTGGCCTTAAAGGATATTTGACCACAAATCTCAAAAGAATATAGCCCCGTTCAGCATTCAAGAGGCGTGCCGAATTGCCGCTGAGGTTAGCTTCAGTGGGGTCTGACATCGATCATCAGCTGACATGTGTCAACCGTATGTTATTCACACGTTGTACTAACCACTGACATGCTTTGGAGGGTTATACCTACATTTCATCAATTTCAGTTCTTCTTAACGCGGGGAACATTTTCAGGCCCCACGTTGCTACTGAGAGCTTCGAATACTACACACCTGAAAATTAAACTCAGGTCCACACGGTAGCATTGAAACCATAACACAAACATCAACTAAAATATAAATGACTCATCGGTAAATCTGTCGGTATGTTATTGTGTCCTAGCAAAGATTGGACCTAACAAATGTATTTATAGTCCAAGTTTGTCAAAATTAGCTAGTATCGTATGTCTGACTCAGTGTACAATAATATTACCGTTACAGGCCACACACTCTGATCGCGGACTGTTATAAATTATTATAATATATGTAAATGGCAAGAATAGAAGTCTAACAATGTGTTATGTTTCAATAAAATGTAATTCAAGAACTAAAAAATACGATTGTGATTTGCGTGTATATGGGAATCGTTGAAATACGCCAAGTCAACCGCCTTATGCTGATTGAGAAACCGTAACGTGAACTTATTCGTTTTTATTAGTCGACACATTTCATTTGGTTTAGTATTTCGACAGTTTTCTCTTTTATGTTAACTAAATGAAACCCTCCGACTAATCACGTTAGGACAGTGATGAAAATTTCGTTTTTAAACCGGGTATTATTAGGTACTAATCGAAGTCGCGCCTCCCCATATTCGGGGACAAGATGGGGACTCCGCACACCCGAAGAGGGCTATCTCATAAGAGACTCTCTCGTAAGAGAGCCGGGGTGTAAGGTATATGTCTCAGATAAACTCATCTCCGGTAACCGGAGGCCAACACAGTCGACGTGCATTTTAGTCGGTTTAAGTATGATATATCCTCCTCCACTGGCTCCTGTGGTGGGGGTATCAGTAGGGATTTTGCGCACAATAAAAAAAAGAAAAGATAGTTATCGGAGTGGAAACGTATTATTGTTCTTGAAACTATTTTACAATTGAAAATTTCAACCGTTCAGTATATCTTCTCCTTCGAATCAGCTCGATGAAGTCAATTTATTGCATCATCCTGGATGTCACACACAAACTTTTACATCGATATGACAATTAGAAGTTGGTTTATTTGGAAGCTAGTAAAACGGTTTTAAAAAGTAGATCAATTTCCCTATAAATATTACGTATAAATCGCACCTACACCTCCAATTCGCAACATGCTGAGTGAAACGCTACGACATCGACGCTAGTGCGGTAATATGACCGCACACAAATACAGACACTCTATAAACACACACACTCATTTATGACGCTCACACGCAGGCTTCTTACTAGCTTAGCTGCGAAAACTCTTAGCGATTCAATTTTATAAGTGGATGATGTGGATTTTCTACTCCATTAATGTAGGTAATCGCTCCATTTCATGATTATATAATTTATTTATAAGTAGTAATCTATATTCTACTGCAAATTACGCAGTACAATCCAGAGTACTGTAGTTAGCAAACTATGATGTAGGTGTTCAATGCTATCACCACGCTATACACACGTTTGCAACACCAGAAAGTGTCACTAGAGCATTTTTAATTTTCATCTAATGAGAATATAGGCGTCGGAAATGAAGATAATGGAAAATGGTTATTGGTTATATATAAGGAGGCAAGACATCACTAGATTGAATATATTATCATGTATCATTGTGTACCTACGTTTGTGATAAAATTTGAGAACGAAGAAAAATACTTTTTTTTTAATTATTCATAGAAGAAGAATATTAAACAGTACTTATAATATGGCAGGCTCGGTGGGGGAGTCCCATCGTTTAGTATTTTTCTTTGTTTTCTAATTTTATCATGTGATAAATGTCAGAATATTTTTTTTATTTTAGATAATATGAGACAGTTTTTAACTGATAAATTCGTAGAACTCGTGTGTTATTTAGATCAAGTCAGCTACAGTAGACAACATCTATTCTTAATAGTTAACTGATAAGACTGTATCATAGCAAGTGAATACATGTGGTCTCTGTTCACCCCACTGGGAAAGAGGCATGAATATTTGTATTAGATATGCATGTAATTTATAATCATGTGTTAAAGTAAATTTAATTCTTATCTCTTAATTAGATTGAAAATGAATAATATAGCAATACAACTATGTAGAAAATTATTACTAGGCAGTGCATAATAGTTTCTGGAGGAAGACTGGTACTTTCTCCAAAAAACTGAAAGTGGAATTGAATTTGTATGAGAGTATGTTAGTCGTATAACGTAATCACTGGATTATTGATGGAAGCGAAAAAATGAAGATGTCATTATCATTATCGCTATATAGTGAGTTCCAATCATTCACTCATACTACTATTAATGTCAGGAACTCGTTGAAAATAGCTTGAAAAAATTAGGTAAAGATACGTTACACATGTTACTTTGTAATTTGTAAATCAGTTCATAGTTATTAGGTGTCGTTTGTGTCGTTAGTGTTGTTGAGTGTTAATAGTGATATTGGTTGTTGTTTATATTGTTAGGTGTTGTTAGAATTGTTGGGTATTATAAGTGTTGTTAGTTTGGTTGGGTGTTGATAGTGTTGTTGAGTGGTGTTAGTGTGGTTGGTTGTTGATAGTGTTGTTGGGTGCTGTTAGTGTTGTTGGGTGTTGTTATTGATACTTTAATGTTATTGATTTTTAGTGCTTTTTCAAAGGTAAACGCCACTAAAACCCAAAAGTTACATACTATCAATAATATCAGTTATAATGTTTCAAGTCTCAACACTCTTTTTAATAGTGTATGGAAGTGCGAGAAATGCGAAATAGCCACTTATTGCGTTGCAACCACATAATATGCGTAAACGAGTAATTATTTGTTGACAATACTCATCGAATATGTACGCGTGTATTAACATAACAGCGTAAAACTTCCTTCCTGAGCAGCTGACGATACTTTCTTTCCTTTATTAATACATACGGCACGGATTAATTGCGCAAGTGCATTGCACAATATAGTAAATATACCATAAAAAGCGTGTGATTGATGTTGCGACTGATATTTACTGATGCCCGGTTAATGGCAATAGGCTCGCCAACTATTACATTGGGATCTAAACATAAACTGGCGTTATGTGGGTGCTAGCACCTCTGCCTACCCCTTCGGGGATAAGACGTGAGTTTATGTTATATTATGTTATTTACTGATATATTCCTTATAATACGGATAAAACGAGTACCGGCGATCACAGGCCTCTTACCACTTTTTAATAACAAATAATATAATATTTTAAGACTTATAACGAATATAACCTTTTGACAGTCAGAACTTTTGACCTTCTAACCTACGAGATTCAGATGAGTTACTTTGTGACCTATATGAATAAATATATAGAATTATAAATATATAATATAAAACTAACATATACTGTCAAGTAGTTTAATTCTCATGTATATGTATAACAGAACTCTATTGAATAATAGAACTTTATTGAGAACAGAAAAAGTTTTATTGTAAAGAAAAGAACAAGTTTTATTGTAAAGAAATAGCTACACTATGGCTATGTATACAAAGCGGTTACAAAGTAATGATAATCGTGTAATTTAGGGTTAATATAATATATACATTTGCTTATAATAACTGTACAATCTAGGGTTAAGATACTAATTTGCACATGACAGTCAATCACCCGAAAAATCGAGGCCCACCTCGATTCTGCAAAACCAAAACCAAAAAAAAACCATTTAATTTTTGACTATAAAGCAATATGGTTAAGGTCCAAACTTATAAAACTCTTAGCAAAGTGAACAAGAAAGTTTATGAAACTCATTTTATTTTATTTTGGACTTATAAAGTCTTAAATTTAATGCCATTTTTGCATTGTCTGTGGTATATATATGGATATATATGTGGCATTAGTAGAATCAAGGGCCTTGTCAAATAGATATGTAACTCAATAGGTACCCATGGATGACTTTGCAGGTACCCAATAATTTATCTATTGCAACTATGATTCCTGTTCAGTGAAATAATCGCTTGAATCTGTCATTGTGGTATGAATGTGAACCTTGAACTTATCGTCAATAAATGCATATCGATTTTAATATAGGGCTATATTAACATGTTTACCTATTTATGTGAATTTATATCATTGATGAATTCAATGCTAAATACAACAAAATAGGATTGCCTAACACACCTCTGCCTAACATATGCAGGCGTAAATTTATAAAAAAAATAAAATCTCAACCTTACATAGGTTTGACCTCTCGACAAGCCAGTCAAGTCCACGTGACCACGGGTGCTTCAACGCATCCGAAATTTAGGCCAAAATAGTAAGTATGGAACTTAATCGCCAAAATTCCCGAACTGTTACATAATTATGAATTCACACCGCTTTAGTTTAAAAATAATATTACTTAAGTTTTTAATTTACTTATGTATAAATAAGCTTTAATTTATGTATTTAGTATATTTTCATATAGTTGTAAGATTGCTATAGACCTAGCCTACCTTACTTTCCTTTGAGCTTGTTCAAAACTCAGTTCAGCCGTTTTGCAGTTGGACCGGATCTAGATATTTTCCGTTGGCCAGTGTATTTATAATGACGAATGTACGGGTTTGACGTTTATGACAGTCGTCAACACGTGACATAAATGTCAAATGCCATAAATTTGACATTCTATTCTATAATACACCGGTCAAGGAATTATCATTTGTCCAGAGGAGCTGATTTTTCTACTTGCCTAACTGATATTCTACAATATGTTGTTTCACATACTTTCCGAATACGTGAGTGACATTTATTATTAGGTTACTTTGGCACATGATGCTTCTACGAATTGTACTTCGTAGAAGCATCATGTGACAAAGTAACCTGTACAGTCAGCATCAGATTTTGACTGACAAAGTACTCAATATGATCTTAATACCAATAGTTTTGAGTCAAGTCAAACTGTTTTATTGATTTATATTGAATCATACGAAATAAAGGTATGTATAAATATTATTATTAATACAAATATTATTATTAAATGTTTTATGCTTGTTCTTATGTAGGTGGACTATAGTTGCCTGAACAAATAAATGAATTAAATTAAAAATATTAGAACAATCTGTCAACAGGAAGGAGAAAATACCAAGGTGTTAAGATAATTTTGAATACTTTGCTAGTCAAGATCGTTCTGACGCTGACTGTACCGAGCCTGTTCTCTACCTCAGTAATACAAACAACTATCTAAACCAAATTTTAAACACATCTAAGCTTATCTGAATTGGAAAATCATGCCGATACCGAAAATTTGGCACAAACGTAGTAATTAGATGACACGTTACCTTACGTAACGCGAGTACGAGAAATGCGAAAGTTCCCATTTCACTGCGACTTCCAACGCCAATGTTATGCGGCGATTTCTCACCTGACTTCGCATACTTCATAATAAATGACTAGACGTGAATGGCGTAGTGGTACAAGTAATCACTTTGTTAAATGCCACTACGTTGAGTATACCGAGTTCAACCCCATTTTTTATTTTTTGTGATTCATGAGTACTTGTTTTGAGTTTAATTTTTACTTTAATTAATTTCGTTATATTTATGCAAGTCATAAAGGTTTTCACTTCATTTTCTTTCCTTATTTTCTCTGTCGATTTCACTTGCAACTTGGGTATTCTTAGGTGACGGTAACCTCTTACCTGTGACTCGTTCACTATCTGTATCGTATAAAAACCTTCTGACCGAGTTGAATTTTTTTCTAGATAAAAAGATACTTTCGCATCATAATAGTTTTGTGTAATAAGTGTTCGACGTCTAGATACAATTTTTCTTTATAAATAGTAGGTGGAAATCCATCTCTTCTAGTAGTGAGCGGTTAATGTGGCCTACTCACGTTTTGCACACCGAATAATGATGTCACACGGATAGATTATAGGGATAAATAATAAATAAATAAATATTCTACAACATTCTACACATCGCTAGAAAGACCCATGGTAAGCATAGTTTAACTAACTTAATTAACTCATGAGGAGATTATTTGGATATTTGTCGCACCATTAAGGCCTGGAATTCATTACCAGCTAACGTGTTTCTTTCTTCCTACAGTACCGGGTTCTTTAAGCGGGGGCCGTCAAGCTGACTGTCACCATTGTAACATGGTATATGTATGTAATTGTGATCCTCATTCCTGAGACTTTGCCTCAGCTCTCCATCAGGCGAGGCGAACCCTAATTGATGTGTCCTACATAAAAATTACGTAAATTTTAAACCTAAATCAATTTGTAGCTACTTGATGTTATACAGTGTCATAATGATTTGATTTGTATTCACGAACCTAGAAGACTCGTATACTTTATAAAAGGATTGAAAAAAAAAAGTTTATCGTATTGCGGAAACTTGTGTAAAACTTGTTAAGTGTCTTTGAGAACATTCAAACAAACTTTTTAGGTTAATTTTTACGCTTATTAAGTTGTCACGGTGTTATTTTTGATAATCATTTAAACGTCCATTGAGTAATTTGAAAAAAAAATGTGTTTTCTTAATGCGGATGCTAACATAGCGACTGGAACTCCCATTTACTTTTTTTTAATAAAGACTTCTATTTTTTTTTTTATACAACTTAGGTGGCAGACAAGCACACGGCCCACCTGATGGAAAGTGGTTAACATGACCCATGAACGTGTGCAACACCAGTGGAATCACATCCGTGCTGCCGACCCTGTCAGAACAGAGATTTTGTACCGTCGGTGTAGAGGACAAAGCAGGACAAGCCTTTGGTCATCCCACTGACAGCACAAAAACTTCAGTGAGCTCTGTCTACCCTACTCACCGCCGGGAACACAACACGAAGTTATTATAACCGCGGTATTCTGTAGGGCGGAGGTACTTCCCCAGTCGGACTGCTCAATTGGGCGGAAATACCGCCGTGTCCTACCACCTCGAAAATCGTTGGATCATGTATTTTATGATATCCTTTTATGGTATATTTAAATAATTATGTCCATAAGACCACCGCGGGAGATGAGACAATTAAATTAGTCGAAGTGAGCAGGAAAATTTGTAAACAACACATCAATTAATTTCAATATCTACTACAGTTTATTGCTGAACATAAACCTTTTCATAGTGTTCACCAAAGTGCCAGTCGTCCGCTCTCCTTCTTTGCCTTTCCTAATTTGAGTCATGGTGACTTTTATGGGAGCCGCTGCCGTGTGACCCATACATCATCAGAGCCTTGTCCGTCCATCTGCAGGTGTACCCAACTTCATGCTCCCCTCAGTTCATAGCCAGAGCTCACTGGAGAGTTTTTGTACTGTCAGTGGGAAGACCAAAAGCTTGTCCTGCTTCGTCTTTTACACTGACGTCACAGAAACTGTTGACAAGGATAGCGCGAGTGTGACTCCCTTGGTTTTACACACTTACATAGGCCACGGTAACCACTTTCCATCAGGTGGGCCGTATGCTTGTCTGTCACCTAAGTGGTATAAAAAAAATACTTCTAAGTATTTTGACACATCAAAAAAACATGGGGGAAAAAATGTATTTGCACTAAAGTTTCACGATTAGGTATGCACGTTTGAATAGTTATTACGAATACATAAGTATTAGCGATTATTGCATCAACGTGTTTGCATATCCTTGGATCCACGCTCTCGACTCGAGCACTTATCATACTCAACGATCCGCTGCTTGACTGCCAAGAAGGTAAAACCATATGATGACTGTTGTATGATATATTAGCACGTCAGAGTAGGTGATTATTGAATAAATAAATATATTTGTTTTAGATAATGTCAGATCGAAAAGGTTGTATACTTAAAAAACGTTATTTTAAATAGTTTCTTGCTATTGTTAAATAAATATTTAAATTGTGGTTTATTTGTGGGTGTTGATCGTATATACTTCTCCAGTTAAAATTAAAAATCAACATCCAACACAAATGTTTATAAGAATTTTGAATAACGAAGTCATGTCCAAATAACTTAGTTTATCTGAGCATTCCCCCTTTATAGAAATGATCGCAGGTTTAAGTGCCGTCTTGGATGTTGATTGTCTTCAATGTAAATTCATAGGAGAAATAAGCACACGAATTACTTAATTTTTTTTAATGTCTGCTTAGGTAAGCTACCATTTCAGATTTTTCAAAGACTGACGTCGAAAATATCTTCGATGAACATATACACAAACTTCAGCAAATTTTGACCATCCTCCTATTTTGAAAGAAAATTAAAGTCCTGTTATAAACCGTTGAAGTCACAATGTTATAAGTCGGTAAAGTTTAATATATCACCTACTTCCTTTGTTAAATTACGGTCATAATACGATAGTTCTGATATGTTGATATCATATATCTGTTGAACGAATTGTTTCCCTACGTAAGTATTGGAACTTTCAAAGGAAGTTATTGCCATAAAGACAAGTATTTAAGTGTTACTTCCTTTGGGTGGCTATTACAAGATATACGCAATTACTTAATAAATACTTGGTGTTGCTTTAGTACAAGAGATAATTCTTTAATCGACAATCGCCGGTCGATAAAGTATCTCCCTACAAATATTAACGTGGTTGAACTAATTAAGGGAAAGGGAAAAATTATGAAGGTGGAAATGACGTGGCATCATAAAAAGGCTTTACCAGTTCGTATTTTCTTCAATAAGTTATTAAATTGGAATACACACATACAGTACAGTCCCCAATATGAATGTGTATACTAGTTTCTAGTTATATAGGTATATTTCTATTTCTAATATGACTGTAATAAGTGATTACTAGTGAACAGGTTTTTATGCAGAAATATTAAATACCAAACTATGTTGTCAAAATACCGTGAACCATGAAATGGCATTTAAATAAATGAATTTTAATAAGTATCAGGATTATGTTTCACACTTTTAAACAATAAAATCTAAGCCGGCCATGTGTTAACCTTTGACCGCATAAATATTAGTCAACATACGAGTATTTATGAATATTGCATTTTTTATACCACCTAAGGTGATCTATAGCATAGAGGCGTGTGTTTGCCACACAACCCACCTGATGGAAGGTGGTTACCGTGGCCTATGGACGTGTGCAAAACCACGAGAGTCACACTTGCACTGCCAACCCTGTAAGCACCGTGAATTACTATGCCGTCAGTGTAAAAGACAGGACATGTTATTGGTCTTCCCACTGACAGCACAAAAACTATCCAGTGAGCTCTGGCTACCCTACTCACCGCCGCCGGGAACATAACACGAAGTTATTATGGCCACGGTATTCTGTAGGGCGGAGGTACTTCCCCAGTCGGACTGCTCAATTGGACGGAAATACCGTCGTGTCCTAGTTCCTTCAAAATAATAAGTCAAAAATATTAACAGCTGATTTCTGTTGGATATACGAGGTACTTCCCCAAGATCAGTCCCTTTGTTGTTTAATAAAGTGATTTCCCTTTAAGATTAGGTCAAATTTTGGTTGTTGATTGTTTGAAATTCTCATAAAGTCATATACAGTTAGTTTTCAGAACTAAAATAAACTCTAAAATATTTGCAACCGAAATCAATTCAGGGTGATACTAAAAGAAAATTCACGCTACACTAGTTAAAACAACAAATCGATACTTAGAACAAAATCGAGTCACGATTAGGTAATACCGATTACGTAAACGGTCTACCGAGTCATGATTGCCATCAACCGAAATAATTACTGGTGACATTGCATCACGCGGTCAACGCTACGAAGGCACCTGGGCATCAAACAATGCGGCGTACATCAAAAGAAAGTCGCTTGCACACATGATGACCGTGAAAGTGAACAACGTAGAAACAATAAAACGAACTGCAATTCCGTGACTTGGTTTACGTCTTGTAACGTAACTGTTACGTAATAAGTATAATCGGACGTACACAGCCGTAATTTGTTGCAGGTTTCACGAAGCAATTAATACAATGTGTGAGGCCTCATCATACGCATATGAGTACATTATTTGCGATGTAGAAGTCGGAATTGAAATCGAAAGGATGTTGTTATGTATTGACCTTTAGCGTCAGGCTACAACCGGTGGGAATAGGTACTAATTACCAGTTTTTTGTACTGAATCGCTACGTAGCTGTCCTGATAGAAAGCTGTTACGTGTACCTATTAATTTTCTGCGGATAACTGGATTACCAGATAAGGTTCCAAATACGGTGATAAATACACGACAGTTAGCAGATAGTGGTTTTCTTTTGTTTGCAATTCAGTGAGAATAGGTACATCTCTAGTCGGGCTGCTACAAGTCTAACTATACGTCACTCTTCACTCAAAGGAGACTTTAAAATAAATTTGAATTGCCAGGTAGTATGGACATACTGGTGTTAAGGTGGGTTCAGACCAGCGTGATGACGCGTATTGTAACATTCGCAGCAAGTATATCAATACGCTATGTGCTAAATACTTGCGTCTCGTTACACGTTTATTTACCCTTACTGACTATATGATTGTTCGCTTTGTAATACCAAATTACGTCCCCCTGACGGTCAGTACACAAAGGTTAAGTACTAGTTTTAATTAATTACAGAACAAAATATACATATTGAATAGAGTACACTGACATTTGAACTACTAGCATTACACAAACATTAATGATTAGTTAAGTGTGACCACAGGTTTAGGTAACCTGTGGTCGTGTTTAACCGATAGTCTGCGATATTTGAATACCGCACAAGCTACAGTAATGCTAAGATTGATTAACGATGTTCTTAGAAGCTTGCGAATAAAATGTAGGTATAGCTTACTTGAGTACAGTTGAATGTTCTGCGGTAGGTATCGTTCAAAAGTCTCAATAAAAGATTATGTCATGACATCGACACAGCGACGCGACGTTAACACGCGTGAGAAATTACTTGGTAACAGATTTTATTCATGAATTACATATGTGTGTACGCGACCTTAAATAAAGTATGTTACACAATAAGAGCCCTCATTGTACACTTTATGAGCTATTTTGATTGATACAATTATCGTTGGTAGCCAATAAAACTTTCTTTTTTAAAGCTGATTATTATTTAAATGTGAATGCATAGACGTAGACGTGTAATGATGTAATGTAATATACGATATAGTAACTAAAGTTGTACAGTCGTAAGAGAAGCACATGTTACGATTATACTTGCACAGAAGACATCAAGAACTATACATTCAAGATAATTTTTTAGAGAAGCTAATGCACAATTGTCTTTAAAAGAATAATAAAACTGTCATTTAGGTGGATCACGCGAATTTTGAATGTGGGAACTACCAAAGAAAAATTACTTGAAGTAATTACACTAGTGTAACAACAGCCTAGAGAAATTTCTTACTGTATTGTCACACTGTGAAGATTTTAAGTGTTTGGGGTCTTAATGACATCTTTGGGGCCTAAGTCAGCGTCATCAGCTAGCCAGCACTACTGCTGATTGAAGCAATTTTCCTCTTAGATTGAGGGGTAAATCAGTATTGAAAGATAGAGTGAACCTCGTTAGTAATGTGACTTTTAACAATTTATATTTAAAAAAGTAATAGATATGGCTATTCTAACGTCGAACCTGTAGTTTAAGTAATAGAAATTCAACCCTAAAACCACAGTTGATTTCATAAACCTTAATACACCTTTCGATGCTCTACCAACAGACCCATTGAACTTTGAGCGCCATACCATACCTCTATGGTTTATGTGATTAACCTTTACACTTGACTATAGTGATTACCATGTCACAATCTATAATGAGTGTTCGGACAAATCAACAATGAAGTCACAATTACAGGCTCGAGACATCTAATCGCACGATTCTTATGCAAATGTGACGTTTGTAGCATATTTAACCTATTATATAACTGCAAACAAAAGGTAATATGTACATCGATTACATTGAAAGAGCTGTCACGATATCAGTCGTTCAGTGATATGTAATGTATATCTATCTAGCGTTCCACACGGCTTCACACTGGTATTTTATGATTTCCCGTTCTTCTAAAGTTTATTTAGGACTAACTGGCCGTGCGGTAGTGTGGAGTTAACCTAGGTTTTTCATTTTATACAGACCGATCAATTTTTATGAAGATCTTTGGTGTCAAACAATCTTACCCTGTATGCAAGTTGGTACTCTTTCTTTTTGATCTATAGAAGTCGAGCGCAGGCTTTTATCTCGGTGTTAGGAGGATTAAACGGTAGTCACTCTCGTAAAAGCTAAGATAAGCCAAATATAGTAAAACAAAACCCGTGCTCCAGAGTGCATGTTTTGGATGCAACTGAGGCTAACGCTATAATTATGATGATAGAAACCCATATCAAAATCCGTTACGTAGTTTAGAAGAAATGAGCGGAAAAACAAACAGATGAATAAATAAACTGGTATAATAATGGTGGCAATGTTATAATTTTAAAATCGTAAATGTTGTTGTCATCAACATGTTTTCTTAACAACTGTTTTTAAAATTTATTAAATATCTCTCTTCGAATTTCACTGTACAGGAGACCATGACTTGGTAAATATTTTTTAACTTATCCTGATTTATCGAAGCGATAAAGTGTAAAGCTTTTTATAGTTTTACACATCTTTCAACATTTTAATGTGTTAAAGCAGAAGGCATCTGTTGAAACCGGTAAATTAAAGATTAACCAATGTCCGTCGCATCGCAGTTCTTGCAATTTTTGTAAGAGATTTACTATATGAATGTGATTAACAGACAGATGATACAATAAATATTCTTATTATTTAACTTATGGCAAACATCATCACAATGTTAGGGTAGCTTACTCCTTCTCCTATTCATGGTTTGGGTGATACAATTTTTATGTGAGCAACTGCCTTCTAACATCCTACCCCAAAAGGTAAACTTGCATCAGAGCCTCAGCTGTCAATAAATGCCGACTTGCTGGGTGATGTGAAATCGATGTCAAAGATCTTGATGGTGCTCTATGCACGCTATTTTACATAAGAAAGTAAGTCATTTAATCTGCATCCGATTATAAACAAAAATATTTAAGAAATCGAACTAAATTTACATAGCAATCTATAAACAACTTATCAAAGTTCGACAGTACAGTCACACGCTCGCATGAAATGGGTTACATCGATTAATAAAATGTCGTAACCCGTCGTTTACGACAGTGGTTTGGTTGGTCAACCCGTAGATTACACTATAATCGATGGGTTAAACTAATCATCATCACGGTGTTAGTCTAGGTTACACAGAAAGTTTGTACTCTCGCGCTCGGGGTCGGTTTACGCCGTCTCCTTCGACTGCTGTCTGATCCCAAAATCGCGAAAGGAATAATCCTACAGTCCTGGATTCTCTAATAGGGGTCTGAAAATACATCTATCGAGATCGTTAAGGTAGGGACCGTCAATCTAAGGACCTTTCGCAATAGCGGCCAGGTCGGCCGTTAACCCAGATTACCTACTGGTGGAGTGCGGTCAACTTGACGAACTTAACGAAGGAAAGTCATTAAAAGTTGTACCACTTAGCAGGTCTCTTCGATCAAAAAAATCTTTGTAGTGTTCTCTAATTAGATTATACAATAGGCCAATCCAACAATCACTCAACAAATAGAATAGGCCAATCCAACAATCAATAGGCAAATCCAACTGGCATAGGCTAACAAAGCCTATCTCAGTTATACAGACCTCTAAAATAGACTAGGTGAAGGCCATACTCTACTTACACTGGCCAATTACTGCAGGTACGCAGACCGATGCATGTCTAATATAAATCAAACTGTCAACATAACGATAACGATCGGAAATGCCACTCGAGCATTTGATTTAAGATATTTCTTTACGATATACGAGCGTTATTAATAGGTACTGTTCCTTTTTTACTTCAGGGACAATTTATACTGATAGAAAGGAATATTTTGCTTGACAGGTATGTACCACATTTTGTTATACACCGATTGTTTTGCCCATGGAACTATGGGCATGCAAAAGTTCCTCTGGAACACCTAGGTGATCCCTCTAGGTATTCCAATAGTAAACCCTCTTTCTCATTATCTTTTCATGATTGACATACATATAAACACCTCAACAAAGTCTAGGGAACAAGATGACCCCAATTTTTTTTTTCGTGTAAATCTTGTTTTGCAAATAACTGGCAGCAAATAAATAAAAATAGGATAAAGTAGATTACAGAGTTGTTCGAAATTTAAAAATAAATTTAAATAAGAAATGATTTTCGAATATGGAGGGAAAACTTTTAAAAGTGTTTGATTGTGCAATTTCTCTGAGGCTAAATAAAAATTAATATCTTTGATTGTAAATAACGTTTATTATCAATAATACGTCTTTTACGTATGGTTTGTGCATTTTTGTGACTGTAATCATCATGTCACGTCGTCATTTAAGTCGCGAAGCGATGTTAAGGGCTGTTGTTATGCTGCAAGCTGGACGAACTCAACGCGACGTAGCGGATGCTGTCAACACCCAACCAAGCGTAATTTGCAGATTATGGGCACGCTACAGGTCTACAGGGGATGTTGCCGAACGTCACAGGAGACGAAATAGGGTTACTACCCCGCGACAAGATCGTTTCTTGCAAAATTCCGCAAGGCGGCAACCCACGATTACTGCTCGTCAGTTAGTCGCAGGCCTCCAGTCTCAGCATCAAGTGGTTATTAGCGATCAAACTGGCAGGAGAAGACTACATGAAGCCAATCTTCACGCTCGCAGACCGCTTAGGGTTCTAGCTCTTCGACGTGGAAATCGAGGTCGTCGCTTATTGTGGGCTAACGCACATTTACAGTGGACCGACCATCAATGGGCACGGCTTCTGTTTTCCGACGAATCTCGCTTCGGTTTTCATCCTGATTCGAGAAGAGTGCGTATATGGCGAGTTCCTGGACGTTAGAGTCGTCTCCAGAATCCGTAAGAAGTTCATCCTTACCAAGGTGGAACAATCATGGTATGGGCTGGAATTCGCCTTGGTGGAAAGACCGACCTCGTTTGGATACGGGACAATTTAAATGCAAACCAATACATTCAGGAGGTTATAGACCCCATGGTAATCCCTCATCGATAGTAGTTCGGTCAAGATTTTATGTTCATGCAAGATAATGCACGGTCACACACCGCACGGGTAGTGGTCAAAGCGTTAAGCGAGCACAATATTGCGACGTTGGAATGGCCTGCTCAGTCTGCCGACCTCAATCCCATAGAGCATGCCTGGGATTTGCATGGGAGAAGAGCTTTCAGTGATTCTTTGGAAAATCTGAACACTGAAGAACAACTTTTTTTACACCTTCGCAGTATATGGAGCCATATTCCACAGACGATGTTTGACAATCTCATACTAAGTATGCCACGCCGTTGTCGAGCTGTTGCTAATGCTTTAAGAGGTCCTACAGATTATTAAAAACGTTTAAAGTACGGTTAATTACTGTATTTCTTACTACTTCGTTATTTTTGTGCCTAATCATAGAAGGTTGTAATACTCAACATTGGCACTATTTAATTCTTTCTTAAAAAAAAAAAAAAATTGATATGAGAATGTTTTTATTAAAATTAAAATTAAAAACGGTATAAAAATACCCTTCTATTGATATAAAACACTCACTATATCAAGAAAGGGTTTTTAAATAAAAACTAGAAATGTCCTTGTTCCCTAGACTTTGTTGATGTGTGTATATAATCACGCTTCTATCCCCGGAGGGTTAGGCAAAGATGAATTAACACCCACATTTAACTAACAATTGTATTCGGTCCCACGTAATAGAGGGTGAGCCTATTGCCGTATTTGTCGAGTCGTGCATCTGAGGCTGAGCCTGGGCTGTATATATCTGTCTGATGTTAAACCCCCTTATCTCTTAATCGCCTTGTACAACACTGCATGGGAAGAGATCGGCCCAAATCCTACTCTGCCGGAAACCACGCAGCTTCTTCATTGGCGATTGAATCACGTTAAAACGAATATTAAGTATTAAATGTTCTATTTTTTATATTTAGGTAGGAAGAAGAGAAGGAATGAAACAGAAGGTGAACAGAACAAGAAAATGTAAGTAGAAGCCTTTGTTACTATTTGCCGGTAATTTGTTAAACTAGTTTAACATTGACCTACATTATTATGTCACGTCCCAAGAGTTACATTCACAAAACACCTGATATGCAGTTATGGGCATTTGTAAAATAAATCTCTTGAATAAACTCATCAGATCACACCTTTATACACGCGGTATATTTAATAAGCTCAAATATTAATGTTATACATAAATATTTACAACAGCTCTTTGACAAGGCTACGTATATCAAAAAATACATAAATTAAAAGGACCAGAACGAAGACGAAAATTTCGCCATGTACACGACGGCTGTTGAACCACATGGATTCGGTGTTGTAACTGTGATGTTTAACTGACTCAGAGATGCTGTAATGGGGGGTACTGAGTTGGGTAGAACCGAATTGGGTGTATAGAGCGCCCTACCCTACCAATATCCTTGTAGCTCAAGATAACTTTTTATCTGCTTCGTCTGCCAGGAGGTGCACCTGCTAAAGAATGTACGATACTCTCATGTAGGTTTTCCTTTTAATATTGGGAAGTCAAACAGCAGACTCAAAAACAGCAAGTGGACATCGAGCTTAAAAGTATAAGCTTAATACAACTAAGAACTAACTACTGAGAAATCGCTATAAAGATGATGATGATGACTGATTTGGATAGAACGTTTAGACGAGGTATTTCGTTCGTTTTCCTCGTCTATATGATCTAACAGGTAGCTTCAAAGATGTGAATGAACTCCAGGTAAGAATATATCGATGTAGGCATACAATTTTGGCAGGAAAAATACTTGACAAATCAGAATACCACGTCACTCCAAATAGCCACGAAGATGATTGTATAGAATGTTACTTAACCCAAAATCTCCCATGTGTCATACTTTGTATCATACTTTGTGTCATATATAAGTGGAATAGAATGCTACACTAAACTCTACAGTCGTACTTACCAACACTATGCTACCGGACCATACCTACAGTAATCTGTCGATGTTGACAGAGAAAAAACACCACACCCAATAGCTCAATAGTATCCAATCATTTCTCAAGAGCTGAGTTTCGTGACATATATGTTGTCATTCTGACAGCTGATGTTGTCTGTTGTTCCAATCAAATAGCAATAAAATAAAACAAATCTATTGACCTTGACCTTTTCGACGTTTGTCACGGTGACCTTTTACCATTTTGTATGGGTACTAGCTTTTGCTCGCGCCTCTTTCGGCTGTGCACCGTTACTGCGACTTACGAGCTATTTGGACGAAGCCGATATTCTCAGAATGGCAAATAGTTTCCTACCCTATCTGTACATACAATTTCAGCCATAAAGTAGTTTTTACGTGATTGAGTAAAAACATATAAATAGATACATACGATAGCGCGGCTTTTACTAATAGGAACCTAGATCAAATAAAACTAAACTTTTCGTACGAGAACGCAATTAAGTTACAAAAATTGCCCACTGAGTTTCTTGCCGGAATCTTCTCAGGTCGAGGCCGCGTTTCGAACCGGTTCCTTTTTTATTGACGTTTTGTAAGTGCCGATTTAAAGGTCTATGCAGAATAAATGATTTTTGACTAGGACATTGTATCAAACACAAGTTAGTTCAGTAGCTTTAGTAGTACATTTAGGTTAAGTTTTTGCTTGTACATTAAATGAAATAAGATGTATGTATGGATTTGAATTTAGATGATTTCAGGTGAGGTTCGGTGGCTCAATGGTCAAAGCATTTCCCCTGTGAGGGATAGATCGCGGGTTTGAATCTCGCCTGAACTGATTCTAATTTTTCCTATCTTAAGTAATCTTAAAAATCGTAAGTTTCAAGAGTTTATAAGTTCAAATCTCGATTTATAACTAGATCTGAAGACAGATTGTATTCTAGATGACAGTTATGATGTCATTGTGAGAATCGATTGACAACTGAGCGTTGTTCTGGTATACGAGCCTATGAGTTCCTATACTAGCTCCATCATCATATCAGTTCAATGGAGTCATCATATCATTCCTTACAAATGGACTTCCAACAATTGTTACCATACGCAGTTCGTCAGTTAATTAGCTGGTAATAGTGAAGTTATTATACGCGTCTAAAAAAAATACATCAACATAAAAATATTACGTTCTTTTTTATATAGTGTTGAAGAATGCCTCGTTATGTAATTTGTATTGTGTCGAAACAGTTACTCAAGTGTTTCTTTGTCGGTAAATATTATAGATAGCAATTCTACAAGTTGCGCTATCAGTGTTTGTTGCTTTTTAATATGTTTTTATTAGCTTCAAATGTTGTACTCGTAACTAGCACATGTATGCGCAGATATACTTACATACCTGTAAGCATATCTTGAAAATTGAATGTTACCTTTTAGTTATCTTGTAGTTATTATATTATGAATTATAACTTTGATTATATGTGACCATGTTGTTAAGTTGAAACCACGAGTTGATCTGATTATAAAGTCAGGATGTTAACAGTGGAATACCTCTACGGCTACATTAATTTTATTGATATTTATTAGGTTTATTTAAACAAGATCTAAACCCTTTTTACCAAGATATGTTTTTATTTTTTAATATACGAATGATGTCTCGTTTCAGATATCCTTCCTGTGAGAACAAACATACCCAATCCTTTGATAGGTTGAACACTAAGAAACTGTTGGATAAATTATAGGTATTTATAACTAATGTTAGATAAATTACATTAAAAAATATGGAATGAGACAAATAATCGAGATAACGATTTAGATAACTATGACGATTAGTTTTTATGTGACCCATAACCGCATGAGGTTCTTGAATTCTGAAAAATCTCTGATTACTGATACGTAGCACCAGAAGTTTGGTTAAATTGCAGTGAGAAGCTCATCAGACTTGTATGGAGTGTCACCGTTGTCTTCGATGGAGAGAGAAAGGTGCAAGTTATGTACATTACAATAAAAGATCATTATCAATCAATGTATACCCAATTAAGAATCTTTCTCGCTTTCCCTGTCACATTAGTACGTACTGCAAGTTTATATTATAATAATTATATTGTAAACATCTTATCATTACTGTTATAAATGCAAAAGCTTAAATGAAGAATATTTGTTACTCAATTATGTCAAAACAGCTAAACAGGTCCGAATGAAGTATGGCACAGAAATAGACTCAGGAATAGATTACTTTAAATATAATAGATAGATAAGAGAGATTATTTGTTCCTATCGGAGTATTTATGCGATATTAGTATATTGTTAGTGTAGGTTGTTCTAGGATGTAGGACCAGGAAGTAAGGTTATATCTATATATTTATCATCATACTACTCAAAGTTGCAGAGCAGTAATCATAAGTATTGAATGAAATTTTAAAGCATCTAATATGTTGGAATACATGAATCGTTTTGTAATAGAACTAATAAACAGTAATACCATTTTATAGCTACTTACAAATAGATTAAAGTCGATGTCATGTCATACACGCTAAGCCTTGACAGCTTTGAATCTAACGTGATAATATTATTCAGTGTCCAGCAAAATTAAGATCAATCTGACAAATCTTATCTATAATCTTGGTATATAATATTTCATATCGCAGATGAGTCACATATTTCGTATAAGTTGTTACGTGATCACGTTTAAAATATTAAATTAATTATTATAAAGTAGCATTAGCGACTGTAGCTGTAATCCCCGAGGTTAGATTTTCAATATGGTTTACCCATCCTATGTTATAAAGTAATACGAGTCTATTGCTGTTAACTAAGCATTTCTTCATTGGTTGTGTATTTATTGCCGGTTAGAGAATCTCTTGGTTAGCTTAAACGTCGGCCATACAGAATCATATTCCAGGCAGCAATTAAATGCTCCAGCAACCACAATGCCGACCACCACACGAGGTCTGGTTGTAGGATCCGTCGACTTACACACATTATTATTTATAAAACATTTCTATTTATATATAGTATTGAATCATATTGACGAATAGAACTTCGCTGAGCGAGATGGTAAACTACAGGTTTCAGTTTGACGACCTGGACGTAATTTTTTTACATCCAACCTAAAGAAACCCAGCTGATTGGACCACTGACTGAATAGGTATGTACCTTAAGGAAGAATCTCAAGTCAAAAGATGCGGCAAGTGAAACAAATTGTTTTGCAAAATAATCTACTTACAACATTCAACAGTTTTGAATTCTATTTGAATGCATTTAACATGAACAATTTCTTAATTTTGGCTACATTCACCGGCATTGTTATGCAGATCAAAACACTCGTAGCACTAACTCTAAACTAGAGTACCTACAATTTTTAATGATTTCAACTACCGTATCTTGAAGTTAATTTATTCGCGAGTATTGCAATGATCAAACAATACTTTTGCATCGTTTATTTTTACTTGTCTAACTTTTTCTTATTTAATTCTTATTTTAATAAGGCTACCCTATCTCTGAGATGGGTGTAGTGATGGCGTCTAAGCGATAGGCCTGTTCTCTATCTGATAGTAAACATAACATGAAAAAGTGCCCAATTGACGGCAATAGGTTCGCCACTAAGCACGTGGGACCGAAAATCATAGTTGAAGAAATGTGAATGTTAATATACCTCAGCCTACCCATTCAGGCGTGAATATATTATGTCTTTTATTTCCAAAGAGACAGAAATTGTATATAAAGTTAGCTGAACTCAAGATTGTATCTGTTGTGCTGTCTTCCCACTTGCCATCATTCCCTAGAGCTCTCATCCAAAAAGTTTCAGTGACCTAGATCTATTATTCCTAGATATATGCCTAAGACAGACGCGCAGACAGACACGCGACGAATCAGTAATGCTGTTTGTGAAATTGCCACCAACCTTGACCAACATTATCGGACATCTATTGTCAGATTTATGGTTATAAAGGTGATGATGCAATGTAGCCACAGCCTAATGTCGTCTTGTAAAACAACATTATGTTAAACGATTTTTTTATAAGGCTATGAACTTGAAAATTAAAAAAAAAACGTGGTTGTATTTATCAGCATCGCCGTCATCTAGACCCACACAAAGTACAGACAGTTTGATATCTTTATTTTTTTTAATACCATATAATATTAATACAAATAACTGACATTACCAGTATTACCATAAAGCTTGAGCTAAATTGCTTGAGTTAGAACCGGGCTCACGTCGGTAGTGTCACACTCCTCGGGTCGGGGGCCTCTTGAAGCTACATTCTATTAACCACTAATCTACCGATACTTCTAGGTATTAGAATGCAGTCAAGCATATTTGGTATAATTTTAATGTAACTACTTACGTTTAAATATAGGAATTATTAATCTCTTATTAATTTACCACTGTGGTGACGGAGAAAGAATACAATTCTCACAAGCTCATCATATCCGACAGGCGACTAACAAAAAAATGTGCCGATGATATCACTTCGAGTAAAAGAAAAATCCACGAACAAATCATCACCAATCCGTACGAACGCTGGCCAGTAGACCAAAGCCTCCCAACATTGAGAAAGGACTATGTCAGCATTGATGGACATGGGCTAAATGATGAATCAATTTAAATAAACTAGTTACACAAATATTTGCATTGAGGAATGCAATTCGCGACCTTTGTCGTAGCAGTAACACTCTAACCCTACACAGTTCTCAGGCGTCAGAGGTCAATGAATGACCTCCGTCCTCCATGTGTGCAGACCTGGGGGTGACGGGTGGAGCCGCCTGTCACTCTAGCAGAAGCGCCTCGCGCGCCTCCCCATTTCCGGAGACGATTTGGGGACTCTGTGGTCCCCACACCCAAGGGGAGGGCCAGATCGATAGAGATGTCCCTGAGTCGGCCGGGGTGCGAGGGATATGCCTGTTAACTTCATCTTTGGCAAAAAAAAAACCCCTACACAGTCAGTAAATTTAATATAATAAATATTATTCTTTTACATTCTATCATTTGTAGAATTATTATCAGTTTATGGTAATATTAACCGGAAGGTTAGATTCCGATAATTATAATTTACAAAAGATTTTTTTAAATATCTTCAGTGACACAGCGGTTGCGAGTATCACTGCTACTTAATTAAATTCCAGGATAAAGTGATATTAAGTTATTCTGTTATAAATTTTTCACTGACAACAGTAAAAATAAATCGGCGTTGTACGAAAAAGCTAGCTGTTAATTTGTTATTTCTTACAGTGTATGTATGTGTAGGAGTGCATTGCTGATTATTAAGAACTGCTTTAACAATACCACCGAGTATAATCTTTCTTTACATATTTAGTAGGTAACTATTTCCTTTGGTGTACGTTTTTGTGTGGACCACCCGTATCTGTATCAATTTATTTTGAAGATGTTGAGCTATTTTTGCATATATTGCGTAGGTATTTTGTAATTTTTACGGTATTTTAGTTGAAAAACCGTGGCGGGGTCAACAAAGGAGTACAATATCCGGGCCACGCGGCGTCAGTCGTTAATAGAATCTAGTGCATTGTATTCTTGACATTCTTGGTCACCAACAGATGTCTTATAATATAGGTACAAATATACATGAATAATATATTACCTGTGAAGGTGAGTTACAGTTTCATTAAATGCTTCTGATGTTTTTAACACGTCTTTGCACGCGATCATGAGGTTCAATACCCAGACCGGCATATCGCTACCGAAGATATATTGTTATTAGTATCATGGCCTGCGAGCATGTCCGCGAAATAAGCTGGCGCTCTGCTGTCGCACTGACGAACTTTGGATCGCCAACACCTGAACGCTTATACACCCACGAATTTTGTAAGCCACTTCTGCCATCTCTGATGGAAGGAAGGAAGAGATAGGGTACCCTATTACGTGAAACTAAAAACCGGAAAATTAAAAACGGACTATTTTATACCATTACCGAGAGCCCTCCATTTAATTTTGATTCTGTTTCTAATATTTAATGTTAAAGCGGCAACAGAAATAAACCACCTGTCTAGCTATTACGTTTCATGAGATACAAACTGGTGACTGACAGACAAATTTCCACACAAAATGGGACAGATAGAATTCTTGGTATTAGAGTTTTCAGTTTAGTTCAGTTTAAAGTAGTTCAGTTTTTAACCTTTAGGTATGGCTTCCTAAAAATACGTCTAGCGTATTTTTACAACGTTACATACACATTTGTTTCTTCAAGGATTTTAAGACGCGAGTCTGTTTCTTTCGATTGCGTACATAGACTTAGTGTTTTAACCTAAAAATGTATACTAATTGTGTAAATTTCGTTAGCGTTTATTACGTCAAATAAATTGCAATTTCTATTACGTTACAGTTTTTTACTTCAGCCTAGACGCAATGTTTGACTAAAAATATAACTAAGCACTGAAATTCTGAAAAAGTTATGCAGTAATCCTTCATAATAACTAATATTATTTTTTAAATATAAAATAAAATTCTTCATTACTGTTAATTGCTATGAATATAACGTTTATTATATCGCGTAAAAGTACTATAAAAACATGCAAACGGCACGTAAATCTCGAATGATATAATGTTCAATAAGGAAATTCACCATTAGACGGCCCAAGCAGCTGACCCAACTTGAAAATATAGCACTTACGCAATGTTTATGACAATAAACACAGCGATCTAATTTGCTTATGGCCACTAAAGTGGCCGCAAAAAGGAAAACGACATATCAATTTATTTTCGCCGTCACGTCAGTTATGCGCGAGTTACCTTCACGGCAGCGACGACGCATGCGAAGAAAAAACAAAGCGGAGATTACGCAAAAAATACCGCTAATTATAGAAAGACACACAACGAAATAATACGTTCACATTTTTACACTTATACGACCATATTAACCTAACATATTGCTCAAGTCTAGTCAATCTTTTTCACAGGTATAGTTTCCCATGCGTGTGCGCGTTGAAAGAAAACTTGCATTTGCCGGCGCAACTGGTTAGTGAGAACGAAAGTGTTTAACCACATATAGATTTATTAAAGAAAAAATTGAAAGTGGTTGATTTAAATACATTTTTTGAAGTGTTGTTTTTAATATTTATAAATATTAGCATTTGAATGAGTATGTTAATGACCGAAATAGCGACTGATGTATATGTATACGATTTCGTAATGAAAATAATATTATGTAGTTCAGTGCAATTATAAATATTCAGACTAGTTTGATGTTTCTGTGTACGTTCTTATAAAATTTTTGGAAAGTGTTTATTGGCGTAATCATTTATGCTACATTTCGTAGAATCGTAAATAATTTTATATTATTAATTTTAATGACTCTGTATTTTATTTACCCATCAAGAAACTGCATCGAAAATCATGAGAAACTAATTTTCCCTTGACATCATTTGTATACTAATGTTACAGGAACAATTAATACGAAAATTACCTGTAATTATCGCTAGAGTAAAAAGCGCCGCAGCGCCGAAAGACCTCATGGTTGCAGATTTTCTTTCACAGATCACGTCTTTGTACAGAAATATTGTCGTACACAACACTGGCACTTGTCACCACCGACGCATATTACACAGTCGACGCGCGAAAGCTCAGCGCGCGTGCGCGGGAATGATTGTTGCAGAGGCCTGCGCCTGCGACGGTGGCGAGGCTGTGGTGGGGCTGTTGCGATACAATTGTTAAACTTGAAGGCTTGAGGGTCGGGTGTTGGTGGCAGCGACTTTTGTTGATATATAAAAATATAATATAGTATTAAAGGTACAAATTATAACCCTTATTCTGTTTCGGATATAAAATCACTGTTCAAGGAAAAAATATATATTATTCTTGATAGTGAAAAAGCTTTTATAATATTTTCAAACTTTCACTGGTATCTAAAATAAAGAAAAACTATAAATTTTGTTCAATGTAAATTTGTCGTCATATTATGCTAAGGGTTTGAAAGTATTTAAAGTTTTCATGCCAAGGGTTTGTAAACCGCCTTCAGTGAGACCACACCTCAAGGGTTACGGAAGTGAGCGAAATGTCAGGGATTTAGCATATGGCGGATATCGGGCAGGGCAATAATGCAACACATTCCAAATAGCCCACATTATTGAAATTGCCCATTTGCCGAACACAAATTTGTCTGACAATGGAATGCTGAATTACGAATGAACAGGTAAGATCGTTTATATTTTATATATGCATAAACATCATATTGTTATTTTTATTTTGTTGCAATTTCCACAGATATACGAAATATTATTAAATATTCCATATTGAAAATCCTTATCTATAGCATTAATGTGTTTGTAGGGCCTTTGCAGATGCGTAGAGATGTTGCGTCCTTGGCAGTGTTTTACCTTATGTACCATTGTGAATGTTCTGAAGAGTTCTTCCAATTAGTCCCACCCTCTCCTTTCCTATACAAAATAAAACGTGCAGGGCCTAAATGTTACCCACACACGGTGCAGAATATCTGATCAAGAACGAAGCTCTTTCCTCTGTCGCTCCATGAAAGCCTGGAATTCATTACCAGCTCACGTGTTTTCTTTTTCCTACAGTCCCGGGTCATTTAAGCGGGCCGTGAAAAAGCATATGATGAAGCCATCAAGATGAGTGTCACCATTGTAACATGGTAAAAGTATGGTGACCTTCTTTTCTGAGACTTTACCTTCAGTTTACCATCCGACGAGGTAATATCAAATTGTAGTGTCCTATATAACAAAAAATATAGAAGTCGCTCACATAAAACCGTAAGCCAAACCAGAGTGAGGAGCTATAGTATATAAACCCCGGGCTCCAAGGTTAAAGCCGAATGCAGTCAGACTCTACTCACCACCTACCATTACATCACTACTTTCCACAATTACGTTTTATTTTAGTTTTTACGGAAATTACTGCCATATGTTATATGACATGTGCCTGAGTCCTTATACCTGTGCCATAGCCTACGAGTGTTTGGTCAGTAAACTAACTACACCCCCGCTAGATGACAAAAAGCTAAGGTGCAGCCTAAAAGATACAGACCATCACATCATATACTATTGAACTTAAAATGGTGGTCCATACCTTGACGATTTTAATGATGCTTTTTCACTCCCCGCTTGAAGGACCTGGAACTGCATGAAGAGTGAACCATGCTCGTTAACGCTTTTAAATAGTTAGAATTTCGATTTAAGTATGATTAGTCAAGTTTGGTGCCTAATGAAGGCGAGATATGCTGTATCTAAAACTAAAAATCGTATCTTCACCGTGTCTGCTACGAATAAATTTCATTTCATTTCATTATATTTCATTATAATATTTATGTGGAGTGGGTTCTAACTTTAAGAACCTAAACAGCTTAAATGCAAGTCCAACGCCACCTGCAACAGATAATAATTTTCTAGAATGTTGCAATACTATATTCAATACGAATATCTTGAAACGGCAAATTCAATTCACAATTGAAAGCCTTAACAACCTTCATGAAACAGAACCGCCTTCGCAAGTCACGCAACGTTTCCGAGATAGATTTAATTACAATTTATCGGATTATCATTACGAATTAATGGCGAATTAGAGTGTTTTATTAAGTATCATTACTGTTTGATGATACGATTAATTAATTACTCGCAGGAAGTATAACTGCCCTTCTAGACTTCTGATCAATGAGAGCTTCGTTGGTGTGCTCTCAGGTGACTGACATAGCCTATCTTTGATTCGCATGTACGGCCACATACGCTACATGTCAGCACCCCTCCGACGTAATTGTACTGTATGACCGCATGTGGACGGGCCTTGAGCTCGTCTCGTTTTGCATCGATTGCCGGTGTAGCCGGTGTATTGTAGAATAGAATGATAAATATATGGGATTTGACGTATTTGACATACGGCAGCGAATGTCATAAGCACCAAATCTCATACATTCGTCATTTAATTCCACATTACACCGCCCATTGTTAGGCACATTTTAAACAGTCCAATTGACGTGTCCTATATAAAAAAAAAAAAAAAAAAAAAAAACATAAACTCATAAACTCACGCCTATATCCCCGAAGGGGTAGGCAGCGGTGCTAGCACTCACATTCGCCAGTTTTTATGTTTAGGTTCCAATGTAATAGGTGGCGAGCTTATTGCCATTAACCGGGCACTTATAAACCTGCGATATACACATAACTTCGAAAAACATCGAAAAGTCATTGGTGTGTGCCATGGTAAAACCTGGGATCGAACCCGAGACATTTTAATTGCAATTAACCCGACTGCTGTCTAAAATATCGAAACAAGTATGACAGCTGGCGGTACCAATTAATTTTTCTTTCGGTTTGATTGACCATAGGGTACTATCAAACTAACAATCTTTGAGACAGCAGTTGGGATTACTTGTTTAGAACTTTTAGACAGCAAGTCGGAATTTTTAATGTTAATATTTTTTATTGCAATTTAAATTTACCCAACACTGGCGCCGGCCAACGAACTGTCACTTATCTAGATGGTCTTGACGAGATACATTTACCCATAACCATGATTGAATATAGGTTGTATAAAAAAAGTCCACACTATTTTAGTGAAGTTAACAGTAAACATTCAGCCCACTAGGCTCGTCTCCTATTAAGTGGGACTGAAAAATTATTTGTCAGTTAATACATATTGTGTATATTGTATATATTTTATACTTATACTAAGGATACAATTTGGATGAAAAATATATTTGTCAATATTGTGTAAGCTAAAACAAATTATTTTGGCATGTAAGTAAATATAAAATGTATCAAAATAAAAGACGTACATTCTTCTGTATTGATTTTTTTTTTTAAACCAATATTGTATGGCAAAATTCTACAGCGTCATCTAAACCAAATATGGAGTCTACATACATACATACACACATACAATTACACCTATTGCTGGGTTAGGGTAGGTGACAGCTGCCGTCTGATCTTCCAATCACGCCACGAAAGCCTGTGCAAGAGCCTCATTCCATGATCTGCAGATGTACCGATTCGTAGGCACAGTCGTGGGTATGTGAGGTTTGCTTGGGCCTCGTAGATCTTGGTGTAGAGTCAGATACTCTCTGGTGGGGGTACATCAGCATTTAGTTAAATACAGAATTACTTTGCAGGTGACCCGACACATACTTGGCCATTACTTCGAAGGTTAAATTCTTGTAATTAAACTATATAAAAAATACCATACATTACTATTTATTCATTCAATTTCTTTGTTAGTTGATATGTCCTAACTATATAATATTAAAAATTAACTTCTAAAAGTAATTTATAATGCGGTGATGAGTAGTTCCGTTCACACCATACAAAAGACATCAACGAACTCCGTTGATGCGAGAACAAAACTCTTCAATGAAATACCACGTAAAGTAGCCATCGGCATTAACACTTATTCACTACCTACGCTTAGTAACATTTGTGAAATTTATTATTCAGCAAATGCTGAGGTTACTAATACATAAAAACCTCTGCAGTTATGTAGAGACCTTGCCTCTCTGACTGTATATTACCGCCTCTCTTCCAACTAATTCCTCCGTCGCGTGTGGGATTACCAAAATCCGGTATGGTGTTCTACATCATCAAGCCTCGACTTCTTAACATCCAGTGTGGTGATAAAAAAAATAGCTTCAGACTTTACCAGAATCAAATTAAAATGACCTAACAAAATTACTTAAAATAAGTGTCACAACACTATTTAAATAATTCGCCCCAATTACGGAAATTAACATCGCTAGTGCGATGTAGGAACCGCAATCTTCATATTCCCTTGATATTTAAATCCTGTTTATTTTAATGGGTGTTTACATTTATAAGCTGGCAATTCCATTGGTATCAATTCTGTTGTCCATTTTTACTAAACTTTACGAGAACTCCTAATTCAAATTTTGATTTGGTCTCGTTATACTAGTTTCATATATTTTAACCGACTTCAAAAGGAGGATACCTGTATTTTATGGTCTTATGTATTTGCAATGAAATCGGTAGTTTATTTACCGTTTTCTTTTTTTTAAATACGGATTTATTTTGTTGTTAATATTTAGTTTAAATATTCAATATCATTACAGTTACTTGATATTTTTGTCCACACTGGAAACAAAACAATAACTGAATTAACTTTCTTTTATCGGATTCTATAGCAACTTGTTTGGTATTACTGTAAATTTAGTTATTTTTGTTATTTTTATTTAGTTTTTATTATTTTAGTTTAGTTTGTAAAAAAATGGACAACAGAATCGACCCCAATATCGTAGTACAAACTCGTTATGACAGTTGCCATAGTGAATTCTTTACGTACATCTATAGAATTTACCTTCTACTCAAGGCCTAATGGCTATTTAATATCAATTAATCCACTTTGTGATATAATTTACGATCATTATAAAAGCGTGTGAACTCACAAGAATCGTTATTGACCAAGATTATTATAGCTATTTGTTTACTGCGTTTTAGCGTCACACTTATGCTGCCGACCCTGAAGAAATCTTCTAATCCCCTTTTTGAAGAGCCCCATATTGTAGGTGCTTGGGAAAACCGCAGCAGGGAGTTCATTCCACAGCTTGAGAGTGAACGGGATGAAGTTTCTTTCATACCACACAGTGCGCACCGTCTCAGGTTGCAATGAACCCCACAACAATACAAACTTTTCAAAAGAAAGGGTTAGTCGTGATTCCCCCCGTTCTCGAGTTCCCCGTTTTTGATTCCTCCATTTTTTGTATTTTATAATAGCGTGATAAAACGCCATTTTAGTACCGAGAAATTTTCAAGAAGAATCGTGACTAACCCCGAAAATTATAGTCGACGAAATATGAGTGATAACAGCACTGTCTACCCCTTTGGGAATTTACAGGCGTGAATACATATGTTTTACAAATAATTCGGAGATATAGGTAGCCTGTGCAGCAATGCAATATGACGCAAGTAGCCAAGTGCCCAAAAACGCGATGTAGGCCGCGGAACACTTTCGTTTTCGCACGAGTCTGCCGAGCCGTCGAGCCGCCGCGCCGCGGGCCGCTGCCCGAATTACTGACACACATTGCTGCACGATTGCAACCGGCCAGATGCAGACCCTGTACTGCTAATTTATTGCTCCCAAATTAAAGATAAATCACTTTTAATAGCACTATATATAACCAAAGCACACGGCCCACCTGATGGAAAGTAGTTACCGTGGCCTATGGACGTCTGTAACACCAGAGGAGTCACAGTCGCGCTGCCAACCCTGTAAGTACAGAGTTTCTGTGCCGTCAGTAGAAGACAAATCAGGACAAGCCTTTAGTCTTCCCACTGACGGCACAAATTCTCCAGTGAGCTCTGGCTACCCTACTCACCGCTGGGAACACAACACGAAGTTATTATAACCGCGGTATTCTGTAGGGCGGAGGTACTTCCCCAGTCGGACTGCTCAATCGGGCGGATATACCGCCGTGTCCTACCTCGATATTCTTATACTTCGATATTTTCTAAGTTCTGTAGTTAGATTAGTCGGAATTTTTAGAGTTCCAACTACCCCTAATGCCTTACGCTATGGGGTAGACTATGACTTTTAACAGAGATGTAACTTGGTTCTTCAAACACCTATTAAAATAATACAAATAGTGCAAAAATATGTAACAAAACAACCCTTTGTAAAAAGTTAACAGAGCCATTTCTTAAACAATTTAAACGACTGTATTTGAAGTAAGTATATTATCTTATAAAAAAACTGTATTTTAATATATTTGGGTACTTGCAATGTAACACTAACTAGGCAAACTCACGCTCGCATATAAACCATTATGGTTTAAGCGGGTGGTTTAAATTTGTAAAATGTGTGTATGAATTGAAGAATAAAAAAAATAAAAAAATAAAATTAAATGAATTCTTTCTGCGATGTTTTTATCTTTATATATTGTTAATTGGCTGCTCCCCGTTAGATGGTAAAAAGCTACCAGTTGTGTCCAAAAGTTTGTAGACACTTTGGAACCTGAGGTCCACTTATGATTTTTAATTTGATTGGTATATTGAATTTTCTAGAGGCAAGAGGAAACCCACCCTAGCCTAATAGGTGAGGGTTACTTGGGACCTAAAGACACTATTGTTTTTATTCCATTTGATACACACAAGATGATCATCCAAAATTAATATAAATAATGATAGCGGTCATACAACAATCACTTCGGTTATTAAATGACGATAAAATTGAATTCAACACCTGCGAAAAATTATACTTGCAAATATTAAATCTATTCTCAGCAAGTATGATATTTCTTCTCAGTTTTAGAGCGAAGTAATTGGAGTCGTAAGACTGGTGGGCAGTTTAAAATAACCGTTGTTTTAACCGTCACCAAGCTATGTTAAGGCGGCTTCCCACAGTGTGTGACTCTGAAAATTTCTGCGCACCGCACACTAAACGCTTTTCACGATACGACCCATACACCGTATAGATGTTCAATATTTAAGACGATTCAAAATCGAGATCCAGTGTAACTACATTGGATCTCGATTTTTCCAAAGGGGTACATCACCCAAATGGTATAATTGATGTGCAAATAAACACGATTGTATGATAGGTTTAAATAAAAGGGAATCATACAGAAATAAATTCAGAAGGTTGGGTATTTTAACAGTTCCATCAATGTATATAATTGAGGTAGCTACATTTGTGAAAAGCAACTCTCATTTATTAATCGCTAATCCACCAGGTACTAGGCGTGGGATAAAGTTATGCGAAGTAAAACCCTGCTGTTCTGTCGTAGTGTGTTTTGTATGGCAATCTCGGTTTACAACAAGATACCTGAGAAGATCCGAATGGAAAATATTACCGTATTTAGGAGTAAACTAATAAAAACTTTAACAGATTAAGCTTACTATACCATTGACGAATTCCTCAAAGATAATTTTTTATTTGATATTCATTTGAACGTTTGTGTAAATTTAATTTGTACACCATATTCCATGGTAGGACATAGCGCACTTTAATTTAACCTAGAATAAAAACTGTACACAAACCTACGATCCACAAATAAATAAATTGAGTCAACAAACATGATTGGTCCCCTGGAATATGGTAGATATAATATTGACTGACTATACATGCCCTATTATTATAGTCTTTAAAGCCGCGGCTCTAATGCCTTGCTACAGATTGGTCTGCGCTTCCACGACACTCTTTCCTCGATGCATCACAACATGCGAGCTGATAAGCATCCGGCCGCAACATAAAGCCGCCGTGGAAAGCCACCTTTAAAGAAAAACATTATGATAATGAAATAAGTAGGTACCTACATAATAGTTCTTACAAAATGTGTACTTACAATGTAACAGGTTGTATAATATGTAGATCACTGTAAGTGGGTGAGATATGTTTTATCGATAAGATTATATTACGGCCTCAATAGTATAGGCGATTATTTGAACCACATGATCTCGATTAAGACTCGGATAGATAACCCAAGTATTGTCTGGGTTGCAAATTCACATAGACGCTGAATAAGTCGAGATTGAAAAGTGACGTAATCAGCATTGATTGTACTAGATATATAAGAATTGCTAAACCATGCATTTTCGAACCGTGCACAAGAACAGAGAAGAACGTACTCTTTGATCTATCTATTATAGAGTACCTACTAGCTGTCTCTATGGCTGTGGTCTAACTGCAGAACTACGTCATCGCCAGTGGTTTCTGGAGACGACTACCACCTAACGGTAGTTACATACATACATACATAAAATCACGTCTTTATCCCCGGAGGGTTAGGCAGAGGTAAATTAACACCCACATTTCACTAATAACTGTATTCGGTCGTATATCGGACACTATTGTTGACTCGAGCCCCGCATCTGAGGCTGAGTCTGGGCTGTATATATCTGTCTGATGTTAAACAGCCCTATCCCTTAGTCGTCTTGTACTACACCGCATGGGAAGAGATGGGGTGATCCAAATTCTACTCTGCCGGGAACCACGCGGCGACCGGGAACGGTAGTTATTTCATGAAAAATATCAAAGTTCAGCAGTTTCGTAGCTAGACCGAAAATTTACTAAAATTTTCTTTTATGAGCGGTTACGTCGGTATCGAACCGACTAAACCAGCACGCCGTCTGGATTCTTCCGACGCGCGACGCCAGAAGGGAGATTGACACTACTACTAGCACTCCGGCGGGCGCAGGGCCATATCCAGTTTCGAGATGACCGCAACTGACTTCAACTAAAGGGACTTTTGTGGCGGGGCTATATAGTGTTCGATTCGATTCCCGCTTAGTACACATATTTGCATGCATGAAAATGTATAATTGAATTAGTCTGTGTGTTATGATTTATAATATGTACATATTTACAAATAAAAGGAACTAACTATTATATCTGCAGGCTAGAGCCCACAATACAAGCTAGTAAGCTGTGCTTACTTTGGTTCTGAATGGCGGTGTATAGAATGTCGTAGAATATTTATTTATTTATAAAATTATTCTAAAATATCGAGAAGGACGTGGAAAGAAGACTTTTTTTATTCGTGCGAAAAGTAGCCCCCCTTTTTTTTTTTGCTTGCTGCTTGCGATCCGTCGTCGCTCCCGCTGCCGCTAAAGTAGCCCCCCTATCTGTGGAGATTTTTCGCACGATGAAAAAAAGTCAGAGCCAGAGCTGATGAGGAGGGTTACTTGGACTTGAACCGTCTATAACGTACGGCGTCTGAGGGTCCTAGGTTGCTAGAGGTGAAGTTGCCGGAGGGATATCCCTCGTACTGTGAGGTAAGATAACTACTATAATATATGTATTATTTACCTCCTAACTCATATACCTGTGGACTGCAGATACGGCAATAATTTTCATAAAAGAACGTCGATCTCAACTTATTCTATTATATATTTTAAAATAAAGCAGCAAAAAATTCTTCAGCGTTTTTATTATAACGTCTAAACAACTTCTAGTCGATAATATTCAAGAACTTCACAAATCCTGACATAAAAAACAGTAAAAGGAAAGGCCATGCACTACAACGCACACCGGATATTAGCTAGCATGCCACAAATAGTATAGCTCCATATACGAGTATAAATCTCAAATAAGTAACGAACATTATATTTCATAACATTTGCAATAATTAGCAATAGCACATTTTTATTTTTTTTATACAACTTAGATGGTAGACAAACACACAGCCCACCTTATAGAAAGTGGTTACCTTGACCTATAAAGGTGTTTAACACCAGGGGAGTCATACCCGTGCTGCTGAACCTGTAAGAACAGAGATTTTACGTGCCGTCTATGCAGAACACAAAATCAGGAAAAGCCTTTGGTTTTCTCACTGGCTGCACAAACTTTCCAGTGAGCTCTGACTACCCTACTCGCCGCCGGAAACTCAACACGAGTTTATTATAGCCGTGGCATTCTGTAGGGTGGAGGTACTTCCCCAGTCGGACTGCTCAATTGGGACGAAAAAAAAGTTGTGTCCTATTCAACGTCTGTTACAATAAATAGGGACAACAATTTTCATCACCCCGTGAAATCCGAGACTACAGTACTGCGCTGAGATACTTTTATACGTTCTTCATCTCGACCTACTCCGTCTCTTTTGTAGGTAATGTATGCCTGATGGAAATAGAACCTGTAGGTATATGCTGCAAGAACATTTCGAACGATGGAACGGGTCTGGCAGTTAAATTCGCGGTGAGATTTCAATAGCGCATGCTCTAAATTTGGTGACGTCACGTTAGAGCATGCGCAATTGAAATGTCATCCCGAATTCATCTGTCAAGTCCGGTCGATCATTCGAAACGTTCTTACAGCATGTAGTTTACTGCTTCGATAAAGTAAACCATTGAACTAATTTTGATGAAATTTTATACAAGGGTAGGTTAGATTTTGGGAAAGGATATAGGCTATGTAACGATAACATAAAACATCCACGCGGGCGGAGCTACGGGCAAATACTACGTACATACATACAATCACGCCTATATCCCCGGAGGGTTAGGCAGAGGTGAATTAACACCCACATATCACCAAACGTTGAATTCAGTCCCACGTAATAGGGAGTGATCCTATTACCGTCTTCCGGGCACTATTGTCGACTTGAGTCATGCATCTGAGGCTGAGTCTGGGCTGTATATATCTGTCTGATGTTAAATAACCCTAGGCAAATACTAATTAATGCATATAGTAAATACACTCCTTTTCTTCATTAATGAGAGACAAATGAATAACGAAGGATGTGTCGAAATTGCTTATTAGTTCAAATTACATTTCAATGATCTTAAATATTATTATTAAGTTTTTTATGTCATTGAACTTAAGTCGAGCAAAGTAACAAAACATTATTTTTAAATATCATGTTCAATTATTATAAATCAATGTTCATTATCTTAGGAATCAATAACTAATACACATATTTGTAAAATAATTATAGCCATTTATTTCATTAGTACCAAGTTTTAGCTTAATACGTGCTAGTTATGATGTTAAGTTATTGTTAATTTGATCTACCAATTCTATAATATTTTATAATTGCAAGGTGGTCCTGTCTGTACATTGAATAAACATTTATTAAAAAAAAAACTTGAGTTATTATAAATACTCATCACCATTTTTTTATATCTTGTCTGTTTGTGTGCTTATGTGTGATGATTGCAAAAACTACTAAACCGAATTTGATGGGTTTGTTAGTTAGACTTGTCTTGGTCAGACTCTCGACTGTTAGAATAAAATATGACCAATTATGGACAAAAGTCATAAGAACCGACATTCCCCGGGCAGATTCGTGAGCATAGGCTAGTCTTAAATAAATTGGGTATAAGATTGACCTCTGCAGATTACTTATTAATTTGTTACTTTCAATTGTCATTGATGGACAATAAGAAAAACACGTGTACAAAAGTTGCTCAAGAAACTGAGGCAAATATTATATTATAACATCAAACTTCCGCATTCCACGGCACACAACTGCGTTGATGTATTTACCTACGTTTGAATTGCCTAGTGACAGGGCCAGGTTACAATGGCCGCTGTCACTTCAAGTGTACAGACATACTTATAACGATTGCATTGATTATTGTGCAAATATTAACCTTCTGCAAATATTATTTAACATTTGAGCTCGGTGGATTAGCTATAAGTATTGCAATTGCTGTACTCTAGATCTGGGGTTAAAGTATAATCTGGATAAGGTATATTTATTTTTTCTAGTTTATTTACATAAAATACTAGCTGACACATCCCGGCTTCGCCCTAGGCATATTTTGAAATCCAGTATCGTCCCTTTAAGCCCGTAATTCTTTAGTCTTCAAATAATGTATGAATATCTACCGGATTTGTTGACATTTGTGATCACTTTTCCGCTCCCTTTAGTAGTAGTGTGATGATATATAGCTTATAACATAACATAAACTCACGCCTATATCCCCGAAGGGGTAGGCAGAGGTGCTAGCACCGTTTCACAGTTTATGCTTAGGTCCCAATGTAATAATTGGCGAGCCTATTGCCATTAACCGGGCACTTATAGACCTGCAACAAATACACACCTAACTTCGAAAAGCATCGAAAAGTCATTGGTGTGTGCCATGGTAAAACCTGGGATCGAACCCTTTGTCAATAAACGGACTATTCAAAACAAAAAGGCTTTTTCAATTCGAACCAGTCAATCCTGAGATTTTCGCGTTCAAACAAACAAACTCTTCAGCTTTATGATATTAGTATAGATATAAAATATTTAATACACGAACACATCAGGAACGTCAGACGGCAGTTGCTCCCACAAATACCAGAATTAATTAATTAAACAAAGGAGAAGTAGGAGAGTGGGCGTGCAATCTTTGAATGAAACCATAAATTTACAGGAGGTAGGACACGACGGTATTTCCGTCTAATTGAGCAGTCCGACTGGGGAAGTACCTCCGCCCTATAGAATACCGCGGCCATAATAACCTTGTGTTGTGTTCCCAGCGGTGAGTAGGGTAACTAGAGCTCACTAGAGAGTTTTTGTGCGGTCATTGGGAAGGGCAAAAGCTTGTCCTTTACACTGACTTTGTCTTTTACACTGACGGCACAGAAACTCTCTGTGCTTACAGGGTTGGCAGCACGAGTGTGATTCCCTTGGTTTTGCACACGTCCATAGGCCACGGTAACCACTTACCATCAGGTGGGCCGTGTGCTTGTCTGCCACCTAAGTGGTATAAAAAACAAATGCGCTTGTATGAAGACGGTTAAGTGAGGTGATTTGTACATTCTCTGCCAATCCCAGCACTCTGATGCTGGGAAAAACATCAATCACGTACTTTGCTGGTATTTCTTAAATTCACCAGTAAGTCTATACAAATTACAACAAAGAAGATATCTCCGCAAATTACATTTAACAATGTTAAAGTTCACGCCGATTTTGCGAAACAAGAGTAAGTATATACAGTGATTTATTAAAAGTTTCATGAAATTAACAGTACACAGCTTAACATGAACCAGTACAAAAAGACACCTGAACGTGATAATTTCACTTTAGACTTGAGGTCTTCTTATATGGATGTTTGGAGATGAGGTCGAATGATAACAAATTACTTAATTATAATTTCAACAATAGACTCTAATGTGTTTCGAGCACTCCTGCGTGATTGGATTCCTTTCGACATTGTATTCAGATAATAGTTACATTTACTTTTCAAAGAATTTATAGGTCAAAATTTGTAACACATTAAGTTTTATTTCATGAGCGTATAGTTAGTGGTATATATTTTGACCCCAAAATATGCTCTAAATGCGAAGTATGCGTTTTTGGGTGTCTTTGGAGGATAACACAGGACGGTACGGCGACGGTATAGTTAAAATCCACCATTCATAAATTTTATCAAAAAGTGTCATTTCTCTCGCGACGTAGGATCAAAATATATGCCGAAAGCTATACTTACTGTATAGTACACTACAGTCAACTGACTTCTTCATATCTGATCTTTTAATGTTTGTGCTCTCTTTATTCTCAAAATAAGGTTCAAGTTTTTTGGTAAGTCACACATTCAATGTGTTTCAACCACGGCAAATTTGAAACTTGAAATACTAGTGCACTTAAGAATATTTAACAAATACAAGCGTTTTATAATAAAGTATTTGACACATAGTTCACTATTCCCACCTAAGACTGCGTAGTTCTCGGCAGAGTCGAATTTGGACCACCCCATCTCTTCCCATGCGGTGTCTTACGATGCGACTAAGGGATAGGGCTGTTTAACATCAGACACATATATACAGCCCATACTCAGCCTCCGATGCATGGCTCGAGTCAACAGTAGTGCCCGGAATACGGCAATAGACTCACCCCCTATTACGTGGGACCGAACACAATGATTGGTGACATGTCGGTGTTAATTCATCTCTGCTTAACCCTCCGGGGATAGGGGCTTAATTATATTTATATATGTATATGTACCTAAGACGAGCAGTTTTTTTTTAAAGACTGCTTTTAAATAACCCCGTTTTTAGTATTCCCAGTAACCTCTTTGGCAAAGCTAAAGTTAGGAGTGGGTTCACGTCGGCAATGTAATGTCCAGGATTCGAACCCGATACAACGACGGTAAGGCTGACGTCTGGCATAGACGTCAGCACTACTTACCACTAACTACACTAACATTACTTACCATCCTCCAATGTTGGAAGTTTGGAATCTGTGGTCTGCTTATCAATTTTAATTGGTAGACCGTTTTTACCCAGTTAATTCGTTCTTACGATTCTGATCCATCTGAATACATATCTTGAGAGAAGACGAGGATGAGTTATGTGATACTCAAAGTATTTATTTATGTACAATTTTTAACTTGATTGATAATAAACTAACTTTTTTTATTACATTCACGTGATAAGCCTGTTGAGCACGCTACCAGTTCATGCAATTTTTTCGACATCCACATCCGCTGTCTTAAATAACTTTATACGGTAGCAGTGTATAAAGTTCACTTATTTTTGTTATAAATAAATTACAATGACTAAATTACATGTCGGAAAATTACAAATAAGCTATAGACTCCCTGTTGTATTGTTACTGCCATTAATATTAGCAACATAATGACACAACACCGCTCTATATCAATGATCGCCTCAAACGAAGCCGTCCCAAACTAATGATTGAAGTCTTCATTCTATTCCATTCACAGAGATAACGATGCTCGGCAGACAGACAAGTATATATTACTGTTACGTAAAAGTAGACGTAGAAATAGCCTTGACCCAGTAAACCCCGAACTAAGATATTGTAGTTGCTTAAATTTATGTAGACCATGTATGTAAATGACGCTGGCAGGCAGTAAGTTCATTGGCTGCTAAGAGTATGTATATCGTTGCCAAACAATGCAGCGACGATATGACATTTCAACGTTTAGTATATTTAGAGAAATTATCTGCTATATGACGTCACACTTTAACAAAAACCAGAATGTACTTTAATCATTTTCGTTTAAATATCTCTCACTATATCTCTTATCTTATAAATTTGTGTGTATGAGAACTCACCAATTCTTCGAGGTTTAAATCAATCTAATGGACGGACAAAGGTTCTGGCACAGGCTTTCCTCTCGGGGTCGGGACTACAGGAGGTCAAACAGCAGTCGCCTCCATATGATAAGTGTAATGAACACGGTGGTATTTCCGCCCAATTGAGCAGTCCGACTAGGGAAGTACCTACGCTCTACAGAATACCGCGGCTATAATAACTTCGTGTTGTGTTCCCAGCGGTGAGTAGGGTAGCCAGAGCTCACTGGAGAAGTTGTGCTGTCAGTGGAAGACTACAGGCTTGTCCTGCTTTGTCTTCTACACTGACGGCACAGAAACTCTGTACTTACAGGGTTCGCAGCGCGACTGTGACTCCTCTGGTGTTACAAATGTCCATAGTCCATGGTAACCACTTTCCATCAGGTGGGCCGTGTGCTAGTCTGCCATCTAAGTGCTATAAAAAAAATGGAATCGTCCGGTCTCTAAAGTACCTAAAATTTTAGCATTATTTGCAATGCAATAGGTTAATTGATTGAATAATTTAAATAAAAACATACTTAAAACCAGATACTAAAGACCATACGGGCGCACACATACAAGAAAACCAAAATTTACTAATAAGAATAAATAATGCTTAGATGTTTATTAATTTAATATATTTTAATCGTTCAAGAATTTCGTTCAATTACACAGCTTGTTGCATTAAGCAGGCGTTTTCAAGGCTAACGGCGTATTATGCGGAAATCTTTCAGGTCGTGCGTGATTCTAGATCATTTATCAAATTCCACACGTTAGCTTGCGTTCGTCCTTTGACTTTTGTGGGTGTCACTTGTCACGTTCTCACAAGGCCTAGATTCAACCTATAAACTGTGATTGACGTGATATGAAGTTTGAGACTGTAAAATAACATTAGCTCCGTTACCCAGACTACTATAATAGTAGAGGATGGCTCGAAAGAAGATGGCTCTGGGTCGGCCGGGGTACGAGGAATATGACTCCGGTAATTTTACCTTCGGCAACCTACGATCTTAAGACGGCGTGCGTATTAATACTATACTATTGCACACTAATTGAAAAAGGTATTAAAATAGTATTGTCAAATTATTGCTAACACTAATTAATTTATGCAGACGACTTCAAAAGTCTAGACTGTGGATATTTCCTTGATTTTAATCATTGTAATCAAAACTGTAATTATTATGTATGGTACGATTTTTTCACATTGTAATAATAAACATAAATAGAACTATTAGATTGTAAATCTTCACATCGTTTTTAAATTGTAAATTAATTTAGTTTTGGCGTTACTAATTATTCTGGTTAAAACAAATTATATCACACGAACCTTGTGATGATATTTGTTGCTTATGAAAATAATAAAATCATAAAAAAATATTTTGTTCTAACCACCACTTCTAATTTTATTAATGTGAGCTAGGTTTATTCATTTCAAAAATTGTAGTTTTAAAACTTAAACATATCTATTGATATTTATTAGATTTATTAAGAAATAGAAATAATTGGATCGGATCAGGCGGGATTTGAACCCGCGATCTTTCCTTTACAGGGGAAACGCTCTGACCACTAAGTCACAGAACCTTCTCCCGAAACCATCCAAAATCTTCTATACATATGTATAGATGAATTTGACGATAGTGGGAGCCATCTGCCGATATTCGTACGTACTATCGGAACCATGAATGATGTTGGGATAATTTTGAAACATTGATTTTTGATGACCCCGCTCAAACTATTGAGTGCAAATTTAAAGCATTTAGTGTGCTAACTATAAAAATCGATTAAGAAATAGAAAAAATTGAATAGATCGCGGGTTCGAATCCCGTCTGAACCGATCTATTTTTTTCTATTTCTTAATCGATTTGATAATTAGTTTTTTTTATACCACTTAGGTGGCAGACAAGCGCACGGCCCACCTGATAGTTTGCTAAAAGTATACTAAATGCTTTAAATTTTCATTCAATTTATTATATTAGATTATAAATATGGTCAGGTTTATTATATTGCAACTCTTAATAAATTGTACTAAAGATTAATCAACTAATTGACAATTCACAAAAAACTACCTGGAACCAAATCGTTCATGGTTTGACATAATTATTACTGCAAACTATAAATAAAATCCCACATGCGTGTTCAATAAAAAAAAACAGTAATACAAATTGAACAAATTGAGGTCATGCAGCGAGCCATTTTCTAAAAACATTCATCAAAATTGCTCGTACAATTCTTTTAAACGACCTTATTCAGTACCTAACAGCTATTAACCTCACAAAAGAGTGCAGAACGGAACTCTGTCGTTTTCTCGACGCTCTGCAAAGTTTTGAAATAGGAAATACTAGTGAAATATTTTTAGAGTATTTTATTATGTTTGTGGTAAGTAACAGTGTATGTATTGACTCCCTTATAAAGGCAGCATTTTTAATATTGATTTTATTTTTACGTTTTAATGGGGTTCCACTAAGTTCACACACAGTTCACACCTATTCTCATCTCATCATTCTCGGCTCATACCAACCGTTGCAGTTCACCAGCTAAATGACTGTAAACTTTTCCAGAAACGCTCATCTTTTCAGAAGAGGGTAAGGTATCAGGGGGTGACAGGTGGAGGGGGGTGACAGGTGGAGCCACCTGTCACACTGGCAGAAGCAGGCAGCGGCGGCGGCGCGCCTGGCGCGTCTCCCCGTTTTCCGGGAACGAGTTGGGGACTCTGTAGTCCCCGCACACCCGAGGATAGGGCCAGATCGTGAGATATGGCCCTGGGTCGGCCGGGGTACGAGGGATATGCCTGTCAACCTCACCTTCGGCAACCAAGACGACCCACAGGCGGCGTGCGTGTTAGTCGGTTCGAGTCCGACATAACCTCTCCCACCGGCTCCGGCGGGTAGGTATCCGTGGGGATTTTGCGCACGTAAAAAAAAAATTTGGGTAAGGTGTCCTTTCCTTGTGAATAGACATGTATTAATAACTTCCTGTGGACCGTTAAAACAAAAATGAACTGCCTCTTACTGGTCAGTCTTTACACCTCCAGCCAATGACGTCACTAAGTCCTTATCTTGTAAGATAATCAGCGAACAATAATAATCTGTTAAATGATATATGCGTTATATGTAACACAACAACATCCTTGTAAGTGACCTTTGTGTCAAACTTTTCAACTATCACCCACTGACAACATTGTAGTTCAGTGGCCGTTCACATAGGTACACCGATAACAAATGATATTAAATGCTTTAATCATGTTACACAATGTGTTAGGAACGATAAAACATTTACATTCGTTTTTGGGCAGCGCTTATGGGAATAAGACCATGCAAATCAATTTAAGCTAAAATGAATAATCATCGAAAATCAATTTTTTAGCAATGAAATATTCTTTAATACATACATATACACAATTGAACTAATAAATAACTTAATTTAAATAGAAAAAATACTTATAAAATTAATACAAAACTATGCCAACTATACAATAATGAAATGGAGAAAAAGAGGGAGACTGCAACTTTAGGCATCGAAAAATTCGTCCCCATCGAGATAGCTCGTGAAGTGTGTACAAATAGAAGCTAATGGCAGACTATCATATTTGCTGCTTATCTTGAAGGAAAAAAGTTGTAGGTAAACGTAATTAGGGAACATTTAATCCCTTTCATTAATGTGAGAATGGTCTAGGGATAATTATAATCGACATATTTGAACATATAGGTACCATCGAACATTTCTGGTTTCTATTAATTAAGTACTATTCCTAGTTGGTTGTAATGTCCAAGTGAGAATCCGTAACTCAAGATCAACTACTGTGCTAAATAATAGTCATTGGTAATTATTGACTATTACTAGTAGCTGTACCGATTAAATGTCAAATGTATTTTTAATTTATTTATGTAGGAACTGACAACTTGATAGAAAATATATATAATAGAAGTAGAAATAAACAGATTTCTGATACATATCTTAATTATCAATCTAATTAAGATATGTATCAGAAATCTGAATGTGATCCTTGCATTTAATAAATTGATAAAAATGTTATAGCGAACAATTTACAGCAAGAAAGAACATTTCAAGAATACCAGAAACCGGCGATTTCGTATGAAAATAATTATGAAAGTAGAAGAAGCGATAGATGTATGCTAGGATCGTAGCATGGAAACCTGTGACTTCTGACTACCTAATTGAGAAAGAGGGGTGACTGTTTGTATGTAGGTAATTTACAGCAATTTTAAAAAACATATAACTCGCTTCTTTTCCATTTGAAACGATCGTCGGAAAAATAAAATATTGTGAAAAATTACAAGTATTTATTCAATATGTGTAACAAGTACCACCAATTATCTATCTGCAGTATAAGTCGTCCGATACGGTGGTGCTCAGTTTGATACCCTCAACTGAAAAAATAAAAAAGTCAATCGTGCGCAGTTCTGTTCGTCATAAACACGGCTATACTATACCTATAGTGTTGATGTGATTGACATGATTATATGCACATATTATTATTTTTAAATGCTGGTGGTTCCTAGAAGTAAATTATCTTTGATTAAACTAGCAATTTTAACGATTATTTTGTAGCAAACCATTTTACCGGGTTTAAATGTAACTGGTTTAATCGTAGGTCAGATTCTTATTTTTTATTTTTATAAACAATATACAATGTGCATACAATTACTTCTGTAAATTACAATTGAACGTTACTATAAAAAGTACAATCACTATTATGCACCAGACTCATAATTGTAACTCCCGGTAGAGTAGAATTTGGAGCACCCTATCTCTTCCCATGCGGTGTTGTACAAGGCGACTAAGGGATAGGGCTGTTTAACATCAGACAGATATATACAGCCCAGACTTAGCCTCAGATACTTGACGTCAACAATAGTGCCCGTAAGATGGCATTAAGCTCACCCCCTATTACCTGGGACAGATTTCATGATTGGTGAAATGTGGACGTTAATTCACCTCTGCCTAACCCTCTGGGGATAAAGGCGTGATTATATGTATGCATGTATGTACTCATAATCTAAACATTTCAAACACAAGTCCGTGATATATTAATTTCATGATACCTACGATAAAACAATTATAAGTTTAGTTATTTATATGCACAAACATGCAAAAAACCTTTCCGTATACCATATACATATATACACGTGCATTACACGTCACTAAATATGCAAAGAAATACTTTTTGTCTACGAAATTATCTCAAAATGGTTTTATTATTCACTGCCGTAAGACATATAACTGTTGCAAATTATGTTGCCATTTTCGTTGAAAATTGCCACCTAACAAAGGGAATGAGATCATGGTTCGATGATAAATGGTGCTGAAAACCATAACACCTTCTACGGCAATACCTAGTGGTTGCTATCTAAATTGTGTTCCCGGGAAGTTAATCGCTCGACCCATCTCACACGGTCGACAAACCATTTGTGATAATTAGTGTAATTTTAAATTTACGATGTAGAAGTACAGTTAACTAAATAAGTAGATCAACACATAAATATGTACAAAAAATTGTAAAACTTATATCAAACAATGTATTAATCTATTAATTCCATTAAAAACCTATTGATCAATGAAACCGCGGTAGCCTAGTGGTATGGGTAATGGACTGCTGAGACTAGCTCTCGGGTTCGATCCCAGGTTTAATATGGCACACACCAATGATTTTTCGATGCTTTTCGAAGTTATGTGTGTATTTATCGCAGGTTTATAAGTGCCCGGTTAATGGCAATAGGCTCGCCACCTATTACATTGGGACCTAAAGATAAACTGGCGAAATGTGGGTGCTAGCACCTCTGCCTACCCCTTCAGGGATATAGGCGTGAGTTTATGTTATGTTATGTTCTATTAAAAAGTTTAAACATAAAAGGATTCATACAATAAAAAAGTGAAATTTAAGTTTTTTTTTAAACAAGTAAAAAAATTAAATACTTAACTTTAACGAGTTCAAAGTTAAATACTTAAGTTAAACCAGTTAAAACTTAAATACTTAAGTTAAGTAACTTATAAGTTAGATACGTCATTCGATTCCAAGTAGTTTTAGTATCCTCAGAGGATAAAGGTTTTTTTTTCTTCACTATTTTATGAGGTATTTAGGGGCACACAGTGATCAGTAAATTGAAATTTGTGAAGCTACTTTTGTTGTTAACTGTACTGAAGTATTACGTAGAAATTAATGGTAGTTCACATAATGCACAGTATCATAATGTAATTGTATAATGTTACTACGGGTCAGTAATTAGAAGAAATTATACCAAAAAGGATGGTGAATGGCCAGTAAACTCTTAATTTATGCGTAAACCTCCAAGACAGGGCGAGAGAGCATCGATATATAAGATATTTACAAAGTATTCAACATGTTGCTCGCTCGCTTTTCCGTATGGTGACGGAGAAAGAATACAAGTATCACCACCCCATCTCATCCGAAGGGTGTCGTAAGAGGCGACAAATGGAAACATACGCAAACCATATCACTGCGAGAGAAGGAAAACTCGAAATAAAACCCTGTACCAACCCGTCTGGCCAGCGTGGAAACAGTAGGCCAAAGCCTCCCAACATTGGGAGAGGCCTAGTCCAGCAGTGGACTGTGATGGGCTAGTTGATTGATTGATTGTTGATTGATTCAACATGTATATTACAAAGCAGATGTTTCATTAAACAAACGAATTTTATAAATGAGAATGAGAAATGGTGAAGCAAACTAAACTTCATTTACATGCCTTACTCATTAAAATTCGTTCAGAGAAACGGGAGAACTCGGCTTAGTATGATGGATAGTAAAAATCCGCCATACTAAACCGAATTCTCCTGTTTCTTTGGTGTGCCAGCCTAAGTGTTATCTGGAAACTTCGAGCATATCACAGGTTTATAGATGACACATGTACAATAATTTTATTTTCGTATTCATATGAACAATGTCATTTATGTGTACAATAAAGAACATAACTCTCCTTTTTCTTCGCCGTAGTCGGGTAAAAATAAAATAATAAGTAAACATCCAGACATCCAGGTTTGTACGATTCGTATAACTTTGTAATTTTTCGATCCACGAATTTCTTTTTTATTGCTGACAGTGCTGAAATGCTTATAGATAAACATGCAAAGAGAAAACTTATCTACAATCGTTGGAGGTGTTTCCGAGGATTTGATATTCATAATTACAACAGCTATTCGTAGATGTAACAAATATTTGAAGCTTTTCTACGAAGATATAGGCAAAGATGTTTTACACTCTGGAGTTAAAGGACAGAAAATTATATTTAATAAGAAAGAGATTCGGTATTTCCGCCCGATTGAGCAGTCCGACTGGGGTAGTACCTCCGCCCTACAGAATACCGCGGCTATAATAACTTCGTGTTGTGTTCCCAGCGGTGAGTGGGTACCCAGAACTCACTGGAGAATTTATGCTGTCAGTGGGAAGACTAAAGGCTTGTCCTGCTTTGTCTTCTACTGACGGCACAGAAACTCTGTACTTACAGGGTTGGCAGCGCGACTGTGACTCCTCTGGTGTTACAGACGTCCATAGGTCACGGTAACCACTTTCCATCAGGTGGGCCGTGTGCTTGTCTGCCAACTAAGTGGTAAAAAAAATCGCTTTTCTAAAATAATTTAGGAGTATAACAGCAATAATAACTCGAAAAAACAGGATCCCTTCCTTGTCCCTGTAACTCGTACTAAGTTCTCTAAATATATTAGTAACTGAAATTATTATTAGTAGATAATATATTCTATTAGCCTCCGTGGCGTGGCGGTAGTCAACGCCATCACTACACAGAATGCCTCGGAGCACACGTTAAATTGTCGGTCCCGCTCGCCATATTAACATCTATGGCTGTCTTTACGGATAGTTGGAGCCCTACAAAGTTCAAACACTGCTCTAGTTGTAATGCTTCGATTTCACCTTTGAGTTTTTAGGTCAGATGACAGTCACTTCACGGACAATATCGAAGTTCAGCCAAATCCGCAGTTAGTCTGGCAAAGCGGACCCCGGACTCCGAGGTGAAAGCTTCAGATGCGACTGGGATTAACGCTAAGATGAAGAAAAGATACATAACATAAACTCAACTCACGCCTATATTCCCGAAGGGGTAGGCAGAGGTGCTAGCACCCACATTTCGCTAGTTTATATTCAGGTCCCAATGTAATAGGTGGCGAGTCTATTGCCATTAACCGGGCACTTATAAACCTGCGATAAATACACACATAATTTCGAAAAGCATCGAAAAGTCATTGGTGTGTGCCATGGTAAAACCTGAGATCGAACCCGAGACCTCGTCTCAGCAGTTCATTACCCATACCACTAGGCTACCGCGGTTGTTAGAAGAAAAGATATTGTATTATATTATTTACTAGCTGCCCGCGGGTCAGAAATTTTGATACCTACTCATGGGAACCTATTCCTGGGATAAAAAGTAGACTATGTATCATTCCATAATCCATCCCTGTACCAATTCAGCCACATCTTTTGAGCTGTTAGCTCGTGCTTGAATAACAAACATACAGTCTATGACAGCCTCGTGTATCCCGGCAGAGTAGAATTTGGACCACCCAATCTCTTCCAATGCGCACCGCATGGGAAGAGATGGGGTGGTCCAAATTACAAGGCTTCTAAGGGATAGGGCTGTTTAACATCAGACATGCAGTAGCAGTTTAGACAGTTGGTGGTTTTATGCACACAACTTAAATTGTGTGCTTGTGTGCCACCTTGGTAGTACAAAAAACTTTGAAAGGAGATAAATTATGACACTTTAGGACGTCTAGAAAAAATATTATTACAAGCAAATTGTATATTCTCTTGGTTTTTCCTTCATATTCATTTCTTTGAAATAATAATGACATCTCATTGTTTCGGCCTATAAATTGGTCTTGTAGTCTGAAAGTATTTTACTATAGACGATAGAGCATTGCAGAACTACCTTTACCGTGTGTATATCACAAATTCGACTCACTTACTCAATAGCCACATTATTTTGATACGTCTTTGCAATGCCATCATCATTTGCCGAACAACAATAAGGTAACAAGAGTATTTTGTTTCACTACGCGGCTACGTATAAGTATATGGTTTTGTTGGGAACAATACATCTTTGGAAATAAATTAGTCACATAATTATTTCATAAAAATAATATGTAATACAGCAGTCAACAGGTGAACCTAAGAAGAACAATTCCATTCGATGGAATACGTGATACGTGATCCTAATATCCTACAACCCACTATTAAATATTATAAATGTGAAATATTGTAAAGAAATTTGTATGTTTGTTATTCAAACAAACCATTACAGGGGTGGATTATAGAATAACACTTAGACTACTTTTTATCCCGGAAATAGGTTCCCATGGGTAGGAATCCAAATTTCTGAGCCACGAGCAGTTATTAAATAATACATACATACATATAATCTCGCCTTTATCCCTGGAGGATTAGGCAGAAGTGAATTAACACCCACATCTCACCAATCATTGAATTCGATCCCACTCAATAGGCGGTGAGCCTATAGCCATTGCCATCTTCCGGGCACTATTGTTGACTCGAGCTATGCACCTGTGGCTGCGTCTGGGCTGTATATATCTGTCTGATGTTAAACAGCTCTATCCCTTAGAAGCCTTGTAATTTGGACCACCCCATCTCTTCCCATGCGGTGCGCATGGGAAGAGATGTTGTGGTTTTTTGTTTATTAAATTATGAAATTAATCTATCTATTTTCTCCCTATCTAGTTCACGCCAATTTGATTTCATCTCACGTAATGCTAAGCTAAAGGCATAATCTCAGGAATGAGTGTCACCATCACATTTTAAGTAATGTTACTGGCACTCAGCTTGGCGGCCTCATCAGAATCATTTTCACGCCCCGCTTAAAGGACCCAGAACTGTAGGAAGAAGAAAACACGTTAAGTAAAGTAACTTTCAATTTAAAATATAGATATTATTATTTAAATTTAAATTCACACCACTTATTTTATTTTATCGCATGCTAATGCCTCATTATTACAAACGCCCTACCTAGCTTAGAATGAATTGATTAATTATTGACATTTGATACAATTTTACACACCTATAATTACAACACCAAACTACTGACATATAAAAATCATTGTGTACCAATATCAACATTTAAAAACAAATTTTCACGGTATTCACCACATCGCCTTCTGTATAAGGGCTCGATTCGTTCCATCGATTAAAGACAAGGGTGTTACTGATTTAATCGATTTTGGGAACGCTAATCATCATCGATATGGTATAATCGCTAACAATTGCGACACTAGTACAGTCGGCATCAAACCGATATTGACTAAAAAAAAAATAAGTTTAAAACTAATTATAACCTGTCAAAATCATAACCCTCCTTTTGCTTCGCCGTAGTCGGGTAAAAAATTTCTAATTGATCTTTATAGCAAGGTACTTAAATCAAGTCAAACTGTTTTTACCCAACTACGGCAAAGCAAATGAAGGGTTATGATTTTGACAGGCTATGTATGTATGTAGGTTCATCTGTTCCCCCATAGCTCCTCAACCACTTATTAGAATTGGACAAATGAGGTATCGTTAGAAGCGTCTTAGTCATCCAGTGGTTAAAGGCTATGTAACGTGTCACTGAATCTATTGCGGCGCCCTCGAGCAGGCTTAAAGTACTGTGCTTAATTAGCACATTTCAAATATGTCCAACATACTTTTGCGATAGCACTTGCTGTTTACGAGAAAAATGGGAGAATACAATAATTTTGAACTTAGACCTTGAATAAAAAAAATGCATAAGTCGAATTGATGGGGACTTTTGATATATCTTGCATATAGTATATTGAAGACCCCACCAATTATCAGCTCTATAAGAATTTATGCAAGCTCAACTCTTTACTTTGTCTGGATTAGCAGTCTGGTTTTAGTTTTAAAGTTTTTTTTATTGATTTGTATTGTATTATTGTCCAACTAAAGGTGTGTACCATATATCAGAACAATGAATTGACAGGAAAAGGGCAAAGGCATTAAGATTTTGAGTAATATGTTCGTCAAGATCGATCTGATGCTGACTGTACCTATACTACGCACATGCGTTATGCGAACTAGCCTTGGATTGGTAGATGCTGGTCCATTGTTGAGTAGCGCCGGATGTGAAGCTTGTTAAAGAAATCCTTTATGGGTAATTCGGGTAATTCCTGTTATAGATTTGTATAGAATTTGAATATTACCTGTGTTAATTAAAAACTGATTGTTCTTTGATTATTATTACGAAATTGCAAGTGAACAATAAAAATACAATCATTTTAAGACTTAATCTTTTCGGGTTAGTCATGATTCCCTATATGAACGCTATTTTAAAACCGATTTATTTTCGAGATGAGTCGAGAACGAGGCAATAACGACTAACCTATATTTTTTTTAGACGAGATTCTTTAAACGATAGTACTAATAAAAGATTTTATTCCATATTACCTGAGATAGCCGTACAGTGTGGAGTGTTTTCACAATGAAAGCCATGTGCCAACGTTTGTAATTAGAATTTAAGATGAGCGGGCAATCAAAACTGTATTAAAAAATATCGAGAAAAATATCAGTAATTGTACAATTTAATTAAGTATTTTAGATTCTTCTGAATCGACAAGAATTCTAAGCCTCTATTAGCATAAGAATCTGTCAATAATTGTTATGATAGACGATTGTAATTAAGATATCATTATAGCTTCATAAGGAAGATTAATTACCGCATCAGAGCGCGTCAAATGTCGGGGCAATTAGTATTATCTGTTAATATATTTGCGACTACATGGATGTTGCAGTAAATATGGCAAACAAGCATTTTAAGCAATCTACCAATTTTTTTTTTCATACAGCTTTGGTGGCTGACAAGCAACCTACGAACGTGTGTAACACCAGTGGAATCACATCCGTGCTGCCGACCCTGTAAGAACGGAGATTTTAAGTGCCTTCAGTGCAGAACACAAAATCAGGACAAGCCTTTGGTCTTCCCAATGATAGTACAAAAACCCTCCTGTGAGTTCTGGCTACCCTACTCACCGCCGGGAACACAACGACACAAATCGGTATAAAAATAAACTCTGGTAATGGATTGATTTTATGCCGTCAGTGTAGAGTACAAAGCAGGACAAACCTTTGGTCATCCCACTGACAGCACAAAAACTCTCCAGTGAGAGAAATCTACCAATTAAATAAAATAGCAACAATTTTGCTTTCTTATCTCGCCTTCTTCTTCTTCATCTTAGCGTTAATCCCAGTCGCATCCGAAGCTGTCACCTCGGAGTCTGGGGTCCGTTTTACCTGTCTAACTGCGGATTTGATGACAGCCTCTGTGGCGGGGCGGTAGTGAACGCGACTGCTACGCAGGAGGCGCGGGTTCGATCCCCGCTCAGTACAAATATTTGTATGCATGAATATGGGTATTTGCATTGGTCTGGGTGTTTCTATATATAATAAGGTTTAATGAATTTATTTCTCAAAAGACCTACATGTCACTTTACGAGAAACAATAATAGTACACAATGTACCAGCAATATTTCGTTCGTATGTCGTTAACGAGTTAATATGTCTCGATGACGTGTTGTGCTAACTTCTGTTTTAATGTATGAAAAGAGGTTATACTTTTTATAGATGAGGGTATTTTATTATAATATGTATGTATTTACAAAAAAAATATATTTTTTTTATATAGGACACGCCAACTTGACCTCACCTCGCCTGATGGTAAGCTAAAGGCAAAGTCTCAGGAAAGAGGGTCACCATTACAGACACTAAGTGCTACAATGGTGGCACTCAGCTTAGCGGCCTCATCAGATGCTTTTTCACGCCCCGCTTAAAGGCCCCGGGACTGTAGGAAGAAGGAAACACGTGTGCTGGTAATGAATTCCAGGTCTTGGTGGTGCGGCAAAGAAAAGAGTCTCCGAACCGCTTGGTTTAAGTTTAAGTTTAAGTATGTTTATCCGTATTCTAGATTCCATAACACGAGCTAGTTAAACTATGCTTACCATGGGTCTAGATAGCGTTGTGTAGAATGTTTTAGAATAAAAAAAAAAATTTAAAAAAAAATTGGCTGAACTTCGATATTTTCCGAGAAGCGATTACCATCTGACCTCCGCAACCCAAAGGCGATATCGAAGCATTGCGGCTTGACCAGTTATTGGATCTTTTAAGCTTGACCAGTTATTGGATCTTTTAAGCTTGACCAGTTATTGGATCTTTTAAGCTTGACCAGTTATTGGATCTTTTAAGCTTGACCAGTTATTGGATCTTTTAAGCTTGACCAGTTATTGGATCTTTTAAGCTTGACCAGTTATTGGATCTTTTAAGCTTGACCAGTTATTGGACCTTTTAAGCTTGACCAGTTATTGGATCTTTTAAGCTTGACCAGTTATTGGATCTTTTAAGCTTGACCAGTTATTGGATCTTTTAAGCTTGACCAGTTATTGGATCTTTTAAGCTTGACCAGTTATTGGATCTTTTAAGCTTGACCAGTTATTGGATCTTTTAAGCTTGACCAGTTATTGGATCTTTTAAGCTTGACCAGTTATTGGATCTTTTAAGCTTGACCAGTTATTGGATCTTTTAAGCTTGACCAGTTATTGGATCTCTTCTCCAACTATCCGTAACGACTGTCATAGATGTTGGTATGGCAACCGGGACCGAAGGCTTAACGTACTCTCCGAGGCACGACCAGACCAATGCAAATACCCATATTTATTCATACAAATATTTGCACTGAGCGGGGATCGAACCCGCGTCTCCTGCTGCGTAGTGGCCTCGTTCACTACCGCCACGCCAAAGAGGCTGCCTTCTTACCTTGTCTATCCGCTAGTAAAGTGGTGATAGGAAGGGTTCATTTCACAGTTCGACTGAAGTGTAGTTTGTGTTGAGAGTTTTTTTTTTTATATACAACTTAGGTGGCAGACAAGCATACGGCACACCTGATATGGTTGACTGAGAGTTGGTTGTTATTATTTTACATTCCATTTATTTTCAGTCTAGTCCTTCCAGTTTATTGGGACTCTCAATTTTGTATCGAAACGTACGCTATCTTTATCAAAATAAGATAATATTGGTTTTTAAACTATCATGGTCACTCACATTAGTATTAAAATATTTGAGTTTTTGATATTGCAGCGCTATTGCAAGCTACAATATCCCGATTACTTTAAGACTAACAAGATAATATTGATTACTATCTGTTTGATGACCAGCATCAACTGAGGGTTGGCAGCGCGAGTGTGACTCCCTTGGTGTTGCACACGTCCATAGGCCACGATAACCACTTTCCATCAGGTGGGCCATGTGCTTGTCTACCAACCAAATGGTATAAAAAGAAATCAACCAAATTTCAACTTTTCGAAATATTTGACCATTTTATTTCAAATACTAACTAAAAATCCGAATCAGTGAAGTCTCTTAAATTTTGAGCTTAGCCATATAATACCTAAGAGTTAACTGAATAACCAATTAAGCGTTTAATATTATTTATAAAAATAGTTATTTCACTGCTTCACATGGCTTTACACCTCTGCTTTTCCTGTATATAATTTCAGCTCAATTATAAAGTTTTCCTATTATATTGTTATTATAGCAAACGGTTTTGTTTGCAAAAAAAACTGCAAAATTATCCAATTATGTTCCATAACTTTAAGGAAATAGGTTATTAAAATCCGGTTATTATTTATTGGCACTTGACCAAAAAATTACTTCAGTAATCAGTCCATAAATCTCTAAGCTGTTTGAAGTCCTTGCACAGAGAGTTCCGTATTACATTTCGGAGTAATAAAATGTCGGAAATTATCGATAATTGCGGATATTATGAATTGGAGTAATCACATACCTAGTTGTTTTCATTTTTAAACTGTTAACCGCAAAACATATAACCTTTGTTTTTGGGAAATTATTGTTAAATTATTTCAGAACGTTGTGGTTTAAGCGATTAAATTGCAGGCGAGGATAAGCAAAGAAACATTTAATGGTTTATTTCCTCAATTGAGGAATTATAGTCTGGAATGACTTATTTCATTCCGTGAATAAGGTCCATAGTCATGGGAACAGGATCAGTTGCCTGGAATGTTGCCTCGACGAAATCGCTTTCAGCGATAAGGTCGTCCATTATACATTCGACTGTTTACACATATTACCTACTGTCTCTGCTGTAAATCTATTGGTGTACAATAAATCTCTATCTATCTATCAGTATTCCATTTAGTTGGAACCACCAATAACCATTACGTTTATCATAGAGTTCAGCGTAGAGTCCCGATTACATCCGAGGCTTTCACTTCGGAACTCGAGGTTCATTTTCCGGATTTTACTTTATTTTTCAACACACTTGCTCATAAAGTGGCTCTAATTTCATCACAATTAGGTGCACCTATAATCAAACTGTGACTTTTTCCTTGCTATAATTCACAAGTGAATTACAGCTTTTTTAAATTTTATTGTTTGTTCTCATAAAAGTTTCTAGAGAAAAAAGATCATGTTCAATAGTACAAATAAATTAATACACCTACTGCATAATCAATTTATGCAACTTTGTTTTTAAATAGAACCCTTATTGTGTTTTTAATCCAAATTATGTGCAGTTTCATACACTATTATATATAATCTAAAAAATTGCGTAAAATTACAAAGTTATTTTAGAGCCAAAATCAATTTGCTGATCGCGCATACGTGTTGCATCGCATCCACGGTATACACCAATAAGTGGAAAAAAATCATTGATACCTCCTTGGATTCTATTGAAGTTGTATTAAACTGGAAAAAAAATTACATTAAAATTAGTATTTTTTTTTACTCAGTATGAGAGTAGATAAAATGATTTAGTATTAGTATATATTCCCTTTAGTATTATTTTCTTCGTAGGTGTATGATATGACGTATGATACACGTGTGTATTAATGATCACACACTCGTACCAATACTATTGTAGTTGAGCAAAAATTTAAATCCGTGAAAAATATTAATTCTAAGTCGCAATGACAACTCGAAGACTTACAAGCGTCAATAAGCTACGGTAACCGCTTATCATCGTCCGGATATTAACTGAGTATGTCACCTCAGACATTAAAAATAAATTCAATTCAAATATTAAAACGATCTCTATGTAATTGCTCCAGTTTTTTGCAGCAAAACAGATCATAAATCAGTTTTTGATCTACATACAACATTTCCTATGTCTGTCTCTGTCGCAGATAGTGAGCAAACATATTTCATTGCGAAGGCCGTATGCGTCGGCAAAAAGTTCAGCTTGTCATTCAAATATTATCAAGTTCCCAGGAAATTAGACAATTTGTAACGGTCAGTTTATTGACGGGTAGCCATTTAATTACCGAGTAATCATTTTTCACAATTAACAGCGTCATTATGACACAAGCTGTTCATGGCTTTGAGAAAAAAATATTGCTAAACTTATTATATTTCTACATCCGCCCGTTTTGACGCTTAAGTACTGAAATCTTGATCTGAGATGTAAAAAGATAAATCCCCCACATTATACACATAATCGGGAAACAGTTGTGTATGAAGTTTACATTTGGGAGCCTGGGTACCGCATATTACTTTTGATTGGCTTGTTAACGTTTGCGAGACGAGACCAACTATCGTCGGATTTCCCAACCCTGGAAGGAAAGCCTGTGCTATCCTAGTTCGTTATTTAGTAGGTGCACCGAATAGGAAATGAGCTTGACTTAAGGTCTGATGGTGTTCCTAGTGTGGCCGCGGGTAGATGGGTCGGAGTTAGCCCTTCAACCACTGTAGAGCCTTCCGCGGTAAAGTCCTGCTGTATCTATACATCGCCCATATAATGATGGGCCTGCACCGCGCCTTGCGGGTCAGCGCTTGGGTGGCCCATCGACGAGTGCGTAGTGTTTCCAACGTTTCACTAACTAAGTCGCAGCATATGGTACACTGCAGGTTGTTTTATTGTGGTGATAGCCCCACATACCCGCGCGGCTTTCCCGAGCTCGCGTAATGCGGAAGGTATATATTATCCTGCCTAAACAAAAAAAAGGCACTGATGGTGTTCATAGGTGTGCGGGCTAGAAAACCTCCACGCGGTGCACGCTGGGCAACAGAAGCCGCAACTCCTCCCCTAGATTTAGGCTCCTGGCCAATATTCTGCCGAGGTCAGAAAGACCTGAGAGAAGGAAAACTCGAGAACAAACCCGTTGCCAACCCGTCTGGCCAGCGTGGCAATAGTAGGCTAAACCCTCCCAAATGAATAGACGCCACAACAAAAGGCCCCCAGTTCCCGGCGGTCCCGCTATTCCCAGCCAAGGTAGCGGTTCGGGTAACGGCGGGACGGGGGGTGCGAAGAATCTCCGGGCTACGAACCGAAACCGGCGACTACTACTGGCAACGTACAATTGCAGTACACTTCGTCTGGACAGGCACCTCGCGGAACTAGAGGTAGAACTAGGTCGCATAAATTGGCATATATTAGGGTTGTCCGAGATCCTTCGGATCTGGGGGAGGACACGACAACCACTGAGTCAGGCGACCTGTTCTACTTCAGAGAAGGTGAACAACTCTCCCAGGGAGGTGTCGGTTTTCTGGTAAAAAAGGACCTCATTAGCAGCGTTGTTGAAATCGGTAGTGTGTCGAACAGGGTAGCGTACCTTATCGTAAAAATCACGAACAGTCGTTCGCTGAAGGTGATACAGGTATATGCGCCGACCTCGCTTCACCCCGACGAAAGTGCCGAGGCCGTATATGAAGATATTGCTAAGGCAATGAATCACACCGCTAAGGCCACTTACAACGTTGTTATGGGGGACTTCAATGCTAAAGTGGGAATACAAGAACGCGGTGAGACGAAAATCGGACCTTATGGAGTGGGGTGCAGAAATCACAGGGGACAAATGCTAGTCAACTTCCTCGAGGCGCAGGAAAAAAAACCCCACAGGAAGTGGACCTGGCAACGTCGGGACTCTGTGATAAGAAACGAGATAGACTTTTTGATAACGGACAGTAAGCACATATTTAGAGACGTCTCTGTGATCAACAAGTTTAAAACCGGAAGCGATCACAGACTTGTCCGAGGCTCTCTAAATATTAACATCAAGGCTGAAAGATTCCGAATGATACGGTCTACTCTCCGACCTACGCCACTCCAAGTCACTCTAGGGTCCGAAAAGTTCCAATTGGAACTTCAAAATAGTTTCGCAACACTGGAAACCACAAACGGCATTGACGAGAAAACCGACACAGTGGTCAAAACATTACAGGAAGTGTCTCGAAAGTTCTTTCCCGGGAAACGCAAACAGCGAGAGTCCAAGCTCTCTCCTGAGACTCTCGAACTTATGAGAAAGAGACGTGAGAAGTCATCCACACCGTCGTCTTCGTCAGATGAGAGAGCCTTAAGCCGACAAATTAAAAAGCTGATTAGACGCGACCTCCGACGCTACAACACCCATATCGTCCAGGAGGCGACTGAGCGAAATAGGGGGTCGAAAGTGTTCGCTCAGCAGTTGGGGAGGCCCCATCTGACGAAACTTAAAACTGCGGGTGGTAAAATGACTGCCTCAAGGTTCGAGATTCTCGATGAGATCGAAAAGTTCTATGGACAGCTATATGCATCACGGACGAGTAAACCTACGGGACACAGCGATGAAGACCACAGAGCCCCACTCACGCGCCATTACACCGAGGAGATACCCGATATCGAACAGTGCGAGTTGGAGGCGGCTCTCAGACAACTGAAAAACAACAGGTGCCCAGGTGATGACGGTATTACTACTGAGCTCCTGAAAGCAGGCGGAACTCCAATCCTGAAAGAGCTAGCAAGCCTCTTTAATTCCGTCATCCTACAAGGTCTAACACCTAGGGCATGGAGCGGGAGTGCGGTGATACTGTTCTTCAAAAAAGGAGATAAGACCTTGCTGAAGAACTACAGGCCCATCTCACTCCTGAGTCATGTCTACAAGCTGTTCTCGAGAGTCGTCACAAATCGTCTTGCGGGTAAGCTCGACGAGTTCCAACCACCGGAGCAAGCCGGGTTTCGAAAAGGTTATAGCACCGTGTACCACATCCATACTGTTCGGCAGATTGTAGAAAAGGCCCAAGAATACAATCAGCCGCTGTGTATGGCGTTTGTGGACTACGAAACAGCCTTCGACTCCATCGAAACCTGGGCAGTTCTGGATGCCCTACAGCGGTGTCGTGTCGATTGGCGATACATCGAGGTGCTGAGATGCTTGTATGACACTGCCACAATGTCCGTCCAGCTCCAAGACCAGAAGACGAAACCTATTAGCCTCCAACGTGGAGTGAGACAGGGAGATGTTATATCCCCCAAACTATTCACCAACGCGTTGGAGGACGTCTTCAAAACTCTGGATTGGACTGGGCGGGGTATAAACATTAACGGTGAGTACATCTCACATCTTCGGTTCGCCGACGACATCGTCATAGTAGCGGAATCGTTGGAACAACTGGGTGAAATGCTGCATAGCCTAGATGGAGCTTCTCGACGCGTCGGCCTTGGTGTAAACTTGGATAAAACCAAAATTATGTTCAACGAACATGTTGCACCGAGACCGATTGCCATCGAAGGGGCGACACTCGAAGTTGTTCAAAAATATATCTACCTGGGGCAGGTTATCCAGCTCGGTAAAAACAACTTCGAGAAAGAACTAGCCAGAAGGATCCAACTGGGTTGGGCAGCATTTCGCAAACTATGTCGAGTTTTCTCTTCACCCCTACCGCAATGCCTCAAAACAAAGGTCTTTGAACAGTGCGTCCTACCTGTTATGACTTACGGAGCCGAAACGTGGACACTTACAGTGGGGCTGGTCCATAGCTTAAAAGTCGCGCAGCGGGCTATGGAGCGAGCTATGCTTGGAGTTTCTCTGAAGGATAAAATTCGGAACGAGGTTATTCGACAGAGAACCAAAGTTACCGACATAGGCCACAGAATAAGCAAGTTAAAGTGGCAGTGGGCTGGCCACGTTTGCCGAAGGACCGATGGCCGTTGGAGCAAACGAGTCCTAGAGTGGAGAGCGCGAGAAGGTAAACGAAAGGTAGGACGCCCCCTAGCCAGATGGACTGACGACCTGAAAAAGGTGGCTGGGACAGACTGGATGCGGAAGGCGGAGGATCGGAGAAAATGGCGCACATTGGGAGAGGCCTATGTCCAGCAGTGGACTGCAGTGGGCTGATTGATTGATTGATTGGTGTTCATAGGTATCTGTATTTAAATAACTAAATATTCTACAACATTCCACTCAACGCTCTCTAGATCCATACTAAGCATAGATTAACTATAGCTTGTATTATGAAATCTTCTTTTTTTTTGTACCCACTTACATACTTTTTTTTGTAAATACATACGTATTATACATAGAAACACCAAGACCAATGCAAATAGACATATTCACGCATACAAATATCTGCACTGAGCGGGAATCGAACCCGCGCCAACGTTCTGTCCTACGTTCTACAAAAATAATGCTTAAGTAATGAATAAGTCTGCACTCATTGGTATGAAAAAAATCATTTAATAGGTAAATTTACATTATAGCCGTGTCTGCGATACTTGAACGTTGCTAACCAATACGATATTATGTTATCTTGATCTTAAAAAATCCAACCCTTAGGCAAAGTCAGTACTAGGCGACTGGTATCTATTACTGCGTAGTTTAGCTATGTGCGTAATTGTGGTAACCATTAATATGTAGTAGAATATACAAATACCATTTGAAACATATCCTGTGTTTAATTTTTCGTATTAATTCCAAATATAAAATCAGCCAAAACTCATAACTCATTTATTCATAAGAATATTACGCGCCACGCTACGCCTGGCAATAGGCTCGCCACCTATTACATTGGGACCTAAACATAACCTGGCGAAATGTGGGTGCTTAGCACCTCTGCCTACTCCTTCGGGGATATAGGCGAGAGTTTATGTTTATGTTATATTACACGCCAACACATTTGTCAATTAATTGTCGTTTTTCATAAATATACAATCTTTACTGTCCATTTTCAAATTCAATACTATATGAGCTAAGTAGTTTCATGTCATTTAGAATGGTATATCGCATATAATCAGAATGCTCAGAAAAATTTATATGCGTCTACCTCATACTAGATCTGCACCACTCTATGGTAGACTGATAGAGAATGCCTACGGTATTAAGTCCGCCAATAGGTATACATCATATATAAAGTATAAATAAATAAATGAAAAAAAGCATATTTTAAGGTGGCAGACAGGCACACGGCCCACTTGATGGAAAGTGGTTACCGTAGCCTATGGACGTGTGCAACACCAAGGAAGTTATTCAGGTATATCGTCTATTACATGAGCAACTCCTGTGTAACCTTGTGACCAAGAGGAATGCCAGAGCGTTGTCTATTGTACAGCAGCAACAAACAAGTGGCAATTTCTCAGTAGAATAGAATGATCGATGTATGATATTGACATATGTCATCCATTCCAATCATCAATCAATTAACCTATCGCTGTCAACTGCTGGTCATATGCCTCTCCGAAAGGTTAGGAGGCTATGGTCTACTGTTTCCACACTGGCCTGATGGGTTAGTACAGAGTTTTATATCTCGGAAAGTATCTGCGTCGGATGCAGAAAGAGCCAACGTCCGAGTGCCATCACTGCGACGCGAGCGAGGACTCAGGTCCACACACGCTCACCGAGTGTCCGGCGTGGGAGACGCCGTGGCGGGAGCTTGTGGCGGCCCTGGGAGTGAGGGTTCTCACGCTCTCCACCTTGCTCGCGGCGATGGTTCGCTGCGCGGATGCGTGGGCGGCCGGCGCCTCCTTCTGCGAGCAAGTAATGCTCGTAAAGGAGGAGGCGGGGCGGGAGCGGCAGCGGGAGCGACGAAGGATCGCAAGACAAGCTGCCCGCGTACGAAGGCAACTCGGACGTCGGATCGTCGATGAACGACCTCCGCCCCCCATGAGCGCCGGCCTGGGGGTGACAGGTGGAGCCGCCTGTCACCCTGGCAGAAGCAGGCCGCGGTGGAGGCGCGCGTGGTGCGCCTCCCCGTTTCCGGGGACGAGTTGGGGACTCTGTAGTCCCCACACCCGAGAAGAGGGCCAGATCGTGAGAGATGGCCCTGGGTCGGCCGGGGTGCGAGGGATATGCCTGTCAACATCACCTTCGGCAACCAAAGCGACCCACAGGCGGCGTGCGTTTTAGTCGGTTTGAGTCCGACATAACCTCCTCCACCGGCTCCGGTGGGGAGGTATCTGTGGGGATCTTTCGCACGTAAAAAAAAAAAAAAAGGGTTTTAGATCAAATCCTTCTCACACAGTAATATCGTCTTTGTATTTTCTGTTAGTCGCCTCTTACGACATCCTTCGAATGAGATGGAGTGGTTATACTTGTATTCTTTCTCCGTCACCACGTGGATATGACGTCAATTCCATACTTTCATTATTCCATTCTATCCTATTAGCTACTGTACCATTTATCTAGGGGGTGGGTCTACGGACGGTGCCGCAAGTGACACACGAGACACGCTCAAGTTGTGGAATGCACCGCTGTGGTTTTTCCAAGACGTGCCGCGTGGTTCCCGGCAGAGTAGAATTTGGACCACCCCATCTATTCCTATGCGGTGTCGTTGAAGGCGACTAAAGGATAAGGCTGTTTAACATCGGACAGATATATAGAGCCCAGACTCAGCCTCACATGCATGGCTTGAGTCAAATAGTGCCCGGAAGACGCGAGGCTCACCCCCTATTCCATGGGACCGAATTCAATGATTTATGAAATGTGTGTGTTAATTCACCTCTGCCTGACCCTCCGGGGATAAAGGCATGATTATATTTATGTACGTATGTATGGTTTTTCCAAGCGACTATATCTACAATATGGGGTTCTTCAAGAAGGGCATTAGAAGGTTTCTACAGAGTTAGTAACAAGAGTGTGGCACCCCTGGTAATGCACACGTCCATAGGCCACGGTAGCCACTTTCCATCAGGTGGGCCGCGTGTCTATCTGCCACCAAAATGGTATAAAAAGGTGAGGTTTGTCGAAGGTGTTACATACCTTACCATCTCCGTCTATCAGACAGATTGGCTTGATGATTGGCTCAGCACATGAATCGCAATTACGCTATTGGAGTGATAATGATGGCAATTAAGTTTTTTAATTATATTAGTAATGCAATGATTAATTAAATATTTATCTACACTTTCATGAGTTAACGGTGACCTCTGTCGTAACAATATTGATACTGTTGGATAAAATGTTTGTAGGACAACATTTTTAGGGTCATTTTAAATCTGGCGGGAAAATTCTCGAGTGATTTTTAAGTGGTAATTAAATAGCAAACTTATTCTGTTAAGACAAAGGTTAAAATTGTTTTTAACAATGTGCTACAGTCTTATCAATTATCATACTACTTAATTTATTTGCCTTGTCTAAATTGACCCTTATCCATGCATCAAAGTCACACGAGCTAACAATTAAACTTTCGCGTTCGCGTTGATATACAATAATGTAACGGGAATTAATGCGATCATGGTATAGGACCATGATCGCATTCATTCCCGTAATCATTATTGTAAAGTCATGTGAAGTTTGGCTTGAATTGCTTTTACAGTATAGTAAGAACCTTGCCTGATGGTCAGGTGCAGTCAAATGACGAACTAAATATAACTCGTAGTTCTGTGAACAGTAGACTGCACGAGCACCCTTTGCCATATTTTACTGGTACCCTTAATCAAATCTAGTATCCCTAAAAAACGAGTCATCTTATCATATTAAAAAGCCCCGCATATTCGAAAAATAATGGCGATCTATCCTTAAAAAAACGCTACAACAGACTGCACCCTTTTTTCTCATCTGTTTTTTTTTACAACTTACAGTATAACATACAAGTTTATTAAACGCTTGTTCCTAAGAAATATACAAATATGCCAATATTTTTTGAAGATTATAAGGTTTTGACAGAACATGACGCGACTATGTAAAAGCCGTGCGCCATTCGCATAAGCGTCTAAGGATCTAGACGCTTACGCGAATGGCGCACGGCTAAATACCGAAATACATTAAATAATAATTTCAAGTTTATACGGACCCCTCTGCGCGTGAGACTAACTCGCATTTTGATGATAATGATGGAGCTTACCAATAAAACAAGACAATCTGTTAACAATTTCGATACAACAAACAATACAATTTGCAGCAACCATCACAGGCGGGCTCGGCGGTCATGAAAGGTTATTGTTAACAAGTCATTATGCTAATGCGCCATTATGAAACAAACAATGTGCCCCAAATATTGCATAGTAAGTTGTTGAGCCCTGCTATGGAAATCGCGTTTGTTAATCGAAAGTATGAAATTTTATTGCATTGGATACAAGAACTGGTGTAAGTACTGCGCAATGGCTACACGACATTTGCTTTTTATGTTGTATGGTGGACGTTGCCAAATAAACAACAGGGGCTTGTTAATAAATTGTATCACTTGCATAAATTGTTCCTAAATTTTTATAGTCTATCTCTTTTAGGGCTGAAGAATGTAGTTGGTTTTAAACTAGATCCATGTTCCGTGCGAGTGTTGCGAAAATGTTTTCATGTAAATATTAGCAGTTGCCTGCACGTTTAACTTATCATTTCATCAAAATAGGTCCGGCACTTTAGGTTTGAAAGTATTACAAACATTTGTATATATATATAGAGATTTGAACATACAGAGTTACTTTCGCATTTATTTCCAAAATGTATACCTATATCCACATTCTAGAACTCATATTACGAGCTGTGCCTAGTTTAGGTCTAGATATCGCTGTGCAGATTGTCCCCGAATATTTATTATTTTATGTCAGTGAGTTTTCGAAAATGGCTGAATGAAGTTTTGTTTCTTTTTAAAAATAAGGACATGTTTCTAGAGGGAAATTCGCTATCTTCAGTATTTAGAGTTCTTTCCCTCCAGGTAAGATCGAAATCTTCTTCACACTTGTAAATCTCCGCGGGGTTAGGCAGAGATGTATGAGTGTTAACACCCACATTTTGCCACCTATGATTTTCTGCTCTATGTAAAAGCGAGCCAGTTTATTACCGTCAAGTATGCACGTTTATCGTGTGCTGTAGGTATGTTTAATGTTGGATAGAGGATAATTTATTTATTACAAACTAAAATATAAAAACTCGAATATCTCAAAAATTCTTCAGGTACCTGAGTTTCTTTCGGAACAACCGACCGGGGAGCCTTGTATTCTAATCTATAGAATTCAATGTTTATTTATTAATATTTTATGCGATGACCTTCCGCCCATCCGATTGCGATAAAACTTATAGCTTACATTTGTGCGAAGGTTGATAGCATATTACAATAGTATCGAACCCGGTAGGTGGCGCTATAATCGTATACAACACTATTTTTAAAGATATAATGACCTCTACCGTTATGGCGTAACTTAAACAACAACTTTTTTTCGTATTATTGTTCTGCGCAAGAAAATGTAAGTTAAACTTCACAGCCAAAATAATGTAAATAAAAAAATAAAAATAAAAATATTTATTTCATTTCACAATTTTGTACAAGTAATTTCTGCAAGAATTTCCTTTTAAGCTATTTTAATGCTTACGTTTGAAAATTTGCCGCGTGGTTCCCGGCAGAGTAGAATTTGGATCACCCCATCTCTTCCCATGCGGTGTCGTACAAGGCGACTAAGGGGTAGGGTTGTTTAACATCAGACAGATATAGACTCCCTTTCCCTTAGTCGCCTTGTACGCCATATTCATACATACCAATACTTGCATTGAGCGGGGATCAAACTCTCGTACTGCATAGCAGCCACATTCACTACCGCCACGGCACAGAGTGCATCGAATAGTACTTTTACCCATGAAAATGGAACCTAGTCACGTTTATTCTTGCCGTGAACCACATGTTGAAGGACGTGTTAGTTCTCACACAGTTTAGCGTTACCTCCGCGGTTCTCTTGCCAAACATTGCCCATTGATACGCAAATCACCTATTCAGTACGTGGTCCATTCCCTCAAATCTGTAGCTTATAACAATACGTTACGGTTTAAAATCGATTTGTATTTAGTAAGCGTGTTTCTCATTTTGTTTTAGTTATGGTTTGTACTCTAACATACGAGTGTATAGAAATGAGATTATGTTTGTCTATGTACCTATTTTGAAAATTGTTTTCGGTTTATAAGAAAAAGAGTGTACACCTCAATTTTACCGCCTTTATAATTACTCGTTACATAAACATAATAACTCTAATAGTTTCCGAGCCACATTTCATTTGGTCAATGGCTTCCTCTCGGGTGAGCAGCTGACAATTTTTTTCCTTCAAAGTATTGGCTTAACAGTATTTTACTCAATTTTGAGCCGGGAGGAAATGACTGACGATTTTAATTTTTTTGAAAACTTTCGGTCACCAGTTAACGCATTCTTTAACGTGTGGGCAGTTGATAACTTTTTCCTTCAAGACATTGACTTAACTGTAATTAAACCAATTTGATGGAAATGGCAGATTTTTTTCAGTTTTTTATATGTTTGAGCAGTCACCGAACCGATTACCTAACAACAAAATGTCTGCTGACAAACACGAAAATTCATGATTGGTCATACCACGACGACCTGTCGCTGGCTTGAGAACCATCAGTTCAAATGACAGTTGTCAGAAAGTATTATTTTCAACTACCCGTCACGCCTGCCATAGATGCACGAAAACACTCGGACAAATATACATATTCATGCATACAAATAATTGCACTGAGCGGGAATCAAACCGGCGCCCCCTGCGTGGCAGTCGCGTTCATTACCGCTACACCGGAGTCTGAGCCTGTATACAAAAAAACACATAGTTTAAAAAAATAAGTATAATATTTTAGACTGTATTGTTTATAAATCTTCTTCTTTTTCATATTCGTCTTACTTAGCTAGATATTACCTAATAAAACAAAATCATAGCAAATCTAACATGTGAAGGAACTGTCTCTTGAGACACAAGTTAATAACTTCGTTCATTGACTATGAACTTGTGTAATACATGATTGATTGCTTGCAATAAGTCTTACTAATGTCATAAATGTGAAACGCCAGAACGGCCAATCAGATCTAGATAAAATTTGGCACAAATATAGATTATTGTATACGAGAGTAGTTTCATGGAGGTCACGGGAAAGGAATCAATATTTCATGTAAATAGAATAACGAGCAACAGCTAATTGAGCGTGGATGTCTGTTATCTCGACAAAACATAGTCTATGTCCTTTCTCAAGGTCTAATCTACCCCTATACAAAATTTCATCAAAATCGGTTCAGTGGTTTAGGCGTGAAAGCGTAATATACAGACAGACAGATAGAGTTACTTTCGCATTTGTAACAATTTGTATGGATAATCTTTCAATTCGAACCAAACGTTCCTAAGATTAGCGCGTATAACCGAACAAACAAACTTTCCAACTTTAAAATGTTAGTATAAATATGGTATAAATTAATATGAGAAGAGATGGGAGTAATATTGATAATGTCGGAAGTTAATGCGGAGGTTGGAATAATTTAAAAAGCTAATGTATCATGCCCTCAAACAGTGTTGCATTAGTCTCACCAAGAGGTCACGACAGCCCTCCGGGGTTTTCTTATTATTTAATACATATTTATTCATTAAGTCATACATTTTGGGGCACATAATAATTCGAATTTGGTGACTCTCGCTCCGGATCATTCCTGGTGCAGAGACTGGCCATCACAATCCGGCGTGGAAACGCAGCAAGTTAGGGGTTATTCGAATAATATTAATACTGACAATTGACATCTCTAATTAGGATTAATTTACAATATTAAATTGTTACATAAATTTTAACTAACTAGCCAAGCTTCTCTCACGTAAACGTTGGGTCCGTGGTGTCCGTATACAAAGAAATAGCGAAGCGACTAATCGACGCTTCCCGTGACTATAGGGCTGGCCTTTACCTCGCTCAAAGAATTGTCATCGCCATTCAGCGTGGTAATGCCGCCAGCCTTTTGGGCACGGTACCAGAAGAGATCAATGGGGAGAAATTTTTCGACGCCTAAAGTTGCAGTCTCCCTCTTTTTCTCTATTTCATTTTTCAAATATTGTATAGTTAGCATAGTTTTGTATAAATTTATGAGTAGTTACATATATTTTTTCTATATATTTTATAGCATATTTTATGTATGTACCTAAACCGAATAAAATCTATCATATTTATTAACATTTACGATTACTGTTCCGCTCCCTTCGATAGTAGCGTGATCACCATATAGGCTATATTACTCAGTGATAATGTAGCTTGCTAATGACAAACCTGTAGTTTAAAAATTTTTTTAACTGAGCTTATTAAATTAAGAATGGTAATAAAGCGCCTGTTCTTATTTTATCGATTTACTTATTTTTAATCATCCATCAAACCTATAAAAGAAAAAATATTTGCCTATTAAATATTATGACGTCACAATGAATTATTTCATACAAGTTTCCCTGTTACTCTGTCAAATACCCAATTATTGAAATCTGTCCAGTAGTTTTTCAGTTTATTCGTACACATACATACAGAATACAAATATTTCCTCTTTATAATTTCAGTATAGACGAAGCCTAGATATGCTAAATATAAATAGTACCACAGTCTGACAGTACTTTGAGTTACTTTAATGCCTTGTATCAATATATTTTACAATGCTTTAGGCATAATTTGATGTGTATGAGTGGACTATGGTTACAGTCCGATCTCCCAGGCTTGAATGCAGATAAGTAAGATAATTATAGTGCCATTCTACTGTAGGCTGAGAAAATATCGCTAACAGATAATATGGTGCTGTGTTATAAAATATTATGAGTCAAGATCATATATCTGTGATATGTATTCAAGGTCTTAGAACAGATTTGATTGTTATTTAATTTAATATAAAGAGTAACTGCATAAGGCTATGTACTCACTTTAGAGTCTGACCATTTAATGCGCCAATCAGCTTAATTTACATTGCTTACATGTGATAAAAATCTAAATATGAACTTATAGTGTATAATTACTTATCCTGTTTTATCAAAGCAAAGCTCAGTGCGGAGCTATGAAGAAAAATTCTCTGCAAAAGTCACTTACCCAATCCACTTATAGTCTTCTCTATTTTTTTTTTAGGAAACGACAATTAAACAATTAAACTTTTCTTCGCTTGATGGTAAACTGAAGGCAAAGTCTCAGAAAAGAGGGTCACCATTACATACATATAACGTGTACCATGTAATTTCCAAATTCGCATCGCCTGATGGTCAGCTGAAGGCAGTCTCAGAAAAGAAGGTCACCATTACATACATATACTATTTTACAATAGTGACACTCAGCTTGACGGCCTCATCATTTGCTTTTAGACGCCCCGCTTAAAGGTCGCGGGACTGTAGGAAGAAGGAAACACGTGAGCTGGTAATAAATTGCGCCTACAATATGGGGTTCTTCAAAAGGGGCATTAGGAGGTTTCTTCAAGGTCGGCAGCGCGAGTGTGACGCTCCTGGTGTTGCACGAGTCCATAGGCCACGGTAACCACTTCCCATCAGGTGGGCCGTATGCTTGTCTGCCACCTAAGTGGTATAAAAAAATAAAAAATTCCAGGTTAAGGCCTGGAATTTGTTTTCAATTGGTGGTGCGATAATGTGGACCTTTTATAAGTTGTCAGTGCGGCACGCTTGTATATCCACGGTATTACTGCATCAAACAATAAAAAATATTAATAGAAGTGATTATATTTTAATATCACTTTTGAATTCATTGTAACCTTAACATTGCTCGGACAAGCATTAAACCATTTTAATATTATATATTCGCGATATAAAATGAAATTAAAAATCTTAATCACTGCGTATGTCACAAGGACAGACATAAAATGATATAACATAGTTTACTAGTAATAAAAAAGTATATAAAACTTGACAGAAATAAATTATTTTTTTAATTCCATTAGCTTTAAGTACTGTAAATTAGTTACTCAAGGCGGCCATTTTGTGACAAGGTGGCACAGTTTAGTGTAGACGTAAAAACTTAATCGTTGTGTATTGGAATCGTTATGTACAGATTGATTTATAAACGTACAATCACGCCTGTATATAGCACCAGAGGAGTAAGCAGAGGCAGGCACTATACATAAATATTTCGCCATCATTAGCTGAGTCATGTATTACCATATTGAATAACTAATTTTAGGATTAAATTTTTAAAAAATTATAGAAGTATTATACATATTTAGAAAGAAAGAAAGAAAGAAAGAAAGAAAAATATTTTATTTAAGTTCCACACAGTGGGCATCCTACTAAATACAAATAGGTAGGTAATATAATAATTAGTAGGTACATTAAATTAAAATAGTAGTAATTTATGATTCATACAATTCGTATTTTATTTAAACCGACAACAAAAATTCATGATTTTCCCCAAAAATGAAGGAATAAATTTCATGTACCTACTCATTGTTATAATGTTCACGTGTCTATTATCTACATTTATATACAGGTTGATTTAAAATTTAAATAAGGTATTCCTATAATTTGAAACACTTGAACGCAATGATGTTACGCTAGCAACTCATTTAATTTGAACAATAATATAAAAATAAATAAGAGCAAAATAGCATCCTGTTAAAACAAAAAACCATTAATCTTATTCAAGTCGTTGGCTGTAGGTTAGGTAAACAGAATTCAAATTCAAACTGTTTATAATGATAAGCGCATAATTCTATGTATTATTTTTAGTGTTTTATGTCTATAAAACATACCAAAACTAAGAACAAATGTTGAATAAGCTCAAAACCTTATTTAAATAAGCTTAAATTTATGAATATCCCGAAAAAACTACATAATAATTTAAACTTGGAAAGAGAGTAGACATCAGAATGCATTCAGGCAACGGTGTTAAAAAAAACAACACTTCCTGGTCGAATCAATCTATTTCTACTTTCTTCAAGCCAGTAGTTAAAGACAATTCCTCAAACAGTCCACACTTAACGCCTAATGCTTCCCCTACCGTCGATATCACCAAATTGACCTGCGTGTGTTTTTTGAGGTCAGCTTGCCCAATTAAATACTACGTTATTATTCAATTTGTCCACTATTAAATAGACATAAAAGGGATTTAGTTTATGGCTTCCTAAAATGGTTTTTTGCAGATATATATATATATATCCTTGCCTTTTGTTTAGCAAATTATGTGAATCATCTTTTACCCGCCATATTAATTAAACTGTTCTATGCCAACACAGTTCCATCAAATGGTTTAATTTTTAAAATAGGTCTGTATGTTGTATTATTTACATATGTTTATAATAAATTTGCAGGAGATAGAACACGACGGTATTCCCGTCTTAATTGATCACTTCGACTAATGAAGTACCTCCGTCTTACAGAATACCACGGCCATAATAACCTAGTTTTGTATTCGCTGCGGTAAGTAGGATAGCCAGAGCTCACTGGAGAGTTGTTGTATTATCAGTGGGAAGACCAAAGGCTTGTCCTGTTTTGTCTTCTTTACTGACGACACAGAAACTACAGGGTCGGCAGCACATGTGTGACTTTCTTGGCGTTACACACATCTATACACAACGGTAACCACATTCCAACTAGTGGACTGTGAGCTTGTCTGCCACCCAAATGGAATAAAAAAACGTTGCGCCCGGACAAATTCTCCATAACTGCACAGGAACTTTGAACCACAGCCTCGTCCGGGCGCAAATAACTCTCACACAACCTGAACATCCGCGGCCACCTCGCCATTGAGGTGGCCACGGAGGTTCAGGCCGCGTGAGCCGCATGGCCGCATGTCTATCACTACGAGTTGGCAGACTGGGACGGTCACGCCCGTGGTTTATAAGGCCCTGCAGAGAAGCTAGAGAATGCAAGCAATCTGCACAGGGCTTGGACCACGGCTCTTGCCAACAAGGATCCTAACGTTGCTGAAGTGAAGCGGAAGTTGAATGCTGCCTCGAGGTCCAGTAAAAAAGCAACGGCCAGAGCTAAGTTTGAGTTCATCGACAGAATTGGTGAACGGCTTTCGCGCTACCCATCAGGCAGTCAAGCATTTTGGTCACTTGCCTAAGCTGCTCAGGGAAACTTCTGCCAGTCTTTCCTTCCGCCAATGCAAAAAGCTGACAGAAAACGCCGATCTCTTGGTTAATTTCTTTCCGTCAAACTCGACAACGAACGACGGCAATGCCGAGCGACCTATTCTTCCCAGCTGTGGTGCTTCCATGACCGAAGTAAAAATCACGCAACGAGTGGTCCGGCGGGAACTTCGGTCCGTAGATGTTCGGAAGTCGAGTGGGCCAGATGGTATTCCGGCGATGGTGCTTAAGCACTGTGCCCCCGAGTTGTGCAATATAATGGTTAGTGCTCAGATGAATTGTTTGGCATGATGTCCACAACAACATTCTATCATCGCACCGCTCGCCATAGGAATTCATCCCCATACATTGCAACCTAAAACGGTACGCACTGTGCGGTATGAAAGAAACTTCATCCCACCTACACTCAAGCTATGGAATGAACTCCCTGCTACTGCGGTTTTCCCATGCGCCTACAATATGGGGTTCTTCAAAAGGGGCATTAGGAGGTTTTTTCAGGGTCGGTAGTGCAAGTGTGACGCCCCAGGTGTTGCATACGTCCATAGGCCACGGTAACCACTTCCCATCAGATAGGCCGTGTGCTTGTCTGCCACATAAATGCCATATAGGTAGGTTCCCTACCCTTAAGACAAAATCTATATTTTAACTGCCAAGTCACATGTATGTAATCTAATCAACTATATTTTAATCTATCTACTCTACACAATACTAGACCAAACGACCTTTATGTATTAATAGGTTTGTATTAATAAACTGTGTGAGAACCAACACCATACCTAGTAGGTACTGGACACTGAGACCACAATTACCATTATTTTAAGACCTTACCCGCCTTCATTTTACTTAGAAGGTCCTGAACAATATAATTATCTACATGGTTTTGAGTAGTTCTAGTTAAGGTGGTCGGTAAATAATTCCAGTTTGATTACTGGTAATGTCTAACACCTTGGCATTTGAGAATTGGTTCAGCTGTTGACGCATTATAGTCGAAGATTGATAAGTGCTCTTGATTAAATAATGTGTCCTCGATGTAATGCTAGAAGACAAAGTACATTTATTGTTAATGGTGGAGGTAATTAAAATAATAGTTTAAAAAATAAGTGCTTTGCGATGATTATTAATATATATAATATATATATGGAATGCTTACATTCCACCTTTTTTTTTCAAATAAAACAAGTATTTTTCTTTTCTAATTTCAAATCATTTCTTTGCTAGCCTATCTTATTCCACTGCAAAGTAGCAGTAATGAAAGTTAAGGTGCGAAGGAAAATAATATAATCCAATTAAAGAAAAATAATTTTGTCAAAAATGACATATTTCCTGAACTTTGCCGTATGTTATTACTTCCCAGAATATGTTTCTTATCAGCGACGTTACGTCACGATATCGATGAGTCCTATGTATATGGACCAAACTAACAATTTGGCAATTGTCACGTTTTATGGCAAACGCATCTTAGAAAAAAATAACAAAAAAAACTTAAGTAATAAGGAAACTGTAGCATAATACACGTATAAAGGCCAATTTGACACGAAAATATTTTAACAAAATCTGACTTAAATGTACATGTAAATATAAAACTTTGTAATATAAATAAGGAGATAGTTGTCTTAGCCTTACCCAGCGAGAGGAACATTATCCAGCGAAAGAATCATTTTCTAATGGTGTATTTACATTACTTATTATTTTTAAATATTTCTTGACACAATAGTAAAATTTTAACGTTCATATGTGCTCGTTGTGCCTGTTTAGGCTGTTTCGTCAAACTATTTTTAAATTTCATGTGCCAATATTTGTACATTAGAAGCTGTATATTTTTGCATATCAAAACTCCAATACCAAATAACAGATCTCATAACACAATCCGCAAAACAAATACAATATACCACTGCTTAATTGCTATTAAATATAATTAATATTCCAGTTGCCATGTTTTTTTTCTGTGTTTAATTTAACATTCTATTGATACAACTAACATTGCATTGTTAAAAATTATTTATGCGTTCATAATACTTAATCACACGGACATTGTATTATAAAATGAACCGTATTATTATACGTGGCCTTGTAAATGTAGAACAAAGGTTGCTGGATAAACAGACGTCCTAACTATTATAAAACTACTAAAATCTGTTTGTTTGTTTTGTGGAAAAGTAATCTCTTTGGATGAGACTCAAATAATGTGATCTTTTCTTGCTACGCAGGAGGCGCGGGTTCGATCCCCGCTCAGTGCAAATATTTGTATGCATGAATATGGGTATTTGCACTGGTCTGGGTGTTTCTATGTATAATATGTATGTATTTACAAAAAAAAAGTATTTAAGTATTCGTATTCTAGATTCCATAACACAAGCTAGTTAAACTATGCTTACCATGGGTCTCGATAGCTTTGTGTAGAATGTTGTAGAATATTTATTATTATTATTTATTATTATTATTATCACACCTCAGTTTAAACTACTGAAGTTTCGATATGAAGACAGAGCGTTTACACTATAAAATGAGAGTTAAAACACATTCAAAGGAGGTAGGACACGACGGTATTTCCGTCCAATTGAGCAGTGACTGACAGGGGAAGTACGCCACAGAAGTACCCTACAGAATACCGCGGCCATAATAACCTCATGTTGTGTTCCCGGCGGTGAGAAGAGTAGCCAGAGCTCACTAGAGGGTGTTTGTGCTGCCAGTGGAAAGATCAAAGCTTGTCCTGCTTTGTCTTTTACACTGACGGCACAGAAACTCTCAATGCTTGCAGGGTTGGCGGCGCGAGTGTGACTCTCTTGGTTTTGCACGCGTCCATAGGCCACGGTGGCCACTTTCCATCAGTTGGGCCGCGTGCTTGTCTGCCACCTAAGTGGTATGAAATTCTATATACCCGTTTACGGATAAACAGGGGTGAGTATTAAAAATAACTGTCTAAAATTAGTCAAAAAGGGTAAATTTCCAATATTCTTGGTGTCTAGAATGCAAAATATCAAAGTTCAACCGCATCACAGTGACTGAGTTAGGAAAAGACTAAGAGAATGCTTTGTGTCTAGAAAAAATGTGTAGTTGACGAAACGTGATTTTTGAAACATCTTTCTTTTTGAGGGTGAACAGGCGTGACTACATATAATTAAAAGCGTCAACACTATCGTGACTTCGGCATGTGACCTCGCCGGAGACTAATTATAAAACGGAAATAGTAATTTTGATAATGTACCAAGTAACAGTGACGAGCGGTGACAAGCAAGGTATCTGAATGCATTCTCATCAGTTCAGGTGTTAAACCGTAAACTTAGCACTACCCGCTTTGCAGTGGGATTACGGACGGCGAATACTAGGGGGGGGGGGGCATGGACTCACTCCACTAGTGAGTCCATGGGTCCCGTAGTGATTGTACCGGAGTAAAAAACAAAAATTCTGCGTCTTCATCAAGTATGACATTAACTGTCAATATCGGCCTCTCTAAAATTCTCACATTGCATCCAAGCCAAAGTCTTCTTTTATAGTATAAGGTAGCCAATACAGATAGGTTTAATATGACATATGGCATAAATAGCATCAAACTGCTACGTACCTAAGAACGGACAGAGAGTCAAAGTCTTAGAGCCAATAGGAATCCATTGCATAAGTGTGTACACCTGCAAAAGACAAGTTTGTTAGATACACTTGAAATTAAAACTATTTATGTGATCGAGATTACAATGTGATATAATGTGAGAATTTGACTTAATGAGTCTCCTTGAGAATGCAACTAAACTAGCATTTCTGTGAACAGTAGACTTCGCGACTACCATTTGCAATACTTTTCTGGTATCCTTAATTAAATTTATTTTCTTTAAAAAACTATTTAAGAAACTATACCTATCTTCTTATTTTAAACAGCTTTGGATGTTTCACCAAAAAGATAATGAGGATCCGTTCTTAAAAAACGCTATAGCAAACTTCCCCTCTTTTTTTCATTTGTTTTTCTGTATAATGAAGTTCACATCTAAGAGGCATGATTTTTTTTACAATAACCTGTGAGACATCATGTCATTGATGTTTTAGCTAGAAATCATCAAGGTCCGTGTATAAATAACTCGACAGCATACCTACCCTTTTCTCCTCCATTTTCTGTTGTATAAAAAAAGCTCTCGTCATAAATTGTGTTTTGAATCAGAGAACATGTGTGTCAAGTTTGGTGAAAATCAATTAAGAAATGTACTCTCGAGACTGGAACTGAGAAACAAACAGACATACGGACATACCAAAATCAAAATCGGCCATCTTGTCGAAATGGAGACTCTCGCTCGGTCAACTATGTACAGTCAATTACAAAACTGACTTCAAATATTTACTAAATAAACCATTAATCATCAAATACTATACAAGTAACTTGTACTCCAAGCTCCAAGTGTACCGTAGCCCGTCTCCAAAACTCCTCATTGGAATTAGTTCATGTCAGTAACAAGAAACAGCCACGCTGCAAAAGTTTCCAACACAATTAATCGAGGCGTAATATCAGGAATTTTTGCAAGCTCTAAAACTAAAATGTCAGTGGCCTGGTCACTTAGCACGATATAAGGACGACAGGTGGACAGTCAAAATTACAAAGTGGAAAGCAGAGTTGGGCGAATTTTCATCGCAATTATACTTACAATTAACCGGACTGCCGTCTAACAGTTCGAAATAAGTTTAACAGCAGACGGTGCCCGTTTATTTTACTTTCAGTTTACAATATTATAATTGGTAATAGGGTACCACCTGCTGACAAACTTGTTTCGACAGTAGTGGGATTTACTTGTTCCGATATTTTAGACTACAAGTCGGAATTTTAAATCTTCAATAATTACAATACTAAAATAAAATTATAATACAATTTACCCAACACTGGTGGAAAGGGTACTATTCTTTTGGCCCTTTTCACTAGTGTTGGACCCATTTTATAGGCCCTATAGGGAACAAAAAAGTTGGCAAACCGAAAGGAATATGGGCGGATGACTTGAAAGATACAGCAGGAGATGACTTCCAAAACGAAGCAAATGATAGGGAAATTTGGAAGCAACTGTAGAAGACATTCACCCGAGGAGGGGCCCATACCCTAGTAAAATACTAACCTAGATTATAATAAGAAAAACTAACTAAATTCAAATTAATACAAATAGATTTGAAATGTTACATTAAGAATGTTATTTCAGGGTTATGGGTTATTACATTAAATAAAATATGCAATTATAATATACAATTACTTACAAATTTATATAAAACTATGCTAACTATACAATATAAACAAAAATGGGATAGAGAAAAAGAGGGAGACTGTAATTTTAGGCATAATGGGAAATAAAGGCATTTTTATTTTATTTTATTAATATCCCTATTGCGTAGGACCTAATTCATTGACTGGTGAAATGTGAATGTTAATTTACCTCTGCCTAACCCTCCGGGGATAAAGGCGTGATAATATTGATATTATGATTTATTTGATATTATGTATGTATGTAAGTACATGATATCAAGTACCAAGCGAACGAAATCACGAGAAATAGCTAGTATATATTATTATAACATATTAGTCTATATAATTTGACACAAAACCACTCTAATTTGGTCGAGTGGTCTCCGCCCGTATCGCGTCAAGGCCCGCCATTCACCCAGCTGGCTACGGATTCAGATAATCCAACTCGAATTTAAACGGATTAAATATATAATTGCTGAATTTATTGCTTCCTCGACGGTAGACAAAGCTGTATAAACGAGGAAATCCGTACTTAGATCGTATAACAATAGAAATTGAAAATTCACAGCTTTTTTCGTATCCAGTACGTAACGTGCTTGTGTAATCCATATCCATACTAATATTATAAATGCGAAAGTAATGCTGTCTGTCTGTTTATTTGTTACGCTTTCACGCCTGAAACACTGCACCAATCTTGATGAAGTTTGGTACCCAGATATATAAGAACTTGAGAAAAAACAGAGATTATATCCGGCTACATACTCTCCTCCTCCTCTTAGACGTCTGCCTCATCTACATCATCATCATCATCGTAATGATGTCCCAATTACGTCCAAAGTCCACACTTCGACTTGAGGTCAACTTATTGTTTTTACCCGACTGCGCACTTGAGGGTAATGTGTTACGCGTGTATGTATGTATGTACATAGGTTACACTAAAAGTTTCCGGAACTGGCCACTTACATAAACAATATTTAAAAATTTATTACAACATTTGAAAATAGAACTCTTTGGCTGTAGAATACAGTTTGTTTCATCTGACTGTCTTTTGTTTTTACCTTGTGGCGCCATTTAAAAAATTGTGTGTCTGCATCAACATGGATTTAACTCGGGAAAATTTTCGTAGTATGATTTTCTACGATTTTAAGTGTAATTTGACGGCTCAACAGAGCATCGCTCGGCTTGAAACAGCTTTTGGCGATGAAGCTCCATGCAAGACGACTGTTTATAGCTGGTTTGCAGAATTCAAGCGTGGTCGTATCAATCTCAGTGACGAATCTCGCGATGGTCGGCCGTCCACCGCTGTGACCAACAAAAACATCGATGCTGTGCGCCGTATGATTGAAACAGACAGGCATGTGACCTACCATGAAATTCGCGCATCCTTAGAAATAGGCATGAGTCAAATACAATCAATCCTACACAAACATTTGGGTGTGAGAAAGCTGTGCTCGCGGTGGATCCCACAGTACTTGACCGAGGATCAAAAAACGGACCGCGTCACTTGGTGCAGTGCCATGCTTACCAGATTCAACGAAGGTGCGTCAAATTTGGTGTGGGACATAGTAACAGGTGACGAAACATGGATTTATTGCTACGATCCCAAAACAAAGCAGCAATCGAGCGTATGGGTCTTTCAAGATGAGCCGAAACCAACCAAAGTGGCGCGCGTGAAAAGTGCATCTAAGCGGATGAATGCTTCTTTTTTTAATAAAACTGGACACGTGACTACTGTTGCTTTAGAAAATCGTCGTACTGTGAATAGTGACTGGTACACGACCATTTGTTTGCCGGAAGTTATTGACGAACTCCGTAAAAATAACCGTAAACGCCGTATCATCCTGCACCACGACAATGCTAGTTCTCACACGGCCAGACAGACAAACGACTTTTTGAAGGCGAAAAATGTAGAACTCATGAGTCATCCTACATACAGTCCCGACCTGGCACCTTGTGACTTTTATCTGTTCCCAAAAATTAAGAACCAATTACGCGGCCAACGATTTTCATCACCAGAAGAGGCTGTCGAGGAGTATGAAAAACACGTTTCAGAGGTCACCACAGAGGAGTGGCACAAAAGTTTTCAAAACTGGTTTGATCGAATGAAAAAGTGCATAGACGCCAAGGGAGATTATTTTGAAAAACAATAAATTAATTTTGTACCTTTAATAGTATTTTTTCATATTCATTCCGGAAACTTATAGTGCGCCCCACGTATACAGTTTTCTTTGTTCCACTCTATAGGCCTAATGGCTTGATGTATTTTTATGAATGGGGTCTTTTTTTTCTTTTTTACGTGCGCAAAATCCCCACGGATACCTCCCCACCGGAGCCGGTGGGAGAGGTTATGTCGGACTCGAACCGACTAAAACGCACGCCGCCTGTGTGTCGTTTTGGTTGCCGAGGGTGAGGTTGACAGGCATATCCCTCGCACCCCGGCCGACCCAGGGCCATCTCTCACGATCTGGCCCTCTCCTCGGGTGTGTGGGAACTACAGAGTCCCTAACTTATGAATGGGGTCTTAAATGAAAGGTATTCAACTTTCGAGTATCATAAGGTACATATAAATGTCAACAAAAACTATGTGGTGGATTTTTGTTTGTAAAATGCGTGTTGTCAAATAAATTTGTCGAGTAGGGAATATTAAAGGGTAGGGGTATCAAAACGAAGAGAATTTGGAGCAGATTACAAAAATATACACATGTCATATCATAACTAAAAGTAACAAAAGGGTATCGCCTGCTATCAAAGGTCACGTATCTTAGACCAAAATCGCGAGACAAATGAGGCGCGCGTGGATTGTTTTCGTAACTATCTATGTTTGGAATATGAGCTTGTCCACCGCTATAGCCCTACGTGCTATCCTGAAAAGATACCCACATTTTAGACACAAGATATATGTCACGAGCAATACCTTTAGACCCTATCCTTATCCGTTGTTTAGTAGGTGCACCGACTTGCAGTTGAGAAAGCTCTAGCTTTGTGAATGTTAGCTGGCTGACATCTGCCGAATCATAAAAAATATTGAATGAAATTTTAAAGCATATAGCATGCTGACTATTCAAATCAATTAAAATATAGAACCGTCGCCATAAGACGGATATATGAATAGAAGAATTTGAATGGTTTCGGGTGAAGGTTCTGTGGCTTAGTGGTCCGAGCGTTCCCCCTGTAAGGGAAAGATTAGGAGGTAGGACACGGCAGTATTTCCGTCCAATTGAGCAGTCCGACTGGGGATGTACCTCCACCCTACAGAATACCGCGGCTAAAATAACTTCGTGTTGTGTTCCCAGCGGTGAGTAGGGTAGCCAGTGCTCACTGGAGAGTTCGTGCTGTCAGTGGGAAGACTAAAGACTTGTCCTGCTTTATCTTCTACACTGACGGCACAGAATCTCTGTGCATACAGGGTCGGCAGCGCGAGTGTGACTCCTCTGGTGTTACACACGTCCATAGGCCATGGTAACCACTTTCTATCAGGTGGGCCGTGTGCTTGTCTGCCACCAAAGTGGTATAAAAAAATAAAAAAAGATCGCGGGTTCGAATTCCGCCTGAACCGGTTAAATTTTTTCTATATCATAAAAAATATCCTGAAGTCTTCCATTGTTTTGAGACAAAGCAAAACTTGCTGTCCTATTTTTAGTAATACTAAAAAAAACGTGAGAAGAAAATAGATAGCATTGCAGCGTAGCTCATTAAGCAATTAATAATGACCTCTACTTTGTATGAAGTCGAATACAATAGGAAGGTCAAGCTAAATGATAAACAACGCACAGATTCTCCACCCCATTCCCCCATCACCACACCAAAGAAGTCATGTGAACTTTTCTGAAAAATAAGTTTTTTGTATAATCTATACATTATAATAATTTATTGTCTAAGTGATGCTGGAACTACAAGCTTTAATTTCAGCAGTAGATAGTTATAGACATCCACAAAAGTAGGATTTGTGAAAATTTCACTGTTCACTTTACTATTTTAAGGTGAGTCATAAAATCATGGCTTCAAACAATAAAGAGTTAATTATGTTTAGGATTAAAAGATTGAACATAAGTAATACATATATACATATAATCACATCACGACTTTATCCCCAAAGGGTTAGGCCGAAGTGAATTAACACTCACACACTCACACGTAATAGGGGGTAAACCTATTGCCGTATACTGGGCACTATTGTTGACTCGAGCCATGCATCTGAGACTGTAAATATCTTTCTGATGTTAAACAGCCCTATACCTTAATCGCCTTGTACGATACCGCATAGGAAGAGATGGGGTGGTTCAAATTCTACTTTGCCGGGAACCACGCGGCTTAAGTAATGGATAACACATTTGCTACAAGAAATCGTAATGACCAAACAAAAGGCACCGATAAATATGTTAATGCGTGCTTGAAAAAATCTAAGTCGGCTTGTATAGTGCTAGTCGGCAATAAAATTGATAATTCCTGGTGAGCTAGCAACACATGCAAACATTGTGGCAACTAAAGCTATAACCATGTATTACAAAAGCCGAGAGAAGACTGCGCAGTGAAGGAAACTTAATTCGGATTTATATTCTAGACCGTAATCTTTTATTCAGTTTAGGTACATAAAATATTCTATTATAATATACAATTACTTACAAAAATAGAATAGAGAAAAAGAGGGAGACTGTAATTATAGGCATCGAAAAATTCCTCCCCATCGATCTCTACTGGTACCGTGCCCAAGAGGCTAGCGGCATTACCACGCTGAATGGCGATGCCAATTCTTTGAGCGAGGTAAAGGCCAGCCTTATGGTCACGGGAATTGCCAATTTGATTTTAAAATATATGATTTAATTAACCAGCAACATAAGCATTAATTTACATCGATTCTATTTGAACGGCACAGTGCAATCGTAACGATTTCTCGTAGCGTGCGTGTGCCGTGCCCCCCATTCGTACAGTCTCACAATTCGTATTTAGGTAAACGACATTTTCCGCTTACTCATGCCTTCGATACGTGACATGAAATTTAGGAAACTAAAATGTTTTTTCCAACTGTAATTAAGTCTATGAGAATTTGTTTAAATAATTAATTTTTAAAAGATTATGAAATCCTTTATGAATTCGTTCAATGGCTCTACCCAACCGTTTTGCTTTTGTGTTAATGACAAGTTTTGAAATCTAACTTGGAATGACGTAATTTTAATTGGATGTGAAGATTTTGCTTGTGGACTTTAACCACGCAAGAAAAACAAAATTTGAATCGATTAAGTTAGAAAAATTTGAATCAGTTCATGCGGGATTCAAATTCGCGATCTATCTCTTACAGGGGTAAAGCTCTAAACTAAGCCGTCGAAGCTCGCCTTCCTACATATATTTGTCTTGCGGCGACGGTGGGATCATTCATCGGTGCGGATAGTTTGTACGAGTATCGGTAGATGGCTCCCACCGTCGCCGTAAGACTAATATATATAAGAAGATTTAGATGAAATCCGGCGAGCTTCGGTGACTTAGCAGTCAAAGCATTCATTGAGCATTGGTAAGGGAAAGATCGCGAATTCGAATCCCACCTAAACTGATTCGAATTTTCCTACCTTTATCGATTTAAAAAGTTAGCATACTAAATGCTTTTAGATTAAATTTTGCACGTGACTTACCATCAGGTTAGGTGTAGTCACCACACCACACGGACCCAAACATCAAAAAAAATTTTGTAGGAATTCCTACAGAGAATAAAACACATGGTACTTACTTTGTTTTAAGGGAAAGATTCATGTGGGTCACAGAAACGTAATTAATATTATATATTTGTATTAATATTGTAAAATAACCGAAACCGCGGGTAAAGGTAAGTTTCTAACTCTAAATATCACTAAACAACCAACTCATAAACGGTTCGAATATAATTTTAATTATGGCTATTACCTATGTACTAAACCAGTTGAACTAAACAGTTTACGGTAGGAGTAGACTCACCTCGACAGTGTAATGCATGGCCTTAGCAACGCTGACATTATCGCAGCTTAGTTAGATAGGTATCATAATATTATAACCAGCGCTATATTATATAATAGCAAGAATTAGGCCAGAGCTGTTGTTGTTTATTGTCTAGTCAGGCTTACAAAAACCTACAGTAAAACTGGTTTAAGAACAGCAGATTATTTTTTAAACGTGTGCATGCGAAGGGTTCTAATCTAGTGTTCAGTTAAGAAGAAACCACTGTCGGTGACCATTTACAAAAATATATAGAATCCTATTAACTTCTTCGCCTAAAGTCTACCTCAGCTCACGTTTTATTTGGTACATCTATCGATCAACAGACGAGACAATGGAGTAGGCTTGCCATTAGGTGTTAGTAAGACTGAAGTCCCTCTCATAATAGATCTGCCTAAGTAAAGCACATAAAACAGACTGACAGACAGACAAGTTAAGATGATGCTAGCTACTTACAAAAAGTCAGATATAATATCTCTTATTCTACAATATTCTACACATCGCTATCTAGACCCATGGTAAGTATAGCTTAACTAGCTTGTGTTATGGAATCTAGAATGCGGATAAACATACTTCAATCCTTTTTTTTGTGAATACATTAATACTCGTATATAGAAACACCCAAACTAATGCAAATATACATATTCATGCCTAAAAATAATTGCACTGAGCGGGAATTGAACCCGCGCCTCCTGTGTAGCAGTCGTACGCCCTGCCGCTCCGCCACAGAGCCGGTATCATAAGTGATTTAACTCATGACTTTTATAAGTGATGGTACACAAGTTTCGTCGTCGTTTTTGTCTTGTGTACATGTTTATCTGAAGTATGGTCCACTTCAAAGAAACCTTTACCAATTTGATATATCCTTGAAACTTGTGTTTGATTATATGAGATTTGCCGCACAAACATAGACATACTACACCATTCTAGTGTTGCCAAAGTAGCAGTAATGGCACCCATTGTTGCAGTGTCGATATACAAGTCTTTTTTGTATTAGATTGCGTTTCCCATATACGTAGGTAACTGTCGTGAGGTAATAACGATGAATAGAGTATTATCAAACGTTTGGAATGACGATTGACTGTTGAAACTGCGCGAAAGGTTCATTTTGTTTGAAATTTGGAATAATTATCGGCTATTTGTACGTATTGTTGTATGCAACAGCGATTAATGGCGTAATTTTTTTACGTTAATTGAATGTGATGTGTTTTACTGATCAGAAAAGTGAGCAGAACAAAAGTCTGAGTTACACAAGACTTTGGTTACAGAATATATAATATTATAATAGTAATTTATGTGTATTTGCGGTGGGAGGACCCAAATCAGACAAGACTTTGACGTAGGCTAGAATGGTGGGTCAGTCGGCAGTCAATACCATAAAAGGCTACATGAATTTATATGGAAAATAGGAGTACAAGAATGAACTCTGTGCTTCAAAGTGTATGTTTGGATGCAACTGGAATTAACACTCTAAACATAGCTTGGTTTTAAATTAATCTCCTTAAGCTATGTTTACATTTTAGATCAAACAATGACTTTATTGTGACACTAAAAATAATTATATTTTAACAATTAAGCAGCCATCGTATCGCCGTAAACCGACAAAGATTTACTAATATTTTGCAGCATCCGCAGTGTCGCAAAATAATTAACACAAAACTAAATTAGAAAGAAGTTACTGGTCACGATTTGTGATTGAAATATCTGAACACTACTTTGTTTCAGGTGTTGCGTAATGAAAATTGGGGTAAATCATGTTATTAGACAAAAAAGAACTATCATAGCTGTGATGAAGCATAATCGATTACGTAAATAGAGATCACGACAGTGAAACGTCTCATTTGTTCTTTATTGTATGATTTTTGTTATTTCTTGTTTAACAGTTTTATCGTTATTCTTTAATCCATTGTCGGCTGTGTTTAAGAAGAACACAATAACTGTGTTTAAACTGCACAATGGTTGTTCGCTAAATCTTTAAATACTTTTGATTACAGCTCCGGATATTGAGCCATTCTATTAATTTTCCGCATCTATAAATCAACAATGGCGTTAACGATCCGAAGTAAAATAACAAAACGCTCGTAAATAACGTGATATTCAATAACTTACTTACAATTTACTTATGTAACATCATCTACAACGATCCATTCTCATAAGATACCTCAACAATTCTTTGAAGTATTATTAAAAATGCCAAATTTGCTAAAGAAGGTATCTACTTATTCATATACATTATGTACCTAATGAAGTTTCGTATCAGTTTTTAGATGTAGCAACGCAGTTGGCGCCGCCAACTATATTTGCATTATTCATTGAGATCACTGTTGTACCCTTCAGTAGATGCAAATATATAAAGTCGTGTCCACACGGCACTGCATACTGGCAGAATATCCGATCAAGAACTAAGGGATTTGAAGACTCTTTTCTTTGTCGCACTGGCCAGCTATTTTCTTTAAGGCCTGGAATTCATTAAAAGCTCGCGTATTTCCTTCTTCCTACATTCCCGGGTCCTTTAAGTGGGGTGTGAAAAAGCATATGATGAGGCCGTCAAGCTGAGTGTCACCATTGTATATGTATGTAATGGTGACCTTCTTTTCTGAGTCTGCCTTCAGCTTAGCATCGGGCAAAACGAAGTCTCATTGACGTCTCCTATATTTAAAAAACCACATTAGGAAATTAACAATTCGACAACCAAATCTGTGTTTTTTTGTTATGATATCCACCTCCTCACGTGTGGATGTTTTGTGCATTGTGGTAGTGTTTTATAGTTTTTATAGTTGTTATAACAATATAATATTATAGTAATTTTTAATATATATAATTTAATATATATATTTAATATATATATATAATTTTTATAGTAATTTTATAGTTGTTATACAATATAATAATATAATGTATAGAAATTTCGACATAACAGTTGTTTATGTAAATACACAACTTTTATGCTTTGTAATTTTTATTAGTAAGGGCTAATGTTTAAAGTAGACCTATGTAAAAAGACCACAGAAATTAGCCAATATGTCAGTCTGGTAATTGTACGCCTAAGCCTTTTATCTAACATATTTTTCGTTCACATTCTAGATGATTCAGTTCTCTAATTATGCACTACCCGAAAAATCGCGCTGCGAGAGTTCGCAGTCCGGTTTTAGCCTAATTTGTCGCAATTTTATTTGAAGGTTGTCATAGTTGTGTCTGTCTATGGCAACTATGACTAATGTAATAATTATATATTTGCATTAATCTTAATGAACTTGTTTAATCGTTCATTATGACGCAAATCTATACTTAATATTATAAAGCTGCAGAGTTTGTTTGTTTGTTTGTTTGAACGCGCTAATCTCTGGAACTACTGGTCCGATTTGAATGATTCTTTCAGTGTTGGGTAGTCCATTTATCGAGGAAGGTTTTAGGCTATATATATCATCACGCTAATACTTAAGAGAGCGGAGCATTAATAATAAATGTTAACAAATTCGGCAATTTTTCATACATATTTTGAAGACTAAAACATGCGGGCTCAAAGGGATATGAAGCTTCAAAATATACCCCGGGCGAAGCTGGGGTGGGTCAGCTAGTAGAATATATGTGTATGTACCTGTTCAGGTAGATACGCATTTATTATCTGTCTTTTTTTCTTTTTTTAATGTCCAATTTACATCCTCCTTTATTACCATATGCTTCTCTGCTACTCAAAGGATTGCTGAGAGAGAACTCATTTTAAGTCAAGCTCGCCTCTGTACATGTTCAAATCGATTAAGATTGAATTGAATCGGTTCAGGTGGTGTTCGAACCCGCGATCTTTCTCTTACAGGGGGAACGCTCTTGTCACTGAATCACCGAACCTTCGCCTGAAACCATCCAAATTCTTCTATACATATATCCGTCTTGCGGTGACTTGAAATGTTTTTTCATGATTTCTGTACTGTGTGTGTGCAAATAAAAATTAAGAATTACTGTACTTACTCTATATATGTAATACATATAATATCTTTCTAACCCGGTTAGCGATGAAAGCAAACACTCCCCATAGAAACCCCTATTTTTTCTGTCGTATCGATTGCACTATAACTATAATTGGCTTGAGAGGATACCGACTCTTGTAATACAGGTTTCAGAGTCAGAGTTTTTGAAGTGAAAACTTCTTTAGCGGCGCTGTGTACTTTTTTTGGAATGGGTAAAAATTTCTAAACTCGCGTCAGGACACGTGACCTGATCGAAAATTCGTAAGACGGATGGTGAGAGGACAGGAGGCGCAGGGGGCTTGCGCGAACACGACACGACACGACTGTCACATGTGTGATGGCGGTGATAAACATTTTTAATGTAAAATAATTGTAATAGTTCTGAAGTGTTAAATTTTTAATGTAATGTAATAAAATTAAAATATAAATGTCATGTTTGTGTACGATAGCGCAATAAATGAATATTGTATTCCACCACATAAATAATAGTACTTTTATACTGATAATGAAAGCAATTCGTACAAAATTATTCTCTAACCATTCCAAAATATCAAAAATGCACAACGTTAATATTCAAGTTTTCACTTCTGCCGGCACTCCCGGAGTGCAACCCGTCGTTTTTAAACGGTTTTTTTAAACGGTTTTTAAACGGTATTATATTTAGCTCACCCCGTTTGTTTTATTTATTCTTGGGTCAAATTTAGTAATTCAAATTTCACCCTCTTCCTGTCAACCGATTAATCTGAAATTTTGTATACACTTTGGATTTTGGTGACAATACAATTATGTTTATTCATTATCATTATAAATTCAAGATGGCCGCCGCTACAAAATGGCGGATAATTTATGTTTTATTAATCCCATTAATATGGGTATCAAATGAAAGGGCTCAACAAGCAGAATACAATATACTATAAAAAATTGATATCCAAGATGGCGGCCGCTACAAAATGGCGGATAACGTAGGTTTTATCAATCCCATCAATATGGGTATCAAATGAAAGGGCTCAACAAGCAGAATACAATATACTATAAAAAATTGAAATCCAAGATGGCGGCCGCTTCAAAATGCGATTAACTTAGGTTTTATCAATCCCATCAATATGGGTATCAAATGAAAGTGTTCAACCAGTAGAATACAATGTACTATATAAAATTAAAATCCAAGATGGCGGCCTCTACAAAATGGCGGATAACTTAGGTTTTATCAATCCCATCAACATGGGTATCAAATGAAAGGTCTAATAAACTAACGGGCAAGAAACCTTGCAATAATGAAGCACTAAATGAATTAAACAGAATTCGAAATAAAAACTAAAAACTAGAAAATAAAAATAGGTAAAAAACTTTTTAAGTTAAACGGTTTTATGTTAAACATACATTGCAATGTTTAAGATAAATGTACTAAAAACCAAAAAATAATAAAATAGATACAGTCGTGGGAATTATAAACATATGCATAGACTAGACTAAAATAAAACCGTGGGGCACGTCAATTGTCTCTCTTTTATTTACATGGAGTGTATAACTATTGGAATTTCCATGAGCAAGAAAATAGTAAGTAATTTCCTCACCGTCTGCGGGCCAACTGCCTAACGACGAATTAAACGATTCTTCTATCGCACATTAAGTCGATAATTTGTAGACAATTGACGTGCCCCACGGTTTTATTTTAGTCTAGTCTATGCATATGTTTATAATTCCCACGACTGTATATATTTTATTATTAATGTAGATATGTAAATGATATTTAGTGCTGTATAATCATTCTGATGCAATAAACGTTCTTAGTATTACAAAAAAATATATGTATCGTCAAATTATCTCAGCCAGGAAGCTTTTAGTAATATAATATGTAGGTATACCCAGTAACGTGTACTATGTAGTGTGGGTCCAAGCCATTTGGGGTTAAGACGCTTTGTTTATAAATAATCTTGCATAAATAATTTGCATTCCCATTCAAACGAGGTAATGCTACCGACCTTCATTGTAGATTTTATGACGCTTTTGTTTTTTTGTATTTTTTTTCTTACCCAACTTTTGTACAGAAAACTACCATAGAACCAGTACTATGCGACGAAGTTCCCGATACATTTGAAGTCTTTTCTTTATCCGAACGCTAATCTCCGTTGCATTACAAGCCTGCACCATGGAGCGCGAGTCTGCTCTACAATAGGATATCTTCTATCTATCAAATCTTGTAAAAAAGGAGTACAGACGATCAAGGAAATAAGTATACACTTTTACATGTGAAAGTGCATATAAAGATGCAAATTCATTCAAGGGTGCCAGGGCTATCCCTGCCAACCTACTTCCAGCAACCAGTAACGACCAATAGACGAAGTTTTAGTCGGTACAAGTCCGACATAACCCCCCCCCCCCTTCCTCTCTCTCACTGGTGTTACGGCGGAAGGGGGGGGGGGACCGTGGGGATTTTACGCACATAACAAAATTGGTGCATATACACTTCCTTGGCGTATATCGCCTCCTTACAAGAACGATGGTCGTCTGGCTTCGCAGCAAGAGAAGACAGTCAGCGCCAAGAGTCAGCCAGGTCAGCGTCTATCAACCAGTAGATGTACCGATTTGCAGGTGAGATTTATTTTTTTAAACCACTTAGGTGGCAGACAAGCGCACAGCCCACCTGATGGAAAGTGGTTACCGTAGCCTATGGACGTATGTAACACCAGAGAAACCACACTCGCACTACCGACCCTGTACGCACAGAGTTTCTGTGCCGTCAGTGTAAAGGACTAAGCAGGACAAGTCTTTAGTCATCCCACTGACAGCACAAATTCTCCAGTGAGCTCTGGCTACCCTACTCACCGCTGGGAACACAACACGAAGTTATTATAACCGCGGTATTCTGTAGGGCGGGGGTTCTTCCCCAGTCGGACTGCTCAATTGGGCGGAAATACCGCCGTGTCCTGCCTCCTATAACGATTAGCTAGGGCCCCTAAGACCTTGGTGAGGCCTCACACAGCTGAAGTGCATCATCACTTGAGTGAGCTCACCCCCGCTCTGTCCTAGCTAAATTCCATAGTATCATTCTCACAACGCAACCGAAACAATACAGATATACCGAATTGCGTTCCGGTTGCGTCTCACGCTATATGGCCTATTGTTTCACAAAATTAAGCGGTCACATCTGTAATTGACATAAAAAATCACACCAGGTAACATACCACCCACGCTTTAGTCACAATTAACTCATTGCGTACTTGAGATTCTTACATAAACAAATTAAAAATGGCCAAAGAATAAGACGTAATTGTCTATCTGAGTTCAATTGTAAAAGTATCAATATTGGTTGGCTAATAAAACTATCAAGCATTAATAGTATACCACATATAGTTAATTAATATATAGTTATTGGTTACGATAACCACATTTTGCAATACGTCATTCTTGACACGTAAAGGATATGGCAGTGAGGTGGCGAAATGTAATATCTGATTATAACTCAGTTTGTCTATTGTGTTAAATAAATAAAGAAATTCCAAACTTAATGGTTTCATAAAAACATACTCTAATTAAAATAAACATGGAATAACATGCACTATATCTTGACATTAATGTTAATGTACACAAGACTGCCTCTCATTGAATTGCAATTCGTCTGTGCACTCCCGGAGAGTTAAGTTCGCCTTTGTACATAATATTTCACTTATTACTGCCTTGTAATTATACAATAAAGAATAAATAAAAAAACACTTAAAAGCCGTTATTGACGTAAATAGTTGTTAAAAATAAAATAGGTAATCGACTTATATAATGCCACTAAAAAGTAATAAATACATCATCCTTACCTCTACATATAGCTGGCAGGTTTTTTTTTATACCACTTAAGTGGCAGACAAGCACACGGCCCACCTGATGGGAAATGGTTACCGTGGCCTATAGACGTAGGTATGCAACACCAGGGGTGTAACACTCGCGCTGCCGACCATGAAAAGCCTTCTGATGCCTCTCTTGAAGAACCCCATATTGTAGGTGCTTGGGAAAACCGCAGCAGGGAGGTCATTCCACAGCTTAAGTGTGCGTGGGATGAAGTTTCTTTCATACCGAACAGTGCGCACCGTCTCAGTTCGCAATGTGTGAGGACGAATTCCCTGCCTGTGGCGAGAGATGGTTGTATTAAGAAATTTTTCGTTTATAAAAGTGGCCAACTGTTTCCCCGCTGGACAGACGGGTTGGAAGGTTGGTACAAGGTTTTATTTCGAGTTTGCCTTCTCTCGCAGTGATTTTGAATACGTACTTTTCCGTCAGTCGCCTTTTCCGACACCCTTCGGTTGAGATGGGGTGGTGATACTTGTATCCTTTCTCCGTCACCACACGGTAAATAATTCATCATAACGATACACTCTTGCAATTTTCTAATTAATAAATCAGTGCATCTAACTATTATCGTACAACGCATATTAACAGGAGTACAGCCCTTTCCAGGTCTGGGGGTGACGGGTGGAGCCGCCTGTCACCCTGGCAGAAGCAAGCCGCGGCGGCACGCCTCGCGTGCCTCCCCATTTCCGGGGACGAACTTGGGACTCTGTGGTTCCCACACCCGTGGAGAGGGCCAGATCGAGAGAGATGGCCCTGGGTCGGCCGGGGTGCGAATGATATGACTGTTAACCTCACCTCCGGCAACCAAAAACGACCCACAGGCGTCGTGTGTTTTGGTCGGTTCGAGTCCGACATAACCTCTCCAATCGGCTCCGGGCGATATTTCGCACATAAAAAAAATACTCGTCGTGGTATTACATGATATTAGCATAATACTCATCATCAACCTTGCGTTAATCCCAGTCGCATCAAAGGCAATATTATCATAATCCTGAATATTATTACCTACCTCAAAAATATGTTTTCATATTTGGAGGTAAAAACAATTGGAACATAATATGACATTGTGCGGAGAGGTCAATTATCGACACTGCGAAAACTACGTTACAAAAGATACGTAACAACGAGTAACATACGCTAACAGAATTATCCAACTAATTTCATCACCACCCTCATTGAGCAAATACAATATTTCGACACCCTTTCACACCCTTGTATACTAAGTTTTTGTCACGCCTCGTCTAATTTTCATAATAAAATTCACTCATGAAGTCATGACCTTTGAATGACAATGCGTGAAGTTTCGAAATTCCTCAAAAGTCACACAAGTTCAATGATCAAAATATCGAATGTGTACAGAATAGAGGTCGATTTAACTGCTTGATATTTAAAAGGTTGTGTGTATAATCTTATTATCTTTATGTGATTACCTTAACAGATGAACTTAGTGACCTAAATATTGAAGCTGGCAATTAACGATTACCAATAAATTTTTAAACCACCATAGTGGTCAACAAGCGTACAGCCCAGCAGGAGGTAAATAGTTACCGTAGAGTAAAGACGCTTATGAAACGATTGTCACGCTCGTGGATTGCCAGCCCGATAAAATTTTAAATAATTATGCCTTATTTGCACTAAAGCCTACAACGCACTATACTTTTGTATGAATACAAACCGCATGTGGGTACCACACGGACAACCGTCAGTCTATATGAGTTGTGCCTGTGACAGTGGAAGGAATAATCGTGCTCTCAATGCAACCGTCTGTTGTAGGCTATAGCTTCATCCCTAATAGGGAGAACCAGAACGGTAAATTCTATGGAAATTTGTTTAAAATAACTAGGTGTGATACCAATTTGAAGCCTATGGTCCCCTCTCCACTCATATTTTCCACGATCAAACGTCAGTAATGGTTAAGAAGTCGGCCTTACGATCAAGAGGTCCCGGCTTTGAATCCTGGTCATTACACTACCGACGTGAACCCACTCCAATTTAGCATAGTTGGAGGGGTTAGAGGTAATTTTAGTAATTGCGGTTGCTAATGTTCTTAATAAAAAAATAAAAAGTTTTGTAGACTTTTGCAGGCAATCCCCGTCTGATCCGCCAACCCAAGAAGAGAACTTGCGCCAGAGTCATGTCCAACAAACAGCAGGTACACCAACAAAAAGTAACTCACACATTAATAAGTAAGTGTACCAACCATACGCTGAGCTTGACTTGGGCCCCGAAGTTCTTCGTGAGGGCCTATTCATCAACAGTAAGAATGTACCCACAAAAATATTTTACACTCACCGGTAATAAATGTTACCAATCAAAAGCTAATCCATGTCGTAATAATTGAGAAAATCCTACGCAGCACGAATCTTTAATCAAATTATAAAAGTGTTAAACCAACAAATCATTTTATAAAACCTTCGATATTTAGATACGCACCACAAAAAGTTCATGTAACCATTATAACATGAGTTCTTGAACCTAATTTCGTTCGAATCCGGGGCACGTGCAACAAAGACAATAACCTTCAATGCCATATCCATCACGACTAAATCCGTCATATTTGCTGTTGAATATCGATTATCGACATACCGTGTCAATGATCGATATTTTTCTCTCGATTATCATTCTCTCTCTCGATACTCAAGGCCAAGAGTTTCATACCGCTGTAATTAGTGAAATAAAAGCGAACAATGAGAGAGCAGACACGCCATTCGATAGTAAAGTCTATTGTACTGGTACCCACTGGGTCTTGATTTCAATACTAAATTGATTTTCACAGTCATTTATTATTAAGAGTTTCAAAACAAGGTAATGGGTATAACATAAACGTGATGCAACTGGTTCAACCCTATTGCGATTTCTGTTCATAATGATATAGATCGAATAATATGCAACATATTTTAATGATTTTTTGGAGTGGGTCATTTACAACCTCAAACGGAGTACAAATATCGATCCAGATATGTATGCATTTGTCCCTAGTATACATTTTACTTACCTATTTTAATAAAATATATTATATGCAATTACTTATATTATGTACAAAAATGATTTAATTCCCGGCAGAGTAGAATTTGGACTACCCCATCTCTTTCCATGCGGTGTCGTACAAGGCGACTAAGGGATAGAGCTGTTTAACAGCAGACAGATATATACAGCCCAGACTCAGCCTCAGATGCATGGCTTGAGTCAACCCGGAAAACGACAATAGGCTCACCCCCAATTACGTGGGACCGAATTCAATGATTGGTGAAATGTAGGTGTTAATTGACCTCTGCCTTATGCTCCGGGGATCAAGGTGTGAATATATGTATGTATGTATGTAGGTATGTGTATATATTATATATATATATATATATATATATATATATATATATATATATATATATATATATATATAGATACAGAAATAAAAGCATCACTGTGATGCAAGAAATAGAGTTTGATCCTGGTAAAAAATGGTATTTTGTTGTTATGGGCAATTCAAAGCAACAGGTTATGCGAAGGATAAGGCTACTCACACACACACACACATTTCACATATGCTGGTAATATTAGTGGCATTGGTCAGCCTTCTTGCTCCCAATAAACGCCGGCCGGACCTAATCATACAATATGGTCAAATTTAATTCGATTACAATGCATAAAAATTTTAACAAGCATTCCAACACTATTGCACTTTACCACCTACAATTAATTTTTTTTGACACACGAATGCAGTGCAAGGTTAGACCCAAAGGCACGCTGTGACCTTTACACCCACATATAATTTTATATCTATAGATATTAATTTTGAGGATAGTTAATGGTAATAAACTGGTGATTGCGTGGAACTGCAATGCAACGCCGATTTTTATGGTCAGTTTCACTTACGTTAAAAACATCGTGAAGTGACATATATGCCACACGTAGTAGGTACGTTCTTTGTAACCGATAAGCACAAACTACAGACAAAGGTAGACAGATTATTATTGAAACTTCTGCACAGAAGGTATTTTCAAATAAAAAATATTTTTTGCACCATAATGACCCACATACGCATAATATTTTTTAAGTCTTCATTATCAAAGATACTGAAATATTTTAGAACAGTATTTGCAAAAAATATTATTCGCCTTTTACCTACCTTTGATTACCTAATGAAATATGATAAAACAAAATACAATAAAATAAAGTATTAAAAATTAAAAAAAGTTTCCATTATCAAAGATTCTGAAATATTTTAGAACAGTATTTGCAAAAAATATTATTACTTAAATAATAATTTGCAAAAATTGTTATTAAATAATAATTTGCAAAATAATAAATAATATATAATATAATTTGCAAAAATTATTATTAAATAATAATTTTTGCAAATACTGTTCTAAAATATTTCAGAATCTTTGATAATGGAAACTTTTTTTTAATTTTTAATACTTTATTTTATTGTATTTTGTTTTATCATATTTCATTAGGTAATCAAAGGTAGATAAAAGGCGAATAATATTTTTTGCAAATACTGTTCTAAAATATTTCAGTATCTTTGATAATGAAGACTTAAAAAATATTATGCGTATGTGACACACATACGCATAATATTTTTTAAGTCTTATTATGGTGCAAAAAATATTTTTTATTTGAAAATACCTTCTGTGCAGAAGTTTCAATAATAATCTGTCTACCTTTGTCTAATAAATATATATAAATGTTCTAATGTATGTTCTAAAACATTTCAGAATATTTGAAAATGGAAACTTTTTTTTAATTTTTAATACTTTATTTTATTGTATTTTGTTTTATCATATTTCATTAGGTAGCGTTATAAAAGTGCAAATCACGGATACAAAATTCAGAACCCAACGTATGGCCATTTTCTTACATTTTGGATGCCAGCCTACACACACTTTGAATACACCGATAGAACCCTTGGAAAACAAGAAGATTTAAGACGACAAGTCCCAAATATTGAGAACAGTAACAAACTGCAAAATGACAACTGAAACCAGTACGCCACCGTAGTACTGCATTAGAGATAGCTATACCTAACCTTATTTGATTATGTGCACACGTCGTATTCATTTATCAAAATAAAATATGATTAGTTTAACTCTACGTTTCTGTACACACTGAACACTTTGTCTGAATGACAAACGATGTCAGATATTAATAGTTCGGGCTTGAAAATTAGACTTGAGCAACACAAAAGTTAATTATCTACATAACATGATTATTACTATGCTATGAACAGACAAACCTATTATTATTTTTAATCATATTCAGTCGGTATATTCTTTCTTTCGATTTAATACATGTTAGCGTTTTCGGAGGTGACTAGCGTCCAGCAACCACGAAACGAAATATTGCTAATCAGCTGGTGTACCGACAGTAAGGCCAAGTCTTCTAACCTTTTTTAGCTATTTATATATCACTTTCTTATAGAAAGAAGAAAGAAAGAAAGAGAAAGAAAGAAAGAAAATGCGTTTATTAGATTACTTATATAGTTCGATCCCAGGTTTTCCCAATGGTTTTTCGATGCTTTTCGAAGTTATGTGTGTATTATCGCAGGTTTATAAGTGCCCGGTTAATGGCAATAGGCTCGACACCTATTACATTGGGACCTAAACGGTGAAATGTGGGTGCTAGCACCTCTACCTACCCTTTCGGGGATATAGGCGTGAGTTTATGTATGTTAATGTATGTTTCTTATATAGAATGTGTCAATATGACTTAACCTCATCAAATAGGAAGTTGAAAACAAAGCCTCAGCAAGAAAAGTTACCATTACAGATGCTGATTATGATACAATGGTGGCCCTCAGCTCTCATAGAATCAGTAAGCGAATGGTACCGTATCACTGAAATTATTTGGGGTCAGGGCTGAATCATGTACTCACAATAGGCGCAGGCACATTCGGACAACATAAATCAATAACTGTCCATGCTCCGATAGAATTTATTGTTCAACAAATATCAAATTATAAAGTTCGATTATTATAATCAATATTTGATTATGCGTTACGGTCACCGATTTAACTAAAAACATGAATCCAAACATGTTAACAGACCATTGACACATATTTAAAAAAAACATTAGGTATTTCGTAAACTTCCACATCAAGTATAGATATTAGAAATATGTTAATAGACAAGATCCGGTGTTTTATTGTTCACTATTCTATTATAGTGTTTAATATGATTAATGATGCGTATTTTTTTACCGAAACGTTGTTTATTCGTATTACAAATATTAATCTTCATGACCTCAGTCACAGATTAAATAATAATAAGTAGGTCGTAAACTTTCGTCCTTGAGCATAGGTTTATTTTTAAAAATGGAGTCTGAATTTAAAAATAATAGGTTAACATACGCAATTGCCGTTTTTTTTTTAAGAAATTGGTGTACACCTAATTTTCAATACTAACATTTTCGCATTTTTTTTAGGAATGACAAAACCAAAACTATGATATTTTTTTCTGTATGAATAAGACAACATTGAGCTAACAAATACTTTTATTACAATTTTGAAAAGTGACAGCTGTAATAAGTAATACGAAATTTATCATCAAAATGGATAACATTTAGGAAGTACTGTTTTTGTAGATCGAATTTAATTTATCAAGCGGCCAATAAAAACAAAATTTAATACATAGTTGTTAAATCCTAAAATCAACTTTCAAACTAAATATAAATAATGGAAATAGCTATTAAATTACAGGAATAACGAACTCATGAATCTGAAGAAAATTTCAGCAATTTCATAGGTAATATGTAGATATATGTAACGCATACTATACCAATCAATTACTGGCTGTTAGAAAGAGAGTTGCCCCGAGTATACAATTCAAACTTACAACAATGTAAAAGCAAGTTGTAAGCTAGTAAGAAAATTATCTGGCAATACAATTGTAAGATGAATTTCTTTTCGTATATTGCCCTTAGCAGTCGTGCCTTTCCCATTGCCTTACGAATTTGGTACACTAAATCAACAATAGTTATCTACGTGCGATATCACGTCCGAGTGCCATCACTGCGACGCGAGCGAGGACTCGGGGCTGCACACGCTCACCGAGTGTCCGGCGTGGGAGACGCCGAGACGGTGGTGGCGGCCCTGGGAGTGAGAGTTCTCACGCTCTCCACCTTGCTCGCGGCGATGGTCTGCTGCGTGGATGGCCGGTACCTCCTTCTGCGAGTAAATAATGCTCGTGAAGGAGGAGGCGGAACGGGAGCGACGAAGGGTCGCAAGCCAAGCTGCCCACGTACAAAGGCAACTCGGGCGTCAGAGGTCGATGAACGACCCTCCGTGAGCGCAGCCTTGGGGGTGACAGGTGGAGCCGCCTGTCACCCTAGCAGAAGCAGACCGCGTCAGGGACTCTGTGGTCCCCACACCCGAGGAGTGAGCCAGATCAAGAGAGATGGCCCTGAGTCGGCCAGGGTGCGAGGGATATGCCTGTTAACCTCACCTTCGACAGCCAAAAACGACCCAAAGGCGGCGTGCGTTTTGGTCGGTTCGAATCCAACATAACCTCTTCCACCGGCTCCAGTGGGGGGATATCCGTGGGTATGTTGCGCACGTTAAAAAAACATGCGATATCAGTGATCTCTATTTTTAATATACATTATTTAAATATAGGTATATCACGTGTGTTCAATCAAAGAATCGGCAGCTAGCTTGTTAACTATATTAGTATATGTCACTACGCTAATGTCAATGATAGATAAGATAAATTAATAATACTTCTCAAGGGTGCAGTAAAAACTCAAGGTCAATAAAGGCAGTCTTAATAACTTCACTGTCATGAACATGTCACAGTTCATTGTCATGTTCAAGTCACTAGTAAATATTATACATCAATCAATCAATTAGCCTATTACAATACACTGCTGTAAACGCGAAAGTATCTCTGTCTGTCTATCTGTTTATTACGCTTTCACGCCTAAACCACTGAACAGATTTTATTAAAATTTGGTATAGGTGTAGATTAGGCCTTGAGACAAAACATAGGTTATGTTTAGTCGCGATAACCGACATTCACGTGGGCGAAGCACTTCGTGCAACTATTAAACAAAATTTTAAAATGTGCTAAGGGGTTCTGCCAACGTCTACAGGGCCCAAGACATCCTCACCAGTACGCGATGCACCTGCTAACAAGCAGATGGACAAAGCACAAAAACATGGTGAATATACTCAGTCCCCGAAATGGTAATAAGTGCCTCTGACTACCCCTTCGGGGATAAAGCTGTGATTTGTATCGGTTAAAAAACTTCTCTTCGCTCGAATGAAGAGAGGCTAATCACGGTTGCACTTTACATTTAAAGATTTCAATTTGAAACACATAAATTCTTTCTACTAGTTGTCCTTTCCATTGTATATTTTGATTAACGGGAACCACTGCCGACTTACTGCCACCTGATCAGCAGATATAATGGCTTGCAGGTAAGGTCAACCTTGCAGGCAAGGCCTCACTGAGATCTTCGAGGCCCAACTCAACTTGGACCTCGAAGACCTTATTTATAGGGTCTTAAATATTCCATTTACTTTATTTTATTTAGTTCAACCCACATCCCCATATTTTTTGTCCCCTAGTATAAAAGCACCAATATTATAGTCCATTATAATTAAGTATTTAACTGACTAGTCAAATTATTTACTTTTTAATAAACGTCAAAACGGTGAGTTGTATGAAATAAATTATTCTGACGTCGTAATATTTGATAGTCAAATCAAATTACTGTAATAGGTTGAGTGGATGATTAAAACTAAATAAAAACATTAAAATAAGAACCGTCGCGTTATACCGCTTTTTTAACAAATATACGTAATATAATTTTATTTTTTTTCAACTACAGTAAAACACAGAATAGCAAATGCATCCATAATCACTCTTCGGTGGCCAGGAAAGTTTGGAACTTTCAAACTGATTGATTCATTGCACTATGTATATTTATAGCGTCATGTTGTTCCATGTATAAACTCAAACGTAATAATGTACATAAGAAGACCGTCTTCAGTAGAGTGTACAAGGTCGATGATAATCAAACTATTACAGCTACACTAAATGAAATGGCGTTTACCTAAAATAAAAATACAACAATATACAACAAAGCATACTAATACAAACTACTTATCATAATAACTAACTTCCGTTTGGAAAAACGGAAGAGATAAGTAGATAAAATCAGATAGTAACATAACGAAATCATGGACACTGAAATAATAATACATGCATACAAACCCCCGAAGGGGTAGGCAGAGTTGTATTAACACACAACAACTAGCCCATCGCAGTCCACTGCTGGACTAGGCCTCTCCCAACGTTGGGAGGCTTTGGCCTACTGTTTTCCACGCTGGCCAGACGGGTTGGTACAGGGTTTTATTTCAAGTTTTCTTTCTCTCGCAGTGACATCGTCTGCGTATTGTTCCGTTAGTCGCCTCTTACGACACCATTCGGATGAGATGGGGTGGTGATACTTGTATTCTTTCTCCGTCACCACACGCATTTTACCAACTTTAATATTCTGTCCGACCGACTTTCGAATCGTAACCTATTGCCTGTTTCTATTCTTGTTTCCTTTCGGTTGGAGACCAACCCAATCCCTTAGTAACCTTATACGACACCCACAGGAAGACAAGAGATTACCCTATTCTATTTCACCGAGAGCCAACACGGCATACCCAGTTTCACCGACTATATAAACGTCGGTAGCTTACTTGTTAAGGAGTCGGCCTTACGATCGAGAGGTCCCAGGTTCGTATCCTGGCCATTACACTACCTACGTGAACCCACTCCTAGCACAAGCAATTTAGCTTAGTTGTTAGAGAGAATATTAGTAATTGCTGTTGCTAATATTCTTTTTTTAATCAATATTTAAACATCTATACTAATATTATAAAGCTGCAGATTTTGTTTGTTTGTTTGAACGCGCTAATCTCTGGAACTACTGGTCCGATTTGAATGATTCTTTCAGTGTTGGGTAGTCCATTTATCGAGGAAGGTTTCAAGCTATATATCATCACGCTACTACTTAAGAAAGCGGAGCGTTGATAATAAATGTTAACAAATCCGGCAATTTTTCATACATATTTTGAAGACTAAAACATACGGGCTCAAAGGGATATGAAGTTTCAAAATATACCCCGGGCGAAGCTGGGGTGGATCAGCTAGTAAAATATATACAGCGTATATATAGGGTAGCTGGAACTCACTAGAGATTTTTTGTGCTGTCAGTGGGAAGACCAAAAGATTGTCTTGCTTCGTCGTTTCGTTCGTTCGGTTGGCAGCGTGTGTGTGACTCCCTTGGGTTTGTACACATCCATAGGCCACGGTAACTACTTTCTTTCAGGTGGGCCGTGTGCTTGTCTGCCACCTAAGTGGTATAAGAACAAAACTGTACCTGTTCTACATAATTCACATCCAACTAACAAATCTCGCACTAGATATATATGGTTATTATAAATAAACATAAAAGCGTCGATCGATATTATGACCTTGATTTTTATTACAGGCCATAGTTACACAACGGATAGTGAAAGGCGCCGTTGTGCAACCAGCCTTATCAGAACCGCACTATTTTGCAGAACACCGGACGCCAGAATCACACCACAATAATTTATGCAGAAGTAAAGCTCATGGATGTATTGTATTTTTAACATGCTTCTATTAACTAGCTATATGATATTTGTTTTGTATTTTTGAAATACTTGTACATAGGTACATAATCAAGGGAATGGTTAGGCATAGGTGAATTAACACCCAGATTTCACCAATCATTTAATTTGGTCACGTAATAGATGGCAATAGGCCGTCTTCCGGGCACTATTGTTGACTCAAGCCATGCATTTGCGGCTGAGTCTAGACTGCATTTCTGTCTGATATTAAACAACCTTTTTCCTTTAACTTACCTACATAATAAATAGGAAGTGTCATGGTACTGGCACTTGTATCTCTCCATCTTGTATTTGATTGATTGAACTGGTATTTGAAAAAAGATAAATTTACTATTTAAAGTCAATTTAAAGAAGAATAAAATAATAAGTTTCTAAAGCCGCGTCCTTGAGCGAAGTCTGTGTATGCGTTGCTAAAACGCATTTTATGAAGCTTAAGTTCTGTATATATTCTGTGCAACAATCAAGTAATCGAATGTCGCAAATTGTTGCATGTTGCTATGCAATTGATAACAGGTTCATTGATATCATTATTTTTGTAAGTAATGTCACTACTTCGTCAAGTTTAGCAATATCTTGACTTGAGTAGGTATGCACTTACGCAATTAGTGGTATTGATTCTTTTGTAAGACTGTTAATAATTATATTTTGGACATGTACTCTACAATGCTTTTTAGTGCTTCGGTATCGCCTTTGGGTAGTGGAGGTCATGTGACAGTCGCTACACGGAAAATATCGAAGTTCAGCCAAATACGCAGGTAGACTGGTGAAGCGGACCCCAGACTCCGGGGTGAAAGCTTCAGATACAACTGGGATTAACGCTAGGATGAAGGTGAAGAAGCAAAAATTTTCAATAGCCTTACTGTTAGAGAGGGAATAAAATTCACGAATTTATAAGGGCTCTATTAAAGTTCCTCATTAGACCTTATCACAGGCCTGCTAGACTCTTTCACAAATTTATTCTACACCGCACTGCCTGCACTGCCTCGAAGAAAACGTACCTATACTTAGGCCCTACATCTAAAACCTTCGAGAATATTATGAAATCTTCTCAGAATTCTTTATTAGTCAAGGGTTAAGGAATCAAATTGGAATAGCGATTCCTTTTCAATCTCCTTAGCGATCAAAAAAGGATATCTAAGTGGAATATCTGAAATCTTATTCATTTCTAATCCATACAAATTGACAAGTCAGAGATGCGTGAACGCAGAACGATTTGTATTTTTGTCAATCATTCAGACTACGTGGTTATCATTGTTCTTATTAGTATTTATTATTAGTTAACTACTTCCTGTGAAAATAACGCGTAGAATTGTTTTTTTATTTTCAAGGAATTTACTCCCGGATGCTGACCAATTTTCCGAAATTTCCAAAACAGAAAGGGAAATCTACTGAACGCCAACAAACATTAATACAGCTATTTGTCAAGCTTGGAACACCGGTTGACTCTGTAATTGTGATCTAATAACTTATTATTCAACGATGTCGCTTGACAATTCAATGTGATTTGCGAAATGTAAGGATTAGGTCACATTGTAGCGACTCATGAATGAAAATTGCAACTTCACGAACAAACATTACATCTTAATAGACAGAACGCGGATTCCTGGATATGTGCACTAAGTACAGAACCGGAAATGTTGTAATAATAGATAGAGGTGTACATCTAGCGCTGTGTGAACTCAAGCTGTCATAATTAACTATAAATTATGATAATAGAGGTGCTCTGAGCCCGGTCCCGATTTGGTTAATCATTTACTTCCATTTCGAGTCGTGTTCGTTTTAGGAATTAATTATAAGTGTTTGAACGTAATCCTAGGCATAATCGTGAGAGAATTTGAACATCCAAGAATAACCCCATAACCTTGTTTATAGTTATTTAAAATTTTCAACTTGCCAAGTCATAAACGTGCGTAGATCCGCCGGCTCATAACAGAGATTCAAGAGGGGGGCATCAGAAAGTTTCTTCAGGATCGGCCGCGCGAGTGTACGTCCCTGGTGTTGCACACGTTCATAGGCCACAAAAACCACTTCCCATCAGGTGGGCCGTGTGCTTATCTGCCACCTAATTGGTATAAAAAAAACAGATGCGTAGTCTCTTCTGTTCATGTCGAGGATCCTCCATTCGGGTTACAAAATCATAACTAGTGTTGCATACGTCCATAGGCCACGGACGCCACGGTAACCAGTTCCCATCAAGTGGCTCGTGTGCTTGTCTGCCACCTAAGTGGTATGTATAGTTTTGGCATACATGACATCCTCATACGTCAAGCCCATTCATTGATCATTCTATTCTTTTCAACAAACATAGAAGTATAAAGCGTAAGGCATAATCAAAGCAAAATCGTACGAATCTATGATCGTAAGATTCAACGCGGTTTTGCTCTGCGATCGCATCGATTTTCTTCATAATTCACACTTAAGAGTTAATTTGGAGCGTGAGAACCTTTATAATGCGATACAAGATATAGATCTTGTAGAGAAGTAAAACACTTCAGAACTATAGAGTTCTGAAGTGTTTTACTTCTCTAGATTATACTGAACGTAACTGTGATGTCGCTGCACATTGTTAGTTAGAAGAAGTAATAGCAACTTAAAGGCAACGGCGAATTATTACCAGTATGCCAACGATCGGTGTACTGCTTGATATATCCTTTATCAATAACTTAATTAATTAATTCGAGGTGGAGTACCCTGCTACCCTGTGATTACGAACTAGCTATAATTAGGTTCTCGTTTCGTTTATTCGTACATTCGCGTTCATTGATTAAAGCTGATGATCTATGATTGGTAACGGAAAAGCAATTAATATTTGATAGATAGATAGATAATATTTTATTGTACACCAATACATTTACAGCTGAGACAAGTAGGTAGGTAGGTAACATGGTAAATTGACTAACACTACATTGACAAACATATGAAAAACCTGGGTGGTTCCTCAACTAGATTCTCGAGTCCAAGTCCTCTAACAAGTACTCATCAATTAACCCATCACAGTCCACTGCTGGACACAGGCCTCTCCCAATGTGCGCCATTTCCTCCGATCCTCTGCCTTCCGCATCCAGTTTGTCCCAGCAACCTTTTTCAGATCGTCCGTCCTTCTGGCTAGAGGGCGTCCTACGTTTCATTAACCTTCTCGCGGTCTCCACTCCAGGACTCGTTTGGTCCTTTGACAAACGTGGCCAGCCCACTGCCACTTCAACTTGCTTATTCTGTGACCTATGTCGGTAACTTTAGTTCTCTGTCGGATAACCTCGTTCCGAATTCTATCCTTCAGAGAAACTCCAAGCATAGCTCGCTCCATAGCCCGCTGCGTGACTTTTAAGCTGTAGACCAGCCCCACTCTAACAAGTACTACAATAGTAATAACGCATAGAATGTTACCTACATACGTAATATTAATGCATAAGTTATCAAACTAAGCCTATTACTCGTTATTAAATCGATAGCACGATTCGATTATGTAAAACACGTAACTTTGTTGTGTTCGCGCCGGTCGGTAGGCGGATGAGTTATGTAGACTCGTGCGCATCGATCGTGTTTTGTTTTACTTTTATCTCGCCAGATTTAATTAAACTTTTGAGGGTATTTGAGTAAATGTATATCACCTTTCAAAGTAATTCAATTCAGTAATCGATATTTTTTTACGTCACTTCGGTGGCAGACTAGTCAATAATAAATTTATTTTGTACCTAACTGTAACAGATTAAACATAGCTTAATTAACTTGTAATATAGGCACTTGTATACGAATAAATAACTTTGATATTTATATTTTTAAATACATAAGGGCCGTTTAAATTTGAGTATCCTTTTTAAACTGCGGCAAAGCAATAAGGCTAGGCTAGGCTTCCTTCCTGATTTATTATAAAATTGCGGTCGTAACTATAATAATTTAAAACTGCTCCTGTTCTAAACTGCCTCCCTCTCCCATAAATATTTATAATTATTATTATACGTGAAAAAATGCTTTCATGACCGAAGTAATCACAATTATCGATAAAAAAATTCAAGTCTTTATGGTGCGAGAAAAAAAAGATAAAAATAAAAATATTTATTCAATTAGTCTCACTGTGTCAGAACATTAACAGGGAAGCAGTCATATGTCTCTGAAATGTCATCAAACCTGATAAAGAGTATAATGCACTTGTAACTTGTAGAACGGGAAGTAAAAACTAAGTTCAGTGGTATCTACTTACATAAGTGTTACCAGTTCAATAAGTTATTGTTTGTTTCATTGCCTTTATGTCCTTATTCGAGTACTAGTGCTTGGAGGATTTTTTTTTTACGTGCGCAAAATCCCCACGGATACCTCCCCACCGGAGCCGATGGGAGAGGTTATGTCGGACTCGAACCGACTAAAACGCACGCCGCCTGCGGGTCGCTTTGGTTGCCGAAGGTGAGGTTGCACCCCGGCCGACCCAGGGCCATCTCTCACGATCTGGCCCTCTTCTCTCGGGTGTGTGGGGACTACAGAGTCCCCAACTCGTTCCCGGTAAACGGGGAGGCGTGCCGGGCGCGCCGCCGCCGCGGCCTGCTTCTGCTAGGGTCAGGGTGACAGGCGGCTCCACCTGTCACCCCCAGGCCGGCGCTCATGGGGGGCGGAGGTCGTTCATCGACCTCCGACGCCCATGCTTGGAGGATGTGACAGTTGCTTGACGAACTTGATACGTGAGACTGGACACCCGCGTGTCCATTTTTCCTTTCTCATGTCCCCTTTGTCCGATCAGTAGACAACAGTGGCGAAAGGTGAAAAATTTAAAAAGAGGAACCGGATGTATCAAAACTTTCCTTGATCTAGTTTGTCATACATTGGGAAACTGGCAGGATTCGGGCAATAGGGACCCCTCGACACAGGTAGGTGACACTATTAATATCTAAGGCATACGTTAATACTTGATAGATGTAACACTTGACGAAAGTCGCAGATCTGCCACGTCGCGTCTGAACGCGAAGCACCAATACATGTTTTTGCATAAATAAATGAATAATAATTGGCAGACTACGCAGAGAATCCGTGACGTCGGGGGCTGGTGGAGGCCCTCGAAGTAAAAGTTCTCACGCTCGCCACCTTGCTCGCGGTGATGGGTCGCTGCGCAGATGCATAGGCTACCGGCGTCTCCTTCTGTCTAGCGAAGAAGACTCGCAAACCGCGAGGCCTGCAAGCGAAGGCAACTCGGGCGTCCGAGGTCGCAAAATGACCTCCGTCTGACGTGAGTGCGAACCTGATGGTGACAGGTGGAGCCACCTGTCACCCTAACAGAAGCAGGCCTCCCCATAATCGGGGACGAGATGAGGACTCCGTGGTCGTCTCAAAAGAAACGGTCCTGACCCAGCCGGAGTGCGAGGGTCTCAGATAATCTCATCTCCGGCAACCTGCGCGGCTCCCATCCCCCCCCGGCTTCGGAGGTGAGGGTATCTGTGCGCACAAAAAATGAATAAATGATCCGTAACGGAAAATCCGTCAAGTATGGCCGAGTCCTCATGCGCATTTTTTTTATTTTGTATATCTTTAAATTTTGTTATTATCCACTTCTTAATATCGTTTTTTGTTCTTTTACGGTAGTTAAATTCAGCTTAGTATATACATACATAGGTATATTATGTATGTACATATTATAATACGGATTTTTTCGGATACGTACTGATTTTATGTTTGAATTCATAAAAACATTTTTATTACGGAAACTTTTTTTTTGTTATTTATAAGGTTAAACATTTCATTCAAGGAAATCTAGTTAATTTTTTCTAGAAAAATACCTAAATAATATAAAATTATAGCTACTAAAAATACATAATATCTATATTAATGTGATAGTTCAAACAATGCACGTTACCAGTCAACATTCAAGGGGAGGAATTCTTCGAAGCCTGATATTTGTAATCCCCTCTTTTATATCTTTTGTATTTCTTGAAATAATTTTAGCATGTTTAATTTTATTAGTTTAATATGTAAAATTTAATGTAATTTATATTACTTACGAAATTATGTAATTTATAGTTAATGTATTCAACAAATAAAATAATTATATCAACGTCAAACATTAGCTATGTTTGCCTGTTAACTGTGCACTGGACAGTTTCAACATTGAACGTGTACCGGGTTAGAATTGTTTTATAGTAGGTACCTACCTCTATAGATGAAATATATAATTATACATATATACATGTTCTGACATTGGGAGAGGCCTATGTCTACCAGTGGACTGTGGTTGGCTAATTAACTAATTGACATGTTCTCAAGTAGGTAGCTTTGGTAATATTCTTATTCTTCCTATAAAATTATGGTTCGGTCACGTTGAGAAAATGAATGAAAGAAGACTAACGAAACAGGTGTATGAGGCGAGTGTGGATGCAGGATGGTACCGTCAGAAGCGGAAGAACCAAGCGCACATACCTGGACCAAATCGGGGAAGTTTTAGAAAAGGGGCAGGTCAGGTGTACCCTAAACCGGCGAGCATGCATGAAGAATGTAATGAGAGTGAATGAAGCGAGAGTAGTATGTCAGGATCGTAGCAAATGGAGATCTTACTACCCTTATCGAAAACAGGCGTGATTTTATGTATGTATGTATAAAATTTTTGAATTCTGTATTTTAGACGTAATACTCTCAGTGCGAGGTTTAAAGCAACGTCACATCTTGTCACACAGTTCAAGCAACTATCACGTCCATGAAATTAAAATACTTAAAATGGTAGTATAGTCATAAAACGTCGTCCTTTCCTGAATCCGCTCTCATTATGGCCCCCTGGGTGATACGATTAAGATCTCGACATTCACTTGACTTTCATATCTCGGTCGACATTTATCGTCAACTAAAGGTTGCATTTCCTTACAAATCTAAAACTTCGAATCGAAAGGGATTCGAAGTTGCATAGCATGCCAACTTAACTTGTTGCCGATTTTTTTTCTTGTGTATAAGACGCGCCAATTTGACCAGATGCTTTTTTACGACGCTTAATGGATCGGGAACTGTAAGAAGGAGAAAACGCGTGAACTGGTATATAAACACGACTTGTTAAAATAATCTTAATGAAGCCTGATTAAAGGGATTTACATGAAGCTGTTGAAGAGTTCCACTAACCACACTCTACCGATAGCATTAAATCAGACATGTTTTTCTTTGCTGCAGTGGTATAGGATGCAATATTTAAAACTAATCTGAAATATAGTGCATTTAATCTAATTACATGCGTCAAAGTAAAGACAGAAAACACAGCATTGTTCATGATTTATTTTAAAATAAAAAAGTCAAATTAAATATTCTTTCACAGTCACCAACTCTAAAACTTTAAACTAAAATACTTACTTCTTACCGAAAATACAGTAAAACGCATTAATATAAAATATAATTGGCAACCCTATATGGGGTTACTCTACTCCGCCGGAATCAACGCGCCTGGGTATATCAGCCAATAATCATCATTATCTGTCGACAGCATCTCCCGGAACTGTGAGCATCATTACTTAGTAAGCAGTTAACCTACACGCCACCTGATACATAACATCAAAGCCTATTGACGATTGACGAAGGTATCATTAATCATCTGTTCCGTTCGTCTGTTCGTCTGTCTGACCGATTCGGGCCATGTGTGCGTCACTTTCACGTGAAACCTATCACGGATCTGCTTTAGTCACGGAACGATTCTTTTGTCTATAAGATGGGCTAACAACTGCTGACTGAGATTCGTTAGGAGTGTTTCCATTGTAGCATTCATAGTAGCGAGACCTTAGTTATAAAATAAATCGGTTCAGAAACAGGCTTTATACAAAGAACGAAAATACACAAAAACTCCCTAGCAGAGATTCCACTCCTTTAGGTATAGTTTCTAATATATTAATGGTTTTAAGTGATTTTGTAAAACAAATAAGATATTATGAAATGGAAGATCAAAGAGTAACACGTGAAAGCACTCGAAAGAATCATTTCAAAGCTACTTTGAATCCGAGAATTAACGTCGTAATACATAGTGCGAAACATCAAGCAATAAAACTTATAATAGTCTGCCTAGTGACTTAAATCTTGTTGTCTATAAAACCAATTCCTTTAAAAAAGTTTAAAGTCCTTGCTATTGGAGAAGTGTTACTACACAGTGGAAGGATTTGTGGATGATGACTAAAATGTTTTTCTGACTAAATGTAAGGTTGTAGTTTAATTGTACCTAGATTATTATTTTATTTTATTTTATTTTATTTTATTTTATTTTATCTTGACGTTATAGTGTATTTCATTGATTGTGTGTATTTGTTACTTATAATTGACATTTCAATACAAACTATATTTGTTTAGAAATAAATAAATTGAATAGACGAAGCTTTTCGGAAAACTTTAATTGTAACTTTGCCGGCGTATCGTAAAATAGAATGAGAAATTAGTATTAAAGTTATTGGCATATTTACCAAATTGTATTGTTCTGAGCTGCTCATTCTTCCCGATTTTTGCCACTAATACAATCAGTTGTTTGGTAGCAATTACTTATGGTTTGGTATCTCTGCAATTGTATTTAAGATGTACTTATTATATATTTGTTGCCTAAGATACAGGCCCTGAGCCTAGTTTAGGTAACAGAGTTTATCGTTACTCGTTACATTTCGTTATTGTAATATTTTATCATTTATTCACTTGTGTCATACATAAACTATGTTTTTCTTGTTCTTGTATACCAATTTGTATCTATCTACTGTGAAATAAAAAAACTTATTATTATTAAACTTATTATTATTATTATTATATTCAATAGCAGAATCGGTTGTGTGATTAGTAAAAAATAAATAGCATAATATAATAATAACAAAACTCTCACCACACCATGCCCCCACCACCACTAAAAGTGACTCTATTCTTTCAAGTGAAGTGACAAAACTACTACGAATCGGAAGTCTAATACACAATTGTGTAAATATCAATGCAAAATAACATATTAATCTATGTTTTTAAGTTTCACAACTCTTTTTTTTTACAACTTAGGTGGGCAGACATGCACACGGCGTACCCGATGGAAAGTGGTTACCGTGGGCTATGAACGAGTGTAACACCGGTGGAGTCACATTCGTGCTGCCGACCCTGTAAGAACAGATATTTTAAGTGCCTTCAGTGCAGAACACAAAATCAGGACAAGCCTTTGGTCTTTCCACTTCCACTGATAACACAAAAACCCTCCTGTGAGTTCTGGCTACCCTACTCACCGCCGGGAACACAACAACACAGCTCGGTATAAAAATAAACTCTGGCAATGGAGACACACCACTCCTCGATCATGCCGCCTTCATTTTATATTACAAACAATAACTAAATTACATATTATCTTCATTCCAGTTACCTAATGTGTTACGATTAATTACTTTAATGCTGTCTATCGTTACATCATTTTTTTCTATAGAAAATCTTTTGAGATAGTTCTGTTATTATCTATTACACACTTGGACTAAAATTGGATACCTACTGAAAGTTGACTATCATATTATGAACGTTGTATGAGATGATATGAATTTTGTTAGAAAGGTTTAATGTCGTGATATCAAGGACAAGGCTTTAGAGAGAAGATAATAACTGAGGAGATGACTTCTGAATAGAACGTAGAATAATAAGGAGGTAGGACATGGCGGTATTTCCGTCCAATTGAGCAGTCCGACTGGAGAAGTACCTCCTTTCTACAGAATACCGAGGTCATATTTTTTTTTATACCACTTAGGTGGCAGACATGAGCACGGCCCTCCTGATGGAATGTGGTTACCGTGGCCTATGGACGTGTGTAACACCAGAAAAGCTACACTCGCGCTGCCGACCCTGTGCCGCCGTGTCCTACCTCATATAATAATATGAGCTCACTGGAGAGTTTTTGCTGTCGGTGGGAAGACTAAAGGCTTGCCCTGTTCACTGCATTGTGCTTAAAATGTCCTCTTTACGTGCAGTAAACGTTTGTTGGGTGTATTTTAAGGATGTCACGGGTTGCTACGGCGGTGGACGAGCTCAAATTCACCAAAAACAAATTATTTTAAAACTATCCGCGCGTGCCAGACCTCGTTTGTCTCGCAATTTAGGTTCAAGATACGTGCCCTGATGAGATTTTTTCCATTTTAACATAACATAACATAAACTCACGCCTATATTCCCGAAGGGGTAGGTAGAGGTGCTAGCACCCAGCACCCAGTTTTCGCCACATTTCCATTTTAAAAACATTATATTACAGAGCAGCGCCTGCAACTACTTTGATTAAAGAAGTTTGAACGGCCAAACTATCTATATCACTTTCATTTCAAGATCGTCTGGACATGGGGGTTAATTCACCTCTGCCTAACCCATCGAGATTTATGGGAGCAAATATATATCTGTATGTATTATTAGGTATGTAATAGATAGATAATTCTTTATTGTACACCAACAGACTTACAGTAGGACTAGTAGGGAGCATGTATACAGTTCAATGTACAATGGGCGGCCTTATGGCTGAAGCGATTTCTTTCAGCCAACCTTGGAATGGACAGTAATGTTATACTCGTAAAAATAAAAGATATGTTGTAGTTATCGGCTAAAATAAATATAATGTGTATTATAAAGAAGAAAGAGAGACAGAGACGTATAAGTTTTATAAGATCAATTATACGGCTTTACATAAAGCACGCGTGGTTCCGGCAGAGTAGAATTTGGGCCACTCCATCTCTTCCCATGCGGTGTCGTACAAGGCGACTAAGGGATAGGGCTGTTTAACATCAGACAGATATATACAGCCCAGACTCAGCCTCAGATGCATGGCTCGAGTCAACAATAGTGCCCGGAATACGGCAATAGGCTCACCCCCTATTACGTGGGACCGAATTTAATGATTGGTGAAATGTGGGTGTTAATTCACCTCTGCGTAACCCTCCGGGAATAAAGGCGTGATTATATGTATGTATGTATGTACATAAAGCATTTTATCATCATATACATACACAGGTAAAATCTATCTCTAAATCATACTAATATGAAGGTAAAATAGTGAGTGAGCACATAATTGTGAGCTATTACCTAATGTGTACAACATTATTGGTAGTGGTCTTTAACCATTAATTAAAAACGTTTAGGTATTTTGCCCGTTTGATGTTCGATGGCAATGCGTTCCATAAGCGCACCGCCTTAACAGTGAAAGACTTGTCAGCGAAGTCAGTGGAATACAATGGTATTCTCAGCCTTAAATTCGCGAATGATCTCAGGCATCTCGTATGTGTGTCATAGAGGAACTGGAATCGTTCTTTGAGATGAGAGGGAGTGGTGGGATTAAACAATACAGAATACCGCGACTATAATAACTTCGTGTTGTGAGCGGTATGTAGGGTAGCTAGAGCTCACTGGAGAATTTGTGCTGTCAGTGGGAACACTAAAGGCTTGTCCTGCTTTGTCTTCTACACTGACGGTACAGAAACTCTGTACTGACTGGGTTGGCAGCGCGACTGTGACTCTTCTGGTGTTACAAACGTCCATAGGCCAAGGTAACCAATTTCCATCAGGTGGGCCGCGTGCCGCTTGTCTGCCACCTAAGTGGTATAAAAAAAAAACCTTATATAGCAATGTTAGTCGAATTGGGAGCCATTTGATTACACTGCGTAGACCAAATATCCAAGCTTCGTCGTATCAAAAACGCACCGAGATAAGCCTCCTTCAATCAGTTGAAATGTATAAGCCTAGTATCCGCATATGCATATTGCGTGATCTCAAAACTCGATGGCCCATAATATGAATACGTGTTACGCAATCTCTTAGATTGTTGCGAATCCAATTATAGCCTAGTTAAAATTTTTACTGTTTGTAGCCTGTAGGCTTCGTGTTGTAATTAGGCAGCTAGTACTTGCGCCACTTTAAGGTACTTAGTTAACTAGGCTCTTTTGGAGGTGCTCGTGGCTAAGTCGTAATGTAGTAGATTAGCACATTGAAAGCTTAAGTGATACTTTTTTTTACGTGCGGAAAATCCCCACGGATGCTTCCCCGCCGGAGCCAGTGAAAGAGGTTATGTCGGACTCGAACCGACTAAAACGCCCGGCACCTGTGGGTCATTGTTGGTTGCCGAATGTGAGGTTGACAGACATATCCCTCGCACCCCGACTGACCCAGGACTATCTCTCTCGATCTGACCCTCGTCGGATGTGGGGGTCACAGAGTCCCCAACAGGTTTTTTTTATTTATTTATTTATTTTGTTCCTCACACCACCATCTTTACAGGTTAAACTATACTAGTTGGGTCAGTCTTAGATTGGGTGACCATTCTTAACACCGTGAGACCTTCTGTACTTCGGAAGATACGGTTCCTGTTGCAATACGAACATTCAGTAGTGCAAACTGATACGAGATCTTCATGATAGCTAAATAACTAAAAATTCGTACTTGTAATGATGATATTCTAAATCATTCTACACAATGCTATCTAGACCATGGTAAGCAACAAGCTTGTGTTATGGAATCTACAATACGGATAAACATACTTTTTTTTTTTTACGTGCGCAAAATCCCCACGGATACCTCCCCACCGGAGCCGGTGGAGGAGGTTATGTCGGACTCGAACCGACTAAAACGCACGCCGCCTGTGGGTCGCTTTGGTTGCCGAAGGTGAGGTTGACAGGCATATCCCTCGCACCCCGGCCGACCCAGGGCCATTTCTCACGATCTGGCCCTCTTCTCGGGTGTGGGGACTACAGAGTCCCCAACTCGTCCCCGGAAACGGCGAGGCGCGCCACGCGCGCCACCGCCGCGGCCTGCTTCTGCCAGGGTGACAGGCGGCTCCACCTGTCACCCCCAGGCCGGCGCTCATGGGGGGCGGAGGTCGTTCATCGACCTCCGACGCCCGAGTTGCCTTCGTACGCGGGCAGCTTGTCTTGCGATCCTTCGTCGCTCCCGCTGCCGCTCCCGCCCCGCCTCCTCCTTCACGAGCATTACTTGCTCGCAGAAGGAGGCGCCGGCCGCCCACGCATCCGCGCAGCGAACCATCGCCGCGAGCAAGGTGGAGAGCGTGAGAACCCTCACTCCCAGGGCCGCCACAAGCTCCCGCCTCGGCGTCTCCCACGCCGGACACTCGGTGAGCGTGTGCGGACCTGAGTCCTCGCTCGCGTCGCAGTGATGGCACTCGGACGTTGGCTCTTTCTGCATCCGACGCAGATACTTTCCGAAGCATCCGTGCTCGGTGATCATCTGCGTCAGACGGTACGAGAGGCTGCCGTGTGACCTCTCTAGCCACTCCCCCATGATGGGTCTTACCGCCGCTACTACGGCGTGCCCTGCGCCTGGTCGCCCAAGTCGTATCTCCCATTCCGCCACCATTTCCATGTGGAGCCGGGATCTCACGGCCCGAATTTCTTCGGGCTCAGGATCGTGACCTCGCTCCCGCGCCGCCTTTCGGAACCGGTATAGCGCCGAAAGGCATCTCGCTTCCAGGATCCATGGTGGCGATCCGGCGAGGAGACTCGCCGCGTTGAATGATATCGTCCCGGATCTTTCCAGATCCGGATCGGATCCAGATATTTCATCTGGGGCTTGATGCCGATGAGAGTGCCTCCCACTGTGAGACTGGAACCAGGTGGTGGCGTGCGCCGAGGTCCATGAAAGAACATGGCCTCGGATTTATGCAAAGCCACCTCAAGGCCCAGCCGCCGGATCCGTTCCACGACTTGAGCAACCGCGGTCGTGGCCCTCAGGATCGCTTCGCGGTATGTAGCCCCGCTCGCCGTCACTAGCGTGTCGTCCGCATAGCACGTGACGGCGGCGCCGTCCGCAAGCTCACCGCGAAGCACCCATTCGTATCCAATGTTCCACAGTAGCGGCCCAAGAACCGATCCCTGTGGAACACCGCACGACATCTCACGCCGACCGACGCCGGTCGCACTTGGGTAGATGATGGCTCTCTCCGTCAGGTACGCCCCGACTATGCGGCGGAGGTAGAGAGGCACATCGTGGTACACGAGTGCCTCCCTGATGCAACTCCAGGGCAAGGTGTTGAACGCGTTGGAGATGTCCAAGGACACCGCCAACGTCACCTCACCCCGGGAAACTGCCTCCTCCGCCAAAGTCCTCACGCGCATGAACGGATAAACATACTTGAATAAGTACATTTTTTTGTAAATACATACATATTAAACCGGTTCCGGTGTCTTAAGTGTAAACACGTATATGTAACGGCTCCGTAAATATTTCCAACTAAACAGTGCAAAAAGTGGTAAACCGAACGCATAGTACAGTGAAATCTTCAGAAGATCATACCAGAAGAGTGTTTAGGTAGAAATTACAGTGAAAAAAACGAACTATTAGATGATTTTGTTCAAACAAAGTTTAGATTGTTATAACCTCAAAGTTAAGCACACCATAGTTATCAAGATTACCGATAGTGACACTAGTGACAACTGACTAATCTGTCACTGACACCTGACAGCGACAGCTGACAACTACAAAAAGTGTTGCCAACGTAGAAAAAAGATTACCATAGACTCAAATATTACCACTTTATAAGTCCAAATTACCCAGAAAAAAAAAAGAAATAAAAAAAGATGGATAAGCAAACGTAAATGTTACTCTCTAAAATAAACGAAAAGTTTAATGAAATAAACGAAAAGTTTAATGAACAAACAATAACATTAACAACAGCGATAACAAAAAATGTTACGGAGGCCCTAGACGACAAGTTAAAAGTATTAACAGAAGAAAACAACAAACTCAAAACAAGAGTCAGCAACTTGGAACAAAAAATATCTTTTTTAGAAAAAGAAAAACGTAGGAACAACTTAGTTTTTTTCGGCATCGAAGAAAAAGGAAAATCAGAGTTAGAGTTGGTGGATTTTATGAAAGAAACTTTGCAAGATTCGGGAGTTCATATAGATAGTCAAGAAATAAGTAACATCTATAGAATCGGGAAAAATTATGAAAAGAACCGACCAATAATATTATCTCCAACAACATCTTGGAAGAAACATCTTATCCTGAAACACAAGCGCAACCTATCTTCAAAGGTGTCTGTAAATGAGGACTATCCCAAAGAAGTTCTGGAAATACGCAAACAACTTCAGCCAGAATTAGAAGCGGAAAGAAAAAATGGAAATATAGCGTTCATAAAATATGATAAGCTCATTGTTAAAAAACCCAAGAACTTCAACCGCGAAAAGAGGAAGAGAGAAACCCCAACAGGATCCCCAACCACTCCCACTCCATCTCAGAAAAAGTCAAATAAGATGAATGATATGGCTGAAATGCAGCCCCCAAGTACAAATAAGGAAGCAGCTAAGTCAAGCATACTTACATTCGTAACACGCGATAGATCCGCCTCGATGCCAGAGATACAAAAAAACGAGAAAAGGCCTCCTCGGACCGGAAATAACAAACAGATGCAACAACAAATACAGTCATAAGAAAAACTCAAAAATTATGTCCCCCAACCCGGCTGGTCACCGTGGGGGAAACCGACCACCACCCTCCAACATATCAGCCAACAAAATCAAATACCCAAAAAGAGAAGCAAAAGCGAAGCAGTTTATACATATGTACACTAAACACACTAACCCTGAGGACTTCAGAAAGTTTACATGAGCTAGAGTTAGCTATCGAAAATCTGAAGTGGGACATCTTGGGCATAAGCGAGATGCGGAGAATAGGAGAAGGAATAGAAGAGCGAAACAACTATATTATGTACTTTAAAGGCGGAACCGCCGGACACAGAGGGGTCGGGTTCCTGGTGAAGTCAAAATTCAAAAGCCAGATAATTGGTTTTGAAGGAATATCGGACAGGATAGCGGTGCTTCATATTAACTTATCAAAGTACAGGAAAAAATGGACAGTCATCCAGGTCTACTCGCCGACAGAACAAGCAACAAAAACAGAGATCGTCAACTTTTACGAAAAACTACATGAAGTTACTGAAAAGTACTCCGAAAACAATCTCGTGCTCATGGGCGACTTCAATGCACAAGTGGGCGTCAAAATACCCGGAGAAGAACATATAATAGGGAAATATGGAAGCGGCAAAAGAAGTGTAAATGGAGAAAAACTAGTAGAGTTCCTTCTTGAGCATAACCTAACACTTCAAAACTCCAAGTTTCGTAAAAACCCCAAGAATAAATGGACATGGATATCTCCAGGCGGAAAGGTTAGAAATGAAATCGACTACATAACAACCAACAAAGCGATGGCATTTAGTGATACGGAAATAATACAGAAACTAAATTTCAACACCAACCATCGTATGGTACGCAGCTGTCTAAATGAAAGAAGTCCAAGAGCTCCTAGACATCATGTAAACAATATGCAAACAAATAACATACAAAGGGACACAGACAACACGATAGAAGATCTGATGGAAGCCGTAAATTCAGATATGGACCTAAATGAAAAATATACAATAATAGAGAACACACTTAAAGCACAGGCAGGTAAACAAACAAACAGGAGTAAAGAAAACTTTTTAAGTGAAAGTACGTTAAAACTAATTGAAGATAGAAAGAACTTAATATCAAAAAAGGACAAAAAGAAGAACCAAAAAGAAATATCTAACCTTAGCAAACAGATCCGTGAAAATATGAGGAGAGACAGAAAAATCAGAAGAAACAAAACATTAGAGAATCACATCAATAAAACGGGAGGCACGAAAAAAGCGCTTAAGGAACTTCGTGAGAAGGGGAAAGAATGGATACCAAAGTTAAGAGATAAAGAAAATGAACTGCCAGCTACTTCTCGGAGTACAATCCAAAATATAGCAACAAATTACTATCGGTTACTATACTCAAACAATTCAAATTTCAATACACACAATAGTGAATACAAACAGAAGTGTGTGACTGAAGATAATGAAGAAATACCAGAAATACTAGTAGCGGAAGTAGAAAAAGCTATAAGAAGCCAAAAAATGGAAAAAAGCACCTGGCCCCGACAGGATCACAAACGAACTCATGAGAGGGACAATCACAGAAATAAGTTCGCTACTAAGCAAAATATTTAACGAGATTCTACATACCGGTAGCACCCCTAGCCAATGGGCAGAATCCCATATAATACTTCTTCACAAGAAAGGCCCAAAAGACGATATCGGAAATTACAGGCCCATATCCCTCATCTCAAATGTATACAAAGTTTTCGCAAAAATCATTTTGGACAGAATCTCAATTAAACTCGACGAAAATCAACCTGTGGAACAAGCAGGGTTCAGGAAAGATTTCAGCACAATAGATCATATTCACACTATCAAACAGCTTCTAGAAAAATATAATGAATACAGAAAAACTATTTACATCGCCTTTATAGACTACGCCAAGGCTTTTGACAGCCTCAGACATGAAGTCGTATGGCAAAGCCTAAAAGAGCAAGGCATACAAAATACCTATATCAACATCATCAAAAATATCTATAGCGAAAGTAAAAGTAAGATAAGACTGGAATCAACAGGAGATGCTTTTCCAATAGAAAGAGGTGTCAGGCAAGGTGACCCACTGTCACCAAAGCTGTTTACAGCAGTGCTAGAACATATGTTCAGGAAGTTGGATTGGGAGCATCTGGGTCTAAACATAAATGGATCGAGACTCAATCATCTCAGATTTGCGGATGACCTGGTCCTATTGGAAGAAGATCCAAAACTACTGGAGTCCATGATACAAACCCTAGCAGATAAAAGTACAGAATTAGGCCTAGAGATGAACTCAAGCAAAACTAAGATGATGACCAATTCAATTCCTGTAGACGTAACAGTCAAAGGACAGAAACTGGAATATGTAGAGGAATACGTATATCTCAGCCAGATAATATCGCCTAGTGACCAGATGTCAAAAGAAATAGACAAAAGAATTGCAACAGGATGGAAAACCTACTGGGCTTTGAAAGAAATCACAAAAAGCAAGGAAATAGGCATTAAAATCAAGAAGAAGACCTTTGATACCTGTATTTTACCCTGCATTACATATGGCTGCGAAACCTGGGCTCTGACAAAACACCATAGGGCTAAGCTTGCAAGATGTCAGAGAAGTATGGAAAGAAGCATGTTAGGTATAAAATTAAAAGACAAAGTAAGAAGTACAGACATCAGGCATAAAACAAAATTAACTGATATCCTGGCTCGTATTGACCTACTTAAATGGAGGTGGACTGGGCATATGCTCAGGTGTAGAAAGGAGAAATGGAGCAAACAGGTGACAATTTGGTACCCAAGAGATGGCAATAGAAGCCGAGGTCGTAAAAAGAGAAGATGGGAGGATGACCTGAAAATGACTTTAGGTCCGCTCTGGACAAGAGTGGCGGCAGACAGAAAACAATGGAAAGAGTTGGAGGAGGCCTTTGCCGTAAGGCACACCGAACTGAGAGATCTTTTGTAATTTAGTGTAGATGTTACTTATAATTATGTTTTAAATGTGCAAAAATTTGTCAAAAGTTCGAAAATAAAGGTTTTATTATTATTATTATTATTACATATTAAATATAAAAGCACCCAGACCAATGCAAATACCCATATTCATGCATACAAATATTTACACTGAGCGGGGATAGAACCCACTACTCACTAGAATCTCTTTGAGTTTCTAAGATCTTTTTGAGTTCTTTGCTGGTCAAGATCAATTTGATGCTGACTCTAAGTACACATTACTCATTACAAGTAGCATAGGTTAAATTTCTCCTAGATCACGTTCAAGTCTCTCTTTGACGGAGACTCTCTTTGAGTTTCTAAGATCTTTTTGAATTCTTTGCTGGTCAAGATCAATCTAATGCTGACTGTGCTATACTCATTATTCATTACAAGTAGCAAAGGTTTAAATTCTCCTAAATTCCTAGCTAGACTCTGTAAACACTGTTCGGTTGGAGGCGTTAACAGAAGTACAAACATATTCCAAATTGTCAAATTCTTGTCCAGCTTTCTTTAAAACCAAGAAGACTAGCAATGCTGATGAGCTAAAACATAAACACAAATTCATTCATTCTCTTTCTGTAATACTTTTTTTTTTACGTGCGCAAAATCCCCACGGATACCTCCCCACCGGAGCCGGTGGAGGAGGTTATGTCGGACTCGAACCGACTAAAACGCTCGCCACCTGTGGGTCGCTTTGGTTGCCGAAGGTGAGGTTGACAAGCATATCCCTCGAACCCCGTCTTTCTGTAATACTAGAAATGAGTTGTACAAAAATGAACTATGACAAAATACACAATGAAAAAGCATTACGCACAATTTACATTTATAACTCAATCAAAGGAGGTGAAATCGTTGAGGTATTTTGACTTATTGCCTACCTACTACCTGACCGGTTGTTAGGATTGTGCAGTTGCAGTGAACGTAATGTCATGCACCAAGCCAAAGGTTAGTTTAGAACTATTTGCCTGCCAACGGAATGTCCATTCCGAAAGCAATTTGATACCAACAATACGTACCTACATACTATTGTGTTGTTTTTTGTTGGAGGTTGTATTCAATATTTATTAAAAATTTGGATAATTTATTAAAACACATTTTCTTTGACCCTGTAGTAATTAAAGATAGGTACTTATAAACAATCACAGTGTTCTTGCATGCCAACAAGGTAGGCCGAAGAGGACTATTATTTATTTATTTTATTTAATTCTTTATTGCACACACAGTACAGAGATCATACACAAAACACATCAAAGAAGATGTACAAAGGCGAGCTTAACTCAAAATGAGTTCTCTCCCAGCAAACCTTTGAGTAGCAGAGAAGCATATAATAATGAAAGGGGATGTGAAGTGTACATTACAAGAAAAAAAAACAAAAAGAAAAGATAAACAAAGAAAGAAAAGAAAATAAAAATAAAAAAGATAATAAGCGTACCTACCTGAACAGGTAGGTACATGTATTTATATTTAGTTATATGACATAACATCATAAACTCACGTCTATATCCTCGAAGGGGTAGGCAGAGGTGCTAGCACCCACATTTCAACAGTTTATGTTTAGTTCCCAATGTAATAATATAGGTGGCGAGAGCCTTTTGTCATTAACCGGGCAAAGTAAGTATGTACTAAATACCACTGTAATATCTTTGGTCAGCAATAAATGATTTTGATTTGATCGAGTGTTTACAACTTCTATACAAATATTTGCATCAGAATTAATATTGGTACTTACAATAGGATTTTACAAGCTTTTTTCATTTGTGTGAAGTTCATGCTCACACATTCATTCTTCTCTTCACTCATTTTATGGAGAAAACATATTGATAGATCGATTAATATAAATATAAATTAGAGTCGGTTGATAAGTGGTTAAAGAGTCGGCCTTACGATCGAGAGGCCAGGGTTAAAATTCTGGCCATTACACTGCCCGGTGTGAATCCACTCCAAGCACATGCAATTTAGCTTGTTTGGAGGGGTTAGAGGGAATGTTAGTAATTTCAGTTCTAATATTCTTTATTAATAAAAAGAGATGCTTTTATAGTTACGCCTATATGAAAGTCAGGTGTGTATACAGAAACCTTTTTTCATGAGGAAACAGGATGCAGTGTGCGGTATAAAATGACCTTTATCTTACACACGCTCAAGCTATGGAATGAATGTTTCCGTGAAACGACTGTCATCTGACCTATCCATCTGGCTATATCGAAACAGTTCAACTAAACCACTTCCTAAATTCATAGACGCAATGTTGCAACGCCTGACAAAACGTAAATCAATATCGTATATGCATCAAAAACTTTCCAATACAACCTCATTGTTAAATAAATAATTGAAAATAAAAATACTGCGCGTACGCACTCTAAGACTTAGTCTAGACTTATGTTTGCACTGTTTGCACAATTACGAGTAGGAAAGGAAGTAGGTACTTTATATAGAACCTCCATCATCGCACACTTGTGGACCAATAGAAGACACTCTGGCGCAGGTATTTCTCTCGCGTTGAGACAGACAGAGAACGCTCGCTCGCATAAAAGCTAAGTCAAGTCAAATCGAAAAAAGAAGAAAAAGTAAGCGAACCCCTAGGTTCTGGAGTGAAAGTTACCGAAAACAAAGCAACGTATAGATAATGGTAGAACACGACATGTAGATGGAGGCAGGTTATTTAGCCTAGTTTTCTTTCAGTGATTGTTTTGAAGCGACAGTGACAGCGACAGTGACCTTTTTAATTATTAATCTAACATATAAAATTCTCGTGTCGCGGTGTTTGTGGTCAAACTCCTCCGAAACGGCTTGACCGATTCTCATGAAATTTTGTGAGCATATTGGGTAGGTCTGAGAATCGGACAACATCTATTTTTCATCCCCCTAAATGATAAGGATTGTCCACCCTTAACATTATATTGCAAAACAACGTTTGCCGGGTCAGCTATTTTAATATACAATCATTATTGAATGAAATTTTAAAGCATTTAGTATGCTAACTATTCAAATCGATTAAGGTTGAATCATTTGAGGCGGGATGTCTCCCTTAAGGGGGAATGCTCTGACCACTAAGCTACCGAACCTCGCCTGAAACCATTCAAATCTACCTATATATATCCGTCCTACGGCAACAGTGGGAGCCATCTACCGATACACGTCGAACTATCGGAACCAATAAATGACATTACAATCAGTTTTAAACATTGATTTTTGATGACTCCGTTCAAACTGTTGAATAAAATTTTAAATCATTTAGTATGCTAATTATTCAAATCGATTAAGGTAGAAAACAAAATCAGTTAAGGCAGGATTCGAACCCGCGATGTTTCAGAAGGAATGCTCTGATCACTAGACTTGCTATCCTAATTAATCGAAGATCATTATTATTCCCACGTTATAATAGGTAGGTACGGATGTAAGAAAACGTTTCTCATAACGTTATTTAAATTACTGCATCGTCGTGCCCACTGCCCACATTATCTTGATCAATCTCTCAATATGCAAAATAACGAGCTCAAACACCAGCATCCGTAAGGCAACGCCCTACGAAATCAATCTTTAAACAACAATTAATGTACGATTTATAGACCAACACTAATGTCTAATTATACCACAATAAAAATGCATTTACAGACACCTTAACATGTTAACAATAAGGATTAAATTCGCGATTTGTTACAAGAATAGTACTTGTATTACAAACTAGCTCAGGTTATAAAGACCTTGAGTTTTGAAAGTGCAGCCAGCAGCCGGAACATAGACGTACTTACCCATATTACGTTCCAGGAATAATCTAGAAGCAAAAAAATGTTATGACCTCCATCACCTCGCGTGTGAAAGATGAAAGTAAATAGGTAAGTAACTGTACCTAACACAATCATTAGATACAGTACGGTAAGGTAGCTGCCGCGGGTTCTATTCCTGATTGGAACATATAATTGCAGATGCATAAAACTATCTATGGCATTGATATGGATGTTTCTATGTATAATATCTATTAGTCTGTCGTCATTGTTTCACTAGCAAAAATACGATTCGTCTAAAAAATTTGCAGTAAGTACCACACGTAGCTGGGCGGGATATGCCTGCCAACCTCACCTTCGGCAACCAACAACGACCCTCAGACGCTGTGCGTTTTAGTCGGTTCAATTCCGGCATAATCTCTTCCACCGGCTTCGGCGGGGGATTGTGGTAAAAATCCCCACGAATACCTTTCGTGGGAATTATTCGCATTCTTTTCTGTGCAACGTTCATGTCTATATGAACGTTGCGAGTGTTTGTTAGCGACCTTAGTAATATAAATAAAAATAACTCCAAAAAGTTTAATACAGTAGCTGTTTAGTATCTTTATTGTCCTAATAGCAAACCCAGTTTCCACACTAGCTAAAAAATAATCCCTAGTTATTTTAATGAAGCCAGGTGCTTGATGTAACAACAAAAGGAAAGGGTCTGATTATATTGGTCAGGCTGTTACTGAGCACTCACTCCCGGCCGCTATCCCACTACTGCCCGATACGGGGACTTTTGGCTGCTGGGTTTCCCCCCTGGCCCGGTTCGACCCTCCTTAGTTAACCTGCATCCCCCAGACTCCTCCGGGGGATCCATATTAATACCAGGCTTAGTGTGGACGTCCAGTCAACATGAGCCACTCAGTACCAGAACTCCCGACCTCAAACTATCCTCCAGTCCCGACCTCCGAGTAGCCGGATTACAGGAGACGCCACGCTCCCAGTCGAAATATTGAGCAAATTTTGTGTTATGCTTCTAAATAGAGATGAAGGTCTTATAGAGATCAAATCCTGAAAATTACAAAAGCTGTTAATATATTTTTTAAATTATTCTTAAATTTTTGCAATATTTATTTTTTTCATGTTCACATGCAACTTACTAAATTTCCTGATTTAAAACAAATCGAAACTTACGCCATCTAACCTGTTTCTTAAAAATCTGTAAGAATATTACTCGTATGCGCTAAGAACTACTACTTCTTAGCCACTATTTTTTATATCTAATATAGATGGCGTCATTGCACGTTTTGTTTTATTTGAGTTACATTTTTATTTAATTTAAGTAAGTAACTTAAATTACAACTTAATTAAAACATGATCATTTTAATATTATACAATAAAATAGTATATACATAAATTGAAGTTTAACATTATAACGAGCAATAATAAATCGTTTGACAACCAACTTGAACTCGATGAACCGACACAGCTGTTCAATTTGTTTCTTTTGTTTGAAATCTCAAGCAACGGTGAATTTTGAATATTGTAATCTTGAATAACATAATTTGAACCTAAATAAGAATCGCCTAGTAATTTGACTCTTCAACTTTGTTCCGATATGGACTCTACAAGCTTACTTAACTATAAAAGGTAAAATTAATAAACACAAACAAGTAAATAGTGCTTTCTTATTTTGAACTTGCGCGCTACAATGTATTGATTTTCCATCCCAAAATAAATTTGAACGATGTAAATAAATCATAAACCGAACCTCTAGTATTTTTCTAGCATTTAGTTCAACCAATCAAGTTTCACGGAGGTTAAAGGTGTTTTAAAAAAAGGAATTGTGTGTTCTAGGAACAATGGTGCCGATTCTTCTGGTATAACTCCGGTAAAACCTCGGCTTGGGCGATTTCTCGATGTTTACTCACCCGAACATCTGAATATTACACCCAAACGCGTAAGCAAATTTGAATTAGTGAAATCAAACTTAGAAAGATACGTAAATTACATTCATAAGCTAAATTATTTTTAAAACTTTTTATCTTACAGCAAACCAAAACCATTTTTGTTGAAACCAGTGATGTTAGCCCAAACTTACTTACACCTAAAAAGTTTACAGAAGTTGACTTTAAATGCAGGTGAGTGGAATCATATTCAAATAGCCATATGAACTAGTTTAAAATTGTATGGGGTAGTATTTTAAATTAGTTGAAAGATTCATTTTCTCGGTAGTCCAAAAAGCTGCAGTGCCTACCTTCCTCTTGGCTACTTTTCCTGACATCATGACTACCTTGTCTCACTATGGAATATTACTCAGTTCTGTCCTAGTCACAGATAGACTTATAATGGGTCTAAGTTTTAAATTAATATTATACAATACATATGTTGTTAGTTTTTTATCGAACCTAAGAAGATTTGCAGTTCTGATTGAAACAAAAATAATTTCTAAAAGGCTATTATCTAGATCTATTTCAAATAATTTTTTTGATGTTGTATATTGCCAAATTATTATTTCTTGTATTGAATAGCCCAGTTCTTAGGGGAGATTAATATCAGGCTAAATACTAGGGACTCCCAAGGATTGTATGGTGGAACCCTTGGAATAGTAAGAAAAATATGAGGAAGTCATGAGCAGGCCAGCAAAGCAAGCCTGTGGTATAGAATCATAATGGGTGAATGAAACTGTATGGGAAAGATAGTAACTATGGACATAATTTGTGTGACAGGACATGATAAACATTTTGCATGATCTATGCTTTGTTTGAACTTGCAGGACTGCTAAACCCCATAAGAATATCCAGAATGTGTTCAGCAACTGTTCATTTGAAGGTAACCAAAGCTTCCCACGTCTAAAGCGCAAGGTACAACCAATCAGGATGGAACTGGAGACACCAACTAAATTGAAACAGGCTATTGATCTTGTGCGAGGTATGCATCTATTATTATATTAATCATACATTGCCAGCTGTACACTTTGTATTCTTTGTATTTTGTATTGTATAGTAACAGAGAAAGATTACGAAGGTCACCACCCCATGTCGTAAGATGCAACCAACGTGAAAATGAGCAGACGATATCACTGTGAGAGAAGGAAAACTTGAAATAAAACCCTGCACCAACCTGTCTGGCCACCATGGAAACAGTAGACGAAAGCCTCCCAAAATTGAGAGAGGCCTAGTCCAGCGGTAGACTGCCATGAGCTAGTTGTTGTTATTGTCTATAAGACTGAATTATACACATTGTATAGGTACTCAAATAGCTAATTTTTTATAATAATTTACATTTTTATTAAATATGATAGGATGTATGAGCCCATGCCAAGCCACATCACATGTGAGTTATTACTCCTGTTGATGATAATGATGATTGTGCCACATGGGATGGCCATGTGGCACAGGTTGATGGCAAGAGGAACAAACTTATAAGAACAGACCAGAACAGAACACTGTAATAATAATCATAATATTTACTAATACATGTTAAAATTAGGTACCTACCTAATTTCATAATCTGTAGTAAACAAACAGTATAGACATGTGTTCTATTAAAAACCTAATCGAGAAAGAAAAAAGAAGTAGTTTATTCAGCCGTGACACTTTCTTCCTTTTGCATTGCAGTGGATGGGCCAAATGGCCTCAGATTCAACACATCGTTGGCGACAGACGTAGCCGGTTCCCCCGCGCCTTCACAGACGGACCGTCTTCAGCAAACTATCAACCCAAGCAAGGCAGTCTTCACCATAGAACCTAATACTTCTAAGGTATGCTATTATTTACTTAAGCTATCTTTCTTTTCAAGTCAATATTTGTAGGTGCAGCGTGCATCATCTTTGTAATATACTTAATGCTCAAATTACATAAATAGAAATTGGCATATTCATACAATTGGGCCTGTGCACGCCTGCTGCTCCAATTGGTTCTGGGTAAACAGAGGCAGATTCGTGCACCTAGGGTTCAAGCTATATAAACCGTAATATATTTTGAATGCGTTGACTTATAAGTTTGATTTTTGCACAGTTTCACAACCTGAATATGTAGTATGAATTTAAACTTGAGAAAAAGGTCTTTTCTTGACAGACAGACAGACGGAGATGGACAACGAAGTGATCCTATAAGGGTTCCTTTTGAGGTAGGGAACCGATTAAATTGACATTTCGCTTCGACTGTGCCTCAATGTGCCTTGACCTTTAGATTCCTAAATTGGACAGTATATTTATGTTTTATAACAACACGAAGTCTTGAAAAACGCGATCGTCAGCAATATAGAAGCGTCCGTTTACGTGCACCCAAAACACTTCACGAAACCTGGTTGTCTATCTAATTACTTTTCATGACTATTCTTTCAGGAATCTGTGATAGCAACCACTAAAACGTAATATATTTTCTAGATATTAATCGTGAACAATAAAGCATGCTCCCTACTGGGCTACTCAAGTGGGGAGCTGTGTGGTCTGCGGTTCTCGGATCTGCTCCGTAACAGAAACTGCAAAGCATTCAGCTTACATGAGCCTGAGGAGTGTGACATATCTGAAGATGGCACTGTTGTTTTACTCAGTGGGAAGGTAAGTGAAATAATAGAAGACGAATTGTTTAGACATCATCATCTTTACCGTATGATTATCTGGAAATAATTGACTCTAACAACATTAAATACAAGCCATCATCACCTTATCTTCACATCATGATAAAAAGCCGTAATACATATTACTATTCGACTTCTAATATATAAAATTCTCGTGTCGCGGTGTTTGTAGTTAAACTCCTCCGAAACGGCTTGACCGATTCTCATGAAATTGAATTGAATTGAAATTTGTGTGCATATTGGGGTAGGTCTGAGAATCGGATAACATCTATTTTTCATCTCCCTAAATGTTAAAAGTAGTTTTTGATGATACAGCATTCGAAAATACATACAACCCTGGCTTTTCAACATTGTACGATCAACCCCTATTTTTCCATCGCGATTTTTATTTTGTTTGTCTACAACGCTTTCGATTACAGTGAAACCTGGTTAAGTGGGACCTGGATAAACGAGAAACCTCTATTATTGAGAGTTACAACGAAGTCCCGGTTCTTTTTCATTAAATTACCTCTGTTAATGGGACTTTTTGAACCTGGTTAAATAAGATTTGAATTCTAAGACTTTTTCGATGTTTACCTCTATAATTGAGACTCTGTAGCTCAATTACCTGTATAAGTGAGACAAATTAATCAGGTTTCAACACGTTTTGACGTGTTTGTTTACATACATTTCTCGTCGTCTTTTGCGCTTGCTTTGATTGTCAGTACTATCTCATGTTTTGACCTAAAAACAAGGGAATAAACGTGTACAAAATGTCCAAACGCAAACATAAAACGTTATCAGTATCTGAATTAAAACTTCTATCACATTATGATTGTGGAAAGTCGCGTGATGAACTGTGTAGGGAAAATAATATACCAAAGTCAACCCTGTGTAGAATTATTAACAACAAAGAGAAAATTCGGTCTCAGTGTATTGATGGAAAAGGAAAACTCAAACGAATACGAGCTGCAGAGTATCCTGAAGTTGAAAAGTGTCTCTGTACATGGATAAAGCAGGTACGGAATAATAACATTCCAATAAGCGGACCAATGATCAAAGAGAAAGCTCAAGAATTTGCAAGTAAGCTCCATATTGATAATTTTTCTGGCAGTAATGGGTGGTTGGAGGGATTTAAGAAAAGAAACGATATCGCATTCAAAAATGTTTGTGGCGAGAGCAATTTTTATTAACATTTCCACCTCTAAAAATGGAATAACGGCACATTTCGACCTCTGTAAGCGGGGACCTCTGTAAATGAGACAACTATTAATTTAAACCTGTTTAATTGGAAAACTGGATTATTGAAAACCCTCAATAATTGGTACATATGTCTTGGTCCCTTGAGATCCCAATTAACCAGGTTTCACTGTATAAGTAAATCTCCGCACACTTATAGTAAATAGTTATTTTTATTGAACTAAATAAACTTTTGCCGGCTCAGCTAGTTTTTATATAAATTTAAATCAGAAAATGACAATATCCACACGGGGCAATTTTTTCCTTTCTACAGAGAATACTGACCAACTAAGCTACCTAGACTCGTCCAGGAAAGTTAAATTTCTCCATTAGGTACAGTCAACAAAGGAGATATGATTACACTTTTGACTACAGTTCATCTGTTCCCTCATAGCACCTGAACTACTTATTAGAACTGGACAAATGAGATATTATTAAAAGCATCTTGATCGTCCGCTGGTTATAAACTATATGACGTATCACTGAATCTAATTTAGCGCCCTCTAGCGGTCATAAAGCACTGTGTTGAAAAATAAATTTGAGATAAATATACCGTGTTTGGTATCATCAGAAAGCTTAATTAGCACATTACAAATATGTATTTATTACGGGGAGATGGGCCTCGTCAGCATTGGGCTGCAACCCGTCTAAGAGAAGGAAAACTCTGAAATCAAAACCGGGGAGATGGGCCTCGTCAGTATTGGTCTGCAACCATCTAGGAGAAGGTCACTCCGAAATAAAACCAACTCTCAGGGAGTATACCCGAGAAAAAACCCCGATCCAAGGTGTTAGCCGACCCGTGCCAAGGATTCGTGACCAGAGGGCAAGCTGGTGTAACGGAGGGTGTCTGTGTTGGCGGTCACAGGACACACTTGAGATTCCGCCTTACCTCCGTAAAGGGCTCTGCGGGGGTGGACCATATTTTCCCTATGACTCGTGGGAACGCAATGATTCCAAAAATTAATCATCCGCATGGCGGCGACGCGGTACGCCACCCGTCACGTCTCGTTTCCAGTGGGGGCGAAAAGTGGCTCACGGAGAGCCGTTTTGCTACGTTGAATGTTGGAGGAGGAATGGAAGAAAAAATGAATGATGTTTGTAAGATGATGGATGAAAGAAGGATTGATGTGCTTTGTGTGAATGAGACGAAGAGGAAAGGATGTGACACCACCAAGCACGGACCCTACACCGCGTACTGGTCGGGAGTACCCAATACCGACAGAGCTTGCCAGGGAGTTGGTGTCATCCTATCTGCTAGAATGGCTGAGTGTGTGAATATATTCGAATGTGTGAATGCTAGACTGATGTGGATGAGAATGAAAGTGGGACTCACTCGTATTTTTGTCGTAGGGGTTTATGCTCCTGTAGACTCCGGTACGAATACGTCCCAGGAAGTACAAGAAGAAAGAGAACAGTTTTGGGAGAGTTTAAGAGATGTATTAAGAGAATGTAAGGATAATGAAAGAATCATAATGCTAGGTGATTTTAATGGATGGGTAGGACTGAAACGAGATGGATTTGAAAGGGTTCTTGGCAAGTACGGAGATGAACGAGTGAACGAAAATGGTAAAGGTTTGCTTGAAGTATGTTTGGAATGGAACCTTTGTGTGTCAAACACGATGTTTCGACACAAAAGGATTCATATGTATACAAGAGAAGCGAAGAATGTCAGTAAAAGTATGATTGATTTTGTAATAGTGGATGAAAGATTGAGAAAAAATATTCTAGACGCTAGGGTATATCGCGGTGTGGGTATCCATACAGATCACTTTTTGGTTATGTGCCGTATAAGTGATCTCTTTAAAGGATGGAGACGTAGAAGGCGTGAGCCCATAAGTGTTCTAGAAAGAATAAAAGTAGAAAACTTGCAAGAAGATAAAGTGAGAGAGGAGTATGGAAGCAAATTAACTGAAAGGTTTCATGATCTTGATAGTATTTGTGAGATTGAGGAGTTATGGAAGGTATTCAAAGATGAGATTGTGAGTGTGGCTTCCCAAGTATGTGGTATAAGTAAAAGAAGTAAAGTGCAAAAGGTGAAGCATGCATGGTGGGATAAAGAAGTGCAAAAGTTGGTATGTGAGAAAAAGAAAGCGTGGCTTGACTGGCTCTCAGTCAGAGCTAATGAGAGAATGCAGCAAGCTACAATTGAGAATGTGGATGAAGCGAAAGATAAATATAGAAGACTGAAAGGGATAGTGAAAGGAGTGATTGCTAGAAAGAAAAAGGAACAAAAAGACGTGTTTGATGAAAGGTTATCTGAGGATTTCCAGACGAACATTAAGTTCTTTTGGAAGTCCATTCGTTTAGCCAGAGGAGAAACACAGAGCTCCGAGCTGAACGCTATTAGAGACCAGAATGGAAGTATTGTAAAAGGTGAGGAATGTGTGTTAAAAAGATGGCAGGACTATTTTGAAAGCTTGTTTGAAAGAGAGGATAGTGTACATGCACTAACCTCGGTGATGGATGACTATGTTGATGCTGATAAAAGTGGTATTAGTATGAATGAAGTTGTGAGTGCATTAAGAAGTATGAAAGCTGGTAAAGCAGCGGGATATGATAAGGTGACAGTCGAGATGCTGAAGGCTGGACAGGGCCTTGTAGCAAGTCAGTTGTGCCGCCTTTTCAACATATGTTGGGTTAGCGGTCGTGTACCAAGTGATTGGTGTAAGGCCGTTATAGTTCCACTTTACAAAGGAAAGGGCTCGCATCAAGACTGCAAAAACTACAGGGGCATTAGCCTACTCAGCGTCGTCGGCAAACTGTATGCGAAAGTGTTGATTGAGAGAGTTATGAAAGAAACCGATGAGAAAATATGGGATGCACAAGCGGGTTTTAGAAAGGGAATGGGATGTACGGATCAGGTCTTTTCATTGCGAAGCATAGCCGAGAAATTTTTGGCCAAGAGTCAAAAGGTCTATTGCGCATTTGTGGATTTGGAAAAGGCCTATGACAAAGTGGTGAGGAATGAACTTTGGTCGGTACTGTCTATGTATGGGGTGAGCAGCAACCTTATTCGAGCTGTGAAGTCTCTCTATGAGGACTCCAGAGCTTGCGTGAGGATACATGGGTCATACACTGAATGGTTTAGTATCCAAAAAGGGGTTAGACAGGGATGTGTAGCGTCACCATGGCTGTTTAACTTATTCATGGACAGTTGTTTGCAAGATTTGAAAGATAAAGAATGTGGTTTAAGAATGAAGAATTTACTCGTCAAATGTCTTCTTTATGCTGATGATCAGGTTTTACTGGCGTCATCGGCAGATGAGTTGCAGGAGATGGTAACAACTATGCATGAAGCTTTTGAGAGGAAAGGAATGAAAGTGAATGTTAGTAAGACAAAAGTTATGGTTTTTGAAAGAGATGAATGTGTGACAGAGTGTAGGATTTGTATAGATGGAGAAAAAGTGGAACAAGTGAATGAGTTCATATATTTGGGAACATTGTTTACGAGAGATGGAAAGCATGAAGAAGATGTTGAAAGAAGAGTGATGGCTGGAAATAGAGTGAATGGGGCACTACACAACTTTATGAGCAGCCGGAAAGTGTCCGAAAAGGCACGACTGGCTGTACATGGAGGAGTATTGGTGCCGACTCTTATGTATGGTAGTGAAAGTTGGGTGTGGCAGAAAAAGCATCAGAGTAGAGTAAATGCAGTAGAAATGCGTGCGTTGCGAAGTATGTGTGGCTTGACCTTGAAAGATAGAGTGAGAAATAGCGTGATAAGAGAACGATGTGGAGTGATAGAAGATGTAGTGATGAGAATTGAGAGAGGAATGTTGAGATGGTTTGGTCATGTTGAGAGAATGAATGAAAGAAGACTAACGAAACAGGTGTATGAGGCGAGTGTGGATGGTACCGTCGGAAGGGGAAGACCTAGGCGCACATACCTGGACCAAATCGGGGAAGTTTTAGAAAAGGGGCAGGTCAGGAGTACTCTAAACCGACGAGCATGCATGAAGAATGTAATGAGAGTGAATGAAGCGAGAGTAATATGTCAGGATCGTAGCAAATGGAGATCCGTGATCTCTGCCTACCCCTATGGGAGACAGGCGTGATTTTATGTATGTATGTTATGTACAAATATGTACAAATTATAGGTGTTGCTTGCCCCAAAATAATATAAATAAAAAGTTAAGTAGAAAACTAAAACCTGACTACTGAAAATCACGCTTTAATAAGTATTAAACAAGAAAATATCAAGAATAGGCGTGGTCGTATGCCACTTTTTCCTAGAATGTATTATTTTGTTAGTTAGACTAAGTGGCATACGACCACGGCTATTAAACTTAACTTTTTTTCATATACAAAGTTGTATGTAAAGGTGAAACCTTATCTCCTTTGTCGACACCACATACATCTTGGGGCGAGTTGAAATCCCTAAAATAGATTTTTATCTATTTATGTTCATAGGAAACATTGCCCAATAATTGTTTCAAAATTCTACTAATCGTCAATTTTGTTCTTTTAGGTAGTGGAATTGATAGCCAAAGATGGTAACTTAGTTCAAGTGTCATTGTGGATAAGACAGCTGGACAATGACGGGCCGTGCTTGGTTGTCGCTGAGTCTGTAAACTGCAAAAATGTTTTGGTGAGTCTTCTTGATAAAGAGTATTAATATGCCAATAAATAAATTTAAAATAGAAGTGAAAAAAACTTTAATGAGTAAAGGTTACTATAAAGTGGATGAGTACCTTAATGATGTTAATGCGTGGTCAACATAAGTCTCTTGCTTGCTCGCACAAAATAAATTGTAAACCAAAAGAAATTTATAAAAGAAAAATAATGTAGTTCGCTGAGTTTCTTGCTGGTATCTTCTCAGTAGAACTAATCTACCGAACCAGCGAAAGAATCATTTTCCAATGGTTTATTTTTACATTATTTAATATTTTTATATTATTTCTTGACATACATAATTGTAAAATTTTGACGTTCATATGTGCTCTTTATGTGCCTAAACTGAATAAATGAAATTGATTCTTTGATTCTTTGATTGAGTTACCTAATTTATGTGCTTAATATAGAAGAGAGTGAGATGTTAAGAATGTGCTTAGAATTATTTTTTCAATTGGTGCATTAGTGATGTGCTAAATATCTGCGTCCGTAGATATCCGAAGGAGATGAAAGATCCGTAGCCGTTACATTTTCGGTGGATCATTTTCCTTATTTTCACCCTTTGAATAAATAAATGAAATTATTTTTATTTGATACAACAAATCATATCGATTTTTCGTACCTGTTACCCCACATTTTCACCTCAGTATATAACATGTATTTGACAAGTTGCAATATGTTACAGGGTACAAACATACATACATATAATTACGCTTTTATCCCTGGAGGGTTAGGCAGAGGTGAATTAACACCCACATTTCACCAATCAATGATTTCGGTCCCACGGTATGCCGGGCACTATTGTTGACTCAAGCCATGCATCTGAGGCTGAGTCTGGGCTGTATATATCTGACTGATGTTAAACAGCCCTATCCCTTAGTCACCTTGTACGACACCACATGGGAAGATACGAGGTGGTTCAAATTCTACTCTGCCGGGGACAAGTGTGTTTTATACTTGTTTACAACTTGTTGGCTATACATACTATGTGAACGAAAAAATATCGGAGATACACGTATAAAACATATATGTGTTGTGAACAGATATACAGGGTGTTACAGAAAGGTGTGGTCATATTTAAGGGTCGTTACACATGCCTGATAACCAGTCGATATGCACCGGCCAATGTACAAATAGTAATAAAGTGATGACATCGTTAGTCGTCTTACAAAATTGTTAAATTCGTTAAAATTTTCGATATTTAGCAAAAGCGGTAGGTCACAACACTATTGTATTTTGTTCTTTCGCGATAAGTTCAATTGAGTTCAATAACCTCTGCAAAATCTCTAATCTCAGCTGTGCGCCTGGTAGCCGGCCTACCAAGCGTAGGTATAGTTAGATACAGGTTACATCAGAGATATTTTGACTATCACTTACCGGGGCGTGTTCTCCTTACAGCGAAACGGTGAGGTACCTGATCTGGTACAGTCATAAGAACGCACTAATTTATCACTTCACGATCGCGACACAAGGAGTTTAAACTATCACTTATGTAGGCCACAAAAACATAACGAGTACATGTACACATGAATGGAGTTTATGACGCCACAGTATGCGTGAAACTCCAAGGCATACCTACGTTTAAAAAATTATAGCAATGCGCAACGGCTCGTTGTTCGATGCCGTAACATGCTACCACGCACGCTTCGAAACATATCTGGGGTTACGCTACGTAAATCTCTGATATTCGGGCTTCCATATTCTCTCTGCTGTCACATGCTGTACTGTACACTTTTTCTTCACGTAACCTCAGAGAAAATAGTCGAGCGGAGTGAGATCCGGGGACCTCGCCGGGCAAGCGACTCTCACTTCACCGCCACGCCCAATCCTCTGATCAAAACGCATCTTTAAATACGCGCGAACTTCCCCCTTGAAATGAACGGGTTTCACTCCGATAACCGTTCCAGCTCGCCGGGTATCTACTCGTACTCGGGTCTACTTCAAAATGCTCGAGAATACGATCGTCTAAAGCAGTGGGCGTCGTAGAAGGTCGCCACGAAAACTTCCAGTGTGTTGAAGGCGGTTCACCATCTTCTTAAAACACTCCAAAGAGGGAAACCGCCGACGGTCACCCTCTAGTCTTCCGTCCACAAATATCTCACTGTACAGCCGACGAGCTTTTCGCAAGCTACCATCAGCTGCGCCAACACAAAGCATCATCTAATATTCGCTATTACTAAAAACCGACATTTTCACTGCACAACAGAACAACAACTAGTCTACAAATAAACATGTAAACAACCTACAGAAAAGAAGTCGGCACAAGTAGGTACATACGAATGTTGCCAACCATTAATCTATCTAATTCTAATTATCTAATTTAATACGTAGAATTTTGAAAAATCCACAGACCTTCCTTTCATTTTTAAGGTAAATATGACTGAAAAACCTGCAGTTAACTAATTAATGGTTAAATCAATCCCTTTGTTCAGAACAATATTCTATTTCTACTAAAAAGTACATTGCCTAGGTACATTTTGCTATCTGTTCGCGCTAAAAATCTGAACTGAAAAGTAAATGATAGCTTCGTGCTCAGTGGTTAAGGTCGGCCTTTCTACTGAAAATCACAAGTTTTAATCATACCGAGAGGAGATAGAGCCAGAGTAGAAAGAGGAGAAAAAGTTGAGGAATCAGGAAATAAGTAATACATAAAATTGTCACGATATTTTTCTTTGCATATGACAAGACTTACCTACTCTGCGGGTGACAAGACGCAAAACAAACGAACCGGATTTCGTCTTCTATCTTTTAAAAAGCATAAACGCGTAAAAATACATTTTAATCTACTAATAAATTTACCACTTTTTCATTTGAAATCTACGCTGCTTCTACTATTTTTAACATGCCATCTACAGATTTTATAAAATCAGTTATGGCAACATTGATGCCTACTGTTTTACGCACTTTGGCGCCAAATATTATGTCCTTGGCGGCACCGATTGTCCGTGTCAAAAGCGCCGCCACGCATCGCGGTCTCATCAAAGGACTCCGCGGCCGAACGTATTACCTATGAAATTAGGGTAGAGGTACAGGTTTACGTCCATTTAAAAATTTTATTTTAATATTTAAATCTGGATTTTTCAACTATGACTTTGTGCTTCTTTCAAGTGCAGAAACCCCCTCGCATTGAGTTTGGGTTGGACAATGAATGGACTATCGCGCTCAAATTTAATAAAAACCAGAGTTATGTACTTACTCTGAAAAAAAAATCGCAGCTACTATTCAATCTACTCGTTGTCTGTTGTTATGTAAGAGACAACTTTTTCGACGCCGTGATTTTCGTATCATTCAATAACGGGTGGGCAAACAAACATACGACCCACTGACTGAACAACATTGTTATTAAAAAAGAGTATGTAATTCAGTAGAAATACATCCGATACTAAGAATGCAGAAAATAATAAAATTGTGACCATGGTCGAATACTAGTCAGTTCACCCTATTTAGGTATAGGAAAAAAATAACAAATGATTTTATCGTATCAATTATTTTAGGGTACCGTAAAATCTTGTTTCAAAAATTTTGAAGAAACGACTCTTACATTTTATGTTATCCTGGTATTTGAACATATTTTTGTTCACTTTACATACCTTTTTATGCTTTAAGAAAGGTTTTGTATTAAATAAAAATTGGTACGGAACCAATCATAATAAAGGGCGTGGCGATTTGGAGTGAAAGAGAAGATATTTTAATTTTATGAAATAGTTTAGGGTACCGCAATGAATGTTACTTTAACGAACACTTATGAAGGACCTCTTAGAGTTATGTTATCCGGGTACGACATGATATACCTTAGTAAGTTCTGTGTGCATTTTTGTACACTGCCGTTATTTATGTTGTGCGCCATTGTGCGCATTATCATGACACCTGGTTTCCCAAACGTAACGAACAAACAAATCTCAAAAAAATCCGATAATAAATAACTACGTAACTCAAACTAAGGCAAACGTGTAACGATCACAGTGTTGCGGATGCTGCTTTTTTATACCACTTAGGTGGCAGACAAGCACATGGCCCACCTGATGAAAATTGGTTACCGTGGCCTATAAACGTATGTAACACCAGAGGGAACGCACTCGCGCTGCCGACCCTGTAATCACAGAGTTTCTGTGCCGTCAGTGTAGAAGACAAAGCAGGACATGCCTTTAGTTTTCTTACTGACAGCACGAATTCTCCAGTGAGCTCTAGCTACCCTAACACAACACGAAGTTATTATGGCCGCGATATTCTGTTGGGCGGAGGTACTTCCGTAGTCGGACTGCTCAATTGGGCGGAAATACCGCCTTGTCCAACCTCCTGCTGGTCTCGAAGGACGAGTGCGTGCGGGGATGCGAGAGGAAAACAACCCTGTTTTCGAACCTGTTGCCATGTTAATTCCGTATGGAAAAGTACGATATCCTCATCTTACCCTGAAAAGGGGCGGCTCCTCAACCAGCCCTTTGAGGCTTTGTCTGCTCTCCACTGTGTCCTATGCTACTCAGGCACACATGAAGAGTCACCCAGCATCCCTTTACAGGGGCATTCCTGCCTCGGTCGGGATTTTGGGAGAGGAGGTGTGCTGCCGTCTTCACGCGCAGTTGCGCTGCGGAGATTCGCAACCAAGCATCTCTATTTATCGTGTACCTATCCAACAACTTGGAATTTTGTTCTATTTAACTTCTCATCAGGTGGGCCGTGTGCTTGTCTGCCACCGAAGTTGAATAAAAACCGAAAATTTATTTTTTGCATAACATTTCAATAAAATTGGGTACGGAACCAATTTTAATTAGTTTAATATTAAGGGGCGTGGCTGGAAATTCGACAGTCCACGACTCCTGGTATTGAATGTAGGTTAACCTTTACCTAAGGTATCTTTGAGACAAGTCTTACATTTAGCATGGATGATTTCAGGAACATAAAAATGTTTTATTATTGCTAAAAGTAAATTTTGTTTTATTTTAATACTATTTTAACAAGTTTAAGCTGTTTCAGAATTTCTTTGCCCGATATAAAAAAAAAAATGTTTAGGTACAAAGTAAGTAATATGATATTGAGACAGGGCCTATCAAATCCGATCGTTTGGTAAACCTACTCGGGTTCAAACCGTAGAGTTCATTTGTAACAGCGCGCTGCAGCTGCTGCAGCCCTGGTTAGTTTTTTAGTGTTGTGCGTTTGTCGACAATTTCCACTAGCTTACACATGGTCGATAAAAAAGAAAATTAATTATCTACGTGATACAAAGTAAATTGGTGTTTATACTCCCGCGGAAAATTTATTTATATCACACGTAATGCGTCCCTCGAATATGACCACACCTTTCTGTAACACGTTGTATGTATTGTGTTTTGATTAGTCTTCTACCAGTCTTCAACAAGTTTACAACTTGTTTCGTGGTTTACAACGAGGGGTTGTACCACTTTAACGTTCCGTTTTTGAATCTGCAGAATAAGGTATGCTTTGTTCTGGAGATACAAAAAAGGTAACTGGCTGGAGGAAGGAAGGTTACTGGGTGCAATAATTACTAGTTTTGTGTGCACGGCAGCTGACCGTGGAGGCGGACACGGGCGTGGTGGTGGCGTGCGAGGGCAGCGCGGCCGCGGCGCTGTTCGCGGCGGAGGCCCGCGACAAGCTGGTGGGGCTGCCGCTCGCGTCGCTCATCCCCAGCGTGGTGCTGCCGCCCTACGACGCGCCCGTGCCGCGCGCGCTCGCCAAGCAGAAACTCACCGGTCTGCACACTACACTTACACTATAGTTGCGACTCGCTATGATGGCCGTTTTAACACGACTGGTTTTACTCCTTTTCTCTTTCTTGGTGTGAGTAATTTATTTTTCTCTGAGCAGGTCTCGCCATATTTTTCCTTAGTTATTCGTCTAACAGTTTGTGTCACCAGTCGTGTTAAAACGGCCATCATAGCGTGCCGCAACTATATATAGTTAAATGCCAGATAAGAAGAGGAAGAAGCATCCGTTACTATTTGTCTTTTTAATCTTATCAATGTTATAGACTGACATATGCCCGCTGCTTCTCCAGGGTGACTTTATCTCGCCTGATGGTAATCTGAAAGCCAAATCTCAGAAAAGAGGGTCAACATTACATATATATACCATGTTACAATGTTGACACTCAGCTTGACGGCCTCTTCGTATGCTTTTTCACGCCCCGCTTAAAGGATCCAAGACTGTAGAAAGACCGAAACACGTGACTATGGCGACTTTTGGTCATATCTTAGATTCTACTCAACCGTGATTAAACAAACGTTACTTTAAATCTGACCAAAAACCGCAGCAAAATCTGTATAATAGTTTTTGCGTCTATCGTGGAGACAAGATTCCAAAAAAAACTTTTTTTTTGTAGGTACCTAACATAAAATATAACCCCCGTATTTTTTATATGTATATATTATGTCCGAAATAAAATCCAGGTACAAAACTAATAACATACATACATACATAAAATCACGCCTGTCTCCCATAGGGGTAGGCAGAGATCACGGATCTCCATTTGCTACGATCCTGACATATTACTCTCGCTTCATTCACTCTCATTACATTCTTCATGCATGCTCGTCGGTTTAGAGTACTCCTGACCTGCCCCTTTTCTAAAACTTCCCCGATTTGGTCCAGGTATGTGCGCCTAGGTCTTCCTAGGCGCACAAAACTAATAAATACTAACCAATATAATTATTTTTATGAATACCAATTACAGGAAGGACACTAGACGGTGGTTGCTTCCCACTGTGCTTGTGGATATCAAAACCAGATATCACAGACTCCTCTCCTTGGACCAGTATGAAGCACAGGGTGTTTGAAGTCAATGTCAGGGTAAGGCTGTTTAATTTTCAACATATTGAAGATCTACGCTGTCACCAATCACTACGATGATCAGCAGAAATAGCTCAACAGAATCTGCATTAATATGACTCCTTAATTGTAGGTGACCTACAATGTAAGTGGACTTCTGGTGGTTGACGAAAGTGGTATAATAACTGCTTGTAACCACCACTTTGCGATGCTGACCTTCGGCAAGCCCCACTCGGAGGTGATCGGCCACCATATTGATGACGTCATCCAACATTTCTGCAGAGACGCTGACATGGTGAAAATGCCAGATAGAAATAGAAATATGACGCTGTCGCCGGTTAACAATGATGATGACAATGGATCAGGTATGATGCTGGCATCTGAATAAATTAAATATTATGGAAATAAAATGCAAAATATCAGTTATAATTTTATATATTTCATTTATTTACTACAATTTATTTTTCAACACACTTTCATAAAGTGGCTCTCATTTCACTTTCGATACAAAAAATCGTGTTCAAAATACTACAAATAAAAATAGCTCATGTCATGTGATATTTAAAAAAAAATCCTAAATTTCAATTAAATTCAACAAAACTTTCACTCAAACATAACTTATGTTTTCCTGTAAAAAAAATATTTCCCCATTTTCTACACTCCGAAAAAAGAAACCTCATTATTTTGCTAGATGCACGCACATAGAAAAACTATTCAATATTTCCTGCTATTGCGAAATATATCTATACACACGTGTAACCGTCCTCGGCTCTCTTCGCTCCCTTGATGGGTCGGGTGTCAATGGCGCCTCAGCAGTAATCACCAACACTACACACCTGTATTATAATGTACTATTACACAACTGCCAAGGAGATATGTGGCCCGCGGGATGGTAAGCGGGTACCATAGCCTGTGATAGAAATCATTGCAATACCTATATGTGTATATTGGTATTCATACTTCAATTTTCCTGGAACAATCTACAATTTACCTCACATTTCAGCTTCAGACACCGATGACGATTCTTGCGGTGCGTTCAACGGCAGTCAAAAATCAGCCTGCATGTCTCTCAACGTTCAACCTTCACTACTATCTACGACAACACGTGAAAAATCCTCTAGCGCTTTATGTCTCGACAAATCCTGCAGCATGGTCACTCACACTCCAACACCAACACAGGACATGGTCTCGAGCATTAGCACCACGGAGCAACGCAACGACATATCCGCTCTCCCAGACATCACATCCGGCATGTCGGGAATATCCATCGACGAAGAAAATTATTGTCACAGCAGCATTTCCAAATCACGTTCAGAGAATATCCTGCGGTCTGAACATAGTCACCCTACAAGACCTGTATGTAATAAGCAGTCGGAAAAATCTGATTCCATTTATTATACGTCACAGCACTCTCAAGAGGTGACTCCGACCGGCAGTACTCCGAGAGTTAGACTAAACGATCCTTCACTGAGGCTTTCATTTGATTCTAGTAAATACAGGTCTTTGAAAATCAACCTGCCTGGTCAGGTGAAAGATGATAAGACTAGTTTGTCTTTAGATTTTTGTGATTCGAATGAGACTAGTGCGGATTTCTTGACGCCGATTAACGAGATGCCTCCTCCCGGTTGTGAGATAGAAGACCTGCCGAAGCATAATGGTACGGAGAGCGTTGATAGCTTGAGCAATGACAACGATTTGGAGACACAGACGGAGTCGGCACCGAGGAAATTATATACAGGTGAGTTAGTCCGCAGTGCAATAATAATAACTAATAATAGCCAATGTGACTGCTGTGCATAAAGTTCCTGAGTCAAGTATTATTAAATAGGCAATTCACATAGCCTGAATATAGGAACAAATGTCCTTTGAGCGATAAAAGGCCCGTTCCTTATAGCATAGGTCTTTCAGATCTATACATACTTAAGAATTAATATATACACAATCTTCACCAGAAAACACTTTGTCCACTGATAAAAACCGTATGAAAATCTTGTTCTTTCTGATAGTTTGACTTTATCAGTAATTCAGACAAACGACGTGTAATTTGTTTTAATGTTTTTGTATTTCTATTGTACACCAATATTAAAAATAAAACAATTCTCCAATCATGAAGATGAACATGTTATCAGCATTGAATAACAGTGACATTATAGCTTACCCTTAAGGAATCTTAATCAAGGAAGTAGGACACGACGGTATTTCTGTTCCAATTGAGCAGTCCAACTGGGGAAGTACCTCTACCCTACAGAATACTACGGCTATAATAACCGCGTGTTGTGTTCCCAGCGGTAAGTAGGGTAGCCAGAGCTCACTGGAGAGTTTTTGTGCTGTCAGTGAGAAGACCAAAGGCTTGTCCTGATTGTGTGTTCTCCACTGAAGGCACAGAAAATCTATATTCGTACAGGGTCGGCAGCACGGGTGTGACTCCACGGTTGTTACACACGTTCATAGGTCACGGTAACCACTTTCCATCAAGTGGGCCGTGTGCTTGTCTGCCACCTATGTTTTATAAAAAAAAACTTAAATCTCCAAGAAAGTCCACTATAGTACAAAATTTCATCATCATCATCATCATCATCATTATCATCATCATCATCATCATTCATCCTGTTTCCGACTCATTTGGGTTCGAGTTTCAATCTAACTACCCTACAAAACGTACAGACGAGCCGCCCGAGACCCCGTGCATGGCCAAGCGCGCTCTGCGCACGCACGTGATGACGTCAACGCCTCAACAGACTCGTGGCAAGCAGGAGCCGTGCGAGTGCAGCGCCGAGTGCCGGCACAGCGACGGCACCTACCGGGGGCTGGTGCTGCATAAGGACGGCACGGAGCTGCGTGAGTACTTGCTGACCTTTTATTGAACGTAAAGCTTCTTTACGCGCGCTTGACTTGGGGAACGTTACGAAAAATGTGATTGGCAGAGGCAAACAGAAGTTGAGAGGGAGATATAAATTACTGAAGGTAAAAAGAGAGAGAGTTATGTTTCGTTAGGGTTAGGTTATATTACTCTAGAGGCAAGAGAGAGATGCAAGCAAACATTTTGAAGCGTCGCCGTCGGTAGCTTAGTAGTTAAAAGGCTGGTTATATGGTTACGCGTTTCGGCAGTGCTGTTGGAGCGCGCGTGCTCGAAGATGTATGGCTGGTTTTATCGTTACGCCGCTAGACGCGCCGCTGAGCAGCGCGCTGTTAACAGCACGCGCTTCAACAGCGGTGCACCGTAAAACGAGTTAGTACCGCGCGTTCCGCTGCTGTGGGCTAGTCGTGTACAATATGCACGTTAATACGGTTAGAGTACTGGCTATTAACGTTTTGTGGAAAAGAACAATGGCAAACTTCGAAAAAGAGTAGTTAACCCTTATAACGCTACAAGGTTACTGAAAGAAGAAAACGTAACATCTTTCTCCGATTTACGAGAAAATAGTTAGAAAGGGGGATGACCACTTTCCATAGACACTTTGGCCATGTGGTGCCCACAGCAAAAAGTGTATGCAAATGGTAGTATACCATACCACCATTAAAATACAATTGTAATATTTTAAATAAAACTTCGAGTTTAGAAAATAAATCAAGTTTTTATTTCACAGAAAAACACATATACAATCGATTTTAACAGCTGCTGAACATGATTTTAAAACTCAAACTACATCTCAACTACATATTTTTGTATTGATGGTACCAAATATGATATTTAAGTTCTCTTTATGACTATTTCTATGCTATAGCATAGAAAATGAGAATAAAAAGAGAAATATAAAGAAAAAAAAAGAAAAAAAAAGAGAGAAAAAAAAGAAAATAAAAATTTATATATTAATTATTCATAGATAATTAAAATATCATCTAAACATCCTGCAGGGGAGATATATTAACTTCATGCTGTGCCCACCCTAAATACCATTTAACAGTCTTGCACAGCTTCCCACTGTTCGACGACCAACAATGCAGTTGCAATGATACTGTTGGATAGCAGTATGACCAGTCTCATTACCACTTACTAATATGTAAACAAAATATATTTTACTGCTTACATGCAATTCTTGCTCTAATTAATAAGCAGTTAGGACCAAAGCGTAAACCTTCCATAATGCATCTTCAATTTGTTCAGCGCTGAATATTCTTATTGAAGTACCTTGCTCCAAGATTAAAGTCCCAGTTGTTGGCACGTATATGACTGGCAAATCCTACAATTTGGTGGTATGTAATAATTACAGTTGCAAAACAAATCTACTCACAACGCAGTTGGAACAGAGAGCCGATTAGGTTCATGACAACTGGGTACAAAACATTGATTTTGTATTATTGCTGCTCTTGAATAATTAGGTAGCAAAATACCATTAGTGGTAACACCATCTGCAGGTCTTTCTTGTAGAGGAATATGGGAATATTCTGATTCCACCGGCACACTTACTTTTTTTTTTTTTTTTTTACGTGCGCAATATCCCCACGGATACCTCCCCGCCGGAGCCGGTGGAGGAGGTTATGTCGGACTCGAACCGACTAAAACGCACGCCGCCTGTGGGTCGTTTTGGTTGCCGAAGGTGAGGTTGACAGGCATATCCCTCGCACATCGGCCGACCCAGGGCCATCTCTCACGATCTGGCCCTCTTCTCGGGTCCGGCACACTTACTGAGATCTCTCAGTATAATCTGATGTTGCTTGGTCAGTCCTTCGCCAGCAATCGAGACTAAGGTGAGCCGTTGGTGGGAGCTATAACAATAAGCAAAGGTTAAGTTGTGGTTTAATATGCTTTTGGCAAATTAGAATATAGTTGTAACATCAGTATGAAGTGTGTGGGTGTATTAGGCCAGCCAGTCTAAGCCAGTAGAATTGATGGTTGAGACTCTAGTGTGGGCTTTCATCTTAAGGTTGGGATATCGGAGGGCATTTGCAGACATAAAAACCATTTAATTTAAACCAAAAGGAGGTGAAAAACCACCATAGAAATTGTAATATAGTGTTACCTCAAGTGGACGGATTTGATGGGTTACAGCATCTCTTATCCGGTTAACGTGTGGAGTCTCAGACTGGAGAGAGTGCTGATCTGTCACAGCTGATGCATACATGCCCATGACCAATTATAGGTATATCATGACTGATTGGATGACGTATATGATTCCATGCGGCGGTCAACTGGCTGTCGCTTGATACCTGTATCTGAAATAAAAAAGAAATATGTCATTAGTTACTTACCAATTGAGATCACATTTCTTTTAGACTGAGGCTCAAATACAATAAAACATGAACATAAACGCCTACCTGTTGCCGCTGTCGCTGTAAGAGATGTCGAACTTCTGCTATTTCCAAAACATGTCTACGAAGCCGGTTAATGTTTAAACCACAATTAATGCACCGTAAATGCCCTCTTGGCACTGTAGCTCCAGAAGATTGTGAAGAACTGGAGCCTGGGTTATTATTAGAGTATGCAGATGCGAGTTCACGTTCAAAGCAGATTATGTCGTGCCGAAATACTCCAAATTAGCCGTTAATTAAAGCCGTATCGTTGTGGTCCATTTATGATGCTTATTCGTTAATAAAAGATTTTCAAAAGCGAAACGCTTAGCGTATTCAAAGGAAAGAGAATAATATTATAAATACGAAGTTTGAAAATCTTCTGACAGTTTATTTTCTAACTTACATGTCGATGTTGCAACATAAATGAAATAAAACATTTGGCAAATCGCTATCACACACATAATTAATCGATTCATGAATAATATTTTGCATTTTTGTTGTGTACAACTTTTTGCAGTTATATTTTTTTTATTTTTATTTCTTATTTTATTTATTAATTTTTTAATTGATAGTGCAAAATCCAAATCATTATGCAAAAAATGAATTGTTCACACCCAATGTACTTTTCTAACTTTTTACTGCCTCACGGGATATTGCAACTGATAAAATAAAATAATCGATGTCATCTACTTTTCCCAGTTAATCAAATGATTAAAAATGGTACTCAATACTAAAATCATTTTCATTTTCCTATTTTGTTTATCGATTTATAATCAATAATGCTAAATAAAAATATATTATAATAATAATCGATATGTAGTTTATTACCGATTTTAGAATCGGGTAACATTACGTCCATGCCATTATGCTTTGCAAAAAGTAAACAGGAAATCATGACGGTACTTTACTATTTTAGAACATTGCTCCTAAGTTATACTGATATACGAATATCTTGATACGTAATTAAAAATAACGGCGGTTTTTTTGCTATATAGCATATTTTTGGGCACTCGGTAATTTAGTATGGCCATAATTGGACATCCCCCTTTATAAACATCTTCTGAATGGCTGAAACTGGTCGTAGAAGCGAATGAGCGGCGCGCGCGTTGACAGCGCCGGCGAATATCGCACGTTTATTGAACGGCGCTGCTCAAGCGCATGACTTTGAAACGCAACTACTACCCCATACATCTTCGAACGCGCGCGCTCCAACGGCGCTGCTGAAACGCGTAACCATAAAACCAGCCTATGGGGTAGTAGTTACGTTTCAAAGACACGCGCTTGAGCAGCGCTGTTATACTCGCGATGTTCGCCGGCGCTGTCAAAGCGCGCGCCACTCATTCGCTTCTACGGTCAGTATACGATGCGTTTATGTGTGACGTCAATGAGACGCGCCATATTGTAGGTACCTATTTGTTTCCGACATGAATTACATCGATACGGGACGAGTAATTGAGGAAGTTCGATTCACAAGATGTTAATAGGACCCGGCCGATGAAACTGCTTGTTGATAGGCGATAATATTTATAACTATTTTCTCGTAAATCGGAGAAAGAAGTCACGTGTTCGCGTTTCAGTAACCTTGTAGCGTTATAAGGGTCAACTACTCTTTTTCGAAGTCGCCGTTGCCTTCTTTTTCATAAAAAAATAATAGCCAGTACTCTAACCGTATTAACGTGCATATTGTACACGACTAGCCCACAGCAGCGGAACGCGCGGTACAAATCTCGTTTTACGGTGCACCGCCGCGCTGTTCAAGCGCGTCTAGCGGCGTGACGATAAAACCAGCCTAAGGACGCGGCTTCACGATCGGTCCGAATTCTGACCATTCAATGTGAACTCACTTCAAACACAAGTAATTTCGCTTACTTGGAGGGGATAGAGGGAATAATAATAATTTCGATTCTAATATTCTTTAATATACAATTTTCTTTCTCTCTTTACCTCACAGCAGGATATAATGAAGCTAAAGAAGTTTGACTTCAGTCGTGTGGTTTAAAACAAACCCGATTTTTCTATTAACACCTGCACTTTTTATCGTTCTTCATTGTAGCGATACTTGTTGTAAACATGTCAAGATCGTAGAATATTCCATTATTTTTGTTTGTGCCGTGTGGTTCCTGCCAGAGTAGAATGAGGGTCACCCTATCTCTTCCCATGCGGTGTCGTGCAAGGCGACTAAGGGATAGGGCTGTTTAACTTCAGACAGATATATACAACCCAGATTCAGCCTCAGATGCATGGCTCGAGTCAGCAATAGTACCCGGACAATAGGCTCATCAGCTATTACGTGGGACCGAATACAATTATTGGTGAAATGTGGGTGTTAATTCACCTCTGCCTAATCCTCCAGGGATAAAGACGTGATTATATATATAGAGCGTTGGTTGATCGTAGGGACTCTCCGTTCTTGGGACGGTGGATACAATTGCATGCAATAATATCAGACACCGTTCCCAGTTCAGGGTGGCGCCCCCATACTATTTAAATTATACAATAATTTTATTACTTACTAGCTGTCCCGACAAACGTTGTTTTGCCATGTTAAAAGAAATTAGGGTGGACTACCCTTAGCATTTAGGGGGATGAAAAATAGAGGTTGGCCGATTCTCAGACCTACTCAATATGCTCACAAAATTTCATGAGAATCGGTCAAGCCGTTTCGGAGGAGTACGGAATCGAACATTGTGACACGAAAATTTTATATATAAGAAGATTAACATTACATACAGAAGAAATTCTGAAATAAAAGATATTCGTATTATTATATTGTGACGTGCACGGGGTACAATTAAATGCCGTTTACTCAACGAAGAGATTTATTAGCTCACCACAAAATAGACAATTTAATCACTAGTACACACAGTACTCTTCAACAGTTCCAGTCGCTCAGTAGTTCACAGTAGTCCACAGTCGTTGCTCAGGTCGCAGGTAGAATCTTCTTCGGTCACTTGAGTTCGCTGTGTTCGTTATCGATCTCAAAGACAATGAATGGTGTCGCTATGCGAGCGTGTTTTTATACCTCTCAATTAGGAGGGTCGAATCATCTAGAAAGTTCGCGAGCGATAAATACCTATTCTTTGAAGTTCGCCGCCGTCGCTGACCTTTCGAGTACATTCTCGATATTTACCTATTGTTTGTTTTTATTCAGTAGGTACTCGTAGGTAGTGGTTGCGCCGATGTGGAAGCTGTATTTCTTGACGTGGAAACACACCCTTTCTATACCCATCTCCCCGCCCGCACTAACCATAGTGTAGTTCGTCCATCCGCCATTTTGTGATATAGACACTCAGTCTCGCTTTGAACTAGCCAGCGTAATGACGGACCGCGCTCGCGTCTCTCAGAAATGTATAATATTTGTTACATTTTTACCGCTTCATAGACCTTTACCGATCGGATTGTGCCTCTCGTGTGTTCCTCAAGCGATCTAGTGATGCTGACGGCAGCTCCTGAGCAAGGAAGAGAAGATCCGTGTACCGGCTGCGATGAAAACACGTGTGTCGTGAAGGTTAGTGCATCCTCTCCTAATTTCTCGGGCTGCATTCACTGCCTGGATCGAATCCGCGGCAGCCCGGCCACCTGTCTTGTTTTGTGTGTAAAGCGTCAATAGAACAGTTAGCTACTTCCCGCAATACAGTCCATTACCGCACGGCCATGCGCCACCATTTTTGGTCCTTCGAGCCGGATTCTTAGCCGTAGTTCGTATTTTGTTATTATTCTAATGGGAATGAGCGCACCGCACCTAAGTGCCTGGTTATTTTAGTAGAAAACCCCGCATCCAGACACTTAGGATTAGATTTGTTGTCCGTTCGCCGCTGGCTCGCATTGTACCTACCTAATACATAAATAGGTTAGGTATCATATCAACACTTAATCGTAGTTCGCAATTTTCGCATCGCACCTAAGTGCCTGGTTATTTTAGTAGAAAACCCCGCATCCAGACATTTAGGCTTAGATCTTAGGTATACTCAGACACCCTAGTGCATAGGCACAGTGTAATACCTAACGCATTTGGCTTTGTTTTGTTTTTTTCAATTACGTTGTTCTCGGCTCGCGTCGTATTTGCCTAGTACCTGCGTGGGTGGACACGTGGCTGTACCTACCTCGCTCGCATCTCATCCCAATTCATACGAAAGTATTTTAATTTGAATAGATATTACGCAATACTTAATCTCTGAAATAATAGTTGAACCTAGACAGCGACCATCGCGTAGGTACGACCTTGTTGCTATGCGCGTTTGTTCAAGCGTGCATTCACAGTTGTAAATACCTACCCGCCGCCTCGCTGCTCTGTACCGCTAGGATTAAGTCATTTCATATTTTTTGTTTACCGCACTTTAGTTTGAGATTTAATTGTAAACATGTCCCCAAAGGTTGATAGGACCGGTAAGGTTCAATTGAAACTTTTAAACGCTAAAAAAGAAATGATTTACTCTCGCGTACAATCGATTTATGATAATGCACTTAAAACCTCTGATTTGGTCATCAGAGATTCGTTCTTGTGTTCTATAGAAAACTTAGATAGTCTACGCGCGGATTTCGAAACCTTAGTACATGACATCAACGTTTTAGAGTTGAATTTGAATCCCGATTACTCAGTGAGTTATCAGGCCTTGTCGTCGTTTGACGATTTGTATTGTCGTATCAAACGCGTCGCTAGGAGTTTGGAGAAACCGGCTGACCTACCCAACCCCACTCGCGACCGACCTAAGTTGCCACCAATTCAAATACCAGAATTTGATGGTAACATTCGCAATTGGTGTCTATTTATAGATAGTTTTGAGAATACAATAGATAAGAACGATTCGTTGACAGATCACGAAAAATTGCATTATCTCGTTGAAAAATTGACTGGTAAAGCTATAACCGTTTGCGCTGGAATTACGTTTAGTGCCGAGAATTATAATTTAATTTTAAATACTTTGAAAGCTAGGTATGAGGATAAAAGATCGGTAGCTAACGCCTATTTAGATCAGATGTTTGATTTGAAATCTATTGCGGCATGTAACGATCAAAACTTAGAGAAATTTCTAGATACTTTCGCGTCAGCTGTTCGCGCCGTAAAGAACCTAAAGGTCGATGACCTCTGCGACTTCGTATTTTTGTATATGGGTTTAAGGAAATTAGATTCCGAAACCATTCGTTTGTTTGAGTCGGATCATCGCGGCAATAGGATTCCTAAGTTCGAAGACTTGGAAAGTTTTGTTCGCGAGCATATAAAGGTATTGCAACGCTCTTCATCGAAACATGAAGGCGCGAAGATAGTTGCTGATTCTGCACGCAAAGTAGATGCGTCATCGAAGTCACTGAGGTCAACTCATACTTATGTTAGTACCGCACCAGCACATGTACAATCACCTGTTTGCTCTTTGTGTAGTACTCATCATTCGCAACTGTACAGGTGTCCTGGTTTTCTAAAGTTGTCGCCTAGTGATCGTTATAAATTTGTTCGCGCTAATAATTTTTGTTTTAATTGTCTCGGTACTAAACACCGCGTTGTTTTATGTAATAGTAGAAATAGTTGTCGCAAATGTCAAGCGAGACACCACACTTTGCTTCATTTTGAGAATAGTAATGCCGCATCCAATGTGAGCACGGTTGGCTCGTCGAGCGGTGACACACGGCGGCCTGCGCCGCAGCCGCAGCCCGCGCTCGCGCGCGCTCCGGCCCGCCCGGTGACCGCCGCGGATGACGTCACCTTGTGTTCGTTCTCCGCTAGTGCTGCACTCACTACTGTGTGTCTTGCGACCGCTCGCGTTGTTATTGTTGATGCATTAGGTAAGCCGCGCATTGTTCGAGCGCTGTTAGATGGCGCTTCGCAAAGTAATTTTATTACTCAAGATTGTTGTCGGCGTCTTGGTTTCAATGTTGATAAGCGTTCAACCCGCTCAGTGGTGAAGGGTTTTGGAAGCTTACGGTCAGCTGTTCGTGGCACCGTTAAAACAAGGTTTAGATCTCGTTTTAATAATAATATTTGGTTTGACATGGATTCGCTCGTTATAGATAGAATAGCTGAACAGTTGCCTACCGTCCCGGTTGACACGTCTTTATTAACGAAATTTAAAGATTTGCCTTTAGCAGATGAGACTTACGCTGTTCCTGGAGTCGTCGATATATTGATCGGCGCTTCGATTCTCCCGCACCTCCAGCTATCACGTAAGGTTCAAGGGGGACCGACGTACCCCGCTCCGCACGCCCTGGAAACAGTTCTGGGTTTTGTTATAATTGGTTCCGCACCCGCTTCTATAGATAGTTTTAGTCACTCGACTGCTTCGTTCTGTTGCACCGTCGAGCCGCCACTGGAGTCTACCATCCGCAAGTTTTCGCTCGGTGGCTCCCGTGTATCCGCTGAAAAACGTCTTTGTTTGGAACGAAAGATGCAGGCGTCCCCAAAGTCGAAGCGGGCCTATGATGAGGTTGTTAACGAATATTTAGATAAAGGTTACATCTCACCTGCGCCTGCGGACACTGGCGGGACCCAGCCTTCGTACATTATCCCGCACCGAGGAGTAGTAGAGGAAGTTTTTCCCGATTCCCGCGGGGTAACTCGTGTTGTACGGGTTAAAACTGCAACCGGATCGTATCTGCGCCCGGTTGTTCGCCTCTGCCCTCTGCCTAGCCAGCAGTAGGCACGAGTTCCAATCTAGGTTTATATTTTAGTTGTTATTCCCCAAACCTAGATTTAGATTAGACTTTAGATTTGTTGCGCATTTGTCGTTTCGAAGGTAACCCTTCAAGCCGGGGGGAATGGTTGCGCCGATGTGGAAGCTGTATTTCTTGACGTGGAAACACACCCTTTCTATACCCATCTCCCCGCCCGCACTAACCATAGTGTAGTTCGTCCATCCGCCATTTTGTGATATAGACACTCAGTCTCGCTTTGAACTAGCCAGCGTAATGACGGACCGCGCTCGCGTCTCTCAGAAATGTATAATATTTGTTACATTTTTACCGCTTCATAGACCTTTACCGATCGGATTGTGCCTCTCGTGTGTTCCTCAAGCGATCTAGTGATGCTGACGGCAGCTCCTGAGCAAGGAAGAGAAGATCCGTGTACCGGCTGCGATGAAAACACGTGTGTCGTGAAGGTTAGTGCATCCTCTCCTAATTTCTCGGGCTGCATTCACTGCCTGGATCGAATCCGCGGCAGCCCGGCCACCTGTCTTGTTTTGTGTGTAAAGCGTCAATAGAACAGTTAGCTACTTCCCGCAATACAGTCCATTACCGCACGGCCATGCGCCACCAGGTAGGTTGTGACTTTTTGTTGATGATTCTAGATTTTTCTATGCCAATCGGTAGAGTACCTCGTCACTAACAATGCGTTCTTATTTCTTGATGATTCGATTATTAGTTTTCGAGATATCGACGTCTGTCGTAACAGTATGTTTTTGTTTGTAGACGTGCTATACTCGGTATCAAGCATGCAGCTGGGCGCGGGCCCCCGCGTCCGCTGCGTGTGGCTGGGCGTGCAGCTGGAGCATGCACCGCGCCACACCACCCTCGCCTCGAGCCTGGCCTCCACTGCTGACAACTCGCTCATACTTGTTAGTACACTTGTAGGGGGATTTGCTTCCCGACAAATAAAGGATAAGTTTTTAGTTTTTTTTTTAACATAAAAAGGATTTAATTAACATATTACAAATATGTATAAACTATATGTGTTTGCTTGCCTCAAAAAGATATAAACAAAAAATTAAGTTTAAAACTAAAATCCAACAACCGAAAAATTACGATTCAAAAAGCATCAAACAAGACAAGGATAGACGTGGTCTTAGTCTAACCAAGCAATAAATTCTAGAAAAAAGTTGCATACGACCACGGCCATCCCTGGTCAGTTCTGGTCAGTCAGTTTTTAGTTAGAAAATGTAATCATTGATCACAAATGATAATAGGTAATAAACGTTATGTCGCGAAGCTACGATTTGGTCGCGCCCGATTCCCGTTTATTATAAGGCAATCGGTCCGACCGAAACGGCGCGTTTCCGCGAATATAATCAACGTCAAATCTCGTTCCGTACGGTTGTGTTATCAATTGTCAAGTCACTAATAAATTGAAAACTCAGTTCAAAGTGCACAAACTATCGTGAAATCTCTTCGACGTGACCGGGGGATGCAAATGTTGCAGTGAATTCATGTTACTTTGATAGACGGTGCAGTGAATCATTAGAAAACACTCAAATAACATCTAGTACAAATAATATATAGTTCAGTATTAGCACAAATTGAATCACTCCTACCCTCAACTAACTGAACGGGGGCCTTTTTTAGTGTGCGATCTAGTGTTATTGCAATAATTTCTAATGTATGTGAGCCTTTATTAGTGTGCTAAAAATATCATTTTTAAACATTATGGTTAAATGTACTGAATGCAAATTGAACATCTTAGTCACACACAAACGCATAAAATGCTCCACATCAAACTGTCAGCACCAATACCATCAAGAGTGTGTAAAGTATAATGAGTCAACTACTGCTCGTTCCAAGTGGATCTGTGCCGAATGTGTTAATGCACGACCGAGAGCTGAAAACACTCCTAATCCGAAAATAATCAATACCACAGACTTAGACTCTCCTCAGGCACCCGTGGTGAGCCAAGAACCAATTTTGTTGGAAATACGCAATTTGCGCATCGAAATGCTGGAAAAATTTGACAGCCAAAAGGCTGTATTTCAGACACTCAGCACAATGCTATCTAAAATGCAGACAGAAATAAGTGAATTAGGATCTAAATATTCTGGAATGCGAGAAGATCTCGACGAAGCTATAAACGCTATTCAATTCTTATCTGGATCTCATGACGATCAGAAAAAAATTAATGATAAACTTAACACTAATGTGTCAGACCTGCTTGATCAGAATACTACTATACAGTGTAAGTTGTCTGAATTAAACACAAAAATTTCACTACTTGAACAGCGCGCAAGAGAATGTAACCTGGAAATTCAAGGTGTGCCTGAGCACAAAAATGAGAATCTTCTAACCATAATTGAGGATATTGGGAGAGCGGTATCGTGCAATTTAGTTAATAATGAGATTATGTCATTCCATAGAGTAGCTAAGCTGAACCAATCAAACCGTCCTAAGAACATTGTGGTCAAACTTAATGCCCAGCGGACACGAGACAACTTTCTGGCTTCAGTGAAGATGTTCAATAAAAACAAGGATGACAAACTCAACACATCTCATGTTGGATTGCCTGGCCCTAAGCAACCAATATATGTAACGGAACATCTGTCTCCTGAGAACAAGCAACTTCATGCTGCTACCAGAGTCGCCGCCAAGGAAAAGGGCTATAGATTTGTGTGGACACGGAACGGTCGCATCTTCGTTCGTAAAGACACTTCTTCCGATCATATTATCATTAGGACCGTAAACTGTTTACTCAAGTTGTAGTCGCTCTATTCTCCATAGTGTATACTCATGTTACCTAAGACTAATTAGGACTAAAATTCAATTTAAAAATATTTTACCAAAATGTTGGAGGCCTAAGAACGAAAACAGAAAGTATATATCTATTAGTTTTGAAAAGTGATTACGATATTGTAGTACTAACTGAGTCCTGGCTAACCGAAACTGTATTTGATCATGAATTGTTCGACCAACGCTATAATGTTTTTCGAAGGGACAGGTCTTCTACTTGTTCACACAGTAAAAAAAAGGACGGAGGCGGGGTTTTACTTGCTATATTGAAATCTTTTGAAGTGGTTCGCCAAAGCGCTTGGGAATCACAGTGTGAAGATCTTTGGCTGAGCCTAAAAATTGGTAAGAGCTTGATACATATTTGTGCCGCTTATATCCCCTCCCCTGTGAACCAAGACTACCTAGATATATTTCTTAAGAACACCATTCAGATAATTCATAATGATGGAGTCAACGATGCAACTGAACCTCATTTTTTATTGGTGGGAGACTTCAACATGTGTAATATTAAATGGCACAAGGATGCTAACGCTCTCTACTTATCCCCAACTTCATATGGGGGTGTTGTCAGCACAGAATTTTTGGATGCAGTGGCTTACTGTAATCTTTACCAACATAATCATATATCTAATTTAAATGATACAATTCTAGACTTGGTATTAAGTAATGGTTTGGGATGCGTTACGGTTGCTCTTGGGGTAAGTTTCTCACCACTACAAGACAAACAACATCCACCTTTGAACATTAACGTAGAAATTGTATCCGAACGTGAAATGAAACCATGTTCCACCCCTACATTAAATTACCACAAAACTAACTACGAGGCTTTGAACGGAGATCTACGTTGCATTGATTGGCCTTCCATATTACAAGTATCAGACACGGTCGACAATATGGTGGATGTATTTTACGACCGGATCAGATTCTTAATAAATCAATATACTCCACTCAGTCGTAAGCGCAATGATTGTTACCCTGCATGGTACAGTCGTCCATTGCTTACAGCACTCAAACAAAAACGTAAATTTCATTCAAGATATAAAAAATATGGAAATTTGATGGACAAGTTACAGTTTGAAATAAATAGAAAACGGTGCGATACATTAATATCGGAATGTTACGCTAATTTTAAGCTGCATGCAGCAGAGCAACTTAAGCAGCGTCCTAAATATTTCTGGAAAATTTTCAAAGACAAAACCAGCAACTGTAATTTCTTACCTAATGCAATGACTCTCAATCGTGTAATGGCAAAAGGGGGACAGGAGATTTGTGAATTATTTGCTCAACACTTCCGAAGCGTTTACAACTCCCACATCGGAACCCAGTCTACAGTTGATCTACCTTATAATACTAACATGTCGTGTTGCGGTGCACCATTCAGCCACTGTAGAGTCGACGAGAATGAAGTTCTAAAGCAGTTAAAGGGATTGGATATTAATAAGGGTCCCGGACCGGACTTGATACCAGCTATTTTCTTAAAGAACTGTGCGGACAACCTAAGTAAACCACTAACTATAATTTACAATAAATCACTCCAAAGTGGCGTATTTCCTAAACAGTGGAAATTGGCACATCTAACTCCAATTCACAAAGGAGGCAGGGTGGAGGATGTGGCTCAGTACCGACCAATTTCTATTTTATCGGGATTTGGAAAGGTATTAGAGGCCATAGTGAACAAAAAGCTTTTAGCTCATTTTCGCGAGTCGATTGATCTAAATCAACACGGTTTCTTACCATGCAGGTCTACTTGTACTAATTTGACTGGTTATATATGCGATATTGTGGATACCATGGACAAGGGTGGGGAAATTCATTCCATATACACCGATTTCAAAAAAGCATTTGACCTGGTTGATCACAGCATCCTTTTGAGAAAACTTGCGAATTTGGGTATTCATGGATCGTTACTGCGGTGGTGTGAATCATATATACGAAACCGTACTCAATTGGTACACCTTCGCGGATTTAAATCTAGGGTATGTGCTGTTCCTTCTGGAGTTCCTCAAGGATCTCATCTAGGGCCCCTTCTCTTCTTAGTTTTTATTAACGATATTAAACATGTTATTAGCTCCAAATTTAGATTATATGCCGATGACTTGAAGATCTATCGAGCTATAGGTGACCCTAATGATATAACAACTCTTCAATCGGATATTGATGCAGTGGGTGAGTGGTGTACACAGAATAACATGATTCTAAACTTAGCAAAATGTTATCACATAAAATTCACAAGAAGAAGGTTACCGTCTCAAGTAACTTAGTTATTAATAACGTCCCTCTCGAGGAAGTGACTACTATTCGTGACTTAGGTGTTATTCTGGATAGCACATTAAGTTTCAGGTGTCACTACGACAACATCACTAGCAGAACATCGAGACTTTCTGGCTTCATTAATAGACAAATGAAAATATTTAAGCAACCAAGTCTCACCATACTTATTTACAACACTGTTGTTAGAGGAATTCTGGAATACTGTAGCATTGTTTGGAGCCCAGGCCATCAGGTACATGTTGACAGAATAGAACGCATACAGAAACGTTTTTTATACTGCTTATCATATAATAGCAACATGTGTCGACAGTTACCATCATATAAACAACGTCTCTCATTTTATGAAATGGATCAACTGAGCACACGTCGAAAGGTCGCCGATGTAATGTTCTTGTACAAGCTCATTCATGGTTTGGTGGATTCTCCGGATGTCCTTGAGCGTGTATCACTGTCCGTCCCCCGTAGCGAGAGTCGTTTGAGCAATCGTAGAACTTTTCATTTACCACATTTTAAAACTAATCTTGGCCAGCACTCTCCGATCTGTCGCATGAGCGCTTCAATGAATAACATTCGTAATGATATCGATATATTTATTCGTTGCGATTCTTTGGCCTCTTTGAGAAAGAAAATAGCTTTAGTATTTAACTGCGAATTGTGATTTTTTGTATTACTTTGTGATTTACATATTTTGTTTTTTTTTATGTATAACTCTGTTAGTGACTTTTGGTATTAAAGTAGCACTTATATAGCGAAATATTACAGAATGTAATGTCTCTCATGTTCTGAACATAACATAACCTTACTTTGCATGCTGTGTTCGCATCAAGTAGAATACAATCGCGCTATGACTTTTATAAATTGTACTATAACATATATTTATTACTGGTTATATTTAGTTTAGTGAACCAAATAAAAAAAAAATTAAAAAAAAAAATGTTGCTAAGACTAGTATTTTTATAATGTACGTGACCCGTACAATACTCACATATAAGTAGATAGATGGATAATTCTTTATTGCACACCAATATTATAAAAGATATACAGACATAATTAAAGTTACAGTTAAATGCACAATGGACAGGAATTAAAAGTATAAAAGTGAGTGTTGGTGTAATTTGTCAACATTTATAGAAATAGTATTAAAAACAAAATAAACTGGTACGGAACCTTCCGTGCGTGAGTCCAACTCGCACTTGGTCGGATTTTTTTGTTTGTATAAACGTAACTAGTAACGTGGATGAGACATTATTATTATTATTTCATTAAAATCTCCATCATTTGTTTGACCAGTTCTAGCGGTTCAGAGGAAACCGAAGAACGCGAATTATTGTAATCCATAGATACAAAAAATGTTCACAGAATAATGAAATCAGCTGATAACCAATATCGAAGACTATTATTTGATACTGTACCTCTGTACTTTACTGCACATATTAAAATAAAAATTTCTGTGATTTTTACTACCAACAGGGTACAAAATCGGCCGGCAGCAGACCGCAGTCGATGTCATTAATGAGCCAATGTGGCGATGAACAGGTTGCAGGCGACTACAACAAACACTATGTTACTCTTAAACAAATTGGTGAGTGTGCAACATTCGATATTGTTAGGGTAACTTTGTATACACCCCGCCTCAAATGCGTGACTTCAGTTAACAATAGGGACCGGAATACGGCAATACACTCACCCCCTATTACGTGGAACAGAATACAATGATTATTGAAATGTGTATTAATTTCTACCTATGCCTCAGGAGATAAAGACGTGATTATATGTATTATATGAATATGTAACTCTGTGGGGGCAAGGCCATATGGGGCCCAGCAAGATCGCTTACAAGCTACCGGCTTCTTTCAATCTCGTTTGATTTCAAAACTTGCACTTGCACAATGTGGAAAGGCCCCTCCATGATTTGGTTTTCTTGGAGTTTACGAGAGCGACTGCTGTCAGACAGCACCTGAACTTGGTTTGGAAATCTGACTCACTGAAAATGTTAGACGGGTCGCCAACTTCTGGTGGGGCCCAAAATACACCCCAGTTGTATCTTACTTTTTTATTATGTGATACTATTATATGGTTTAAATCATTCCCATTACCACTTATAGGTAAAGGCGCTTACGGTTGCGTGAAAATGGCGTACCGCCGTTCGGATCGTATGCTGACTGTTGCTAAGTTCATATTGAAAGAGAAAGTCGGCGCGCAGTTCTGGGTGGACGGGCCCGATGGGCGCAGAGTGCCCTTGGAACTTAGTCTACTGCTTACCCTCAAACATCCTAATATCGTGAGTATATGTTGGTAATAACGCCTGGGACAATAACGACCCTTGTTATCCGACAATAAACTTCTCACTAATTGTTTGCTATGTTTCACAAGCCAGCACTCAGCTGCCAATTTATTGTACTTAAATAATTTCAGTTTTCGTGAAACATATGAACAATATAAGGTTTCCCACCTTATATTGTTCATATAAGGGGTTCATTCAACTTAGAATAGGACTGTCAAGATATCATGTTACACCTAAGTATAAAACCTATATTTGACCATTTGCAATATGTCACAGGCTACATCGTGAAAGAAAATGTGTTTTGTACTTGTTTACAACTTGTTGGCTATACATACCATGTGAACGAAAAAGTATCTGAGATATATGTAATGAAGTATTGTGTTTTGATTAGTCTTCTACAAGTTTTGTATAAACAAGTTTACAACTTATTTGGTGGTGTAAACGAGGGGTTAACATTGCTTGTCAACCTCAGACCTTTGAGTTGGGTATGCTAGGACAAAAAGTACATTAGTTACTTACAAATAACTTAGTGATTAACGAGTCAGTCTTACGATCGAGAGAATCTCCCGAGTTTGAATCTTGGCCATTACACTACTCACTACGCTAACTTAGCTAGTTTATCTAGACTGAGAGTTCACGGCCCACCTAGACTACAAGAAATGCAGTTTATTAAAGCCACGTACAACTAACTTTTTTCGGTTTTCTCGCTTACAGGTGAGCGTGGTAGACGTTTTCGAGAATGACAAATATTTCCAAATGGTGATGGAGAAGCACGGCGCCGGAATGGACTTGTTTGAATTTATAGAACGCCGCCCACGACTCGATGAAGTTCTACTTAGCTATATATTTAGACAGGTATATGATTTGATTGAAATCCGTAGTTGTTATGTACTTACTTACTTCCAGCACGAGACGCTGTTGACTGGACGGGTGATCTGCCCTTTTGTATGGGCCATTTCACTCAATTCTCCTATGTTGGTAGTTAAATATTTTTACGAAAAATATGGACATATTGATACTGCAATCAGCATTATATATTTTCAATATAAATATAGATTTATGGCGGGGTGAAATTGTAACCACATTAGTATCATAATAATCGAGCTATTTACCATGATGCATTGTTTCGAGTTTCCGATATTTCGGCGCTGTTGCAAGCACTATGATCACGGAGGAACTAGAGTAAAGTTTTTCAGGAGTAAATATATCGCTCTACCCTCTTTCGAGTTTTTTTTACTACGCGTATCTTTACTACCACCGGTTTCACTCTCACTACAAATTCGAACCCGATCTCAATCACGTTCACGACCCACGATGCTTACTGGTGGCGCGATTCTCATGCCACCTGAGCTAGTGGACTGTATTTTGCGTGGGGACACACGAGAGGCACAATCCGATCGGTAAAGGTCCTATGAAAGCGGTTAAAATCCAACAAACATTATTAATTTCTAAGAGTCGCGTGCGCCGCCGCCATTACTTGCTAGTTCGATCCGAAGTCAAGATGCTTTGACCATTGGCGGGGCGAAAAACTATTGTTATCTCACTTTAGAGGTAGTGCGGGAGGGAGATGGGTATAGGGAGCGTGTGCTCAGCGTCAACCAATTGAGACGATTTGAATTTACTACTACTGGCGCCACCATTCCCCCCGGCTTGAAGGGTTACCTTCAAAACGAAAAATGCGGAACAAATCTAAAGTCTAATCTAAATCTAGGTTTGGGAAATAACAACTAAAATATAAACCTAGATTTGAACTCGTGCCTACTGCTGGCTAGGCAGAGGGCAGAGGCGAACAACCGGGCGCAGATACGATCCGGTTGCGGTTTTAACCCGTACAACACGAGTTATCCCGCGGGAATCGGGAAAAACTTCCTCTACTACTCCTAGAGGCCAATGCAAAGGAGGCGCATTCCCAGTCATAAGGACTACCACCGTACCTACAGTAATTGGGTTAGATGGAGTATTCCATTTTTGACGCGACTGCAGCGTGTGCAAACAATCGGTTCTCCAACGATTCCAAAACGATTGGACTAATCTATCTAAAAGAGCGTGACGAGTTAGAGGGTGCATTCCATCGTCATCAACATCTATTGCGGGCAAATATTTTAGCGTACCTAAATCACCGATACAACAAGCGAGTGCTTCTTCCCCTCGGGTGGTTCGGAAACCGTAGTGGGATTGAATTGACTAACTGGCCACTTATCTAACGCGCCATGAATCCAGGACGGTCCACTAAACCATAACGGGTGATCTAAAATTTACGAAGGAAGCAATCCACGAGAGAGACAATCGGCTGGGTTGTCGGTGCCAGCAACGTGAAAGAGATTTTGTGGCGCTAATTCAGATTGAATTTTTGCCACTCTATTAGCGACGAATGTGTCCCAACGATGGGGCGAAGAGTGGGCCCAACACAAAGCGACTGTGGAGTCCGAAAAAGCTAAAATTCTACTAATATTAATGCGAAAATTTACAATTATGTCAAATAAATTACCTTAAAGATTTTGACCACAATACAAAATGTCATTAAGCGACACGGAAGTGCTAGTCTTAGCACTGCCATCCAAAACTACGCGGAGTTTAGTAGTAAACTTTCTTCTCTAATAACTCCGTGGTGCGGGACAATGTACGAAGGCTGGGTCTCGTCAGTGTCCGCAGGCGCAGGTGAGATGTAACCTTTATCTAAATATTCGTTAACAACCTCATCATAGGCTTGCTTTAACTTTGGAGACGCCTGCATCTTTCGTTCTAAACAAAGAAAGCGTTTTTCAGCGGATACACGGGAGTCACCGAGCGAAAAAATATCTCCCTTGAAAGGGAGCGCGACAACATAACGACCCTGCTCATCACGAGTAGTCGTGCGACAATAAATCTCCTCAGCCATCTTGTCATCAGGGCTTAGGATAGGTGGGACATTGACCTCTTCAATTTCCCAAAACTTGCGGATGGTAGACTCCAGTGGCGGCTCGACGGTGCAACAGAACGAAGCAGTCGAGTGACTAAAACTATCTATAGAAGCGGGTGCGGAACCAATTATAACAAAACCAAGAACTGTTTCCAGTGCGTGCGGAGCGGGGTACGTCGGTCCCCCATGAACCTTACGTGATAACTGGAGGTGCGGGAGAATCGAAGCGCCGATCAATATATCGACGACTCCAGGAACAGCGTAAGTCTCATCTGCTAAAGGCAAGTCTTTAAATTTCGTTAATAAAGACGTGTCCACCGGGACGGTAGGCAACTGTTCAGTTATTTTATCTGTAACGAGCGAATCCATGTCAAACCAAATATTATTATTAAAACGAGATCCAAACCTTGTTTTAACGGTGCCATGAACAGCTGACTGTAAACCTCCAAAACCCTTCACCACTGAGTGGGTTGAACGCTTATTAACATTGAAACCAAGACGTTGACAACAATCTTGAGTAATAAAATTACTTTGCGAAGCGCCATCTAATAGCGCTCGAACAATGTGCGGTTTACCTAATGCATCAACAATAATGACGCGAGCAGTCGCGAGAACAACAGTAGTGCGCGCAGCACTAGCGGACAAAGAACACAAGGTGACGTCATTCGCAGCGGTCTCCGGGCGGGCCGGAGCGCGCGCGAGCGCGGGCTGCGGCTGTGGCGCAGGCCGCCGTGTGCCACCGCTCGACGAACCAACTGTGCTCACATTGGATGCGGCATTACTATTTTCAAAATGAAGTAAAGTGTGGTGTCTCGCTGGACATTTGCGACAACTATTTCTACTATTACATAAAACAACGCGGTGTTTAGTACCGAGACAATTAAAACAAAAATTATTAGCGCGAACAAATTTATAACGATCATTAGGCGATAATTTTAGGAAACCCGGACACTTGTACAATTGCGAATGATGAGTATTACACAAAGAGCAAACGGGTGATTGTACACGTGCTGGTGCGGTATTAACATAAGTATGAGTTGACTTCAGTGACTTCGATGACGCATCTATTCTACGTTCCGAACTAACAACTTTCTTCGCGCCTTCATGTTTCGATGAAGAGCGTTGCAATATTTTTATATGCTCGCGAACAAAACTTTCTAAGTCTTCGAACTTAGGAATTTTATTGCCGCGGTGATCCGACTCAAATAAACGAAGGGTTTCGGAATCTAATTTCTTTAAACCCATATACAAAAATAAGAAGTCGCAGAGGTCATCGATCTTTAGGTTCTTTACGGCGCGAACAGATGATGCGAAAATATCTAGAAACTTCTCTAAGTTTTGATCGTTACATGCCGTAATGGATTTCAAATCAAACATCTGATCCAAATATGCGTTAGCTACCGATCTTTTATCCTCATACTTAGCTTTCAAAGTATTTAAAATTAAATTATAATTTTCGGCACTAAACGTAATTCCAGCGCAAACGGTTACAGCTTTACCAGTTAATTTTTCAACGAGATAATGCAATTTTTCGTGATCTGTCAACGAAACGTTCTTATCTATTGTATTCTCAAAACTATCTATAAATAAACACCAATTGCGGATGTTACCATCAAATTCGGGTATCTGAATTGGTGGCAACTTAGGTCGGTCGCGAGTGGGATTGGGTCGGTCAGACGGTTTCTCCAAACTCCTAGCGACGCGTTTGATACGACAATACAAATCGTCAAACGACGACAAGGCCTGATAACTCACTGACTAATCGGGATTTAAATTTAACTCTAAAACGTTGATGTCATGTACTAAGGATTCGAAATCCGCGCGTAAACTATCCAAGTTTTCTATAGAACACAAGAACGAATCTCTAATAGCCAAATCAGAGGTTTTAAGTGCATTATCACAAATCGATTGTACGCGAGAGTAAATCATTTCTCTTTTAGCGTATAAAAGTTTCAATTGAACTTTACTATCGGTACTACCAACCTTTGGGGGCATTTTTACAACTATTTTGACAGCCTCTGTGGCGTGGCGGTAGTGAACGCGACTGCTACGCAGGAGGCGCGGGTTCGATCCCCGCTCAGTGCAAGTATTTGTATGCATGAATATGGGTATTTGCATTGGTCTGGGTGTTTCTATGTATAATATGTATGTATTTACAAAAAAAAAGTATTTAAGTATGTATATCCGTATTCTAGATCCCATAACACAAGCTAGTTAAACTATGCTTACCATGGGTCTAGATAGCGTTGTGTAGAATGTTGTGGAATATTTATTTATTATTATTATTATTATTAATATCAAACTAAAGTGCGGTAAACAACAAATGAAATGACTTAATCTTAGCGGCACAGTACAGCGACGCGGCGCGAGCGATATCCGTAGGTAGGTAGGTACTTATGACTGCGAGTGCAAGCTTGAACAAACGCGCATAGCAACAACCCGATCGTACCTACGCGAGCTAGATCGCTGTCTAGGTTCAACTATTATTTCAGGGATTAAGTATTGCGTAATATCTATTCAAATTAAAATACTTTCGTATGAATTTGAATGAAATGCGAGCGAGGTACAACCGCGTACCTACCGTATTAGGTAAATACGATGCGAGCTAGCGGCGAACGGACAACTTAGAAATTGAAACAAATAAAAACAAAAGCCAAATGCGTTAGGTATTACACTGTGCCTATGCACTAGGGTGTCTAGGATACCTAAGATCTAAACCTAAATGCCTAGCTGCGGGGTTTTCTACTAAAATAACTAGGTATTTAGGCGCGGTGCGTTTATTCCCAATGGAATAAATGACAAAATGCGAAACTACGACTAAGGATTGATACGATAAGAGAAATGCGAGCGATGTATAAACGCGTACCTACCCATGTAGGTATTAGGTAAATACGATGCGAAACTAGCGGCGAACGGACAACTCAGAAATTGAAACAAATAAAACAAAAGCCAAATGCGTTAGGTATTACACTGTGCCTATGCACTAGGGTGTCTAGGATACCTAAGATCTAAACCTAAATGCCTAGATGCGGGGTTTTCTACTAAAATAACTAGGTATTTAGGTGCGGTGCGTTTATTCCCCATGGAATAAATAACAAAAGCGAGCTACGACTAAGGATCCGGTACGATAAGGACCAATGCGAGCGAGGTATAACCACGTACCTACCCATGTAGGTATTAGGTAAATACGGTGCGAACTAGCGGCGAACGGACAACTTAGAAATTGAAACAAATAAAACAAAAGCCAAATGCGTTAGGTATTACACTGCGCCCATGCACTAGGGTGTCTAGGATACCTAAGATCTAAACCTAAATGCCTAGATGCGGGGTTTTCTACTAAAATAACTAGGTATTTAGGTACGGTGCGTTTATTCCCCATGGAATAAATAACAAAATGCGAGCTACGACTAAGGATCCGGCTCGAAGGACCAAAAAGAATGGTGGCGCGATTCTCATGCCACCTGAGCTAGTGGACTGTATTTTGCGGGGATGAAGTTAAATGTTTCATATGACACTTTACACAATAAACAAGATAGGTGATCGGGTTGCCGCGGAGGTGGTTTAGGCATTGAATGCAACCCGAGAAATTAGGAGAGGATGCACTAACCTTTACGAAGCCACGTGCTGTCGTAGCCGGTGCACCGGTCTTCTCTTCCTGGCTCAGGAGTTGCCGCCCACATCACTAAATCACTTGAGGGACACACGAGAGGCACAATCCGATCGGTAAAGGTCTATGAAAGCGGTTAAAATCCAACAAACATTATTAATTTCTAAGAGTCGCGTGCGCCGCCGCCATTGCTTGCTAGTTCGATCCGAAGTCAAGATGCGGCCACTTTGACCATTGGCGGGGCGAAAAACTATTGTTATCTCACTTTAGAGGTAGTGCGGGAGGGAGATGGGTATAGGGAGCGTGTGCTCAGCGTCAACCAATTGAGACGATTTGAATTTACTACTACTGGCGCCACCACTTACTGTGTGCACTCGCGATTTTGTTCTGGCTTGTTCACGTTTGTTTTTGAAAAGAACTCGAAAGAGGGTAGGTCGATATATTTACTCCTAAAGTTTTTTTCTGTTCACCGCCAATACTCCAGTTCCTCCGTGATCATGGTGCTTGCAACAGCGCCAAAATATCGGAAACTCGAAACAATGCATCATGGTAAATATCCCGATTATTTTGATACTGATGTGAGTGTCCATGATAGTTTAAATACCTATATTGTAACCACACTACTACAGTTTCAACTGAAACACTCAGTTGAAATTCGATAATCCGGATTCGGGCTATTAGGTTCGTAATTTCTATATTCAATCAACCGGGCTTACAATTATCCGAATAATTGACGAGAACAGTTAGAGGCACAACGTACTTGGGACTAGCCACAATGCGGCCATCAGGAGCCGGCTAGCCGCTTGTATACTTGCGTGCGATACAGTGCGATTTCATAGCCGCGATTGCATTATGGATGCAAAATAAAGCTCAGTCCTAAATCTCAATTTATAACTAGCACTGAGGACAGATTGTCACTATCAATCTGTTAACGGTCGCTTTCTATATGCAATCTCAATCCGTATTTCGTAATCCAAGACTGATAAAATAAACCGTTTCTTGATTTAACTATTTCAAAAATCAATCTTTAGATTTTGCCGATTTATTTTTTCTTAATCGATCTTTGGGTGGACGTTTCGAAACCTTCGCCGTTTGTACCAAAGTGACAGCATTTTTGTTAGGGTGTTGGTGGCGAGATAGAGATATTGAAATACCGATTCTGTGTCGATCGATCGATTTTCAAAAATCGGAATTGAATATAATCTTAGATTGACAATCGAATATTGGAAGCAGCCATATATCTGTCAATGAAAATCGAAATTCAGGACTAAATATCGTCTTGGATATTTAGTCCTGAATGGGTCTTAGTTCGGTTAATTGAGTCGCCACTGTACTCAAAACTAGTCTGTATTATTAATTTACAGATAGGCCTAGCGGTCGAATATCTCCACTCGCTAAACATACTCCATCGCGATATAAAAGACGAGAACGTTATCATCGATAATAAGTTCCACGTGAAGCTGATCGACTTCGGCTCGGCTACTTTCATGAGCAAAGACACTCTGTTTTCAACATTTTATGGAACTACCGAGTATTGTAGCCCTGAAGTACTCGCCGGGAACAAGTAAGTATTGCATGAAAGATTTACAGGTTTCGCTTCCCGCAAGGGGGCAGGAGGTAAGAGACGGCGGTATTTCCGTCCAATTGAGCAGACCTACTGGTGAAGTACCTCCGCCCTTCAGAATACCGCGGCTATAATAACTTCGTGTTGTGTTCCCAGCGGTTAGTAGGGTAGCCAGAGCTCACTGGAGAGTTGGTGCTGTCAGTGGGATGACTAAAGGCTTGCCCTGCTTACACTAACGGTACAGAAACTCTGTGATTACAGGCAGCGCGAGTGTGACTCCTCTGGTGTTACACACGTCCATAGGCCACGGTAACCACTTTCCATCAGGTGGGCCGTGTGCTTGTCTGCCATCTAAGTGGTATAAAAAAGGGGGGCTCTAGCAAGATCCTACCCAATACTTAAACATTACAGTCAGTGTTGTAAAACTTTCCCTCCTATAATAGATTTGACATCATGTCTAGGTGCCAGCCATTACTGTACTTGTGCGGTTACCTTTGTTTTACATGCAAAATATGTGCATATATGTGTGTTTTACATGCAAGTGCTATCTTTTTTTACTTGCGAACATTCCCCACGGATACTCCCCCGCCGGAGCCGGTGGGAGTGGTTACGTCGGACTCGAACCGACTAAAACGCACGGTGTTTGTGGGTCGTTTTTGGTTGTCGAAGGTTAGGTTGACAGGCATATTCCTCACACCTTGGCCGACCCAGGGCCATCTCGATTGCCACGCGTTTGCAGACGTTCCTGTCCAGTCCGACCCTGACTGCATAGACGTACTATTTAATGTTGCGCTGGCAACAAATTGAACTTCATAAATTTTCTTAAAACATTATTTACGTGCATACTAATCCAGATGTCTTACACTACGGTGTACGTTTGCAACCATAAACTACTAATTGTGAAACTCTCGCTTATCTTAACAAATAGTCAATCGTTTTAGCCTCAGTTTTTTTTTTCATAAAACTTCCAATTAAAATAGATAACAGTGGGATAGTCTACTTATTGCTATATTTTTATATCTTTAATTGCTTTTTCAGATACGCGGGTCCAGAACTAGAGATGTGGTCAATGGGGATAACATTGTATGTGCTGACATTCTTTGTTAACCCGTTCTCAGACATCGAGGACACTATACAAGGACCACTTGCTTTCCCGCAAATAGTTTCTGAAGGTAATGTATTCACAGCTTTAATGTATACATCTCTTGTTTTATGTGTCTAAGACTTGCAGCAGTAGATCATTCGACTGCTCAGAGATAGCGGGTGCATTTTCAAGCCGATTAATGCTTAGGCGCCCAATTTAGCTGTGAAACTACGTGAACAGTTGCTATATGTGAGGGATTAATTCTAAAATATTTTTGGTACTGTATAGGAAAGACACAACTGCCCTGTCCTGTTCTGTCCTGGAAAGTAGGGAGCGAAATAAAATTGAAGGTTACACAAATCAAGTACTTTCAAAGTTCACTTTATATCTTAACCTTTCTGATCTTGCTAATCCTCAGATAACACGTCTGTTATTTTTCACACAAGCACACATGAAAATTTAATAACAATTTACTTAATGAAAATTAACTCTTTTACTAAAATTATGCAAAGCTAATTAAAGTTTATAACAATGACACCAAGGCTATACCTATTGCCTAATATGCAACTAATATTATGCTAAATGTTATGCCATTTAATAATCATTACTTCATTCATAATACTAACTGCTACCCGCGGCTCCGAACATGGCCGTTTTTACGACCAAACATAGCCTTGTCTAAGCTCCAGTGTATCTCTGTGCCAAATTTCGTATTGATGATACATAATACTGATATGGATTGAACTTGTAGACTTGGAACAACTTCTAAGATGGATGCTGTGCAAGGAGCCAGTCAACAGATGCACAGTGCCGCAACTGATGGCACACCCGTGGATCAGGCAGCCGGTCGTTATTGCGAACTACGTGTTCCACGAGATTGTCGATTGCGGTAAGGACAAAAATCTTTAAATCATCTTTCCCCTCGCTTTCACCTAAGTATAAAAAATGTATATGACAAGTTGCAATATGTCACCGGCTACAATGTGAACGCAAATGTGTTTAATATTTGTTTACGACTTGTTGGCATTTTGAATGAAAAAGTATCTGAGATACGTGTATAAAACAAGTATTGTGTTTTGATAAGTCTTCTACAAATCTTCAATAAGTTGTTGATAAACAAGTATACAACTTGTTTTACAACTTGTTTCGTGGCTTAAACAAGGGGTTAGAGTATAATGTATTAAAGCCAGTATGGATTGCTGCCACGCAACATGCAATGTAACACGAAAGGAGTATTTAGAGAATCGAGCAAATACCTACTAGCATCTGTTTCATCTGGTTCGCACGCTCAAAGCGCCTACAATGTAGACTCTACACTATGACAATACTGTTACATTGCGTGTTACATTACATGTTGCGTTGCAGCGATCTGTACCTGTCTTAATATATCTCTTCTAAGGAAGTAGACTGTTATCTTCTGCTTTAATAAGAAGTGCAGTAAGTTTATCATCTCATTTTGTGTAACCTTTTAAAATAATATTAATGTGACGTTTGGTTTCAGATCGGCATGAAGCAAATCCTGAAATGTATTATAGTGGCAGTCTTGAATCTCCACGTAGCGGATCACCTATCTCTCTAGCCGATGCTGTCGTTAAAGGTAATATATTACAAACGTACTATAAACAGTCACGCCTCTATCTTATTGAGGTAGACAGAGATAATGCATAGGTACACCTTTCGCTTCAGTACTTTCATTATTAATTTTAAACTATCGCGATCCTTGATTAATGCTGGAGAATTAACACAGGAATGGTCGAAAGCCACACGGTTCCCAGCAAAGTAGAATTTGGACTACCTATAGAATACCACGCCTATAATAACCTCATATTGTGTTCCCGGTGGTGAGTAGGGTAGCCAGAGCTCACTGGAGAGTTTTTGTGCTGTCAGTGGGAAGACCAAAGGCTTGTCCTGATTTTGTGTTCTGCACTGGTGGTTCTTACAAGGTCGGCAGCACGAGCGTAATTCCACTGTTGTCACACACGTTCATAGGTCACGGTAACCACTTTCCATCAGGTGGACCGTGTGCTTGTCTGCCACCTAAGTTGTATAAAAAAAAGCCCCATCTCTTCCCATGCGGTGTCGAATAAGGCGACTAAGGGATTGGATTTAACATCAGACAGATATGTACAGCCCAGACTACGTGGAACTAAAATTATTGCATACTTTGATAATTGCTTTCACATTGAAAAAAGACTATTTTCAACGGGTTATATCGCTATTTACTTCGCGTTAGTTTTTTCTTGGCAGACGAGCACACGGCCCACCTAATGGGAAGGGGTTAACATGGCCTATGGACGTATGCAACTCCACTCGCGCTGCCGACCATGAAGAAACCTTCTGATTCCTCTCTTGAAGAGCCCCATATTTTTATCGTAGCTTATATTTGTTTAATTTTTTTCTAGAACGTTCCAATCCATCGGAGGTGGCAATCCGCTCGGACGGCAAGAACCGCTCTCGTGAAGAGCCCAAACGCAGCTCTCTGCTGCACGCGCTGTCCACCGCCGACAGGGACGCGCAGTCCGACAACTACAGCCTCCGGTCGTCTGCTGACGTATGACATTTTCATTTTTCTCTCCTGATCTCTATTATTGAAATTTTAAAGTGCCATGTGAGTCGTTTCACTTTTTCCAATCTGAATTGATTTGAATTATTTTTACTATATACAAACACGGATGCAGTCAAGTTGTTATTCGGTACACATATTGAGAACGCACAAAACCAGTTTCGCCTTACCGTAAGGCGAAACCGGTTTTGTCAGGTCTAATAAAATAATGTGGAAAAGTACAAGTGAGTTCTCAATACGTGTAACAACAAATTCCACCAAGTTCCATCAATCAACAATAAAAAAGTCTGTAATTCGGGAGGTTTCAATTATCTAGGTTGACAAAATAAAACAACGTAAAGTGCTTGAAATCACCTTAATATACCTAACAGAAGGCTGATTTGTAGATAATATTTAGAATTACATATAAGTTTGAACCGTTAAAATCTACTTTTTTTACTTACTTAATTACTCCATAATTTTTTATTTCATTTCATCTTAATAATTTCAGCCCACCTACATAATTTTTCACTTCTGTTATTTATTTATTTTTTCAAATAATGATTAAACAAACATATGATATCCATTACAGATACTCGACATATCTTCGAAGCCGGTGTCAGACGCGGCCCTCACGGACATCAGTTCGGACGCGACCGGCCACGCCGCCTGCGACATCGACTACGACATCGACCAGTACGAGTGTGACAGCTGGGACGAGTGCGAGCAGGACAGCTTCTCGTAACTGGCACGAGTGCGAGCAGAACAACATCTCTTAACTGCACTCTATCGACTGAAGACACACTAATGTATTGATGCTTGTTCCTTGTATAGATCATAAAAAACTTTTCTTGGGACTTCCCGAGTGTTGTTAGATCGTCATCGGCTGCCTCGTGCAGGTATAGGCGCCAGTTTCGTGCAAATAATATGAAGCGCATTTCGTGCAAATAATTTGCTAAGTCCTGCGGTAAATACCTACAATTTGCACGATGTGCTGGCATTCGCTTGTGTGATATACATGAGGAATTGAATGCTTTACTTGGCATGTTCGTGGATACGCTGCACTATAATTTACTATGAATTATATTCATACACGTGTTTTAAGAGCCGTTAAAAAAAAATTACGTGGTGTCGTTTGGCCTTCATTTCATCTATCAGCCATGGCTCTGTGATATACAACTGGGTAACTTGCTTATGTTGAGTACACTATTTAAAAACGTAGGCTGATTAATGTTGAAAATTAAAAAAAAATGAGTTATTAAATTGTCACTGGTTTAATGTAGATTTTTTTTATGAAGAGATGATACGAACCATGCATTCTAGTTGGTGTAACTACTATTTTTGATTTGTTGAAATGAAGCATACAGGACCCTGATTCTAATAATTGGGTATTTGACTGGTTAGTCAAATTAGTTACTTTTTATTTAACGTCAAAACGATAAGTCATAATATTTAATAGCCTAATCATTTGCTATTAAAAGTTGGGTGGGTGATTAAAAATAAATAACAACGATAAAATGAGCGCAGACGCAGCTTTTGCCGCTCTTTTACCATTCTTAATTTAATAAGCTAATTTAATTAATTTTAACTACAGAAAAATACCCAATTGCCAACCGCTTTCATACCACAGTCACTGTAGGCATGCCATTTAATTTTAGACTGTACGTTTATGCCGTTAAAGTCTAAAATTAAATAGCAGATTTTTAGAGTGAATCAAAAGTTGTAACGTACCCTTTTTCATTTAAGGCTTTTATTTTTTTTACGTGCGCAAAATCCCCACGGGTACCTCCCCACCGGAGCCGCCGGGAGAGGTTATGTCGGACTCGAACCGACTAAAACGCACGCCGCGTGTGGGTCGTTTTGGTTGCCGAAGGTGAGGTTGACAGGCATATCCCTCGCACCCCGGCCGACCCAGGGCCATTTCTCACGATCTGGCCCTCTCCTCGGGTGTGTGGGGACTACAAAGTCCCTAACTCGTTCCCGGAAAACGGGGAAGCGCGCCAGGCGCGCCGCCGCCGCAGCCTGCTTCTGCCAGGGTGACAGGCGGCTCAACCTGTCACCCCCAGGCCGGCGCTCATGGGGCCGGAGGTCGTTTAAGACTTGTAAGTCTAAGAATAAAGTCTAAAATTTAATGAGATTTTTACAATAACAGTGGTTGACAATTATCGAAATCGGGAGTCCAGATTTCCGCCAATGAGAGCGCGAGCGCTATATACTTATAATTTTATAGTATATAATTATTTGCCACATTGTATAAGCACGAGGAATGTTCACAGAAACGAATTTATGATCATAAACACATCCCTACATTATTGACATGTTAGATACACTTTAAAAATTGATCTCTATTTACTTGAACATGCGTTAGGAATTGTTAAAACACTAGCTTATGAACACTTGTAAATATAGTACGAAATTTACGTGTGATAATTATAAGGTTTAGAATTAAATTGTTTCTAACTACTTACATAACAAATTCTACCTAATATTTAAAACAAACTATCCTATACTATAGACCGACCGTGACCGCTAAACCGTTACGTCCGTGACTAAAGAACGAGCATGAGTCGTAAGCGTTGGCGACAACCGTAATAAGTGTTGACAACCATCGTAAGCGTTGGCGACAACCGTCGTAAGCGTTGGCAAGAACAGTCGTAAGCGTTGACGACAACCATCGTAAACGCTGGTGACAATCGTCGTAACCCTTGGCGACAACAGTCGTAAGCGTTGGCGACAACTGTCGTAAGCGTTGGCGATAACCGTTATAAGCGTTGGCGACAACCGTCCTAAGCGTTGGCGACAACCGTCGTAAGCGTTGGCAACAACAGTCGTAAGCGTTGACGACAACCATCGTAAACGCTGGTGACAATCGTCGTAACCCTTGGCGACAACCGTCGTAAGCGTTGGCGATAACTGTCGTAAGCGTTGGCGATAACCGTTATAAGCGTTGGCGACAACCGTCCCAAGCGTTGGCGACAACTGTCCTAAGCGTTGGCAACAACAGTCGTAAGCGTTGACGACAACCATCGTAAACGCTAGCGACAATCGTCGTAACCCTTGACGACAACCGTCGTAAGCGTTGGCGACAACTGTCGTAAGCGTTGGCGATAACCGTTATAAGCGTTTTTTTTTTTTTTTAACGTGCGCAAAATCCCCACGGATACCTCCCCACCGGAGCCGGTGGAGGAGGTTATGTCGGACTCGAACCGACTAAAACGCACGCCGCCTGTGGGTCGTTTTGGTTGCCGAAGGTGAGGTTGACAGGCATATCCCTCGCACCCCGGCCGACCCAGGGCCATCTCTCACGATATGGCCCTCTTCTCGGGTGTGGGGACTACAGAGTCCCCAACTCGTCCCCGGAAACGGGGAGGCGCGCCACGCGCGCCACCGCCGCGGCCTGCTTCTGCCAGGGTGACAGGCGGCTTCACCTGTCACCCCCAGGCCGGCGCTCATGGGGGGCGGAGGTCGTTCATCGACCTCCGACGCCCGAGTTGCCTTCGTACGCGGGCAGCTTGTCTTGCGATCCTTCGTCGCTCCCGCTGCCGCTCACCGTTATAAGCGTTGGCGACAACCGTCGTAAGCGTTGGCGACAACGATCGTAAGCGTTACGGTTGATCTATGGTCAGTCTTCCCATTGTTATCACTTAAATTCAAATATTCTATAAACAACACCCTGTTACATTTTCAAACAATATTTTAGTATCTCTTCCAACATGTTAAAGTCAAACAAAAGTCTATTGAACATGTGTCTCGCATAATGCATTGTTAGGCTGATTTATTTATTCACTCATTATTAATATAGTACAAGTATAAGGAATAAGTATTGTTATAAAAATGTCAATTTTGCCAAAATTTCATTCATTTTGTAAAGGAGTTCTACTATTTTTTTAAAGGAGAATAGTTCATTAAAATAAGATAATAATTATGTTTTCAATTCTTTTCTTATTTAGAACTAATATTTTTACCCAATAGTTTTGTTGAAATCACAAATCACTTAAATAAAAACTGCTTACTTCCAAAAAATACAAACAGGCTACTTCCTATTCACTAAATGAGTAAAATACATAGAGGCTACTTCAAGAAATTTTGTACACATCTATTTCTCACACAACATACAATTTTACTATTTGTAAGTTAGCATTATGACTACATCAGGTAATTTTATACCATGAATTTTTACTGCAATACTGTAACCATTCGAAATTTTCCAAAGCTTCAACACTTGCAATGACACACATTGCGTTATGCCTATTCTTATGACTAAAATTATCAAAAAACAGTATTAAGACAATACTTTAGATTTTTCTAACAGGCTCCTAATCCTAGTCTAGTTGTAATGTAATCAAAATCATGAAAGAACCAAAGTTCATATTATTTGAGTTCATTGTAAATATCATGAGGTACAATTTAACATATCTGCGTTGGGTTCAAATAAATTAAATTGAAAAGAGTTGCACATGAGATTTTCTATGTCAATTTATGTGTCCTCTTTTCTGTAGAACAGTATTTGATTAGATAATTTAATATGGTAAGGATTATATTTTTGTAGAGGTAAAATATAATTTATTGCGTTATGTCAACCAATCGTGGTAATTATTTATTGTCCAGTGCGTCCGTTTCTTACTTAGTGCCTTACGACGCACGGCGGGTTACGTTGCTCGTGTAGGACGCTGTAACCACTCATCGTAAATAAACGATATGGATTCCCATTATTTGTTTTATTTGGAGATAATTACCTACAGGCAGTGCCTACGGGGCTACAGCACAATATAAGAGACGTTGCGTCGTTGTCTGTTAGGGACGTATAAAGGTGAACGCAAACTTGGCCGCATCACAGACGCCGCAGTCATCGCTTTTGTTAATGGCATCGCACATCTGTCCGTACCGTATACGTTCCCGTCACTGCACACAACGTACTGAATTTTTTTCATTCAGTTACCAATTTAAATCAAGAGTGGACATGTATTACAGTGTGGCTCTAGGCGACTAATTTGTTATCAGTTGTTTATTATTAGAGGACGATGAACTACCAAAAAAAGTTCAAAAGCAGATGCCGAAACCCACCCACACGCGCCCCGCCTGCTGCTGCGTCCGATGCGCGCATTTGACGACATTGGAGACGTCATCAGCTGCGGCTTGGGGAATTCAGCATCTTCAGGTACTGCGGCGAGAATAGTTATGCGAGATTACATAGAACTTCATATAAGAATTCGGAATACGGGTACTGCGGTGCGACCAGATTCTGCATTCACCTTAATCTCTCTGGGTAGGTATCTCTTAGAATGGATGAAGGTAAAGTTTCATGTATATTTGTGGAAGATTAAAATTGAAACAGTTTTTAAGTTTACTGAAACATCAGAACCGAGGTTCCTTGAGTTTCTGATACCCACTTGACAGTGGCAACGCCTCTCTTTATGTTAATTTGGAGAAAGTTACTGCCTTCAAGCATCGCGCCACCTATCACCCCCACACAACTATAAAACCACAGAATAGAAAAAGCACCTACTCGGAAATCCAGTCTCCTTCCTTACAGTCTCTCCGTGGTGCCCTCTGTTAGTCAGAGGAACATGTTTGATTGTCTACCTTTCAGACTTTTACTTATTTTACCCCGTTAATCTCCTCTCCATTGGTTACGCCTCAGTTAAAAACCGGCTTTTGTGTCTAAAATTATAATATACTTAACCCAACGTATACAGTATAAAAAGGTAAATGGTTGTCCTATTCTCAACACATATTGGTTTGAAAATGAGCAAACAGATTTTGAATTTAAAAATAAATATTTTACTATTTCATTTTATAACAGCACATCGTTATTTTATATATGGCAATACTGGTTCGAAAATGTCATATTGCATGGCGGTGCGTCGCTTTTTTGCCAATCATTGCCGCATTACAGCAAATTTAAACGTATTTACAGTGAAACAACAACGAAGCATACATACTTTTGCAAAGACACCTACTAATTTCGTAACCAACAAAAATATATTGGTAAGAATTTTCAATGTTGACATTGTTTACGTGACTGCAATATGTGACCGATTTTACCATTGAGTATTTGAGTTTAAGAGAATTGTGTACTAAAATGTAGTTTTATCAAGCCGAGCTTGTAGTTATCACATAAAAATGTTCTCAATATTTTAGAAATAGTACGATAAAGGTAACCTACAAATTGTAGTAAATTGGAGTATTGTCGCGCCAATTCCAACATGTACCATATCCGTCATGTAGGTCAGCTGATTTACAACCTTATTCCCCTGGAGATAACTCCCTCGTATGTTATTTATTACGTTCATTGTGTAAACGTTTATCTATTATTGTTGTCCCCATTGGAAGTCCAATTTGAATCTAATATGAATTAGATGGAACATTGATTGATAAGTGGAAATAGATTGTGTCTTTTTATGGTACTGTTATGATTTCTAATTAAAAGTCAGCCTTGTGCTAAATGGACATATTATGTCTATTAGCCCATTATGCTAGTTATATAGATATACTGTTTTAAACTGCCCATATAAGTGATAAGTAAGATAGGTTGCCTGTAGTTTGTTTATCAGATAATAAAGAATTTTATTTAAAATCTAGTAATGTATCTGCTGGTAGGTTAGTCAGTATCTTAAACCTAACAGTATCAGCACTGTTAACTTGAATAAATTACTCACTTTCTATATTGTCATGCTACTAACTTTCACTCCATACATAATTTATTGTGTGAATCTCTTTGGTGGTATAGTATTTCAATATTTGCAAAAGATTAAAATAAATTCAGTAATAATAATTAATATTTTATAATAATAACAATAAAAACAAATATTTTTGTATACTTACCCACAGTGTTATTAATAATGATATATATTAAATTTCAAAGCTGTAAGCAGTTGATTTAACAACAGTTGTACAATGATGAATTAAGATGTTATATTTAATTAATGTTTAAAATACTGTTGGTGTTGCATTATTATCACTATTCTTTTCTTAGTAAACTATTTTAAATACTGAATACTGACTAATAGAACATAGAATATGACAAAGCTCAATACATTTGAATTAGAATTGATATTCTATTTCTTTCATAAAGACATTTAAAGAGAGTTTTTACATAAATAGTTGTAAAAATATGAGGTATGCAGATACTTTTAAAATAAATATACAGTTTTTTTTAATTATTTCAAATGTCTTAACTAGTTATCTAATAATTTTAGGTGATTGTAATTGTTTACTAAAAATACTACAACCATCTAGAGTAGAGCTTAGATCTTATTTGACTCGGTACCTAATGAAGCCAGGACCTGTTGGAATAGTTTACCTGTGAGAGCCCGGAGAGCTCATATAAGCCACAGAAGTACCTATCAAAACCCTATATATCGTACAATACTAGGTGTATTGAATACCACCCCTCTTCCAATGAGTATCATGAAATGGATCTTTTTCTTCTTTTATACCACTTAGTTGGCAGACAAGGACACAACTCACCTGATGTATAGTGGTTACTGTAGGATTTTTAAAAACAATATCAATTGATAACTAAAATCACCAATATTCCTCTCAGCCCCTCCAGCTAAACTAAGTTGCTTGTGCTAGGAGTGGGTTCACATTTTTATTTTTATACCACTTAGTTGGCAGACAAGCACACGGCCCACCTGATGGGAAGTGGTTACCGTGGCCTATGGACGTATGCAACACCAGGGGTGTCACACTCGCGCTGCCGACCATTAAGAAACCTTCTGAGGCCCCTCTTGAAGAACCCCATAATGTAGGCGCTTGGGAAAACCGCAGCAGGGAGGTCATTCCACAGCTTAAGTGTGCGTGGTATGAAGTTTCTTTCATACCGCACAGTGCGCACCGTCTCGGGTCGCAATGTGTGAGGATGAATTCCCTGCCTATGGCGAGAGGTGCGATGATAGAATGTAGCTACGGGCATCATGTCAAACAATTCATCTGAGCATAAACCATTGTATAGGCGGTAGAACACACACAGTGAGGCAAAATCCCTCCTAAGGCTAAGAGGTTCCACACTACCTGTGAGTATGGGATTGTCTACCAGCTTCAATGCCCGTCTTTGCCGTGCAGTCGAAGGTGTCAAGCTGGTATGCCGGCGCTCCAGCAAAAAGGTGACAGCAGTACTCCATGTGAGGCCGGACCTGTGATTTATAAAGAAGGAGTTGCTGTCCCGCAGTGAAGTACTGTTTCGCCCTGTGGAGCACTCGAGTGAGTTTTCTCGATGCCAACTTAACCTTGTCCTGCAAATGACTTCGGTATTGGACGTCGCTGGAGATATCGACACCAAGGATCCCGATACTCGAGGAGATGGTAAGCGGTGTGCCCAGAAATTGCGGCGCTACAATGATTGGGGTTTTCTTAGCGGTGAATACACATACTTGTGTCTTAGTGGGGTTGAATTGGACTAGGTTTAGTCGTCCCCAATCGGATACTCCAGAGAGAGAAGTCTCGATTTCAGACACATGTTGTTCGCGACTCTTCTCCACCTCGGACTGAGGGACATTTGCACGGCCCGTGTAACACGTGTCTCCGGTACTGTCGTCCGCATAACAATGAATGGAGCCATCAGACAGCATTTCATTGATATGCAGCAGAAACATTTATGTTCATGCGGTCCGAGCAGCTGCCGTCGACAACGGCTTGGATGCTTCTGTTGGACAAAAAGCTTGAGATCCATTCGCACAGTTCCTCGGGGAGTCCATAATTTGGCAACTTCGCAAGAAGACCTTTGTGCCAGACCCGATCAAAGGCCTTCGCTATATCGAGGTTGACCGCTAGTGCCTCACCCCGACTCTCGATGGCCTGCGCCCACCGGTTTGTGAGATACACAAGAAGGTCACCGGTAGAGCGACGGTGGCGAAAGTCGTACTGTCGGTCGCTCAGTAGATCGTTTCCCTCAAGGTATCTCAGGAACTGTGTATTAATAACTAGCTCCATTACCTTCGAGAGAAGGGAGGTGATAGCGATAGGCCTGTAATTGGTCGGATCTGTCCTGTCACCTTTCTTAGGCTCAGGGTGCACGAATGCGATCTTCCACGAGGTTGGGACCCGCCTTGCGGAGTATGAGAGTCCGAAAAGATGTGTAAGTACAGGGCACAGCTCGGGGGCACAGTGTTTAAGCACCATCGCTGGTATACCGTCCGGCCCACTGGACTTCCGAACATCTAGGGACTTAAGCTCGCGCCGGACCACCCGTTGTGTGATTTTAACTTCAGTCATGGACAGGGTTGATAAAAATCATGATTATTATAAAAAAATCATAATAATCCGATTAATTTGATTTAAATCGGATTTATTTGATTAAAATCAGATTTTTTTTATTTTTTCATTTTCTTGTCTTTTTTTATTAATTAAATAGACAGTTCAGTTATATAATAAAACGAAAACAACGTATTTTAATTAAATTTATGAAAATCAACAATTTTAAAAGTATTAAAACAGTAGTTTGAAAGTTTTGAAAAATAAAATAACAAGTTCTTAAAGTCAAACTTATAGACTAAAAAACGAACATATAAATCTATTCCTATTGAATTCAATATAACTATTATAACTTTTAACATTATCAAATTTATTATTCTTTGTAACTACCTATTTATTTTTTAGAATTCAAACATTTTAAAATGAATACCAATTTGGCTGCCTTCTCCGTGCCTAATCTATTTCTTATTTTGGAGTGCACTAAATTGAATGCCGAAAAAATTCTTTCGACCCCAGCCGAGGAGGCAACTGTAATCAGCAGTTGCATAATTATAGCCAATTCTTCTTCGGTTATACATTTTTTCATATTATGTATTGCAAGCCACCAATCAGTGGGGGCAGTGTTCTGTATGACTTGTTTACCGACTAATACTCCCGTGAAAGGCTCAACTTTAGTATTCAAACGGATAATACTACTCATTAAACTACTACCAGTCTCTCCATAGTTTTCTTGTAGAAATTGTAATGCTGCATCAATTTCATCGGTCGACAGCTTTTCTTGGGGCAGTTTTGGATTTATCATGTAAGCTAAATAATGAGCCGGTGTCATGGCTTGTCGGTAACGATTCATGACAATCTTCATTTGAGTAATGTTTAGTAAATCTTCTAGTTGATCTACTAATTCTTTCCAGATAAGCACACTATCTGAAATAGTACAGTTATCGCTTTGAATCTTGTCTAACGCTTTGGATATTGGTTCCAGTCGTGCCACAAGGTCCTCTGCATTTCTTTTAATACTCATATTTTGTATGAGCTTTCTGATGTCAGAGCTAATATCTTCTTTATTTTCATCGGCAATTTGCATCAAAATCGGCCAGTTTCTAATATAGCTCTTTAGTGAATCACACATCGTATTCCATCTTACTTCTTGAGGCATTACTAAACTATTCGCCTTGGTGAGTGAATATTTAGCATGTGCGAAATGATTATTTTTGAAGTATTTGATAACTGTTAGAACATGTTTTGTAGCAAGTGGAATTTCTAAATCTTTAGCCAGTAAATTAAGAATATGCGCTGAACATCCGTATGTAACTATAGGTATATTACCTCCCGCGCCATCATCATCACCACTGTTTGATTCAAGCTGTCTACGCATTTTTGCCATATTGGCGGCGTTATCCGACACAACGCTTCTAACTTTGCAGTTATATAGCTTTTCTGCTTTCTGTATACTTGCATTTGCCACAGTCTCTAAGTAGTCGGCAGTGTGATGATGATCGGTCGTATCAATAGTATCAACCAGGACGGTTTTGCCGTCATTGGCTGTGACACACGAGCAAACGATAGGATCGTTTCTTATGTTAGACCATCCATCAATGGACAAGCATACAGGTTTGTTATCTAAATCTGATTTACACTTGTTCTGTTCTTCCTCGAAAATCTCATCAAGCAACTTCCCACCAATATTTAATCGATTTGGAGGAACGTAACCAGGACGCAACACACTTATCAGTTTCTTGAACTCTTCGTGTTCCGAATGCAGAAAAGGAGTGTTAGTTGCATAAAAATATCTCGCAACTTGCAAATCCAAAAGATGTTTTTGCGTAGCATTTGTTTTCATCACGTATTCATCTAGTTTTTCTCGGCTTGTGCAAGCGCTCTGCTTAGCTTTAGATGAGGTGCTAGCAGAATGCTGAGAAGACACGGAGGCACGGGTATTTTCATTAACTTCTAAAACAAATAAAAAAGCAACTAATTAAAGTAACGTACTTACTCGTATATGTATGTAAACAAATCTGAACGCGCCGAAGTAGACATCTCTTAAGAAAAAAAACGAAGGTAAGTTACCCGCGCTCGCGGCAGTCGCGGCATCGCTGACGCTGCTGTCGTCTTCTGCGCTTGTGTTACGATTGTGCTCCGTCACACATGTTTCCAAATGCTGCTTCATTCTTGCTACTAAGCCCATTAACTCCTTATTACAGCGTTTACACACCGCTTTGTTAAACTTGCCGGAAGCGGACTTTTTTTCATCGAAATAAACCCACACAGCATCTTTTTTTCTTCCAGACATCTTTTTGTTGTATTCACTCTTTCACTAATTAATTACGAATGACCGGGCGAAAAGCGAAATGCGTCTCGTGTTTTAGTTTCGGGGAATCCTGGAACCGTGTTTTGGTACCATGCGTCACGTACTATAGTTTCGGGGTTTCCCCGAAACTGTTACGCTATGACTCGCTTGCACATGTGTGCGTGCCGTAGTGGTCCGGGGAATTCCCTAAACAATTTTGGGCCGATTTGGTTGTAGTAAAAATTTAATGATTTAAATCAATGATTTTTTTGAAAAAATCCCTTGATTAAAATCACGATTTAAATCACTGATTTAAATCAAGTGATTTAAATCATATCAACCCTGGTCATGGAAGCACCACAGCTGGGGATTACGGGTGGGTCGGCATTCCCGTCGTTCATAGTCGAGTTTGACGCAAAGAGATCGGCTTTCTCCTTAGCGCCATGGGCCAGACTACCATCAGATTTATGCAGCGGTGGAAGGCAAGACTGGCAGAAGTTTCCCTCGGCAGCTTTGGCGAGTGACCAAAATGCACGACTCGCTAATTCTGCCGATGAACTCAAACTTAGCCCTGGCCGTAGCTTTTTTACTAGACCTCGAGGCGGCATTCAACTTTCGCTTCACTTCAGCGATATTTGGATCTTTATTGGCAAGAGCCGTGGTCCAAGCCCTGTATGCAGATTGCTTGTGGTCTCTTGCTTCTCTGCAGGGCCTATTTAACCAAGGGCGTTTGCTCTCTCCTGTTGCGATCCAGCGGTTGTCACATTGTATCGATAGTGTAGTAGCTTTACAGTGACTCGCTTAACATTAAAAAATACTGGCGTTAAACAATACTACTAAATCATGAAAAGTCGTAAAAAGGTCACACACTGAAATGAACTGCGCTCAATTCTAATTTCGCAATTCAAATAGTTGACAGTTTTGTGTGGTAACCGTAAAATGGTTCATTTCAAAACTATGAATTTCGTTGATGTCAGTTAAAAGATTCGAAAGCAGCAACATCTTCAAATCATATACACATATTTATTAATAAATACCCTATATAAAAATCTTTCCTATATAAAAGCTCGATCTTTCAATGCGAATGTATTGCTATAACAACTGCTGCGACAGCAATAAGCGAACTGAAGGTGAAGGGCTTAAATATAAGATTCCTAACCGACAGCATAGCAGTTTTGCAAGCGCTGGAACAGCAAATAACCAACAGCACACTAGTAGCGGAGTGCCAAACAGCCCTGAACAGGCTATCCACCCCAAATGCTGTAACGCTGCAATGGATAAAGGGGCATAGCGGGTCCTACGGCAATGATGCCGCGGACGAGCTTGCGAAGAGAGGCTCTGGTATGAGCGTCGATGGCCCGCTACCATTGCTACCAATCCCTTTCTCGCAACTCCGCACTTGGACACGCGAGAGATCCGCGGAACTACATAACCAAAGATGGACACAAGCCACCGACTGCAAGCAGTCAAAAGTGGTTTTGCCATCAGTAAACAAACGACTCACGAAACGTCTCCTAAAACTAGATAGAACAAGTCTAAGAACAATAATGGGGACTATAACGTGCCACTGCCCATGTTTTGCTGCCGAGGAAACGGCCGCCCACGTAGTACTGGAATGTGAGGCAGTAGCCTATCAACGATCACAAATCCTCGGTACATTACTTGCTCGCAGAAGGAGGCACCGGCCTCCCACGCACCCGCGCAGCGAACCATCGCCGCGAAGCAAGGTGGAGAGCGTGAGAACCCTCACTCCCAGGGCCGCCACAAGCTCCCGCCTCGGCGTCTCCCACGCCGGATACTCGGTGAGCGTGTGCGGACCTGAGTCCTCGCTCGCGTCGCAGTGATGGCACTCGGACGTTGGCTCTTTCTGCATCCGACGCAGATACTTTCCGAAGCATCCGTGCTCGGTGATCATCTGCGTCAGACGGTACGAGAGGCTGCCGTGTGACCTCTCTAGCCACTCCCCCATGATGGGTCTTACCGCCGCTACTACGGCGTGCCCTGTGCCTGGTCGCCCAAGTTGTAGCTCCCATTCCGCCACCATTTCCATGTGGAGCCGGGATCTCACGGCCCGAATTTCTTCGGGCTCAGGATCGTGACCCCGCTCCCGCGCCGCCTTTCGGAACCGGTATAGCGCCGAAAGGCATCTCGCTTCCAGGATCCATGGTGGCGATCCGGCGAGGAGACTCGCCGCGTTGAATGATATCGTGCGGTACCCCCTTATGATGCGAGTATGGATAATTTAATTGAATGAGGCACGAGTCTCTTTTGAACTAGTAAAAGGGCGTTTACACAATCTATCCATTTTCCTTGATCTTCCTCAGCTCGTAAACCTACGTAACGTTAGTTCATCATTTCACTTGAATTTACATTAGGTTAATAATTGCTGGGACAGATTGGATGCGAAGGCAGAGGATCGGACAAAATTACGCATATTGGGAGAGGCCTATGTCCAGCAGTGGTCTAATTGATTGATTGATTGATAACAATTGATCATGTAGGTCTCCTCAGGACACGTATCTTGGACCTAAATCGCGATACAAACGAGGCCCTGGCGCGCACTGATTGTTTTGAAATAATCTATACTTGGTGAATTAGAGCTAGTCTGCCACCGTAGCAGTCCGTGCTATCCTCAAAATATACCCAAGAAACCTGTACAGCGCGTGTAGAGCACATATTAGGTCCAAGATATATGTCCCGAGCGATAGTACCTACTGTCGATCTGATAAAGGGCACATCTATCCCCTCCTACTTCCTATTAATGTTATAAATTTTTGGATGTTTGTTCTTCAATCATGCTCTAACGGCTTATAGCTGAAATTTGGTAGGGACACGGATATAATATAGCCTAGAATAAAATATAGGCTACTTTTTATCCCGGGAAGAGGTTCCCAGGGATTGCGGGGACGGGTTCATATCCTGCGGACGAAGCCGTGCAACAGCTGGTGATCAATAAATTGATCATAGAAAATAGTACGATTAGAAGTTATAAGAAGGTCATTGAACGTACTCGCTATAATCTGATACGATATTTATATCGAAAGCATAAATCTCTGCCAAACTTGTCCAACCAGAAGTATGAATTGCTATGTTGATAGCGATATCCAATAATTAGTGTAAGGGTCCACTTGGAAGTTGTAGCATTTTTACCCGATTGCGCCAGTGAGGGTAATGTTTTACGCGCGTATGTATGTAGTTTTTTTGTTTCCCTCTACAGGCCTAACGGCCAGAGGGATTTCGATGTATGGAGTATCAAATGAAAGGTATTCACCGCCCGAGTGTCAACATATTGCCTATATGTGACATTTTACTAAAACTTCCATTATGAGCAAAAAGGGATACTTATTCTTCAAAATATTCCTAAACATTGTCTCGAGTCCAGAGCCCATTGCAATTTGACCGGGTGATCTGGCGTCGAAGTCCTACAGTGGAATGCAATAATCTAATTTCATAACATAACATAAACTCACGTCTATATCCCCGAAGGGGTTGCAGAGGTGCCAGCTAATGCAATAGGTGGCGTGCCTATTGCCATTAACGGGGCACTTATTCACCTGAGATGAATACACACATAACTTCGAAAAGTAATTGGTGTGTGGCATGGCAAAACCTGGGATCGAATACGAGACCTCGTCTCAGCAGTCCATTACCCATACTCCTAGGCTACCGCGGTAAGTCTTAATTTCATTTATAGAAATGACATTATTACTTCCAGACCGGAAGAGTCGCTAATATTGTACACAATATACTACTATTCATTTCCTTTATATTTACTTATACATACATACATACATAAAATCACGCCTGTCTCCCATAGGGGTAGGCAGAGATCACGGATCTCCATTTGCTACGATCCTGACATATTACTCTCGCTTCATTCACTCTCATTACATTCTTCATGCATGCTCGTCGGTTTAGAGTACTCCTGACCTGCCCCTTTTCTAAAACTTCCCCGATTTGGTCCAGGTATGTGCGCCTAGGTCTTCCCCTTCCGACGGTACCATCCACACTCGCCTCATACACCTGTTTCGTTAGTCTTCTTTCATTCATTCTCTCAACATGACCAAACCATCTCAACATTCCTCTCTCAATTCTCATCACTACATCTTCTATCACTCCACATCGTTCTCTTATCACGCTATTTCTCACTCTATCTTTCAAAGTCAAGCCACACATACTTCGCAACGCACGCATTTCTACTGCATTTACTCTACTCTGATGCTTTTTCTGCCACACCCAACTTTCACTACCATACATAAGAGTCGGCATCAATACTCCTCCATGTACAGCCAGTCGTGCCTTTTCGGACACTTTCCGGCTGCTCATAAAGTTGTGTAGTGCCCCATTCACTCTATTTCCAGCCATCACTCTCCTTTCAACATCTTCTTCATGCTTTCCATCTCTCGTAAACAATGTTCCCAAATATATGAACTCATTCACTTGTTCCACTTTTTCTCCATCTATACAAATCCTACACTCTGTCACACATTCATCTCTTTCAAAAACCATAACTTTTGTCTTACTAACATTCACTTTCATTCCTTTCCTCTCAAAAGCTTCATGCATAGTTGTTACCATCTCCTGCAACTCATCTGCCGATGACGCCAGTAAAACCTGATCATCAGCATAAAGAAGACATTTGACGAGTAAATTCTTCATTCTTAAACCACATTCTTTATCTTTCAAATCTTGCAAACAACTGTCCATGAATAAGTTAAACAGCCATGGTGACGCTACACATCCCTGTCTAACCCCTTTTTGGATACTAAACCATTCAGTGTATGACCCATGTATCCTCACGCAAGCTCTGGAGTCCTCATAGAGAGACTTCACAGCTCGAATAAGGTTACTGCTCACCCCATACATAGACAGTACCGACCAAAGTTCATTCCTCACCACTTTGTCATAGGCCTTTTCCAAATCCACAAATGCGCAATAGACCTTTTGACTCTTGGCCAAAAATTTCTCGGCTATGCTTCGCAATGAAAAGACCTGATCCGTACATCCCATTCCCTTTCTAAAACCCGTTTGTGCATCCCATATTTTCTCATCGGTTTCTTTCATAACTCTCTCAATCAACACTTTCGCATACAGTTTGCCGACGACGCTGAGTAGGCTAATGCCCCTGTAGTTTTTGCAGTCTTGATGCGAGCCCTTTCCTTTGTAAAGTGGAACTATACCGGCCTTACACCAATCACTTGGTACACGACCGCTAACCCAACATATGTTGAAAAGGCGGCACAACTGACTTGCTACAAGGCCCTGTCCAGCCTTCAGCATCTCGACTGTCACCTTATCATATCCCGCTGCTTTACCAGCTTTCATACTTCTTAATGCACTCACAACTTCATTCATACTAATACCACTTTTATCAGCATCAACATAGTCATCCATCACCGAGGTTAGTGCATGTACACCATCCTCTCTTTCAAACAAGCTTTCAAAATAGTCCTGCCATCTTTTTAACACACATTCCTCACCTTTTACAATACTTCCATTCTGGTCTCTAATAGCGTTCAGCTCGGAGCTCTGTGTTTCTCCTCTGGCTAAACGAATGGACTTCCAAAAGAACTTAATGTTCGTCTGGAAATCCTCAGATAACCTTTCATCAAACACGTCTTTTTGTTCCTTTTTCTTTCTAGCAATCACTCCTTTCACTATCCCTTTCAGTCTTCTATATTTATCTTTCGCTTCATCCACATTCTCAATTGTAGCTTGCTGCATTCTCTCATTAGCTCTGACTGAGAGCCAGTCAAGCCACGCTTTCTTTTTCTCACATACCAACTTTTGCACTTCTTTATCCCACCATGCATGCTTCACCTTTTGCACTTTACTTCTTTTACTTATACCACATACTTGGGAAGCCACACTCACAATCTCATCTTTGAATACCTTCCATAACTCCTCAATCTCACAAATACTATCAAGATTATGAAACTTTTCAGTTAATTTGCTTCCATACTCCTCTCTCACTTTATCTTCTTGCAAGTTTTCTACTTTTATTCTTTCTAGAACACTTATGGGCTCACGCCTTCTACGTCTCCATCCTTTAAAGAGATCACTTATACGGCACATAACCAAAAAGTGATCTGTATGGATACCCACACCGCGATATACCCTAGCGTCTAGAATATTTTTTCTCAATCTTTCATCCACTATTACAAAATCAATCATACTTTTACTGACATTCTTCGCTTCTCTTGTATACATATGAATCCTTTTGTGTCGAAACATCGTGTTTGACACACAAAGGTTCCATTCCAAACATACTTCAAGCAAACCTTTACCATTTTCGTTCACTCGTTCATCTCCGTACTTGCCAAGAACCCTTTCAAATACATCTCGTTTCAGTCCTACCCATCCATTAAAATCACCTAGCATTATGATTCTTTCATTATCCTTACATTCTCTTAATACATCTCTTAAACTCTCCCAAAACTGTTCTCTTTCTTCTTGTACTTCCTGGGACGTATTCGTACCCGAGTTTACAGGAGCATAAACCCCTACGACAAAAATACGAGTGAGTCCCACTTTCATTCTCATCCACATCAGTCTAGCATTCACACATTCGAATATATTCACACACTCAGCCATTCTAGCAGATAGGATGACACCAACTCCCTGGCAAGCTCTGTCGGTATTGGGTACTCCCGACCAGTACGCGGTGTAGGGTCCGTGCTTGGTGGTGTCACATCCTTTCCTCTTCGTCTCATTCACACAAAGCACATCAATCCTTCTTTCATCCATCATCTTACAAACATCATTGATTTTTTCTTCCATTCCTCCTCCAACATTCAACGTAGCAAAACGGCTCTCCGTGAGCCACTTTTCGCCCCCACTGGAAACGAGACGTGACGGGTGGCGTACCGCGTCGCCGCCATGCGGATGATTAATTTTTGGAATCATTGCGTTCCCACGAGTCATAGGGAAAATATGGTCCACCCCCGCAGAGCCCTTTACGGAGGTAAGGCGGAATCTCAAGTGTGTCCTGTGACCGCCAACACAGACACCCTCCGTTACACCAGCTTGCCCTCTGGTCACGAATCATTGGCACGGGTCGGCTAACACCTTGGATCGGGGTTTTTTCTCGGGTATGCTCCCTGAGAGTTGGTTTTATTTCGGAGTGACCTTCTCCTAGATGGTTGCAGACCAATACTGACGAGGCCCATCTCCCCGGTTTTGATTTCAGAGTTTTCCTTCTCTTAGACGGGTTGCAGCCCAATGCTGACGAGGCCCATCTCCCCGATCTTATACTATTCAAATACTATTCAAATTTATTATACTATTAAAATGATCATCATAAAACAAATCAGTGCAATACTTTACAGAGCTTGTCACATTTATCTCCTATTGACTTAAGTTATCTATCACGTACCTACCAGACGTAATATTGTTGCAAATAGATAGCAGAATACTGACACCACTCGTTCTTTGAGCACGTTCGATGAAATATAGTCGAGCTAATTATATCAAGGCACTTTCTCCAATCTCGTAACAACTAAACGTAAGTCTTGTATAATAATATTCTATTCATGTTCTAGTGGAATTCTTGAAAAGGATTTTTTTTGCAATGTACATAATAGAATCTAAAACTTTATTGTTGTAGTACCTACTTATATGTCTAAAATATATATCGAGTATCTATCTAGTAACCCTAACTATTATAAGGCTTAGCTCAGATTAGATACCCGACAGTCTTATTACAGACAAGGAGTGGACGTTGATCAACGAACTGTTTTATTTTATTAACTGTTGTTTCTACTATCAAAGAGTTGACCGTTATTGCTTTACTGAAAAACTACTTAATTTGCATCAATGACTGTTTAAAGATATAAACTTGATCACTTGTTCACGCTGTTCTTCACTTGGCCTAGCTATAGTTCTTATTTTCTCAGCATTCAGTTTATATTCATGCTCTCGCCACAAATCTTTATACAGTCGTATCCAGAGATACGTTTGTATCTTTGGCAGGGTTCGAGGATATTTATCAACGGATATATATCAAACTGAGTTCGACGATATAATGTCCTTATGTTGTTATATTTATTTTTTTAATATAAGGTTTCGGTCTCGCGTCTCCCCACAGTTCTGTTATATTTGTTCTACTGGCTTGATTTTTGCGTAATGCTTTACAGATTTTTGTTTTCGGCTTTAATATAACACTTGACATTTACAAGGGGAGATACGACTACTCAAGATAGAATTTAAAAAATAATTAAAAATAAAAACCGACTACTTAAAATATCAAAATGTCACTTTTCCCTAGAATGTTTGGTTAGACTAAATAGCATACGACCACGACTATCTTTGATTTTTTTTTTATTTAATATTTTTTAGAGAGCGATTTTAGTTTACAGTATTGGGGTTTTAAACTTAATTTTTTATTACATTATTTTAGGGAAAGCAGTAGATACATATTTTGAAATGTGCTAATTAAGGCCTTTCAGTTGATACCAAGCACGGTATATTTATCTCAATTTTATTTTTTAACACATTACTTTATGAGTGCTAGAGGGCGCCACAACAGATTCAGTAACACATTATATAGCCTATAACCAGCGGACGACTAAGACATTTCTAACGATACCTCATTTGTCCAGTTCTAATAAATGGTTGAGGATCTATGAGGGAACAGATACACCTACATACATGCATACATACGATTATAGCCTGTCAAAATCATAACCCTCCTTTTGTTTCGCCGTAGTCGAGTAAAAATAAGTTTAATGTCTCCCCAACCGTCCTGATTCTCCTCTAGGGGGGAACACGAGACCGAAACCAATTCTAATGTTTTTAGTTGACTTTGTCTTATAGAAAATCGTTTTGATCTTATTAGGTACCTGCCTAAGAATACCTAACAACCTACCTAAACTAAAATACCTAACTACCAAAAATGATTTTAATGTTAAAACATTAAAATCATTTTTAGGTAGTTAGGTATTTTATTTTCATTTGGATACCAATCCAAATTAAATAAAACTAAGCCTGGAGTGCATGCGCTCCAAATTAAGTTAGGTATAGGCACCTACACGTCATTAGGTTTTGTAAATAAAAAAAAGCTAGGTGATCAGCACAAATTATGAGTTTGGACTTTATAGTAATACCTAATTAACAATAATAATACAATACAAATACAAAATAATACAAATGAAAGTGCTTTGAACTCTTCTTCGTGTCTTGATATTGATTTATGCTAATTGAAATATTCGATCAAGTTTATTATCTTTAAACGAAAAACTGGCACCAAGCAAAATTTATTATTTTTATATTTATATCGCCATCGCTTCAATAGTACTTGGTGTGGTGATGTATTTTCTGATGGTGTCAAACTGAAGGACCATTTCAACTATGACATAATTGACATGATATCACCATCATCTAAGCAAGACTGACAGACTCGAGGTCCGCTCTCTTCTCCATAATTTGGGGTACTTGACTTTTACGGTAATGACAGCTGTCTGACTGACCCGCCAACTTCTTTACCAATCAGCAGAATTTCCTGCTTTCAGGTAAGGTTAGCTTAACTCCGAGGGTCTTGGTGAAGCCATATACGAGCCTTCACTGTCATAATTGACATTCCTATTTTCACATACTCAATTAACAGCTTCCATCTTGTTTAAAAGCCTCCCAAATCTTATCTTCACGATACCAAAACGAGAGACCTTTTCTCACCCGTGAATTATTTATTTCACATGGTGTCTACCTTCTACGTTTTTGGACTTTAATTTCATGAGATGTATGTGTTTCAGTTAGTGACTGTCTTTAGTCATTAACTAAAACTCTTTGAATTCGACCAGTCCCTGAAACATTGAACCATGATGTTTAGCAGTATTTGGCACTTATTCTGAAGTTCTTCCGGTGCTCTTGGAGATAAAAATACTCCAATGGATTAATAAGTAAACTTAAAGAAATGCTCTAAATATTTTTTATTCACATTAACTGCACCAGTAATAGTGTTTAGCTCTCTACATATCTGTACAAGCGTCCCGTGCGATACTTGATAGGGTCACCACTTAACACCACAGAATAGATAATAGTAATACTAAATTAATCCCATACGATATCATAATAATACACACTGTTTTATCTTATCACTCTTATACCTATCCATTACTGAAATTCGAAAGCAATAACTTGGAAATTATACAGCTCCAATAACATAGATGTTTTCAAACAAACCTCTTTGGTATCATAGCAACCTGCTTCAGTCATTTGTTGTAAGTAAAAATATTCACGTCAAAGTCAACGAAATTACGGGAAAAATGAAGAAACTATCTCCTGAGCTGACTCCGGCAAACGGGTCTGTGGATACGGTTGGTTGGTTCCGAATACTTCGACTGTTAAGATGTTATTACGATATAAGACGTCAGTTTCCCCAAAGCCGTTCAGTCGGTACCGAGTGTTAGCGCGCGCAAGGTTCGCCATGCGCGTTCTTAAATATGCATGTGTTGTGTCAGTGTGTGCGTTGTTACAGTGCGCGCACGCATCTACGTCGTTGACCTCGCAGAAGATGGTCTTCGTCTACCCGGCGGTGAGGAGAGACGAGAGCGTCGTCGACGACTACCATGGCACTAAGGTATGTTAATGATTTATTTCACTAGATTTTTAGATTTACCTAATTAGTAATTTTATAGCTAGAGGTAGTCTAAAACGGTACATGCAAGTTGAGTTGCTTTATTCATTAATTTTTTATAGCACATTTAATATTTATTACATATAAATGATAATAATCTTTTTAAATCATACTATTTAAGTCTATATATAAACATACAGAAAATCATAAACTCACGCCTATATCCCCGAAGGGGTAGGCAGAGGTGCTAGCACCCACATTTCGCCAATTTATGTTTAGATCCCAATGTAATAGGTGGCGAGCCTATTGCCATTAACCGGGCACTTATAAACCTGCGATAAATACACACAACTTCGAAAAGCATCGAAAAGTCATTGGTATGTGCCATGGTAAACCTGGTATCGAACCCGAGACCTCGTCTGAGCAGTCCATTACCCATACCACTAGGCTACCGCAGTTATAATAAATATACAATACTAAATAAAAACTATAAGTATATATATGTAGGTAAAAGTCGTCAATGAATTCCTCTGAATCGCATGCCTTGTGTTAGCGTTCCCAGAAGACGGGCAGCATTGCCACGTTGAATACCAATGCTTTTTCTCTGACCTAAGAAAAGACCAGCCTTCTGGTCACGTGAAACTTCGCAATCTCCCTGAAGAGATTGCGGGCCCTCGGACCCCATGGCCCAAACATTTCGACTCTCCGAAAAAATAAAAACGATAAAATTCATAATCTCCACTGAGATGACTATTTGCGCCACTTTAGAAGAGCCTCTGCAATATGTTATACTGATGTAATGTTTATAAATACATACATACATATAATCACGCCTTTATCCCTCGTGGGTTAGGCCTAGGTGAATAATTAACACCCACATTTCATTTATGTTGATAAATAGTTGGCAATTTGTTACGAGCTGTTCAATTAAATCGCGACCATCGATCAATTGATATTATTGTAATTAGTGTACTTCTCTAAGATGATAATTGGGTAAGTCTTCGTCTGTAGAACGCACTACATGTGAACATGTATAAATTCTCTTAATTTTTTATATACTTACAACATCTTGTTTTCTTATATAAATATAATCTTGAATATGATAAATAACTTGTTATACCTATTATATACTTCGTATGCCTTATCCAATTTAAATATTATGTTCATTTCTACATTAGCAAATGCTCGGCATGCGTTACAAATGTAAAAATACTTGCAATGCCTCTTTTATTTTTATTTGTGTTAGAAACCTTGACGATCAAATGCTCAACTTACTAAAGTTTAAAATACGTAGAACCGCATAATGGGCGAACAAACAAAGAACCATTAATTTTATTTGTGTTGTGGTCGCCTAATAGTAGATATTCACCATTGAGTTTCAAGGTGGGATAAAAAAAACAATTAAATTGCTTTTAGTTGATACGCTTCTTGATCCTATATAATATTCCCGGTTGCTTCTAAACCTTCCGCTTTGAGGCCTAGGGTTGCTTTCCTACTCCTTCTAACCCTTTCTAGGGTTTCGTACCTCAAAAGGAAAAAACGAAACCCTTATAGGACCAATTCTGAAGAATATATAAAGGTATCAATTTGAATTTCATACCACTTACTCGGGTCTAAAACCTTTTGAAACTGTACAAAAATCAAACTTCTAAGTCAACGCATTCAAAATATATTATAGTTTATATAGCTTAAGTTACGGAAACCTCGGTGCGCGAGTTTGAATCGTGCTTGACCGGCTTTTTTATTTGGCGTATTGGTTATTAGCGTCTACTCTCTACTGCCATCCGATCCTCCAACCCTGAAAGAAAAGCCTGCGCCAAAGCCGCGTCCATTGTTCGGCAAGTATACCGGCTGCCTGGTAAGGTTAGCTTGGATTCTATAGATATTGATGGGGCTATGTAGTATTACCCTATTTAGTAACAGTAAAGATCGTTAAAAGTTACTAAACTAAGTATACTTAGATTAGCCTCTGCCTAACCTTCCGGGGATAAAGGCGTGATTATATGTATGTAGATTAGAAATATAATATAGAGTAGTGTTGGTACTTAAACTATCATGGTCACTCACATCAGTATCAAAATAAACGGGATATTTACCATGTTTCATTGTTTTGAGTTTCCGATATTTCGGCGCTGTTGCAAGTACCCATGATCACGGAGGAACTGGAGTAGTGGCGGTGAACAGAGAAAAAGTTTTTTCTAGGAGTAATTATATCGATCTACCCTCTTTCGAGTTCTTTTACTACGCGTATCTGCACTACCACTGGTTTCACTCTCACTACAAAATCGAACCCGATCTCGATCACGACACACGGTGCTTACTGTATCCACTCGCGATTTTGTTTTGGCTTGTTCCCGGTTGTTTTTGCAAAGACGGACCACTGTATTCCAGACGTTCGGCAGTTGAAACTTATCCCCATATTGTGGCGTTCTGTCGAGAGCATCTGAGGTTTATGTAGCTCGATCCAGTGGTTCGTACCGAACTCCAATTGAGCGATTGCAGATTTATGCAGTTCATAAATCGATATAATTACTCTTAGAAAAAACTTTTTCTCTGTTCACCGCCACTATTCCAGTTCCTCCGTGATCATGGTGCTTGCAACAGCGCCGAAATATCGGAAACTCAAAACAATGAAACATGGTAAATATTCCGTTTATTTTGATACTGATAGAGTAGTGTTTTTGAAAATTGTCATTAAATACAATATATGGGTGGTTATACGCGTGGTTCCCGGCGGAGTAGAATTTGAACTACCCCATCTCTTCCCATGCGGTGTCGTACAAAGCGACTAAGGAATGTTTAACGATTTAACGGATTAAGGGATGTTTAGCGACTGTTTAACATCAGACAGATATATATACCTACAGCCGAGACTTAGAGTCAACTGCATGGCTTGAGTCAACAATAGTGCCCGGAAGACGGCAATAGACTCACCCCCAATAGGGGGTGAGCCTATTGTCGTCACATACTAACATAAAATGTACATAAACATAACATAATACGACGTCACGTCACGTAATAACGTGGGACCGAAATCATTGATTGGTGAAATATGGGTGTTAATTCACCTTTGTCTAAACCACTTTTATTCTATATATTTATCTTTATATCCTACAGTACGTCGGCCAACGAATTGCCACTTGTCTAGGGGGCTGAGCTATCTAATGCTGTGTTTCCATGGCGCGAGGCTTCACAGACGCATTTACTATGAAAAACGTGTTTGCAGTATCACGGACGAAACTCTTTGCAAGGTGCGTGATCCGTGAAATCGCACACGCGTCTCTGAAATCACGGATCGTGGAAAGGGGCCCTAATGAGTACTTATTCCGATGGATGCAAAGTGCAAACGAGATGCGAAACCTAAGCTTATGTTATTTGACCTACGGACCTACGGATAGTTTATCTAATTACCCTGTCTACATACTAGTACCTAGCAGTGTTTCGCTAATTTGACTTGCATTTAAACCAACTGCTGTTTTAAAGATAGATACAAGTTTGACAGCAGGCGGAACCTATTATTATATTATATTTTTTCGGTATATGATTGGCAATATAGAATACACTCTGCAATTAAACTTGTTGCTTTTTGACAGCAGTGGGACTTACTTTTTTCGATATTTTAGATAGCAAGTCGGTTTTCTTGTTTAATATATTTTAATTGCAATTAAAATTGGCCACTTATCCACCTTTCGATGAGTAAAGAAAATGTACGTTATAAGCTACTTTTGTTATATTGAATTTAAAAATAACTGGTCTTATTATTGTTTTGCAATTTACGTATTAAATATAGAAACAACGACCATTCAAAAAACCTATGTGGATATCAATAATTATAGTATAAGGATTAATTGCAGAGTAGCAAAGAGTTATTAGCTTAGTAGCCAAAACATAATTAACGTATTGAGCGACTTTGTCTAAAGTCACGTGTTTTTGCACTTTTAATTGAGCAAAATTCACAAGCGTTTATGTTAGGTTTAACCAGTCATTTGTGACGAGGTTAAATCGTAACAAACAATTTACGAGGCATATAAATAGGCTTTGATTACCCGCTGTTTTCATCGATCGCGTAGTTTATATCACGTTTAGTACGTGAAGTACATAAATATTAATTACCTTTGATTGTCCGACATTTCGAGGAACTAACATCGATCGATATTATAAGAATGTATTCCACACGAACGTACGTATTTACCTCGTCGTAGCACTGTATAATCACAAGCTGGTCACGTTAGTTATCAACATAAATATGTATAATATTTGTATAAATTACTGAAGTTTAAGATGGATAAATAATCATATAGTCCTTTCTTACAATGAGATCTAAGAATCGCTAAGGAAATGACCAAAAAGTAGAATGGCACGTTCAAGTTCCACCGCTTGGCTGGAAAACTTCACAGAAAACGACATGTCCCAATACTAACTTTGCTTAGAGTTGTATTTCTGCTGGTGACCAAGATCGCAGGTACTTTAGCTAGAACTCTTTTATTTTGTGTAGGATTTTTTGCACTACGTCGCCGTCGCCTAGCGTGTAACCCTAGCCCATTGCGTTGCGATACATTCATATTGAATTCGAGCCGAGTAAAACCACACGGATGTCCCCAACGGTCTATTGCCAGAAAGAACGGTTCGTGGAGTAGACTAGTGCCAGGCTTCGACAGATGCCCATCAGGATTTGTTAGAAACTAGCAAGACGCTCCCACCCTAGGGCGAACCGTAGTAGCGGCGGTAAGACCCATCATTTGGAAGTGGCTAGAGAGGTCACACGGCAGCCTCTCGTACCGTCTGACGCACGCACATGATCATCGAGCACGGGTGCTTCGGGAAGTATCTGCGTCGGATGGAGAAAAAGCCAACGTCCGAGTGCCATCACTGCGACGCGAGGGAGGACTCGTAGCCGCACACGCTCACCGAGTGTCCGGCGTGGGAGACACCGTGACGGTACCTTGTGGCGACCCTGGGAGTGAGGGTTCTCACGCTCTCCACCTTGCTCGCGAAGATGGTCGGCTGCGCGAATGCGTGGGCGGCCGGCGCCTCCTTCTGCGAGCAAGTAATGCTCGTGAAGGACGAGGCGGGGTGGGAGCGGCAGCGGGAGCGACGAAGGATCGCAAGCCAAGCTGCCCGCGTACGAAGGCAACTCGGGCGTCGGAGGTCGATGAACGACCTCCGCCCCCGCTCCGCTCATGGCGCAGGCCTGGGGGTGACAGGTGGAGCCGCCTGTCACCCTGGCAGAAGCAGGCCGCGGCGGCGGCGCGACTTGCGCGCCTCCCCGTTTCCAGGGAAGAATTGGGGACTCTGTAGTCCCCACACCTGGAAGAGAGCCAGATCGTAAGAGATGGCCCTGGGTCGGCCGGGGTGCGAGGGATATGCCTGTCAACCTCACCTTCGGCAACCAAAAACGACCCACAGGCGGCGTGCGTTTTGGTCGGTTCGAGTCCGATATACCTCTTCCACAGGCTCCGTTGGAGGGGTAACCGTGGGAATAATACGCACGTAAAAAAAAAAACGCTACCACCCTCCCTTAAGCCAGGTAACACAAGCCCATTAGTAACTGTTTATCTTTTATTAATATTTTTCGATAGAGCTGCTTTTCTAACTTTTAAACTCTCGCGTTCATGATATACAATGATGAGATGTACCTATACCCTGAGAGCTGGTTTTTTTTTACAAAAACTGACTTACTATACCGAAATTACGCAACTTCAACTCAAAAAAAAGCTCTCGTTTGGCTTCACCCTTAAGGTTGATTTCATAATGTTGCTATGGTTGTTAGAACGTCTGAGAACGTACTGGGAACTTATTAGGTTCGTATATTATTGTCTTCTCATGATTACACAATTTATAACGATGTCCTATACTATATGGGCACTTGAACAATAAATTTATTCGATAATACGACGTCAAGATAGCTAGGTATTTGTCCTCAGTATCATAATATTCTTCTGTTTATTTGAAACTTAACAATCGACAATACCTACGTTTATTTTACGATCAATTATTGTTTGTGTGTAGTTCGTGATAATATTTATATTAAAATTGTTAGTTCATTTGTATGGGAATGATGATTGATGATGATGACTCATACATAAGTCCATAAATCAAAGATGATTGTAAATACAGCGGTAGGGTTTTTTTTACATCGATCACGTGTAACGTTTAAAACTGTTCATCAAATATTTTTATTGTGAACGTAATATTTTATATCTGGTTTCGACATTCCTCCATGAAACCTACCATACAGGTTCAAGTTAACATGAAACAGCTTCCAAGCGTTAACCTTCCGCGAACTTCAAAGAAGAGCTTTTGGTTCGTAACTTTAATACTCCTAATATTGACAATAGCACCTTTAATAACGGTACATTTATTTGAAAACTAATTAAAATAATGCTAAGCTACACAATGTAATAACTGTATTACCGTATTTTATACAAATAAAATTAACATAAACATAAAAACATTATGAATATAATTGGCAACAAAAATCTATGCATAATTCGCTGGTGAGGAGGCCGCGAGGTCCAAAACACTTTGAATGCTAACAAAAAATACTATTTATGTACAATAAAGGTATTTTGACTATAGACCTTCAGATATAGCTTTCTCACATTTGAGTAGATAATAATATTAAAGGACAAAAGCTTGTAACTAGCTACAATGCCGTAATATGAAGATTTTTTAAATTCTTGTCTCAATGTTTCTTATTGGTTTCAAATATATTACTGGTGTACTGAACAAAGTTTGACCAGACGGTCTAGAAACTGCTCAGTGTATTTTTTAATAAAATTGAAAATGCCATTGCATTCCATAACTTTCGTCATCGAGCTGTTTATTGTTTTGTTTTTTTTTTATACCACTTAGGTGGCGAACAAGCACACGGCCCACCTGATGGGTAATGGTTACCGTGGCTTATGGACGTATGCAACACCAGGGGTCTTATACTCGCGCTGCCGACCACGACGAAACCTTCTGATGCCCCTCTTGAAGAACCCCATATTGTAGTTGCTTGGGAAAAACGCAGCCGGGAGGTTATTCCACAGCATGAGTGTGCGTGGGATAAAGTTTTTTTCATACCGCACAGTGCGCACCGTCTCAGTTCGCAATGTGTGAGAATGAGTTCCCTGCCTATGGCGAGAGGTGCGATGATAGAATGTAGCTGTGGGCATCTTGTCAAACAATCCATCTGAGCACAAACCATTGTAGTTCCACACTACCTGCGAGTACCTATAGGATTGTCAACCAGCCTCAACGCCCGTCTTTGCACCTGGTCGAGGGAGTCAAGCTGGTATGCAGGCGCTCCAGCAAAAAGGTGACAGCAGTATTCCATGTGGGGCCGGACCTGTTGCTGCCCCGCAGTGAAGTACTGCTTCGCCCTGTTAAGTACTCCAAGTTTCATTGATGCCAACTTAACCTTGTCCTCCAAATGATTCCGGTACTGGACGTCGCTGGAGATATCGACACCAAGGATCCCAATACTCGAGGAGATGGCAAGCGGTGTGCCCAGGAAATGCGTCGCTACGCGCTGTATTCGCTTATGGAATGGACTTCCGACATAAATATACCAAGTCAAGTTTGCCTCCTAAAAAGATATAGTCCGGTTAATTTAGACATCCGAGCGTATAATAATTCTCACCCAGCTCAAAGTTAGTAGAATTTTTCAAAATATGAAAAGTAAAATGTCCTCATCGATCTGATACCTGGCGAAATCGCTATCGATTTCTATTTCTTCAATGCTCTTCATAGTTTTGTTCCAAGTTCGTCTGGTGACCCCTCTTAGTATTCGTACTTATTAATCTCATTTAAAAAAATGGTGATTTGACTGACTAGTCAAATAAATTACTTATTACTAAACGTCAAAACGGTATAAGAAAACTTGTATGAAATAAATTATTGCGACGTTATAATATTTAATACTCAACACAACAACAAAATCAATGTTATGACCAGGACGTAGGTACCTACAAATGAACTCGCATCACAGAACATTTCGATTTTGACATAGCCACTTAATTGCTAGCACAAGGGTATTCACGGAAATTTACATTCAGCAAAAAATATGTTCAAATTATACTTAAACCTCTTTTTTCTGATATGCGATTCTAGAACAAGGAAAATACTGTTTTTGTCTTATGACCTCATGCATGGCATTCTCTTTATCTATATACATCTATTAATACAAAAATAGAACTGTCTGTTTGTAAAATAATTAAAATAACAGGATTTTAATAAATGTATACACGGTTCTTAAATAAGAATACAATTTATTAAAGTTTTGTTTGTCTAGGTATTTAAACTGTCGTAGTCACTCACATAAGTGTTAAACCATGATCACGGAGGAACTGGAGTATTGCCGGTAAACAGTGAACAGCGCCGAAATATCGGCAACTCAACAGTACATCAATCATCATCAATCTCTGTTCTTACAGGATCGGCAGCACGGATGTGACTCCACTGGTGTTACACACGTTCATAGGTCATGGTAACCACTTTCCATCAGGTGGGCCGTGTGCTTGTCTGTCACCTAAGTTGTATAAAAAAAATACAAATGTAAATATCCCGATAGTTTTAATACTTTTGTCGGTCTGTTAACACTACCTCAGAACGACCGGGGCTTTTTTTATAAGATTCAACTGACAGATAACTAATACTTTCCAATAAGATACTGATGCCTCGGTTGTGAAGCGGAAATTAGTGCCGTTAGTTAAAATTCTCAGTAGCAGTAAAGAGTTCAGGGAAACGTTTGACTATTACGTGCGGCCCGATAACATACTACATTTAAAATATAAATATGTATGTAAATCATAGGAGACAAGTCGTATTATTCTTATGTTCGTTGTATTTTTGTTTTATTCGGCCTAGACAATAGTAATCTTTATGCTAAGCATGCAAAATCAGGTTTTGAAGGCTTTCCTGTATTCTGTCAATGGCATGTTGCCAGATTTATATTGAATACAGAACAATGTTTTATGAAAGTTACCAAACAAAACATAATCTAGTAGTTTCTCAAGGAAGCGGCGGACTAAGGCCTCCAGCTGTCTACGCTTTGAAATTGCTAATACTACGAATTTTCTTTAAAAAAAAAAGCTATCGTAGTTTGTGAAAGTGTTTCGGCTGATCGAACCTAGCTGCAATTTAGAACGGATTAAAGTCTAGAATAACACGGCCTACTTTTTATCCCTGAAATTGATCCCTATTTGGAAATCCTTATTCCGATACGGAAACAGGATGGCAATTCCAGCTGGTGATTAAAATATCCGTATATCATTCTGTTAAGTCACACCATGTGTGCTTTAACGGACGCATTGCAGCAAGCAATACTTACATGTTGCAACTAATTATTATCTAATCTGTCAAATCTGAGGTAGTACTATTATCTTGAAAATTGGTATACGAGGCGTTATTCTTACAAATAGATGTGGAAATAATCGCACAACACAAAGGAGGCTAGAAATCACGTTTGACTTAAAATGTCTAAAACACTTCAGTTCATGTGACAGTAAGTAGGTATAAAACGATTAAAGATCAGGGCATTCCATGATCATTCATTAATGATCAGTCAGGCCCATTGGCCTGACTTACAAAGACTGGTGCCCTTGTAGTTCACAGCTACTGTGTGATTGTTCACTACACTTGCTGTGAACTACACTCGAGAGCAATGAATCCGGGTCACTTAAAGAATGTTAAAAATCTCGGAAACTAAAAATGATAGGTTAATGCAATAAATTGTATTTAATAGACAATGTAATACTCCTTAAATGAAAGTAAAAAAAATATGAGTCACCATACATTTTATTAACACAAAATTACATAAAGAAAAAAACTGCTGATCTCTCCTTAAAACAAAAATAGGAAACATGAAATTTTTGAACTTTATTACGATTTTCTTGAATTTTAATACTTCGTATTGCCTCCTCGTGCTTCCATTACTGCGTTTACGCGGTTTGGCATGCTGTACACCAAGTTCCTTATACGATTTTGGGGAATATTCTCCCATTCCTCTGTGAGAGCAATTTTGAGCTCACGAAGCGTGATTGGGGGAGGGTTTCGTTGTTTTACGCATCTGCCTAGCTCGTCCCAAGCATGCTCGATCGGGTTGATATCCGGGCTGCGCGCTGGCCACTCCATACGAGTAATGTTCATCTCTTGAAGGTAGTCATTCACAATCCTACCTGTATGAGGTCTGGCATTGTCATGCATAAATATAGCATCCTCACCTAAATTGACCATAAATGGACCAACGTGATCATTGAGGATTTCTTCCACATATCTTACGCTAGTTAAAGAGCCGTTTTCTATGATCACCAGCTCTGTGCGACTTTCAGAAGAAATTCCGGCCCACACAAGTACAGACCCACCACCGTAGGCTACTTTTTCTTCGATGCATGCTTGCTTGAATCTTTCCCCTGGTCTTCGATACACTCTGTGTCTTCCATCGTGCTTGTAGAGCATAAATTTTGATTCGTCGGAGAACATAACTTTTGACCAATCTTCAATACTCCAATTTACGTGGCTCTGGGCATAACTTAGTCTCGAAATACGATGCCCACGCTCCAGTTTAGGGCCGTTTGCAGGTCTAAGGGGTTTTAAGTTAGATTCAGCAAGCCGACGTCTTACTGTCCATGCACTTGGGTTACTTCCTCCGAGGCGTCGAAACTGATTGGTGAGTTCAGTTCCTGTGAGAAAGCGATTTCGAAGCATGGTGTTCACCAAGTATCGGTCTTCTCGTGCTGTGGTACACCTGGTTCTGCCCGTTCCTGGTCTGCGTAGGTTAGAACCAGTTTCTTCGTAACGTCGGAGAACTCTTTGTACTGTTGACAGCGACACACCGACAGTCCTGGCTGTATCGCGCTGACTCCGGCCGGTTTCCAGCATTGTAAGTATTCTGGTGCATTCTTCAGGCGTAAGCGACATAATTTCAGCTTGATTAATGAATATAGAGCACTATCAACATGGTTTATGTACCCACATAAATGACAGATTACAAACAAAAGCAACACCAAATGCTGTAATTTCGTAGTTCCATCTTCGAAAGTGGCCCTTTTTCAAATTTGATTTTTTTATGATATAACTTTACAATAACTAAGAAGTTTTAATACCTTCATTTAAGGAGTATTACATTGTCTATTAAATACAATTTATTGCATTAACCTAGCATTTTTAGTTTCCGAGATTTTTAGGATTCTTTAAGTGACCCGGATTCATTGCTCTCGAGTGTATAAGGATCCCAGTCTTGTCACATAGGATCCTCTCCAGAGAAGAGGCAGGCGAGCACAGGCATGTGGGGCTATGCCTGTGCTCGCCCTTCATCTACAAGAGCCCAGATGAATAATATCTTGATTTCTTCCCACAGGCACAAATGGCATTACAGGAAGTCTCTACTTAAATGAGAAATTATTTTTTTGCCCGTAGGCCCATGGAACTCGTGTCACTAATTTCACATTTGCTACATACATAAATACTATAGCAAAATTGAAATTAGTGACGCAGTCTGTATTGCCATTCGCGAGCCTGCTAAAGGTTGTTGACCGTTGGACCGCTTTTCGCATATATTCATTATAATATATAAAAACTAAAGATTGCAATGTGGGCATCAATGAAATGTATTATTATTAGCTTGTGTTTTGGAAATCTCAGGTAATATTGTCGTTATTTTAAACTGGTTATTTTTTCCAATAAAAAAAAGATATGAAGATAAGAACATAATTTGGGATATCTATAAAACATTAACAAAAATGACTCCTTGATGCTTCAAACATTTTAATGATAGCAAGCTGCTCGAAATAACAATAACTGGATTTTACCAGTGAAAATTTGTTCCATTAAATGTGATTGTGTTTGTTCCTATCATAATTAAATCGGATTTAATGAAATCAATAAAATAAATTCAATTCTATTGTATTACCCTACCAATAGGCAAGTAGGTCCCTGATGCCGTAGCCCCAAGTTTCATCCCATTTAAAATTTACTCATCATGTTTATTTTCTACATCACTTATGGTTGTCATGTAGTGTGTCAAGTTTGCCGTACAATACATCGTGTCAGGTAGAACAAATAAAAGAGCACTCTGGAGAGAGTACTTCTTTATTTACTCTACATAAATACTATTCACGAGCCAATTGCTGTTCTAATCTGAAATGAATTTTGCGTAACTGTAAACTTAATATATAGGTATAATACAATTATGTTATAGATATTGGATGGAATTTTAAAGCAATTAGTATGCTAACTATTCAAATCGATTACGATATAGAAAAATTGGATCGGTTCAGGCGGGATTTGAACCTGAACTACGAACGAATATAGGTAGATGGCTCCCACCGTCGCCGTAAGACGGATATATGTATAGAAGAATTTGGATGGTTTCGGACGAAGTTTCTGTGGCTTAGTGGTCAGAGCGTTCCCCCTGTAAGGGAAATATCGTGGGTTTGAATCCCGCCTGAGCCGATCCATTTTTTTCTAAATCTTAATCGATATTATAGATATGTCTAATTGCAATTCATTACATACCACATTCATTTTAACGTAAGTAGTTAATTTATTGTAAGCATAAACACCGACCTCTTCGCTTTTATAATTTTTAAACCAAACACATTCCTGAAAATGTTTGAATAAGATTATCAACATTGGGCGCACTGTTACTCGAACGTGACTAGTATTTTACGCTTATTGCACTATAAAAATAAATAATGTATATTCAAATTCTAAAAGTCTCACCACTATGGGTGCCCAAGATCGCGCGAAGTGAAGGAGGAAAAGCCGGCAGGCGGACCTTGAGCTTCGAGTTCACCTTAGCCTCGAATGTATTCAGGAAAATACGTTTTTATGGTGATGATGAAGAATGTGGTATAGTAATTGTTTGCCACATAATTTGACCTAAGTTGATGATAACTTCGCCATCTGCCGGGCTTGATGCTATCGAAAGAATTGCAGTGATGATAAAATATAGTGAATTTAGTCTGCTAGTGGGGTTCCCTGTTCGACTATGAAATGCCATTAATGTAGTAAGCAGTCGTGCCACATACTGCTAATAATGTACTGCGAGCTATATTGGTTTGATCCTTAACTTTACGAGTAAAATTTATGACATTACCGGCCTTGTATTCAATATTTCAACGGTTATATTGCTAACCAAAGGTAATATGGTCAATGCTGACTAGGTTAGCTTATTAGTCAAGATAGACGTAGTTGTCTTGTTTCTATCGGTCAATTAGCCTACCGCAGTCTCCTCTCTAGGGCTCGTTGGATGCAACGGCCATCGGTCCTTCGACAGATGTGGCCAGCCTACTGCCACTTCAGCAGTCAAGTTGTCTTATTTGGTCTTGAGAATTTTGAGATATTTTTTATTATGTTAAGAAGAATGGGGGTCTTCAATACTACAGATTTCTTTGGTGTGTACCATGATTACAGCATATATTATATCTCATTCGATTGTTGTTGCATGTTTTTACACCATTAAGATTTCACTCATGTATAGAGATCGTGTTTATGTATTCAATTTTACTCAATTAATTTCATTCAGTGATTCCCAAAAGTTAGTGGTAGTGGAAATTAATTTTAAGATTGATTTTGAGCCTGTATCTAATTGTATCCCCTTCGTTCACAGATCGTCGACCCTTACCGTTGGCTAGAAGACCCAGATTCCAACGAAACCAAAGAGTTCATAGAGGCAGAGAACAAAATTACAAGGCCGTACCTGGACGCGTGCCCGGTCAAGAGTGACATCAACCAAAGACTGACAGAGCTTTGGAACTACCCCAAATACTCGTGCCCCTTCAGACGGGGTAACAGATATTTCTTCTTCAAAAATACTGGATTACAGAATCAGAAGTAAGTTTACGTTTTTGATTACGCATAGATTGATATACCACACATATACACAGGACATATATCTTGAAGCTAAAATGTCCTCTATATACGCGTACACATTTCTGGGGTGTCTTTTGGGGATAGCACGGAGTGCAGTGGCGGTTGACGAGCTCAAATTCACCAAGTATAGATTATTTCAAAACAAGGACCTAAGTTTGTCTCACAATTTAGGTCCATAGTATGTATCCCGAGGTACCTCATAACATAACATAAACTCACGTCTATATCCCCAGAGGGGTAGGCAGAGGTGCTAGCACCCACATTTCGCCAGTTTATGTTTAGGTCCTAATGTAAGTAATAGGTGGCGAGCCTATTGCCATTAACCGGTCACATATAAACCTGCGATAAATACACACAACTTCGAAAAGTCATTAGTGTGTGCCATGGTAAAACCTGGGATCGAACCCGAGACCTCGTCTCAGCAGTCCATTACCCATACCGCTAGGCTACCGAGGTACCATAGTACGTTTAATTGCATAGGTACCAAGTAAAATACACACAAACACTGGGAAGAGGACATTAAAAGAGTTACCGATCCAGAGTAGATGAGGATAACGACAGAGAGATAGATGGAAGTCTTTAGAGGAGGCCTTCCTCGAAAGACAAGCTGTTAATTAAAAGATAAACCAAACCGATCGTCAACTTATTTAGTAATTTTTGAACATTGTATTATTTTAACAGCAATAACGGCTTATTTATTATTATAATAATACACACAAATAACGTTCGCAAGCTAGGTCATAGAAATCGCTTATCATCTCGGTCGTTCGTTCGACCGTGTGCTTTTTGTAACGAGTAATAAGACCGACAATAATACTATTCAGAAGTAGAATGCGATATTACCACGTACAAATCAAGGTTTTCAACCCATAATGTGAAAGTTGATTCATTCCCCGTTAGGTCTAGTTATAGTCTTGTTCGCTACGTCCATTACTCTGATAGTCAAATCCGTTTAGATTAGAAAACTGCAACAGGAAGGTCATCAGTAATTACGCTTTATCAACGCTTAGGGAAGAGCACTATTTAGTCCTCTTCTTTTCATGTTCAACTACATGATTGTTATGTGCAACTGCATTAGTTTTGTCTGTAAGCTGCTTTATTTGTTCTAAAATCTAAATTAATACACGCATATCTTGTTTTTTTATTTATGTTTAAAGTTCTTAAAAATAAAGAAACAAATATATCGATCGTTCACCGATCATAAATAATCGCGGGCGATCAAGATCGAGAAAAGAAATTAAAGGAATTAGGATTTAAAAAAATTGTATGATGACCAAATGTTAGTGTCGTTTTAATAGATTGTGGACTGCTGAGGAAAATCACATTATCGATCGACGACGGAAACAAACTGATTATAATGCAATACACGTTTACAGACTTATGTCCGTACGTGTAAGGTTGTTGTTCTCACATAAACAAGGCCGTCACATGCAAATGCATTGTAGCATGACTAGTTTCTAATCAAAGCTTTATTAGTACCATTACTAAGTTTGCACTAGACGGATAATTGAAAAAAAAAAGAATATATAGTAACATAATATTACATAAGACGTTTAATGGCAGTACCTAGAGGAAGCCTGTGAATTATGTAATGGCAGAAGTAAGACGTTAAGTCCTGCAGAGTCCAGAGGCAAGAGTAACTTGACACATAAAAATAGTATACATATAACGAAGGATTCATCATCATCATCACTGTACACTCCCAATGTTGGGAGACTTTGGCCTACTGTTTCCACGCTGGCCAGACGGGTTGGTACAGGGTTTTATTTCGAGTTTTCCTTCTCTCGCAGTGATATCTGCTAATTGTTCCGTTAGTCGCCCTTCTCACCCTTCGGATGAGATAGGGTGGCGATACTTGTATTCTTTCACCGTCACCACACAGATGATTGATGAAAATACATGAAAACCATAAAATAACGTCAATATTAACTGCTCAGTTGCAATTTTTTATTAAATAAGTTCGGCTAAACTATTTATTTTAATTACTTATAGGAAACTACACAAGCTTCTGTAGTAACCAAGTATTTAAATTGCTGCTATTTGTCCCCAGTGTTCTATACGTACAAGATAGCCTCGAAGGGGAGCCCCGTGTGTTTTTGGATCCGAACACGTTATCCGAGGATGGCACGATCGCGCTGTCAGGCTCGCGCTTCACTGAAGACGGAAACACGTTCGCGTACGGCCTCTCCGCCAGCGGGTCCGACTGGATCACGATACGCTTGAAGGATGTTGCCACAGGTTCTTATTTCTATACCCTCTTAGAGTTTTTGGGGAAAACCTTGCAATGTAATAATTGTGAGCATCGAAAGGACTAAAACCATACAAAGTCTGTTACAAGAGCAACCTTTCTGTACGAGCTGCTACTCGTACCGAAAAATAAAAGAAGAAGAAATGATATGCAATGATAGAATAGTGAGTACATCAGAACTGATTGATTGTCGTAATGATACTTTTTTTTATACCACTTGAGTGGCAGACAAGCACACGGCCTACCTGATGGAAACTGGTTACAGTGGCCAATGGACGTGTGCAACGCCAAGGGAGTCACACTCGCGCAGCCAACCCTGTAAGCACAGAGAGTTTCTGTGCCGTCAGTGTAAGAGACAAAACAGGACAAGCTTTTGGTCCCACTGAGAGCACAACAAAATCTCCAGTAAGCTCTGGCTACCCTACTCACCGCCAGGAACACAACACGAGGTTATTATGGCCGGGGTATTCTGTATTGCAGAGGTACTTCCCCAGTCGGACTGCTCAATTGGACGAAAATACCGTCGTGTCCTACCTCTATAAGTTAAAGATGAAATAGCGCGGATCGGTGTAAACCGCTGACCATGCGCCATTCTACTGTACGATGCATGCATGTAATGTTGCGTCGTACACTTTCGAAATTACTGAATTTTAGGCATTTTTGTACCTTCAATTTTTTTTTAAACAGTCTGTATACACTGTATTACTGTATATAACACACAAAGTTTGGATGCATTAATAGGTTAAGAGAAAATGTACCCAAAATGATTTTTGAAAAGTAATAAATGGGAAATGTCAATGTTGCACTACGTTTGTTGTGCAAATTGATAGAGGTTAACATAACGTAACAGTTCGTGCAAATTTGAAGATATATGGCAACCATACAAAAACGTGCTAGAGATAAAAATCTTTACTAGCAATTTATGTAAATTTTATTTACTCATTTTGTATTAATAAATTATACTTATAGACCGCGAAATTTAAAAAAATAAATGTCTGCTATTTTTAACAGTATTTATTAATTGAATTCTATTACTTATAGGTGCATTGGGTCACAAAATCGTCTATGAAACAGCATAACATGTACAATACAACTATAATAAATAAATATTTTCATCTTTCAGGTGAAGATTACCCAGAAGTACTAGAAAAAGTGAAGTTCGCGTCAATGTCGTGGACGAAAGACAACAAAGGTCTATTTTACTCTGTGAGTACAAGTTTATGAAAAGTTTATATTGTACTTTTTCTTGCTGACATTGACCATGCCATGTTGAGTCGGTGTCCCTGACCTACATATTATTTTTGTCATGGTCTCCGTCTGTTTACATTATGGAATTAATTAAATTGTAAGCATAATGGACACGCATCGGTGCCATAGAATAAGTAGGTAGGCGTGTGAAATTTGAAGGTATACCTCGGCCGCTCAAAGTTTGCGTTTATAAAAAGTCGTGATCAAATGGGCGATGTAACTTTGAACTGGCGTACAGCTTAAAGCATTTTCTGCATGTTTTAAGTATCTTTTACCTACTTTTCTTTTTAGTGAGTGATAACATTAATTATCATATTGTATAATTATGCCACCTTACAATTAAGTTATTAGTTTTTGGACTATTATTAATACTATAAATTAAAAAAATTAAAACAATAGTTTTAAAACTTAAATCACCTCAAACTGCGATTTTTTCTTTTTTCAATGTTATGTCAACTGTATGTTTTTGAGTGATGTGACCAAAAAAACTAGTTTAAAAACAGTTAATAAACTAGTTTTTTTAATAGTTTTAGACGTATTTCTTTATTTTATTAATACTTTTCTTATTTATTTTATTTAATTTTATTTACGTTGTGTTTGAAACACAATTCCTATAAAAATTTCAAAATCTCAGTAACACAAAGATGTATTACAAACGATAGATACGTCAGAACGATGTAGGAACATCACGTCTTTCAAAAATGGCGCAGACAATAATGTAGCTACTTACTCACGTGAAAAAATAACACATCGTTATTATTAATTTATATAAATTACATTATTATTTCAAATTCAAATTCAAATATATTTATTGTGAAAATGGGTTACAATGTGATGTCAATAATAATATAATGTTTCTCCAATCTCCACCTCTAGGCATACAATAGGCAATAGTTATATTAATAGTGTTATTATTATTACGAATTTATTATTAATGACGTATTTTTTTGTATATTGCACTGTCGCGCCTCTGATTGGTGCATAAAATGATTTTATTTTTTTTCGCCAGTAGAGTACCAACAACATATCTATATCAGTATCAAAATAAACGGGATATTTACCATGTTTCATTGTTTCATTGTCATTTTTAAGTTGTTCGGAAACTCAAAACAATGAAACATGGTAAATATCCCGTTTATTTTGATACTGATGTGAGTAACCATGATAGTTTAAAAACATATCTATAGTTTATAAATACAACATTACAATAACTTAATCATTATATTCAAAATTCAAATTGGTTATATGATTTACGTATATCGAAAACCGGTAAACAGATACGATAGTTGATAGATAGTTTGAAATATAATTTCTAACATAAAATAACAAAATGTACTTTATATTGAATTGGATAAATATGCATTATGAACGGAATAAATAACGTTATTCATTGTACATCACTAATCATGGCGGAGTGACATGTGTCAGGAGTACATTCTTTCGGTGGCCGGGCTATAGCTTATTTATAAGTAGTAGGGATTCACGGGGACTGGACCAACTCTCCAAACCCCCACCTTCCCCCTGTCATTCCCTCCCCCCGCCATGCCCTGTCTCTCGGCTTCAGGGTGGCCGTCAGGGCTAAAAAAAAAAAAAAAAAAAAAAAAAAGTTTGGTGTCTATTTGGGGGTTTTCGGCCATGCTGAGTCGATTGCACTAATCCGTTTTCGCGTACGACGCACCGTTACAAAGTTACAGAAACGTAATCTGAGGTAATTGACGAACAATTGATAACGGCCGACCCTTGATAACGACCAGCCGTCGTCGCTCAATGTTATCTCGGGTCTGTTGTCTTTTTTGTCAATGTCTGCGTCATAGCCAAGGATGACTAAACCTATGATGTAAACGGGTATGTATTTGATTTTAAAAAAAAGTCCTTTCGCAATACTAATGTTCTTTATTATTTTCAAAACAATATTTGAATAACTTACTTAATATGATATCGTTATACAGCGTATTGTTAGTGAACAGGTGCTGGAAATCGGCTAATGACATACCATAATGTTTATAGTATAAATACATTAAACAATATTCGCCACATACTGGAGTGTAATCGTTTTGGATTCGATTAGTGTTGTAATTCCATACTCTGCAATTTCGATCTAAAAACGTACGATGGAAACCTGTGGGTGCTCTACCATAGGAATCAAAGTACTGACCAACTCCATTCGCGTCTATGTGTATAGCAACCCAGTGAGAACCAGGCTTATTGTCGCTATCTAAGTTGCTTATGATATATGTAGGCATATCTACATGAATCGGCAAGCGATTTGCGGCATAAACATTACATTCACTTTTTGAATCCACTTGTCTCAAGTATCTCCGTATTTCTAATGTATTCATGATCGCGTTACGATGTTATCAGGCTCGTAGATTATAAGCAAATAATGAGATCAACAATAATTTAACATATTATAGGGTCTACAAAAACTTTTGTTTTAACTGTAACATGACGTACGAGCTCCCTTTGCTCGCTCCCGCGCATAATAATTTCACTCATAATGAACATTGACCAAATTGGTCTGGTCTATGACAGAGTATCTTAACATACACTGCATTTCGAACATTCACGGTAACATAATATATATAAACACATTGTTAATAAAACAAAGAAATACTTTGTATGAATATATTTTATTGAAAGGATCAATATACAATAATGCAGACTTATTTCTAAAACATATTTAATTCTAATACGCGCTTAATTCTAATACACACTTAATTTTAAAACATTTAAGTTTACTTAACTACTATAGTCAACAGAAATGTTACGGTTTTTATCGATTTCTATAACATTATCAAATTCTGCATAGACAATACAATTAATAGTTTGTGTTAAAGCCGTATCAAAGCGAACTTCTATTCTTACGCTACCATGTTTTATAAGGTTCCAGTGATTAGAAGCATTCGCTGATAAGTCAGGTGTTAAATCGAACGCTAGCAGACAAAACCCTTTGGAATATTGATCTCTAGATATCCCGTTGCCTTCATTAAGGAAATGTATACCTGTACCCGAGAACAACGTATGATAACTAGAAGTAAAAATATTATTCCCAAATGATGGTTGTAAAGCTTTTGAAGGTATTTGTTGTCCGTCTATGTATAAACAAAATGTACTAATATCAAAATTTTCAAAGTTAAATGGGTTTTTAGAGAGATTTCCATTGAATGCTGCATTATTCACAAAACCAACTATACACCGTTTAGGTACTTGACCAAGGAAAATGTTATCAAGAGTTTTACCCTGAACACCTGATGGTATCGTTAAAACTTTAACTTCAGCTCGTGTGATAGGATATTTAGCTGTCGTAGATGATAACACTTTTTGATGTGCAAGTAACACAGTTGGATTAATTCGTGCTCTACGAACAATCAGGGTTGCATCTGTAATAGTAACTTTAAATTTAAGGTCATGCGAAGAAGCCATTAGATTAAAATTTTCCCTAGAGCGAACTAATTTTACACACATATCAACACCATTAATCAAAAATTTTTCTTGATTAAATATATCACCATGAAGATGACCAATCATTTCTATTTCTCTACTTTCACTAGCCATTTGTTGTCTCTTTGTAAATCCCTCATTTTTATCATCCATCTCGTCCATTTTCCCAGCTACGTCTTCATACCAAAGACTGCATGATAGATGCGAGTTTTTAGCTGCAGGTGCATAGTTCAATAGTGTTTCTATGTAAGCTCGATAAGCATATGTATTATTTGGAGGTGATACAAGTTTTTGGTTTAAGTACACATCGAGTTGACTAAAAAGCGAATGTAACCAATTGTTAACTGGAGCAACTAATGCACTAGTAGCAAGTTTTGTATTATCCTGGGTTAATATTTTCGCTTTTAGTTGAAGTAAAGTATGAGATAAATCAACGTAGTCGTCGCCTGCTCCGGGTATTTGAAATTCAATAGGTCCATCATCAGCAAGGGACGAAATGGGCTTATAGTGTATCCATATTCCACTTTCAATACTAGTTTGAGTTGTTGGTAATGCAAATAAATCTAGTTCAGACTTAACACATTCACAAGATTGACTATGTAAAAAAGACATAGTTAATTCGAAAATATATCTTTAATATGAGCACTTTTCAATTTTTTTGTGGCTTTCACTCTCGCTGTTATCGAAGGAATGAATGTAGAAAGACGTTTCCGTTTCGTTATATATCCTGATCCAGACATGTTGATGCTATTTATTTTCTTATCAGCTCTGCGTTTCAAATTGGTACCGACCTCTTTGAGTCGGGATTTAATTGATTCCTCCATAGGACGTGCACTGACCATATCCGACAACAGACCAACGCCAGCATTTAAGGCTTCTTTACCAATTGCTTTAGCTCCACTAGATAGTAATGGAAAAACAGATCGAAATAATCCCCCAAGAAAACTTCCAATACCATGTCCTTTTTGATATGGTGCTCCCCTATAGATCACTCCTATACCTGATCCAGCTTGATGGGAATAATAGTGTTGGTAAGGACATGAGATATTATCATGTTGAGAATACATTATAATTTTTGAAAGTGAAGTTTAATGCACACTGTCCCAAATTGGAATGGTATCTTTTGACCAGTGGTTGATCTTATATCTATTTCAATGGTATCAAATTCTCTACGCATAACAGGCAAATAATGGGGTGGAGAAAAAACATGCATTTTATTAGCACCATAAATGTATTTCGAGGGATCTAATGGTATAATTCGCAGAAGTGGAGTCATCACATCCCCAACAATTTGTGGTTCAACTATATCACAATAAACAAATATTTGCGATGGTAAGCCTAAGTGTAAATTAGCCGGACATTTTCCTATATTTTTTTCTACTAAGTTTCTATTTGGTTCAAACCCTAATTGAAGGGCTAATCTGGATGATAATGTTATGGATTTTATATTTTCATCCGATACACTAACCACAACAAACTTTGATATCTCATCATAACGAAATCTTATTTTTTCTCGAATATTATTCATTGCCTTTAAAATGTGATTAATATTGTCATAATTCGTTGCTGGAATGTGTATTTTGTAATATATTAGAGATTCTTTTTTTTCATTAGGCATTTGTGCTAATTTTGCAATGTATATAACATTTTCATGTTCTTGAACCGTAAACATGGTGCATGGATACTGGAATTCCACAACGCCAACCTTCCATTCTCCTTCTAGTATTATTGGTTTCGGTAATTTTGTGGAAAAAATTGATGTTTTGTTATCTGGAAAGTATTCCATGGAACTATTACTTAGTAAAGTTAGATAAAAGCTTTGTTTGTTCATATTTCTTTCAAATTAGTAGCCAAGACCCAGCTATTAAATTTGTCTGGATAACCTCTCCACTTGACTAACACTTCTTTTCTAACACCAGAATATCGAGAACGTATTATTTTATCTACTTTAAAATTGGCAGTGGGGTCAAAGATGATTTTCTGTAACTCTTTTTCATAGAAAGTTCCTATTATCTCTTCGCCCTCTAGGTCTTTAAGAGTGTATACTAACCACGGAGACCGGCGAATTACGGAAGATATTATGAATATTTCATCACTCCAGTTAGATTCATAACCTTTTTGAAAAATATGTTTATGTTTCGTTATTCTGACAAACTCACCAACGCGAAACTTCGATAAAGCGATGTTAGAAGGTTTGTCTTTGCCTTTCTTGTAATATAAATTTTCCCATACAGTAATGATATTATCACGATTAACTTCAGATGGACACATTTTGATACTAGAATGATAACTATGATTATACGAGTACAGCAAATCTTGTAAAACATCAATATATTTATGCGTGTTCTTATGTGTGAAATACCGCCACATTTTCATCTTTAGAGTTCTCTGGAATCTTTCTACAATGCTTGCTTTAATATCAGGATTATTAGTAGTATAATAATTAATATTTTTTGAAGTAAAGTATTTTCGTACGTCTTTGGATACGAATTCTGTCCCTTTGTCAGATTGTATATGTGTAGGTGTAACTTTAGCTTCCATGAATATACTCTCGAAACATGCTTTGATTGTTTCAGAGTTTTTCTTTTTCATTGGTCTCGCAAAGGCATATTTACTAAACACGTCAATAACACAAAGAATATAGTTGAACCCATCATTATAATTTGAGTAAGTTCTCATATCACTCAAGTCAGCCTGCCACAGTTCGTTAATATTAGATAAAATATATTTATTTCTTGAAAAGTTTCTTTGTACAGGTTTATGTAATGTATATGTTACTTGTGAGTTTAACCAGTTCTTCACATCATCTCTTTTCAATTTACCTTTCATTGCTTTGGTTAATTTGCTAAGGCTACTGTACCCTGCAGGATGTGAAGAATCATAATAAATCTTATTTAATTCTAATATGGGGTCCATTTTTCCCAATCTATTTTTCTTTTTATCTTTTTACGAAATTTACTTTCAGTTATTGGTGTAGAAAATAATTCATCTGCTGGGATTGAATCTTGATGCTCTTGTGATTGTAGCTTTTTAATATATTCAGATCTTTTTGTGTTACCAATATATATAAGCGGTACTTTGATTTCCTTTAAAGCTGTAGCGAATTTTTGCCATCCAGTAGGTTCACTATTTTTAAGAGTCCTCAATGAATCATTTACCAAATCAACAATATTACTTTCAGGAACTTTTTGACCATCTATAACCACAGTGCCTGTCTCATCCCAATTAATCTTATATTTATTCAAAGAGAGTAAGTTCAACAGTGATTCCCCCCTTTTTATATAGGATTTTGGTATAAGTTTTAAAATGTAATTAGATGTGTATGGTCCTTCATTAGTTTCTTGCAAACTTACTTCCTTTACTGATGTGTTAGAATGGACTGTAGATATATTATCTTCATCATCAGTAATATACTTCACCGATCTTTTCGAGTCTTGATTTATTATTGGTATTTCATAGGGCTGTCGCTCCTCTTTAGTGAAGTTTAAATATCTTTGTAGAGTTTGTAAATATAAAATACACTTCTTTCGATCATCCATATCGCTATTTAAAATGTTTTGCATATCTGTGTCTAAACGAGATAATGGAGTATCAACCGCGTTAGGTTGTTTTAACTTTTCTAATAGAGATGGATCGATGAGTAACATTTTTTTAGCATTATCCATTTTTCTTAGACAAGTGTACTAACCAAGGCACTTAGAACAGAACCCAATATTAGTGGTAGAAATGCACCACCTTTTTGTATTATTAAATGTTTTCTAATTTTGTGTGATCCCTTCCGTACTATTTTTCGTAGAATATTTTTGTATTTTTTCAATTTTGATCTTTCTTTTTCTTTCAATTCTATTTTTCCTTGTAAAACGTTATGAATACATTCACAAATACAATTTATTTCTTCTTCATCGCAGGCTTTTAAAAGAGCTTTTTGATATTTTGGTTTAAGTGTAATCAGAGCGCTTAATAGGCCTTTATGCGTCTTTGTGCTTCCATGCATTGTTAGTAACTAATGGATATCTGTTGATTTCTACTATATTTAAACCCTTTTGATGGTATGTAAACAGTGCAATATCCATCACATGGAAATATCTTTGTTTTAATACGACACATGTCATTTGTTTCTTGTTTTAAATCAATCATAAGATATCCATGTGCATTGTTAGTTGCGTCTTTGTAAGAATCTTCCAAGTATTTTGGATTTTCTGGAAATACTTGTCGTGCCAAGTATCGTATTTGTGTTTTATCTCTTGGATTTTTAAAATAAATTATATAACTTGAATTCAGAGATATGTCTCGTTGACCTTTTCCCTGATGAAATAAATTTTGTGATATGTAAAACACACTTAAATTTCTATGATGACTTCCTTTTGTGAATATATCAACAATACGTCCATCAGACTCTCTCATTAAGTCATCAATTATTAGGAGTTGAGGATCCTTTCCACTAAACATAGTTAGATCTGGTATGCCTTGGATGTAATTAACATTTCGTATATTGTATAAAGGTTGCATTTCATCAAAACACCATGTTATTTGATCAAAATTTGTGTTACAAACATCTTTAACAAATTTTATAAAATTTGTTACAAAGACTGACTTTCCACATCCACTTGGACCAGCAACTATCGCAGTAAATGGATGATTGAAGTGGATCATTTTGAAAAACGTCTAAGTAAGTTACGATTTAGACAAAGAATGAAACAATTTGTTAAGAAAATAAGCATTTATATATTTTATTTAAAAAAATTATTACTTAAACAGACTTATAATGATAAACATTTATAACACAATCATATAAACAAATTTACTATATTTTATACATTTATTATACAATCTTATAATAGACAGACTTATAATGATAAAAATTTATGGCACAATATTATAAACAAATTTGTTAAATTTTATTTTATATAATTATTACACAATCTTATAATAGAGAGACCTATAAGGACAAACATTTATAGCAATCTTAAAAACATATTTATATTACAATTAAAGCACGAAGCAAGCGTGTTGCGGCAGTAGATTGTAGAATATTTATTATTTATATTTACAACATACATAAAAAGTTAAATGTTCTTAATTTTATAGTGCCCCCAAGCTAGGGTATTGATAGCGTCTTCCAATATGTATCGTTTAGTGTCATTGTGCGAAAGAGATATTTTGTTAACTTTTTGTGTGTATATAGTATGTTTTATTGACTTAAATCTTAACATTTCACTATAATGTATTTTTTCTTCTAACAAACAGCTTTTATAATCATTTAAAGTAAATTTTTTTGTAACACATTTATTAACACCCTTTGCTTTAGCTATAAATTTATTTTGTACGTCCATAGCATACATTTTTGCTCGAAGTCCTACAAACTCTTTAAGAATTTTGCCATTGTTTTCGTCTTTAAAAAATCCTAATCGCTTTTTATTTATTAGAGGTAAACCATATATATTGTCAGGAGGATAATCGGATGTATCAAAGTAATTTTCTAAATTTTCTTTAATATCATGATAAAAATTATTGGTAAATATCTGGTATACTAAACTATCAGTATCTGTATATAATAGTTTAATATTTTCCATATATTTTTCTTTCATAAAATCATAATGAAAGTCATACATTAAAGTTTTTGAAATATCTAAAATACAAAATCCAAGGTAAATCGGTTTGTTGTATAAAACTTGTGTTTTGTTTAATTGTACAGCGATTAAGTCTTCTGAAAATACAGATAAACTATGAAATTCAGGTCTTGCTATTAAAGTTTCAGCTCCCTGAGTTTTCCCACAATTTGTCCAACGGTTCACTAATTTTACATTTACTCGTTTTAAAACATTTTCCATTGTTTTACCAAAAACAGAGTTATTCATTAATTTAAAGAAATCTTTTTCAAAATCTGAAGTTGCCAATGAACGCATGCGAGTGTTCAAATCTATATAAACTTTTAACCACGCTGATTGATTGAACTTAAGAATTTTGTGAATTTTAAGCAAACGAAGTCCTCTTTTCAAACATTGTTTAAGATTCCTATAATGAATGACATAGTTCTTTTTATCATTTAAATTTGGAATCAATTTTTTGTCTTTACTACCACCATAACATATATTTTCAGGACATAACGGCAGATCCGAATGTAAGTCGTGTAAATGTTTTGGATATTCTAAGTCCACTTCCAAAATGAAACCATAATCAGCATCGTCAGGAACATGAAAGTTAGTATTAACATCAACCCATTCAAATTTTCCAGTAGGGAGACATTGAGACATAGCCCAACCGTAAAGGTTATTTGCATCCAGATACATTAGAAAAGAAGATGGTACAGAAGGATCATATTCTGACATATAAGAATTATTTGCTTTAGCATGTCTGTTACTACATTGAGATATACCACCGCGAATATTTTTTGCAATAAAAGTAATTTTGTTTATATCAGTTAACAACTCTAAATTTATTTTAGTATGTACTAACATGGCATCCCAACTCAAACCCGGTGCTGTATAATAATGGGCTGGGTCTAATTCATATGTTTTAAGACACACATCTCTAAAATTTTCAAATATATCGGCCAACAATAAAACATCTGTTTTTAAATATAAATCAGAGTATTCTTTCATATTTTTACAATGGAAATGATGCCATACATCTTGAGCATGCTGGTAATCATTTTCAGTAACATGCATATCAGTTAACGAACTATAAAATTTGTCAGGAGTAGGCAGACATGTTAAGTTTAAACATTCGAATGAAGTCATATATTCATAAGGATAAATACCTTTACGTATTAAGCGCCGAAAGTCTTCCTCACATGGAAAATTTAATTTGAGTTCTTTGAATTGTTCCAATAATAAATTTTGAGCCAATTTTTCTAGACTACTAGACATGAATTTAAAAGAATCAAGAAATCTTAATTTCATAACACGGTTATTAATATTTAATATTTTTGAAAAAGAAATGTACTTTTCTTTATTCTCAGGAATGATTTCTATATTACCATCTTCAAAATTGAGACCATGAACAATAAAATGCGAATCATAGTTACCCAAGTTATGTAGAAATATGGGTACGAAGTTTGGTACTCTATACTTTTTAGAACAATGTGTATGTCCAACTCCTTCATATAAACCAGTAAACCAATTATAACAAATCTCAAAATTTTCATTTAAACTATGATTACAAATATAACAGACTTTAGTTTGATTAGACATATTAATATTTTCTTCCGTTAATGGTAACGGACTTTTAACAAATGTATTTTTTTTACAGATATTAACTAAATCATCTTTTATCATTTTCATAAACATAAGTGCACAATCTTTACCAGTATGTGACCTATACTTTGAAAGCCTATCATCATATGAACATTTAATGTAATAGCCAAAGCTATACGTTTCATGTTTTTGGATGTTTTCGGTTGATGAATTATTTGGGTTATTAGAACATCCGTTAATAGGATTCAAAAAAGCTTCAAAGTCAGCGTATATTACGAAGGGTACTCTTAATTTTCGTTCATAATTGTTAAATGATATTTGGTTCGAAGGTGTTAACTCATTAAACCAATTACTTTTTTTATTAGATTCCGATGGTAGTTTTGTTGAAATGTGGAAACAATCTTTTTCTTGATGTTGTTTTAAATTATTATGCGATGTAAAGTTTAACAAACAACCATCACAAATATGAACTGCACATTTACTTGATGAAATTTGTTGAGCTACTAACCTTGAAATATTTTTTATATAACAATAATGACCTCTGTTAGCCTGAGTTATGTATAATAAGTTTAAATGGATGTTTTTTTTTTCTTTTGTAAAATATAACGGGCCAACCACAATATTTTTCTTTTTTCTAGAATCGTAATCTAAACCAAAAACATTTATACTAATATCATTAAGTTTTTCAAATTTATTAATGTCTTTCAATTTTACAGGAAATGAAATATTACCAAATATTAATTTATTTTTATAAGGAATATAACATGTTACCCTGTCAACATGGGTTTTAGCTGGATATAATGCTGATAAAACTGCCCATCGAAAACATTCGTTATCCCTATTTTGTACATTTATTACTGCTTTTTTAACTTTTATGTCTAATGGTAGGTCTATGTAGAAGGAGCCCCGCAATGGGTTAAATTTATTAACATTCATATCCATGTAATTTATTTTTAGTAAACTCCAACCACTATCTTTTTTTTCAAAATTTGAAATTTTAGTACTTATTTCAGAAGTTATTAAAGAAAAAATCATATCTTTATCATCACCACGACTGAAAACGTAATTAGTTATTTGGAAGTCGAATGTGTTACGTAAGTTTTTAGTTAGCTGTATAAAGTCTGCATTGAGGATAAAATTTACTTTTACAATAAAAAGATCTATGATACATCGTTCAAGTAAAGTAAATACGACATCTTTGATTTCTTTTAAAAATAATTCAGGTGTTTGAAAAGGTTGTGGATTGTTGTCAATAATGATATCAGATTTAATTCTATACGTAATAACTCTATTTCCGAAAGCACTTTCAACTATTTTAACATTTCTTAACTCTGAATCATTCTTTAAAGAATTATTTTTATGTGTATTACTTTTCAAATGGTTACTCAAAAATTATTTTTTTATCGACACATTGCACTGTGAACATTTAATTGTATCATAACTTTCTGTACTCACAGTTTGAAAAAACACTGATGATGTGGATGGTGCTTCAAGATGTATTCTTTTTGCAGTTGAGTCTTCTTCTGTTGTTGTCACAGATTCTGATTTTCTTTTTCCTTTTCCAGTTTGTGATATATGAAATTCCTGGTTGAATTCAGATGACATAAAATCTAACGACACTTCCTCAGCAAGCACCACGAGTTCCGAATTATATAAGTCACAGTTTAATGTATCCATGGTGTATCACTATTAATCTTTATATTTAACACAAGGATTCTTGAATACGCACTGTTTTACTAGATAGATTGTACTACACAATAGTTCATACACTATCAAAACTAAATTAAGGTAGAAGTCTCTGTGTATCTTCACTACTTCAATTATTCATGAAGTATTTAGCACAATCTTCGGTAGCAGCGAGCTGTTTAGTTATATCGTATATGATATCACGTACATTGTTTAAATTCTTGTCCCCATCGTTTGCTGTATAATATTTTACACGCAGCTCGGCATGTTTCCATAGCTCCGTCGGTGCAATTTCTTTAGTCTTCTTCAGATCGTAAATTTCAATTTTTACGAGGTGGGATGCATTATCTCCATCGTCATTGTTTGTAGAGATATATGCTGTACCCCCGTTTGATAAGCGTCCAACAGTAGATGACTTTTTGGAGGCCTTCTTCTTCTTCTTCGATTTCTCAAAGAATTCCTCTATGTCTTTCTTCCTTTTTAGTAGAATGGCGTTCTTTACTTTGTACTCCAGAGTACCTTCTTCATCACTGCGCTCATCCTCTTCCCCTGGATAGTAAAACTGTTTATATGTATTATCTAGAAACTGAAACAATATAAAATATCTTTTTGAAAAATTTGACATGGACACACGAATAAAAAAGTATAAATGTAATTAAGAACACTATTTGAAATATGATAATACTTACAGCCATAGTAACCACAACGTATAAACAGCACACTGTAATGTATGAAGAATACTATGATATTCAGTTATCAAACTTGTACTTTGGTCTTTTTATTATAGTGTACTAACTTATCCACTGTTGACGACGTTTTAACTGAGTTTAGTGAGAGAGAGGGCTCTCTTTTATACACAGCCCGTCTCTCGTTGCTTTTAGAAACGTAGTAATGATATCCTCAGATAATTTACCTTCAGATAGCAAACCAATTTGTTTGAATTGTAAGCTAAATACCTCAGATAACTGAACTTTTTTGTTGTATTCGATAACCACAAATCCCTACCTACTTAGTCATATTCCCAGATAACAGAAATTTTGCTTATAACGAGTGGTCATTACTTTAGATGACACATACATTTTTTTGTTTTGGTAGCGACTGACTCGTTCTAATTGTTTGCTGACGACCTTAAATTTAAAGTTACTATTACAGATGCAACCCTGATTGTTCGTAGAGCACGAATTAATCCAACTGTGTTACTTGCACATCAAAAAGTGTTATCATCTACGACAGCTAAATATCCTATCACACGAGCTGAAGTTAAAGTTTTAACGATACCATCAGGTGTTCAGGGTAAAACTCTTGATAACATATTCCTTGGTCAAGTACCTAAACGGTGTATAGTTGGTTTTGTGAATAATGCAGCATTCAATGGAAATCTCTCTAAAAACCCATTTAACTTTGAAAATTTTGATATTAGTACATTTTGTTTATACATAGACGGACAACAAATACCTTCAAAAGCTTTACAACCATCATTTGGGAATAATATTTTTACTTCTAGTTATCATACGTTGTTCTCGGGTACAGGTATACATTTCCTTAATGAAGGCAACGGGATATCTAGAGATCAATATTCCAAAGGGTTTTGTCTGCTAGCGTTCGATTTAACACCTGACTTATCAGCGAATGCTTCTAATCACTGGAACCTTATAAAACATGGTAGCGTAAGAATAGAAGTTCGCTTTGATACGGCTTTAACACAAACTATTAATTGTATTGTCTATGCAGAATTTGATAATGTTATAGAAATCGATAAAAACCGTAACATTTCTGTTGACTATAGTAGTTAAGTAAACTTAAATGTTTTAAAATTAAGTGTGTATTAGAATTAAGCGCGTATTAGAATTAAATATGTTTTAGAAATAAGTCTGCATTATTGTATATTGATCCTTTCAATAAAATATATTCATACAAAGTATTTCTTTGTTTTATTAACAATGTGTTTGTATATATTATCTTACCGTGAATGTTCGAAATGCAGTGTATGTTAAGATACTCTGTCATAGACCAGACCAATTTGGTCAATGTTCATTATGAGTGAAATTATTATGCGCGGGAGCGAGCAAAGGGAGCTCGTACGTCATGTTACAGTTAAAACAAAAGTTTTTGTAGACCCTATAATATGTTAAATTATTGTTGATCTCATTATTTGCTTATAATCTACGAGCCTGATAACATCGTAACGCGATCATGAATACATTAGAAATACGGAGATACTTGAGACAAGTGGATTCAAAAAGTGAATGTAATGTTTATGCCGCAAATCGCTTGCCGATTCATGTAGATATGCCTACATATATCATAAGCAACTTAGATAGCGACAATAAGCCTGGTTCTCACTGGGTTGCTATACACATAGACGCGAATGGAGTTGGTCAGTACTTTGATTCCTATGGTAGAGCACCCACAGGTTTCCATCGTACGTTTTTAGATCGAAATTGCAGAGTATGGAATTACAACACTAATCGAATCCAAAACGATTACACTCCAGTATGTGGCGAATATTGTTTAATGTATTTATACTATAAACATTATGGTATGTCATTAGCCGATTTCCAGCACCTGTTCACTAACAATACGCTGTATAACGATATCATATTAAGTAAGTTATTCAAATATTGTTTTGAAAATAATAAAGAACATTAGTATTGCGAAAGGACTTTTTATTAAAATCAAATACATACCCGTTTACATCATAGGTTTAGTCATCCTTGGCTATGACGCAGACATTGACAAAAAGACAACAGACCCGAGATAACATTGAGCGACGACGGCTGGTCGTTATCAAGGGTCGGCCGTTATCAATTGTTCGTCAATTACCTCAGATTACGTTTCTGTAACTTTGTAACGGTGCGTCGTACGCGAAAACGGATTAGCGCAATCGACTCAGCATGGCCGAAAACCCCCAAATAGACACCAAACTTTTTTTTTTTTTTTTTTTTTTTTTTAGCCCTGACGGCCGCCCTGAAGCCGAGAGACAGGGCATGGCGGGGGGAGGGAATGACAGGGGGAGGTGGGGGTTTGGAGAGTTGGTCCAGTCCCCGTGAATCCCTACTACTTTTATATTCTAGTCATCATAGCTTAGAACCGTTAGTATGCAGTCAGCTTAGTGATGCAGTTTAAATGCATACTACACGTCCATCCAGCAGTTAGCTTGCAGTCTGCGTGCAATTGTTGAAACTACACACTTGTTGCAGTTTTATTATAATCGACCATTACAGACTGCTTTTTTTTTGTTACGTGCGCAAAATCCCCACGGATACCTCCCCACCGGAGCCGGTGGAGGTTATGTCGGACTCAAACCGACTAAAACGCACGCCACTTGTAGGTCGTTTTGGTTGCCGAAGGTGAGGTTGACAGGCATATCCCTCGCACCCCTGCCGACACAGGGCCATCTCTCACGATCTAGACATCTTCTCGGCTGTGGGGACTACAGAGTCCCCAACTCGTCCCCGGAAACGGGGAGGCGCGCCACCGCCACGGTCTGCTTCTGCCAGGGTGACAGGCGGCTCCACCTGTCACCCCCAGGCCCATTACAGACTATCGAGTCCTTTCAGGTCGGTTTTCTATACTACCAAGAACTTTCAGCTTGATTTACTATAACATATTCACTAATGAATATATTTTTATTTCGATATTTAATACAGTAGAGGAAACACAGAAGCAGATGGCGGAGTTAAAAAGGCGTGAATATATGTAACACGATTTAGAACACCGTCGTGATGCAATGCTCGCGTGCCTACGCTCGGTTCACTAATCATTTCGTCCCTTTATCACGATGCACTCAAACCCGATCAGTTACAATTAGTCCAGTTAGGATGCATCCGCGTGAGTAAGCATCCCTTCTTATGCGTTCACATTTATGAACATTTTTAATCACACTTTTTTTTCAAATAAATTTGAAACCGGTGATTTTCACATTACTTTTTTTAGATTAACTGTTTGTTGATATCTTAGAAGCATTTGCTTTCTAAACAAACTTATGTTATTAAAATGGGACCATTTCGGCATAAACAAGAAAATCCGTCCACAAATGTCAGAGCTATGCGCGCGTACAAACATAAAAAAAACTTCCTCCTTTCTAGAACTCTGTTAAAAATGTACATGGATGGCATTATATATATTTTTATTTTTTTGTTGTTTAAATTATGATCGACCCGAATGTAATTATATCTACTATCAAATTGTATAGACAGTAAGAAGTGTAATAATTGACAAAATATGTGTTTTTTTTATACCACTTCGGTGGCAGACAAGCACACGGCCGACCCGATGGAAAGTGGTTACCGTGGCCTATGGACGTTTGTAACACCAGAGGAGTCACAGTCGCGCTGCCAACCCTGTAAGCACAGAGTTTCTGTGCCGTCAGTGTAGAAGACAAAGCAGTACAAGCCTTTAGTCTTCCCACTGACAGCACAAATTCTCCAGTGAGCTCTAGCTATCCTACTCACCGCGGGGAACACAACACGAAGTTATTATAGCCGTGGTATTCTGTAGGGCGGAGGTACTTCCCCAGTCGGACTGCTCAATTAGGCGGAAATACCGCCGTGTCCTACCTCCTAACAAAATGTAATGTGACAAGAGATTTATTGTGTTTGGGTGTGTTAATATTACTAAAAATTTGCTACAGGCAATTCATACAATGAATAGCCTAAGTACTAGTCATATTATAATAGAAAAAAAATCAAATTCAACAGTATGTGTACAATAGTACATATCCAGTTGAGAGATCTATAACTTTATTAACAACAGTGGAACATCCTCAAAGTCCTACATTAGACTAGATTCAACAATGAGATAAACTATAAATAATAACTATCAAATAGCACACTAATTTATTATTTTAAATTATCTTTTATGTTTTCTTTTTATGCTCAAACTCAAGACCAAGCCATCAAGACAAGACTCAACCAGTCACTGGTTGAGTCTTGTCTGGTGCTTGTACAGGTGCATTGAATAACCTACCCAATGATAACACCTTAAATATTCAAATTAAATTTTTAACCTACTTAATTTAACTATTATAATCTATAGTTCTGTTTTGTATAGCAACAACATGTTAAATAAACATACATAGTAATGAATGAGGCCAATATTATTGGATATATATGTCCATAAGTAAAATAGGAAATTAATAACTATCAAAGATTGAAATACTTAATTGTAATAATAATAAAAAACTAATCATTACCTGCTAAGCAAAGGTGAAATAACAATGTTATCAAGTGTTTCAGTCAAGACTGATTAAATGTATTGAAATGTATATGTGCTGAAATGTATTCATGTAACGTGTAATATTGTTACGAATAAATGAGTTATGAGTTATATAATATAACATTGTGTTGAAAATTTATTACTGTTAATATTATGACATTATTTTATGTTAATATAATTATATACCTTGAAGGTTTATACAACAAAGAAATGCAACTGATTAAGTCATATGATAAAATGAAATTCTTCCAATGTCTGAAGTAGAAGTATATTAAATAAAGTCTTAGGTTTATTAAACGTTGATTCTTTTCTCAATATTTGTAAGATTCACAATTATCTTTGTGGTAATCCTGGTTGCATTCGAAGCTTTCACCTCAGAAGCCGTAGTCCGCAATAATTATGACTAAGAATCATATATTACGATAGTACCTATGCAATATGAAAGCCGACAGTCTTAATTTTACGAAACATGAAATATTTTCACAATATACTAGCAAATGGCAGTGACTACCATTAGCTAGTATATTATCAAAGTATTGTGAAAATTTGTCTTATAATCATCTCTAAGAATAAGTAATGTATCTTCTCTGTATCTTGTATCTGGTGCTGCATGCAGCAATATATTATCTAGCAGTCAATGATTTACGACTTGTATTCGTTTCTAGAGGTATCCAGAGCAAACGGGCAAAACAGACGGCTCGGAAACGGAAGTGAACCGCGACCAGAAGCTGTGCTACCATCGCCTGAACACGCCACAGTCTGAGGACGTCATCACTGTCGAGTTCCCTGAGGAACCCCTCTGGAGGATGTCAGTATACATTTTTAAACTTCAGACTACATCTTATAGTAGAGCTCGAAAAGATTTTTTAAGAATACTAATAACGAAGCTACTTATATTCCCGTTAACCCCTCCATCTAAGCTAAACTGCTTGTGTTAGAAGTAGGTTCAAGATGGTATAATGTGACCAGGGCTCGAACCCGGGACCTCTTCTAGATTACGGCTGGATTCGCTAATAACCTCAATGAACACTCATGCACCAAATTTGTCTGGACAGGCTTTCCGTGGATAACAATTATCTTTTCTTATTTATAAAGTAGCTAGCGTGTTCGCGGGTAAATTAAAATTATCTTGTGCATCTTTACCGTTCCTACTGCAATAGCTGCAATGCGCTCCTAATTGGTTTTTTTCAACTGTTTATTCATTCTGTCCTGGGTCCGTACCATGAAATCTTAAAACAGGTCTATAATTGAACTGATGTCATACTACCAACTGCAAATGTAACTTTGTAATCCTAAATATTTATCTAAGATTATAAAGTTATTTATTCATTTAGTAAATGACAGTCGTTCAATTATTGAACTGTTTTAAAACTTCATGGTAAGGCCACAGTTCTGGAGGATATTTTTTTTAAATTTTCGAACACTTTCATATCTTTCAATACTGAAAATTTAAACGTACAGGGGTGAGTTGTACTAGTTTATATGAATTGTTGGCTTGGAACCGAACCCAGGAAGTTATGATTGCACACAAATTTATGCTTCGAGACTAATGGTTGTTATCTATAGAGATTATTCTTTTTTAGAAACCGACATTACATCACGATTTATGAATAATTCTGTTTTTATGTCATCAAATCGACAACGTCTTTAGATATGACCTTAACATTTCTTATAATGTTTATTACTAAATAATGTTTGTGAAGCGATTTGATGACCAAGTCTTGTATTGTGTTGTTAACTGACTCCGGTGATAAAAGAAGTAATGCATGCCCATTTATTTCAAGTAATCGTAGTTCAATTTATATAAATTACTCTGCACTCTTTTGTTATGTTATATTTAGGCCTTTTATATAAAACTAATCAAAATGTTTGTTCAAAGTGTAACCAAAGTTTCCTTTATCTGCAGAGATACGCACACTCAAATCCGAACCGATATTGATATGCCCTCGTACGTGTTTTCAAACTTTTTTTTATTTTCTAGTTGACATCATCTTGTATAGTTGAATGCTCATGTGGAACGCTTTGAATGAACATTTAGTTTTTAGAATAATACACTTAGAAAGTAGTTTCATGTACCCAGGCTTTGTAGTTCATATTAAGATTGGCGCGTGGTTCCCGGCAGATTAGTATTTAGACCACCCCATCACTTCCCATGCGGCGTCGTACAAGGCGACTAAGGCATAGGGCTGTTTAACATCAGACAGATATAAACAGCCCTGAAGCAGCCTCAAATATATGGTTTGAGTCCACGATAGAGTGCCCGGAAGACGGCAATAGATTACGTGGGACCGAATTCAATTATTGTGATATGTGGGTGTTAATTCACCTCTGTCTAACCCTCCGGGGATAAAGGCGTGATTATATGTATGTATTAAGATTATTATAGTACCAGCAGCTCAGGTTCAAGCTTCAGCCGGGAGAAATATTGTAAAAACAAGACCAGCGCTTCACTTGGTGGAAATCGCGCGACAAATTCGTAACGACTAGTGTTATCTGTCACAACAATAGGCACTAGGAACGCAGCACACAACTCGCACTATGCAAAAAGCTCAGACTAAAAGAAAAATGACAAAATTACCTTTTAATTACTTGTTGAATATTCATCAACCAACTAATGTGATGACTTGATGACGCAGTCGCGCAGTTTTCAACTCTCGAAACATGGGGGAAATCTGTTTGCTGCTATTACTGTTGCTCTTGTATGGCAAGTGATGTTACGTAGTAACTATAATCTAATCTGTGACCCGTGCCATTATATATAAATATATTTATAGGAAAATTTGGATGACTTCAGGCGAAGTTCGGTGGCTCGGTGGTTAGAGCATTCCCCCTGTTAAGGACAGATCGCGGGTTCCATTCCCGCCTGAACTGATTCTATTTTAATCGATTTGTTTACGTTACGAATACTAAAATTTTTCGTGCGGGGGGCCACTGGTTGTAGTCAAAAATTTTACCCGACTACGGCGAGGCAAAGGGAGGGTTATGATTTTTAATTCAATCGATGCAAAACTTATAACTATAAAATATTTTTGCAGAGGTGCGGAGGTGACAGACTGCGGCAGGTACCTGATAGTGTCGCCCGTGAAGGACTGCCGAGACAACCTGCTGTTCTTCGCAGACCTGTCGAAACAGCCCGAGATCAACGGCAAACTCAACCTTACGCAGATCGTCCACAAGTTTGAAGCCGACTATGAGGTAATTGCATTCAAATTATGATATTATCGTAATGTATAATAGGGATAGAATAAACATATATACAGCCAACTCAGGCTCAGATGTATGGGTCGATTCAATAATAGTGCTCGGAATACGGCAATAGGCTCACCCCTAATTACGCGGGACCGAATACAATTATTGGTGAAATGTGGGTGTTAATTCACCTCTGTCTTACCCTTCAGGGATAAAGGTGTGATTATATGCATGTATAATAGGCCTACGATGACTTTTCCCACTGTGATACTTGGATTAATTTTTGGATGGGATCCTGTTTTTCTGTTAAGAAATTTTCAACAAAATTAGGATACCTGGTGATCGCTTTACGTTTACCTTATTACGAGGGACGTATATAATAACTGGATGAGCTGTGTACACACGTTACGATTGCGGTCCCTGGGTCAGTCGGGGTGCGAGGTATATGCCTGTCAACCTCACCTTCGGTAACCAACAATGGCCCACAGGCGCCGTACGTTTTAGTCGGTTCGAGTCCGACATAACCTCTTCCACCAAATCTGGCAGGGATATGCATCTGTAGGGATTTTACCGCACGTATATAATAAAAAAAACGTTACGATTGCCGGAACTGTTGAGGAGGTAGAACACGGCGGTATTTCCGCCCAATTGAGCAGTCCGACTGGGGAAGTACCTCCGCCCTATAGAATACCGCGGTTATAATAACTTCGTGTTGTGTTTCCGGCGGTGAGTAGGGTAGCCAGAGCTCACTGGAGAGTTTTTGTGCTGTCAGTGGGATGACCAAAGGCTTGTCCTGCTTTGTCCTCTACACTGACGGCACAAAATCTCTGTTCTTACAGGGTTGGCAGCACGGATGTGACTCCACTGGTGTTACACACGTTCATAGGTCAAGGTAACCACTTTCCATCAGGTGGGCCGTGTGCTTGCCTGCCACCTAAGTTGTATAAAAAAAAAAAAGTTACCGCCGATTCTGTTTATCCTTTCAAATTTTCTCTTCCACTCTGTTTTTCGGTACAGTTTTTAAAAATCGAAAAGAATTTTTACCGCGCACACACACATCCATTGTACAGCTCCATCCAATCGAATAGAATTTTCATAGAGTGTGTAGGCCCTATTATACAGAGTTATATTTATGATTCCCTTATACTATAATTTTTATTCCAGTATGTAACAAATGAAGGTTCCGTGGCCATATTCCGTACAAATAAGAATGCACCCAACTATAGACTGGTCAAGATCGATCTACACAACCCCACCGAAGAGAAATGGGAGACTCTCGTACCTGTGAGTATACTACACACTGAAATAATTGCAACTACATCATTCTTATTAATCAAATCAATTAGCTTCTACAGAGAGTTACAGTACCAGACTTTTGATTTGGTACGTCGGGAAGAAGAGAGTCTGAAAATATTAAAAATAAATGTTTTGTTCCACAGGAACACCCCAGTGACGTGTTAGACTGGGCATCAGCTGTAGACAATGATAAACTCGTTCTGCATTACGTCAGAGATGTGAAGGTAACATTTTGAAAAATTGCTTATAGTTTTTTCTACTCATTTGAAGAATTTGTTAAGTGACATGTTAGAAGATGCAAGCAATGATTTTTCTTATCTCGTAAATTTGTAATTGAATTGAATGATGACTACTTATAATATAATAATAATCTTAAGTATTTTATTGAACTAGAGAAAACAATTTTTTGATTTGAATATCCTTGACATGCAACTTTTGACATTTTTGTTTTTGATATATTTTCTTTTATTATTATTATTTTTTTATTTATTGAATTTCTGTTTGATTTTTATTATTTTGTTGTACTAAGTTAATTTTAAACTACGAAATTTCAGTACAATGTAAGATTGTTTATGCAATAAAAACTAAACTAAACTACTCCCAGCCGCATAGTTCCCGGCAGAGTAAAATTTAGACCACCCCATCTCTTCCCATGCGGTGTCGTACAAGGCGACTAAGGGATAGGGCTGTTTAACATAAGACTGATATATACAGCCCAGACTCGGCCTTAGATGCATGGCTTGAGACAACAATAGTGCCCGGAAGATGACAATAAGCTCACCTCTATTACGTGGAACCGAATTCAATGATTAGTGAAATGTAGTTGTTAATTCACCTCTGTCTAACCCTACTATTTTAATATCCTTATCGTTTCTTCTTTTTGATCTTTATAGGGTTCCGTACTTAAAGAGGAAAAGAATCGGAACCCTTACAGTATCACTTCGTTTTATTGTTCATAACCGTGGTCTTGGACTTCAAGGATGTAGATAAGACCCTCACACCCGGCATCACTATTTGTAATATAACCTCTGTATATGACTTTTCAGAGTGTGTTGCAATTACACAGTATGAAGTCAGGCGAGTTGCTCCAGTCGTTCGACATGGCCGTGGGCTCCGTGGTGGGCTTCTCCGGCAAGAAGGAGCAGACAGAGATCTTCTACCACTTCATGTCCTTCCTCACTCCGGGCGTCATCTACCACGTGGACTTCAAGAATAAACCTTACAAACCAACGGTAATTTAACGATTTTAATTAGTACGAACTACTTGTTGCTGGGTCAAATTTAGTCAGAATAACCTCGTGTTGTGTTCCCAACAGTACGTAGGGTAGCCAGAGATCACTGGAGAGATTTTGTGCTGTCAGTAGGTAGACCAAAGGCTTGTTCTGAAACTATCAGGTGGGCCGCGTGCTTTTCTGCCACCTAAGTGGTATAAAGTCATTGAAATTTTACCCCGTCTGATATTTGGTTGGACATACTTTTATTTCGAATTCCATCAAAAAAACCGTTCAACTTGAAGAAAAATTAATCATTGCTAGTTTATTAAATCGTATTCACGAATTTTTATACATGAGTATATTGAATATGCCTATTTCCTTTGATCTGAGAATTCCTTATGTATCCTATTTGTAGCATTCCATTCTAAAACTCATATTACAAGCTATGCTCGAATCCAGATGGAGCTGTGTGATATGCTTTTTGTCTAATTGACTTGGTACACTACTCTTTAGGACTCTCTTTCCGTCTCTGAAAGGGGCGTGTGCTGATGTCACATGCTTTCATATACCACGGTAGTCATTCATCTCAGAGCTCATCTGATTTCTTTTCAGGTCTTCCGAGAGGTAAAGGTAAAAGGTTTCGACGCGTCGCAGTACGAGGCCAAGCAAATATTCTACTCCAGCAAAGACGGCACTAAAGTTCCTATGTTTATTGTATCGAAAAAGGTAAATAATATTTATTTATTTTACATTCGCTCGTTAGTCACGTAATATATTTTACTTTTATTTATAAATCGCGATAGAACCAGTTAAAACTATTGAATAAATACTTGTACTTTTCCACAGTATTTTATATTTAACCATACTGGTTTCGCTTCACGGCATACTCAAAAACGAAATCGGTAAGGTAAAAAATTACATAGTGTGGACAAGATCAATCCACAGTATAAATAGGCTGCTATTTTTTTTTATTATCTAGGATACGCCAACTTGACTTCACCTCGCTTGATGGTAAGCTAAAGGCAAAGTCTCAGGAAAGAGGGTTGCCATTACAGACACTAAGTAATGTTACAATGGTGGCCCTCAGCGTGGCGGCCTCATCAGATGCTTTTCACGCCCCGCTTAAAGGAGCCGGGACTGTAGGAAGAAGGAAACACGTGAACTGGTAATGAATTCCAGATCTTGGTGGTGCGGCAAGGAATAGTCTCCGAACCCCTTGGTTCTTGCTCGTATATTCTGCACAGTGTGAGGGTGACATCTAAGCCCTGCACGTGTTGTTCTATGTAGGAAAGGAGATGGTCGGATTAGTTAGAAAAAGCTCATCAGAACACGATAAAGATTTGCGTGTGATATTCGCGTAAACTTGTAACTGAACCTGTTGTAAGTATGTTGTCGTGCGCAGGGCCTGGCGCGCGACGGCGGCAGCCCGGCGCTGGTGTACGGCTACGGCGGGTTCAACATCAACATCCAGCCCAGCTTCAGCGTCACGCGCCTCGTCTTCATGCAGCACTTCAACGGCGTCGTCGCCATACCCAACATACGCGGCGGGGGGTACGCGCCTTACCTTTACTTTACACGGATCACAAATGACACGCGACAACTGTACACGCGTCCATATTTAGTCCTAAGGAATTACATATGGTAAATTGGTGTCTTGAAAATGTCACAGTGAAGTTGTTGCGCCGTTTCTTCTCCACTAGTGGCTAGTAAGCGGTGGTAAACTTAGTTTAAGTAGAATTGACATCAAAAATATGTATTGTATTGCGCCGTTTTGACATACATACATATAAGCACGCCTTTATCCCCGGAGGATAAGGCAAAGGAGAATTAACACCGATATTTCGCCAATCTTTGCATTCAGTCCCACGTAATAGGGGGTGAGCTTATTTTCGTTTTCCGGTCACTATTGTTGCCTCAAGCTATGCGTCTGAGGCGTAGTCTGGGCTGTATATATATGTCTGTGTTGAACACTATAGGGCTGTTTAATATCAAACAGATATACACGCGTACATCCCAGACTCCTTAGTTGTCGTTTACGATACTGCATGGGAAGAATTAGGGTGGTCAAAATTCTTCTTTGCCGGAGGCATCATTTTGAGACATAAAGAAATTTAATTAAATTGAATTATCTTGCAAGTTGCAAACTGTCTTGTCTGCGAGGGATATGCCTGTCAACCTCACCTTCGGCAACCAAAGCGACCCACAGGCGGCGTGCGTTTTAGTCGGTTCGAGTCCGACATAACCTCCTTCACCGGCTCCGGTGGGGAGGTACCCGTGGGGATATTGCGCACGTAAAAAAAAACTGTCTTGTCTTGTCCACCAGTAACGAGAATAAATAGCAGAAAAAAAATGAAAATTGATTACTCATTTCTTTGTCCGTCCAGCATAGACATTAATTAAATCTTTCATGCAAGCCCACAAAGTAACGTTACTCGTAACAAAGCTACAATGAGCCCCTGCCCACAGCGAGTACGGCGAGAGATGGCACAACGCGGGCCGCCTGCTGAACAAGCAGAACGTGTTCGACGACTTCCAGGCGGCCGCCGAGTACCTCGTGCGCGAGAAGTACACGCAGCCGGCGCTCGTCACCATCCAGGGCGGCTCCAACGGCGGCCTGCTGGTGGCCGCCTGCATCAACCAGCGGCCGGACCTGTACGGCGCCGCCATCGTGCAGGTCGGGTGAGTGACACTATCTTTTTTATTATAATATTGGTTACATCCGAGCTAGTAGGTTCATGGAGGTAGGACACGAGTAGATACACTATTTATTTATCCTGATAGGTGGCGTATTATCGCTGGTATTGTATTACTGTCAAATTTCATACAAATTGTTAGTAAATGCAGGTAAAAGTCTCCTGAGGAATAAACAATGACGCTGTGTTTTGCATTTCAGTGTAAAAAGAAAGGTCGTTTTCCTACTGATAAGAATAGATGTATGCTCGAAACTAAAGCCCTGCGCATCTAAAACTGAATATCAAATTTGTATGCTAGAATATGTAACGACCATTACAAATCTGATGATTTTTATCCAGGGAAGCATTTCTCTTCTTTGAAATTCGCCACAGTCATGCAGGAGCACTTGTTATTGATAAATTCACAAACGAAATTACATAATTTCAATGCAAATGTCAACGACATGATTGACAAGCACCTCTGACGTAAGAAACAGGATTATAACACTCGTATCTAAAGACAAGTAATGATTTTGGATCCATTGTTTAGAAATAGTAAGAACTGTTAAAAGTTAGAATTCTTAACTATATAAGTAATAGACGTTAGCCTTTGTATTAAATAATTGTTTTTGCTAGGAATCTAGCTTATTTAATTAATAAAAATGGAAGCTATCAAAAGTTTATTTACATGAATAGATAATATTGACAATGATGTGAGTGAAGTTTTAAATGAAGTTGAGAATAGTATGGTAACAAATATTACGAGAGTTTACTTGCGTGATGTGGTAGGTCCACATCATTTGTGACTTTAAGAAAAAGAAAAAGGTTTAGGTTTACTAAAAGTATTGCAAAGAATGATATTTTACCACTCATAATAATCTATTTGTGATCGAATACTCAAAGAGCAACTCATATTGATACTATGTAACCCGACAAGTAGTTTTCAAATCGTTTGTTTTTGAATTTGGATTCTGTCATTTTTATACGATTGTTCTTTGTGTTTTCTAATTTTGGCGCCAATACATTGTACAATATTTTGCTATATTAAAATGGAGTGGGGTGATAAATAAAACCGAATCGCTGTGATTGCATTACACACAGTTGGTATGGAACCGAAAGTAATTTTTAAAACTCTCCATACGCTTGGTATTAGTCAAATGTTTGTGTACCGGGCTATTAATAGGTACAATGAGACCTCCTCTGTTTGTGACAGAAAAAGATCTGGCCGTCCACGTAGTGTTCGTACGAAAAAGGTGGTCAAAGCAGTAAGGGAAAGAATTCGAAGAAATCCTGTCCGAAAGCAAAAGATTTTATCTCGGGAGATGAAGATAGCACCCAGAACCATGTCGCGCATTTTAAAAGATGACTTAGGACTTGCAGCCTATAAGAGACGCACTGGTCATTTTTAAACTAATATTTTCAAAAAGAATAGGGTGGTAAAATCGAAGCAACTACTGAAGCGGTACGCAAAGGGAGGTCACAGAAAAATTTTGTTTACGGATGAGAAAATCTTTACAATTGAGCAACATTTTAACAAACAAAATGACCGTATTTATGCTCAAAGCTCTAAGGAAGCTTCCCAATTAGTCGACAGAGTGCAACGTGGGCATTATCCGACTTCTGTGATGGTTTGATGGGGTGTTAGCTATGAAGGAGTGACTAAGCCATATTTTTGTGAAAAAGGTATCAAAACACCGGCACAAGTGTATCAAGATACCATTCTTGAGAAGGTAGTTAAAGCCCTTAACAACACCATGTTCAATAACCAAGTATGGTCCTTCCAACAAGACTCAGCGCCGGGTCATAAAGCTCGGTCCACGCAGTCTTGGTTGGAAGTGAACGTTTCGGACTTCATCAGAGCTGAAGACTGGCCGTCGTCTAGTCCCGATCTTAATCCGCTGGATTATGATTTATGGTCAGTTTTAGAGATTATGGCTTGCTCTAAACGCCATGATAATTTGGAGTCCCTAAAACAATTCATATGATTGGCAGTGAAGAATTTTCCCATGGAAAGAGTGCGTGCTTCTATTGATAACTGGCCTCAACGTTTAAAGGACTGTGTTGCAGCCAATGGAGACCACTTCGAATAAGCTTTTTATATTTTAAATTGTTTTATATTTATGTATTAAACTAACACACTGTAAAAGTAATAAATATTATTTACAATAAAAAAAAATGATTTTTCTTCGTAACAATATTTATGGCTAGACTAGGTATATACATATATATATATTGACTGACATTTATTCGTACTGACATATTTTTATTTTTACATAACATAACATCACATAACATAAACTCACGCCTATATCCCCGGAGGGGTAGGCAGAGATGCAAGCACCCACATTTCGCCAGTTTATGTTTAGGTCCCAATGTAATAGGTGGAGAGCCTATTGCTATTAACCGGGCACTTATAAACCTGCGATAAATACACACATAACTTCGAAAAGCATCGAAAAGTCATTGGTGTGTGCCACGGTAAAACCTGGGATCGAACCTGAGACCTCGTCTCAGCAGTCCATTACCCATACCACTAGGCTACCGCGGTCGTTGTTTTATTTCTACTCTTACTTTTAATTAATTAACCCTATGTTGACATCAAGATTGACTTATGATGACATATCATATTAATATTAAACTGATAAAAAATCAACCCAATGTATTTTCAAATTGTATAAATTGTGTATGTATCACTTAACATTCTATATTGACATTTTCATTACATTTTTGTCCTTTTCTTTTTGGGTTGAACTAAAACGAGTAAAATGACATTAATACTAAAAAATCATTTAAATTTAATATAATAAGTAATATTAACAAACTGTAATTACGAGTGAACATATTGTGTATGACAAATTCTTACTCTCTCCAAACATTGTGCTGTGCCCGACAAGGTCCATAATTGTAACAATAATTTTAACCTGAACAACTGTACTACATAACGCTATAAATGTATTGAGTATTGAGCATTTTAGTGGCAGATGCTGGTCATCCTTGCAGACACCTTCTCACACCACTTTCAAATCCGTCAACTTCGATGAAAGAAAGATGTAATAATAAAACCCAGATCAAAACAAGGAATACTGTGGATAGATTGGGCACCAAGCTACGCACAACAGCTAACATTATCATTGCTTGTGCTGTATTGCATAACATTAGTATAGACTGCATGACACTGTCAAGACAATGACGATCAGAGCAATTATAATGATTCTGTATTGAACTATACCAATGTTAATGGTACAATTGATGGAATTCGAGCTAACATGATAGCCAAATACTTCGGGCAACATGATAGCCAGAGACTACACGATTGATATTAAAATTAAAAAGACTAATAACACCCAGTTTCCGAAATGCTGATCAACGCTAAAATTAACTAATCGGCTGTTAAATCTCTTGTCAAATAGAGCAATTGGGTTGCTAGAATCATGATTAAATAGTTTAATTTGATTATCGTGTCAGTTAACATAGCCGTCTAATTAAACTCGAGAATCGTATATCAACTGCCATTTTGGGTTTCTGAAATGCTTGTCAAGCCGTGATCATAGATTATCTTCCTGTCAAAAGTTTTGTCAACTAATCGGTGCGTATCGGCGAATTAACTTATGTATGCAATTGTTTTACTACGTGAATCTACATTTTCTTTTCAAATCTACATTATTAAGGTATGTCAAAACATATTTATAATACAGTTTTATACACGGTTTTATTTGTAAAAATTGTATATTTCGGACATCTTGCTAAAGTTATATTTCTATGTTGCTAAGCATATATTGTTTCTTGTTTTAGAATCAAAGAATCAAAGAATCAATTTCATTTATTCAGTTTAGGCACACAAAGAGCACATATGAACGTCAAAACTATACAATTGAGTATGTCAAGAAATAATATTAAAATATTAAATAATGTACAAATAAACCATTGGAAAATGATTCTTTCGCTGGTTCGGTAGGTTAGTTCTACTGAGAAGATACCAGCAAGAAACTCAGCGAACTATATTAGAACTAGATTATTTTTCTTTTTTTTTTAAATTTGCTTTAGTTTACAATTTATTTTGTGCGAGCAAGCAAGAGACTTATGTTGACCACGCATTGATATCATTAAGATACTCATCCACTTTATAATAACCTTTACTCATTAAAGTTTTTTTCACTTCTAATTTAAATTTATTTATCGGCATATTAATCAAATCCTGAGGAATTTTATTAAATATTTTTTAACTGCTTCCTACAAATGAATCACCAACCTTGTGAAGCCTAAGTTTAGGCACAACTAACTTTTAGATTACAATCATGTCACTTTCGGATATTGAGATGAGTATCAGTACGTCTAGCAGTGATGAAGAGCAAAGAACGCGAACATTCAGGTCGAGAATGAATCCCTTTGATTTCTATAATGAAGAGGAATTCAAGAATCGGTACCGACTGACAAAGGCTGTTGTATTGTTGTTGGTAAATTTGATAGAGCCGAAAATAAAACGCTTCACTTTGAGAAATCAGTCTATAAATGCTTTGGAACAGGTGTTACTGACAATAAGTTATTATGCGACAGGAGCATTTCAAATTACTGTTGCTGATCACATAAGGGTGTACAAATCTACAGCCTGTAGAATAATAAAAAAAGTATCTGCAGCTATTGCAGAACTTAGGCCGCAGTTTATATCTATGCCCTGTACAGATCAAGATTGCAATAAGGTAAAGAGTGAATTTTATAACATTAGTTCTTTTCCTAATGTAATCGGGGCAGTTGACTGCACACATATGAAGATACAGTCTCCTGGTGGTCCCCGAGCTGAGTTATATAGGAACAGGAAAGGATATTTCTCCGTGAATTTTCAGGTAATATGTGATGCAAATCTAAAAATATGTGATGTGATCTGTCGGTGGCCTGGATCTGTTCATGACACTACAATTATTAATGATTCCCACATTCGGGCAGATTTTGAAAGTGGAGTGTATGGCAGTGACTATCTGCTAGGGGACAGCGGGTATCCATGCCGGTCATAGTTATTGACACCTTTGCTGCGCCCTTCAACACCCAGCGAAGAAGCATATAATCGAACACATATAAGAACCAGAAATACTGTGGAGAGATGCTTTAGGGGTCTTAAGAGACGATTCCCATGTTTGTCGCCATCGCAACTTAACACGAAGGCCCATGCCTTCGTGTTAAGTTGCCTACTATTATGAACATTATTGTGGCTTGTTGTGTTTTACATAATTTGGCACTCAGTCATAATAACCACATAGAAGAAGTAACTAGTGTATCATTGGATCTAAATGCTCCAGATGATACTGGTACTAGTTCAGTAAATAATGAAAACACATCTGTGCTGGTCATCTCTATTGACACATTTTAAAGTGTTAAAGTAAAGTAAATGTACAAGAACAACCATCATTATCAACATGTTTAATTTTAAAATGATATAACATTTGAAGTAAATATCTTTAACTATTATTATTTCTTAATCATATTTTCGTACTCTTTTTCCTTAATTTTCATTTCCAAATCTAATAACTTGCTGCGTTTTAAAACTAATCTATATTCTAATAATTTGTTTTTTTTTTCTAAATTTACACACTCCATCTTTGTTTGATAATACATTTTCTTCATAATGTTATTATTCTTGGAAACTAGTTTCTTCTTTGGTACCTTCTTCCTTATTTTTGTTTTGTTAGGTAGATTCGTTATTGGTGGAGTAACAGAGGTACTCAGAGCATCAGTAATATTGGCTTCTACTGGAACCACTTCGAAATATGTCACATCTTCAACTAAAAAGATTTAATTAGAATATAAGTGTAAGATATAAATAAATTAATGTATAATGAGTATAAGGAAATTGCATTGAGTAAGAAAGGTACCATTTCGGTAGTAACTTGATGCACTATCACAGGTATTGGAGAGTGGTTTCACCTGATCACCCATTATTGATAATATTTGTGCACCCACAGTGCCAAGGACTGGTTTATAAAGACCACCACCAGTTGCCATGATACCTTTCTGAAAAAGAAAATTACATTAAATACCTGCTTAGTGTAACTTTGAGTTATTGTATTTTAGCAAACTTTTTAATTTATAACCACAAGGTGCAGTTACATACATACCTTATCCGCTATTTCATCCTTTTTTAATTGTTTTAAAAGAGAACCTAGCTCTGATATATCACTATGCATATTTGACTGAAACAAAAATATATAATGTTATTTATCAAGATAACACTTCATGAGCATCATTACTACCTACTTCTCTGCTACTCATAGGTTTGCTGGGAGAGAACTCATTTTGAGTTAAGCTCGCCTTTGTACATGTTCCTTGAAATGTTATATTTATGATCTCTGTACTGTATGTGTGCTATAAAGAATTAAGAACTGTAAACAAGTAGGGACTTAAATCTTACCTCTTCATTTAATGTGATCACTTGTGATGGTCACTGTCACAAAGATCATTATTTTTATTAGCTTTATATTGTTGAACCTATAAAAAAATAAATTAAAGTTTATACGAAATGTATCCTGAATATAAAGTTTTATTTATAGACACTTTTCCCAAAATTGTGGTGCCCATAATAAATAAAATTGCCTTGATATTAGAATAGCCACTATCAATGATATTACATATAAAAAAGAGGATAATATCATTGGCCACTATGCAATTATTATTCCTTGAATATATTACCTAGTCAGGCTAAGTAGGTATTCATGTATCCTGATCTGATATCAGGCAACAGTGTTAGAATATTTTGATGCAATTCTCAGATCACTTGCCAAGTTTAAGCACTCTAAAAAAAATTTGAGATGATAAGAACTTACATTTTTATTGGCTATATTTTGTCTTGTAGTCCTTTTTAAATTTAAATATGCTGTGCTCAGCTGTTTTTGGCTTCGCGGCACTTCTGCATTGCTGTTAAATTCTTGGGTAATGGTTTCCCAAGCCTCATTTTTTTTAACCGTGGATGATAGAGCATTTGTACATTTATTTTCTATTATATGTTTGTATCTGGAATAAAACAATGTCTGTAATATAGTCACCACATCGCAGGATGTGTAATGTAAACAATGATATTAAACAATAAAGATTATATTTTAGAACACAGTTTACATACTTACTTCTGAACTAGTTCTAAAAGCTTTTGCATTTCTCTTTCGGTAAAATTCTTTCCTCGTGAGGCCATTTTAAATACAGGACACAGTTTAGAAAGCACTTGAACACACAGACGCCACTTGAAAATATAAACTTGAACTTGAGATTTGAAATTCCCAGAATATTTTATCAGTAATGACAGTCCGTAACTTTTTAACTTTTTTTCATCCGGCTTGTGAACCAGGCATATTGTCGTTTTTGACTGATAAGAATGAACTAATGAACAACAATGAACAGTGTGGCCACAATTTAAAACAAATCGCATGTCAAATCAAAATAATCATAGATTAGTTAATTTTGGCCTGATCAACGTTTTAAAAACTCAAATTGATTTGACATTCATGTTAAATTAACAGCCGGGTTAGTTGATCAATGGTTTGACAGGCCTTTCAGAAACCGGTGTAATAGGTAATAGGTTTTTATTTTTCCATGTTCTCTAGTACCTTATATTTAATTTTCAAATCTATCTGTTGTAACTTTTCTTTATACTCCATTTCAGAAATTTTCATTCTTAATTCTGCTGCATGTATTTTGTTTTTATGCTCCAATTCTTCTGCATGTATTTTATTTTTATGCTCCAATTCTTCTGCATGTATTTTGTTTTTATGCTCCAATTCTTCTGCATGTATTTTATTTTTATGCTCCAATTCTTCTGCATGTATTTTATTTTTATGCTCCAATTCTTCTGCATGTATTTTGTTTTTATGGTCCAATTCTGCTTCTAATAACTGACATTTTAATAAATCTATTCTGTTAATTCTTTCTTCACTAAATATTTCTCTTTTTGGTGTTCCACATATCAACTGTTCTTTTTCTTGCATCTCATATTCCACAAATGATGTGTCATTTGGTTTATGACAAGTGTCATCATTGCTGTCTCCTAGAATACATGTATTAAAATGGTAATCACTATGCAACTGATTACAATAATATAGTTCAAAAAAATTATATATTATGATGATAGGGTGTTGGTACAGGGATCTATCCACATCTTGGAGACCCAAGCCAACCTTGCCTGCAATTTGGTGCACTAGCTAAACAACAGACAAGGGTCTACCTTTTAGAGTTGGAGATCAGAAGGTAGTCACTCTAAGAAAAGCTGACACACCATTAAAAAACAATGAGCAAACTTAAGGCACCTAAATGCAAACTTAGGATACAACCAGGAAATTGTTATCAGGAGGAAGGAGGATGTTCGTCAGATTATTACAATCATATTATCAAACAGATATTATCAATCAAATAATAGGTTTATACTAATATATAAACTAAAACGTTAATGCTTCAATCACTTATGACCTGTACCTGTTACATGGGTGATTTAGTAATGGAGAGGACTTAAATATTGATACGGTAAATTGGGATTTAAAGTACATTTTAGAAACAGCTAGAAGTACAAGTATCATTACCCAATGTAATTAGTTTAACATTAGACAGAGCCCAGACTCCGCCTCAGATGCATGGTTCGAGTCGACAATAGTGCCCAGAAGACGGCAATAGGCTCACCCCCTATTACATGGGACGAAATTCACCTCTGCCTAACCCACCGGGGATAAAGGTGTGATTATATGTATAATATGTATGTAATGTAATGATAATATAGTAAACATAACATAACATAACATAACATAAAGTCACGCCTATATCCCTGAAGGGGTAGGCAGAGGTGCTAGCACCCACATTTCACCAGTTTATTTAGGTCCCAATGTAATAGGTGGCGAGCCTATTGCCATTAACCGGGCACTTATAAACCTGTGATAAATACACACATAACTACGAAAAGCATTGAAAAGTCATTGGTGTGTGCCACCGTAAAACCTGGGCTCGAACCCGAGAACTTGTCTCAGCAGTCCATTACCCATACCACTAGGCTAATAGTAACCTACACTAAATTTTACGTAGTTCTGTGTACTAACTTAATAATAAGCTTAAGAAACTCACCATTTATATCACTATCATTTTCCTCATTTACCTCAATGTTGGTTAGTACATTGTTATCAATATCAATGACTTTTGCATTAATTGAATCCATGTCTGCCACAGATGGACTTCCTCCTGTTAGGTAGTGCACATTCTCTGTCTTCGACTTCCTTGCCTTGGCTTTCATGTTGTACCACAACTTTATTAATTGTTTCGTGGATACCTAAGTAGTAAAGAACAAGTTATTATTTGTTATTTATCAAATATATTACATACATTAATTACATTATGAGCTATAGCCTAAAAACGAAAATAACACATGCTAGTATTCAAAATGATATTACCTGTTGTAGTACAATAGAAGAAGAGTTGAATTCCTCTTTTATCATCTCCCATGACGATTTCTTTTTGGTTGAAGTAGTGGCATTTGTTTGCTTACTCGACAATATGCTATCATATTTTTTAATGATGTTAAGGAATAAATCCTTTTCTAACGATGAAAAGGGTTTCTTTCTATCACTTTCAGAACTCATTGCAAATTAGGTATTATTTTAAACGAAATATTCACAATACTGACGACAGACGACTTATGAATGATCGAATGGATATTTGGTAATTGTGTAAGTATTGTACGTATTTTTACGTAACTATTTTCTATTGCTGTTTATTGCACAATTAAAGCAAATATAACCTGCCTAACTGTGACGTACAACTTAAGCAACTTTACAATGCGCCTTCATAAACGGTAACAAAGACCCAATGATATTTTTTATTTTATTATATGCGTTTTACGTTACTACTTTTATTGTTGTTTATTGTACAATTACAACACAACAAAATAGAACCGGTATAAAACGGTATAACCTAACTGTAGGTGAATGACGTACAACCCATGCAAGTTGAAATGCACCTTACTACACGGTAACAAACACTCGATAATACTTTTCACTTTAATAGGATTATTTTGCTGTCAGTCGTTTAGTTTCACAATAAACCATCACAAAAACAAAATCATGTAGCTCATCACAAACTTATTGCAATGGATCGAATATTGTATTAAATATGACAGTTTTAAATAAAGTGTTACTAAATTTAAAAATAATAGCGATACATTAAATAATATTGTTTCTTTTTCATTATTCTATTATAGAAACAAAACGTTGATAGCAGTATTGCCAGATGGAAAAAAAAATTACGGCCTGAGTATTAATGCTTTTAGCTTTGCTCAAGTATTCTGCGTTCAGCGTTACTTATCTAAAGAATAACATTTACTTAACAAGTAATGACTTAGTTGAGAAATTACTTAAGAACAAGTAAGGACTTGTTTATAGATACGGTGGATAGACTCTTAGACAAGTACCAGCGAGGGTGACGCCATCTGAGATTAGATTTACCTGTGCTTCCCCATTGAGCAGACCGATTGGGGAAGCATCTCCGCTCTACAGAATACCGCGGCCATAGTAACCATTGTTGTGTTCCCGGCGTTGATTAGGGCAACCAGAGCTTACGGGAGAGTTGTAGGGAGTTCTAAGAATATTTAATACTTTTCCAAAATATAGAGAACTATTCGGCAACCTAGTTTTCTCATGACCAGGTTTATTTGTCCGCAGTGTGTTGGATATGCTGCGGTTCCAGAAGTTCACGATCGGCCACGCGTGGGTGTCGGACTACGGCAGCTCGGACAACAAGACTCAGTTCGAGTACTTGCTCAAGTATTCGCCCCTACATAACATCCACAAACCTCATAATGGTAAATACAGTTTACAATTTTTATAGCTACAGATTATTGCATAAAGAATACTATGCTCTGTGACCCCTCTAGCTAAGCTAACTTACTTATGTTAGTAGTGTATTCACATCGGACTCCTCTTCTGTATAAAACATTTGGAATGTAGTATAACATACATCCCGCACAGGTACGGAGTACCCAGCCACGCTGATCCTGACGGCGGACCACGACGACCGCGTAGTGCCGCTGCACTCGCTCAAGTTCATCGCCGAGCTGCAGCACGCCGCCGCCCGCGCCGGCACACAGCAGCGGCGACCTTTACTCGCGCGCATCGACAGCAAAGCCGGACACGGCGGCGGGAAGCCCACCACAAAGATCGTAAGCGCACCCACACTGTTCGTATACGTGTATGATGAACGGCATCCGAGCCAACCACACCTGCTGATATCAGACGAGATATTGGCGCAAGGACTTTAAAAGGCTCTTACTACCGTAGCCACTCCGGCCTGGGGGTAACAGGTGGAGCCGCCTGTCACCCTGGCAGAAGCAGGCCGTGGCAGTGGCGCACCTGGCGCGCCTCCCCGTTTATCCCCGTTTCCGGGTATGAGTTAGGGACTCTGTAGTCCCCACACCCGAGAAGAGGGCCAGATCGTCAGAGATGGCCTTGGGTCGGCCAGGGTGCGAGGAATATGCCTGTCAACCTCACCTTCGGCAACAAAAGCGACCCACAGGCGGCGTGTGTTTTAGTCGGTTCGAGTCCGACATAACCTCCTCCACCGGCTCCGGTGGAGAGGTATCCTGGGGATTTTGCGCACGTATAAAAAAAAAAAAAACTACCGTAGCCAAGGCAACTAGAAACCCGCACTTTTGAATTTGGGATCCTCGGCCCTACGCTTTCATTCTGACCGGACTCGGAAACTTTAAACGCAAACCTGACGCAAGCGTTTAGCTTAAGGGAAATGATGTCGATTTACAGGCTTTTCCCAACGTTGGAAGAGGCCTATATCTAGCAGTGGACTGCGATAGACTAATGAATTGGGTGGGTACATATTTTGAGCGTAGGAATGACTCTCTAAATAATAAAAAAAATAGGGTTGTAAATTAAGAAAATGACTAATATTCCTAGCATTTATTGATTCTTTTATGTTTTGTTTCAGATCGATGAACACACAGACATCTTGTGCTTTATGAACCAAGCGCTTGGCCTGCATTTTCAGAAGTGAACCCACCGGCCATATTTTAGAAATGAATAGTATTAAATGAGATAAACACGCATAAGTATTATGTAAATATACCAACAACACAGTGTGTCGATGATTACCTCGGGGTCTTCTAGGACTGGTGATATTGTTACGCATTGCTACTACTTTTTAATAAAACATTGTTTTTATTTTTGAGACTGTATTTTTATTTACAAATAAGGTTTAGTTAAATCATCTATACTCCATGCTAGGGTTGATGTCTTTTTACCCGACTACGGCGAAGCAAAAGAAGGGTTATGATTTTGACTGGCTATGTATGTATGTAGGTTCATCTGTTCCCTCATAGCCCCTCAACCATTTATTAGAACTGGACAAATCAGGTATCGTTAGAAGCATCTCGGTCGTACGCTGGTTATAGGCTATATAAAGTGTGATAAATATATCGTGTTTGGCGTTTATTCCCAGTAGTTCTGTGGCGGAACTAGTCAGACTTTTTTTCCAATCCCGCCAATTCAAATCCGCCGCGGGGAACTCCCCTTCTTCCGCGTGGTCAAACTAATTTGACCACGAGCACGAACTGGTGCTCGTAGTCAAATTGTTTGAAAACATACCTCTTTTACTGACATATTTTATTGTATACAGTGATGATTAAAAAATTTCCTGTTGTTCTTAAGTATAATATATCCTGATAAGAGTATAATATTTAAAGCTTCACAAATGGATATAAAGTTAGTATAATAATAGTTAGTATAAGTAGTCGTAAGAAAGGTACAGTTTTATTACACGAGGGGCGCCAATTTTATAAATTACGTACCTATAAAAATGGAAATACATTTTGGACATGCAGTCGGCTAAGAAAAGAAAATTGTCGTGGCTCTGTAACTATCAACGTAAGTTTAGACATTTATAAACTTTATTGAAATTATTTTTCATAGATTTTCATTGATACTCGTATTTTATTTTAGAGCGGAAAAGTAGTCAAATGTACAGAACATCTATGTCTAAGTAATTCTGGCAAAAATGAAATTGACAAAGCAATACACGATTTAAAACAAAAAGCAATAAAAACAGTTGTTCCTATTCCTGAATTATATCACGAAACAAAGGAAATGCTAAAAGATAGAGGACTTCATTTTGTGACACCAATACCACCATTGGATAACATTAAATCAGATTTGTACATCAATAGTAAGAAAACTTGTTTCACTACTTTGAATGAAGTAACTATTGCTGACCAGTACCAGTATTTTCTTTTGGCCGAATATGCAACAACTAGTAGGATATTGGTTTTCAGTACTGAAAAGAGAAAACAATTGCTAGCAACATTAAATGAGTTTTTCATTGATGGCACGTTTTTCTCCTGCCCAAATCCACTTACGCAAGTTTTTAGTATACATGCAGATTTATCTCAGTCATTATCGTCCACACATGTAATACCAGTAGCTTATGCATTGATGTCAGACAAAAAAGAAGAGAGTTATGTTGCATTATTTGAAATGATAAAAAGCCGAATTCCCGATTGGTGTCCAGAAAAAATTCACATGGATTTTGAGATTGCAGCTAGTAACGCTATAATGAAAATATTTTTAAATGTCAAAATAGTAAGATGCTATTTTCACTTCACAAAAAGTTTATGGAAAATGGCCAAAAAAATGAAATGAAATTCTAAAATTGACCGTAGAATAGTGGGACTATGTTCAGCTCTCCCATTAGTGCCTGTAGATTATATTGAATTTGGTTGGGAATACATAAAATTAGAGATCCCCATCAATCACAAAGTGACAAACTTTATTAGGTAAATATTTCGAAAATATATGGTTGAAGAATGAAACATTAAAATCACAATGGTTAGTTTACGGCGAAAGACATCGTACTAATAATGTCGTTGAAAGTTGGCATGCACAATTAAACAAAAGTATGAAAAGATATCGTCCAATTACTGTAGCGCGTTTGTTGTCAACGTTATTAAAAATGGAGGAGAAAGACAACGAACCATCCTCGCGCCGAATTGAACAAGTGAGCAGAGACGACTTCATATTCATAATGAATTGCCAGTTTCAATTAATACATCAAGAAATAAGTACCTATTGGTCATTTTCTTGATAAACTACGTTAAGCAATTATATTTCTTTCAATATATATTTTACATTTATAAGCAATTATATTTCTTTCAATATATATTTTACATTTATAATTCCAAGACGATAAGTTTTAAAAAGAGTCCAGATTTTATTTCCAAACAAGTAATAATATGAAAAATTACTTTCATTTTAATCTAAGAACTGTACGTTTCGACATCGCAGATCATTTGAGTACGAGCACCAGTTCGTGCTCGTGGTCAAATTAGTTTGACAAAATAGTTTGACCACGCGGAAGAAGGGACTATAGCTTAGATGAATTAAAAAAGGAAGATACGGTACTCGATCATTTGTGTGGGCCTAGTTTGGTTTAGTGTATGTCGAGTGACCGAAGCGCTTACATGTTTGTGCTCTTCTTTCAAGTGCTGAAAAAACCCGTGATAATTAACAAAACTGCCTTCATGTTAATTTAGAAAAATGCCCAAATCACTCACGAAGCAAAAACAAAACACAAGGGATTACTTTCATTCATAATTACCTAATAAATATCATTAGAACTTTAATTTAATAATTTATTTGTTACTCTTCATACGATTTTGGCTGAAGGTGAGACAAATATATGAAATTCCACGTGAGAGAAAAGGATATCATGTAAAGTGTTAACAACGACGTCTTGGCAGCCAAATTTCGCCAGAAAGTACGGTCGGCATACTAAGTTTTCTAATTAATTCATAATCTCAAACTTAAAAAAAATAGTGTTTCGTGTTTAAATAAATTTTAATATTTTATCAATAAAAACTTATGTGTCGATTTAATCAAATGGAATAGGGTATTTTTTATACATAATTATGTACCTACTAATTTTTATTTTGCTTTAGATTCCCAAATGACGGATCCAGATTGGACCTTTACAAAGAACAGTAGAGTGGGCTACATTTAACCATAGAATACATTTGTTAGTTGATAAGTACTGTGACGTCCGACTCCATTACTTACTTAAGATTGATCCAGCCATTAGCAGCAGTTCTAAACGACAACAAAGAAATAAATTATCTTTTTTCGAAGGTATTTGAAATGATAATATACAAGCTAACTGTGGTTAGCCATAGGGGATAATGTATCTGATTCGCATTAAATAAAATATATATAGCATAAAAGAAATGCTTACTGGAAATGTTTTTATATATATTTTTTTTATTATAAATAAAAGTTATTGTGATAACTGAAATAACACGTCTTTTTTATTTAGTCCCTTACCGTCAAATACATATTGACACGAAAATATATTTTAATTTGATTTATTGTAATCTGGAAACATGCTATTGCTGACGGTACTGCATCGGCTCTCAGGTACGGCACTCAATGAACACGACGCAAGCCGAAACTTTTACGAACTCGCACGAGTGCTAGAGCAGTAAGCGATAACGCTTCTTGTTCACTCTTATCTTAATCATATATTGATATCACTTTCGCACATTTCTTATTAATTACAAGACAATGTGTGAGTGAGTATTTGTGTGTAGTTATGTGCGAGCCATTTTTTTAAGTGCAATGCATAGAACGTACCGTATCTTCCCTTTTTTAATTCATCTAAGGACTATAGCCTGACAAATTCGTTGGTGACACTCCCATGGTCTGCGCGGGTGGTGGGGGACGTAATTATCGATGACCGTTACACACGGTACTAATTACGTTACGAATATGTCTAAAGATCAGTATCAGAATAAACGGGATATTTACCATGTTTCATTATTTTGAGTTTCCGATATTTCGGCGCTGTTGCAAGCACCATGATCACGGAGGAACTGGAGTAGTGGCGGTGATGTCAGTGATGATGTCAGTGACCATGATAGTTTAAATACCTATGTCTAAAGATATCCCTGTGAAATATCTTACATTGTCTAAATTGATTGATGTTGTTTTTTATATAACTTGCTTTGGCCCGCGACTTTCATCGCGTGAAGCGTTTAAAAAAACTACTACTACTTAGAAAAAAATTAAAAAATAGGAGCATTGTACATTTGTAAGTAGTTAAAAAAATCTGAGAAATAAAACATTTTATGGTTTGTTTTAATTTTTAATACCAATCTTAAAAAATAAACAATAAACATACATCATTTAATCAGAGTCATCACAGTCCATGTCGTGTTCCGAACTATCTTCGCTGTCGTAATCCGAACTATCAGAATCATCGTTTAATGATATAATAAACCTGTCCAACTCATTGTCACATATACGATCGTCGTTGTAGTATTTGTCCTCATTTTTAATTACCTATGTGATCATCGCATTTTTTCCATTTTTCAGCAGTGTAATTAGCAAACAAGGTTGCAAGAGCGTCTTTCTTCTGATCTAATGTAGAATTAACATAATTCCTTGCCAAGTCGCCTTTTATATCACCCCATACCATCTCGATTGGATTGAGGTCGGGATGGTATGGAGGTAAACGAAGTACTGTGTGTCCAACCTGATTTAGAATTTCATCCACTGTATATTGTTTTGGTAATGTTTGGCTGTTAATTAAAATAATTGAATCACATTTACGTAACGTTTCGTCAAATGGAACATTATGTTTTGTTAGCCAATCTTCCATTACCTTTTTTGTACAACTCATTGTTGGTTTTTTCTTCAATTTGTTTACAGTGGTACGCTGCGTTATCCATGACTATCACAGAATGACTTGGAATATTAGGCAGCAGTTGTGCTTTTAACCATTATTCGAAATTTTCCGAGTTCATATCTCCATGATAGTCACCGCTTTTGGAATGCGATTTAAATATCAACAGGCCATTTTAACGAACCCAGTTCGTCCACCAGCATGTACAATAATTAACCTAAGTCCTTTGCCAATATTTGTCAATATTCCACGTTCATTGGTAGATTGCCAGCAGTTAGACACAGTATGCGATTGATTGACATATGTCTCGTCGAGATAAAATATTGCTCTACCTTCATTTCGATATGTTTTGATAGCTAAAAGATAGTGCCACCTTAAAGACGTAATGTCAGGGCGCTCGATGAGCAGTTTTCGTTTGGACTGGCATTTTTTATATGTAAAACCAAGCCTCCGCAAAGTATTTCTTAAATACTCCCGAGAACAGTCATAATATACCATCTTCCTTTAAATCAACGTTTATTTTTCTTAAAGTAGGGACCTCTTTCGGTGTAATATTGTGTTATTTTCCTCCGAATAACACCTTCCGTAAAGTTATCAATTATAATACGTTTCTTTGCAATTTTGTTCTTCTTTGGAGATTTGAAAGTAGCAGTACCATCATTTTCACACAGCAATTTTCCTTGGCGAACAATATTCCTAACTGTAGTATTCGATAAACCTGCTACATTAGCCACTGTTTGCCAAATTAACATCGTTTTGATATTCAAACGAAGCTGGATCATCTTTGCGATTTTTAAAATAGTTATATACATTGTAATTGTAAGTACCTAATTTGTTTAGCTTGACGTCCGATAACTTTGCCTATCGGCGGACTCATCTTCATATATTAATATCGTCAGCGTTTTGTGACGTCCGACCGTACTCAATATGTGTTGCCGTCAACAGCGACGACGCGCAACTGAATGACGGCTCTGAGAGCCAGCCTCCATCCCGCGCTCGTCTCTTACTCCCCCCGCTGCCTTTCGTCCCCCGCGCCCGCAGACCATGGAAGTGTCACGAACGAGCTTGCCAGACTATAGTTCTGCCACTGAACTATTGGGAAAAAAAGTGTCACTAGTTCCCCTACAGAACTTCTTCCACAGAACTACTGAGAATAAAGGGTGTTTGGTATCAACTGAAAGAGCTTAATTAGCACATTTCAAATATATATTACTTATACTTATTGCTTGACCCAAAATTATATAAATAAAAATAAGTTTAAAACTGAACCCCCACTACTGAAAAAGTATTAAACAAGAAAATATCAAGGATAGTTGTGGTCGTATGTCACTTAGTCTAACAAAATACATTGTAGGGAAAAGTGGCATATGACCACGGCTTTCCTTGATATTTTCCGTTTAATACTTTTGCAGAAGTCGGGTTATAGTTTTTAACATGTTTTGTTTAAAAATTCAGTATTTTTCTGTATAAAAACTAATTTTTAAAACTTAAAACCGAATTGGATTTTGGACCACTACTTTGCCTAGTTTATAGTATGCATTTTTGTAAAAGTCGCTACAAGATTGTTTACTTTTAGTTATGTACCTAACCTAATGGAGTATAGTACATACAGACATGAAGACACCTCAGGGGCTGATGAAAGGCTAAAGGATTTATAGGTGTCATAATGGATCCACCATGATTCAGTGGTTTCATGAATACATAATAATCTAATTGGACCGCTTATATAGTTATGATTTTCTGGTGGGTAGGCGGGCATATGCAGCTTGTTGAAAAATACATAATTTTGTCAGCGGTACGCAAAACGCTACTAATAAAAATTCAAGAACCCGCTAGTTACGGGGGAAAATAAGGAATTAAAACACCATTGACTTAAAAGAAACACAGTGGTAATATTCAACGTTTATTGTTATATCCTTACAGTACAGTTGCTAAAAGCACGAAATCCAATTGGGACTTGCTCCAACCTACGTAATAATATAAAATATTAGTTGCTTACAACAAAATAAATAAACTTCTTAATGCCCTTCTGGCGTTTTTCTTTATCCAATAATAAGTTAATTTCTTTATGCTTAGTTACTTGTGCAACTCGCAACATGAAGAAATTGATCGATGGCCTCGATTTAAAATGTTTTCGACATATAAATGAAGAAGTTAACATATTACTACAGATAATAATTCAATACCTATTAACTTAGTAGTGCAATAAGAACTACAGTCGTCAGTTAATCTCGGCTACGAGATATTTGGTTAATGTCGGACCCATTACAATGAAATGTACAATTGGTAGTTAGTTACAGAACATACATAAGCACCTGGGTCCTGTTTGGATCGCATTCTCACAACATTTCATATACCTACGATACACACTTCAATCCATTCAAGATATGATACTTCGCAGAAAAATAAATGTCGCACCGATCAATTGTGTTACTTACTATATTTTATTACCTAAAAAACGAAGTTTAAATATCATTCAATAATCAAAAGTTACAACTAATCGGTTACGCGGTACATGCACTATCGTAAAGTTACACGGAGCCTATAATAAGCGACCTTCGACCTTACGCTAAGTCGACAGGAAGCGTTCGAATACAGACTTCAGCATCTCACAGTCGATACTAGTTTTAAATTACACATTTCATAGCTTAGGGTCGGAAAAATATTACACGCTCATCCATAAGCGGTCAGTTAAAAATCGAGGCCAAATATCGTCTTAATCGTCGTAGCCCCGCGGAGTGCGGCCGCCGGGGCCACGGCGGTTACCGCCGCGCGCTAAACTAGGAGACACCATGGCCGCATGATGCAACGTCACTAGCGCTGGTCGGGGCCGCGCGACCTCCGGGCTCGGCGGCGGCCGCCTGCGACCCGCGACCCGCGGCCGGCGGCGGCGCTATGTATAGGTTGACAACGTTACCAACTGGGAGGCAGCGCGCCTGAGGAGTGGGGGGCCGCGGGGGGCGCAGGCGGCGGCGGTCGCTCTCGGCGGCCCCGATCAAACTGTTTTGGTTTGGCTTCACAGCCGGTTTCGATACTATACTCGTTCCTACATAATTTTAATGATATTTTTATTTTCAAATACTCACTACTCTTATAATTATAACATCAGACGACTTATTTATTTTATAGCCGAGGAGAAGCGAAGTTTGAATTCTTGTGGCTTGTGTCTTTTAACTTTAAATTATTTTAAGATGAGCGATGCTCATGGAACAAGTTTAATTTGTTGCAGTTTTAATAAATAAATACTAAAACTTTATCCTAATTTGTGAGCGAAAGGACACATTGCCAGAAAACATAAAAAATAAAATAAACTAAATCGTTTCTTAGAGGACGTCATGTATAACAAAAAATATACATTTTTAAATCTAACAATATGAACGTTCCACGGAGGAAATAAACTAAAAGTTGTTGCAAGATTCGAGATCAAACAAAAACGTCGTGAATATATCATAGCTAGAAACGGCACAAAACAGTCTTTGAGAGTTGTGTGTAATCGTCCCGAACTTTTCGCGCTGTGAAATATTCACATGTAGATAATAAATATTGCAATAGTCGAGGGTAGGCAGAGTCCAACGTGGGAACTAACAACTAGCTGCTGGTGGCGGCTTACTCCGCCAGGCCGTTGGTCACGGCGCCCGGCTTGCCGCCGCCCACGTTCTGCATGCTGCAACAACACGCCGTCACGATAATATATACACGACGTAGCGCAGTGACAGGCTCTATGGAGCAGCGCTAATATTAGTGACTAGCTGTTGGCCCAAAACAAACCCCCCGGATTTCAGGTCTTCAGATGCTGAGGTGTAAGATTGCCTAAAGCATTTTATCCCACGTTGCGGTCGGCATTTGCCGTAGGCGGCAGCGTGTCACCTAGGAGATAGGCGTTGCCACAGTTGCTAGAATGCATTGCATGGAGGTTACGGAGCACGCACTCCATTATTAACCCATACATAATTTAATAGTTTTCAAACAATGTATGGGAATCTGACGGATTTATTGACATTTATAATTTCGTAATATCTTATGAATATAACGTCCGAATTCAATAATTTAAAAAGTAATACAGGTATTGAAATTATCTTCAATGTGAAATAATTTATTTGGATACGAATTAGTTTAAAGGTATTGATTTAGATCGACATTTCTGTTTGAATTTATTTTGGGGCGCTTAGTTTGTAAATTGCATTATATCTTAAGCTATTCATTGTATGTAATTATATAGTTTGAATGGGAATTTTGATCTACACATAAACAACATAAATACACGACATATCTGACGTATTTCATTGGATAAGGAATAACACTGCGTTGAGTAAAATAGCTTAAAAAATGACACATATTTTTTTTGTTATTGTAAAGAATGGTTACTGTGGGTTATCCACAGGAGATAAACACACAGCGACAGGTACTCGCCGTGGCTGCACTGTCACACAGTACGGGCGGCTCCGTCGACAGCGACACACACAGTACTATACTCACGCGATGGGCGGCGCGTCGAGCCCCATGAGCGCGAGCGCCCGTAGCGCGGCGCGCGAGCACTGCTCGTGCGAGTGCTGCGTGCTGGGCCCGCCGCCGTGGCACATGACGGGCGGCTCCGTCGACAGCGACACCAGCGACAGGTACTCGCCGTGGTTGCGCTGTCACACACAGAACGGTCAACACAAGGACGACAGTGAACTATTTAAGATCTTAGCACGTAGTCAAATGTTCTTATTCGTAGCTAACTCGGACGTTTTCGCATAGATGACCCGTCTCGTCCACATTATACAGTTATATATTCAAAATAAAACATTGAAAGAATGCCAATGGGCGATGAACTTTAGTATCGTAATTTAATTTCGTGTAGAAAATTTTTATTTGACCATTTTGATGATAAGTTTCATGTTAGCATTGTAACCCGTTTACATCTGAGGCCTCCCAGTAAGGCGACCGGGGCTCTCCCAGTACGCTCATTACCTAACTATATATAGCTAACGTTACTGTGGGTACTTACCTTGGGGAAGTCAGAGAACTGCACGGTGAAGCCTAGCAACTGCGACAGGTACATGAGCTGGTCCGTCGCGCCCGGAGTGTTGCCGCCGGACCCGCCCGTCGCGCTGGACTCGCTCACTCCTGCGGAATGATAGTCTATTAGAACTTAAAGTCGCCCTCAACTGAGTTGGGAAAAGTTTGGGGAAAGACGTGAAATTCGGTACAATGACTGACAGAGAGGAGAGAAGTGTAGCGATTGCTCCATCGAAAAGAGCGCAGTTCTTGAGTTTAAGAGAGAGACTGGCAAACATCTTAACAACGTACTCTAGCTGCACAGAACGGAACAATCTTGAATTACTACGGGCCTTTAATTAGTTCATCGATTGGCATCGTATAGTACACATGCATGAGCTCTCTCCCGTTCGTCCACCAGCGTGCCGGCAGTGTGCAGTAGGTAGTGTGCAGTAGGTAGTGTGCAGTAGGTAGTGTGCAGTAGGTAGTGTGCAGCGTGCGGTACCGTTGGGCGGGTGCGGCTGGCCGGAGCGCTGGTGGTAGTCCATGAGCAGCACGCCGGGCACGGGCTGGCGCACGTCGCCGCCGCCCGCGCCGCCTGCACCGCCCGCGCCGCTGCTGGGTCGCGAGCCCTCGCCCTCCTGCGGCACGGAACACACGCTCACTAGGGACTCCACACGGTGGCCAACAACATTAGTATTATAATTTGGGACATACATATATATCTTAGTGCTCAAAATCTACTCTATACAAACAGTACACGTTTCTTGGGTATCTATGGTGGATATCACACGGTGTTATTGCGGTAGATGAGCTCAAGTTCACCAAGTATAGATTATTATAAAACTGCTGAACGAACTGCTTAGTGAGGAATTGAGAATACATGCAAAAGACATTTTTGCTTTTTTTTAGTATAAGGAGAAAAGTAAAAGTATTATCCGAAGCTCACATATTTATAGTCTAATACGGTATACAGTATATTTATTTATTATTGTTTTGTAAAGACTTACTTTTCGTTTACTATCACCATTGTTGATATTCTTGCTGTCGCCGGTGATACTACTGCTAACATCGGAGCCGCAAGTGTTTGGGGAGAGCTCATCGTCCTCAGGCTTGGTGCTCAATTCCATTGCTACCAACACATCTGGAATGAGCAATATTCTATTCAGACTTGCATAATAATAATACATCGATTTATGGTGCTCCACAAATATAATCAACAAACTTTTACATGGTTTATGCCGGGTGCAATTTCCGAGCGGAAGATTCGGCGGCGCGTCACACTGCACGAGGAACTCGCGGCGGCGCGCGGCGCCCCGCTCCTCCAGCACGCGGTACTGCGGCGGCGCGTGACCTACAAGGTACGTACTGTGTGCGGCGCGGCGCTTGGCGGTCTTCTTGTTGGGCTCGACGCCCGTGGCGCAGTGCGGCGGCGCGTCGCACTGCACGAGGAACTCGCGGCGGCGCGCGGCACCCCGCTCCTCCAGCACGCGGTACTGCGGCGGCGCGTGACCTACAAGGTACGTACTGTGTGCGGCGCGGCGCTTGGCGGTCTTCTTGTTGGGCCCGACGCCCGTGGCGCAGTGCGGCGGCGCGTCGCACTGCACGAGGAACTCGCGGCGGCGCGCGGCGCCCAGCTCCTCCAGCACGCGGTACTGCGGCGGCGCGTGACCTACAAGGTACGTACTGTGTGCGGCGCGGCGCTTGGCGGTCTTCTTGTTGGGCCCGACGCCCGTGGCGCAGTGCGGCGGCGCGTCGCACTGCACGAGGAACTCGCGGCGGCGCGCGGCGCCCCGCTCCTCCAGCACGCGGTACTGCGGCGGCGCGTGACCTACAAGGTACGTACTGTGTGCGGCGCGGCGCTTGGCGGTCTTCTTGTTGGGCCCGACGCCCGTGGCGCAGAGCGGCGGCGCGTCGCACTGCACGAGGAACTCGCGGCGGCGCGCGGCGCCCCGCTCCTCCAGCACGCGGTACTGCGGCGGCGCGTGACCTACAAGGTACGTACTGTGTGCGGCGCGGCGCTTGGCGGTCTTCTTGTTGGGCCCGACGCCCGTGGCGCAGTGCGGCGGCGCGTCGCACTGCACGAGGAACTCGCGGCGGCGCGCGGCGCCCCGCTCCTCCAGCACGCGGTACTGCGGCGGCGCGTGACCTACAAGGTACGTACTGTGTGCGGCGCGGCGCTTGGCGGTCTTCTTGTTGGGCCCGACGCCCGTGGCGCAGTGCGGCGGCGCGTCGCACTGCACGAGGAACTCGCGGCGGCGCGCGGCGCCCCGCTCCTCCAGCACGCGGTACTGCGGCGGCGCGTGACCTACAAGGTACGTACTGTGTGCGGCGCGGCGCTTGGCGGTCTTCTTGTTGGGCCCGACGCCCGTGGCGCAGTGCGGCGGCGCGTCGCACTGCACGAGGAACTCGCGGCGGCGCGCGGCGCCCCGCTCCTCCAGCACGCGGTACTGCGGCGGCGCGTGACCTACAAGGTACGTACTGTGTGCGGCGCGGCGCTTGGCGGTCTTCTTGTTGGGCCCGACGCCCGTGGCGCAGTGCGGCGGCGCGTCGCACTGCACGAGGAACTCGCGGCGGCGCGCGGCGCCCCGCTCCTCCAGCACGCGGTACTGCGGCGGCGCGTGACCTACAAGGTACGTACTGTGTGCGGCGCGGCGCTTGGCGGTCTTCTTGTTGGGCCCGACGCCCGTGGCGCAGTGCGGCGGCGCGTCGCACTGCACGAGGAACTCGCGGCGGCGCGCGGCGCCCCGCTCCTCCAGCACGCGGTACTGCGGCGAGCGCGCGCGCACGGCGTGCCGCGCCACGGCCAGCCGCGAGATGGGGTTGTCGGCGCTGCCCAGCGGGTTGCCGTTCGCCGAGCCGTCCGTCGGCTCCGGCTACCGAGCAACATTACACAACGTATTTATCATTTCTAGTTCAACGACACTTGTATTCTATAGAGATAAACAGACACGGTCTACCCTTCAGAAAATGTACCCCACATTTGTTCGTCAGGGTATTGGTTTTCTTTGCGTGAAGAAGTAACAATTATGCTTGACTTTTAGTTTGATTTCCTGGTCAAATGCCAATACTTTGATAACGCAAGTGTTTTGTGGAAGTCACATGGCCATCGCTTCACGGAAAATACAAAAGTTCAGCCGTTACGTAGTTAGACTGAAAACCAACATTGAAAGTAAACACTCGAAAAAAGTAATGATGGCTGTGAATAAAGCTAGTGTTGCCAGCTCACCTTGATAAGGTTCCTAGGTTTCTTCTTGGTGGGCTGCTGGCGCCGCTTGTCGAGCGGCGGGCGCGCGCGCAGCAGGGAGGGCGGCCAGCGCCGCCGCATCTCGTCCAGCATGCGCTCCGCCGCGCGCCTCTTCGACACCTTCTTGCCGTTGCCCTCGCCCTCCGTCTCCATGTCGCCCACTGTGCACGCTGTTATGAACACCTAATGAATGAATAGACAGCGTTCACACAACATACACGTGGAGAGGCGAAGGAAGGAGACCCCTGACGCTTGAGAGCTTTAGATGCGACCAAAATTGGTTCTAGCCTAGATGGACTAACTATCCACGCTGTGTGGGGACCCCCACGGGTACCCAACTCACCGGGGCTAGCGATGATGGCTATGTCGGAATTGAACCGACTGAAACCAGTGTTTCGTTACGGTACCTATTATGGCTTATCATGAAACACATATCTAAAATTGCAACTGTTTCTGGTGATCGGTGCCAAGAAGCGCATTTAACCGGCAATCGAACCAAAATAGAACTTCGTCTAGAAATACTAGTAATATTTCGTCCGGGACCAGAGTTTCAAATATGAATTGAATAGTAACCCCCTAGATTCAACTGTTTCGTAGAAGACACTAAAGCCAATAAAAAATTTACTATGATTATTTTTAGTATTTTTATTGTAAATATTAATGTTGCCATAAAAATAAAGTATGGTTGCAGAAAGTACTTACCCGCATGTGTGGCGGGCCGCGTTCAGATTTGACAGTGAACAGTACGGAGAGGTTACGTTTCAGTGCAAGTTCATGTACTAGCGACACAGGGGATTTAACTTCAGAATTCAGTATGTCCGAGTTAGCATCTCCTAAAAAACAAAAACAATAATGTTCAATTTCAGTTTGTTTTTTCTAACCTGACATCATTATGCTTTGTAGATGTAATGGCAACGTATAAAGACAGAGAGGAGGCGGTCTGAGCAACTGTATACTGTAATGTCAGGATCTAGAATGTCGTCATCATCATAGATTAGTAGACATTAAGGCAATTTATACAGACATAACAAATACAGAGAGGAGCCAGTCTAAGCAACTGTATACTGTAACTTCAGGATCTAGGCTGACGTCATCATCATAGATTAGTAGACATAAAGGCAATTTATACAGAAATAACAAACACAGAGAGGATGCGTTCTAAGCAACTGTATACTGTGACGTCAGATCTAGGTATACGTCATCATCATAGATTAGTAGACATTATGGCAATGTATAGAGACAGAACAAATACAGATAGGAGGCGGTCTAAGCAACTGTATACTGTAACGTCAGGGTCTAGGCTAACGTCATCCATCATAGATTAGTAGACATTAAGGCAATTTATACAGACATAACAAACACAGAGAGGATGCGGTCTAAGCAACTGTATACTGTAACGTCAGAATGTAGGCATACGTCATCATCATAGATTAGTAGACATTATGGCTATGCATACAGACATAACAAACACATAGAGAATGCGGTCTAAGCAACTGTATACTGTAACGTCAGGGTCTAGGCAGACGTCATCATCATAGATTAGTAGACATTATAGCAATGTATGTACAGACACAACGAACACAGAGAGGAGGAGATCTGAGCAATTGTGTACTACGTGGCCTTAGTTCGTATAAGATATTGTATCCAAGTTATAATTAGTGGTACTAGATACCATCTAAAATCTGGTCTCCAAATTGAGTTTTGAATGCAACTGAGATTGGCACTCGATTGAAGAAAACGGAGAAGTAATTAAGGAAACACAAGACACAAACACAACAATGGCTGGTTAATGAATTGAGAAATTGAAGTTGAGTCTTGGGAATGTCTGCTTAGACCCGGTAGGCAGTACGAGATTCAACTTCAACTTTTTAGTTCAGATGCCGGCCATAATATCTATTAGATATTATAAGTCAAGGGGCTCACCGGTAGAGATGCGTCGATCCAATTCGTTTTCTTCAAAGACAAAACGTCGGTATTTTAGATACATTAGGTAATTTAGACAAAACAAACTATCAATTATTCGGTTGTGTATTTAACGGTTAACTACTCATGCTTTTATGGTTTGAAGAAAATGTTTTACGTTTATATTTAACTGTTGTTTCATGCAATTTGTATTTAATGAATCTTTTAATGATTAAAAGTTAATGTGATCGTTATGATCCACAAAATTTTATCGAGCTTAAGAAATAGATTTTATATTAATACTAAGAAACGTATTCTCAAAGATTTCACAACACACTAATGCTTTAATTAGATTGGTATGTGCGACCAAGCTATCGAAAGCATGTTAAAAAGCACATAGAAAGAGATAGGTGACCGGGGAGGGAGGGAAATGCCTTATATATTCCCCCACTTTACACCCCGGCCGGCATACCAGAGAAGAGACGGCGTGCGGTTTTAGTTCGACATAACTGCCGCTGCTGACATAGGTGTACTCAATAATATATTAAAAAATATAGATAAGCTGCTCGTACTTTAAAATAGCGACAAAAAAAATAACGAACGTCATTATTTTTCGCACCAATCAGAGACACAACAGTGTGTTACACAAAAAAGTACGTCATTATTTATCAATTCGTAATAAAAAATAATAATATAAATTCATAAATCATATACTTACTCGTAATAGTAATGACGTATTATTTGTTCATGCAAGTAAGTAGCTAGATATTTTTAATGAAATGAATGACTGATTTGAATTTGCTGCACTTCATGTATCTATGGATACTCTTTGGTGTGAACGATAATTAAATGGCGGATGACGCTTAAATTGTTTTATAGATTTTATTGTTAAAAAAACTTAATGAGAGATTAACCGAAGGATACGATTGAGGAAGCGATATTAGTGGACTTTAAATGTCTTTTTATAAGGAATATTATAACTCGTGTTTGCGACATTTTTAAAAGTAGCATGACGTATCTATAGTTTGTGATGTATCATTGGTCGTACTGACCTGTATCGCTGTCGCCGGCGTGTGCGGCGTGCGCGGCGTGCGCGGCGAGCGCGGCGTGCGCGGCGGGCGGCGCGGCGGGCAGGTCGTGGTCGGGGCGCAGGTCGTGCAGCGCGCGCGCGGCGGCGTCGTGGCGCGCGGCCTGCGGCGTGGCGCCCTCGCCCAGCCACGCGCGCCCGCCCACGGCCACGCGCACGCGGTACAGCAGCGCCGGCGCGCCGAACGCGCCGCCCAAAAGCGCAGCCGCATGCGCCGCCGCGTGCGCGCGGTAAGCGCCACGCCGGACTGCAACGGAACATCACACGTAGTCAGCGCCATCTACCGGTAGCCAGCTGTACTGCTTCGATAATAGCAATCCTGTATCGCGCTACTGAACTTCACGCGTTCACATTTCAATGACAACCCATGGCCTGTGGCCTGTGACCCATCCAAGTGCGATTATCTTGCCTGGTCAGAGGTCCCCCACTTTGTGTCGGAGAAACTTCACACGCTATTCCTTCACAACGTGCTAGCAAAAAAATCTACTTCGATATCATATTTTCAGGAGAAAATCTTTTGATCCGTCTATTCTAACCTTTTAAATTCTTCTAGGATTATTAATTCGATTAATACAAAAGGTTTAAAAATTTTGATTTGTATTTTTTTGTAGTATTTATTAAATAGACAAGCTGAGTGTCACCATTGTCACACGGTATGTGTAAGTAATGGTGACCCTCTTTTCTGGGATTTTGCCTTCAGCTTACCATCAGGCAAGGCGAAGTCCAATTGACGTGTCGTATATAAAAAAAAAAAAAAAAAAAATAGACAAGATTTGTTCGGGTCAAACACCGAACAAATAATCATGTAAGCAAAATTGCGGACACGGCGCGATATGCATTGTATATTTTATGTATTATCTAAGGAAAATAGTTGGTACGCTTTCGGACGGGCGCGACTCAATCTCATCCAATTCACTTCATTAGTTTTCATTGCTTTCACATTAATATTATTGAAATATATTATCTTTACAATCTGAAATCATAATGTATCTTAAACTTACTCCAAACATTGGTCCTTCGAGCCGGATTACTTAATAACAATTTAGATATTCACGTATGTTACTAGTTGAATAAAAGTATTTATTTATTTATTTATTTATACTTTATTGTACACACATATATTACATTAATATAACAAGATGAGATGTAATGTACAAAGGCGAGCTTAACTCAAAGTTGAGTTCTCTTCCAGCAAACCCGGGAGTGCACAGAGGAATTGCAATACGAGAGGCTAAGTCTAGTGCACAAGTGTAAAATTAATATAAGAGGGTATAAAATGTGTATACCCCCGACAATAGGCACAAATATACACATACACATATATACACATACACTCACGTACATACATACATATATACATACATACATACCTACATACATACATAAATACATAAATAAATATACATACATACATACAAATACATATCATGTATGTCTGCTATTGTTGAGAGAGAAAGTAATCTCTTATACGTCTTTTAAAAATATGCAGAGAAGGACTATCGCGTATGGAGTGAGGAAGAGAATTCCACAGTCGTACTGCAGAAACTGTGAAGGAATTGTCGTAGCAAGTCGAACTATGCGAGGGAGTTCGAAGTAAAAGAGAAGACGAGGTGCGACAGGGCTTACCCCTGGGTACAAGGAACTCAAAACGCTCACGAAGATATGAAGGAGAATGAGGGTTGTGAAGAATAGAAAAGAGAAGGGAAAGAATGTGAACATCTCGACGCCGCCGAATTGGTAACCATTTCAGTTGCCTTCTGAACTCCGAAACGTGGTCGTACTTACGTAGGCCGAAAATAAAACGAATACATAAATATTGCAGCCGCTCCATCTTGTTCCAGAGTTCTTCAGTTGCATCCAGAAAGGTGACATCAGCATAGTCTAGGAGAGGAAGGAGAAGAGATTGAGCGAGACAGACTCTGGTTTTAAAAGGAAGGAAATTCTGAAGACGCCTAAGGGAGTGGAAAGTACCAAAAACTCTCCGGCTTACCTCGTTGATATGTCTGGTCCATGACAAATTGCAATCGAACAGAACCCCCAGGTTTTTGGCGACCGTGGAAAATGGTATCAGAGTATTGTTGTAAAAAACAGGAGTTAGAGAGGCATGGTCAAGATTACTGTAAATGTGTCTGCCACCTATAATGACTGCCTGAGATTTAGCAGGATTGACAAGCAGTCCGAAAGATTTTGCCCAAGCACTATTAAGGTCATTATTGATGGCAGTAATGGCCCCACCCACATCATCAGACCTAAAATGACGATAGAACTGCAAATCGTCTGCGTAGAGATGATAACTGGAAGAAATAACTTTGGTGATAGCATTAATAAAAATTGAGAAAAGTAGAGGAGAGAGGACAGCACCTTGCGGTACACCCGCAGTAAGGTTACGCCAGTCAGAGGACGCCTCATCAGAGCGAACCCGCTGCGAGCGACCCCGAAGATAAGAGTTAAACCAAGCGATTACGGAGGACGATATATTTAATGAAGAAAGGATGCCCAAGAGGATGTCGAAGTCAACAGAATTGAAGGCACTACTGAAGTCCAGTAGAACCAATACCGTCAGGAGTTTATTCTCCATGGCCAGTCTTATATCATCGGATATTTTGACAAGTGCCGTGACTGTACTATGGCCAGAAAGAAAACCAGATTGTAATGGACTCAGTAGACCATTAGAGGAAAGGTAACAAGATAATTGAATACGCACCGTGTTCTCAAGCACTTTGGAAAGAATGGGAAGGATTGAAATAGGCCTAAACTGGGATAATAAGGATGGATTAGAGGTTTTGGGCAAAGGAATGACTAGTGCTTTCTTCCAGGCCAAAGGAAAAGAGCTATGCTCAAGCGAAAAATTTACTATGTGGGTAATGGCTGGAAGGAGTTCATTTAGAATAGGCAGTAACATTTGCAGCTGAATACCATCATTACCCATTGCTTTCGTCGATATTCTTACAATTTGCTTCCGTACATCGCTCTCCGCAACCGGGTTGAATATAAAAGAGGCACATTCAGGCAGGGGAAGACTGGAGAGATAACTTAGAGTAGATACTTTATCCACATCATCTATCACAGTTGGTGGCGTGGAGAAATGTATATTTAACGCATTGAGGTCGCAATTCAGCGTGTTGTCCCTGGTAGTCTTACCGATACCAAGAGACCTTAGAAATTGCCATACCTGAGATGTGTTAGAATTATTAATGGAGTCGTGGATGTGGCGCTTTTTCGCATCTCTACACAGACGACCGCAGCGATTCCGAATAATTTTATAAGAAGACCAATTATCATCAGATGGATTTCGATTGTAACGTCTTTTGGCTTTGTCCCGTTGAGACATAACACGCTTAATATCGTCTGAGAGCCAAGGGGCGGGTAAATGCTTCACCCTAATCTTTTTCAGTGGGGCATGTTTATTATAAAGACACATAAGAATATTGTTAAGGCTGTCTACTTTAGTGTCAATATCCCCAGAATTGTATACAAGAGAAAAGTCAGCTCCTCTTACATCGGCCCTCAAAATGTCCAGGTCGATATTTTTGTAACTTCGAAGAAGGAAGAATTTAGGTTTAGGTTTAGGCGTGCGAATTTTATAGGAGAGATAAATGAGATCATGATAAGAGAAAGGAGCAGGAAGTTGACCATGAGTAACAACTTTGTCACGGTCCGAAACAATAATGAGGTCTAAAAGAGAAGGAGTACAGTGGGGGGTGCGATGTGTCGCATTTAATGGAAGAATGTGCATGTTTACCGAAGAAACCAGAGACTGGAGTCTCCGACTGCGTGCATCATCCTTTAGTAGACACGTGTTGAAGTCACCTAAGATAATCGAGTACTGGTATAAAGCAGATAGGTTTTCTAACTTAGACTCGAAAGAAGAGAAATAGTCAATTTTCAGGGAAGGACTGTAATAAACCCCCAGAAGACATTTAACGTGAAAACACACACGATCAGTAAGATCACGTAATCTAATTACGCAATGAAAATATCAGTACAGATACATGGCTATACTGATGAAATGCCTATTTTTAATACAAATAGGAGCTATATCAATTAGTACGCACCCATTCGCGCCGGCCCAGCTACGGGAGGCACGGACGTGTATACCGCTGGCTGGCAAAGCTTCATGGCTAGAGCATTCAACTCTACCGTGGGCATGACTGCTCCTAGAACAAAGGATTTCATACAAATAATCATACTCAGGACTTCTGGTTCCTTGCATTCTGGAAGAAGATAAGTTTGCACACCCTCTCTTGTACTCTTTACAGGGCACAGAAATTAGGTCAATGACTTAATGGACTTTGATGGCAATTTGGCCCGCACTGCGCTCTCTCTACATAGAGACATAGCCATTGTTATATCATCTTTATGGCAGTTGCATAAAGTACCACGTTGTTTATCCCTACAGCCAGTCTAGAAATATACAATACAATCAATACATCTACTGTCCTCAAGCTAAAAAGGGACTATGTGACAAAAGCTAGTCTAGGACGAGATCTAAAAAACGAGGGAATGTTTCAAGCCGATGCTGTCTGAAATTCTATAAATTTACGAATAACCTGACATGTATCAGAAGACGGATATTTATCAAAGCTTTTACGTGAATAAATTTGCTAGTTATTTTTTAATGCCATTATAATGTAAAAATTATCCAGATGTCATTAAGCCGCCTTTTGACTTGAGGACTTTGTAGTGTGTAGTGTGAGTAGGACCAGGCACCGTGGGCCCGGCCGTAGCGTGCGCGCGTACATACCGGCATGGCGGTGGTGCGCGTGCGCGGCGGCGTGCGGCGCGGGCGCGCGCGGCGGCGGCGGCGGGTAGCGCGTCGCCGCCAGCGCCGAGCTCGCCGCGCAGTGCTGCGCACGCTTGATGGACGAGCCCTGGCAACCAGCACCACACCAATGTGAGACCACTACACCAAGGGGCACCTATCTTGGACCATAATCGTGTGACAAACGAGACAATGGCGCGCTAATTGGTTTGTAATAATCTATGCTTGGTGAATTTGAACTCGTCTTCGTCTCTTCTATTCACAAAAGACACCCAAGAAACGTGTACTGCGCGTACAAAGGACATTTTAGGTTCAAGATATATGTCCCGAGCAATACTTTACAAGAAAGCCTTTGGATACACTATTAGGGTGCATTTACACAGGCTGTAAGTCACAGCTGTTCTTTAATTTATAAATGGGTATTTGACACCTATTGCAAAAAACATATTAAATTGGATATGATAGCTTATACGTAAATAATAATTAAACAAAATGTATTTCACAAAAAGATGATTTTAAATAATTTATTTTACAAAATAAAATTGAGATTTTTATCTGTATTTCACATGAGGCTAATGCAAAAAATCTGTTGATTGTTCGTGTGACGCAACTATAAAAATTTTACTTAGCGTAGGTAACGGAAACTTTCGTTGGTTGGTTTCCTCGTAGATATTATTTAATAACGTCACGTGCAGAATGGCACGTGACCGACACTTTTTCCTCCCGCACTTTTTAAGAAAAACGATGAATTGGTATTAAATAAATTTCTACATCTTTTAAGATAGGTTTCCGAAATTTGTCAAATACCCAATTCCTGTGTGTACGGGCCGCGTACGTTACATTATATAGCAGTATTTTGTAGGTTATTATTTAAGTACTAAATAATAACCTACAAAATACTGCTATATAATGTAACGTTCATCACATTCACTCATTTCGTCAATTTATGTATGTACCTGAGTCACAGTTGACGCGTACTCATTATCACCTTACATCAAATTGCAATAATAAACTCTTATAATCTTTATCAATGGCGTTCTTTACAATGTAATTGGTTGATTCCATCATGTCCTTTCTTCGCACTGCTTGTCCTCCCCTTTTATGAAATTAACTTCTGTAATGCAAATAAAAAATGCATACCTCTGCAGTGTATTCCTCAGTGTCACCCAACCGGAGTGTTACTGTGAATACTTTCTTGTGCGCAGGTCCCGTCTCTGATGTGAGGCGATATTGATGCTTAATCTGTAAAGAACACAACCATTACTAAAAGTTTCTTAATATTTATGAATAGTAAAAGATTTTTTAAAGGATGAATTAGATTACCTTATTGTACCTAGCCAACTCGTTGACCAGGCACATAGGAGTCTTCTCTTTACTGTTGGCCTGAGTGGCTGCAGGGCGAGACGCCTCTGAGTCGCCCTGTGCCGCGGTCTCATCGTCGGGCGCGGTCTGCCCGCTACCCGCTCCGCTTGTCGAGCTCGCTTTGATTGTGTCACCGCCCGCCTTCTCTGGTACACTAACTGTACTGGTGACGTTGTTTGTTGTGACTGTGATTGGTGGTGTTGACACTACTAAAAAATAAAATGAAACCTTTAAGAATGTAGCAACAAATTCTACAGTAATTTCTGATTAAGGACTTTCGAGGCACTTGAACAATAGTTAATTCGCTTGCATTAGCCCAAACTAGTTCAGTGTGACTATAAGTTCAGTGAGACCTTAATAACCGCGGTAGCCTAGTTGTATGGGTAATGGACTGCTGAGACGAGGTCCCGGGATCGATCCCAGGTTTTACCATGGCACACACCAATGACTTTTCGATGCTTTTCGAAGTTATGTGTGTATTTATCGCAGGGTTATAAGTGCCCGGTTGATGGCAACAGGCTCGCCACCATACTACATTGGGACATAAACTGGGTGATGAAAGGAAATGTGGGTGCTGGCACCTCTGCCTACCCCTTCGGGGATATAGGCGTGAGTTTAGGTTATGTAGTTCAGTGTGATATCCAGATAAACCATGTTTCGTCAGCAATTTTTTTGTACTACTTAACGTAGGGGCGCGTATATCGGTCACGTTTCCAGACTTCGTGTTCCCATGTAGTGTTTCCTAACAGAATTATCCAATAAAGTTTGGATAAAATCGGAATTGGCACGTGACTGTCGGATAATGGTACGTGTCCAACAAATAGCTTGAATTTGAAACTTTTTAAATAATGAAGTACATCCATCGTCTCTGCAGAATACACTGCGGACTGACCAGTGTGTGGTGGAGGGTGTTGCGGTGCGGGAGGCTGCATCGGCGGCGGCTGCGCGTAGGGCGGAGGCATGACGCCGCCCGACGGACCATACCCGCCGCCCACCGCGTAAGGCCGACGAAGGGGCTTCATTTGTTGCTGAAATTACCACACTTATTACTTTCAGTAAGCAGTCAGATCAAACTAAAAACACAATGTGACACATTGAATATTTGACACATGGACAAAGAGACGTTTTGGTTTAAGAGTCGATGGGTAAAGATAGTTTTTCTATGTTTTTATTACGAAGTCGACAAACAAGGACCAACCCTTAAGTAATTTAGTAGATGTAGTTTTTATGTCCAATTTAAACAGTTTAAACTTAGAGAGACACCAGTAAAAATCCATTCATCTAAACTGGGTTCCCACGTTTTACACAATGAAGCGTAAACGTGCGTAATCGGTTTTGTTCGACTTGGGGAAAATTGTTCATTGAACATAAAATGAAAGCGAAGTGTGGGTGTATGGGTGTACTGACCGGTGGCAGGGAGTGGTGCTGCGGTTGCGGATGATGCGGCATAGCCCTGATGGGGTGCGGCGCGCGCTGCGGCGGCGGCACGCCCATGGCGGCGCCCATGCCCAGCGAGCCGTGCGCGCTCATGGCGCCGCCCGCTGCGCCCGGCCCCAGCGGCACCCTTCACATGCGACGCGACAGATCACACAACAGCCAACACTTCACACGTAAAAGCGACAGCTAAAGCATCACCTAATTTTGCACCCATTACACGTTTGACGACGTAAAAGTTATCTCACGAACCCGGTGCGCTAGGTACCTCGCGACTCCTAGCAAGATTTCAGACGAAGAAAAGATCCGGTGTCACCAAGGTGCTATTACTTCAACTGTCGGTCGGTCAATGGGTGTAATATATTAGTCTGAGTGAAGAAAGGTGGGTTCTTATTCAAAAACCCCGAGCTCAGACTGTGAATAGAGACGTTGTCATATGTTCCATTGTGAGATTCATTCACGACCAGTTTTGGCAACAAAGAGCGCCGCAAAAGACCCTCGACATATCAACAAATTACACAAAATTTGCATATCAATGGAGACTACTACTTGGTTGATAAAGACAGTGTTATTTTATTAAATAGTGTCAATGTTTGAGTAACCAACACATATTCAGGTATTATTACCACAAGTGCATGGTAATATGAACCTATAGGGACTTAACCCTTTTACAGACTCAAGTTGTCTGTGTCTGTGTGTAAATGGAAACGTCTATTTAGACGTTTCAGTTATTTGTTTAACAAGTAAGAGAGTGCTGCCTTTAAATCACCCAGGCAGTGGAAATAGTAGTTGAGTCTGTTGCGCTTTTATGAAAGGATAACAAAGCAAGGACCAATTTTTCACCTCTCCAGCCCAAAAATGCTGCTGTAAGAAGAACACAGCAAAATTGTCAACTGCAAAAGCGCAACAGACTCAACTACTACTTCCACTGCCTGGGTGATTTAAAGGCAGCACTCTCTTACTTGTTAAACAAATAACTGAAATAGTATATTATCAATTTTCAAGCAATTAATTGTATAATTATTGAGTGTGCCAACTTAGCATACCAACTTTTTGATGAGCCAACAACACATCAATTAAAATGTGTATACACAGAACAATTGATATGTGAAGTGTGTTTGCTCATCAAAAAGTTGGTATTTAATACATTTCATGTACACAAGACATACTGGGATAGGTCTATGTGCAGCAGTGGACTGCAATAGAGTAATTGATTGATTGACATAAAGCAACATGGACATGAATCATGTGATATAGAAGGGAATCTAAAAAATTATAGTGCAGTTTACAATTAATATATACCCTAAATAGGAAGGGAGGCAATGAAGTTGAATGCAAACCAGGTTCTCAGAACCCCATTGACAAATGTGATACAGCAGGCATGTGCTGTAAGAACGTTTCAAACAATCGCACAGGTTTGACAGTTGAATTTGTGGTGAGATTTCAATTGCGCATGCTCCAAATTTGGTGACATCACGTTGGCAACATCACTCTGAATTCAGCTGTCAAGCCCCTTCGATTGTTTGAAACATTCTTACAGCATGTGCCTGCAGAACTGGGTCAATCTTTATGACAGAATGTCTCTAGAGTGTTATGGCATATATTTTGGTGACTTGATAAATTCCTTCAATAGAATTATAAATTTGGAGTAAGTAGTGGAGTATTATAAATTTATCAATTTAACCAATACTCTTGGTGATTATACATAATACTGCCCAGGTAATGAAGTAGCTTGTGATAAATATACTCCCACAATGAATATTTAACAAAGAAACCAAACATACTACAGCTAACTGTGATTATATACAAATCCATTAAAAATCACTGCAAGTTTAAGCATTTACAGGAACTGATAATGGTTATAAACCCGATTCCTTACCAATTTTGTGGTATTGCAATGAAATCTGTGTAGGTACTTAAATTTAATTTTAAATAAATATGTTCCTCTATTCGGTTTTGTTTGACACTTAAGTGTTAGTTTAATTAATTGAACAGTAATTAAACTAAATGGTTTTCTGTTGTGTTTGATTAATCTAACAAAATAGGAAGCCGTTCTGTTTTAACAGACAAATTAAACTTTCAGATTGATAGACCAATAGGGTAGTGTCCTATTTTTTATTATTATCATAAACTGTACATTTTACAATAACATAATGAACTGTAAAAATGAAACTTTCTTATAACAAATAGTTTTAAAGATATTTGATTTTAAAAATTCAATTTCTCAAACCACCCGAAAACGCTCCATACAATATCGTGGCACGTGGTGATGTCACAGTGCACTGGTGCATAGTGAAAATGTATGGAGTGCAAGAAAATATCGTATTTATCTCAGTCTATGTTGCGTTTACAAATATACAGTGTTTAATAAAATTGATTTAAAATTTAATAAGGAATCTAAAAAGTTGTAAATTATGCTTTATTTCAATTGTTTATCTTTGGACCTACTTTGGGAATTAAAAATAATGAACAGTCATGGTTTCAGTTTAGTTAGGCAATATCTCAGTTTACTGTGCATATTTTTAGATAAAATACTAAGACATTAGGTATTATTGGTAAGAATTTGATGAATCTACTACTACCCTATTGGAACTAATAATCAAACAAGAATATAATCTAAAAGAAGGGAATGCTCTTTCTGTACTGTTTGATTAATCAAATTATTAGTCTAACAAAATGTGGAATAACTGCATTATTTTTTTATTCAATAAAGCATTAAATATTATTTTAAATATACCTACATTTTTGGTCATTGGTTCTAATTGTAATAGCACAAGCAAACCCTCATTTGTTGGTTTTTCTCAAGTATTTTCTTTTGTTTTATTAGCGATGATAATATTGCATTGTAAAATGTAGAAAATTGTAGGATTTAGATTTTTAAATATAAATATAGATACTGTTATTCATTTACACTTTAGCCATTGTACTATGTACAGTTAAAGTTCTCTGAAGAAAGGGATAGTTGTTAACATAATATGAAAAATGTTTTTTGAGACAACTGCATTATGAAAAATTGGATCTCTCTTCTCATATTAGCGCTTATTGCCAGCTACCTACATAAGTGCTAAGTAATATCAAGAAGCAGAGGTTATAAATATTATTTGACAGTTATTATTTTTATATAGCATGACAAGTCTACTATGGTAAACAAATGGCTAATGCATAGTAATGTGAAAACAAAATTAACAGACGTACATCATAACAGTTTACAAAATTGTCTTAGTACTTATCTAATATGACCTATTTAAGATATATATGGCTAATTACTTGATAATACTCTAGCTAAAGTGCAACTAGGACGTAATATTGATACTACACAGAGTGAGGTCTAAATGGTATAACAAAATCTCTGTGCAAAGCATTAATAGCAAATAATATAATGAAAAGCCGAACTTTACTCTACCTAGTCAGTGTTACGTGCCTGTTCTCTCTATGCATTTGATGTGGAGGCATCTGATGGTGTGCAGGCATACCCTGGTGCCCGCCCATGTGCTGCGACGGGTGACCAGACATCGGCTGATGATGCATGTTCGGGTGATGCATCATCTTCTCGGGCCACTGCCAGTGGGACACAAACAAACTATAAATATCGCGATATGCCACCACATAAACACCGCAAATTTTCAGCCACCTTCACAAAGAGGTACAAGTTACCTTACCCTTATTTAATGTTACAAGTAAATCAGTCTTTCGGCGCTATGCAAACAACATAAATCCGCTCACTAATTACGCATAGAAATATTTATTTTGGCAAACAGTAAAGAAAATCGTTTCGTTCAACATGCGGCCATGTTAAAAATGTTGCCATAGTTGGTGTTACAATACTTAGTTAATGTCAAGTTATTTTGGGATTAACTAAAAAACTTTTGTGAAATTTTATATTTCGATATAAGTTCGATATAAATATCACAATTAACCTCGTTAATTAGCCTTTGTTAGAATCTTCAATCTAACTAGAACACCGATTTTTATGCACGTTTCATTTGCTTCAATTAATCCATCAATTAGCCCATCGCAGTCCATTGCTGGACTGGCTGAACTTAGAACAATCCAAAGTTGGGTGACTTTGGCCTACTGTTTCTACGCTGACCAGACGGGAAACATACTTACTACTTACTATTGTTTCGGCTTACATACTGACCTTTGTGAGATCGAGATCGTGAATCTCGAATCACGATGAGGAATCATGACTAGGTATAGACGTGAGTGATGGAACGACACCATGGGATGGGATACGGACAAATAAACCGACGGGACACAGCGATATAGACCACAGAGACCCAATCACGCTCCATTACACCGAAGATATACCCGATATCGAGCAATGCGAGATAGAACCGATAAAGGCTGCTCTCAGACAACTGAAGAACAACAGACGCCTGACGGTATTATTACCGAGCTCCTGAAAGCAGGTGGGGCTCCAATTCTGAAAGAGCTAGCAGGTCTGTTTAATTCCGCCATCCAACAAGGTCTAACACCTAGGGCACAGAGAGAGGGAGAGTGCGGTGATACGGTTCTTTAAAAAAAGATATTATTTCCCACTCTCTCTCTTCTGCATATCAAAGACATGCTGTCCACCGGCAGCATACATTACTATGCAAACGATGGTACCTTACACGGGAGTTATCACGGACATTCTGCGGCCAAACAGTCTGATATCGCAGAAAAAAGACAGCTCACTGAACTGGACCGGGTCCTGAATCACATTTCTCAATGGAACCTGGTCGAGTTCAATGCCAAGAAGACGCAGGCTTGTGCGTTCACAGCAAAGGTATCTTCTTTCCTTCCCCGTCGCACTCTTCGGAGCACGCCACTGCCACTGTAGGACACAGGATATTCGCTGCAGACCGAATAACAGAAACTACATCGAGAGCATCATCAAAACACCCTCGCGGAAACTCGGACTCCTGAACAAAGGGAGACGTTTTTTCACGCCCGAGCAGCGGTCCGAATTATTGGGAATACTGAGGTCACTAACACCCTCGAGCCTTAGCAGATACGTAGAGATGTTGCATCCTTGGCTGTTGTCTCCACCATGGTGAGTGTTCTGATGAGCTCTTCCAACTAATCCCACCCTCTCTTTTCCTACATAGGACAACACGTGCAGGGCTTAGATATCACCCTCACATTGTGCAGAATATACTTTTCTTTGCGCATCACCAAGACCTGGAATTCATCACAGGTACACGTGTTTCCTTCTTCCTACAGTCCCGGGTCCTTTAAGCGGGGCGTGACAAAGCACCTGATGAGGTTGCCAAGCTGAGTGCCACCATTGTAACTGTACTTATTGTCTGTAATGGTGACCCTCTTTCCTGAGACTTTGCATTTAGCTTACCATCAGCCGAGGTGAAGTCAAGTTGGCGTGTCCTAGATAAAAAAAAAGGTGATAAGACCCTACTGAAGAACTACAGGCCTATCTCACTCTTGATCCATGTCTACAAGCAGTTTTCGAGAGTCGTCATAAATCGCCTCGCGGGTAAACTTGGTTATGGTTACCTGTAAACTCGGTAAAAAGAACTAGCCAGAAGGATTCGGTTGGGTTGGGCAGCATTCAACAATAAAGGTCTTTGAACAGTGTGTCCTACCTGTTATGACTTACGGTGGCAAAATATGGACACTTAGGTACGATAGGGCTGGTTCTCTTAAAAGTCGCGCAGAGGGCTATGGAGCGAGCTATGCTTGGAGTTTCTAGGAAGGATAGAGTTCGGAACGAGGTTATCCGACAGAGAACTAAAGTTCCCGAATTAGATCGCAGAATACGTACATATATATAATCACGCCTTTATCCCCGGAGGGTTAGGCAGAGGTGAATTAACACTATTGGTGACTCAAGCCATTCATCTGAGGCCGAGTCTGGGCTGTATATTTCTGTATGTTAAACAACTTATCCCTTAGTCGCCTTGTACGTCACCGAATGGGAAGAGTGTAGACCGTGAAAAGGCAAACGGAAGGTAGGACATCCCCAGGCCAGATGGACGGACGGCCTGGAAAAGGTGGCTGGAACTGGTTGATTGATGGGACACCATGGTTACCAAGAAGATTAGGGATTTTGAGCACTATAAAAAAAATTTTGAAGAAAATGTCTCTTCTCTCCTTTCCATCTCAGGATGTTGGGTAACCGATCGAATTCATGAGAAGAATATTAATGAATTAGATCATTAACAACAAACATCATTGATAGATTGAATCTGCGAGGGAGTTTCTCTTTGCAATCTTTACGCGTATTATAACTCTGAACACAGCAACACAACAACACTTTCATCTCCGTGACATGCAACTCTTGTTTGTGTCGTAGCTATGAAAGCATCAACTAGAAGGAAAGGATAGGCCTATCTACTTCGAGATGGTTTTATAGGTCACTAGCTGTTGACCTCAGCTCCGCCCGCATGGATATCGGTTCTCGCGACCAATCATAGACTATAATAAAAATAATAAATATTCTACAACATTCTACACAACGCTAGACCCATGGTAAGCATAGTTTAACTAGCTTGTGTTATGGAATCTAGAATACGGATAAACATACTTAAATACTTATTTTTTTTTAAAAACCTACATATTATACATAAAAACACCCAGACCAATGCAAATACCCATATTCATTCATGCATACAAATATTTGCGCTGAGCGGGGATCGAACCCGCGCCTCCTGCGTAGCAGTCGCGTTCACTACCGCCACGCCACAGAGACTGTCCTTTCCCCAAGGTATAATCTACCCCTGTACCAAATTTCATTGTAATCGGTTCAGTGGTCTAGACGTGAAAGCGTAATATACAGACAGACAGTTACTTTTGCATTTATAATACTAGTATAGATTATTTTACCATGTTAATTTTTTTATACAACATAGACGCTACCACTTATGGCCAACTCCAGCTGCTCAGAGTAGGCAAAGAGCGGCTGGTTCTCCGAACGCATATCTGGGGCTAATAGGTACGGCCACCTGTCACCCCATCAGAAGCAGGCCTGCGCAACGGCGCGACGATGGGCAGGATAAGAATAGGCTAGAAACCGTAGATAGTCGAAGAAAATACCTTATTGGGTAACCTCACCCTCAGGTAATTGAGATTGAACACGAAAATTGATGCAAATAAATAGCTATATAGCGCTTAAGCAAGCAAGGCGTATGGTCCTTTTACGTTCTCGTTGCCCGTACATGGTTACAGGAATATATTCTTGACCTCTGTTGAACGTGTTTGGTGGTTTGGGAGGACTTCTGTATACGATTGGAGGATGCGGGCCTCCAATTTGTACACAGATTTGGAAAATTAAAAATAACTACATATTTTTGAATGACTGTCGTTCAGAGCGGGTATCCTAACTTTTGCACCATCTAGTTCTAGAGGTAGGCAATACGACCAGGAAGGAACTTCCGTGTGCAATTGGAGGATGTGTGCCTCCGTTTCAACATGGATTTGGGGAATTAATAATAACTACATATTTTTGAATGACATAGTCGTTCAGAGCAGGTATCCTAACTTTTGCACCATTTAGTTCTAGAGGCAATAAGACCAGGGTAATAAAATAAGGAACAATTTAATAAGTTCGTGGCAGAAAAAACGCCATTTTATTTTATTTGACATAACTTAAAACTATTGTAGAAAAATACTCATAAATCCGTTTGGCAAATGTAAAGAAAGACAACGGACATGAAATGGAAGTAATCTTCATCATTATTAATTTGTACATCCGTTAGATTGGAGTAAACAGGTTCGATTTCTTGTAGCGAACTATCTAGGCTTTCGTCGCTATCCCTAGTAGTTTCCGCCCAAGAGACACGCTTTGAACTTCTTAGAGTTTCCTTCTTCTTGCCAGACGTAGGCGTAGAGTGAGAGACCGGCGATGGTGGGCCCTTCGTGGGTGTTTGGGCGCATTTGTCAAGATAATGTTTCCTAAGTATGTACTCACGCATCGAGTCGTGAGATGCTCGCTTCGGAGGCGGGGGAGGGGGCAATGAACTGTCACTGTTGTCATCACACGACGGGTTCTTTTCTCTAATAGCTTCCTCGATACGTTTGGTCTCTTCCTCATCGGCGTTGAGTGGCCAAGCCCCCAGTTTGTTACGCATGAGGTGTGGACGCGCATGGGCAGCGCAGAGTATGCGCTTGCGCACGAAGTCGTGGAACATCGTTAACTCGGAACTCAACTCACGGCGAATAAGTTGTTTGTGACGTACTGGCACACTAGGGTCACGTACTGCTAACAGTGCCTAGAAAAAAGATTTCCTTTTAGATTCACATTTTTACAATATTGCTGATTTGGGAAATGGTAGTTATTAAGCTAAGTTTCCTTTAATATTGGAAGATAATAAAATTACTAAAGTATAAGTACAAAGAGACATTCCAGTTCCAGGGATTGCATCCGGGAATTCCCGGTTTTCAAAATCCCGGTATTTTTTACCTTTTACCCAGTCCCGGTACAATGCCCGGGATTTTTCAGGACTACCAGTCTCGGTAATTTAATTATTAATTACTATTAGTTTCAACGATTTGCTCCATTATGACTTGTGAAAGGTTCGTTCCAACCAACGTCGCTCGCAGTCTAGATTCGGCTGTACTCGTACTTTTCATTTCTTTTAAACTGATCATTAAAAAGACTTGATCCCGTGATTATTATTTTACATGGTGATTATGTGTACCCAATTTTCTTGGACATACATATAATTGTTCATTGTTAACAAATACATGTATATAAATGTATAATAGTACTCAACCAAATTGGCTGCCGATTTTAGTTCCTACTGATCGGCTGATTGATGGATTATTCGGTTGTGTCGCATGACGCAGTCGAACCGACTAAAACCTCACACTGTCCCGGGAATCCAATGCCGAGGTGATAGGTGGCTCAGTAAAGCATTCGCTTTTCACCCCGGCAATACCCATTTAATATATTTGTGTTCGGTATCGAATCTCCCGGGACTTCCATGGTCTGGAAAATCTGTATCCCTTCGCAGTCCCGGAAATTGTAAACCCTAATACTGGTATTAGGGTTTACAATTTCCGGGACTGCACACCTTTCTAAAAGAGGAGACCATGGGCAATGGATGAAGTGACAGCACATAATGTGAGTAGATCATTTATCTGATCCATGTCCTCATCGAAAATAATAACAGTAAGATTCAAAGATTTCTATGTACTTGACAAGCTGTTCAGAACAAAATTGTATCACTATCACTAAGTAACACGAGAATTGACTTTGTTTAAGCATAGAGCATCTATTTGTGTAATGTTATGAAAGCTACAGTAAGTCGAGTTATTTTATTCAACAAGTGACCTTTCGCCATGCCAATTATAGTAAGGCTAAGGTCGCACTATGCTTTCTTTCCGCGAGCGGCTAGCCGCTACAGCGTGAAACCGTTTGAGAAGTTTTAAAAAGTAAGGCTAGTAGGTACCTGCTCGGCTAGCAGCGTGGCGGAGGCGTCGAGCGCGGTGGCCACGAGGCGCTCGTCGAGCGCGGGCAGGCTGGCGGCCGACGAGATGCTCGTCAGCGACTCGCTGCGGTTGGCGCGCCGCTCGCCCGCGCCCCCGCCGCCCGCCGCCCCGCTCGCGCCCGCCGCGCCCGCCGCGCCCGCCGCGCCCGCCGCCGGGCTGCCGCACGCGCAGGCGCGCCGACGGGCGCCTCCGCGAGGGGAGCGCGACCCGCTACCCTCCTCCGCGTGGTACGCCTGGGCATTACACACGGTCCTCTCTCATATATAATCACACTCATGGTACGTCCATCCAGTCCAGTCCAAGAAAGGTGCTTAGAAGGTTCTATTCCTCCGAAATTACAAATATTAATAACAAATCAATCTTCTGTAATCGCTCACGTGAATAATAATGTCATTTAAAGAATATTTTTGTTGTTAGTTTTCTTAAAATCCCTCTCGGAATTTTAAAATCCACAGCGGAACTAAAACTTGACTATGACGTCCATACACACACTAGCACAACTAATTATAAAATACTCTTACATGCGTATTTAGTGGTTTCATACTACAGAAAAACCATCCTAATTTCATTAAATAACACCGGTCAACTATTCAACTATCTGAGGAGTTGTAACAAATTTTACAGAAAAAGTAGAAATCATTTAAATTTCTTCAGAAGAATGTCTGATTATTATGTCTTAATTGTTTCAAAATTTTCGAAGCTATTAAGTCTATATTATATTTTGTATGTTCACAATAAGTTCAACCAACTCACGTGATTAAGCGACCGAGTCAGCAAACATATCGCAGCGACGAGTGTCCCGAAGGTGAGCTGCGGGAACGGTTCGTAGGATATCTTGGGCGCGCCGAAGTGCAGCTCCACCAGCGGCTGCCAGCGCTCCAGGTCGAGCCCCGGGTCGGCCAGCAGGGACAGCAGGTCCGGGCTGAACGACAGCAGGCACAGGGTCGCCATGTGGAGGATTTCCAACGTCCTATGGGAATAATTATTTTCATTATTTTACTTTGGCACATTACCACAGCAGGTATTTTTATCACTCTTGCCACAAATTATTTATTCAATTCTCATGTGCCGATACTTATTTTGGGGCAAACTAATCTGTAATTGGGCCTATCTCTTTCATTTAGTACGCCCAGAGCCTCGTTTTCCATGGAACGATTATTAATCGAATAGTCGTCCCATGCACAGCTGTGATACCGGAGAATGAATACAAATAGGCGTGGTTTTACCTCTGCAATAAATGTGGTCCCTGAGAGACGGGATCTTCGTGTGGCTGCAGCGTGTGATCGGCTGAACGGCGCGAGCGCATCATTATTGTCACGCACTGGTACAAGCATGCGCTTATACTTCTCTGTAATACAGACAAAAATACTACATCTTTAGTAACTCAATAATATTTTTTCATGATCATTACCATCCAGGATCCTCCCTTGCAAAAGATGGTAGTATTTACAGTATTTGTAACGTCATCATTCTTCATCGTTGTAAGACCAAAGGGATTTAGTTTTAGGTTTAGTTACCTTGAGTAAATAATAAACAATATGCTTACCATAATCCCAGTCAGAGAATTAATGTTCTTAAGGCGCCACCTCGCCTCAAACTTGATCAACTGCACGACCAAATTTAATGTCGACGCACATACATTCAGAGCATCAATGTTGAACACCTGTCGCGGCAGCAGTACAGCTTCTATCATATGCTCCAAGTGTACTCCCACAAAAGTAATAGCATCACTGGCGAAAAACTGACCATGTTTCATCACCATCATTGATATAAAATCTAAACTGTATGTATAAACTCGCCACCATTCCTGTGGCTTCCAAGCACTGTTACCGTCGAACTTGGGAGGTAACAACTGTAGCCAAAGAAACTGGTCTACATCACTCATAAGCAAGTCTTTCGAAAATGGTCCACGGGAATATGCAGTTAGACATCGTAGTGCTGCCAAAGAGGTATGGTAATGTCGTCGGTTCTGAAGACAAGTTTGCAGGCAACATAAAAGTTTATTTAAAAATCGACTCGATTGGAACCACTGCGATAATCCAGTGAACATATCGTCGTACAAATCCAGACATTGTTCTAGCATAGCTAGGGCTAACACCACGGGCGGAATGTTTTCGTTTACTGTGTGACCGTTTAAATTCGGTTCGGGTTTTGGCTCGTCTTTGATCTCATCTAACAATTTTTCGAGTTCCAAGCTGTTGATGTTCGTCACTGATCTTATAATACTTTGTGCAATCACACTGTTAGCCTTTATTTCGTAGTCTAAGCTACTTATAGCGACTGTGCATATTGAGAGTATTGCTCGAATCGCTCTCGGGTGCAGACATTCGTAAACTATTGCTGTGTTTGTAAGTAAATTGTCTATCTGCTTAGCACTTAATTTTCTGTTATCAAAGCAGTCCTCTTTCCAATTCGCAAGCATTATGACGTACAACTCAGCGAGTATGACCACTAATCTTCCATCTTTCAAGTCGTCTAGTTCTTTTAGCAAGGCGCTCATACAAGGCGCTACCATTTTAGCTTTATGTGCGATATTCAAACTTATAGGCAGGCATTTGCAGAATATTGTGATGAAGTCTTTCCATGATGTTAAGAGTCCCAACCATACAGGCACTTTGTCGACTACCTCTTCACTGTCACTCCTGCCTTTGAATGAAAATATATAATCTATCCAGGTGTCTAAATGCTTTTTGTTGGTATCAAAGAACTGTTCCAACATTTCTTTCAGATTAGGTTCCAGTTTATCTCTCGATACGAATAGTTCTATTCCGAGGACGTTGAATATCTGTGCGTATGTTCTAAGTTCCGGTTGGATCTGGCTAAACAAAGGACTGGTCATGTACTCCCAAAATTTAGGATGCTCGCGTAACTTTTTAACAAGTATTTGCATATTATTTTTCCATAGAGCGTGGAATAAAGCCATGATAGATGACAATAAGGGACTATGGAGTAGTTTTGCATCCTAGAATAAAAACGTATTTTTTATTGTATGGAAAAAGTAATTACACATACATACATATTATGACGCCTCTATCCCGGAGGATTAGGCAGAGGTGAATTAACACCCACATTTCACCATTCATTGTATTCGGTGCCACGTAATATGGGGGGGAGCCTATTGTCATCTTCCGGTCACTACTGTTGACTCGAGCCAACCATCTGAGCCTGGGTTTGAGCTGTATGATGTTAAACAGCCCTATCCCTTAGTCACCTTGTACGATACTGCATGGGAAGAGATGGAGTAGCCCAAATTCTACTCTGCCGGGAATCACACGGCTAATTATGAATTACAAATATTCGTAGGTGTGTTGAAGTGTATTGACAAATAAAATTATTAGGCATCATAAATATCTTACCGATTTCACAGTCCCAAGATATTCAGCCATATATCCTAAAATGCCTTCAAAACTGTCTTCGACATCCGCTTTCTTTTCTACAGTATCTTTTTTCGTGTCTTTCTGTACGTCACTTTTTGCCTTTTCATAACTAATCATAAAGAAAGCCTCGGTTAACCCAGGCTGGGTTCCTACACAGGTGGCCACAAATTCCAATATGGCCACTTTGAGCGCGGTCGTCTCGAACTCGTCTCGTAATCGGTCAAGAAACATGACGCGCACTTGGTAAGCAGTCATGTCTAATGACGCAAAGAGGGACATTTGGAAACTCTGAAATAGAATAATTGAATAAAATAATCGATTTGCTTTAAATACTTCTCCTCTGAGCATTCCCCAATAGGATATTTAACTGACTAGTCAAATCACTTACTTTTTACTAAAAGTCAAAACGGTAAGTTATAAAGAAACTTGTATGAAATTATTTATTGTGACTTCATAATATTCAAAGTCCAATTTACTATTATAGGTTGGGTGGATGATTAACAATAAAATAAGAACAGATGCAACATGTACCATTTTTCTTTTACCATTCTTAATTTAATAAGCTCAGTTAAATAATTTATTTTAGGTACAGGAAAACACCCAATTCATGTAACTTCGACTTTCAGTCTTACATGACTGATATTTTCCCTGAAGCAATAACCATCAGTCCCACTGGCAATATCAAAATTAGCTAGACCAAAATCGGATTTTTCGGGCTCCAGATGAGGTCCTATTAGGACCTAACATACTAGTCAAGTTATGAATGGGTTACTTACAATTTAGAAAACAAAACTATAGTTAGAAACAAAACTATACTTACATCAGCAAATCTCTTCAGCAACCGACAGCACAGCACTGGTAGATTTTTATTAAAAGCATGGTTGATATAACTGGTGACTTTGGGAACCACCTTCAAGGAATCCTTCTGTTTATTCTGCGTGAATATCAGATGTTCCAAGGGGGTCACCTCGTTGCCGTCAGTGACCATGGTCTTGAATCGTAAGGCGAAAATAACGATGGCCACACAGCGTTGTATGGTGGATATGTATTGTGAGCCAGTTCCTGATATCCAGTTGGTTTCATTGCGGATAATGCTTTCGAGTTGATTGTTGCCTAGAAATAAGTGATTGTAATATTTTGAAGAGATATAAGGAACAGTAGAACATCTTAACTTGCTACCAATCAGCGCCAATGAGCTGTGTGGTAATATGAAAAAAATATTCTTCATGCCCTGTTCCTCTGTTGCAAAAATTTCTATAGGTTATTTAGAGTTGATAACGCGTAAAGTACCTTTCAAAGTTGCAAGAGTAAGCGTAAAGTACCATAAACGTCTTCTTATTGAACAAGAGTACAACATGCTACATTGTTACCAGACTTTAGCTACCTGATAAAAAATGTCGAGGTGCAAATCGGTGAACTCGAATCAAAATAAGTATACAAACTACTTACCGATAGAGATAATTTTCAATAGTTCCAATGCATTTTCTGTATGTAACAAACTATACACGCAAGTTTGCCTCAGTACTTTGTTCGTGGGACCGGTCCGCTTCATGTCCTGCAACACGAGCGTCAAGAATCGCGCGCAACGCTGTATCATGTCGCGTCGCTCGCGCGTGTTGTTATAGCGCCACCCGTATACGTTCGGGAACACTTCTCGGAGAATCAGTATTAGACCAGGCAGAATTATTTCGGCGGTGATACGATCATCGTCTGAAATCTGGGAATATTCAACTGTTAGTACTTAATCAGGAATATTTCTTTCTGTATATTCATAAAAAAAATATTCGACGCGCCTAAAGCAGTTTTCATTTCAAAGAGGTGTCACATCACGAAAAGTCACACTTTGTCAAATAGGTACTACTGGCCGCATAGAAATATTTACCACGAATCAAATTTTCTATAAAACTATGCGACGAAAAGAAGTTTCTCTTCAACCTCCATCTTTAAAAACTACTTATAAAAACTAAAATATAAAAAAAAATCGACATACCTCATGGAAAGCACAGAGCATATCGATGTAAGCTCCCAGAAATTTATAGGTGCCGCTCGGCTGTTCAAGTGTAACCAAATACGAGCCGACAGCCGCCGAGTCAAATGATGTACCGTTTGCGTATTCTATGTGAGACAATTTCTGGTTTATGACTCGTGGCAAAAGCCCGGTGTTTACCAGCCTAGAAAATAGAAATGTTATGATTAAACTAGAGCTCAGAGCTTATTCACGCACGGCCCTTCCCTAGACGGCTGATTGATGAATTTTCGGATCGGATCGGATCGGATCTAACAATGAGGCGGGTATTTCGGACCAAACCGCATTGGTGTTCCGTCTCATCATACTGTGTGGCCGGAGATTCTGTACACCCTAAAAGGTTTATCTCAGAGACTCAAACTGGCCTTGGCCATCAATATTTGTGACCCCCATGTCGGCCTCCCCTACAGAGATGCATAAAAATGAATAAAATTCTATTTATATTATAATTATGAGAGTATAATAAATAAAACTTACCTTAAATGAATTTCTTTAGGAAACATAGGCACTAAAGCAGTACATACACCAATGCACTCCACTAGCAAAGGCAATGGTGGTGTATCAGTTCTGAAGAACCTTACAAGTATGTCAAAAACTCCTTCACTGGGCCCCACCAGACTCTTAGGCACTTCCTTATCATTCACCAAGGCTTTTAAAATACCTTTTAACACTTTTGTACCTTCATAAATCCTTTGTAAAGTTACATTTATGTTGTGTTGATGATGCTGTCTCCTATCCAATGCTTTTTCAATTTCGGTATTGAATACTGTCCAGTAACAATAAGGAGTTCGGAAATGTATCATGGTGCCTTCTTTGCGTTCCATGATAGTGGCTTTAGACCCCATTTCGATGCGATAAGAGGGGTCACCCAGGGGATAGTATTCTCTACCAATAATTGCGTCATCAGCCTGCAGTGACATTATTGGGACAGCATTTGGATTGTATATTTCCGTGTATACTGGTAAACTTTTAAGTTCGGCTAAGAGCTGCAATATAATTGAATTAAATTAGTCATTTTGAAATATTGTTTTGTTGTTTTTGTAAGTGCTAGGTCGCACTACGGCTACGATTTTTAATTACATGAATTAAGTACAAGTGAACCTAGTACAAGTGGCCTTTAATTTAGAAGCTTCTTGAGTGGTTCTGCTTACCCATTACTGGGATATACCGTAGTGAGATTTTAGTTTATTAAAATAATTATTTAAATTTAAAAAACAGCCGCGGTAGCCTAGTGGTTTGGGTAATGGACTGCTGAGACGAGGTCTCGGGTTCGATCCCAGGTTTCACCATGGCACACACCAATGACTTTTCGATGCTTTTCGAAGTTATGTGTGTATTTATCGCAGGTTTGTAAGTGCCCGGTTAATGGCAATAGGCTCGCCACCTATTACATTGGGACCTAAACATGAACTGGCGAAATGTGGGTGCTAGCACCTCTGCCTACCCCTTCGGGGATATAGGCGTGAGTTTATGAGATGAGATGAGATGAGATTATTTAAATACAAAATATGATATTGCACTACTTACATTTCGCACACTAGCCTTACCGCCCTCAGCTAAACCTGCCGCCAAAGTAGATAGCGCACTAAAATTAAACGGGAAGTACTCTAGCCCCGTATTCCACAACGACACTATACCAATACTGTCATCACTCTGGTGAAGTTGCCAAAACTGAGCACTTATTTCTGGTGAGGTAAGCAAGTCTGAACAGAGTTGCATGATTCCTGGTTGATGACTTATAGTCGCATCGCTGTCAAACTTATCGCAAAGCTCATTAAGGAGACAAAATATACGCTTGCGAGCAATTTGGGAGCATTTAGATTTGTCCTGTGGAAAAACCATCAGTGATAAGTGATAATCAGCCAACTGCATACATACAAATACCATAGAAGTATTACATAATAACAATTTATTTATATATTCCTTCCAGTCAACCTTTGGAAGGATAGAAGCAAAAGAGCTAGATGGATAAAAAACAAAATAGCCTGTCAAAATCATAACCTTCCTATTGCTTTTTTTTGTCTAGGACATTGACTTCACAGTCTTAGGAAAGAGGGTCACCATTACAGACACTAAGTAATGTTACAATGGTGGCACTCAGCTTGGCTGCCTCATCAGACGCTTTTTCACCCCCCGCTTAAAGGACCCGGGACAGTAGGAAGAAGGAAACACGTGAGCTGGTAATGAATTCCAGGTCTTGGTGGTGCGGCAAAGAAAAGAGTCTCTGAACCGCTTGGTTCTTGCTCCTATATTCTGTATACCGGGTAAAAATAGAGCAAGAGAGATGTTACTCCTACATATATTTATGAATTATGAACCTAGGGTCAAATCAGTGAGTTGGGCTGTATGAATTTTTATTGGATCTAAAGTTAAAAAATTTACTATAAACAATACTTACAGAAAAAGGAGAACTTTTGAGCATTTGTTGCAGAAATTCAAACACTTGCATCCTTAATGCTGTAGCACCAAAATGCTGATATTGACTTTCAAATAACTTAACATGCTGTTCACTCTGTAATAACAACAGACATTGAATTAGATACACATACACAACAGACATAGAATTCTAAACGAATTACGCAAACTTTATTCTAATCTACGGTGTCTACGGAATTATTAGCAGAAGTGGATAATACGCTTAACGTTGGCTGTCACAGGGTTGAGTTCGCAGAACATTGTAAGAACTATATGTCAAAGTATGACTTCAAGTTGCTGGCATTTAATATTAGAGGCGTGTCCTGTAATTTAGATAAACTTATGGTAATCATAAAAAGAATGGAGTTGGAATTTGACATACTACTTTTGAGTGAATGTTGGTTAAGCGAAAATCCAGTAATTCCGACGATTGACGGCTATTTTAATTTCTTTTCCACTAAATTCATAAATAAATCAGGGGGAGTAGTTGTCTATATAAAACAATGTTGTAAGCGAACCTAATCTTCTGGACGCAAATTGTCTACAAGTACACATTCCCGGCTGTGTGAGTCTGTTGGGTGTCTATAGACTTCTTTTACTAATACTAGCAATTTTCTGAAATCCCTTAAAATTGTTACAAATAACATGCAAAAGAGCCCCTGTTGTATAATAGCAGGAGATATGAATATCAATACTTTGGACCCTCTAGTCTGTGATAAATATTTAAGCCTCATGGCACATCTGGGCTTTCAATCATCCGTGAATAAACCTACAAGGGACGGTTCGTGTATTGATCATGTCTTCAGTAACACAAAAAACGAGTTAGAATCCGTCATATGCACGTGTGCAGTGACAGATCATGACATAATTTTAACAGGCGTTAGGTTGCAATCTCGAAAGTCACGGGAAAATAGATATCAAACCCGAACTGACTTCGATTCCATTAAGCAGGAAATAAAGGAAGTCAATTGGCAAAAAATCTACGATAAAACTTGCCCAAATGAAGCGACTGAATTATTCATGACTATGATATTTTCTATAACCGATAAAAATACCCGGGTAACAGAAGTCAGTAGGACCAAGCTCACCTTCAAACCCTGGATGACTCCTGGACTTCTTAGATGTTCGGCTCATAAAGACCATTTACACTTAGAAACACGTAAATTCCCAAACGACTCCGAAAAATTGATAATTTATAAGAGATACAGGAACTTTTATCAAGAACTCAATGTTGAACTCATACGCAAATTAAAAACACAATATAATGAAAAAGAAATAGAAATCAGTTCAGGCAATCCACGCAAATTATGGAGCACAATTAAGCACCTGACTCATTCTGTGTCTAACGTATTACGTACCACACGCACTAAACCTATCCAAAATAAAGAGTTCTCCCATTGAGTCTTTGGATTACTGTAATAACTTTTTCGCTACTGTAGGGCAACATTTATCTGGCCAAATTCTCACTAAAATGAAGGAGACCGAATCGAATTTAGCTTCTAAAGTTAGGGTTCCTGTGTCCCCAGCTAACTCTTTGTTCCTTCACCCTACTTCACCAACAGAAGTTGAAAGTCTCATACGTCAACTTAATGATAATTGTACTCCTGGATACGATAACGTTACTAACCGACTAGTAAAATAACTCAACTCTTACATTTGTGAGCCTTTATCCTACTTATTTAACCTATCCATGTCTTCTGGAATATTTCCAGATGTATGGAAACTGGCAACTGTGGTCCCAATTCATAAAGGCGGAGGAACGGATAGTCCAAACAATTATAGACCAATTTCTCTCCTCTGCACATTTTCAAAAATTCTGGAGAAAATAATTAACAGGCAGTTTAAAGAATTCCTAGAGTCACATGGGTTACTTTCCAAAAACCAATTCGGTTTCCGACAGGGAAAATCTACTGAACAGGCAGTAGTCCTTTTGACTGATATTATCAGCAAACACCTGGATGAAGGACGCGCCTGTATGGGAATCTTCTTAGACCTGGCAAAGGCTTTCGACACAGTTTCACATCCTATCTTATTGAGGAAATTAGAACAACTAGGTGTCCGAGGTATAAGTTTGAATCTGTTTCAAAGTTATCTTGCAGGTCGAAAGCAATGTCTTAAAGTGAACGGCCTTGTCAGCAACCCCCAGCGCGTGAAATATGGAATACCTCAGGGTAGTATTCTGGGCCCAACTCTCTTTCTTGTTTATATAAATGACCTGGCTTCTAAGGATCACATAGGCGACGCTACTATAATTAATTATGCTGATGACACTGTGATTATATGTAACGATAGGACATGGGAGGGAGTATTTAACAGTGCACAAAGCAGTATCAATCGAGTAGCAAAATGGCTAAATAATAATCTCCTGGCACTTAACCCTACTAAAACGGGTATAATAGCCTTTCATAAAACAGCTGCTTCAGCACCTCCGTCAGGTTTAAAAATTCTTGTGCACTCTTGTAGCACTGACGCCACCATTGATACTGTACCAGGTTGTAAGTGTATACAAGTAAGTAGAACAGAATCGGTGAGGTACCTAGGGATCGCCATAGACGAGAGACTAACCTTTGGCGAGCACATCGTGGCCACGTCTGCAAGAGTTAGAAAGATTATATATGTTATGAAAATTCTACGAGACGTGGCTTCGATGAGCCTCCTAAAAACAGTTTACATTTCTCTCTGCGTATCGATCTTATCGTACTGTATCACTGCCTGGGGGGGTTCTGGTAGTTCTCACCTGATTGAGTTGGAACGAGCTCAGCGAGCCGTGCTAAAAACAATGATGAAAAAACCTTTTCGTTTTCCTACTAATTCGTTGTATAAGGAATGTAAGCTGCTCAGCGTCAGAAGGATATATATCCTAAGAATTACTTTGCTAACCCATAAGCAGGTGATCAGCTCCGGTTACCATGGAGACATGATCTTGAAACGGGTTTATAAACTTCCTCTTACCACAGTAAAAACCGAATTTGCAAGACGATTTAGTGCCTACATGAAGCCTCAGGTGTATAACAGGATAAATAAACTCTGCCACATAGGTAAATTGTCAGTGTGTGAAGCTAAGGACCTTATACTGAAGACCTTGCTTACCTGGTCTCATGAGTACACGGAAAGCTTTTTAAAACATGTGTTGTGAAGTCTAAAGTTGTATGTTTTAACCTTACAGATTGCATGTTGCATAAATTTTATGTAATAGTGTTTATAAGTACATCAATTATATCTTACCTACTATTGTAATTACTGAATTAGAAAAAAAAAAATAAAGTTTTCTACAGGACAGGCTAAGCCTAGTGTAGAAAGCTTTTGGCAATATTGGAATTGTTTCTATTCAATACTATTATGTACATACCTGGTAATCTTGTGAATAGTTGTTTGCAGTTTTGTAATGGCAAAATAAATTTTTACTTTTACTTTTACTTTAGATTCAAACCTTTTAATTTTATACAATAATTTATTTATAATCAAGGTTTTTTTTGGAATTGTACCAATCATGGTTATTGGTAGATAAACCACCTGTATGTAAAGGGACGCAAGTCTGTCTAGCACCGCTTTAAGCCTCATTTATAAAATTAAGACATAAAATTGCTTGTGTTTCATATACAAATGGTTTCAGTAAAGTAATAAGAGAGTCAGCAGAATCAGTGTAATCTAGTAGCAATTAAATTTAAATATCCAATTTTACCTGTAGAGTCAGCATCATCCATGTGATAAGTAAAGCACTGTGCTCATCTGTCATTTGAAGTTTTGTGAGTTCGGGCTCTACTGCAACCTTTGTATTGTCTATCCATGATGACAAGTTCTTGCTGTAATATATTAATTACTCATAAGTTTATGTATTTATGGTTCATATCATCTAGATTTACAGTAGGACAAGTAGGTAGCATAGCATGTATACAGTTCAATGTACAATGGGCGGCCTTATCGCTGACGAGATTTCTTCCAGGCAACCTTGGAATGGACAGTAATGTTATAAAAACAAAAGATATGGTGTAGTTAACGAAAAAACTTAAATAGATAGTGTATTAAAACAAAAGAAAGAGAAAAAAGTAAGTAAAAAAAAATAAAAGTATTATCAACATAAATACTGACATACAAATCTTATATATAAAATTCTCGTGTCGCGGTGTTTGTGGTTAAACTCCTTCGAAACGGCTTGACCGATTCTCATGAAATTTTGTGTGCATATTGGCTAGGTCTGAGAATCGGACAACATCTATTTTTTCATCCCCCTAAATGTTAAGGGTAGTCCACCCTAATTTTTTTTAACATGGCCAAACAACGTTTGCCGGGACAGCTAGTAGATATACAACGTGTCCCAAAATTCAACGATAAGCGGGCGCCAAAAGGTAGACCTGCTCATGAGCACTCGAGGAAAAATAATAAAAAAAATATACCGAATTTTTTTTTGGTTACAAAATGAATTTAGAAACTCCTTGAAAATTTACACCTTTTATGACATTTTGAGCTACCACGTCCACAATTTCTCAAATATGCTTAAGGTTTTTTTGTATCGGATACCTAAGTAGGACTATACTATTCACCACAACTCTTAAAAATACTAAAATGCCCGCATCCTTTTTAAAGTGATGTCGTGCATGTATTAATGCCGGTGGAAAACAATTTGAACATTTACTTTAATGTTAATTATTTAATAAATTTATTACACAAATAGTAACCATTGTTTTATTTCTCATTTTTTTAAATAACAAAACAATTTTTGGATCATAGTAAAATTTAAGTAAACGAAATAATACTATACATGAAGAAAATGCCAATGAAACATTTCAGACAGAACTAAACAACGATACCCCAAGAAATTCCTTTCGGAAAAACAGGTCTACAATTACAAATACTTTATCAGAATATACAAAGTATTTGTAACAAACAATGTGACCTAGAAGCCTTCATAGCAGACCATCCGATATATGCGGCTATATGTTTATCTGAAACCTGGTTGACACCTGAGAAGCTGGCAACTATTCAAATCACCGACTACAGAATTGCATCGTCATATACCCGAACCCACTACAAGGGCGGAGGAGTGTGTATCCTACTTCGTGACCACATAGAATATGAAAACGTTCAAGTTATAACTAATATGTCTGTAGAGTATGTCTTGGAGATATGTGCATGTATGTTGCCATTAGAAAATGTGTTACTGTTGTCTTTATATTGGAATGGACGAGAGGAAGAAATATTTACAAATAAATTAAAACAGATTTTAAAATACGTAAACAACAAATACTCAACGTCGAATGTAATACTAGGTGGAGATTTCAATATAAATGCTTTAGAAAGTACCACTAAAATTAACCAATTTTTTGATCTCATGCTGGAATATAACTTCACCCAACATATAAAACAGCCCACACGCGTCACAAAAACCACTTCAAAGTGTATAGATCTAATCTTTACAAATTTTAAAAATATAAAGTTTTACACAAGTGTTGAGAAATTGGGCTTTTCTGATCACAATGGGACTGCCATTCATCTCGAACTTGCCAAATACAGAAACCAAATTAGATGGCAAACCGAAACAAGAATATTTAGTAAAGCAAATGTGAATAACTTTAAAGATAAACTTAGTGAGCTGAACTGGCACAGCATTTTATTATATAATAAAGGTATCAATGAAAACTATAACGCATTCAAAGATACGCTAACTAATATATTAAATGCATGCGTGCCATTAAGAAAACTAAAGCTGAAAAGCAGGTTTAAGAAATACTGGCTGACAGCAGGAATTAAACTGTCTTGTAGACATAAAAGACTTCTCAAATTGCTTACAACAAGAACAAACAACCAAATCTTAAAAACGTATTATAAAAATTACGAAAGGGTTTTAAAAAAGGTAGTTGCAACTTCCAAAAAGCTACACTACAAAAATAAAATTATGAACTCGAATAATAAAACAAAAGCTATGTGGAGTGTTATAAACGAGCGAACCAACAAAAAAACAAGAAAGATTAACCAAAATATAAAAATAAAAACTAATAATAATTCTATGATTTGTGAGCCCCGACCGATAGCAGACTACTTTAACAACTATTTTGTGTCAATTGGGACAACAGCCACCGTCAGGTCGGGTGGAGAAAAGAACTGCACATCGGTGCTCAACCCCACAGAAAACACTATGTTTCTGAGTCCTGTGGAGCCTTATGAAATAAACACCATTTTAAAAAACCTTAGCAACAAAAGGAGCCACGGCATAGATGAGTTTCCACCCAGCCTGTTCAGGTACTGTGCCAAGGAACTAACTTTGCCATTTTATATTTTGGTAAACCAGTCGTTCGAAGAGGGCATCGTGCCCGATGAACTGAAGCTCGCAGTCATAAAGCCTATACACAAAAAAGACTCAAAATCCGAGCCTAGCAACTACCGGCCTATTGCTCTATTGCCCACTGCCTCAAAGATATTTGAAAGGGCGATGTGTAATAGAATATACACTTTCTGCGAAAAATTTCAAATTTTCGACGAATGCCAAAATGGTTTCCGGAAAAACAGGTCAACAACTTTGGCTGTTTATAAGCATATACAGGAAGCTCTCAATATTATTAATCACAAAAAATACGCAATAGGTATACTGCTTGATATGACTAAGGCCTACGACAAGGTGCAGTTTGACATTCTATTAAGGAAACTGTATGGGATAAGGGGACAAGCCCACAAGTGGCTCTCATCGTACCTCACGGACAGAAAACAATTAGTAGAAATTGAGTTTTTCAACGAGACCACTAGCCGAATAGACAAGATCCGCTCCGACAATTTGATTGTAAAAGCTTCAATACCTCAAGGAAGCGTGATAGGGTGTTTATTGTTTCTCATCTACATAAATGACCTGCCAAAAGTTATAGAGGAACAATGTGTATTATTTGCCGATGATATCTCTATACTAGTCTCCTGTGAAAGCAATTTGAAGCTGAATGAGAGATTGGACTCAATTTTGAATAAAACGTCATCCTGGATGACTGAGCATAATTTAGAAATAAATTACGCTAAGACAAAATTAATGCCCTTCCACCCTCACCAGAAAGCGCCTATCTCTATAGACTTCAGTTTTGATAATGTCAGATTGGAAGTTGTTAAAGAGTTTGACTTGCTTGGCTTGACCATAGATACACATATAAGCTGGAAGCCACACATCAAAAAGGTGAGAGCCAAAATATCAAAATTCTCTTACGCTCTACGAGAAGTCAAAAAGACAACTGATTTGGCGACTGCTTTGGCTACCTACTATGCCTATGCATACTCTTGGCTAAACTATGGCATCATTATGTGGGGAAATAGTACGGACGCGAGTACTTTATTCACTCAACAAAAAAAACTGATGAGAATTCTGGTAAATATAGAACAAACAGACACCTGTAAGCCCCACTTTCAAAACCTAAAAATTTTAACATTACCATGCATATATATATTGGAAATATGTAAGTTTGTCCGAAAATACCCTGGACTAGTGTCCAGGGTATTTTCGGACTCGTGTGGTGTAGTCACCACACGAGAGGACATACAAACTAGATATACACTAAGACACAAAAATAGATTAAACCTTTGGTCATGTCAGTAAAAATATACAATAAATTGCCAGAGCCCATAAAAGAAGAAAAAAAATTACAGCTTTTTGTAAGCAAACTAAAAACCTTCCTACTAAGCAAAACCTACTACAGCATACAGGAATATCTAAATGATAAATAAACATACGTACGGACATATTTATTTGGCAAATAAATTAATAAAATCAATCTAGAATAGTTAAATATTATCTTAACCAAAATTTATAAAAAAATAATATTAATAATCTAATACAATTTTAATAATCTAATTCAATTTTAATAATTTAATTCATTTAAAATGTATATATAAATATATTTAATAATTTATAATAATAATTTCAAATATATCATTTAATTAATTTAAAATATGTATATATATATTGACTGACATTTATTCGTACTGACGTGTTTTTATTTTTACTCTTACTTTTAATTAATTAACCCTATGTTGACATCAAGATTGACTTATGACATATCATACTAATATTAAACTGATAAAATATCAACCCAATGTATTTTCAAATTGTATATGTATCACTTAACATTCTATATTGACATTTTCATTACATTTTTGTCCTTGTCTTTTTGGGCTGAAACAAAACGAGTAAAATGACATTTATACCTACTAAAAATCATTTAAATTTAATATAATAAGTAATATCAACAAACTGTAATTAAGAGTGAACATATTGTGTATGACAAATTCTTCCTCTCTCCAAACATTGTGCTGTGCCCGACAGGGTCCATAATTGTAACAATAATTTTAACCTGAACAACTGTACTTCATTATGGAACGCAATAAATGTATTGAGTATTGAGTATTGAGTATTTATAAAACAAGAAAAATTAAGAATTTTGTTTCTTGTTTACAAATGGTGGGCATATTTTTTTTTTGTGACTTAACTAGTCAGAGTTTTGTACCATTTTGGAATCTTAATTAGTTGCGTCAATTTTAAAAATAACTTGCCGTAGTGGTGCCCATACTGTTTTTTTACAAGACCATTAGTCAAAGTAGAGTGAATCTAATTTTTTGTTTAAATTTAAGTGAAAAATATTATTTTGATCAATTTTTGTGTGAAAACAGCGGGCATTTTAGTATTTTTAAGAGTTGTGGTGAATAGTAGTCGTACTTAGGTATCCGATACAAAAAAGCCTTAAGCATATTTGAGAAATTGTGGACGTGGTAGCTCAAAATATCATAAAAGGTGTAAATTTTCAAAGAATTTCTAAATTTATTTTGTGACCAAAAAAAAAATTAGGTATATTTTTTTTATTATTTTTCCTCGAGTGGTCATGAGCAGGTCTACCTTTTGGCGCCCGCTTATTGTTGAATTTTGGGACACGTTGTATAAAGTAGATGTTCATACTAATACAAAGGGAAAATAGTGAGTGAGCACTTTGTGACTTTTACCTCTGAGCAAGAGGTTCACATGCTTTGGGATGTTGTTAGCTTAGTTGATGATACATTGATGACATTGTGAGTATGACTAGATTGACTTCTACCATTGATATAACACACATACCACAGACCTTAATAAAAATTGATGAATTTTCGAGTAGTTTTAAAATAGTTTACTTACATTTTCTTACTGTCGGCAATAACCATGAAAATACATACTTCTATGTACATGATTCTCATACATCCATCTCTGTGTCTCTCCTCTAGAAGTTCACTGTAACCCTGGTCTTTACCAAATCTATGCTTCCTAAACAATAAGAACAGCCTCTTGAATTCAACATCAGAAAATGATTCCTCTTCAGCTATAAGCAGGAGTATCTGTAGTATAGCTAGTTGCTCTCTCAGGTTATGATCTGCCCAATCTTGCCGAATGTTTTCATTAGAAAAATCATTTTGAATTTTCCTGGATGGAGGTGGTGTATTCAATAATTTCTCAAACTGAGATAGAAGTGACGTTTTTAGGGTCGATATTCCTATTTCATCTATAATTTTCTTGAACTGCTCTTGGTCTTTATGACTAGGATCATTCTTGAAGTGAATGATGTATTGTAGTAGTTTTAGTAGAAATAATCTCTCAGCATAGTAAAAAGTCCATACATTTGGAAGCAGAAACACAGGCCTAGTATCCACAAAAGCTACATTTTTGAGAGCATTTGCTGGAGTGCCATAAGATATATCACATAAGTAGTTCTTCATAATCTCCCATATTTGAAAGCAATCAACATCCTGTAAATAAAAAAAACAATAAAATCAGTAAAAATGTTAGAAGTTATGTTGTATTCTCTATACTATTATAAATTATTGTATAGTATAATATAATATATGAATACTTACTATGTAATTTTGTAACGTTTGAACAACAGCTAAAAGCTTGGTTTGCTCAGCATACTTAGTTTGAAGTTGTGAAAAACTTGCCGCCTTGTGTGGCTTATAACTAGCTAGTCCTTGGTTTAACCCTTCAACCACCTCTTTTCGTGATAATACCGAGGCCAGCTCTTCTTTTGATAAACTCTCTGAAGTAGTCCAACGCCATAATCGCTTCCAATAACTGAAAATGATTTAACTTTTAGTTATGTTTCATATCACATGAAAGACGTAAATAATGCATACAACATACCTTATAGTATTTGAATCCATAATTTGTATGACAAATATTAAAGGAAAATAATGAACTTCAATAAGATTTATTTACCGCCATCACAACTTATGTTTGAGAGTTTGAGAGGTTATCAAAATTGAAATTGAAAATACGAAAAATCGAGACAGATGACATTAATATAAACTACGGATTTGCCACGGAGAAAAAACTGGAGAATCGTGAGAATAACCGGAGATAATGATAACCGTTTTATTTTCAAATCTCCGGATATTTTCTATACAGTTTATTGTAGGGTTCAACTTTAATTTAATCTTAATAAGTACAATAAATATTTTGTAAATAATTTAGTGCGCCAATATTCAAGTACTAGCTTGATACCCGCGGCTTCACCCGCATGGAATTCCGTTGCAGGTTCCGTTTGCCCGATTGGAATTTTGTTTCTGCTCCCATGAGCCATGGGGTATTCCCATTTAAACCTTCCGTGGAAGTTATGAAACTTACGAAAAAAAAATTAGCCATATCGGTCGAGTCTCTAGCTATTCTCGAGCTATGCGCGAAAAGAAATCACATTAACACTTTAACATAATATTCATTTACGACAACACCGTATCGTTAAACTGTACGTTAGTAAATTCGAGACGATATCAATATAGTAATTTAAAGGCACTGGATCCCGAGATCCGATAGAGTAGTTGTGATTTTCAGGCAGTATTTTGAACGTCAGTGCCATTTAGGAATTCATACAGGAATTTATAGGACAAACAAAGTGCTTTATTACCAGAAACAATAGAAATGCAGTTATTATTTCATTGTATCATTGTATATATCGTGTATAATGTATATGAAATATACCATCATATTAAATATCAGCCTGTATTACAATTGTAATAAATTTTAAAAGAGAGTAATTAAATGTAATTACTATAGTAAGTAGTAGTATTACCATGCTCGCCAGATACTCTGGCAGATCTGCAAAGCAAGCACCCATCACCTGCTGATAACCTTTCCTTCCCTGAGCCTCTGGAGTCAGACGCTGATTGTCTCAGCGTTTCAGCCAAGGACATGATAGCAGCCGTTGGCTCTTTCCGGAGTGGGTCTGCCGGCGGCCTCGATGGCCTTACCCCTCAGCACCTCAAGGACCTTACCGGCGTAAGCGTCGGAGAAGCTGGCGACGCACTCTTGAAAGAACTAACGGCCTTAATTAACCTTATGTTGTCCGGCAATGTGGACGAGGGCATCATTGATTTACTGTACGGCGCTAATCTCTGCGCCTTGTGTAAAAAAGATGGTGGCATTCGTCCCATTGCCGTAGGCTGTACATACAGGCGAATAGCAGCCAAGCTGTGTTGTAGAGCATATAGAGACTCTCTCACAGTTAAATTCCAGCCCCTCCAACCAACTCGGCTTCGGCTCCAAAGGGGGCTGTGAGGCTGCTGTACATGCCTTATCTACGTTCCTTGGCTGCAGTGGAGGTGAGGTTATCCTCAAAGTTGACTTGAGGAATGCCTTTAACTCTGTTAATAGGGACACTCTGTTGACACAGGCCAAATTGGAAACCCCCAAAATTTTTAAATTTCTCTGGCAGTGCTGTAGGCATCCTTCTAAATTACTTTATAAGGAAAATATTTTAAATTCAGCAGTAGGATGTCAACAAGGTGATCCTCTTGGGCCAGTCATTTTCAGCCTGGCTATTCACCCTATAATTCAGCGACTAAATTCTAAATTTAACGTTTGGTATCTAGATAATTCTCGGATGATGAGATCTCGGAGGCGATGTAGAAACAGTATTAAAAGATTTGGCGTTTCTAAAAGAAGAATTTAGTTCAATCGGCCTAGAACTAAATCCCACCAAATGTGAAATTTTTTTCAGTGATCAAATTGACAATCTTTCGGTTCTCTCAAAATTCAATGCTTTGGCTCCAAATTTAAAAGTTTTACAAAAAAGTTCTCTCCGCCTCCTTGGGTCGCCAATTCTTGAAGATGCTTACGAGTCTTTTGTGGAAGAGAAAATAATTTTTTTTTGTGATGTTTCGGAGCGATTGTACCAAATTAATATACATTCAGCTTTCAACATTATTCGGCATTGTCTTTTCGTACCAAAATTTACACATGCTCTGCGTTCAACTCAACTTTTTTAAATTTTTGGAACTTTTAGGTCAAGTGGATAAAGTGCTGCAAGACACTCTATGCAAAATTTTAAATATAAATTTGAACGATCGAGTGTGGCTTCAGGCGTCCCTTCCAGTTCGTCTCGGGGGCCTCGGCGTTCGCAAAATTGCAGATGTAAGTATGCCAGCATTTTTGTCGTCGGTTCATGGCACTGAAGAATTAGTCAGGAAAATTCTATCTCCTTCACTGATTAATTCGGATGTGCCAGGTAAGGCCGAAGCTGTAAATGCTTGGAAAATGACTTGTCCAACTGCCGCCATGCCCGCCAACCCATCTTCCCAGAGGCAATGGGATGAGCCGCTCAGTATTGGTGTTAAAAAACTTTTAATCAGTACAGCTACCAGCGCTGCTGAGCGCGCTCGTCTATTGGCTGTGGGTGAATGGGAATCTGGTGTATGGCTCCAGGCACTTCCTTCGCCCAACATTGGAACAATGTTGGACGACACGACCTTCCGCATTGCGACTTGCCTCCGTTTGGGTGCACCGTGTGTTTCTCCGCATCGGTGTCTCTGTGGAGAAGCTGTCGATAGCCTTGGACATCACGGATTGTCTTGCAACAGGAGCGCAGGCCGCATGTCCCGACATGCAAACATTAACGATATTATCCGTCGAGCTCTTGTCACCGCCGGCGTGCCAGCTATACTTGAACCTGTTGGTTTGGCTCGCGACGATGGTAAGAGACCGGACGGTATGTCGCTGATACCTTGGAAGATAGGTAGGCCTTTGGTGTGGGATGCAACTTGCGTCGACACCCTGGCGCCTTCCCATCTTCCAAGTACGATGGACTGCGCATGCGCTGCTGCTGCATCAGCGGAGACTCTCAAACGGCGCAAATATACCAATTTAACTGGTAATTATATTTTTGAGCCGTTTGGAGTCGAAACGTTGGGTCCGTGGGGTCCAAGCGCGCGCGCACTATTCAAAGAAATAGCGAAGCGACTAATCGACGCTTCCCGTGACCATAAGGCTGGCCTTTACCTCGCTCAAAGAATTGGCATCGCCATTCAGCGTGGTAATGCCGCCAGCCTCTTGGGCACGGTACCAGTAGAGATCGATGGGGAGGAATTTTTCGATGCCTAAAATTACAGTCTCCCTCTTTTTCTCTATTCCATTTTTGTATATATTGTATAGTTAGCATAGTTTTATATTAATTTGTAAGTAATTGTATATTATAATAGAATATTTTATACCTAACCAAGATATAATTTACGAATACAGTTTTATGAGATGATTAGAAAAAAAAAAAAACTATATTATATGACAATCATCTCTAGTGCAAAGCCCTGATTAATAAATTTACAGTTTTTCTTTTGATTCAACACTGTGATTCAATACAACAAGACGTTATAATTTTTCTAAGCTGAGTTCTAATATGAAGGAGGTTCTCAATTCGGAAGAGGGCTTAAAAGACTTGTAACATTGCCAAAATACTTAAAAAAGAATGTACGACAAGATTTTTGACACTGACAGCTGACAGTGACATTATCGACCGACGTCACCTCATGGGGGCCAAAAGTTTCTCTGTGTACTATCTTCTGTGATTAGTAATTATCATTTATAATTTGGTTGGTATTAGACTATTTAAGATAATAGGTAGCGCACGTGATATTATCATTCTCGGCTAACAACTAATTTAAGTGTACAGTAGTCTATTTAAATAATTGTTGGTTATAGCTAAACTACCCCGGTGTTTGACCCCAACGCAATGGCTCCAGCAGCTACTGCAGTGAAGCCTAGGCCTGATGATGACCCTCTTGGGATCAGGGCGGTGCTACTTGGTCCACCAGGATCTGGGAAAGGTACTCAGGTAAGCCAGCTTCATCCTTGACCTTTAGCACTGTGCGGCTCATGACATGTTTTTGTTAAATTTAAATGCTTGGTACAGATTTGGCAGTGTGATAAGTTACGTAACTTTTTTAAATGTATTTTGTATTATGCAGCAAGTTGTAGGTTTAATTTACGAAATTATGTTGACAGGCACCACTTCTAAAAGAAAAATATTGTGTATGTCACTTGTCCACTGGTGACATGCTGCGAGGAGAGGTAGCATCAGGTTCCGAGCTAGGCAGAAGGGTCAAGAAGGTCATGGATGAGGGCAAGCTAGTATCTGATGAGATGGTTGTGGACATGATTGACAAGAATCTTGACCAGCCAGAATGTAGGAATGGATTCCTTCTCGATGGCTTCCCAAGGACTGCAGTTCAAGCTGAGAAGGTCAGTAATTATGTGGTTGCCAAGTGATGTTTCGAATTTATTTTTAGATTAAATTGTCATTTTACAGAGCTCATAAAATCAAAGTATTAATTCTATAAACTGTAATCATTATAGATTTTTATAATATACCTGATAATATACTTGTTACATTGAAACTAGCATAGTTACCCAGTTGTCTCAAAGTAACCACAGTTGATAAGAATAGAATGAATTATTGTAATGGTAACAAGATCATGTCCTTGTCCATGTGCTTACGTTATCATTATCTAGACCCCCCCCACCAGCATGTCATCAAAAATTAGCGATGCAAAGCCTCGCTCCCCCCTTCAGTGCTTATGTAATATGGCTCAGTTGTTTAGTTTAAGGTTTTCTATTCTATAATAGAATGTAAGATCTATATTACTGTACTGTGATCTTAACTGCCGTATATCTGTATTACAGCTGGATGATTTGCTGGCTAAAAGAAAAACAACACTTGATGCTGTTATTGAGTTCGGCATTGAAGACAGCTTGCTAGTGCGAAGAATCACAGGGAGATTGATTCATCCATCCAGTGGACGTAGTTATCATGAAGAGTTCCATCCTCCTAAGAAGCCCATGACTGATGATGTAACAGGAGAACCCTTGATAAAACGCTCCGATGACAATGTTGATGCTCTGAAAAAACGTCTCGCTACATATCATGCTCAAACCGTCCCCCTCGTAGACTACTACATGAGGAAAGGTCTCCACTGGAGAGTTGATGCAGCAAGTCCTGCAGAACAAGTATTCAGCAAGATCGACAACATATTCAAAAGTAGGATCTTTAGCAGACAAAAAGCAGCTCTGTAAAAAGTATTATAAGGACCTGTTTTGTAATTTTAGAGAATATTTTTCTTGAACAAATACAGTGAACTGGATCGTGGAACTGCTTGTTTGATTAATTATTTGTGATAAAATTGTTTATCGAATTTATATAATAACTTTATCAACAATAGGTATCCAAATTGATACAATTAAAAATATGTTTTTAAAAATATTAATATTTATGTTCAGTGATACAAAGTTAGTAACTTGCTTACAAAAACAGGTGATCGATGGAATGAAATCCAGTTTTGTTTGAGTAATTTATTTCCATTAACAGCATTTCACAAGATATTCAAGATAATAAGCTCGAAGAAGGCTAAAGTTATACATTTTTAGTACCCTAACAAGTGTACCACGAGTGTTAGTGGTTATAGTAAATTTTTTGTAATAGTATTGTTATTGATAAAGTATGAGTATTGGTGATATTTTAAATATCTGCATAGATTTCCATCATACCTCAGGACAGGTATCTTGGACCTAAATCGCGAGATTAGCCTCTGGCGCACGCGGACTAATTTATAATAATCTATGCTTGATGAAATTGAGTTCGTCCACCGCAGTAGTATCCTGTGCTATTCTCAAAAGACACCCAAAAAATGTGTACTGCTCGTACAAAGCACCTTTTGAGCACATTTTAGGCCCAAGATATAATATATCTTATGCAGTACCTACCTCAGATTAGGTACATAGAAACATTTCTCTGTTTTATTGAATACAAATGTATCTACACAGGTACAACAGTAGCTTCAGTGTCATCTCTGCTCATTAGTCTATCATTAAACATCTGCTACATTATGTGACTAAATGCTACCATAAAACTTGTTCTATGAAGTGCTACTAGATGTCTAGATCGTAGTCAACGACTAGATAATTTATAATACACATCACTAAACATAAGAGGACATATAATAAATATAGGCGTTACATAACAGTATGGTCGGTCACCTTGTGGTTTACAGTAGTAAGCTTACAGTTCAACAAAGGTGTACCGTAGAAATTTAATTTAATTAGTGACAAAGTGAACCATTATAAAAAAAAATCCAGGGGCCAACCAGGTGTTCTGTGCTGTGTTAAATGAAAATCGACTGTAAGTTCTAAATGTTCGATGTTTATTTCGACGAAATGATTGCATTTCTCGAATCTCAAAATGTTCATAATTTATAGGATTTTGTGCAAGCTACATAAACTACTCCTTTAATAGGCTATATTTCTATACATATTACAAAGTATAAAACATGGGATGGATACTAACAGTACCTACTGTAAATATGTCGAGAATTACCCATAGGACTATAGTTTTCTGTGGTATATTACAGTTATCTCCTATTTTAAACATTTCGAAGTCAGAAAAAATTAAAGGGTTCATTCTCATTATAGTCAACGACACAAGTTGATTACCACTCAAATATTTACTTTGGAATATATGAACCAATAAAATGGATATATAAATAAGCAGATAAATGTAATCGCCAGAGGACAGTTAATTTAGGTACTTAGGTACACCTATTCCATCTTTAATTTATAATTTAATGAAAAAGTTTGTCTTGTCGCTGATTGTCGGTACTTAGATATTTAGCTAGATGTTTTAATTGTTTGGTTTCCTATCTTGTTTCTGGTTCAGGCGCCTAGGGTTGATATAAATAAACTCACCCTATATAAGATGCATTGGTGAGCTTTTTCATAGCTTCATAATTTCTTACTAGCTGGGAATGGGAACAAAAGACAGACAAAGCTGCGTTTGCTGCCACTTGAACGAAGATAAAGGTTGTATATTTATTATTATGATTAAAAATACATACACAACAGGTTACTCGCAAAATAGGAAACCAAAGTATCGTCGTTACATTAGGTAGGTATACATTCCTCTAACATAATAATAGGTAGATAGGTATATTTTACTTATGTAAAATTGAGGTATATTTAGGAAGTAAATTAAACTTAATTAGGTAAGTAGTTAAAAATTTTATAAAATTTATCACTGAATATTTCACAGCCGTTTATAATATTTGCACTTTTTAGAAAGTTCGAATTTTAAATCTTTATTGGGACAAACTTTTTATTCCTTGAAGACTTCTCCTGTTACTCGGTTACACATTTTTTAAATAATCCTCATTTTTTAAACCTTTCTGGAAATCGCGCAAACTAGGATAAATCCGAGAAACCGGACAATTTACTAATTGTAGCCCTAAAATATCTTAGTGTTTAGGTGTTGAGTGATATTTAAATATATTTGCTAACTATACATTATACAAGAACTAGTAAAAAACTGCAAAATGACATGATTATTACTTATTTAATATCCAAGACTAGTTTAGCTTCCTACTTGTATTTATATGTGGTTGCTATAGGTATATTCAATTTCAACTTGCAATACTTTTTTTTAAAATAATCACTAAGTTTCTTACAAAGCAGATAATTTTTTTTTTAATATTAGGTACGTACTTACCAGGACAAAGTAACGTCCGGGATGTACCGCTAAATAATCAAATATGCGAGCAAGCATGTGAAATGAACAACCTTCTGTTCGCCATAGGGCGACATAGCAATTTTATATATATAGGACACGCCAACTTGACCTCACCTCGCCTGATGGTAAGCTAAAGGCAAAGTCTCAGGAAAGAGGGTCACCATTACAGACACTAAGTGTTACAATGGCAGCAATTGAGGTGGCCAACCTACCTACACCGATTGCTATGTCGACTTATAACGAATTGTAGGTAAGTAGGTAACTATATGATGAGAACAGGTGGAGATGGAGTCAAATTAAAGGAATGAAATAAAACACAAAAATAAATGGACCGATTCAGTGTAATTGTGATGATTTTCAATAAGTATAAACGTAACTTTATACAAAAGAACTTTTAATGATAGGTACAGGACTTCCAAATACAACGACAACACACAGTTACTGTGACGAAACAAGTGTAAAATAGTTACGTACCTAGCTCAAATACAAGCAATGAAACTTCATGATATGCTAATTGATAATTACATGAATTTACATAACGTAGAAACAATTCACGTCGACTAGCTAACACGTGTAATACTCAAAGTAATACATAATATATAACATTTTGCATTATTCAGATAATTTAATTACACTTATTTATGCATTGAATGATCAAATTTTAAGGTACGGAGATATGACAATAACAAATGATATGAAACGATGAATTATTATCTAGAAGTGGCTCGCCACTGATGTAAAATAGTTTGTTTAAGACAGTCCCTTAGAAGGGGAAAACATACGATACGATCTGTCATGGGAAATTGAGACGTAAACACGAATGAACACCGAAAGCTCAACCTGCTCAACTAGCATCAAAATAAATACCTACAGTTAAAAAAATAACCAGATTATATACAGAAATGATACGATACCAGTCACAGCTACTTAAAACGTCCTACGCCACTATATATAGCTTTGGATACTCGTAACGACAACACGTTTATGGCTAAAACTAATTTACAATAAAGCTTTTTTAGAACAACATTTACATACATTGAAAAATATTAACAAATGTGGTATCGGGGTGTTCGCTACTGGTGCTGGATACAATGCCACAATCTACACCCCTGCCAATGTTTCAATAGATTACAATTACGGAGAAGGCTATCTGAGGCACTTCGTTTATACATTTCTGTCAAATTTTCGACGGACAGGACGCCCTGGTATTTTGAATATGATGAAATATCACATTCACAATACCAGGAGGACAATGCAAAAACTGATACCTAGATGTTTGCGGCCAATCCCTTGGATGAGGGCCGATGTAGCAAACTCAAGTTTGTAACACGACGTGGAGCGGGCGCGGGCGCGGGCGCGGGCGGCGCTCAGTGGTCGTGCAGGCGGTCGTGCGAGCGGCTCGACGAGCGCGACGTCTTGCGCTGGTCCAGGTACGCGGCCGGCGCCCAGCCCTCGCCGTGACCCGCTGCCGAAATGTTAAACTAACGTGACGATTACACCAATTACTATTCCTACAATTATTGTTCATTTCCATTTCCATTCATTCAGTTTATTCGCAAATTGAACATGTTCAAAAATGGTGCTTAAACACTAACAGTATTTATAATAAACCCTAGCTAAATATTGGCAGTATACTTACTTACCGCTGTTGCTGATACCTGTTAAAGTTAACCTACCTGTTAAAGTTAACCTGCCTGTTATAAGTGAATAATGGAGTCTACATGTTTCTAGCAGGATGTACAGGTCCCCACCAACACTTGAAGTCCATGTTACTAGTCACTGAATAGCAGGTAAGGTCCACTAGCAGGTACCCCTGTAGTCACCTGCTACCATCGGATGAGGCTCTGGCGCAGGTTTTCTCTTCTAGGTCAGATGGTATGCTTTAAGACAAGCCGAAATACTAGTTTAAAACAATAAACAGACCCAAGGCTCGACAGTGCGAACTTCAGATGCGATTTTTCAATCGCTAGGATGGTGGTGATGAGTGAGTGTAGCGGTACATACCGGCGAGCCGCACGTACCACCAGCCGGCGCAGCCCACCTTGAGCAGCTCGGCGTGCTGGCCCTCCCGCAGCGACACCTCGCTGGGGCCCACCGCCGTGTAGTCCGACAGCGCCACCAGCGCGCACCCCACCGCCTGCCACCCGCCACACACACGCACAGTTACTACACACTCTTGTACTACATTCATAATACTGTCAATGTTGGTATACTGATGTCAATTGCACGTTATGTGAAAAACGATACCTCCAGAGTTGCAAACACAGAACTAATAATCTACCAGAATCGACGGCGTTGTTTTCTTGCTATTAACACAGATTTCATACAGAACTTAAACTCTTCATTCTTAACAAGGTCACTCATGTCGGACCGCGCACGGCGCAGGTACAGTGTCAATAAGTACCACCGATTAATTAATGCTTACAAATTACAACAGAGTGGGTTTAATTACAACAGAGTGGGTTAGCTTAATTTCTGTACGAATTCAGTGCGACGGCCCTATGTGGCTGTGCCGCGGCTCTGTAAGTTATGAATGCGAATACGGCTCCTCAACTGTACTAATTACCTTGTGCTTTCCAATTTTAACAAGCTATATATCTTGATTCTGATATCCATGGAGTTTATAATAGTCATATTGCTAGGTGAGTGTATCTTTTATAGTTCTATGATTGCAACACTTCTGATAGGTATGGTTTATACCTAAATTTCATCTCGATGCGATAGCTACTAGGCTAGAACTGAAGTGATCTAAATTACATTTTGAGCGAAATCTATCGATCTGTTTCTTTAAATTATGTAAAATCTGTCCCCATACCTATATGTAAATGCGTTTAAATAAACTAATCTTAATGACAAATTAGCATTTATCCTCTACTTACTCATTAAATTCAAAAGCGCACATTGACTTTGAATTCATTTCATTTATATTTTTAATAAGGCATCGGAGATCATGTTATGTAGTTCCAGGTTTCACTTTACATTTATGAAAATATTTTTCATTTATGTCTGCAATAGGTACTTAGATTTCATTTTTTCTCAGAAAATGAAACACCCAAATGTGTTGTCTACTTTTTCAAAGAATTCGTTTTGATCTGTATAATTTGATAACTTGCTTTATGAGTAGGCAGTTCAAAATATAATTATGTATTGTGTATTGTCTCCTTAGCATTAGATTAAGCAGCGTCCTTATAATAAACACACCATCCTCCTGTACATCAATCGAATCATGCGTCCCTGCACCATTGGGTAGACATTAGATATAGAAGCACAGACACATAACGCCAAATATGTAGACCACATAACACAAATTAAATATTTCACAGATATTATAGAGCTATATATTTGTCGCAATCTGATCCGCTCTCAAAACACAAACATGCAATATAAAGTTGAATTAATGCAAAAAGTTCTCTTTTTGTACTTCTTCTATTTTATTATTGGGCGTTTGAACTGACCATGCATGTTAGTAAGGGCCAAAGCACACATGCTAATTTTAGCATCCTAGACCGGCAATATTTTCAGTAGCTGCATGCAACCGAACGTGGCATCGGATAAACATCAAATCCCCAATGGTGGATCAATCAATCAATCAATCTCTTTTTAGTCTTTCGATGTGGCGACTGAACCTTCACTGCGCATACATTACGATACCTGTCACCTATCAGGCGTCAATTAGCATCACATGCTAATATGCAGTGGAGTAACGATAGATGCAGACGGGGATAGAATGCAGAACACATATTGAGAACTCACTTGTACTTTTCCACATTATTTTTAATATTTATTAGACCTGACCGGTTTCGCCTTACGGCATCCTCAAAGGTTTGAGGATGCCTGATGATGATGTCTGATGTCCCGACTGGTTTCGCCTTACAGCATCCTCAAAGGTTTGAGGATGCCGTAATGCGAAACAGGTCAGGTCTAATAAATTTTAAAAATAATGTGGAAAAGTACAAGTAAATTCTCAATATATGTAACAACAAATTCCACCAAGTGCCATCAATCAACAGTATAAATAGTATGGAATTCAGAAATTCGCAAAAAATGCCCAAACTAGAAGTCTCTAATGCTAGAAGTAGCATAAGTGCTTTGGCCGTAAAGCAGCTTTACATTAAAGTTTCTGTATTCGTTATTGTGTAAGCAAGTTACAGATCATTATACGATAAAAATATTATAGACACAAGGAGACATATATAGCACAATGTATATACCTAATTATTTGTTTAAACTTAATGGATATTAAATATTATACATATTCAGTAAAGATAGTGTTTGATAAACATAGAATCACAATAAACATTAAAGAACCTAGCATTGTATAGATCATATCACGTCTATGAAGTCCAGTAGAAGGTACGAGTGCAAGAATTTCGAAAACCTGAACATATCAGTGGTCGTACTATGGGCGTACAAACACAATCACTCACAATTGTACAGTGCAGCAGTAGGGTAGTCGTAAGTACGGTTTAGAGAACTGTATTTTATTTAGAGTATTCGGTGTATTTAGAGACTGTACCGGTGTAATGGCAGATGCTTTATTTGCCTGAAATATGGTAATGATTACGGCTGTAAGTAGAGTCCAAGATTAACCGACAATTACTTCTAATTTCTAAACAAATATCTTTTTGTTACTAGGTTTTGAACGCTCATAATGCCGATCGTTGACGTTCAGGTGATATTAAGAAAAATCAGATTGTGTCACACTCAGTAAGTACATAAAACAAAAACATTGAAGCTATTAGACAGACTGCACGTTCAAAGCGGTGTTCAGTGAATGATGCAAGCTGTGATGCCGTGCTGAGCGGTGTCCAATCTCGCTAAATATCTTCTATGTTCGTTTTTACAAAGTTTTTGGTGTAGCTTCGAAAATCCAAGTGTAGAATAAAATAATTTATAAACCATATTGAGCATCTTCTGTAGGTACAAAGTAAAGAGGGTAGTTTCAGTTATGATTGCACGTATATCATGCATCTTTAAATCTACAGGGAGATACCACTTTTTAGACCCTGTCTTGTGGAAAAATCGTGTTTTGTACTAGTTGTCATATTAATATCGAGTTATTTTAAATTACGTAAAATATAATGTATGGTACATATAATATGCAGATATTGTATACTTTACAGTATGTTGGTGCTAAATATTTAATTGTATTGCACCAAATATAAAGATAGGAATAGATAAATAATATTCATCAATGTCGGTATAACATTGATGTGAAGCAAGCGCATATTCAACATAAAAAAACAAAAAGCACACTAACAATGAATGACATAACAAACAAAACATGACTTACACGATAGTTTAATGTTCAGCAAATACAATCGAAATATCCACGTTCTCTTTGGTTAGATAGGTAGGTAGGTAGGTACTTTAAACTTTGGATATAAATTCAGTCTTTTCATTATGTACAATGCCTCTACTTGGCTGTATGCTCGTAAACATTTATTACTCAATATTGTGACACGTAAAACGTGGACGTGGCTTGTGCAGAGCCCGATACAGAAAAGAACTGTACCATTCTGTGTATGGTACCGTTGAGACCGACGGCCTCCGTCACCTGTAGAACAATACAACTTAGAGCATGGCGGCCATCTTGTTAGCATCGCGCTAACAAAATGGTGTCGATACAAGGCCTGACATACACCTCGGATTAGTGGTCAGTTTAGTGGTGAGGTGCCGACGTGGACCGTGCAAAACTAAATTTATAAATTCCTTGTGCTAGTGTCGCTAACTTATTTAAAAGGAACTAAAAGCGATGATGGCTAACTCAAGTTATTATGCTGCGAGGGCGTGAAACCTAGTGGATGGACTAGGGTAGGACGTTATGGTATATTTTCGTATCGAGAATTTGTAGTATTTATACAATTTACACAGCTAATTCTAATAAGCAGATACTGCAAATTCTCCAGCGATGAGTATTTTCTGCCACCGTGTAGAGCAATGTCGGTATCCCGCATGTTCGGTAAAGATTTGAATGTTATCGGGAAGCATCATGTGCATGGGGTTGCCAGCGTTGTCATGCGCTACCCGTGACTATTCAGCCCGCATTCCTTTAAAAATACACTTTACACTTACATAAAGAGTGGGTTTCACTTCATTCAACACTGCAAACCCAAAATTAGTCGGCATTAATTTTAATTACCCACATTTTAGTAAAGCTACCCCCTCAGTAAGCGTTACTTTACAAGTCCTTTGTTAGTAGACGTTACCTTCGGACATAACAGACACAACTGTAAATAATTAGCTTGGATGGACAACTACGTTTAATACCAACATATTGATAAAAAAATATCTCCAAAAATGCATTCCTACAACGTTTAGATTTCTTCGTTCTTACGTACACAAATGGTTGTCAACAAAATTCGACACGATAACATTGATTTGAGTTACTTCACTTGGGAACGTTAATTGACTAAGATTCCTTTCAGCTCTTCGACACGTAAAGCACAACCTTCAACGTACACATTCCAGCAGTAGCGCCGGTATCCACCAAAGCGGGGCGAAGAGGACGTGTGTCTAAACAACCAACAGGATTTCGTTATTCACAAATAATATTACTACACTAATACACAAGGTAATTACAAGTTTACTACGGTAATACTTAGTCAATCAAGTTCCCACGAGCCTATGAGCACCTCCCCTCTACTCTTCCGTCATATAGGTAGATATATTGTGCAGTTCGATGGTGTATCATACCGGTGGATGGTCGGGTTCCTCGTCGTCGTCGTCCGAGGGGTCGGTGGACCAGCAGGGCTCGTCGTGCGTGTCGCAGGACGCCGTGCGCGTGGGGTTGGCGACCGCGGCGCTCGGCCGCTGCGGCTGCGGCCCGGGCGGGCCCAGCTCCCACGAACTCGCTTGGATTAATGTTCTGTAAATACAATTGTGGTGGGTTGTTATTGTGTGACGCATTAGGAAATCAATTCAATTCTTGATGAGCATTAGGGAATACCATTTTATAATCAAATGTGATCATTCTCAAAATTGTTGAAACCGAATATATAGTCAAAATAGCTCTGCCCAGTTTTTAGTTTTTTTTTTCATAAATTAAATGTAAGTATACAATTGGTCGACGTCTTGGTATTTGTGGAAAAAATTGAAGATATTTTTTGTAAAATTTTATATTTTATTGTTTAAATTTACGATTCAAGAATAAGCATATAATAAGGTGAATAGTTTCGAACTCAAGAGGCAACAATTCCACGTTCCACGAGCGTGCCACGCCCTTGGCATGCTCCAGCCAGGTGCGTTTGACGTACTCCACCTAGGTGCGCTTGACGCGCTCCACCCAGGCGCGCTTGATGTCGGCGCTGGGTACATACCGGTGAGCGAGTTACTTACCGATGCTGCGCGCTGTACTGGCGCACGCGCTCGCCCTTGAGCTCGTTGAGCTGGTCGAGCAGCACGCGCTTGACGCGCTCCACCCAGGCGCGCTTGATGTCGGCGCTGGCCGCCGTCAGCGTGTGCACCTCGGCGCGGCCCTGGCGCCACACCTCGAATTTGCGCACGTCGCCCTTCACCGACTCCGTCAGACCGATCTGAGACATCTGCCACCGAAACCACAGACGTAAAGTGAGACATTCATTTGTAATTTTACTTATGACGCACGATCTCTTTCTTTCCTGTCATTTGCGAATGCACTATACTATTCTTATATTTGCTATTATATAACTTAAATTTAAGGAAAAAGTCAGATATCAGATAGTACATATTCTACCAATTTTTTTAAATTATTATTATTATCGCACCGTTAGAGCTCCTGCGTCGGAGGCTGATGACGCGGCGAGCAGGAAAAAAACTAAAATACCCCAATAGAGCGACAATATTATTTTGTGTCAATTGCTGTGGAGACTTTGGGCAGTTGGGGGTCGGAGGCAAAGGCCTTAATTGCTGAAATTCCCGTGTCCAAGAACAAGGCGGTGACTCCCGCTTCGGCTTTTTTCTGGGGCAAAGGATAACCATCGCGATTCAGCGCAGCAACGCCGCCAGCGTCATGGGCACTTTTGCGCCGGGAACATAACGGAGCGGGTTATTTAATGTGACATAATCAGGCAAAACTTGTAAATGCAAATAATGAAACATTTGTTATGTATTGACATGAATTTGACATTTAAATCAAGCTTAAACTATGTCTAGTGTACCCATTTCCCATTAGGTAGATAAACTTGTCAACTCACCTGTAAATCGTGTTTGAAGTGATAGGTAGCTTTATTATGACTATTCTTGGTGCCTGGTTTGCAGAACAACATGGCCTTTTCGTAGAGGAATATATGCCGCCTACGCGGTCGTATTCGTAACCGCAAATCCCGTTTGTTCTCTGATACTACTAAAAATGAACCCTGCATAAGTAGCTCGCCTTGTTGACTTAGATCCAGCTGAAAATATAAAAATAAAAAGTAATTAAGTTTAAAATTACTTTTCATTATTTGTTGCTAAACGATTATGATTCTAAATAAATTCATTGGCTGATATTATTTAGTAAGGGGTAAGTAGGTTTTAGGATTTCTTGTAGGTTTTTTTAGTACAAATAAATATTATTTAGGAAAGCAGTATGAGCTATACAAAATATGACCCCCCCCCCCCCCCCCACATTTGCCGAAACAAGAGTCATACTAGTTATTTATTTATTTATTTATTTATTTCTAACTACCTACTTAAACTGTTGATTGATGGCACTTGGTGGAATTCGTTGTTAAACATATTTAAATACATCGGTATCCTCAAACCATGGGGGATGCCGTAAGGCGAAACCGGTCAAATGTAATAATAAAAAATACTGTGAAAAAGTACAAGTGTCATTTTTAAACTATCGTGTGTGAATTCATAATTATACCACGGTTCGGGACTTTTCGCGATTAAATCATGGTACTTACTAGTTCTGCCGACGTTTCGGATGCGTTGCAGCACCCATGGTCATGAATTGACTTTACTTGACTTGACTCTTGACTTAATTCACGGATGATGCAACGCAACCGAAACGTCGGTAGAAATAGTAAGTTCTATTTTTTTTAGACTATTTATACTGTTGATTGATGGAACTTGGTGGAATTTATTGTTACATTTGATTGAATTTGTTTCCAGGTCATTCATTTGTCTACCTTTGTCGCCATAGTGCTTTAAAGTTGACTTTAGAGTCGAAGGAGTGGTTTTCATTGAGGAGGTGTTCTGCAATCTATATATTGTTTCCTCAAATTTTGGGAAAAAAATTATACTAGTATAAGTACATAATTTTACAACTACCCACATATGAAATATGGTAGAGTGTCGCAATGTTTATAAAGGAAAGTTCTTAAATGTCATTGTAAACCTGCGAGGATGCCGTAAGGCGAAACCGGTCAGGTCTAATAACAAATAAAAAATACTGTGGAAAAGTACAAGTGAGTTCTCAATATGTGTAAATTGTAAGTTCCATGATTTAATCGCCAAAAGTCCCTAAACGTATAAATATGAAAGTACAAGTGTATTTCAATATGTATAATTTTAACTCCATTTCCATTGCTGTAAATTTGTATGCATCACAGACTACATACAGCAATGCTCAGCAGACATTAAAGCTAAATCAATCTTAAATGTCGGTTAGGTACAGGTTTAATTGACCTACCTAATTCATATACATATATACATAAATATTATTACGCATAACGACTATAATTTTAAATTAATTACCAGCAAAACATATAAAATGAAGGTGAACGTATGGTCTCACGCCATTAGACACGGTAAAACATTAATATTTTGCATGTAGCCGGGGAAACTATTGTGAAATCAGTTTATTATAGAACGTGTGTATTGAAATTGGCAGTTAACATGAAACTATAAAAACTGTTCGACAAAGGCTTTAGGTATAAATCGATATTCAGTTATTTTAATCTAATGTTATATTATAGATCTTTAAATTATCTTGAGTTAGGTTAATTTTAAAGATTAAATACTTGGTCGGTAGCCTATCTATAATAGGAGAAAAATATATTTTTTAACGTGCGGTAATTCGCTCGCATACCACCCCGCCAGATTCGGTGGGGGTGGTTTTGTCGGACTCGGACCGACTAAAACCACACGGCCATCTCAGGCCATCATTTGCCAGGGTTGAGGTAACCTTTGGCATATCTCTCGCGCTCCCCGACTAACCCGGGGCCAGAGAAGGCACTCTCGGGTGTGGAACTACGGCGTACGCATCTTTCCTCAGAAAAAAGGAGGGTGGGGGACGCAAATCGCGCCGCCGTTTCGGCCTGCTTCTGCTAGGGTAACGGGCGGTTCCACCTGTCACCCCATGGCCCACCCTCATGGAGAATGGAGGTCGTCCAACGACCTCCGACGCCCGAGTCGCCTTCGCACATTGCGGGCAATGCGGAACGGGAGGGACATAAGTCTAGGAGAAAAGTACTCTACACCATTTCTTTCTAGCCCAAGAATACTTTTTTACCGAAATGTAGGACTGCACAGAAAGTAGGATCTAGGCAATAGGCAAGTAATACTTGCCTATTGCCTAGATCCTACTCTAATTGTACAGGTAATGTATCTCCACATAATTCGCACCAATGAAATAAATATTTATTATTTAAGAGCGGAAATTAATTGAAAGATCATTATCAATGAGATATAATCAGATTGCATGTTGAAATATACCTCAAGTGTATAATCAAATTGTATATGCAATTGTGTTGTGTTAGTTTGCCAATTAAATTGTTAGTAACTATGATTAGGGTATTTAGCCTGTACGTTAAATTAAACCTCAGTATTCGTTTTTTATACGACATAGGTAGCAGACAAGCACACGGCCCATCTAATGGAAAGTGGTTACCCTGATGATATGAACGTATGGAATACCAAGGGAGTTACACCCTTGCTACCGACTCTGTAAGAACAGAGAGTTTCTGTGCCGTCAGTGCAGAAGTAACAATCAGGACAAGCCATTAGTCTTTCTACTGACAGCACAAAAACTTTCCAGTGAGCTCTGGCTGCCCTACTCACCACTTTCCCAGTTGAACTGCTCAATTGGGACGGGAATACCGTCGTATCCTACAGTTGATACTACGTAGGTACATGTGTCGTTCGTACAGGAAGGTTTACCTTACTGTATTCAGAGAAGCATATATTTCAATTAATTTATTTTAATTTATAATAGCTGTGCCTGTGTAGCTACACATCAAGCCATGGTTGCATATTAAAATCCCGAATTCCATAAGACCGATGGATGAAAGACCGAAGAACTAAATCTCAAATGTTCAAAAATCCAAAAATGAGATAAACACCTCAACAAAGTCTAGGGAACAAGATGACCCCAATTATTTTTTTTCGTGTAAATCTTGTTTTGCAAATAACTGGCAGCAAATAAATAAAAATAGAATAAAGTAGATTACAGAGTTGTTCGAAATTTAAAAATAAATTTAAATAAGTAATGATTTTCGAATATGGAGGGAAAACTTTTAAAAGTGTTTGATTGTGCAGTTTCTCTGAGGCAAAATAAAATTTATTTTTTTTGATTGTAAATAACGTTTATTATCAATAATACGTCTTTTACGTATGGTTTGTGCATTTTTGTGACTGTAGTAATCATGTCACGTCGTCATTTAAGTCGCGAAGAGATGTTAAGGGCTGTTGGTATGCTGCAAGCTGGACGAACTCAACGCGACGTAGCGGATGTTGTCAACACCCAACCAAGCGTAATTTGCAGATTATGGGCACGCTACAGGTCTACAGGGGATGTTGCCGAACGTCATAGGGGACGAAATAGGGTTACTACCCCGCGACAAGATCGTTTCTTGCAAAATTCCGCAAGGCGGCAACCCACGATTACTGCTCGTCAGTTGGTCGCAGGCCTCCAGTCTCAGCATCAAGTGGTTATTAGCGATCAAACTGTCAGAACAAGACTACACGAAGCCAATCTTTATGCTCGCAGACCGCTTAGGGTTCCAGCTCTTCGACGTGGAAATCGAGGTCGTCGCTTATTGTGGGCTAACGCACATTTACAGTGGACCGACCATCAATGGGCACGGGTTCTGTTTTCCGACGAATCTTGCTTCGGTTTTCATCCTGATTCGAGAAGAGTGCGTATATGGTGAGTTCCTGGACGTCGGAGTCGTCTCCAGAATCCGCAAGAAGTTCATCCTTACCAAGGTGGAACAATCATGGTAAGGGCTGGAATTCGCCTTGGTGGAAGGACCGACCTCGTTTGGATACGGGGCAATTTGAATGCAAACCAATACATTCAGGAGGTTATACACCCCATGGTAATCCCTCATCGACAGCAGTTCGGTCAAGATTTTATGTTCATGCAAGATAATGCACGGTCACACACCGCGAGGGTAGTGGTCAATGCGTTAAGCGAGCACAATATGACGACGTTGGAATGGCCTGCTCAGTCTGCCGACCTCAATCCCATAGAGCATGCCTGGGATTTGCTTGGGAGAAGAGCTTTCAGTGATTCTTTGGAAAATCTGAACACTGAAGAACAACTTTTTTTACACCTTCGCAGTGTATGGAGCCATATTCCACAGACGATGATTAACAATCTCATACTAAGTATGCCACGCCGTTGTCGAGCTGTTGCTAATGCTTTAGGAGGTCCTACAGATTATTAAAAACGTTTAAAGTACGGTTAATTACTGTATTTCTTACTACCTAGTTATTTTTGTGCCTAATCATAGAAGGTTGTAATACTCAATATTGGCACTATTCAATTCTTTCTTAAAAAAAAAAAAAAATTGGTATGAAAATGTTTTAATTAAAATTAAAATTAAAAACGGTATAAACATACCCTTCTATTGATATAAAACACTCACTATTACAAGAAAGGGTTTTTAAATAAAAACTAGAAATGTCCTTGTTCCCTAGACTTTGTTGATGTGTGTATTTGGGTGGTTATAAAATCGGGATTTTGATCTTCGGAATTTCGAACTTCTGGATTTTGATACATAGCCCAAGAAATAGTATTAAACATATTTTTGGTAGAGGGAAGTTCATTTTCAGGTAAAGAACATAGGATTTAGATCTTAAAAAAAAATCAATGAGGAACATAACAGATTCGCTAAATACTTACGGGTACGCCAGTGATGGCTATCTGGTGCATGGAGTCGTTGACACACTTGAGTACGACGAGCATACAGTCCAAGGCTTGCTGAAGCTTTGTCGTCATTGAGCCGCATTCACCATACCGAAGTAAGTCCTGCAAAATGTATAGCAGTTTAGTATCGGAACCACTCTTATGGTGGACATGAAGATATTCATCAAGGAGTTATAATGATAGTATTGTACTGAATTCGAGGATACGTTTTGGCTGTGTGAACATTTCAGCTCTGACGCATTTTTTGTTTATTTCAATAAATTGATCTAATAATAATAGATTAGTAGCTCGCGATGGATATTATCATAAAATGTTTAGAATGTCAATACCATCATAACTGAAGTATAATCAGGTACATCCCTAATTTTTTTTATACCTACTGCTTGGTAGGCACACAAGCACACGGCCCACCTGATGGAAAGTGGTTACCGTGGCCTATTGACTGATTGAAAGCTTGGTGTAAATTTTATTTAAGCCAAGAAGCGTCTATACAAATGAAGTCCCTAAATACAATTCTATTATGTTTTGAAGTTTACAAACTGATCACACTACGATTCATTTATAAACTTTTTTTTACGATTAAAATGTCTTTAGTTAGAGGATGTACCTAAGTAAGATATAACTCGTACCTTTAATAACAGTTGATATTTGGTGATCCTTTGCACGGGCTTGAGTAAGTATGCAGCGAGGGGTAACTTGTGACCAAGGCGTAACTGGCACGCTTGCAGAAACAGGTGTGTGTCCACCAGGGTCTCGCGTAATCGTTCCGATCGTGGGATATTCTGGCAGTAGTAACTATACAGACGAAAGAATGTCTCCCTCTGCAGAAAATAGAAAATAATTTGAAGTTAAATAAGAACATTATCACATCATCATAAGCTATATGTTTCGAGGGTTACACGTAAGAGGGGGAGAGGCTATTAACGTCAACGGGTCATATCCCTAGATACGTTTGGTACCTAGTTCATTTTGTTTGAATCACAACCTAACACAAGTATACAACATAAGTATCAATCCATTACAAACGTTACATTGTGTTGATAACATCTTGTAATGTAAATAAAGGACAAATAAAACTTGAAATTGAAAGGCTGAAGGAAGCAGACCGTGCGTTACTCCTTGAAATAGGCTGGTATTAAGCAATTCAGGAAGTACATAAAAATGCAAGGCTCTGCGTTTTAATACACGGATGTTACAAACTATGAGTATGTTGATTGGTGGCAGTATTTATGAGTGAATTCAAGATAGTTACCTTATCAACAAAACACAAAGCAACCAGTTCTGTCGCTGAAATTGACTTCTCCAGGTCCTTTAAGAAGATATCCTGGTGGAATGTGAATAGTTCGTGTAAGTTTCCGAATAACACGTCCGCTTGTCCGACGAGAGCTGCAGGCAGTAAGTGCTGGTTCTCTGGCTTTTCGATTTCTTCTTTATAACCCTAGAATATAAGAAAAACTAGAGTTTATCATCATACTTTGGACTACAGTCGTATTTTAATAATACTTAAAACGGTTCATTGCATAATACCGGGTTAAGAAGCGACGTGCAATGACTAATAGTCTCACACCAGTCTTGCAGACGCTTGTCATAATCTTCATAGACAGCTTGTAAGCATTTAAAGTCAGTACGAGTCAAACTATGATTAATCTTCCAAAATTTGGTTTTCTTCTTCAGATTTTGCAACGTCGATGTCAAACTATTGAATGTTTGGTTGCGGTTTAAACTTTGAGTTTTTCTTTCGTCAAAATGGTTGTTTTGCATTTTTCTAGCATATGGATAACTATAATGGTTATTATTGCTGGATTGTTTAAAACATTTGTTAGGTTTTCTACACGACAACGTAGAGTGTATGCCACGAACATAGCTATCCGTATTGCTTTCACGATACATTGTTGAAGTTTTTTTACGCTTTGTATAATGAGAAACTGCTGAACTGTGGTCGTCAACCGTGTGATTCCATTCTTTCATTATTCTTTTATAATCTTTCAGAATGTTAAAAATGATATCCTTGGAATCGTTATTAATATCCCTTAACTCAGTAAAACTAGACGACTTTAACTGGGAATCCTTTGACGTAGCTGAGCTTGTAAAATATTCAGGAGATACGTGAATATCTGCTTCCACACATCCATAGAGAGGATTCTTAACCAGTTCCGGGGCATCCACTACTGTGGGTGCAACAGTTGTGAGAGACTCAGCAAGAGTACCTTCTGACACTGTGACCGCGTCTGAATCCGGTAAGTATGTAATTTTCTCTTCAGTTTTTGCCGTGTATTCGAAACCGGGAATTGGTTTTCCGTAAAAGAAGTTTCCAGTGAATGGTTGCATTTGCACCGGTTTAATATTACGCGGGTTATATTTAACACGGTTATTTTTGCCCACATCGCTCACTGATTTTTTGCACTGTATATTTCGAAGAATGCCCTTTTCAAACAACGGTATTTGGTTTGTGTAATCACTGAAGATTGTGGAGTCGGATGCAGATCTTCTTAAGCGCTTTTTCTTGTGCGCTGTCACCACAACGCTATCGTTTTTTCTATAGTACCAAGAATATGAAGTGCCAATACTAGGACTCGTGGCACATTTATGGAGGTCGTATTTTCCATATTTCATGATGTAGAGCGCGGCAAAGTTTAGCAAGCGACTGAGAGCCGGCACTGGCGTGCAATTGGCAGATGAGTACCTTGCATTACGTTCCGCTCGATAGCCTAAATCACCATCGGTTGCGTGCGGTGCACCTAGTGCATTATATAAACTAAACCACCTCATTCGTGAGCGCTATGCGTTTCATGGGCCTGCAATACGCCAACACTACATACCTACATGGTAATGACACATTTGATTTTCAGAGCGCAGCGATACTGATGGGTTTTATCGGAACCAATTTTCCGTGACAACGTCCGTCTCGATCTAATTCAAATGGTATTCGTATAATATATAATATGCTCGTCTACGTATATATGTACACTGACGGACTCATAAACTGCATCAAAGTTCAGGTTTACTCTAAAAGGATTTTTTATAATAAGTATGCAAACTTTTTAGATTCAATTATATAAATATGGAAAGACTGGCTCTTAATCTTAAAAAAAAATTAAATTTAAAAATAGAACTGCAGTAAAACAAATGAATATAGCCGGGAAAGAAAATTTACTTGTAGTATCAGATTTGCGTGTTATTTATAGCAAAGTTTTAAATTGATTCTCATTGATTTTTTTTGTTTTGTCAATTGAATTATTGTTACCAGCATAATTGTTGGGTTAGTTTTTTAACACATCGAGAGTTTTTGAACCATAATATGGATACTTCGTCCGAACAAGCGGCACAAATTGTAGCATTGGTGCGGGAGGGCTTGGATCAACGAACGATTGGTAGAAATTTAAATTTAAACCAGTCTACGGTTTCTAGAATATACAGAAGGTTTGTAGAGACAGGTTCTTACAGGAGGAGACGTGGTACAGGCAGAACTCGAGCAACCACAGGTCGTGATGACCGATTTATTGTTATAACTTCCCTGCGAAATCGTTTCCTCACGTCAGTTAACATCAAAACCGAGCTTAATGAAGTGCGTGGAGTAAACGTGTGTGCACGAACAATAAGAAGAAGGTTAAAGGAAGCGGATATCACCCCTTTTAGACCAGCAAATGGTCCAAAGTTGTCTACAGCTCACAGACAAGCTCGCTTAAGATTTGCGCGTCATCACCTGAATTGGACAGAAGAGCAGTGGGCCTCTGTATTGTTCACGGACGAGTGTAGGACATGTTTATATGGTGCAGATGGTCGCAGAAGAGTCTATCGTCGACGTGGGGAGCGATATGCTCAAAGTTGCATTGAGGAGCGTGTTCCTTTTGGAGGCGGTTCATGTATGGTCTGGGGTGGCATATCGATGAACGGGCGAACCGAACTTGTGTTCATAGACATGGTCCGTCAAAACGGTAATAGAGGGGGTTTGACAGCACATCGCTACATAACAGAGATATTAGAAGATCACGTGGTGCCTTACATGGGATTCATAGGCGAAAATTTTACTTTAATGCAGGATAATGCCCGGCCGCATGCAGCTGCACAAGTTCAACATTATTGTGAAGAGGTTGGGATACGTACAATGAATTGGCCAGCACGCAGCCCGGATCTTAATCCCATCGAGCATGTTTGGGACAATTTAAAAAGAGCTGTATATGCGAGAAACCCTTCGCCCACGACAGTGGCAGCACTAAGAACAGCACTTTCAGAAGAATGGGACAATATTCCGCAAGATCTTTTAAAAACCCTTATAAAATCTATGCGGAACCGATTAGAATCCGTAATAAGGGCACGTGGGGGTAATACACCTTATTAAAACACAAATAAACCCTTGCATAAAGTTTGTGTCTATTGTTAAAACCAATTTTTTAATTAAACCAATTTTTCTTAAATTTCTGTTTTTTCTTCAATAAAAGTCTTAAGGTCCTTTCCAGTACATAAACTTAAACTTAAAGATATGACCCTACGCTGTTTTAAAGTTCACGAACCAATCTAGAGGTTTCAATTTAAATCTGCATAGAAAGTATGCATACTTGGTTAAAATATTTATTTCAAAGTCGTCTATTACTTTGATGCAGTTTATGAGTCCGTCAGTGTATATACGTATGGCCGTAATATTTTGGAAGCCATAGGCGAGAACTAGAATTTTGGAGAAATTATAAAACAACTTTCACAATTTGATACGGTGTAAGTACAGAATCGATATTGGTTCGTGCATACGTGATAAAATTAAGCTTGTTGCGATAACTTTCGGCGTGGTTTTGACATTTACTGTGAGTAGATATGAGCATCATATTTTGTAATAGGTTTGCCTTATTAGGAGGAGGTATTTACATTCATATCATAACAGTTTTAAATAACATGGTCCTTGCAGAGAAAGGTGCTTTGATACTTTCGCTGCTTATTTAAATTTTGGCACCATGTATGTATGTAGAGAGTTCTTTCAATGGGCTTCTTTTTTATATTTTGATTTATGACGTCACTCTATAAAATGCTTTACAAATAATCTTAATAACCGATACCATACCACCACTAGGCTACCGCGAGAACCGCGGTAGCCTAGTGGTATGGGTAATGGACTGCTGAGACGAGGTCTCGGGTTCGATACCAGGTTTTACCATGGCACATACCAATGACTTTTCGATGTTTTTCAGTTAAGTTATTTGTGTGTTTATCGCAGGTTTATAAGTGCCCGGTTAAAGGCAATAGGCTCGCCACCTATTATATTGGGACCTAAACATAAACTGGCGAAATGTGGGTGCTAGCACCTTTGCCTACGTTTATGTTTATGTTATGTTATGTTACAATTGAATGATTCTCACTTTCTCACTTTTGTTTACAAATTACAATATGCATTACAAAATTAAATTTTCTTCAGCCCTTAAAGACTATAATTATAGTTGCAAGACTTGAAATGCGAAGTGACTTAGATGAAAGTGAACTCTATACTTACGCTGAGTATGGAGCCAAGTTCTTGCACGTAGACACGTTCAGTCTGCATCAGCTCGGCGAGGACGTGTCCGCGCCTGGCCCGCCTCGCCTCCGCGTCCTCCCCGCCGGAACTCTCAGAGCCTCCCGATGTCTCCATCTGTTTATCATATTAACACTATGTACACATTTACAAATATTATTGATTGTTTTTATGTTAATTGTATATTGGATTAATAATAGTATAAGATATAATTTGGGTTATATTTCATAATGCCACTTCTGTTAAATAAATCACAATATTGTCCTGTACCAAAAGTTAAAGAAGTAGGTAAGTACCTCGGAGAGGCTCATAAACAGGTATACTGATTGTTCAATTTATAAATAAAAGGACCTACTAAGTTTATTTTATGCGATTTATCTTATTATAACGTAGATTAAACCATTTTATGCTTTTTTTTTCAGGTGTATATACCTATATAGTATACGGGTGAGCTTTGATTTTACTGACAGTTGTGATGTTTTAATACACAAGCCTAAGGTGAGTTCAGAGGTATTCCATGCATGTCAGATAAGGCAAAAAGGTCGTCTATTCTAAATTTAGCTATGATTAGTTTGGACAATTCTGAATTTTGTATAATAAAATAATATCAACCTACGCTTCTTAGTAGATTTAAATAAAATTTATATATAAATTCAAACACAACATAATTCAATATCTAACCATTTTAGCGTAGCACAGTGGTTAACCGAGATAAAGTATGTACATAGATTGTTGCCAAAACTCTACTGAATAAGATTAGGTACTTCTCAAGAAATTAGAATTGAAAACACAGACTACAGTACATAGATATTACTACACTAACTTGTAAGAATAATAATAAAGTATAAATTTGAGTTTAACTTACGGGCTTATGTTGTTCCGTAAAATCTTTAACAATTTTATATCCAGTTTTAAGCATTACGTTCAAGGTATTCATACTTAATTATCAACAAGGTATCACAGAAAAACAACACACTTTTCAATGAGATCAACAAACAACCAATAAGTTAAGTTGTCCAACACACAATCTTTCTTAAAACAGTTTTGAAAATAATCAATTTCTTAAAAGTCGAGCACATGGTGTCTGTTAAATGTGTGTAAGAATAAGGAACTGATGGCACTGCCTCGGGATGAGAAGGGGCCGCGAGAATACGTTGGGACCGTAAAAAAAAGTTGTTGCCTCCGCTTTTGTATAGTGGAACTGGCACGACAAATGCTCTACTTTATTTTTACCGCGATTAAAGGGTCATCGTTGACTAGGAAGATGTAAATATACATATTTTCCGGGGACGAGTTGGGGACTCTGTGGTCCCCACACCCGAGAAGAGGGCCAGATCGTGAGAGATGGCCCTGGGTCGGCCGGGGTGCGAGGGATATGCCTGTCAACCTCACCTTCGGCAACCGAAACGACCCACAGGCGGCGTGCGTTTTAGTCGGTTCGAGTCCGACATAACCTCCTCCACCGGCTCCGGTGGGGAGGTATCCGTGGGGATTTTGCGCACGTAAAAAAAAAAAAAAAATAAAAAAAAAAAAAAAAAAAAAAAAAAAAAAATATACATATTAATAAATATTGAGAATTGTGACTAGATGATCGGTGAAAAGTAATGGGTTTGGTAGATGTACCAATGTTACCGCCGAATTTTATGTATTTCGAAAGTAATCGAGGCACACCTCTAAGAAGGTAGATATAAGAATAGTTTATCCTACTAGGTATTTCAACTAATTTTATTGAATGTGAAAGTTTGTGAGAATGTTTGGATGTTTGTTACTCAATTTCGGTTCAAACGGTTTACCATTTCCGGATCTGGTTTAAATTAGGTACATGGATACCTACATTATAGTCCAGAATAACAAAAAGGTTACATTTTATCCCTGGAATAGGTTGTGGGAACTGAAGCAGAAACCCACGGGTATACAACGGGTAATAGCTACGTAGTATGAAATATACTATAATTATGCTCTAATTTTCTTTGTAGCTTCTCTCGCCGCACGACGAGAATACTTTTACACCTATGTTGATGTCTCATTGTTTAGTAAAAAAGCTAAACGCGTTCGCATTAAGTATATCGATATTCAATTTATATTTGTCAAAACTGTTTATTTATTTATTTATTCTTATAATTGCAAATACATGTATATGGGATGTTATGTACGTACAATTAGGTAACACTATATTTAGCCTTGCAGCGTGCAATATTTTGTCCATAAAAAAAGAAGTTAAATAATACAAAATTAATACATGTCAATATGGGAGTCAATAATAGGTATGTAGCACATGTCAAAAAAAATTCTATCATAAATAACATAAAATGTCAATAGGTATACTTGTCTATAACAGTTCATCACAAAAATATTCCTTTACAGAATTATTATTCTGTAAAGGAATATTTTTGACTGAACAATGAAATTGAAAATATTGTTGCGGAAGTGCTATTGCACTTCCGCAACAATATTTTCTTAAGTGTATATTTAACAATTTTATAATTAGCTTCCTCTAGAATTGACTTGGCTAAGTGATTATATATTCTGGGAGCCATGCAGAAGATACTCTTGTTTAAATAAGCTGTGGAGTTTGAAGGAATACAGATTTCTAAATTATGTGTACTGCTTTTCAATTTTACGAACATATGAGCATTCCTCTTCACAAACAGTACTGTTTCTAAAATATAAATACATGTCCATTTTATATTACGTAGTAGAGCACTGTTCACAACGATACAACGGTAATAAAGGGCGGCTTGCAGTTACGTGCGCCGGCCTTACAACACCGAGTACGTTGTATGAACAGCTGTCTATGTATGCGTGTACGTCTATACGTCCTACCAGGGTGTTTGTGGAGCACCACCACCTGCCAACATTTTCTTTGGTTTAAGGGTTTCTAAATTTTGTATTCAACACTATTGATCTGAAATATTCAAAACGAGTCGTATTATATTCTGTTTTATCTGGCTTCCCCGAAGCAGTTCTTTGTTTTGTGGACGGGTCGGAGTATGTTTGAGCACGTGCTTTGTTTTGGTGGGAACGTTTTTTTATTGTGTTTGAGGACGAAGCGGTCAGATAATCGTGACATAAGCAGGTATGTTGCCATAAATAACCATGTCTACAGTATCATCTAGATTAAATGTCGTATGTACTTATAATTGACATTAATTAATTTAAACCAAGTATTATTAAAATAAAACTCTTGTTCACAGTTACAGTAGGTAGTTGGTGGTTGTGCACGAATTCGTAAAAAATCTAGGTTTTAAAAGGTTATGAAGGAAAAGCAGAAAGCAAAACTGTCTACTGACTATGGATTCAAAATTTAGTAGGAAAATTCTACTACATTTTTTATTTTATTACAAGAATATAATAAATGATTCTATGCCATTCTAAAAAGTAATCATAGTGGATTTGTAAACCCAATTGAACATGGAAACAAAGAAAGAAGAAAGTAAGAAAAGAGAAACAATTAATTTAAGATGGCTTTGAATCTGACAGTCCAAACATGACTGACGACCAGTCGTTGATTCAGCCGGTTCCAAATAAAAATCCCTAGCTAACGAAAAAGCAAATAGGAATGGTAATAAGCAGATGTAATATCAAGAGAATATGGCAGTTCAATTTAACTAGACCTTAAAACTTAACTTCTTTAATGATAATCACCTTAAGTACATTCATTACTTTTAACCGCGTGAACTCTTTGATCATTGTTACAAATAATTACGGTAAAATTATTTGAACACTGCTATATATACCTAGTCGACATGTAATGTGTGTATTTCTTATTCAAGTCAAGGCTATACTAGCGTAGCAAATAATAAGCATTTTTTCATTGTTTCACTTTATTATTGTTTATAGCTTAAGTGCATCAAATAACATTCAGTCAGACTTTTGAAATGTCAAAGTCGTTTTGTAAAATTTCGCGTGAAAAGTCAAGGAGTTTTTATGTAATTGATAAAATTGTTACGGTTAGTGAATGTATCGTATCAGCATCTTTACAATTACTTAATCTGAAATCTAATAGTGTACAACAATTGAAACCATGCCTAAATGTAGTGATAAGCTTTGTCTGTTTGATGGTACGAAAGCTATTCAATTATGTGATTAAGAATCTTGTTTCTAAGTTGTAAATCTGGTGAATTGAGAGCACAGCTCCCGTGCTATTTAGAAAATATAAGAATAACAAATATTTATTACTCTGTATTTATACTTTGAACCAATTTAAAGAAAATTGTAATTTAATTATGATTATGCATAAGTACTTAACAGATAAAAGTACTTAGGTACATATAATCTATAATTTTATGATGGTCATATTATTTTTTACAGGTATGTATCACGCCGATGAAATTGCAACAAAAGCTGGTTAGAGGAAATAGATGTCTGCATGCTGATATTACAACAAACAATATAATATTACCTAATATAGTCCTCATTAGTACCTAAATGCTTACTTAGGTAGACACTTATATAATAATACACAAACTATTAATATATATTCAACACAATCATATTCAGATACTAATAGTATAAAGAGCTCGAATACGTCAATGATTGACAAGGAAAATTATTACTGCTATTTTTACCCGACTGCCTGAATGTTATTCAGGCGTATGTTGTATATAAGTTGATAATATTCTTTATTACCTCATATCTCCAAACTACGGGACGGATTTCAGCAATTAACATATCATTAGATTCGTCTCGGTAACCCAAGTGTCCTTAGATAGATGACGCGAAAAAAAAAACCAACTTGGCCGCTGTAATGCGCTATAGTTTAAAGAGACAAAATAAATAAATAAATCTTATACTACAATATTGGTATCAAATTAAAGAGCTTATCACGAGGATTTCAAAATGATATATCATAACCCCGTTTAAATTAAAAATAAAAATAATTATTAAAAATAAAAAACTCGACTGATGCTGAAAAGATCGAAATAAGTTTGATAGTAAGTGGTACTAATTAATTTTTGTCCGGTTTATGATTGGTATATGGGTACCGCCTGCTATCAAGATTGTTACAATCTTTTCAGCATCATTCGAGTTTCTTTATTTTTAATAATGTAGTTAAGTATTTTTGTATTTATGAATATATATGTAACCGCGGTAGCCTCGTGGTATGGGTAATGGACTACTGAGACGAGGTACTCTCGGGTTCGATCCCAGGTTTTACCATGGCACACACCAATGACTTTTCGAAGCTTTTCGAAGTTATGTGTGTATTTATCGCAGGTTTATAAGTGCCCGGTTAATGGCAATAGGCTCGCCACCTATTACATTGGGACCTAAACATAAACTGGCGAAATGTGGGTACTAGCACCTCTGCCTACCCCTTCGGGGATATAGGCGTGAGTTTCGGTTATGTTATTTATTAAATGATGCATTTAGTATGTAGGTAGAATATTTGAAAAATAAATCCATTTTACTGTTTCATTATACGAGTTTAATATTATTCATATTTTATAAAAGGACGTGCCAGAAACTAAAATAATACTAAACACGAAAGAAAGTATCTCAAGCTGTCGACATGTACCTACGTGAATTCGGAACATTCCATAATTATACGAATGTGTAGGAAGATAAGATTATAAAAGTATCCAATCATAAAGAATTACCCAAAACGTTTGTTCGTTTGGTAAATTTGGACGTGTTATGATATGTTCAGTAGGTATAAAAGGCAATACGCGGATTTTATTAACCCATGACCCTCGGCTGCAAATGCACTTGAACTGATTGGCCATATTATGCGTCAATTACGGCGCGTTCGAGGCGGGTGCGACGTCGTTCGGTGCATGCCCGTCGCCGCTGTGATTCATTCACTGGGATAACTTTAGTACTTTATTTCGGTGCGAAAGATTTTGCTTCGAAACTGTGCCCAAAATCTTTCGCACCGACACGTAGTATATACCTACCTATTTTGTGGAAAGTGGACTTTTATTTCAGATAGTTTTTTCATAGGCTCTATCTTTTGTCTAGCGAATTTTTAAATATCTTGACACTTTATAAAAAGATGTTTCATGACCTCAATAAACAAAAAGTTTTGAATTCTGAATCAATTTTCTAAACCAATAAACTCGATATTAAGATCTAAAGGATCTAGATAATGCTGTTGTTGGCACCGTCTAATTTCAAATCTGCGATGAATTTTTTTTCAACAATGAACCCAGAGAGCTTTTACATGACGTGACGAGGCATATCCCGTTTAAATTTGGGGCCGCTTGTCTGGGAAAGAATACAAGAATACCCCAGCAAACTGCAACCAAACAACAATACTTGCTCAATGTTACTATACTGCATTATATCGTAAGTGCACTAAATATATACAGTACAAAAGACAATCGACTGACAAGAACTAATTTCTTACATGTCAATCAATCAATCAATCAATTAATCCACCGCAGTCCACTGTTGGACATAGGCCTCTCCCAATGTGCGCCATTTTCGCCGATTTCTCACATAAAGGTTTATTTATTTACATAATAGCTAATTTATTCTTATTAGGCACACTAATATTATTACAGCAGACATGATGTATTGGAATACAAATAGGTTCGTATACTATTAAGTGAAAGCTTCAATTCAAACAAAGGACAATAACATATAAAGTGAATAAGTGTATCATTAATTTTAATAGGATGACGAATTTGAATGTGGGCCAGTGAGCTCAGTACTCGTATGAGGTCCGAACATGGCCCAAACAATTGCTTGGCGCTATGTCAAGGTGAAACGCGTAACATCAGATATAACATATATGACCGTAAAGTTGGAATACAAATGCGTAGTTTTCGAGTTCTACACATGTACTAGTAAAAATTTTACATACATAACGGTGTTTAATAGTTTACAGACGTAGATACTAATAACCTTAGGTTAATGTGCAAATAATGAGTAGCGATCGTCATTAAATTACTGTCACTAAGCCCCCTGGGGACATGGTGAAAGGCCGGATTTAGGGTAAGGAATGTAATGACAGCAGCTTATTTAAAAATGGTTAACTAGTGATTTGGGAAAGTAGGCTCGGGCTTGCCTTGGTTTATTTTGGCTTGCCCGCGAGTCTGGTAGGCAAGCCTGGAGATATGTGGAGACCATTATCTTGTCTCGCGGTCCTTGTGCATGAAAAGTCGTTCATCTGAATATTTTTTTTATTTATTTATTGAACTTTATGATCATAGGCGGACTTAATGTAATAGGCATTCTCTACCAGTGGTGGTGGTACAAGGTGGTGCAGACAAAAATTATTAGCTACATTATTGAGAGTAACATTTACTATACATAACCAGGTATAGTGCCATGTAGTAGTAAAATACTGTCTATCATATGAAGAATACATAATGCATAGGTACTACAATATAGACAATAAAAAATTGATAAATAAAAATACATATATATATAAATAAGTAATTATAGAATAATATATCTATTTGTCATGAATACCCATGATGATAAAAATAAGTAGCACTCAAGCTATTATCGATTTATCCTAGTTAAATTCTTGTATTTTGTATAGCCCACACGGGCAATACTAACAAAATGTTAAAACCTAAGAGAGTACATGTACACATGAATGAAGAGTTTATGACGCCACAGTATGCGTGAAAATCCAAGACATACCTACGTTTTAAAAATTATAGCAACGCGCAACGGCTCAAAATGACCACCTCGTTGCTCAATGCCGTAACATGCTACCACGCACGCTTCGAAACATATCTGGGGTTACGCTACTGAAAATCTCTGATATTCGGGCTTCCATATTATCTCTGCTGTCACATGCTGTACTGTACACTTTTTCTTCACGTAGCCTCAGAGAAAATAGTCGAGCGGAGTGAGATCCGGGGACCTCGCCGGGCAAGCGACTCTCACTTCACCGCCACGCCCAATCCTCTGATCAAAACGCAACTTTAAATACGCGCGAGCTTCCCCCTTGAAATGAACGGGTTTCACTCCGATAACCGTTCCAGCTCGCCGGGTACCTACTCGTTCTCGGGTCTACTTCAAAATGCTCGAGAATACGATCGTCTAAAGCAGTGGGCGTCGTAGAAGGTCGAAAACTTCCAGTGTGTTGAAGACTGTTCACCATCTTCCTAAAACACTCCAAAGAGGGAAACCGCCGACGGTCACGCTCTAGTCTTCCGTCCACAAAACTCTCACTGTACAGCCGACGAGCTTTTCGCAAGCTACCAACACAAAACATCATCTAATATTCGCTATTACTAAAAACCGACATTTTCACTGCACAACAGAACATCAACTAGTCTACAAATAAACATGTAAACAACCTACAGAAAAGAAATCGGCACAAGTACCTACATACGAATGTTGCCAACCATTAATCTATCTAGTTCTAATTATCTAATTTAATACGTAGAATTTTGAAAAATCCACAGACTTTACTTTCATTTTAAAGGTAAATATGACTGAAAAACCTGCAGTTAACTAATTGATGGTTAAATCAATCCCTTTGTTCAGAACAATATTCTATTTTTACAAAAAAGTACATTGCCTAGGTACATTTTGCTATCTGTTCGTGCTAAAAATCTGAACTTAAAAGTAAATGATAGCTTCGTGCTCAGTGGTTAAGGTCGGCCTTGCTACTGAAAATCACAAGTTTTAATCATACCGAGAGGAGATAGAGCCAGAGGAGGAGGAAAGGAGGAAGGGGAGAGAAGTTGAGGAAACAGGAAATAATTAATGCATAAAATTGTCATTCTCTACCAGTGGTGGTGGTACAAGGTGGTGCAGACAAAAATTATTAGCTACATTATTGAGAGTAACATTTACTATACATAACCAGGTATAGTGCCATGTAGTAGTAAAATACTGTCTATCATATGAAGAATACATAATGCATAGGTACTACAATATAGACAATAAAAAATTGATAAATAAAAATACATATATATATAAATAAGTAATTATAGAATAATATATCTATTTGTCATGAATACCCATGATGATAAAAATAAGTAGCACTCAAGCTATTATCGATTTATCCTAGTTAAATTCTTGTATTTTGTATAGCCCACACGGGCTAATATACCATACCACCGGGACTAATAATTGTAACTTCCCATCGAGTAGGCCGTGTGCTTGTCTGCCACCTAAGTTGTATAAAAACCGAAAGTCTATTTCTTTGCACAACATTTCAATTAAATTGAGTACGGAACCAATTTTAATTAGTACAATATTAAGGGGCGTGGCTGGAAATTCGGTAGTCCACGGCTCCTGGTATTGAATGTAGGTTAACCTTTACCTAAAGTAACTTTGAGACAAGTCTCACATTTCGCATGGATGATTTCAGGAACATAAAAATGTTTAATTATTGCTTAAAGTAAATTTTGTTTTAATTTAATACTATTTTAACGAGTTATAAGCTGTTTCAGAGTTTCTTTGCCCGATATAAAAAAAAAACAGGTTAGCTAGAAAGTAAGCAGGATGATATTGAGACAGGGCCTATCAAATCAGATCGTTTGGTAAACCTACTCGGGTTCAAACCGCAGAGTTCATTTGTAACAGCGCGCTGCAGCTGCTGCAGCCCTGGTTAGTTTTTTAGTGTTGTGCGTTTGTCGGCAATTTCCACTAGTTTACACATGGTCGATAAAAAAGAAAATTATTTATCTACGTGATACAAAGTAAATCGGTGTTTATACTCCCGCGAAAATTTTATTTATATCACATGTAATGCGTCCCTCGAATATGACTACACCTTTCTGTAACACGTTGTATATAAAGTTTTTTTATACATAGGACACGTAAATTTGATATCACCATGATGGCAAGCTGAAGGCAAATGCCTGGGTTTTACGCGATATTATATCCGTTTCATTATTTTAAAGCCAAGAAAGTGAAGACCCGCGATGTTACTATCTGTCAACAATGCATACGTAGTAAGACGATATGTCACCAGATATTTGAAATATGTTTTTGAAAATCCCAGGAGTAACAGTTGCGTAACTGCGCAATATAACTGGAACGCGCTCCCGTTACGGTAACCGTTACTGTAATCACTGTTATATGATACACATTTTACAACAGTGAGAAATTAGCCTTATCTGCAAAGGTTTTTTGAATATTGATTTGGTTAGGTCTAAGGGAGAGACCGAGGATAGGGTAGGGTACTTAAGATTTAAACATAACACGGTTCATGGTTAGTCATAGTCTTTCTCGTGATAGTAATAAATAACTTAGAGTGCATTAATTAGCTACGAAGGTTGTAGTTATATTTAATATGTTTAAATAGCAGTAGTCTGTTCAATTCAAATTCAATGTTTTACATCATAATCTGTTACAATCGGCACCTTTTATAGATGTAAAGGTCATTCATTACATATTGTAATTAACTTTACAAACTATTTCACATTGAGTTAATTTCATGTACCTACATGTAATTAATTAAAGTGAAACAGTGAATTTAGACTATTCTATGTATGGGGTATAGATATTCGGGGCCCAAGGCAACCCCATATGCTAACCGGTATACCTGCTGATTTACCAGACGAAGGTCCTGCGCAGGCTTTCCTCTTTGTCAAACGTTGATTGGGATGTCAAAAGCCAAGATCACCGAAGTTAGGAGGAAAAAACGGGCTCGGGCTGCAAGGTGCAGGTTTAGGAATTTGGATGCAACCGGGATCATATGTGTCAGATTTCTTCCTCCCTTTTATACTTCCGAAACTACTCCTATATAGAAATGAGTGGTAAGAAGACTACCTGACACATATAACTGTAACTGATACTGTCTTCTAATGACAATAAAGATAGAGCACCGGTGAATATGGTCTGCTATTGGTAACTGTTCGCACTTCGCAGCATTCCTACGCACAAACACCAATCTATGTGTGATTGCAGTTATATGATTTTGTTGTAGGTACTTACAGCGATTTGAAAAAAGATCTGTCTTGTCGGTACAGTTTATCAATGTGGTTTTTATTTGGAGAGGATGTTATTGTTCAATCAATAGGATAATCTATAGGATTACATTTTTCTACTTCATCCGTTAGTCACTATGCTAGGAGAAACAGTAAAACAGTACGATTTTATCTCCTAGTAGACTTGGACCCTAATTCATCCTCCCAGGAATAAAACGCCAATGTAAGTGTTTATTTATTTCTTACTAGAGGCAGGTCTTATATGAAATTTTTTACTTCTTAATTGGAAAATAACGAACTTCCATACAAACGTTCATCCCTTATTTGATGACCTCATACCTAAAAGAATGCTTACAACATAGAAGGCTCTGTGTTGATGAATAACTCAGGACAGCAAGACAGGAAATGATACGTTTATTACAAAAGATGAACAACTTCACAACATTTCTGATTAGGTATCCTGTAACATGAATATTGTAATTCGCGTACAGTAAAGAATATAATAAATAAATAAAATAATATTAGAAAGATATTACAAAAAAAAATAAATTTGATATTTTGCTTCCATGACATATGCCTTGGACACAATTATTCGGCACACTTGCACAGATGTTTGGTGCACGTAACTACTTCCTTTGACTACTCAAGATTGGCCAAAACCATGACAAAGAATATTTTATTCAACTCGAAGAGAGTAGTCTGACTATGTCGGTAATAAGTAGGTACTTATTGTATTCACAATCAAAACAAAAGTGTATTTTTGCATCAATATTTTGTGTTTATATTGTTTATTGTTTTAACATTGCTCGTAATATGAAGTTTATAACACGGCATACAATATGTTTGAAATGAAAGTAGGTATGTGATCTGATTACTAAGAACGTAGAGCTGGCGATAATCGTATGAAAAAAAACACGTAATATGCTTGATTTTGCAACTATACTTAGTTAGGATGACGTTAGTGCGGTAATAAAAAACTATAACAATTTTGATTTGAGCTGAAAATATCACAATTTTGATAAAATTTATTAAAAACTAAAATTTTCCTTTTATTCAAGTCTAGTAGGTTCTACCTCTAAAAATGTAACAGTAATTATCCTAACGGAGATGTTCCAGTTGCGGCTACTGTTTGCACTTTTCAGTCGGTAGTTCGTCCTTATTGTTTTTGATTTAATATATCGGCTTTTCCGGGTTATTGGATGTGGATTCTAAGTGGCGTCAATTACACCCTCTGTATACGCGTCTGGGGCAGGTACAGTTCTTTGCAGACCATTAACTCATCGTGGGTATTTTAAACACGCAATTATTATTGCGATAATATGTATTGCATATCCAGTTAACTATCTGTGAAGAACTTAAGTAATGTTTTTAACAGAAACTTTTAATATTTTTAGATCTTCGAATGTATCAATAAACAAACTAATGATATGTTGAAATATTGTTTAGTTAAAGGATTATGATGCTAAATGCAAGTCATATTACACAAGTAGTCATATAATCTGTGAGGTAACTGATCAGTGGATTAGGTTGGACACGGAATCAAATTGGTTATTTTTTTTACGTTGTGGGATTGCAAATAAATCAATTTTGTTATTATTAATGTGTTGTACGTCTAATTATATTTAAATACATGTAGTAAATGACGGGTCAATTAATTCACCGACTAAAAATTCTTTAACAAAATCGAAGTGGCTCTCGAGTTTTAGGTTCAAACTTGAAATAATACATAGAACGTATGGATTATTATTTTATGAACATGCAATGTGTAGGTACCTAATTATTTTTTACTGTTTCATTTCATACACTTTGGGATTATATTAAATAGTAGACTTTAGTACCTATATATATTTGTATTTTGACGAAGTAAGTAAATTGCTATCCATATTAGATATGGTTAAATGGTTTTCGGGAAATAATTCGGAAGATACAAGTGCATGGACAATATTGACGAACAAAATTGTGAAATGTCTTTAATCAAAAAGCTTATTCTCTGTTAGTAGTCATCATATTAGAAGAGAGGGTAACAAGTACTACTTATGATAATAATTAGGTGTTCATGACAGCGATGTTTCCGTTTTACGGTCCCATCCCAGCTGGATGATAGTATGATCTTTCGGAGATTTGGGTAAGGATCATAATTACATAGTTGTGTTGTTCTGTATTGTTTATTAGAGGCTCCAAATCCAATTTACTTGCGAGTTTTTAAGAAATTTGAGATAATAGAACGAGAAACTTACGTTGGCTAAGTTATTAGAATTTGATCAAATTACAGTTTCATTGTGTAGATAAAGACAAAATATAAGAAAATATAGAAAATATATTAGTAAATAAAAGTCCTACAGAGACTCTTCTGCTTGTAGGTACAGTATTATACAATATAGATATATGTATTTTGTTTAATCATCAACACGATACTAAGAATAGTAAAACAGATTGCATAGATTATAATCCAGATTTTGCAGTTATAACTAAACTTGATCTTTTTTGAATAAAATTTTAAAGCGTTTAGTGTGCTAACTATTACTTGAAGGAACTATTACTAGGCGGGATTAGATAGGGTTCCTGAACCGATTATTTTTTTTCTATATTTTAATCCATTTGATCATATGTCAATTAATCAATTTGCCACACGCAGTCCACTGCTAGACATTTGATTATTATATACATGAGTTAAGATCTATTTGATTCCTGATTCGGTATGCAATAAATAAGAGTCTGTGAAAAAAGCGCCAGACAATAAAATCTTACGGCCACGTTTATCTTATACAATCGCCGAATTAAAATAATAACAATATACAAACGTTTAAGAAACCAATCAGTGATTGAGTTCCTGTTAAGAGAAAACCACAATTGGCTAGAGGAGGTAATCACAAATTGTGATTTTATTCTCTGCCATGAATGATCAGTGATTACCACAGATGTAATCTATATCTGTACTTATAAGATAACAGTTTGCTAAAATACCATATAAATACAGCACATAGGTAGTTTATAATAAATACGTTAATTAGTACATTATGTAGAATAGAGGGAGATGTCAATAATTTCACTAAAGTACTTTAGTATTGTTAAGCTACTTGCTAATGTTTATAGATACGCTTAAAATCCAAAGAATCGAAGAATAAATTGTAATCATTAATCTGGTTTTAAAAATATCCATAAAGTTGAATTATTTACAATTCACAGCATTATCAGCCAAACAAATGTACTAATAATAACCCAGGCTAAGTAGTACTGGAACGAAGACAATTGCAATACATCTAGAAAAATGTGGAATTTATGAAACGGTATTTTGAGAGCTCGACTCATACAATAAGAGTCCTTCCGCCCTACAGAAGTAGTAATTCCAATGAAAAATGTATGACAGTCGTCAAAGTATGCCATGAACGTCAAATCCCATACATTTGTCATTCTATTCTACAATACGCCAACGAATTGTCACATGTCTGGAGGGACTGAAGGAAGACTTTTAAAGAGTTCAGGTCGATAACTACAAAAACTGCATTAGTTACAGAAGGTATTTTCTGTATGAGCTGATCTATCAAGTTAATTAGTAGTTTGCAAACTTGTGTTGAAGGAGCCGACGCATAAGTACTATAAATACTAATAAGGTTATACGAGTACTTGTACTAAGGTTTTTAGTTAGACAGCTTTTATAGAACGGGTAAGAGTTAGTTACGACATCGATGACAATGAACACAAACTCACTGAGTTGTTGGGATTATGAAATTTCCATGACAGTTCTTCAACAACTTGAGCCCATCCCACGTGGTAGCTTTTCCTGGGTTGATTGTAAACAGCATCCGATCTGAATTCCACCTCCACCACCGGAGGCGGCGGCGGCGGCGGCGGCTGTGGCCGTGTTTGGTACAAAGATCTCCACACTCCCATTTTCACAGGACTATTTATCACTGCACTGTCACTTTCAGTACGTTTTAATGGTACTAATGACATCATTATGAAATTTGGTCTTTTTCACATAAATTGGGCAGCGCATTTCGCGCAGTCATTGTAAAGACACTTATAGTTCGTCCATGAACGCAATTACAAACACATAAATGACGACTGTCTAGTCACAAGTGTATTAATATTTATATATTTTTCGGCGCCACTTAACGATAATTCATTACTAGTTAATTATCTCTCTTCCCTAGAGCTAGCGCTAATTCAATTAGGTACAAATGATATGATAATGTCATTCTTTGGTAGGTACTTAGTGCCTTTTTGAAAGTTGATGAAGTGAAAACTATCTGACCATCCTGCTGCTGGTATATAAAAATGTGAAAGTGTTTGCTTGTTTTCAATCACGTTTCGACTGAGGTACTTAAGTTAGGTTAAAATAGAATGTATGCCACTGATTTCGTTTTTAGAGGATACAATTGAAATTATATACGAAATTTTAAAGTGTCTGGTAACGGTAACGCATCAGTTGTACCCTCAACTTCTTGCATGGTATTTACTTCAATAGATTGGTATTAGCTTAACACAATCAAGTTATCGACCACCTTAGCACTAAAATTTAACATCAGTCAGTAACTTGGAATGTGTTAAGTTAATACCGAAGGCGACTATGCTTATTACACGTAATTTAGGTGAGTACTGAAAAAGTAATACAATGAAGACAAAAAGGTAAACCTTGACTAGTTATAATCTTAAAAAGCAAGCATCTACTAAGAGAACTCGACAAGTTTAAAAATTCGATGATGACGCGACGATAAAAAATCGAAAATGTATTCGATTGACCCGGATAATGCTCGCATCGAAGTTGTTTTCGCGTTCGTACCGTTTCGCGACTATGTTTTTGTTAGTCTTGATCATGGAGTAATCAAAGCAACCGGTCTCACAGAAACGAGCAGGAAGTGGGACAATGTTGTAGAAACTCGAAGCTTTAATATGTACACCGACACACAGACGACCTTCAGATTTGAATAAAATGAAAAGATATCGGCCGTATTTTAAAAAATTGTATTGATTCTATTAGCAAACCAGAATCTAGATAGCTGTCGATACCTTGACACCTTAAAGAAAATAACCTACTTACTATGTGACATAACATAGCTCTTAATTTTGGGCTTATGCTCTCAGTATCGTTTCAGAATTCGCTAACTAAATTCGTTATTCAAATTTTAAGTTGTTTTTTTTCACATAGTAATGGATTCGGTACGAATTGTTATTTGTATAAGCTAAAATTGCATAAATTATCATAATTATAACATTTATTTTGTACAAAACCTTATCTGCCAGTAGCTTTTGTGATGGATATTATTCTATTACGTTACGTGATCAAAGAACAAATTGCACCTACACGTCGATTTAAAAATAATTAATTTTAAAATGTATACATATTTATATTAGCTAGTAATTACGCAGTAATATTAAAGTTAATGCATTCAAATGATCCCACAATACCGAAATTGTTATTAATCACTCTTAAAACTCTTAATATATCTTACTTTCTGTTCATTTTCAAAGCTACTGCATAAAGTTAGGCCATTTATTCATTATACAATCATTTTAGAAACACTGATTTCCTCATACTTTAAATGGAATATGTACTCCATCATAGAGGCGTCTAAATACATAAAACATAAAATATGTATTACGGAAGTTCAGTTACATCACATGCGTGAATGTGAAATATGACTTGTAGATAAATTATTTGAACTGTGACCTAAATCATGATCATGACTCTGTAGCATATAATCTGAGCATGCATGCGTATAAATTGTCTCTAATTAAATTTTTATCTTTCAGTTCAAAGGCATCATATTGAAACATTTTGATTGAGCTTATCTTATAGTGCTAAATTAATTTACACCGTAATTTACAATTATTAATACCGATATCATGTTAAGAAAAATCGTAAAAGCTAGTCCTTTTTTGATTGACCTTCGTGATGATCCGATAGCTATGATCGAGCGCATTTAGGGAAAAATGCTGTCTTTGCAGGCAAATTGGCGGTATGGAATAAAAATACTCGACACAGGATGACTCAAGGCCTGACGGAATACCTACACCTACATATGACTCATGGGAAGTAAGGACACAATATTATATTTCCCTGTGTTAGTGGATCTCGTGGCACGATTTATAATCCAGTTAAAATAGACGAAATAAAATCCAGTCAAAATAGACGAAAGAAATTAATGAGGGACTTAAATATACCATAATAAAAAACATTGTGAAGTCCCCATCCATTGGATTTGCGCATTGTTTATTCAAGTTCAAAGGGCAAATTTATTGGTTTCTCGCATTTTTCTCGTAGACAGCTCGCAAAAGTTATGTAATCACTTACAAAATTGGTTTAACATTTATTTTTGTTACATTGATTATATTGCAGTGATATCACGATTTCATAATTGGGTATTTGACTAATTTCGGAATCATATCTTAAAAGATGTAGAAATTTATTTAATACCTGTTACAATTCATCATTTTCCCGTAAAATCTTATTAATTAAAAAACACATTTTCACTTTGTTAGCTTAAAAACGGTCGGTCATGTGACATTCTGCGCGTGACGTCATTAAATAATATCTACGAAGACACCAACCAACGAAATTTTCTTCTACGCTAAGTACATTTTTATAGTTACGTCACACGAACCGATTTTTTGCGTTTTGCCTTGTGTGAAATACAGAATCTCAATTTTATTTTGTAAAAATAAAATAAATTTTATATTTTAAATTCATCTTTGTATGAAATACATTTTGTATAGTTATTATTTACGTATAAGCCATTCAATATTTCAATACATTTCATATTAGTTGTCAAATACCCAATTGGAAGAATTTATAATATAACAATACATAATAGATATCTATTATGTATTGTAATTTCATACATAGTATGACTTATCAATGCAGAACCAGAACCGCTGGTCCCATGAACGTGAAATTTGGGCAGTAGATACTTTTCATATTGTTAGCATTCACTAAGAAAGGATTTTTAGAAATTTCGTTGCTAAGGTGCTAAAATAAGAAATAAATGTTTGTATAGAAGTTCATTCCGGTTCTGCCCTTATTTTAGTCCCTTAGTTATAAAATTTCTAAAAATCCTTTTTAAGTGAATGTTAGCAACATGAAAAACATTAACCACTAAAATTTCAAGTTTATACTACCAGCGATTCGGACTCTGCGTTGATCAATCATACTATGGAAATAATATATGATTTCTTCCAATTTTAAACCGATATCTCGGCAATGGTGATCCGTACAAAAAAGTGTTGGTGCAATTTTGTAGGTCTAAGCTACTTTTGCGATAACACTCACTGTTTACGAGAAAATGCGAGAATACAATATTTTTGACCTTTGACCTTGAATAAAAAAAATGGACTGGTCCAATCGATAGGGACTTTTGATATTACTTTCATTATGGTGTAATTGAGATCCCCACCAATTTTCAGCTCTATACGAATTCATGCAAGCCTAAATCTTTATTTTGTCTGGATTATTATTTATTATTGGATGTATGGTAATTGTAGTTTCATAGTTGTATATAATCTAAATAAAGACAGAAAAGTTATTCAAAATGACAATAGAAAGTAAAGAGAACATTAAATGCGAGTATACGAATTCAACGATTAACAAGAAACAAATGCTGGTACACGAAAGACATTGGATAGGCATTTACGAGTGCCATAAAGTTTGGAATGCTAAAGTTGAGAACGAGAAATAGAACCTATGTAATTAAGCTATTATTATACATACACCTACCAGCAAGTTAAACTGTTTACAGTGCAGTCTCTCGAACAGTTTTCACCTATTTTACAGTACCTACTTAGCTCTCAACTTGCGAACGTAATCAATGCCTACATGCAACTACAATTACGCTAAACCTGATTTCATGAAAGTGGTATTACTCTAAGTGCCAAGATCATGATAATTATTTGCTGCCAGACCTATCTGTGGACACTATCGTCAAAATACTTGTTTGAGTACACCTGTGACATGTGAGAAAGAAAAAGTGGATAATTGTCTAAACATGTTCCAAAAGTACTAACATGAAATCAAAAGAGTCTTCAGAGATCTTATCTACACATGACATTTTTGTACATTTAAAAATCTCACTAGTCTACTTTCTATGACCGATTTCAAAAATTACTAGCAGACATGCTTTTGTCATTTACACAGTTGCTTTCAGTCGTTAGTGTTAAACGTGTACATGATGCTTGCATTAGCGGTAAAGGTTTTGCCCGAGTCGAGTGTCGTATCCGTTAAAGCTCCGTCATTTCTAGGGAAATAGCGTCATAAAGTCATAAACCATGCGTCAAAGAAGTTGTGGTGCGCTTACATCTAGCATCAATGCCGTTAGCTTCACGAAAACAATGGAATCCGAGTCTGTGAAAGACCCTGTTTTATTAAGCTTGTGGAGCAATTGAACAATTTATGAACGTATTTATGTCACTTAAAGGCAGATCAAATGAATTCACTAACGTAGTCATGCACGCTAGCAATAAACTCACAACGGTAAATTGATCGCAAAAGTACTGTCTGAACGGGTATTTAATTAAATGTGGGACGATGTATTGGAAAGCGTTCAACTTTGAGTGAACTTGTAGTGATCTTTTACTAAAAAGGAAATAGAAACAATGGGATTCAAAATATTTGGAATGGTTATTTGTGAATTGTTTAGAGTAGTAAAGTGATAAAGATTAGGTACAATAGCTTTCATCTTTTGAATAGAATCACATCAATGCCAATAATATAACATGTGATTAAGTATTCCATTAATGATAGGTATGTAATTTGATAGCAGATGTTAAAATTGACTTTCCTTAGTTTTATAATGGACCAGCCACAGATATTTTATTTTTGTAATAGACCAGCCACAGATATCACTAAAATCACAGGAAACGCTAAAGAATTTTTCCAAGTTATGGAATTGCTGCTATACACGAAAATGCGTGAGAAACTTTAAAACAGATTAGCTTTGATAAAATATAAATAGCTGTACATATAATATTCTTTGTATAATCCAGGTTTCAGAAATAGGTAGTTTAGTATTAGTTCTGTTTAAATTTGAACGCCTATCATTGCGATTCTGTGACAAAAAGTAGGTGAATATTATATAATATACTACTATATAATATAGATAGAGGCACTATTGTCATTGCATAATAATTCATTTTAAATTTGTTATACCTATTACGTAATACGTTAGATGCGAGCGTGCACAAATTCGTCATTTGGTATGTGTCAAACATAAACAATGAATAATTCAATTAGAATTATTTTAATGCAGGTTTAATTAATTTAATCTTTCTAACTATGCCATATGTTCTAAAATGGAATCTAAAGTTATCGCTTCACGTATTAATATGATATCCATAATACCTAACTAAAAGCTATATAATTATGTATGAAAGACACAATATGAAAATAAAGAAAAGTGACATAAAACTTAAAAGCGTCTTCTCTCATAAAAATGTGGAAGATGAAGCTAAGATAGAATTTTTAACCACAGACCGCATCCCTGATAGCCTAGTTGAAACAAGTTCAACCTCGGGCGGATGAGATGGGGACGGAGGCTGGCTAGTGGCTTTATTTCGTAAAATGCGCATGAAAGGGCAACGCCCGGCGGCATGTAAACAAAAACAATTTTAACTCCAGATGTAGCGTGGCTAACTGAAGATTAGATTGTTTTGAAATGAGTTTTTTATACGTTTAGGTTTAACTATAGTACAAAAATGTGTCACGGTTCGAGTATTTCATTGTCTAGCAGCGAAACTTCCCTAAGTGTAATTAATTTTTATAAAGACTTCTATCACTCTCTTTGCACAACGTGCGGCAGGATTTCGTAAAAATGTTATATAAACATTCGTTATTTTCATTTTACAGATGGTAGCAAAACGAAAACGAACTAAGGAAATTTAACCGTGGTTGTGATGAAATTTTTAGTTTCGTGTAGCCTATCTACCAAATTCATAAAAGTCTTTTGTCTAATATACGTAATTTACAGTAATTATAAACCTGCTTAAGGTGAGCACGCGAATAAGCTGCGTGATTTAAAGTGCTCAGTTTATTAAAATTTGTAACAAGCACGCTCTTAGATCTACGACTAACAAAATTTGTGATTTCGAAAAATATAAAACAGCGATTTATGATGAATACGTTTAATAAACGACGGAATGTAAATTGCTAATTAATTTAACAGTTGAAATAGTGCGCAGTTATTGAATATACAACATACACGAACAAATCCTGTCCAGACCTAATTACTAATATCATTGGCGTTGCGGAAATTCAATGCGTATTATTATTATTCCAAATAACGAATAAACAAATACAGAGGTATTAGACCGAACTAAATAAACCCGCTTTGTGCTCATATATGTTCGAAAATACATAATTTGTTAAGTAATTTTGCCAAATACCAACGATAGTACCTAACACCGTGTCAGTCGCGACAAAGCAACTCCTTGTGTTTTTTTAATTTTTATATACCACTTGGTTGGCAGACAAGCACACGGCCCACCTGATGAAAGTGGTTACCGTGGCCTATGGACGTTTGTAACACCAGATGAGTCACAGTCACCCTGCCAACCCTGTAAATACAGAGTTTCTGTGCCGTCAGTGTAGAATAAAAAGCAGGACAAGCCTTTAGTCTTCCCACTGACAGCACAAATTCTCCAGTGAGCTCTGGCTACCCTACTCACCGCTGGCAACACGAAGTTATTATAGCCGCGGTATTCTGTAGGGCAGAGGTACTACCCCAGTCGGACTACTCAATTGAGCGGAAATACCGCCGTGTCCTACCTCCTGTGAGAAGTGTGTGAAGTGTTTAGCAGTAAGTCACGGAAATCTAATGAGGTGGCAGATTGAAACTGCTCAATGGCATTAAACTGATTAATACACATGTTTGTTTTGATCTTTAATGTTTTTTTATGAGATTAAATATTGAGATTTCATTTAATAAGTGAATATAAGATGTATGTGAGCTACGTGCCGATGGCGACGCGTGTTTGTTTCTCAAACATGTAGTTAGCGCCTCCGTGTACGTTAAACACCTCTTTGTTTGCTCGCTTGGAGCACATGCTAACTTTCAAATGTTTACTATTTTGTTGGTCTGTTCTCTCTCCCTATTCTCAATCACTTTTTTTTCGAATATTACATAATTCTCAAATAATTTATTATGTTATGTATCATTCTATCAATTAGCTTATCGCAGTTCACTGCTGGACATAGTTCTCTCTCTATGTTCGCTATAGTGCTCGATCTTCCGCCTACGCCTCCAGGTTATCCTAGCTACCTTTTTCAGGTTTAAAGCAAAACAAATGAAAAAAAGATTTATAATGTAATAAAAGATAAGTACAAAATAATAGAACTATTTTTAACGTTATTGGTCTAGCACACTCCTAATAGATTAAGACGGCTCATTTCAAACATTTACTTTCACAATGTCACAACAACAGTGAAGATTCATTAGAAACACAATTATAAACCTAAATTTGATTTTTAGTCACTTGCACTGAATATGGTAATGAACAATGAACTAAACACGCCTATTACCAGCGGTGATTCAAGGAAAACTAATGACTTTGAAACAAATGGAACTAACTATAGCTGGTATTATAACTTTCCTTGTTGGACATTTTGTAATTTAATTTGTATAAAACTATAGTGCTCTCTATGACATCCTACGAACTAAAAATATAAACGGGAAAGCTTGTTTGCAGCATGTTATACCTTCTCGCTGAAACGGCTGGATTGATTTCAGTGTAATGTGCAATAAATGGCCTAAAATCTTGAAAGCTATGCACAGTTATTTATGTGCCAGAAAAACAAACTAGGGATAATAAGCGGGCGCAGCTAGTGTTAGATAACTCTAAATGAATACTTATATGTTTAACAAACAACAATTTTTGTACTGAAAACCCCAACTTTTATGTGTCAGCATTTAATTGTTTCAAAGTTTTGCAATATTTAGAGATGCAGTGACACTATTATACCTAAAAAACAATAAAATAACAATTTCGATGTAGACGCTGACGCTCATCTGTGGTTGTGATACAAAATCGCGTGTGTTATCCAATGCAGAGAACGTGAAAGGCCACGCTATGGTAATAAGGTTATTAGAAATCGGAAAACGGCGAGCACTTCTGTTTTGATGTCTCCCGACAGCGAGCACCGAAATCCGGTACCTATGAGTGCTCTACTGAGAACATGAATAAATATTTTATATCTCACTACTATTATTTTACTAAGTAGATTCTATGTATGGTAAATACGAAAGGTTAGATGAATGTTTGTTACCTAATCACGATGGAAGGGTTAAACGATATGGATTAAATTTGGCACTAAGATAGACTTAATAGCATAGTCTAGAATACCATAAATATAATGATGTTTTTACTTTAACTTTCATGTGAGGATAGTCTGCTAGATTTTTTAACAATCCCTGGTTTACTTTGTTGTCATCGCGATATGTAGTGAGTAATAGTGAGTCAAGCATCAATAATATATCTCCTTAGATTTTCATACAATTCATAGTACAATAGCAATTAAATCATTTGATATCGCGCCTATTGAATCATCAGAAGTCGGAACACTTTAGTGTATAGTGAACAATAACTGACGCTGTAATTAGCATTCCAAAACATATTTTTTACTGAACAAGAAACTCTTGTACCTAATCATAGGGGCCGTAAAGTACAAATTGATATGAATCTGAATATCGAAATTAAAAAAAATCATTGCCAGCCTTGATTAGGCAACGGTGTGGATACAGTACATTAGGCACTGAGCTCGGTTCTCGGATCGGACAAGTTTATTATATTTCCGTAAGGAAATTATCAGGAGTATTTATTAGAGCCACTGAAAAGTCTGCGCTATAAAGAGCACGTAGTGTTTTAAATTGGCACCTACTTTGCTCGAAACATGAGGTCTCTAACAAAAAAGAAAATCATTGAGGTATTTATTTTTTGTTTCATATGGATTTTATAACCCTACAATCAATGGAAAATTACGGTTTCATATCAAAAATATAAACCTCATCCGCATTTCAGTTAAACAAAGACGCAGGTATTTCATCTCAAAGTTTGTGCTTGTTAGTTTTCAGATAAAAAGTGATATTTCAACACGCTAATAATGTAGGGATCTTGTGTTTTCATATCCATATTTAACCATAGTTCTGTTGCAAAAGGACACATTCTCTAAGTTCCTAGTTTGCTAGCACGGATTCCCTAGTACTTGTTGCTAAATATCGTGAATACCTTATAATAAGTACCTCTATATTGACGTGCCGACCTCAATACTACTGGTTGACGTATTTGGAGTTGAGTATAACTCAGAAATGTGTAGAAACACGTAATTAACTCAGATACATGACTGGTATAATATCAGTTTCTTGTTATTAATAGTCAAAACCGTACGTTCTATGGAAATTTGTATGATATAAATAGTTACGGCACACGGCTCATTTGCAAAACAGCTATAGATCACGTAATGTCCTTTCGCCCACTGCTCTTTTGTACAATATCCCTTTTGCACAATGTCTCTTTCGCACAACGTCCCTTTCGCATAATGTCCCTTTCGCATTTGTCAACTAACCATTACCACTAGTGAAATAAATATAATGACCATGACCATGCATTTCTTAGCCAATAAGTATAGACGTGCCCAAAAGGAATTTTTTTTACGAGTTGAACCCCTAAATACCCTTGAACTCTTCAAACACTATTGTGATGTGTCAAAATTTTCAAGGTATCGTAAAATTCAGGATAACTTAAGTTCTAGTGAACTTAAGGTATACTACTAGCCCTTAAACGATAATATTTATTGGGTTATAGAATCAAGTGACATAGGTTCACTTCTCAAACATATCTAACGATAAAATGTAAACAAACATTATCATTGGAACTATGTCAGTTAAATTATCAACTAATTGTGAGTTTGTTCACTGATATAGCTTCAATTCAAATATTCACAAAATATAGGCCAAACGTGTTGACTATACATTAAATATTACATTATATTTCTTAATTCAACTTTTACGTGTATGGTTATATTCGTGCGTGGGTTCACGATTAGGTATATTTTTATTCTCTTTGGTGAATCTACCTACCTTAGAACATTTAATATTATTTCTGAACATGGGTTGAATATTAAAACGTTTTAAAGTTTAAAAACTTCGCGTGAGTACATTACGAAAAAGGTTCTACCATTTATGCAGTAACGTAAAAAGCAATAATGATACAGCGGTCGAATGCAGACAGAAGTCTAAACGTGATGCTATACAATAGGTGTCGATAGTCTCAAAGTTGTTGGTAGCTGATAAAATAACTTACATGCGTTGTCCTCACAGTGTTTTATTTACAAGGTGTGCATAAAAATGAAGTTTAAGATCCAAAAATACTAAACAAAACCACACCCAGATCCGGAATAGCTTTTGGTGGCCACACAGAGAAATTTTGAGTTTCTTGTGTAGAGTCAATCCACAGCGTGTGTTGCATTAATAAGTGGTTTAGTCAAGCATACCATCATTATCCCTAGCACCTGTACTGATGGATTTTTTTTATACGTCATAACTCATAGAATATGCCATATTTCTAATTGATTAGTAATGTAGGTAATGAAAAACCATGACCTCTTTAAGAGCAATTCTAAAGTTCGAGTAAGATAATGATCTATAACATTGGTGAGAATAACGCAGAGCGTTCAAAATCGTATGCAATACTAATGCAACAGTTTATCCTACGGCATCATCAGTGTAAATCACAGAGAAGATTGAAGCGAACAGGTTCCCAGCAACACTATCGTCCAATCGATTTACAATATCATAAAGAGCTTTTCCCAGGCGTCATACGGGTATAGCAGCACGTTTCACGTGTGTACGCTTTAGACAAAGCCGAGCAGCTAAGAAAAAACCCTCTTCGAGTTTCACTTTCCTCATGTATTGTGCAGCGCTATTGTACTACGGTAATATAATGGCCTAGGCGACTTGCCAAGGGATTCATTACAACCTTTTAATATATCCAAGAAGGAGTATCAATTTAGCAAACGATACATTTCAACACTGTATTTATGGGACATTAAAGCCATATTAAGTACAGCTGTATAATCTGATTTAGTACATGTATCGATACCAGTTTATAAATTAAGCAATAATAATGTAGCAATTTGTAAATAAATCTAAATTTGGTTTGAGAAGTTCATTCAATAACATTGAAAATCTAGTTGGCGGCGCAGTTTTAGAATGATCTCAAGGACTTACATCAAAAAATGTTTATTATGTGCTGGTTTATTTATAAGCATATTGCAGCATTAAATATAAAATATGAGTTTGAGCAAAAAGCTCTTAATTAATCCTAAATGAAGAAGTGTTGCATGATGCACATACGCAATCAGTTTCTGTAAATTTCAACATCCCGTTCAACCACATATTAATATTATTACATATAGTACAAATAGACAATGAGTCAAAGGCAAAGCACGACAATTCTTTGCAGGCCTAGCAGGAACATGATTTACAATTATATCAACTATTTCTATTCGGCAATCAATCATATTTGTCACTTTCATAAAGACATATTTCTTGTGCCCATTTGGTCATTTTTTTTTTTTTTTTGTAATACATTCACAGGTACGTTATTAAAAATGTACAGTGACCGTTCTTAATTAAACTCTGGTTCTGATAATAATACACGAATAACTCTAGCCAAAATACAATGTTTTGGAAACCATGAGCTAAAATTTTGTCCGTGCCTAATCCATATCCGGCTATAGACTATGGTTACCAGTGAAATTTTAGAGAGTTCAAACATTATATATGACTATTAAGATACCAAAGTCTTTATCTAATCTAAGTCTCTTTTATTGCAAAGGAAGCAAATATTAATATTATGAATTTAATATCCACAGTAACCATCTACTTATAATAAATGAAAGGAAACCGTTATGATGCCCGCGGAACGATAACTTAATTCTCTTAGGTCGGCTGTGTTGCCGAAACCAACGATGCCAGAGGTGCGTTTGCGGTTTGTGTTACATTAGTGCGCATTGGTGCGCATTGATGCCAAAAATCTTTGACCATCTCTAGTCTGAGCCCTTTCATATCAGGTCATATAGTTTTAAAAGAATTACACGAATTCAAAACCGCTCAACGTTTATGTAATTGTAAAGTACAATATCTCTATTATAATTTTTATAAAAGCTGACCTCAATATCCTCAATAAAAGAGTCAGCTGTAAACCCTGTATACGTCCAGATTACTTCCGTATCAACATCGACTCTCTAGATTGAACTGTCTGTGAATGTGACGTGACATACGTCAAACGAGAAACACAATTCCAAGTCCAGGGTGTATGTCACCAATTTGTAGCTAACAGGCGTACATTTTTGTCAACCTTTAATCATTGTTATAATTACGTGTACGTCGTAAATCAATTATGAATTTTAAACTTTATATTGGTGGAAACAGTGGCTAATAATTCATATTTTGATGACGCTATGAAGTTTGATATACGATTCTTGATGTTTGTCAAATTGGATACATTCGAATGTAAAACAAAGCCTCATTCACATGTTAGCTTGTATCGAGTAGGTAAACCTCAATATACCTATTTGTAACATCTACTCGAGACATTCGTTCAATATAAATACTCTCTGATAGTTATTACTTATTGCATCTATTATATTATCTATGGTTTAGTTTTGACGCCAGAAAAAATAAAAAAAATTAGGACACAGACTTTTGTTTTTTTGCGTTAAGTAAATATAATAAAATTATATAATTCAATTTAATAAAAGAGAATTAAAGATAATAATGTAATAATTATAATAATTGAATTTCACACAAGAAATCATTTATTTATTCATTCAGTCATTAGCATGTAAGTATCGATTGTTATTCGTAAAATGTACTGGATAGGCAAGGAGAAGGAAATTAATAAATGCATTTATTTGTCGAAACGTCAGGCAAATCTAAGGTATGTATGTACCTATACCATGATCGCGCTAATCCCCGTAAACATTATTGCATAAAAGGATCCCTGTCTTGAGGTGTGGATAATACACATTATAAACTTGATAATATCTAAAATCTAAAGATCTTGGAACACAATAATTTATGGACGTATTGCATAGTCTCTACTCTAATGTTAGGATAACAGAGCAGTTGCATGAAGTAATCGCATTCTCAAATATGTGTACTCTTCATTTAAATATGCACATAATCATACACATAATTATCATCGTAACTGGGTAGAAGGTAGACCTTAAAACGTAGTAGACCCTTCATTACATAACGGTATTTATTCGTCAGCTGGTCGGTTGCATGAGCCAAATTTCTAGCTACACCAATGCATATATTAGCGAAACTTACGAACAGTTTCACGGTACTAACGATTGTCTTGTCTCATTCTGGCAGTAGAAATTTATTTACCTCGATAGGTTTTCTCAACGCAAGTGCATTAACGAAAGTAGGTATCTATGCAAGTATTTACCTTCATACTTGTAACAAAAAGGTTTGTATGTCAAACATAAACTCTTCATAATAAGTATTCTTCGCTGCCACAACGGATATTGTTTGAGAAAGTAATTTTAATTTATTTCTACAGTAGTTTCACATAGGTGACTCGAGGGGTCGACGGACCTTGAAGTCGGTGATTTAACAAATATTTGTTTATTCCGAAAAGATAACAATATTTAAACGTTGGATTATCATATTAACAACGCTCTACTCCGTTTTCTTCTGTACATTTTGCATTTCTTATTTTTAATTTAATTATTATTTGATATAAGCTATATGACTCTTTTTAACCAATTAATATGTTATGTTATACGATACGTTTATTCATCCTGATTCATGATAAATTTATTACCTATTAATATTAAAATAACTAGGAATATCCATATTAAGTTAGAATACCTTTTCACTACAGACGCAAACGTAGTTAGGGTTGCAATCAGAGCAATAGCATTCGGCGCATTCGCTCCAGAAGATTTCGCCGTTACAGCCAAGACGGCCCCCCGTTTCCACATCCACCCACGTCGATCGCTTCATCAGGAAAACTCCTGGTTCACGGCACACTTAACAACTAAAAAATAGCCTTAAAACACGAAATCCTCTCAAAAAGAAATCAACATCGCCAAATGATGTAACCCGTGTAGGCGTCCGAATTCATCACTTCACGCAAAGTAAAATGTCACTAACACCTTGATATTAGCGGTAAATGAAACACAGTTTAAGCTGCACCAAGCACTGGTTTTAACACCATATAGAATAAATCACAATTTTTTTCTAGATCACTTTAGATTTATTAATTACTGTCGTGTTAATGTTTGAAACAAACATAAGTAGGCGCGAAGGTTCCACGAGCGAGGCGGCAAGACCGCCGCTCTACGGCTCATCGGGCTGACTGCTACGCGCGCTATCCGACGCCTCGGCTGGCGCTCACCTCCTTCAAGGAAGTCTCCTATAAGATCGCCGTGACCAGATTTAAAAAAATACATTTTTATTTTTTTAGGAGAATTTGATAACATCTTCACATCAATTCTAATGTGTGTGTATAATATGTCTACATCTTTAAGAATACAAAGGACAATATTTTATTATAACCTTATTTATGAAATAATTTCAAAATATCAAAGCTGTCATTTGAATGACGGATGTTGCATTAAGGATCACGAAATGAGATAGGTTCGTTGTTAGTAAGTAATGAAAAATATTGATAAAACCTAAGTATTATCGGACAATGACATTGAATTTGTATTCATACAAAGTAATGACCCCGAGTTGGACTAGACAGTAATCAAAATGTGAGATATATTTCACGATACAAAAATTTTGAAAATAAAAATTTACTGGAATTCTATGGCAATAAATCGATTACACTTTTATCATAATAATATGAATGACGAAACTACATGTTAACGGGCAACCACCCGTGGCTCACGTAGTAAATATTCTCATTGAATGTTCATGTGATGTTCAAACACTGTGTTGACAAATATCTAACGCAAACACACATTCTTTGCTTCGGTTTCATGCAACGAAGACACTTAAGTATTGAAGTTTTATTTCCTTCTATTTGTATCTAACACAACGGACGAATAATTAGGTAGCTGACGGTCACACGTCTGCAATCACCTTCCCACGAATTAAGTGACAGAATGAATTAAGAGGTTGTAAATTAACAAAGCCGTTGAGTAATTTAGTACATAGGTAATTTGACGGATTATTGCGTCGTATAACAGCTATTGTGTCAAGCAAGTAATTGGGTAATTACACTAATTACAAATTGTAATTGTTTGCCTATCTTTCTTTGACTTGAATTAATATAAATTGTACTGTGTTATGTTGGCAAAAATGTTATTACTTTCGGGTGTTAAACGTTGCCGCTTCTTTTTATTGATTACCTAAACGAAATTGATTGCATAGCATCCCAATGACATAACCGTATTCTGAAACGTAGTTCAACGCTTTTTAATACTACCAATTTTAGCTGTGAAAGGCTTCAATTGCTATTGTTTTTATAATGTGCCATATCACGACATGCAATTTAAGAACCCACAGAAGTCGTCTCAGATAGTCTTAAAGTGCTTGGGCGTGTCGTTTTAAGTTGTAGTTGCTTATATACGAGGTCTATGGATCTAAGCATTAAGTGGTAAAGTTAGTTTTAACATGCATTTAAAAGCTTCTTTCTAGTGAGAGTAGTGAGTGGCTTGTTTGAACTATTCAAGACTTAACACACAAAAGATACCGACTATCCATAGGACTGGAATTATGTACCAGAAGATAATATAAGAGAAATCGTATGCGTGCTAAATTTACTTATATCTATAACGTGAGTACCGTATCTTGTAAGGCCATAAGCTGCAATATCTGATCTGTTGCTAAAACTTCTTTGCATAGTTTTTGACAAAAAAGGTATGACTTTGTAACAAAAACAAGAATACTTTCAATTCTCAACAGTGTCGGTGAAATCTCGTCAGAGTCAATCGTTTTTGAAATGCAGGGTTAACTTATTCATTAAATCGACCACAACGAGTGAACACGCGCGTGTTGACTGAACACGCGGTTCGGGTACGCGGTACGGTCTCAATTCGTGTCACCATTTGAACGTGATTCGGATTTTTGCGGAATCTGGAGCACAAACGCATAGCAATTTATATGTGTTAGAAATTAAATACGTCAATTTGTCCTTCGGTTTTCTACCATTTTATTAAAAATAAAAGCGGTGGTAATAAACGTCGGCTGAATCATAAAGTCGGTATTGATCCTGAGTGAATGTAGAGTCATTATCATCAAAATCCCAGTTCAATTCATTATATTATCAGGAAAGTAAATGTAGAAGTTGCGTTAGTGCATAGGTATTACAGGTCTACCCGTTGCGTCTATAGCGAGCGGTTGTTTACTATCATCCTACATGCCTATGTGGACTAAGGTCCGTATTCTAGAACGACACTCAGTCGTGAATCAAGATTTATTTGAGGACGGATTTACAAATGGTCTACACAAGCTGTCCTGAGATAAATCGAGATTTAGTACTCTAGAATACGGTCCTAAAAGTGGTAAGTTTATTTTATGTAACCGACACACCTTGCTCACACCTCACTGAGAGATTGATGTGGTGTAATTTTAGGTTGTAAGGTAACGAGAATTGTATTGCTTAAAACAATGCTTGAGAGTTTGTAATCTTTGTACATACTATTGTTGAATTATAAGGAGTCAAATTTACCTACTTTATTATTGTAGTAAGAAGTTACAGTAAGTATAACTAAGAAATAAGGCCTAGGAATTGGAATTGCGATTTCTTCACAAATTACTTGACTAATTTATGATTGTATTATGCGGTTTTTATACTTACCTATATAATTTAAAGTAAAATGGTAGTAGCTTCTATTCATGTCTGGGTGGAAAATAAAATTGGACTAGTTCATTTAACGTTTTCTTGTAATTTGATTTTGTATCGTGGTGATCTCCGAATTTCGTGCAAAGCTCAAGTGGTTACCTATACGCCTTCGCCGGAATCGTCGCTATCTTTATCCACTGTATAATGTTTTATTTCATCCTCTCACTCCTATCTACCTGAAAGAACGCTTCCAATTCCTTGGTGACTCGCATTCTAGGGTCTTGAGGTCGTCGTAGAGTTTGAGGCTGAAAATGTCAACGCACTCCACGAGCTATATGGATAAGTCGTATACCGTCCAAGCTGTCCTATTGTGGAATGCCTTACCCGTAACTATAAGACGTGCGCAAACTCTGCCCGTTTTCAAAAAACTAATTACAGCCTATTACGTACCTTACGTACCTTAGGAATTAGGAACTAATTTTAGGAACCTAATATTACCTTTATCTTCTTTTTCTATATCTCCCTTATTTATGTCCGCACTGTTTTTAGTATAATGTATATAAGTATATTAGGTACCTTATAGTAGGTACCGTTTCATTTAAACTGTTTATATATGTGTAGTAAGTATGTATGTGTATATGTATATATATAGTAGTATGCATTAACTGTATAATATATGTGAATGTAAATAATGGAATAAAGTAAATCATATTATAATGTACACCGGAAACTGCCCACTATGTCTATCTATTTATCTATCTCACTCCATCCCATGGTTGCCTGGTAGAGATTGCCTTGTGCAATAAGGCCGCCACTTGTAATGCCACAAAGATGTACCTATCGTATTTTTTCTGTATCCCTTCTTTGTATATATAGGTTACACTAAAAGTTTCCGGAACTGGCCACTTACATAAACAATATTTAAAAATTTATTACAACATTTGAAAATAGAACTCTTTGGCTGTAGAATACAGTTTGTTTCATCTGACTGTCTTTTGTTTTTACCTTGTGGCGCAATTTAAAAAATTGTGTGTCTGCATCAACATGGATTTAACTCGGGAAAATTTTCGTAGTATGATTTTCTACGATTTTAAGTGTAATTTGACGGCTCAACAGAGCATCGCTCGGCTTGAAACAGCTTTTGGCGATGAAGCTCCATGCAAGACGACTGTTTATAGCTGGTTTGCAGAATTCAAGCGTGGTGGTATCAATCTCAGTGACGAATCTCGCGATGGTCGGCCGTCCACCGCTGTGACCAACAAAAACATCGATGCTGTGCGCCGTATGATTGAAACAGACAGGCATGTGACCTACCATGAAATTCGCGCATCCTTGGAAATAGGCATGAGTCAAATACAATCAATCCTACACAAACATTTGGGTGTGAGAAAGCTGTGCTCGCGGTGGATCCCACATAACTTGACCAAGGATCAAAAAACGGACCGCGTCACTTGGTGCAGTGCCATGCTTACCAGATTGAACGAAGGTGCGTCAAATTTGGTGTGGGACATAGTAACAGGTGACGAAACATGGATTTATTGCTACGATCCCAAAACAAAGCAGCAATCGAGCGTATGGGTCTTTCAAGATGAGCCGAAACCAACCAAAGTGGCGCGCGTGAAAAGTGCATCTAAGCGGATGATTGCTTCTTTTTTTAATAAAACTGGACACGTGGCTACTGTTGCTTTAGAAAATCGTCGTACTGTGAATAGTGACTGGTACACGACCATTTGTTTGCCGGAAGTTATTGACGAACTCCGTAAAAATAACCGTAAACGCCGTATCATCCTGCACCACGACAATGCTAGTTCTCACACGGCCAGACAGACAAACGACTTTTTGAAGGCGAAAAATTTAGAACTCATGAGTCATCCTGCATACAGTCCCGACCTGGCACCTTGTGACTTTTATCTGTTCCCAAAAATTAAGAACCAATTACGCGGCCAACGATTTTCATCACCAGAAGAGGCTGTCGAGGAGTATGAAAAACACGTTTCAGAGGTCACCACAGAGGAGTGGCACAAAAGTTTTCAAAACTGGTTTGATCGAATGAAAAAGTGCATAGACGCCAAGGGAGATTATTTTGAAAAACAATAAATTAATTTTGTACCTTTAATAGTATTTTTTCATATTCATTCCGGAAACTTATAGTGCGCCCCACGTATAGTAAAGAGATATATTATTATTATTATTATTATTATTATTATTATTACTATTATCTACCTATTACAACAAATGCCTAAGCAAACACAACATCTATTTACAAACATTTCTAAATAAACTTTTCATTCTAGCTGATTAAAAATCGTGATTAAAACAGATGAAAAATTATACGTAAGCACAATATGTTTGTTGTGGGTTAGTAGCACTCGGAGAAGTCGGTCTTTGTATTGTATCATTACGATCCGATGAGATGGCAGAAATAAGAATTAATTTTTTGTTCAGAGGTGGCAAGTCATCGTTCTTGTAATACTGATGTCTACAGCATTGAACTTGGAAATTGTATGCTGATTTATAGGCGCGTGTTGATACCAACATACCCGAATTAATTTAGGTAATTAGAAATCGTGGCTTGAAAACTGGTAGGCTATTTTAAATACTCGTTTTGATATCCGTGAATCGAATTTTTAAGAACTAAGTTTCAAGCATTCACTTTTTGTTTGATACCAATCACTAGAAAAACTGTATTAACTTTATCAGATTGGAATTATAATTCCATCAAATTTAAAAAAACATATAAAATTGTCTCTGTTTTACTTTATCTATGTAAATTATATTGTATTTTATACACATTTAAAATTTATAGATACAGGTATACAGAAATATGTTTATAAGCTGCATGAGTTGCAGTGTGTTCATCCGCGAACTCTCACTATGTAGAGTGAAGTAAATAAAAAAATACTAGTATTTACTATGTATCCAATACGACATCGTTTAAAGTGATAAAGTTTAAAAAAAAGTTTATTGCAAGTTCGGATATTTTATTGTAATGGATGCGGAAGGCAGGGGTTCGGATGAAATGGCGCACATTGGTAGCGGCCTATGTCCAGCAGTGGGCTGATTGATTGATTGTACGTATTCTTCTAGTAATACCTGTTATTCCATAAAAGTAAACTCAAAATTTAAAAAATCCCCGTAGAAAAAAAAAACTCCAAAAAATTAAAAACAAATTGTTTTGGTTAGTCCTTTACCTTTGATATTACCTAGTAATACTTTGATTCAAATGTAGTTATGTCGGGGGACCCTAACTGGTAAAGCACTAACGTCATATTATCGGAACGATCCAAGGTCCCAGCGGAGGTGACGCCATCTGAGATTAGTTTTGCCTGAGCCCCCCATTACCAAAATATTAGATAGATAGGTACTCGATTAAATTAATAAACATTATAAATACCCTGATAGTTATTGCTGATAGTAATAATCCTAGTAGTAATTCCAAAGTAGATTTCAAATTAACAGAGTAGGTACATAAGTAATTATCAGATGGGTTAAATATCTACGGGGAGATGGGCCTCGTCAGCATTGGGCTGCAACCCGTCTAAGAGAAGGAAAACTCTGAAATCAAAACCGGGGAGATGGGCCTCGTCAGTATTGGTCTGCAACCATCTAGGAGAAGGTCACTCCGAAATAAAACCAACTCTCAGGGAGCATACCCGAGAAAAAACCCCGATCCAAGGTGTTAGCCGACCCGTGCCAAGGATTCGTGACCAGAGGGCAAGCTGATGTAACGGAGGGTGTCTGTGTTGGCGGTCACAGGACACACTTGAGATTCCGCCTTACCTCCGTAAAGGGCTCTGCGGGGGTGGACCATATTTTCCCTATGACTCGTGGGAACGCAATGATTCCAAAAATTAATCATCCGCATGGCGGCGACGCGGTACGCCACCCGTCACGTCTCGTTTCCAGTGGGGGCGAAAAGTGGCTCACGGAGAGCCGTTTTGCTACGTTGAATGTTGGAGGAGGAATGGAAGAAAAAATGAATGATGTTTGTAAGATGATGGATGAAAGAAGGATTGATGTGCTTTGTGTGAATGAGACGAAGAGGAAAGGATGTGACACCACCAAGCACGGACCCTACACCGCGTACTGGTCGGGAGTACCCAATACCGACAGAGCTTGCCAGGGAGTTGGTGTCATCCTATCTGCTAGAATGGCTGAGTGTGTGAATATATTCGAATGTGTGAATGCTAGACTGATGTGGATGAGAATGAAAGTGGGACTCACTCGTATTTTTGTCGTAGGGGTTTATGCTCCTGTAGACTCCGGTACGAATACGTCCCAGGAAGTACAAGAAGAAAGAGAACAGTTTTGGGAGAGTTTAAGAGATGTATTAAGAGAATGTAAGGATAATGAAAGAATCATAATGCTAGGTGATTTTAATGGATGGGTAGGACTGAAACGAGATGGATTTGAAAGGGTTCTTGGCAAGTACGGAGATGAACGAGTGAACGAAAATGGTAAAGGTTTGCTTGAAGTATGTTTGGAATGGAACCTTTGTGTGTCAAACACGATGTTTCGACACAAAAGGATTCATATGTATACAAGAGAAGCGAAGAATGTCAGTAAAAGTATGATTGATTTTGTAATAGTGGATGAAAGATTGAGAAAAAATATTCTAGACGCTAGGGTATATCGCGGTGTGGGTATCCATACAGATCACTTTTTGGTTATGTGCCGTATAAGTGATCTCTTTAAAGGATGGAGACGTAGAAGGCGTGAGCCCATAAGTGTTCTAGAAAGAATAAAAGTAGAAAACTTGCAAGAAGATAAAGTGAGAGAGGAGTATGGAAGCAAATTAACTGAAAGGTTTCATGATCTTGATAGTATTTGTGAGATTGAGGAGTTATGGAAGGTATTCAAAGATGAGATTGTGAGTGTGGCTTCCCAAGTATGTGGTATAAGTAAAAGAAGTAAAGTGCAAAAGGTGAAGCATGCATGGTGGGATAAAGAAGTGCAAAAGTTGGTATGTGAGAAAAAGAAAGCGTGGCTTGATTGGCTCTCAGTCAGAGCTAATGAGAGAATGCAGCAAGCTACAATTGAGAATGTGGATGAAGCGAAAGATAAATATAGAAGACTGAAAGGGATAGTGAAAGGAGTGATTGCTAGAAAGAAAAAGGAACAAAAAGACGTGTTTGATGAAAGGTTATCTGGGGATTTCCAGACGAACATTAAGTTCTTTTGGAAGTCCATTCGTTTAGCCAGAGGAGAAACACAGAGCTCCGAGCTGAACGCTATTAGAGACCAGAATGGAAGTATTGTAAAAGGTGAGGAATGTGTGTTAAAAAGATGGCAGGACTATTTTGAAAGCTTGTTTGAAAGAGAGGATGGTGTACATGCACTAACCTCGGTGATGGATGACTATGTTGATGCTGATAAAAGTGGTATTAGTATGAATGAAGTTGTGAGTGCATTAAGAAGTATGAAAGCTGGTAAAGCAGCGGGATATGATAAGGTGACAGTCGAGATGCTGAAGGCTGGACAGGGCCTTGTAGCAAGTCAGTTGTGCCTCCTTTTCAACATATGTTGGGTTAGCGGTCGTGTACCAAGTGATTGGTGTAAGGCCGTTATAGTTCCACTTTACAAAGGAAAGGGCTCGCATCAAGACTGCAAAAACTACAGGGGCATTAGCCTACTCAGCGTCGTCGGCAAACTGTATGCGAAAGTGTTGATTGAGAGAGTTATGAAAGAAACCGATGAGAAAATATGGGATGCACAAGCGGGTTTTAGAAAGGGAATGGGATGTACGGATCAGGTCTTTTCATTGCGAAGCATAGCCGAGAAATTTTTGGCCAAGAGTCAAAAGGTCTATTGCGCATTTGTGGATTTGGAAAAGGCCTATGACAAAGTGGTGAGGAATGAACTTTGGTCGGTACTGTCTATGTATGGGGTGAGCAGCAACCTTATTCGAGCTGTGAAGTCTCTCTATGAGGACTCCAGAGCTTGCGTGAGGATACATGGGTCATACACTGAATGGTTTAGTATCCAAAAAGGGGTTAGACAGGGATGTGTAGCGTCACCATGGCTGTTTAACTTATTCATGGACAGTTGTTTGCAAGATTTGAAAGATAAAGAATGTGGTTTAAGAATGAAGAATTTACTCGTCAAATGTCTTCTTTATGCTGATGATCAGGTTTTACTGGCGTCATCGGCAGATGAGTTGCAGGAGATGGTAACAACTATGCATGAAGCTTTTGAGAGGAAAGGAATGAAAGTGAATGTTAGTAAGACAAAAGTTATGGTTTTTGAAAGAGATGAATGTGTGACAGAGTGTAGGATTTGTATAGATGGAGAAAAAGTGGAACAAGTGAATGAGTTCATATATTTGGGAACATTGTTTACGAGAGATGGAAAGCATGAAGAAGATGTTGAAAGGAGAGTGATGGCTGGAAATAGAGTGAATGGGGCACTACACAACTTTATGAGCAGCCGGAAAGTGTCCGAAAAGGCACGACTGGCTGTACATGGAGGAGTATTGGTGCCGACTCTTATGCATGGTAGTGAAAGTTGGGTGTGGCAGAAAAAGCATCAGAGTAGAGTAAATGCAGTAGAAATGCGTGCGTTGCGAAGTATGTGTGGCTTGACCTTGAAAGATAGAGTGAGAAATAGCGTGATAAGAGAACGATGTGGAGTGATAGAAGATGTAGTGATGAGAATTGAGAGAGGAATGAGGAGTCAGTGACCATGATAGTTTAAATACCTATATTGAGAGAGGAATGTTGAGATGGTTTGGTCATGTTGAGAGAATGAATGAAAGAAGACTAACGAAACAGGTGTATGAGGCGAGTGTGGATGGTACCGTCGGAAGGGGAAGACCTAGGCGCACATACCTGGACCAAATCGGGGAAGTTTTAGAAAAGGGGCAGGTCAGGAGTACTCTAAACCGACGAGCATGCATGAAGAATGTAATGAGAGTGAATGAAGCGAGAGTAATATGTCAGGATCGTAGCAAATGGAGATCCGTGATCTCTGCCTACCCCTATGGGAGACAGGCGTGATTTTATGTATGTGTATGTATGTATGTATTAAATATCTGCAAGTACATGATACTTGTGTCACCGTTAGTGTGCCAAAGTAGATTGCAAATGTGTCAATATTCCTGCAATGATAACGGGCGTGACTTTTGAATGAGCGATGTGGGTGTCACGAAGGAGAACGTGGTTCGCCAACTGACTAAACGCACTAATATTTATGCATAACGAGAGATTTAGTAAGACAAACCAAGACTACATTGTCAATTTGCATTGTAAATTATATCCTGGAATGTTACTGTTTTAATTAAAATCAGTAATACTGATAACCGATTTTAAGAAATCGCTATATTTTTTAAAAGTATGAAACTTTCGGGTATCATCCCGGCAGGAAAAGGCAAGGTGCAGTGCCAGTGTGTTCAGTTACCTACATCTTCGACATCAAACCTATTGTGGTAGACGTAGTTTGCCCGCGAAGCAGAGTATAACAATATACTAGCTTCAATAGTTGTTGGTTTTTGTTCAGGATCACTGCGATCAGGGCTGTTCCCTATTCCTCGTGAAAACCTATACCACAAAGGCTGGATGCCTATATAAACCCTGTATCAACTAAATGGACCTGTAGTTCTCATTTAATCTTTTTACTTTTTGGATTGTTATTTTTTTAATTTCTTGGTTAACAAGCATGAATAGCCTTCATGTAATTGGTGACTGTTCGTTGGTAGCAAATAGTATCATCATCATTACTTACCTACGTACGTGCAGCTCCTTATTGGCGAAAGTGCTTTTAAAGTAATTACCTACTTAGGTAATAAAAAAGGGAACGTGACTACGCTACTTGATAATTCTAAATACTGCTTTCTCCAGGTAAAATATATAGTTCCCTATAAACCAACATCTCTTTAGTTCCATGCAGTAGCAAAAAAATACAAATAAAGCTCCAATTATATTTTCATATATTGAGAACTCACTCGTACTTTTTCACATTATTTTTAATATTTATTAAACCTGACCTGTTTCATCTTACGGCATCCTCAAAGGTTGCGATGACATTAAAAAAAAATTGTTCATATTAGACTGACTACCTACTAGTTAAATTATGAATATTATGATGATAGATTTAATAACTACTCGGTAATGGTTAGTAATGACCTACAATTAATTCACTACATTACATAATGTCATAATTTAGATCTATAGCTATATAACATATTATTACTACAAAATAATATGTTATTACGATGTTATATTATATTTTGGAAGTAATGTGAGACACATTCAAGTGGTGCGAATGTAGCTCTGCTGTTACAAGGCCCGGATTTAATAAGCGAGGCAGGCAAAGTGTTATTTATATGCTATCAAACTTAAATAGAGTATCGATTTAAATAAATAAATAAAAATCATTTATTTCGGACCAGGGTCCATAGCGTGTTAGTAACAATAATCTTAATACTAGTGTTAGTAACAATATAATACTATTAATAGATTTCAAATATTTTTGATAGTTTGAGACCCCCACAATGCTAGGACACTGTCTACATTGCGTGCAATCGTACCCAGTGCCCCAGCATCGGACTGTCCCACCTATCGCACAATACGCCCACGATACTGTGTGAGCTCGCCCGTACTCTCCGCAAGAGGGATGCACTACGTTTGCGGATGATGGCATGGAAGCCATCGACTCTCGCCTCCGCAAACATCCCCGACGCGCTACAAAAGCGTGGCAGCCCAATCAGCATCCTGAATGCATTGTTATAGTAAATACTTTAAAATTTCATTCAATTAAATAGAGTAGTTTTTTTCTCTTTGAGAATAAACATGGGTGGGTTTATATCAATAAATATGTAACGAGTAACTCACTTCTTTCGGGGTTTGAAACCACCGAACTCTGGACATGATTTTTTAAAAATAACTTTCAGCACAGAATAGATAAATAGTATCTTCCATATAGAGATAGGGGTAATTAATCTTATACTGCTTGTTAAGAAATAAAATACAAAATCTTAGCTTGCAAAGTAACCTTTAGCTGGTCAGTGTCCCCCGCTTCCTTAATAAGGTAGCAGGTGGGCGAACGGCATTTAGGCTACGCGCCATCATACTTGGAGATTTGCGGATGACTTGAAACATTTTATAATACAAACTTGGAAATACAAGATCTTTAAAGAGGAAACATATTTTGATATGAGTGTAACGTGATTCGTTATATACTTATGTTTTAATAAGTGGGCCTTATACTGTTTAGTACGAAAGATGTAAGTTTTTGCTAACGTTTTGTGTATGTTGTATGTGATGAGTGATGCGTTTGTATGCAAACTTGGACAGCAGCTAATTGATGGGTAAGACAGAGCCTAGGCTTTCGAAGTAGAGAGATTGAACCGCAGTTGCTCCCGTAAAGCAAGGATATATCAAATTGTGAAAAGGAGTAGCAAAGCGGATCCAAAGCTTCAAAAGATTTGAATACAATCGGAATTGACATAATGATGACAATAGGATGATAGTGTCACTTAAATTATTATATTTATTGCAGCTACTGCTTACAATAAATATTACAATTTAACCGTTCATTTTCTAACTAAGAGAATCCATATGACTTACAAATATTCTTTCTCATTTTCCTATATGACACTCCAGTGATATGGAAACGAAACAACAATGGATGCGGGTACTAACTTATAATAAATTTCCCACATCGAGCTCAAGCCCATGTTCACCGTGCTTTCAGTAAGTAGATCACTCATAAATCAGCTGCCGTTAAACAAAGAAAGATACTAGTGACAAAAAGTATGACAATGAGCCCATGCATCAGTAAGTAACGGGCAGGAAGCAGGTGGGGTCGAAAGGCATCATTGTACTTGAAGTCTTCGGTATTGTGCCTATGGAAAGAGATGAAGCAAAAACTCATGGTATTGTTAATGTGAGCCTAATTGTTGATTACCTATTAAAGCTCCTGGGAGGTGTGTGTAATGTATTTTTAATTGCCAATTAATATACCTACTTGATTGTCAAAAACGATGTAAAGAAAAAAGCAATAAGTATAAAGCCTTTTTTAAGAAGCATAGGTATAGCATTTTGTATAGAGTGATTTTTAATGCAATTCAACTAATACCTAATGGATAACAACAAAATACAACAAACAAGTAAGTATGCTTTATTCAAAAGTGGACAACATTCGTCTCTGTCTAGAACACTAGACTGCGTAATTTGTAATAATTACTCTTCCAGGCGACTTTTGAAACTGACCGTATAATCTATTTTGAAAAACAAACTTAGACAGACATGATTGTTTAGTAAAGTGAATTACGTATCTATTATCTAAGATGACATAAAGCGTTTTTATGAATTGTAAATGTACCCAACACTGCCATAATCTGCTCACCTTGGGAATGGAATGTTACCATTTACTATGTAATCAGGCCGTATACGCGGCAATGTACTAACTACTGATATAACACTCCTATATAACCCAAGATCGTACCGTTACTTCCACGCAGAAGGAATCTCAAATCCAATTAAGCGGAGTCCTGTACAATCGGGAATGTAATTTTCTATGACAGGAAAAGCCATATAAGGGGCTTGCCTTTGAAAATTAGTCTTATAACTATGAAGATTAAGGTTACAAAGGACTTTGTAACTATTTAGAGGCCATTGAACTCATAAGTAATGGATATTATACAGAATCTCGAGATACAACCTAGTTATACGTTTAATCTTTATACATATTTACTTGCAAAATACTTAATATGGATTAAGAAGAAAAGAGAAAAGTATGAATTTACCGAACTGAAACCAGTAAACGCGTTGAAATTGTTAGACCTTGAATTTTTTAAGACTGTGTTACATACAATTATGTGTTAATGGCCACAAATAAAATCGTATTACAGTAACTATTACCCGTGACAACCTTCGCGAAGTTCAATACTTAATATTACTTAATAAAGATTTCATTCAACATAAACATAGTGTCCATCTATATATAATACAATATACATTACAATTCCTTTCGTCGGTATCATCGTAGTTAGCTACAGGGTGATGAAGCTACAAGGCTGCTCACAGCTCTTCATTCGAGTGTTGTTAGTACACCTCTTTAGACTCTCTCTACCCCTTCGAGGTTTTTTCATTCATATATAAGGTATACATGTGCCTCTGGCGACCAGCGTATACAGGCACCACTTACCAGTTAAAAACACTGTCAATGTCAATGTCATGACCTGTATTATATATCACAATGAGGGCCTTGTAAACGTATTTTAACAAAGCCAAAAGATTATATCAAGGCAAAAAAATCAAACGACTCCCACGGTTTTTGTATACTTATCTCGAAAATCAATCTAATTGAAGGTATTGGACATCGAAGGCGTCACAGATAGATCCCGTCACTGAATCGCCTTGATGTAGACATTCCTTTGAGCGGGAAGTAGAACCAGTATTGTGGGCAAGACTTTATATTACGTACGTTTACAAAATACTAGTACATAATTGAATTTTAGACATTATCTGTAGGTACATCAAGGAACACCATTCCTTACTATATGCTTCCCTTCATTTCTGTATGCTTCTCTGCTACTCAAAGGTTTGCTGGGAGAGAGTCATTTTGAGTTAAGCTTGCCTTTTCATTCATTCAACTACCTAAACACCACTTTTGCATTCAAAATTTTCCTAATTTTTATTTTAATCAATATCGTCAAAGAACCTGACGTCTAGAATTCTTGGACACTTAATAGAGATATTCCTTATAATAACTTTAATATTATGGTTCAAACAAGCTTACGCGAGATGATATGATCAAGACTAGTTTTTATTTTCTATTACTAGAAACTTTCAAGAAGTTCTTTTAATAAGCACTTAATATTTTAACGCCCAATTCTAGTAACAGCAACCATTTAACTATTTGTAAAATTATTTTATCTCCGAGGTCGTGTTATGATAAGTTTAATTAAAAGATTAGACTAGATACGTTGCTGTATTATCATTATTAGACGGGAGATGGTGTCGGCACACAAAGACCTTATAATTCGTGGATAAGGCATAAAAATAACCTTGCGTGACAATAGTAACAAAATATGCTGCAATCGTATGTAACTGGCTGATTAAACGCGTGTAATATAAGGTATCTACATATTCAAAAAAATAAAAAATAAAATGTAATAAATGAGAATAGCCAAAAGCCAATGCCAATCCCGTTGAGTACATGCTGTCGCGAAGAATTCAGGTTAAATCCAAGTTCCCTGATATTTTATAAGTATTAGAACGTCATTCCTAAAAGTGGCATAAAAAATCCTATATGTTGTTAATTGATTTCGTAGCAAATTTTAATGGTTGCAATGAGTAGAAGTACCTAAGACTGTATGAAGAAAATAATACACTGACCAATATGTATTCATCCCTATCTTGAACGTTAATTTAATCAAATAAATCGTGATTCATCGGGAAATACCAACGACTTCTGATTATTTTTAGAAAACCTCTCCCGGATGACATGTAACTACAACATACCAAGTAGGTATATTGTAGTTGACACTGACTCCGTACAGGCCAATCTTATTATTATTATTTTCTATACCACTTAGGTGGCAGACAAGCACACGGCCCACCTGATGGAAAGTGGTTACCGTGGCCTATGGACGTGTGTAACACCAGAGAAGCCACACTCGCGCTGCCGACTCTGTAAGCACAGAGTTTCTGTGCCGTTATTGCAGAGGACAAAAATTTATAAGACTTAGGTGGCAGACAAGCACACGGCCCACCTGATGGAAAGTGGTTACCGTGACCTATGAACGTGTGTAACAACAGTGGAGTCACATCCGTGCTGCCTACCCTGTAAGAACAGAGATTTTATGTGCCCTCAGTGCAGAACACATTTTTGGTGTACCTTCCCTTTTTCGATTTCATCACATTGTAACTATTCCAAATTGTTGTGTTCATTAGTTTTTTATATAAAGACTACACTCAAAGACAGAGAAACAATACCTATATCTATCAATGAGTAACTTTATACACTTATAACGTAGCGTTTCCACTGAAAAGCTATTATAATTCGAATACTTTCCCACATCTTCTTTACTCTGCGTCTTTTTACCTTGTATGTGTGTCTATAAGTATGTTACCAGTCTCGTCAAGACGAGATTTAATGTAAGGGTCGTGAACTTTGCGAGTAAGTATCACCGGCTGCTCAATGGTCCTTGATTAAATTGCTTTCGATTGCCTCAGCTCTTGTGAAGTACGTCTAAATACAACCGGTTAGATCTTTTAACATCTGTCGTTTACGTACTTGTAATACTACATTTACCATAAGTATTTTTGTTGCAATAAGTCCGTAAGTCAAGTTAAAATTAGTATTCGCCTCAAGTTTTACTATTATTGATATCTATAATTATACTAGCTACTTGATCATTGTGTAATGTTTCAACAGCCAGCCAAAGAAATATTAACCCTATGATAATAAAATTGGTGGGTGCTAGCACCTCTGCCTACCCCTTCGGGGATATAGGCGTGAGTTTATGTTATGTTATGTTATGTTATAATAAAATTACATTATATAGGTCAAGAAAATTTTCGTGACTTTCACCGGTTACAAATTATTTAATAAATATTACAAACGTCAGTATTACGTTTATAAATAATACCTACCTGGTAAAATATTTTAATCGAGAACTAAAACTTTGATTGAGTATTTATTAGAGAACAATATATATTTGAAACAAATTATTATCGACAAGTCAACATCGAACATATTTAAACTAGTTTTTATCTACTAAACTAAAACAGAGGAATTAACTTTTTATCGCAGAATATATTCTAGTTAACTATAATTTATACAGACAACTCTGTGTGCTAGGTGTATAGGATTCTGCCACAATCTTCGGGGCCCAAGCCAACCCCAAGTGCAAACTGGTAAACCATCTGATTGTAAGACGATACCCTGCCGCAGGCTTTCCTCTCGGGATTGGGGGTCAAACGACAGCAGCTCCAGTTAAAACCAAAATAATTTGGTTTTTTAGGTTTTAACTGGAGCTACTGCCGTTTGACCTCTAACTGAAGTTGTAGGAGAGCAGACCTCGTATGTTGCATATTGTATGCATAAGGGGTTTGGCGCTTAGGCGATGAGAAGAGAAGGTTGTGATGGACTGCAATGAAGTTTAGTTTTGATTGATCTCAGTTACTTTGCAGATCTCGAGTTAAGCAGTTACTTTGTGTAAATCGAGATCGTTTAGAATAAGGTTCCTGTGACACAATATCGTAGGTAGAATTCAATGCATATCGCGGATATTGCGACACCACCTCATGGTCACCATGACCATTACTAGCACTACACTTTCACTAGCTCCATAAATATTATTGCGATCTTATTAGGCAATGGTACACTATGGCATACAATGTACCATAACTATGTACCTGCCTACTATACTAGTAACGATTTGTGAATAGTCGATTAGTTTTTTTTTTATACCACTTAGGTGCAGACAAGCAGTCTGCCACCTAAGTGCCAGCAAGCGGTCTGTTGCCCACCCATTTGCTACCCACTAGAATCGAAAACTGCCTTGATCATATTTTCTTAAAAACTAATTTACCTGCAACCACCTTGCTTCTGGAATCCCATATAACCGATCATAAACCGCTAATACTAAGTATCGCAAATAGTAACCCATCTCGGAAAGGTAATTACTATGGAACCCGATTAAATTACGAAGCTGTCAAGAAAGAATTAGCGGAAACGGATTTTGCATGTATTTATACAATTGCAGATCCTAATGAGGCACTGAACAAATTCAGTGAAACAATCTCGTCTATAATATCAAGACACCAAGTAACAATAAAAATTCCTAAAAAACAAAGAACAATCAAACCATGGATCACTCCTGGCCTGCTAAAATGTATCGCAAACCGTGATAAGATGCATACCAAAACAAAAGAGGCACCAGATAACATAATTCTGAAAATTACATATACTCGCTATCGGAACTTTTGTAACGACTTACTTAAAAGACTGAAAGCAGTTTATGAAACTAGTGAGAAAAAGCAAAGGGGAATCCCAAAGCTCTATGGAATGTAATAAAGGATATAACCCATATGCGGAAAATACAGAGCAGTTCGAGTGAATTGCTGAAACTAGGTGATGACCCTCAGTCCTCTATAAATGAAGTCTGCAATTACTATACTAATATTGGAAAGTCTTTGGCGTCAAAGATAACACCACTGAATGTCTCAGATACCCCCTCAGATGCAACTAAAATTCATCCCACGCCAGTTAATTCGTTGGTCCTGCTCTCAGTGGACGAAGCGGAAATTGAATCCCACATTCTACTACTACGCAACAGTTGTGCCGTTGGTTGTGATGGAATAACATCTTCAATACTGAAGCAGTATCGAACCGCTGTCATACCACCCTTAACTATATATTTTTAACCGATGTCTGCGGGCTGGAATCTTTCCGGACGGCCTAAAGAAAGCAATTGTACATCCAATCTACAAAAGCGGGAATAGAAGCCATGTCAATAATTATAGGCCAATCTCTATATTACCCTCAATATCCAAAATTCTAGAAAGGATCCTAAATAAGCAGTTAAGAGCTTTCCTTGATAGGTGCCAGATTATAGCCAATAATCAATATGGTTTTAGACCAGGTATCTCCACTGAGAATGCAGTTCTGGATTTGACCGATTATGTAGCGAGGAGCTTGGATAAGGGAGACAAATGTCTGGGTATTTTTCTGGATCTATCGAAAGCTTTTGACACGGTTTCTATTCCCAAGCTCATTGATAAGATGGAACGTCTTGGTATACGGGGTATAACGTTGGATTTATTCAAGGACTACTTGACTAATCGTACCCAATGCGTCAAAATTGAAAGACACCTCAGTGATGAGCAGTACATGACCTGCGGCATACCACAGGGCAGTCAGTATACTAGGGCCTACGCTATTCCAAATATACGTTAATGATCTCTGCAAGTTACCCCTCCAGGATGGTAAGATCTATGCCTATGCTGACGACACTGCAGTTCTTGTCCGCGGATCTAACTGGCAAAACATTAAAACAAAAGCGGAGTCGACTCTAAGAGTTATCATGAGTTGGCTAAATTCCAACTTGCTGACCCTTAACTTAACCAAAACAGTATTTATTCCTTTCGCACTAAGAAGCATAACAAAACCACCTAGCACATTCACTCTAACAGCACACTCGTGTTCAAATCCATCTGAACCATGCTCATGTTTCCAACTAGCCAGAGTAGAAATGGTAAAATATCTGGGAGTGCGACTGGATGATGGCTTAAGATGGGATGAACAAATTCACGCAGTAACGACCAGAGTTATGCGACTCATACGTACCTTCAAGGTGCTACGTGAGTCAGCCAATCTTGATACTCTAAAGATGGTGTATTATGCCCTATGCCAATCAATAATAGGATACTGTATTGTGGCCTGGGGAGGTGCACACAAGACACTTCTCCTTAAAGTTGAGAGAGCGCAAAGAGCGGTACTCAAGACTATAATGAGGAAGCCATATAGGTATCCCACTGATTAGCTTCACGCCGAAACCAAAGTACTTACGGTCCGGCAGCTCTTTGTGCTACAATGTAGTCTCAGAAAACATAGCAGTAGTCCCCCACCAAATAATGCCAAAAGAAGAAATACACCATCGGCTATTGGCCATAGAACTACTTTTGCAGAACACCAATTCTACGTACTAGGCCCGTATATCTATAAAAAAATACACAAGGAACTCAATATACTTGCATTAAACAGACACACAATGAAGACTATGGTAACAAAATGGCTATTAAATCTTGATTACTTCAGTACAGAATCCTTACTTATCTACTCCACGTAAGATTATAACATCTCGCTACCACATCACCATTTTCCCTTTGCACTTAAACACCCACACACTAGATATACACACAACACACACACACACACACACACACAGGCGCGTATAATTGTCGTGATGAAAACTGTCTCTTAAGATACAGGGTTCTCCCTAGTTTAAGAGGCTGAGTTTCAAATGTACTGAACATGGCTTTCTATGTCTCATGACGCCCTCGTTTCTTTTAAAATGTATGTTATTTTTATTGTCAGCTATGTAATATTTTTGCAATAAACGTTATTATTATTATTATTATTAAGCACACGGCCCACCTGATGAGAAGTGGTTACCGTGGCCTATGGACATATGCCCAGCGACTTCACACTCGCGCTGCCGACCATTAAGAAACCTTCTGATGCCCCTCTTGAACAACCTCATATTGTAGGTGCTTGGGAAAACCGCAGCAGGTTTGTATCCCCATAATATCAATACGTCTAATATGTCCTTGCTGCGCCTGGAACTATGACCGAATCTTTCGATAGGTGATGATAAATTAATCTTCTTCATCTTAGCGTTAATTCCAGTCGCACCCGAATCTTTCACCTCAGAGTTTGGGGTCCGCTTTCCAGTTTAATTGCTGATTTGGAACGCCAAATGACATCTATAAACCAAAGGCGAAATCGAAGCATGGCAGTTAGATCAGTTTAGTTGAACTTTTTAGGGCTCGAACTACCCGAAACGAATGCCATAGATGTTCATATTAAAACCGGGACCGGCTAAACGTGCTCTCCGAGGTACGATCAGACCAATGCAAACACCCATATTCATGCATACAAGTATTTGCACTGAGCGGTGATCGAACCCGCGCCTCCTGCGTAGCGGCCGCGTTCAATACCGCCACGCCACAGAGGCTGTCGATAAAAAAGTCAATAAAATAAATTAATGTCTTATATTAATTGTCAATCAATCAATTAGCCTATTGCAGTTCACTGCTGGACATAGGACATAGGCATCTTCCAATGTTCGCCATTACTCCCAATCATTCGCTTTCCGCATCGTCTATCCCAGCCACATTTTCTATAGACTGCAATTATAGGTTGATTGATTGATTTTATCAAGTGTCATCACTAACGAAAGGCAAATAAATGTTTTAATGAAGTCTAGTGGTAAATTTATAGTAGTTTAACATACTAACTTATGATAATACATCAATATGTGTGAAGGTTCAATAAACACATTATGTTGTATCGGTTACATTGGTGCTTGCCTAGTGACCCAAGTTTATGTAGGTAGTTGCATCAATCTCTCAGAGTTAAATGCAGACATGGGGATATGGGTTACCGTTAGTTAGCCAACACTACTAAAGCTTGGTGCATACAGAGAGCTGGACGGGATGAGGACATAGCGTGAGAAATGTGTGATGCTAAGTAGGGCAATTGTTGTTTACTTTATAAAACTAACTAAAATTTTATAAATGAGAAAGTAACTTTATTTGTCTGTTACTGTCTCATAAAAAACGTCTGTATGGACTTGATTGAAATTTTGTAAATAGACAGACCGGGAATAGATGGATTACGGGAAGGCGATCTGGACTGTTCTATAATCTCTTAAAACAGGTCAATAATTGAACAGCTGTCATAGTGACAATTGCAAATGTACCTTTGTAATCCTATATATTTATATGAAATTCAATCAATTAACCCACCGCTGTCCACTGCTGGACATAGGCTTCTCAAACCATTTCGTTCAATCCGCCGCCTTCCATAACATAACATAAACTCACGCCTATATCCCCGATGGGGTAGGCAGAGGTGCTAGCACCCACATTTCTCCAGTTTATGTTTAGGTACCAATGTAATAGGTGGCGAACCTATTGCCATTAACCGGGCACTTATAAACCTGCGATAAATACACACATAACTTCGAAAAGCATCCAAAAGTCATTGGTGTGTGCCATGGTAAAACCTGGGATCGAACCCGAGACCTCGTCTCAGCAGTCCATTACCCATACCACTAGGCTACCGCGGTACTAGGCTCCGTCTTCTGTATCCAGAAATTACACAGTTACTTATGGAACTGCAGGCAAACAGCTAGTAAAACTGCAATGACGCCTAAGATCCCTCTGGGAGTATAATGTAAAGTAAACGTTTACAAGATTACAGCATTACTTACATGTTGCCTTTCTTTTTATACCCATTATAAAGCTAATTGAAAAGTCAATAAATGGCGATAAATAGTATTGTGTAACCACGTTGTTGTAGAGTTAATTTACACTACGATGGAATTGTCTGGATAAATGAGCAAACAGAAGTGGCAATGAGCTGGCCACATCTATCGAAGAACTGACTGTTAGAAAACCGCGAATCGGTAAATGTAAAATAGTCCGTTAGTTTTGTTACACTACTAAGGCATTAGACCCAATGTATATTGTTCTGGTTAAATAAAAAAAATAAAACAAAAAAAAGATGGACTGTTGTGCCCTATAACCTATAGTTTTCAAGTCTGCATTTCAATTGCTATAAGTATACAGAACAATAAACTCATTGATGGAGTAGCTGGAGGAGTTAGGACACGGCGGTATTTTCGTCCAATTGAGCAGTCCGACTGGGGAAGTACCTCCGCCCCACAGAGAAGACTGCGGCCATAATAACTTCGTGTTGTGTTCCCAGCGGTGAGTAGGGTAGCCAGAGCTCATTGGAGAGTCAGTGCTGGTGCTGTCAGTGGGAATACTAAACTTGTCCTGCTTTGTCTTCTACACTGATGGCACAGAAACTCTGTGCTTATAGGGTCGGCAGCGCGAGTGTGATTCCTCTGGTGTTATACACGTCCATAGGCCACTGTAACCACTTTCCACCAGGTGGGCCGTGTGCTTGTATACCACCTAAGTGGTTTAAAAAAAGGGAAATGCCTTATGGCTACAAGAGAACTAGAGAAAGGTTGGATATAATTATAATTTTTCCATGAGCGATCATCGTGCCCATAAATGCTGTGTTGTAGATAGTTTACACTAAAAAAGAAAGCGTTTTAGTAAGTATTTTCAAAACTATAAATGTATGCATAATCACAAAATAATTCAAATGAAATACTTATCTCTAATGTTTTTTAAATAATTAAAAAAAATAGTTGTATTCATGAATCCAGTATCTATTAAGTTCCAAATTCAATGCGAGTATCATACACAAATTAAAAAAAATAATACTAATGACTGGTGTAATAGATTGAATTTCTTTTATTATTATTTTATTTGCTAAGCATACATACATATAACCACGCCTTTATCCCCGGATAGACGTGAATTGATTGTTTATATCTGTCAAATTTTAAACAGTCCTATCCCTTAGTCGCCTGGTACGTCTGCTAAGCAATGTCATAATAATTTATTTATGCCCAAAATTATGACGCCGAATCGTATCCGTGATTTCTCCGGTACCAACCTACCTCTCTTAAGAAGTGTTTTACGTACTTCCTATAAATTCAATTCATGCATCATCAAGAAAACATTTCAACTAAAAATGATTAATAACTATTTAAGAACCAGTTTCGTGTGAAATGAAACTTTATGAGTTGCGTTACGTGTGTCGGTCAATAGGTTGAAGATGAAAACTTTGGCCGGATCAAAATATTTTAAACGATCACGGAAGTGATGTTTATTTTGAGATAAGGGGCATATGGACGAGTTATAAAACAGCGATATATTATGTGTAACCAGCTAAAAATGACACGATATGTTGCACTTTAGCTGCTTTATTTTTTTATAACCATCCAGAAATTGATGTTCCGCAAAGCCGTTCGTGAATATAAACCAAGATCTATTTATTTTATAGATTTCCGGTGGAGCAGCAGGTATACTATATATTAACATACTTAAATTAGATTGCCGGTAACATGTACATAGATAAGTGATATCCGCGTCTGAAGTATACGCAAATATTATATATTACTTAGACGTTTACCAGAGCAAATTCTGAAGCTTAGAAAAGGGTCTCTTCAAATAAAATATTATTAAATGAACTCGTATAACCCGCTTTTAGAAATTTAATGAGAAGTAAAGGTTAAGAACACGACAGTTCACAAGTTAATTTTCCTTTTCCTTGAGAATATCTAATGTTGTGAAGACAAGACACGTTCAGTAGTAGTACGAGTACAAAATCCGAACTCTTGATAGTTCTACAGATTACAAACGATTTCTCTTTTTACGTCTTTACACAGAAATGCATAAAATATAGAAGTAATAAATATTTAATTTTAATTATCATTATTATCAACACTCGATAATTATACTGTACTGATGTTAATTTGCGATATGTCCATAGAATTTATATGATATCACATAGGTCTTAAATGCATTTTGAGTAAAATATTACCTAGAAATATATCAAGCTGAATATGTAAAAGGTTAGGTGGTCATTGCCTACCAGATAGAAACTCGAATATTATGTAAACGCCATTTGGACTATAATAACAAGAATCGTTAGTACCCATAAAAACAAGAAACGTTGTAAACTTAAGCGAAAAAATGCTAAGATGACAACCACCTCTGTTAATATACAAATGAAATGAGGCTGATCAACTGTGTTCTTTGATCTTACGGAACAGATGGCGTTCCATGAAAGAGGAATGGAGCTAAACACCCCATATAGCTTCATCCCTCTTTCTCGCCCTGAACACTGACGCTAAACTCTCAAATAGGTGTATTGTTTTTCCAATTGGATGGAGAATAGCCCTATCCACTATACTCTCCACATGGGTAGAGATATGACAGGAAACCCCTGTAGGGTGCCGTACTTCGTTTTCTCCAGCTTGTAATGTAGGTAGGTAATGGTTTATGTTCTAAGGAATTATTTGAGATGATGCCCACGACTCCGACAGTTCATCGCTCACCATAGCTACGGAGGATATCCTCACACACATTTTTAAACCAAAAGCATCTATAGCATCTTTTATATCTTTTATAGAATGCCTGTGCTGTCTTAGTCGACCAAAGTACGGCTGGTTCTTCAAAAACAAATAACAAACTTTGGGCCTAAAGAAAAGCATATTTTGCCCAGGTTGATAAAAGTTATCTATCATCACATTCACAACAGACCGCGGCAATGACCCAGGGACTACATTAAACCTTGGCATTGTCGTCTCATCGTCATTGTGTACAATCAATTGCTCTTTACTTCCATATACACACAGTACGTAGTTTAACAATAGAAACCGCATAATATACATACTCGTATATGACGTCATACATCACCACTCATATGGTTTGAAAGCTGTTCTTTGACATGCACGTTATGCGACCTCTGCGCGCGCGCACACTTTCTACGCGATGCTACAGTGTAGATTACGTGCGTTTTTGCGAGCAATCTGCGATAATTGCGCGATTCGTGTCTTCATTAGCGATAACGAGACTGTTTTATAGCCGGAAGCGTTTTGTTCGACGGCTTTCCTGAGTTGGTAGAGGGTCATTAGATTTATAGATGAAAGTTTACTTTACCGTTAAAACCAGCGCTTGACTACTGTATTTAATAACTCATTACATTTTTAAATCAAATGAGTATTCTTTTCTGTTTCTAAACGGAAATTACATACCTATTTTAAAATAGCTATTGACGACAGTAATTCATTAACAAGCTTACGCTAATGATCTAATCGTTTACTAAATAGGTAAGTACGCTACGTACGGGCGGTTTGTCAACACAAACGGGTACTTAGTAGAAATGAAATTTGGAAATTTTGGCTCAAATGCCCAAATTAGCTATTTGAGCAGATATTTAATTTTCATATTTCTTTATGCGCTTATGGTCATTGATGAAAATTCCTCTTCTGAGAATATACCTAGTATTCTCTAGGGGTAGATATCAGGATATCAAAATAAATTAATACATTATATTAATTTGAGACTGTTTTTATTCGGCAGGGTGGTGGAGCACCGTATGTATTGCATAATGGAATCTGAATAGATTAAAATAATATGCCTGTAAACGAATCTTCATTGGCATTCGTATTATTTTTTGGGAAACCTCAAATTTATTATTATATCATGATAGTTGTTATTAATCGCGTCTTCTGATACTTGTAAGTTGTAGTTAAACCAATTGTGGCCAGAAATTATTAAACATTGACTGTGAAAAGCGCCGTTTTAGGGCTTTCAACAATCCATCTCAATCGTATGATTTATTTTCATAATATGATGAAAGAAACTCTATTCTCTCCTACGAATCCAATATCGTAGCGTTCGAAACGGCTGTGTGCGACTTTAAGATTAACCCATTACGTTCCAATCGCCTAATTCAGATCATAATTATTTTTGTATATTGGTTATTAAACGGTTAGGTTAGGTTAGGAAGCAAGGAAAGAATGCCTTAGGTTTGGAAGTTGGAATATTGGTTCAATGACTGGAAGAGGAAGACAGATAGCTGATGTTTTGAAAAGGCGACGAATTAGAGTAGCGTGTTTACAGGAAACTAAGTGGAAGGGAGCAAAAGCCAGAGAGATTGGAGAGGGTTATAAGCTATATTATAGTGGAGGAGATGGGAAAACAAATGGTGTAGGAATTGTGCTAGATGATGGATTGAAAAAATGCGTGATGGATGTTAAACGACTAAGTGATAGGATAATGGCTGTTAAAATAGTACTTGAGAACCAAATAATGAATGTGATTAGTGTGTATGCACCCCAAATAGGGCAGAAGGACGAAGTAAAAAAGAAGTTTTGGGAGGAATTTGATGCATTGATGATGGATATTCCGGATAGTGAAGAAGTATATGTCGGTGGTGATTTTAATGGACACGTCGGAGAAAAAGTGAATTATGAAAGGATCCATGGAGGTTGGTCACACGGGAGTCGAAACAAAGACGGGGAAGCTTTACTTCAAGCTGCCTTTGCTTTTGACTTAGCTATTGTGAACACGTGGTTCAAAAAGAAAAAGGAACATCTCATTACCTATAAAAGTGGCCCCCACGCGACTCAAATAGACTTTTTCTTGACTAGGAGGGATAAACTTAGCAGTGTAAAAAACTGTAAAGTAGTGCCAGGGGAAGACCTAGTGACCCAACACCGATTGCTATTAATGCAAATTAAAATCAAAATTGAGCCCAGTAATAACAAGCGAAGGCCCCCACCTCGGACCAGATGGCGTATGATAGATAATAAGGAGTATGCAAGTATATTTAACAAAGAAGTGGTTGATAAGATGATAGATATGAAATGTATGGAAGATAAAACAGTAAATGAATGTTGGGAAGAAATGGCGCATTGCATAAGGGCAATAGCAAAAGATATCTTCGGAGAAACAAAAGGCAAGGGTGTGATAGAAAGGGACATATGGTGGTGGAATGATGAGGTCCAAAAGATGCTGAAAGAAAAGAAAAAGGCGTTCAAAGAGTGGCAAAAAGTTGCCGTTGAAAATGTGAGTATAAGAGAAGAAAAAAAGATGATTTACAAGAATGGTAAAAATAGAGCAAAAAAGGCAGTAGCAATATCCAAGGCAAGCGCACAAGATAAAATATACATTCGGCTTGATGAACCGGGCGGCCAAAAGGAACTCTTTCGAATGGCAAAGATGAGAGAAAAAAGTACGAAAGATATTAAACATGTTAAATGTATAAAAGACGAACGAGGACAAATTTTGTTGCAAGAGGATGATGTAAAAAAACGATGGGAGAAATATTTTGAGAAACTATTGAATGAAGAAAATGTATGGAATGGAGTGCTAGAAGATAAGTCTTGGAATATTGGTTTGGTAAAAGAAATCGGTGTGGATGAAGTAAGAAGAGCGGTAAAAAGTATGAAAAATGGCAAAGCTGTAGGGCCAGATGAGATACCAGTGGAAATATGGAAGTTATTGGGAGAAGATGGATGTCTGTGGCTGACTTTATTCTTCAATAAGTTGTTGCAGGAAGTGGTGATCCCTAGCGAATGGTGCAGTAGTGAACTAGTGCCCACTTTCAAAAACAAAGGTGATGTACAGGACTGCAATAGCTACCGAGGCATAAAGCTCATGTCACATAGTATGAAAGTGTGGGAGAAAGTAATAGAGAAACGCCTGCGAGAGGAGAGTGAGATCACCCAAAACCAGTTCGGTTTTATGCCAGGGCGGGGTACCCACAGATGCCGTATTCGCATTACGCCAACTATGTGAAAAATATAGACGTGCCCATAAAAACCTGCACATGGTGTTTGTGGACCTCGAAAAGGCGTACGATAAAGTACCACGAAAGGTCTTGTGGTGGGCTCTGAAGGAGAAAGGTGTGCCAGTGAAGTATGTAGAGTTAATCCGTGCTATGTACCGGCAATCTCATACGCATGTCCGGTCGGCCGCGGGTAACACCGATGAGTTTAGTGTGGCTGTTGGCTTACACCAAGGGTCGGCTTTAAGCCCGTACCTCTTCCTGTTAGTAATGGATGTTCTGACATCGGATATACAGGATGAGGCACCCTGGTGTATGCTTTTTGCCTACGACATTGTCCTTTTTGGTGAGGATGGAACCGATGTCCAGAGTAGATTGGTGAAGTGGCAACAAAGGCTAGAGAATGTTGGCCTGAAAATTAGCAGAACCAAAACAGAATAACGGTCTCTCTAGTCCCACAGTCATAGCGCTTGATGGTGCTCCTATACCAATCTGCTCCGATTTTAGGTACCTCGGTTCACTACTGCAAAGCGATGGAGAATTAGATCGAGCCGTAAAGCACCGGATTAACGTTGGTTGGATGAAATGGCGGCAGGTTACAGCAACTACATGTGACTCGCGAATGCCCCTTCGATTGAAGGGCAAAATTTATAAGAGCATGATCCGGCCTGCCGTCCTGTATGGATCGGAGAGTTGGCCAGTAAAGGTGACGGATGAAAGACGGTTGCATGTAGCCGAGATGCGAATGTTAAGATGGATGTGTGGTGTGACAAGAATGGATAAGATTAGGAATGAATATATTAGAGGAAGTTTGAGAGTAGCACCAATCATAGAAAAGCTACGAGGAAATCGTTTGTCCTGGTTCGGGCATGTAATGCGTAGGGATGAAAGTAATGTCGTAAGGAAGGTACTAACTATGGAAGTGGATGGCTACAAGGGGAGAGGGAGGCCCAAAATGCGGTGGATGGACTGTGTGAAAGATGACATGGTTAAGAAGGGAGTGAATGTTGAAATGACTGCAACTAGAGATGAATGGAAAAAGAACACATGTTGCGCCGACCCCAAATAATCTTGGGATAAGGGCAGGAGGATGATGATGATGATGAAACGGTTAACCATTTTATCTATAATTATTATGTGAATACATAAATAATTGCATAAATCACACAAATTATGTAACCGAACTGCTGCTATTTTTTTAATTCATGTGCACTCGTTTTTTTAATACATTTTTCGTAGTGATGTGATTCATGGGTTTATGCAATTTGAATCATTGAACTTATTTTATAGCATTGCATAATTCCACTTGAGTTTTATTGTTTTATTCAAGTTAGGCATTTCATATTCGTACATTCCAAATCAAATCAAATAATTTATTTGCATAACACAGGTTACAGAAAGTTCCATTTTAGAATTGATCGGTATTTTGTGAGCTTATGGCTGATTTTGTTAACGTATTAAACTAGATATATGAAAATTGTTTTGTAAACTGAAATCTTTTGGGAAGGAATTATTTTTAAAAATTTCACTAGGGTAGTGAAATTTAAAAAAAAACATACTCTCCTTTTTTGCCAGTTGGGTTAATACACGTAATAAATAGATATAAATCGTGCGCATTAACATGGCACCTGGCTTTTCAAACATAACAATAACAAGTCTCAAATAAAATCCGATAACAAATAACACTGACGGCACAGAAACTCTGTATTTACAAGATTGGCAGCGCGACTGTCACTCCTTTGGTGTTACAAACGTCCTAAGGCCACGGTAACCACTTTCCATCAGGTGGACCGTGTGCTTATCTACCACCTAAGTGGTATAAAAAAGAACTATGAAAGTCAAACGAAAGAAACCGTGCAACGTGCTAGTCTCGTAGTTGCTAGTCTAGGGTTGTTTAAAATAAGAAGATACGCATTTTTTATAAAATGTTTTTTTAAATAAACACCTCAACAAAGTCTAGGGAACAAGATGACCCCAATTATTTTTTTTCATGTAAATCTTGTTTTGCAAATAACTGGCAGCAAATAAATAAAAATAGAATAAAGTAGATTACAGAGTTGTTCGAAATTTAAAAATAAATTTAAATAAGTAATGATTTTCGAATATGGAGGGAAAACTTTTAAAAGTGTTTGATTGTGCAGTTTCTCTGAGGCAAAATAAAAATTATTTTTTTTGATTGTAAATAACGTTTATTATCAAATAATACGTCTTTTACGTATGGTTTGTGCATTTTTGTGACTGTAGTCATCATGTCACGTCGTCATTTAAGTCGCGAAGAGATGTTAAGGGCTGTTGGTATGCTGCAAGCTGGGGACGAACTCAACGCGACGTAGCGGATGCTGTCAACACCCAACCAAGCGTAATTTGCAGATTATGAGCACGCTACAGGTCTACAGGGGATGTTGCCGAACGTCACAGGGGACGAAATAGGGTTACTACCCTGCGACAAGATCGTTTCTTGCAAAATTCCGCAAGGCGGCAACCCACGATTACTGCTCGTCAGTTGGTCGCAGGCCTCCAGTCTCAGCATCAAGTGGTTATTAGCGATCAAACTGTCAGAAGAAGACTACACGAAGCCAATCTTTATGCTAGCAGACCGCTTAGGGTTCCAGCTCTTCGACGTGGAAATCGAGGTCGTCGCTTATTGTGGGCTAACGCACATTTACAGTGGACCGACCATCAATGGGCACGGGTTCTGTTTTCCGACGAATCTTGCTTCGGTTTTCATCCTGATTCGAGAAGAGTGCGTATATGGCGAGTTCCTGGACGTCGGAGTCGTCTCCAGAATCCGCAAGAAGTTCATCCTTACCAAGGTGGAACAATCATGGTATGGGCTGGAATTCGCCTTGGTGGAAGGACCGACCTCGTTTGGGTACGGGGCAATTTGAATGCAAACCAATACATTCAGGAGGTTATACACCCCATGGTAATCCCTCATCGACAGCAGTTCGGTCAAGATTTTATGTTCATGCAAGATAATGCACGGTCACACACCGCGAGGGTAGTGGTCAATGCGTTAAGCGAGCACAATATAACGACGTTGGAATGGCCTGCTCAGTCTCCCGACCTCAATCCCATAGAGCATGCCTGGGATTTGCTTGGGAGAAGAGCTTTCAGTGATTCTTTGGAAAATCTGAACACTGAAGAACAACTTTTTTTACACCTTCGCAGTTTATGGAGCCATATTCCACAGACGATGATTGACAATCTCATACTAAGTATGCCACGCCGTTGTCGAGCTGTTGCTAATGCTTTAGGAGGTCCTACAGATTATTAAAAACGTTTAAAGTACGGTTAATTACTGTATTTCTTACTACCTCGTTATTTTTGTGCCTAATCATAGAAGGTTGTAATACTCAATATTGGCACTATTCAATTCTTTCTTAAAAAAAATAAAAAATTTGGTATGAAAATGTTTTTATTAAAATTAAAATTAAAAACGGTATAAAAATACCCTTCTATTGATATAAAACACTCACTATTACAAGAAAGGGTTTTTAAATAAAAACTAGAAATGTCCTTGTTCCCTAGACTTTGTTGATGTGTGTATATTACCAGATTTGATTAAGCGGTACCACAAAAATATGGCGAAGGGTGCTAGTACACAGAACTACTAGAGCCTGACTCGATTTTTTAGATGCTACTGTTAGTAACTAATAAGTAGCTACGAACGACTAAAGCTGTGCAAGATGAACAATAACTAAATCAGCTAATAATCGAGCTAAATTGTATTCACGAAGGAGAGGCACGTTCGAAGTCGTACTCTCAATAACGTGCCTAATAGTAAAACAATGATAATGCTTTAGTAATGTATTATTAGAGTTAGTCTCAAGTCATGAAGATAACTAGGAATGTTTATTGTGTACCTAACTGAGATTGGCTTCATAATAGTGTCGGGTTTGTCTATAGGCCTTTTAAGCCGCGGCCTAGGGATGGCATAAATTTTTGGCGGATTTCTTTTGTTCGTATCTGATTGTCATAACAAGATTTTTAGGAAAGAAAATAATACCCTGATAGCTGCTTGTATTTTTCAGCGGATGTTCAACAAATCCTGAATCGTGACATGACAGGACGTATGCCTGGGCTTAGTATGGAATGAACACATTCATTCCTTCACTCAGTAAACCTGTCGTCTAGTTTAAACCCACTAAGCCGGATTGACACAAAGATTTTAATCAGGTATTAATTGACTTGGCGACATGACAGTCGGTTGACGTGACCTTACATATGTATGGTGCTAGTTTTATTTCAATATTCGCATTAAATATTATTCTTATGGCTCCAGTGAGAGTACGCTGTAAGTAGACCCACAAACCCTTATTTTATATCACCTGTTGTGTTATCCTCAAAGTAACAGCACTATCAGCCAATTGTTAAAGAGAAACTCCTATTCTCATTCCTGTTTCTATTCCTATCTGCGTATATCACGTTCAGTGGCGATGGGTGAACATTTTCAAAAGAAAAGAGGTTAAAATGTCATATCTCTTATAGAACGAACATACCAATTTTCTATGGAATTCTGGAAGTTTCAATTTCAGACACTGAGTTTCATGTACCTATGTAGGTACTGAATTTCATCTATACCACGTATTCCCATTGCAGAGTAAGTCAGCAGAAGTCAGGTTATAGGGACCCTTCGTCACAGATCAAGTTTATTATACTATAATGAATCATGAAATAACTTCTATGTATAGGTAACTAGACTGGATGACGAAATAAAAAAAAATGGTATCGCGAAAGTCCACAACGCGATCACTTTATGTGCCCCCACAGGTAGCAAATTATAAACAGATACGCTATGCACAGATAGGTGTCAAAATTCATTTATTTAGATTCGAAATTCAAATATTCCCGCCACACTCAAAAACCGTGAGCATTCCGCATTTTGCTGCGCACACGGCAGATGCTGATTTCGTGCCCTACATTTACCCAGCAAAAGTTTCTTGACATCTCTTGTCAAGAAGATTTTTTCTTGGCATTTTGCTTTGCGCATAGCAAACATGCTGCTTTGGAGAGTGCTTTTTCTGAACATCTTGTCTAGTATACAGAGACGTCATTGGAATCTTGTAGTGGCGACTGACCTTGTGGTTGGTGATTGCAGGCACCGCGGCGCTCTGCGGCGGCACGGACTGCACGGGGCGCGCCGGCTTGGCGGCCGCGCGCTGCAGCGTGGCGCGCTTCACCGACACCATCAGCCACACGTCTTCTACTCGTTGCGCCACCTGTCAACAATACCAATATGACACCTGGAAACACAGCTTAGGTATAGGTACAAGTGGGGTACAGTGAAGTCTGCTTGACTGTTTATTCGCAGTGGACGCAAAATATACTGAATGGATATTGATGCTGTTTTTTTAAACTATAGGCTCGCCCTCTATATTACGTGGGACTGAAATTCATAGTATTTTTTTAAATGGCGAAATGTTGGCTCTCTCTGCCTACCCCTTCGGGAATTTACAGGCGTGGTATGTATGTTTTTTTATAGGTTTACGCAGTTGAAGCCCCGGGCATAGGCTAGTTAGATTATAAAAAGATAATCGCGCGTTCCCAAGACTCACACGATACACTGACCTTCAATGTAATTGAGTATAACTTGAATAAAAATCTGGTTGATTGAGTAACAAGAGTGCAGAATTTAAAAACCTCAAGATTTTATTATATGATTATTTCTTTGAGCTCCATTTCATAAATTTAATCCCCATTTATCCTTAAGTCATGAAGGCAAGAAGGAGCTTTACATATACGCGAAAGTACAAAACGAATGCCTGGATTTAGAAATACCTAATGTTGTCCAAAGGATGACGACTCAAATGCAAATGTGGGCAGCAACAAGTAAAATGCAAATTGATTACAAAACCCAGATTTCATGAAATAATACTCAGAGATATTATTGCTCATCGTTTACTACACCTTTGACTTCTCGGATTGCAGAATCTAATATTGACGTGACATAACACCTAATAAACTATATAAGATAACCTAATTTACTATTACATCACATTAAAACATCTGACTTTGGCAGAGAGTATGTTACCAAAATATGTAAATAAAAACAGAATATTATATCAAAGACCTAAGACTGTTTACATAATATTATGTATAAAGTATGGAAATGTTGCCCCTGTGGTGTGGTGGTAGAGAGTTCGACTCCTAACACAATATGTAGGAGGACGCGGGTTCGATTTCTGCTCAGTGTAAATATTAGTATGCATGGTTATGTGTATTTGCATGTATATGGGTGTAATATGTGTTTACATTTTTGTTACAAATACATACATACATATAAGCACGCTCTTATCCCTTGAGGGTTAGGCAAAGGTGAATTTACACCCACATTTCACCAATCATCGAAGTCGGTCCCACGTAGTAGTAGGTGAGTACCAAAAATGTATTGAAGTTCATTTTAAAACTCAAATTACAAGTTATGTTTAGTTTAGGTCTAGATTGCGCTATGTAATTTGTTGTTATTATTAACATTTAAGAGAATTCGGCATTCTTATGCAGATGCTAATATTGTTTTTTTTTTCGTTTTTGTCAGTATTTCATCCCATAATCTATAACTTAGTACCATCCTTGATTATTAATAAGGTCTAAATTACATAATAAATATTAGCATTACATATCAATTAATTACATTAATTACTATGCAACACTAATGTTGAAGCAAATATCAAGTTTATAGACTTAAATAAAATAAATACAGTTCACAAGATCATTAAGATTGAATTTAATAGATATCTTCTTTATGTACCTGTGTGACAAGCGCCCTGGTCTCCTGCGTGGCGGAGTGCATGAGCATGTCCCGGAACTGGTCGGGACCTGACAGGCCAAAACTCTGGGCATCTTCGATCAATTTGTCCACTGCTACCAACCCGCCCTCGCTAGCGAGAAGTTCCACTCCAGTTGCACACCAGTCGTTTGCCTACCAACAAAACCATGTTATTCCACACCTCCAAATCACATAGATGACAGCTCACGATTGGGTTTGACCAATCAAGGACACTTTCTTTATTGTAGACTTTCTTCTGTTAGGCTATAAACTAGATATCTACCGTTTTTTGGAAGAGTCTTTATGAATTGTTGGCTGTTATAATAAAGTTAGAATGCGTTTCAAACTGCTTTCTCCACACGACTAAAGTGGCGTCACGTTAAGCTCACATGAAATTAATTTTTTTTAATTTTTGAAGTTAATTTGACAGCTGTTAGCTGCTTAAAAAATAAAAATTAACCTAAATTTTACGTAAGTATAGTAGTAGATAAAAACAAACAAGTCACAATTTCTGATTGAATAAAAAAATCAAATACAGATTATTAAAAATAATTCCACGCGTAAAGAAAAAATCAAAACATAATTTGTCAAGATCCAAAAACTTGGATTAATTAAAAATCAGTTTAAACTGGAAAAAAATAGTGTAAAAAGAATAAATCGCTCGATAAGATAGAATCTCATTTCTATAAATTCATTCTAGTTGTTCCCAAAAAATATAAAAGACTGAATTATTTCTGAGATATATTTGTACAGCAAAATATTATGTATTGTGTTTGAATATTTTTATTTTACTACAAATCTAACGTTTCTTTAAATCTTTTATCTTCTAACCGTTTACAATTCTCGACACAATACAATTTTATCACGAAAAAGTGTCAAGCATTAAAAACAGAGATAAAGTAAAAGTGTACCTTATCTATTCTGTCCATAAGCTCCCTGGCTTTTGTCAAAAGTAGATTTCGTTTCTGTATCTTATCTATGAGCAGCGCACTAGTTCTTCGCAGTTCTTCACATTTTGACTCGATGTGATCCACTGAACTTAACGGATCTTTCATTAACGTTTCTCCTGTAAATAAATTATAATTTTAAATACTTTGCTACGTTACAATTTGAGTCAAGGATAACAAACGTAAAATATGTAAATACATTTACATGAATTATTAAAATTTAATCGTACCTACCTATAAACAACTTAGTTAGGTGCATGATTTTTAGATATGTAATGAAAAAAAATATCACAAAGTATATAAATGAAATTATAAACGTTTAAAAATTCAAACTTGGAAGAATCTTTTTTTTTTCATATAAATACAGCCAATCAGTGTACACGTACCGTCCTCGATAACTGAGGTCGCAGTTCCAAGGTCACAGTTACACAGCTTTTCAAAATCACTCGCTTCTTGTAAAAGACTGTCCACCCTGATTGCCGTTTCACCGACTTCGGTCATATCGCATGCCAACTTCAGATGGTTATCTAGAGTTGCCTGCAAGAATTTAAAAAGATTTTATAAAGTTCAAGTACATTTAATTAACTATTTACGTAGGTAATACAAGTTCCTAAATATGTATAATTAATTAATTATGCATGTAAAAGTACTTCAATTTATAAATTAAATGTTCTAATTTTACATTAGTATATATTAAGTTTATGGTTCTAATTCATAAATACAGCAATAATTTTGTTCATTTAAAAAAAAGAAGTAAAGAGGTCCTGTACCAAAGTATTAATGAACTTCATAACCAACCTACATACTTTTACCTATATTAAAAAAAAGATCGTGAACATGAATAAAAATAATTAATGTCATTGTAATAAACATTATGATATAACCTCAATCCTTAATTTACGGATCTAGTAAAATATAATATTAATCTATGATATACATTAGAGTCGATCTCGAGTCTTCGTTTTTGTTTGAACTCAATGTAATATACAAACAATAAAAGTTATGGCTATGGAAATAGTGTGCAACTTTCGCAAATGCAGAAAATCATTATCAAGTCAAGCTTGGGTAACGACATGTTCGCATGCGTTCTGCGTGGAACATGGAAAACGAGAATTTAAAAGAACGGCAGAAAATTCTCTGACTTGTCCAGCTTGTGGTGCTGAACTGCGAGATAAGTTTGATGTTATTCAAGCAGATCTTAAACCTAATGAGACTTTCAAATCAATAGTTCTCGCAGGTATGAGGCCTGACACAATTATGGACATTGCTATGCGAGCCATGTCTTTCTGGGCTTACCAAGTGGAACAGGAAACTTTGTTCCAAGAGAGTGTTGCGAAACATGCCAGAGAAAAACTTCAGTGTATGGAAGAAATAAATACGTTAAATCTACAGAAATTAAAAGCTGAATTAGAGACTTGCAAACGTAAAATAAATACGTTACAAACCGAATGCAGCAAGAGGAGTAAACAAGCCGAGGATATGAAGGCACGCCTAGAAGAAAAGTCTAGAAAAATACAGAAGTTGACCTTTCAATTGGATGCACAAAGGAGGAAAGACATTCGGAGTTTCGATGGAATTGAAAATCAAGAGAAGTGCATGGATATATCTGACTTAGTGGCAAACAGGGCGCCTTCTGATTTTGTATTTCGACCCGCGAAAGATAACGACGATTCGCATCGAGTTTGCTCGCCGAAGACACCAATGTTTGACTTCCGAAATCGAAACAAGCAGCCTTCACATTTTCACTTCAGACCGGTAAAGTCCTAACAATAAGTACATTGTCTTTATACCAACAGCCGTGTGATCTAAGTTTTGAAATTACGCGCCATTTAGTGGGCCGGGTATTAAATTGTATATTATATATGAGAGATATAGATGGCGCAATTATTTTCCATTTGAAATATTTTTATCATAGTTGTTAATTTGTAAGTAGATTAAGCAATAAATACCTGCATCTGTTTAAAATTTAATAAAAATGTTCTGAATTTCAACCAGTGGTTTAGCTTCGTGGAATGTTTTTGCCAGGAATTGTCAAATTGTTTCTCAGTCTCGTCCAGTTGCACCAGTAACCTACATACAACGTATAAAGATTAAAAACATCATTTATAATGAGTAGCAACGTATGACTACTTCACCCCGTTTAGGTAACAAAATAACTTGCTCTTACATAAAGGCACCTATTCACTCCCTAATTTTATATTTTATGTAAATTTATTAAAATTAACAAAATAAAATTGCAATATTTTTTTATTGGGTTTTTTAACTATTTCCTTAATTCCTTATAATACATTTATATGTTTGTGCCTGTTGTTGTAGATGTCACATCAACTCTGCTTGAGAATCAATATTAATGTATCTTTTTTTTATTTTGACTGTACAATTTCATATAGCAGAACAATCTCTTCACCAAATAACTTTTCACAACACCCTGACATTGGCAAGTTGTGGTAACATACAGAAGCCATGCAATAAGAATTGATTGATTGAAGGTACCTATTAAAATAACCTATTGAAAAACAACTTCGGGTACCTAGTATTAAGAGTTACATAGATAGATAGATATTTCTTTATGTATAAAGTATGACATGGTTCTTGAAACTTGAAATGTACTTCAAGTGCTATAATTATTATATACCTATACTCCATATCTGATCTGGTCCTTACTATAATCAAATTAGGTAAATATCAGATATGTCTCAACGCGCGCCGTTGCCGCCGCGGCCTGTTTCAACTAGTGACAGGCGGCTCCACTCGTCACCCCCAGGCCCACGCTCATAGGGAACGGAGGTCATTCTGCGACCTCCGACGTCAGAGATGACCTCCACTCATCGCGGGGCTGTGCGGTTAGTGAGTCTGCCCCGTTCCCGCTCAGCCGTCTCCTTCACGAGCATTACTTGACCGCAGGGACATTACTCTAGTTTGTCATTAGTGAGTTTTACATCAGGATAAAAGGCCAAGAATTGGTTCTGTTATGCATACTTATTTACAACTCATAGTCACATACGATCGAAAATCCCCACATATACCACCGGAGCCGGTGGGAAAGGTTATGTCGGACTCGAACCGATTAAAACGCACGGCGCCTGTGGGTCGTTTTTGGTTGCCGAAGGTGAGGTTAACAGGCATATCCCTCCCACCCTGGCCGACCCAGGGCCATCTCTCTCGATCTGGCCCTCTCCTCGGATGTGGGGGCCACAGAGTCCCAGGGGTAGTCTAATCTAAGCATAATTAGTTATCAATAGATTTTTTTAATAATCTAAAACATTAAAGTCACCTCTCAACCGCCGCGACGTGGCTGATAATATTATAAGTAAGATTTGGTTTCCGCACTTGCGCCAGTAATTCTTCACCTTGTGTTGTCGCCGACGCTAGATCGGTCTTTAAAGCATTATACCTGAAATGAACAAAACATCAAAAGTTATTTAATTATGTAGGTACTTAGGATATTGGCCAAATACAAGAGAGTATCTGTTAATCATTTAAAAGATTATACATGATGGTAATTTAATTAGTAGAATGATTGAAGGTATTGAAGCAGACTATGATAGCATCCAAATGTTTGAAAAACAACATCCTAATTTTACATTTTCCATATATATTATTATATACTTAATCACTTGATCTCGGTATTGATGGCCTCTGTAGAGCAGCAATAGATGTTCTACTACTAATATCGGAGGAGGAGGTTTCGATTCAAGCTCAGTGGAAAATTAGTATGCATGAGTGTGTCTATTTTCAATGGCCTGGATGTCTCTATTTATAATATACATATACAAAAAATATTAATTCGGCACATCAAGGCGACTGGTGACACTCGTTCCGGGTCGTTCACTGGAGCAAAGGCTGACCATCATCGCCATCCAGGTTCGTGGCAACGCAGCAAGTGTGATGGGCACTTTTGCACCGGTAGCGATTTTGCCATTTTGTATAATTTGTCATTTATTTATATGAAGTTATTTACATAAAATCACGCCTGTGTCGCCGAAGGGTCAGGCAGAGGTGAATTAACACCCACATTTCACCAATCATTGAATTCGATCCCACGTAATAAGGGGTGAGCCTATTGCCGTCTTACGGGCACTATTGTTGACTCAAGCCATGCATCTGAAGCTAAGTCTGGGCTGTATATAATTGTTTTAACCCTGAAAAAAAAAAATTTAAACTATATTTTGCTTGGCTTACCTAGTTTCCTGACAGTCTAATAATTCTTTGGTTTGTGTAGGGTCGTTCCCCATATCGCAGTCTACAATTTCATGCATAAACTCATCTAATTTACTTGAGATCTCCTTCATCAGAGTTGAAAATTTTTCCAACGCCTGAAATAAAACACGAGGCAATGTAAATCACAAACTTTACAAATTTATTTCTGAATATAGTTTAGAATAAGTAGTAAGTTTTAGAAATACGGGTACAGGATGTTTCTTATATAACAACAAAAAAAGTTCTTCAGATGACTTCATGAGTTTTGTGTAAAATTTTCAAAAATTTTCGAAAATTTTACACGAAACTCAACCACTACAGGTACTTCGTTACTTATACCCAACCTACTACTACTACCCATTATCAAATTGGTTGGCACACACGATATACTCAGCCAGGTAATTGTTCTCAGTATTTCACAAAGGCGATCAGCACATTATGAAATTACCTTTAACTCCACACAAAGTTCAGTGCGCAAGGATAGACATCATAGAACAATTCACCATGGTGAACGTCATTTTCACTTGAATAAAGAGCGGAAGACTTCAATAGTGCGATTCAGGACTTTGTGCTTCATAAAACACAAAATAGAAAATAGTATGACTGTAAAGTCATCTATTTGAGCAAGGAAGTAAATACAGGTTCTAATGTTACTCCCCGGGGAACTATCTTGATAGGTCTGGAGTCAGCCGGGGTGCGAGGGAGTTGACAGTGGCAATCTCACCTCCGACATATGAGTCCGACATAATCAACCCCGTTGGGTCCAGCTGGGGATATCCGTGAAGATTTCCGCACTTCAAAAAGATTTTAAAATTACAGACAGTGTGAAAAATTACTTACTATCCGTTGCTGGATCCATTCAGCGTGTAAATACTGAAGTTCTCCCCCAAGATCCGGTGTCAGCTGTGACCTGTCGAAGTGTTCGTGTAACTCTTCGACAGACGAACATACTAGCACCCTGAACCGGAATTCTTCTTTGAATAGCTTACTACTGACTTCCGACAGAGCTTTTTGTAGGAAGCTTGCTGGTCGCAGAACAAATACCGTGTGAATAATTCCCGGGAAAAATTCCTGAAAATTAAAGACAATTTATTCATATAAATATTTCTGAGATGTAATGAAGGAAATAATTTCCTATTCAAAAGGAGTTCAACAAAATGAGAGTGAATTTCAATTGTGCCTACTCAATCAAAGTCTCCCATGCAAAATGGAATCTTACGGAAACGTGTTTCTATAGGTCTCAGTAAATAAAGATGTCTGGTCAAGTCGATAAAGTCCCTTTTACGCGTCTTTTTCTATGCTAACTTTTAAATCATAACTATTTTCCCTGTGATTTAGATGTTTTTTATCGAAGGTACCTACTATTGCATTTCTAAAGAAAGAATAGGATTTTTAAGAGCCAAGTGCTCGAGAGCCCCCAAGCCGGTGGAAGAGGTTATGTCGGACTCGAACCGACCAAAACGCACGCTGCCCGTGGGTCGTTTTTGGTTGCCGAAGGTGAGGTTGACAGGCATATCCCTCGCAGCGGTACATACTCTGTGATAGCGACGCGTACAAAGAACTTCATAGTATGCCATACAAGACTGATGTCTGGTAATGATTTGCCGGGCTAGGCTGAGCTTCGAAGAGGCTAGTCCCCGCTAAGTCTCGTGGAAATTCAGCTAGCATAATACTTCAAATCAATCGTAATTAAATTTAAATAGTTTCTTATACTTACGGAGATTCTTAATAATACTGTTTTCACGGAGTTCCACCGGTCTTTTCTTCGATCTATAATTATGTGGAAGCCCATATCTGCTTCCAGTAATCTGAAATAAGAGAAAAGTAAACTCATTAGATGCTAATATTACTATCTATCGCTTAATTAGCACTTATCGTGCATTAGTTATCAACCCATTATGGATTCAGTCGGGTATCGATCGATTTGTAACAATACTTTAGTAATCCATCGGCTGTGACAAACCCGTTGATATGGATATTTTATCAGTTATTAGTTCCCAGTATTTGAGTGCAGCAATTAGAGCAGAGGAAAAATATATTGTAACTAAAAAGCTTGTTACATTACACATTATGATAGGAAAAAGCTTGAGTTTGAGATTAAAGGTTCAGCCACGCTGAATATCATCTTCAAAACTTACAATTCTTGAAATAAGCACAACAATGGATAAATTTTTTAATTTTAATTTCATTTGTAAACTTAAGAATTTAGAATAGTGTTTTTTTTTATATCACTTAGGTGGCAGACAAGCACACGGCCCACCTGCTGGCAAGTGGTTATCGTGGCCTATGGACGTGTACAACACCAAGGGAGTCAGATTCGCGCTGCCAACCCTGTAAGTACAGAGAGTTTCTGTGTCGTCAGTGTAAAAGACAAAGCAAGACAAGCTTTTGGTCTTCCCACTGACGGCACAAAAACTATTCAGTGGGCTCTGGCTACCCTACTCACTGCCGGGAACACAACACGAGGTTATTATGGCTGCTGTATAATGGTTTCCGGCAGAGTAGAATTAGGGTCACCCTATCTCTTCCCATGCGGTGTCGTACAAGGCGACTAACTAATGGATGGGGCTGTTTAACATCAGACAGATATATACAGCCCAGACTCAGCCTCAGATGCATGGCTCGAGTCAACAATAGTGCCCGGAATACGGCAATAGGCTCACCCCCTATTACGTGGGACCAAATACAATTATTGATGAAAAGTGGGTGTTAATTCACCTCTGCCTAACCCTCCAGGGATAAAGGCGTGATTATATGTATGAATGTATGTATAATGCAGCAATGATGCCAATAGTTTAGTATAGTACTCTTCCAAAAATAATATAACAACTACGATTAGTTTTTTAAAGCAATACTTACGAGGGCACTGAGGTGAGGTAGAGTAGTAGCCTGCGATACTCGCTCGGCGTGACGAGGTGGAAGTTATTGTTATCGGGAAACGTGATGAGGGGCCGATGATCCTTGGCCAGTCCACCAGTCGCCAGAGCATACTGCGGTAACAGTAGCTCGCTAACGTTGCGCCCTTCGTCGCCATCGCCACCGCAGCCGTCGCACTCTGCTTCTGTGAACACAGAATGATGAACATTAGTACAATTGAGAACGACAACACCATGAAAGGAATTACACTACAAAACTATTGTTAGTACTTCCAGGCGATAGGAAAAAAAGTGACCGTGTGTTCTTATTGACAGGTTCTTGTCACGTAGGCATTACCTAATGACTGGTTATAAATATAAAGTAAAGGAAAAAGCATTAATATTCTATTGTTACTATTGTTACTTTTCACTTGTGACCTATATGAAAAAAGATATTTGATTTAATGATTGAGACTATTAGTCTCATGATCTTTATTCTCTAATCATTATCTTTTTTAATCAACATGATTGCGTTGCCTAGACCTTTAAGGTGAACCTCTGTAGAGTGTAGTGCGACAATATTACCTCTAATGGGGAGCCATGTATACATATATAGGTTAGGTGGTTAGGGAATATACGTAGATTCACCAAGTGTGAATTAGTTCTCAAATTAGGTGACTACTAAGTTTAATTATTCAATCAATCTATCAGTTTCGACGACGCTTTGATCCACAGTATCCGGATATCCGGTCATTAATTATGTTATTTTCTCATTTCTAAGACCATGTTTTCGAATAGGCCTTGATTTTGAATTGATTCAGTGTGTTTATTTATTATACAGGTAACAAACTTCTAAGCCGCTTAACAGCTTACACGTGTACACTCATCTAATGCATGTCCATCATCAATCTATACCGCTGTTAATTACCTACAAACAAAATTGTTCGACGACTACCGATGAAGCAAAGACAAGAAAATAAAGTAACCCAAAATGTATCCTTTGGTTTAGAAGGGATATTCAATGACGATTAATGTTTCGGACAGATATCCCAGTCAATAGCTAGAGGTGATCAGATCGTGGGTATAGGCAAGTTATAATCTAATATTGTTAGTCGATAATACCGATAACAATGAGCTTGTCCGTAAAACATTTGACAGAACAATACGTGTGAAATTCTATAAACTATTTTATGAGAAACTACATAACAATTGTATTTGTGAATGGAAAACGCCACTGATATTACTAAACTAGACGAAATACTGCACTTTACCACAGTATTAGGGCCGGTGCACATTATCGGTATCGGCGAATAAAAAGGTTCTTATTTTTCGAACAAGAATAGGCCTTATCACTGTCGTCATAGCATTGAAATTTCTACGCGGTGGCGCGCCCAGCGCGCCTCCCCGTTTCCAGGGTCGAGTTGGGGACTCTTTAGTCCCCACACCCGAGACGAGGGCCAGATCGTGAGAGATGGCCCTGGGTCGGCCGTGTGAGGGATATGCCTGTCAACCTCACCTTCGGCAACCAAAACGACCCACAGGCGGCGTGCGTTTTAGTCGGTTCGAGCCCAACATAACCTCCTCCACCGGCTCCGGTGGGGAGGTATCCGTGGGGATTTTGCGCACGTAAAAAAAAAAGCATTGAAATTTCTATAAAGATCATCAACGATCATTAGTGTCGGCAGCGGTATGATGAACATTTCAATTTTTATTTTATGGCGATAGTGATAAGACCTTTACTTATTCGACAAATAAAAATCCTAAGTCTCTTAATGCCAATAATATGCGCCGCCCCTTACTGTCTAAGCCTACCAATAGTTCCGAGTCCTTTGCGCACAAACACTCAGTGAAGGCTCATGGTTGTCACAATAAAAGGTACTTTAATTTAGTGTATATGGTCACCTTCCTACTACATCATCAAAACAGCACTGTATTAAAGGATTACCATCCAAATGGAACGTGCTTGCAAAATTTCATCAACATTGGTGGACGATATCTGCTCCAAAATTGAGTTGCAAGGTTTGACCCGAACAAAAATAGTTACATACAAACATACATGAAATACATTGCAAGTTAATAAAAAGCTTATAAAAAGATTCCCACAAATTAAGAACGTGCCTCCTTTTTGAGGTCGGTTAATAAGGTTTAATGTCAGCAACACATCCCTTCAGATTAGAGAGCGCAAACTAAGTGAGTTTACGCTCGCCGACCCCGCCGCTCGCTTCCCCTGTACCCCTCATAGTTGTCACGCGCAAGTACCGAGTCGAACGACTGTGACTTTAATATATACTGCTTGATACGGTTTGTCAACTAAACGATACAGTAAATAGTATTTATTACACATATGCCGATACTATACTCAATGCAATGACCCATACCTAATATACTGTAAAAGTCACATACTGTACATAAACAACAGCGTCTGCAATCTGCATTTACGAGTAACAAAAACAGCTATTAAATAAAATACTGTCTTTAAAGATTAATTACTGTTTAGTTCTTACTGACTGACTATTAACTCCATTTGTGTATGTTTTCACAAGGTTTTCTTGTTACAATAACTTCATCACATTTTCCATTTAGTCCGCCAATTAACGGTATAGATGGTAAGAAGTTAGGGTGAAGTCCAGGTCTTTGGAATTAATACTGGCTCCCCATCAAGAGCTTCGGAGTCAACTTCACTAATCAACCGGTAGGTGTGGATGCCTGCTGATTGAATGACAAGGACGCTTTCTTCTCGAGATTCATGCTCTCGTAAAAATCAAGATAAATAATTAAGTAAGGAATTGAAATTACAAATTTTGGATTCAACTGGGATTGCTGCTCTGATGATGAGGATGACGAAATAATATCATTAACATTTATCCTCACTGGAATAATTAAAACCATACCTTACTTTAGAAGTTTTTATAGGTACCGACATCACCTACTACAGGATACACCACAGACTATTGGCTGGACAGTATGCAATTCTATAGGATACCGCTGCGCCGCGCCGCGCCGTTTTTTTCGAAAGAAACCCTCTAAAGACTCTAAAGTGGCAGTGGAAATGTAATCCATATAAAAGTCAAAAGTCTATAGAGAAGAAAAATGTACCACCAAATTGTTGTCTTGTAGTAGGTATGCCTGAATTAGTTTTTTCACCTATGGCTTCTCCTTAGTTTCAAATTATACATCTTACATTAGAGCTGCGACCGATCATGACCTTGAGGCTATATAATTATTAACTAGGAAAAAACCTCTTATGCAAGCCACTTAAACCGGTCGTGGAATACATAGGTGAACAGAAAATAATTACTAGATACTTATCGCTACACGCTATAATTATTAGGTACATTTAGTTATCGAGACTACAGTCAGTAATTATGTATTGATCTCCAAAACATTAGAGAAAAACATAACCCTTCCTGGTATTGTGCAGTCGGGAAAAAGTAAATAACAACTACCTACTGTTCACAGAACTACTAGTAGTAGAACAAACAGTTCTTTTCCAATCTTCACAACCAATGTGGCAACACTGGCAACTTATGAATCATCTCATATTAAACGAGTCCGTAGGGTACTAACGAGAAAACAGCGTTAACGAGGTAACTTCGTGGATTTGTTATATACTTTTAATCTCAGGCAGACAAGTTGTGGAAAAGCTCGCGTCATTAGAGTTTCGAGCTTGTTTGCGTTAATTATTAAATAGGTAATCTAGAAAGGGGATTGGGTAACTGTGTATGGACTAGTGGTGTCATATATTTTTTCCGCGGCTAGCAATAATTTAGATACTTACCATTTCATTGTAGGTACTGTGTCAAACAAACGTATGATTATAATTATTATATCAGAGCCGTAGTGTGTAATGTACAAAGTTTGTTCATTATGTAGCGGGTAGAGAAAACAAAACGCAAAGGCGGGAAAAAACTAATGTACTAGCTCGTTATAGATATCAAAAAGTAAATCGTTTGACAAACAAAGAAGTCTGTTGATAAATACAATCAGTCTACGTTCTCTGCATTATGTATAATTCCATAAAACAAAGAAAAGTAAATAATTGTTAGTTATTAACCTTTAATGCCGAAAGTAACTTTGGACGTTTGAATGGATTACAAACATTTCTTTTCGACGAAAATTGTTGTACAAGTAATCTGTATATACCTAGTAGGTACGTAACAAAGGCGCGATCGCGTGATGTCGTACAGTTTATTTTATAGGACAGAATAAAACTAGAAAATTAGAGGACTTATAATAGCAATAATAGTAATAAGCATCTTGATGCTTATTCGAAAAATGTACTAATGTATTAATTTCGCGAATCAGCTGAAGTTTCTATACTATTTTACTGCCTCATAATGTGTATAAATTAGGAGTAAGTGGGTACAATGACTTGGGTTTCTTGTCGCAATCATGGCTGATAACATCAAGGAAGTTATATTAATTTAAGCATAAGAATAGCTTAAGGTTCAAGGTCAAAGCATTTGCTTGCAAACAAACAAATTGAAACACGCATAATCGTTAGTTTACCTTTAAATTTAGTGCCTCCCAAATAAGAAATACGAACTTTCTTTATATTGGGCATTAGATTGGGCCAAAACATGCCACATTCTTTGTTTAGGTAAATATAGAATACGGATTATACAGTTTATTACAGGGTTTTAGTTTAGACGGTAGTTTAAGAAAACAAAAATGTGCATATGTCATTATTATTCATGTAAAAAATAACAGAATGTAGATTTGTGACTAACTTTTTGAATTTCTTTTTTAAATTTTGATAAGATCATCGATCATGTCGAGTGTATTTAATGTAAGTTCTTGAAAAGAAGAACCTCTTACTATATTACCCACTTCGTGATTGTATAAATTATATTATCCATCGAGACACCTAAATTTATTATTACTATTACTCAAATTTACTACTAACAGTAACTATATTTTATCACTACTTTATAGCCGCAAATTCTTGAGAATTTGCACGACTTCCGTACACGTTCTTCATTCCAAAAGGGCGCTTGCTTAGCTTCCCTTCCACTGTAAAGTAAATTTAAATTGAACCTTGGAAAATGTAACAGCTCTACCGATAAAGTTCTATCTTTTATATATCCGTAGCTATTTGACAAGTTACATCTATAGGTCAACAACACAGAAAAATGTCTGTAGTATTGCACAAACCAACATCTGGGCGGGCTGTAAAATAATCCATAAGTACATTGAGTTTTATCGTCATTTTCTAGAACACTGTTGCTGGTATAAAATGCAGGAGCAAAAGTAGAGTAGGTATTCCCTTTGTTTCACAAATTTCTGAGGTTGTGTTAACTGATTAATTATATATAATAATAATAATAAACTTTATTTCACACAAAAAGTAACACGATTAAGCACTTATGTGCTTAATCATGTAACTTTTTCTGTGAAATAAAGTAAACCATTATTGGTTTGCCGCCATTTTAGAATTTACATAAACACCTCAACAAAGTCTAGGGAACAAGATGACCCCAATTATTTTTTTTCGTGTAAATCTTGTTTTGCAAATAACTGGCAGCAAATAAATAAAAATAGAATAAAGTAGATTACAGAGTTGTTCGAAATTTAAAAATAAATTTAAATAAGTAATGATTTTCGAATATGGAGGGAAAACTTTTAAAAGTGTTTGATTGTGCAGTTTCTCTGAGGCAAAATAAAAATTATTTTTTTTGATTGTAAATAACGTTTATTATCAATAATACGTCTTTTACGTATGGTTTGTGCATTTTTGTGACTGTAGTCATCATGTCACGTCGTCATTTAAGTCGCGATGAGATGTTAAGGGCTTTTGGTATGCTGCAAGCTGGACGAACTCAACGCGACGTAGTGGATGCTGTCAACACCCAACCAAGCGTAATTTGCAGATTATGGGCACGCTACAGGTCTACAGGGGATGTTGCCGAACATCACAGGGGACGAAATAGGGTTACTACCCCGCGACAAGATCGTTTCTTGCAAAATTCCGCAAGGCGGCAACCCACGATTACTGCTCGTCAGTTGGTCGCAGGCCTCCAGTCTCAGCATCAAGTGGTTATTAGCGATCAAACTGTCAGAACAAGACTACACGAAGCCAATCTTTATGCTCGCAGACCGCTTAGGGTTCCAGCTCTTCGACGTGGAAATCGAGGTCGTCGCTTATTGTGGGCTAACGCACATTTACAGTGGACCGACCATCAATGGGCACGGGTTCTGTTTTCCGACGAATCTTGCTTCGGTTTTCATCCTGATTCGAGAAGAGTGCGTATATGGCGAGTTCCTGGACGTCGGAGTCGTCTCCAGAATCCGCAAGAAGTTCATCCTTACCAAGGTGGAACAATCATGGTATGGGCTGGAATTCGCCTTGGTGGAAGGACCGACCTCGTTTGGATACGGGGCAATTTGAATGCAAACCAATACATTCAGGAGGTTATACACCCCATGGTAATCCCTCATCGACAGCAGTTCGGTTAAGATTTTAGGTTCATGCAAGATAATGCACGGTCACACACCGCGAGGGTAGTGGTCAATGCGTTAAGCGAGCACAATATGACGACGTTGGAATGGCCTGCTCAGTCTGCCGACCTCAATCCCATAGAGCATGCCTGGGATTTGCTTGGGAGAAGAGCCTTCAGTGATTCTTTGGAAAATCTGAACACTGAAGAACAACTTTTTTTACACCTTCGCAGTGTATGGAGCCATATTCCACAGACGATGATTGACAATCTCATACTAAGTATGCCACGCCGTTGTCGAGCTGTTGCTAATGCTTTAGGAGGATCCTACAGATTATTAAAAACGTTTAAAATACGGTTAATTACTGTATTTCTTACTACCTCGTTGTTTTTGTGCCTAATCATAGAAGGTTGTAATACTCAATATTGGCACTATTCAATTCTTTCTTAAAAAAAAAAAAAAATTGTATGAAAATGTTTTTATTAAAATTGAAATTAAAAACGGTATTAAAATACACTTCTATTGATATAAAACACTTACTATTACAAGAAAGGGTTTTTAAATAAAAACTAGAAATGTCCTTGTTCCCTAGACTTCGTTGATGTGTGTATTTATATATTTAGAATTTACTTCCTATTCCGTTGCATTTCATTGTTTTACAAGTTTTAATAGATGTCTGTAACGCTGTTTTAAGTATTAATATGCTACTTTTCATAAATCTTTTTGGTAATTGACCAAATCTTTAAGCTAAATGACTTCATCAAAAAAAAGTAGGTGGGTACTTATATGTGCATAATATACTCAAGGGTAAGAAAGTTTTGACCTTTTATTTCGTGCAGAAATAGAAAAATTCGAACTTACCAGCGGCAGCGCAGAGGTTCGTAAATTTGTTCGTCGGTAATATACACGAGGCAAGAATAGAATACAAAATAATATTGACATATAAATCATAAACGTATAATATTATGTTTAATGATGATAATAATTTACATGAGATAGTTCGCACGCTTCGCTGATTCGCGCTAATAAACGTCTCTTAATCTTACGCCCATGGTTTTGCTACTAACTTATATTTTGAATGTGTTATATATATTTTTTTTTTTACGTGCGCAAAATCCCCACGGATACCTCCCCACCGGAGCCGGTGGAGGAGGTTATGTCGGACACGAACCGACTAAAACGCACGCCGCCTGTGGGTCGTTTTGGTTGCCGAAGGTGAGGTTGACAGGCATATCCCTCGCACCCCGGCAGACCCAGGGCCATCTCTCACGATCTGGCCCTCTTCTCGGGTGTGGGGACTACAGAGTCCCCAACTCGTCCCCGGAAACGGGGAGGCGCGCCACCGCCGCGGCCTGCTTCTGCCAGGGTGACAGGCGGCTTCACCTGTCACCCCCAGGCCGGCGCTCATGGGGGGCGGAGGTCGTTCATCGACCTCCAACGCCCGAGTTGCCTTCGTACGCGGGCAGCTTGTCTTGCGATCCTTCGTCGCTCCCGCTGCCGCTCCCGCCCCGCCTCCTCCTTCACGAGCATTACTTGCTCGCAGAAGGAGGCGCCGGCCGCCCACGCATCCGCGCAGCGAACCATCGCCGCGAGCAAGGTGGAGAGCGTGAGAACCCTCACTCCCAGGGCCGCCACAAGCTCCCGCCTCGGCGTCTCCCACGCCGGACACTCGGTGAGCGTGTGCGGACCTGAGTCCTCGCTCGCGTCGCAGTGATGGCACTCGGACGTTGTCTCTTTCTGCATCCGACGCAGATACTTTCCGAAGCATCCGTGCTCGGTGATCATCTGCGTCAGACGGTACGGGAGGCTGCCGTGTGGCCTCTCTAGCCACTCCCCCATGATGGGTCTGAATGTGTTATATTATAAATGATAACGTATTAAGACAAAAAAAAAATCCTATTTGGACGCTTATTTATCATACACACCATAGTTGTCATTATGTGACAAAAATATTCACATTCTTAAAGTCAACAATCTTATTTAAGGAAGCAACCACTCTAGCAACTACAGAATATGAATGAAAGAATTACGCACTAATTTATGAACGAAAACTGCAAGATCGTTTGTGTCTTGCACACAAACGATTTATTTTATGCAGAGTATGCCAACGGTCATTATTCAAATAAAGGTCGTCGACCGTGATTCGCGCGCAAAGGTCAACATAATTGATTCCTTAGCGAGTAAACAAAAGATTTTATCTGCTTAACTTTATGTATTTTAAATTAGATAAATGGCGGTCAAGTTTAGTCGTAAGTTCCTCAAGTTATGGTCGTAGGTCGAAGGTAGATAGTACGAAACTCTCTACAATACTAACAGTAACACTCACATCAAATCTGAAGTTCAAGGGCTTGTTTAGAATTTTGCTATAATTTTACCAGTTTTTTTGCCGCGTGTCCGCGTCCGGCAGAGTAGAATTAGGGCCACCCCATCTCTTCCCATGCTGTGTCGTACAAGGCGACTAAGGGATAGGACTGTTTAGCATCAGACAGATATATACAGCCCAGACTCAGCCTCAGATGCATGGCTCGAGTCAACAATAGTACCCGGAATACAGCAATAGGCTACCCTCATTACGTGGAACTGAATGCAATTATTAGTGAAATGTGCGTGTTTATTCACCTCTGCCTAACCCTCCAGGGATAAAGGCGTTATTATATGTATATATGTATGTATGTTTACTAGTTTTTTCTTAATAATGGCGAACCATGTTTATTAGTTTTCCTTGAGACGTTTGACAGATAACAGGTTAAGGCACAGATTATTCAAAATGTTCTGAAGAAATATTTCTACCTTCTGTGGCATAGCTTAAATCTCTGAACCAGCTTCACGCTATCATAAATATTTAGCTTAGCTCCGAGTTGGCAAAGTACTAGGTACTAAAAAGGCAGTAAAGTTTGCGTTGGTGGTGAGCGTATACTAAAATGTTAAACCTTGTTGACCCAACAAAAAATTATTAATAATTATGCCTAGCAAAAAAATGTGAGAGTCACTGAGCGTCCAACACAATAGATAACAACAACAACGACTTTTACGAAATTTATTACACATCTCCTGAAACTATAATATGTGATATATCAGTAGGTAGGTACATTAAGTAACTTGTATAAATTTAAACTTCGTTGATAGACTTAACAGTGATGTTTACATTCAATCTAATTCTTAAATTACACGTAAATGAGTTTTCTCTACCCTATTTTTGGATGTTTAACTAAGGAATTCGTAGAGTAATTTAATTTCAACTAGTCTTACAAAATGACTGTTACAAGTTACTAGCTGACCAGCTACATCTCAGCTTCACCCCTGGCATATTTAGAAACCTCACATCACCTCTTTAAGCCCGTACTTTTTTAGTTTTCAAATAATGTATGGACATCTGCCGGATTTGCTGAGGTTTATAATAGCTGCTTCGCTTCCTTAAGTAGTAGCATGAATCCTTCGTCGATAAGTCGATAATTCGGACTATGCAATACAAAAATATTTTTCAAATTCGAACTAGGAGGTAGGACAAGGCGATCTTTGCGTCCAATTGAACTGTCCGACTGGGGAAGTATATCCGCCTTAGAATACCGCGGCCATAATAACTTCGTGTTGTGTTCCCAGCGGTAAGTAGGGTAGCCAGAGCTCACTGGAAAGTCTGTGCTATCAGTGGGAACACTAAAAGCCCTGCTTTGTCTTCTACACTGACGGCACATAAACTATGTGCATACAGGGTCGGCAGCGCGAATGTGACTCCTCTGGAGTTGCACCCGTCCATAGGCCATGGTGACCACTTTCCAACAGGTGGGTCGTGTGCTTATCTGTCACCTAAGTGGTATAAAAAAACCAGTAGTTCTTGAGATTAGCGCGTTCAAACAAACAGACAAACAAACTCTTCAGCTTTATATTATCAGTATAAATGAATAGTGTTAACTATTATGTATAACGATAACTGTGACGTTTGGAATAGATTTCGCGTAAGTTTATAACAAGACGCCAACAATCCAATGTAGAATTTCAACTAGTTTGTAACTTCGGTGACAATACTTCGCAGGTAGTTTTGATTCATTTGCTGGTAGATATGGGCAAAGATTCATAAAAGATATCGCTATTGGTAAACTTGTAGTTTCATGTCTCACAGGTTTGTCTTGGTAAATCCAAGAGATAGTCACACGGTGTAATTTAGGATAGTAACACTGATAACAGACGCTTTAGTAATTGTCCGGATGCCCTGGCTACAACTCCCGAACTCAAATTGCTAACTTTTACCGCATACCACAGTGTAAGGGAACACGACAACGTTTGCCAAATATAACAGAATACCTCTAGCATTGCTGCAAAGAATATTACATCATACATCATAACATAAACTCACGCCTATATCCCCGAAGGGGTAGGCAGAGGTGCTAGCACCCACATTTCGCCAGTTTATGTTTAGGTCCCAATGTATTATAGGTGGCGAGCCTATTGCCATTAACCGGGCACTTATTATATATTATAATAAAGAATATTAACTACTACATATTACGTGTAACCGTGGAAGGACTAATCAAAACCTAAATATGGTAAATAATGTGAAGACCATCTAGGGTAGTTAAATAAAATGTACAACATATTAGTATTCAAGTTATCGGGATATTTACCGTGTTGTATTTATTGTAGGCGTAGTAAAAGAACTCAAAGGGGGTAGATCGGTATTTATTCCTAAAAAACATTTTCACTGTTCAGCGCCAATACTGCAGTTGCTCCGTGATCATGGTGCTTACAACAGCGCCGAAATATTATACACTCAGAACAATACAACATGGTAAATATCCCAATAACTTTAATACTAATGTGAGTGACCATGATAGTTTAAATATCTATACAACATATTACAAATTTATCACAACAATACTATCAACGAATAGAAATAAAATGAACAAAGAAGTACAAAAACAAAATGGCATAATAGTTATACAATACTGACATAATAAAGAACTAACAATTTGCAGTTGCAAGGCCACCTAATAACCGCTTCTGATAAAACTGCAACATCATCGCATTGTGCTCCGAAAAACCTTTAATAAAAAGTCCAAACAACACTTCACGTATTTCTTATCGGAGTTATCGTTTTCAAGCCATTTAAACTTCTTCACCCGATAATATTTTACACGCGCCGGTATTTTTACACACGCTATGAATCAAACCCAACTACTGCACGACCTACGAATCCTATGATATATGGGTCCATGGAGTCCTATTACCATGTCCGGGGCCAAAGCCCAACCCAACCCAACCTGGTAGGGTAGGTACCTACATCTGCCTAACACAGGACAAGGTTCTGATGCAGGATTTCCTCTCAGGGTTCGGACGGAATTTCGTACTAACCAAAATAAGTCAAACATTAAATTCTCTGATGCAACCAGGATCATCACTAAAGTTGATGATGGTATATGACGGAATGAAAGGAATATCAGGAATGTAATATTATGTAAATATTTGAATAAAGAAAACTACGGTATTCTGTCAATATCTTACATTGCGACGATCAATGACGGAATTACTTCCGCGATATACGACTCATAGAACAGCAATATTACGATCGTGACGTTCAAATCATTTACATTGTAGGTACTGTTAGATATGATACTCGAGATTGTACGACAATGACAGAGATGTAAACAATAATTCTCCGTAGGTGGCTGTGTCGTTTGATAGTTTCTGTACTTTTTATTAGTATCTCTTGTGTAGTGTGCTTCTTGGTATCAGAGAAAAAACTGTATATTAATAGTTTGTTTTCTCTATAAAGCACTCTTTCACTTAATTTGTTAAGGTACCTATATCCTTAGTCGTTGTTATATTCGAGAGGGCTAAACCGAGTACTGTGTCAATTATTATATTGCGCTATTTTTTAACGATACACTTACTTGTGCTTAATTTTAGAACAAATGTAGCATCGCCAATAGTTTGCTATTTGGCAAGTAGATAAGCATACTTTACACAGAAGTAACTCAACCACAATGTAATTTCGCATGATTATAAGCTTGGCAGTATTTTGATCACCTTTGTTCGCAGAGCAGATGCAAACATTCCCTAATTAATAATTGTCCTTGTAGATCATTGATCTTTTAACGATCAGATAATGAGAGGTTCCTTCTCTGTCTTTTTAACGTTTAACACTAGATATCTGCTTACGTTACGATATCATTAACAACCTCTATCATCATTAAAGGTTTAATGAAAATCGCCATTAGGAACCTGAGAACTGAGAAGTGATTATGGCGAATCGCGTATCATTTTTACTCGAGTAAACATGGGGAATGACTACAGAAACATGCTGTGTTCTGCTCTGCTAGATAAGTTTTAAAAGGTTGGGGTCTTCCTCGGCACCACAAAGAGTAATAAGGTTTAAAACCCACTTGTACCACAAATCAAATAAATAGATAAGTCAAATAAATTTAAAGTCGTATTCTGTATTGCATATCATAGCTTAAATCCTAGACCCGTATTCAATTAGATTATCTGTCGTCAACCCGGTATCAATATCGGCATTGTTGGCCAGAGAGCTAAAGCTCCTAATAGCTATTCGAACCTCATTGATATGCGGCCAGTAAATCGATTCCAGTGATCTCTTTATATTCTCATGTTTGTGTAACTATATTACTTCGCTAAAGTTGCCCCTCGGAACTTTTATCCTTTAGAAAGTGGAGTTGAATCAGGAAGTTAAACTACGCAAAGGATGGTACAGCTAGGTATTCTTGTGTGATAAAATTATGTGAAGACTCAGAAAAGGCGAGGGCGTTGGTCAGTGTGGTGGTTTACCAAACTTTGTGCTGGCTGGATCCGAACTCAAGCACACACCTATAACTTTTGGAAATTCGTAGGTACGTGTATTAGTAAATTATTGTAGATACCAGCAGTTGTAAGCATGCGTCATAGTCATCAGGAATACATTATACTTAACTCTAAAGTGTTTTCTATTATAATTTCTAATGTTTCTGAAGTAAAACTTACACTCTATTCCAAAATCAAAATACGAAATGCCGAAGGCTTTATAAAAATAAAATCCGAAAGCTTGAGGCCACTTCAGGACAAAGATGTTTTCATAAAGATTCATTTTTAGAATCTGGAAGGATGTCCGTAGCTGTTATGTCACAAAAATATATTATTTTATTATGAGGTTTTTATTTGGACGTACATTATAGATTACACAAAATATAGGCCGTACGAGAAGAACATCCGCATTCGTAAGAATAAGCGATATTTTAGTAGCCAACAAAAAGTCTAGATGCATTTATTTAGAAGCGTATATTTTTCTACAGAGAACTGTGTATTTCTTTCTAAAACTCCAATGTACTGGACCAGACAGTATTCGAATCAATTAAGAATAGTTCATTGAAGTCAAGCAACTAATTTATTGTGTGGAGTAAATCTAACAATATGGAACAATGACTTACATTGAGAACAATCTCTTTTGTCCATTTAACAAAAGAGATTCTTCATTGAAATTCGCTTCTAAATAAACATTTTCGTGTATTAAGAAATTTCATATTGCCATTTGGTTGTAGAGATCGAATGGCAGTGGTCGAAGTTCAGCTGCATCACAGTTAGAAAGCCAACCCTAACTGTGTTGGGAAAAAAAGATGCAAGATGTCTCTTATATTTTCTTATAAAGAGAAAAGTCTCTTATATAGCAATGAACAGATATCGAGCTCCCAAATCTCGACCCGAGGCGATTCAAAGTTATTGCGACCTAACTATCTACTGTACGAAGTTGGATGGCGCACTCCGTCGTAACTGGACGTTCGGTACATTTGTACCTATATCATGTCTAGGTATGTGCACAATTAGTGCTTGTGGGGCAAGAGTCTGTGTACGTTATAGGATGTGTTTTTGGGTATGTTTTACTCTCCTAGGACTCGATTCAGTAAAATAACGTTTTGAAAACGTTTGATATCAAATCATACGAAAAATGCATTGTTGAACGCAATAGACTATTGTGTGTGTGCTTTGTTTTGACATATCATCCTGAAATCCAAAAATATTTATTCTGATTCTTTTTTCCTAATCGAATTAAAATCACGCGTTTGTTTTAGCTATACTGAATGGGACCAGGTGGTAATTTCGCGACAGCTATTGTTTGGTAAGCGTTAATAGGTCACGATAACCGCTTACCATGGAACAGGTCATGTATGTGCTTTTTTGCTATCCTGGTATTAGTATTTTATACAAGAATTATTACTTCACACTAAAGTAGGTTTAGTCATTGCAATTAAGTAAATCAGCATCTCGCTATGTAATCTGTGATCTCACGTATTAATTATTTTAATTTAACAGCGACGGAAATGTAATTTAGCATCAACCGTTTTTGTTCTAAAGTCTTTGAAAAAAAAGCCGGTCATGTGCGAGTCGAGCTTGCACACTGAGAGTTCCGTACAAAACTAGATTGGGGAACGAACTTATTTGGAAAGTCTGATTGAGAGAAGTTTCATTTTCAATTGCTTGATTCATTGTTCAATAGGCTAATTGATTTTTTTTATTGTCGAAAAATGATCACTTTAGTATAATATAATGAACTGCTGAAAAGAAGTCAAGTCGGCCGCAAACGTTCCATACAAAATCGTACTTGGGAGTGACGTCACGCGCCAGTTGCGCATAGTGCAAATGTAAAGAGTGCGAGAGAATATCGCATTATCTCGGTCCACGTTGCGTTTACTTGTGTATAGTTATTAATAAAAGTAATTTGCAATTTCATGGGGAATTTGAAATGTTCAAAAATTGGGACTGAATTTTATTGTTTATATTTAGACTTACCTTGGGAATTAAAAATAATAGAAAGTAATAATTTCAGTTGGGTTAGGCAATATCTTATTTTGCAAGGCCCATTTTTCCAGAAAAAACTAAGATATTAAACGGTACGGAGAAGAATCTAGCGACCTTAACAAATAGCCTATAGAAGCTGTGAATTTCATCTTAATATCTCCATACACTTCAGAGAAAAAGACAGACAAACGGACATGTTTTAGGTACGGAACCCTAAAAATAAATAGTATTCACGAATAATGATTTACTTCTTCACTTAATTTGTCTCACAAGGAAGTAAAATTCAAAAGTGAGTGAGTTTGGCGATCGCATGTAATGATAAGATGATGATTGTGGTCTAGTTTCTAAAGCAAGCTATTATGAGGTGTTATGTATTCAATTGGTTATATCTTAACGAGATTACCACTGAAATGGTATCTGTAATACAGCATCCGGTTGAATCATCTAATCGCCAATAAGACGTGTTACTGCCGAAAGGGCTCTCTATCTATAGCATAAGACAAAACCTAATAATGATAGACCCCGTAGAAAATCTTGCGAAAAAAAATTGTGGCACTCCGGGAATACCGACAGAAATGACAACAATCTGAATAAAAAATATTAAGTTTACAAAAAAAGGTCTCAAAGTTTTCACATAATAAAACGTGTATTTGACAAGTTGCAATATGTCACAGGCTACAGTGTGAACGCAAAAGTGTTTTATACTTGTTTACAACTTGTAGGCTATACATACCATGTGAACGAAAAAGTATCTGAGATACATGTATAAAACAAGTATTGTTTTTTGATTAGTCTTCTACATGTCTTCAATTTGTTTCCTGGTGTAAACGAGGGGTTACATGTGAACTTTCACAATGTGTCAAATATGTACTGCCCGTATAGAATTAAAACAGTAGCGTTGTCTGCCTTTGTTCATAAACATTGATACAAAAATTCATTAATTTTTATTTTATACCACTTAAGTGGCAGACAAGCACACGGCCCAACGGATGGGGAATAGTGACCGTGGCCTATGGACGTATGCAACACCAGGGGTGTTACACTCGCGCTGTCGACCACGAAGAAACCTTCCGATGCCCCTCTTGAAGAACCCCATATTGTAGGTGCATGGGAATACCGCAACAGGGAGGTCATTCCACAGCTTGAGTGTAGGTATATATTATAAATGTATATCCCAAGTCGTTACTCCACCTTACAGAAAACCGCAGTTGCAGTGCTTAGAACGTCACAGTAAAATGATAAGACTGTGGTAATGTGGTGAGATCTATCTCACTTTGTATTATAAGCCTAGTATTTAACATACATATCGTGAACCCCTTACAGTATATACAGGCTACCTACATACAGCGGTGCCCGTCAAATTTAAATTGCAATTAAAAAATAAAAATCCCGACTTCCTGACTAAAAGATTGAATGAACCCGACTGCTTGACACAATTTGACAGCAGGCGATACCCATTAAAAAGTTGTTTCGATCTTTTAGACAGCGGTCGGGTTAATTGCAATTACAATTTACTGAACAATGCATTACAGTAACTGCATAGATACCTAAGAGGTAGCGTAAAAGAATTCGTAAAAAATGCTTTATATCACCGGAAGGAAATAAATTAGTTACAATTACAATGGAACAATACAAACAATTGAATTAGGAACGCTTTATAAATTTTGTTAGTGAGCCACGCACTTTGATAATAACGGAGGCACTCAACCATGCAGGGCGACATTCCAACTGTCAATATTGTTGTAAATGACATTTCTATGTATCGTTGTAATACGATAACGATACTAATATAACTACACAAATCGTGATTATATCGAGTAGAACTGTAGCTTTATATCTACTGGCTGTTCCCCACCATTCCGGCCGCAGGGACGTCGTTTATCGTAACTAAACATAGCCTATGTCCTTTACCAAGGTGTAATCTTTTACTACGACGAAATTTCATCAATATCGGTTCTGCAGCTTAAGTGTGTAAGTGTAACAGATAGACAAGCAGTTACTTTCGCATTTACAATAGCTTTGTATTATATTTACAATAAATTACAAAATTGGCTACGCCACACGCGGCATGTGTAAAATCCTGATGATGTCGTTCCCGCGAGCCACTGGAATCTAATCCCAGGATCAAAAGTGGCATATAATATTCCAAACTATAATCCATATTTCATCCAGATCCCTTCGCTAGTAATTGGTCGCGGCTCCGCTCGGAAAATCTTTATCGTGAATAGTTATTTTCCTGACTAAAACATATCATGTTCTTTTTCTAGATATTATTTATTTATTTATTTTTATTTAATATAGAAATTGAGAAGACAAGAGCAGTACAAAGGGCGGCCTTATCGCTTTACCCAATTTCTTCCAGTCAACCTTTGGATGGAAATGTATGTTGGTTGGAGTATTTGTGAGTTATTGGCGTTTAATAACAAATAATTTAATAATTTAAACTATAAGACAAGACAGAGGTACTTTAGCATTCATGTAATAAGTATTACGGGTACTAAAGTTCTAGCATCATCGTAGTTAAATAGCGAATACGTTAAACTGTACCTAAAAGACTGATAAGATTATATTTAATCTTGAATATAATCCAAGCTAATGCTTTACATGTATATAACACATTATATACAATACCTACTTATTAATTTACGTTAGCCGCTTATATTGAAATAAGTAATTCAATTATGTCAACATATCGATATTATATCTCATTACACATAGCGTTAATTACTTTACAGCCATTGGTGTCGCGTGGGCCAACGTGCGCGAGTGGACTGTATTGCGGAGAAGCAGATAACTGTTCTATTGACACTTTACACACAAAACAAGACAGGTGGCCGGGCTGCCGCGGATTCGATCCAGGCAGTGAATGCAGCCCGAGAAATTAGGAGAGGATGCACTAACCTTCACGACCCACGTGTTTTCATCGCAGCCGGTACACGGATCTTCTCTTCCTTGCTCAGGAGCTGCCGTCAGCGTCACTAGATCCCTTGAGGAACACACGAGAGGCACCATCCGATCGGTAAAGGTCTATGAGGCGGTTAAAATACAACAAATATTATTCATTTCTGAGAGACGCGCTCGCGATCCGTCCCTACGCTGGCTAGTTCAAAGCGGGAGTGACCGTCCACATCTCACACAATGGCGGACGGAAGCTACAGCTAGCCCTACTCTATGGTTAGTGCGGAGGGGGAGCCGGATCTAAAGGAGTGTGTTTCCATGTCAAAAAATACAGTTTCCACATCGGCGCAACCATTCCCCCCGGCTTGAAGGGTTACCTTCGAAACGAAAAATGTGGAACAAAACTAAGGTCTAATCTAAATCTAGGTTTGCGAAATAACAACTAAAATATAAACATAGATTGGAACTCGTGCCTACTGCTGGCTAGGCAGAGGGCAGAGGCGAACAACCGGGCGCAGATACGATCCGGTTGCAGTTTTAACCCGTACAACACGAGTTATCCCGCGGGCATCGGGAAAAATTTCCTCTACTACTCCTAGAGGCCAATGTAAAGGAGGCGCATTCTCAGTCATAAGGACTACCACCGTACCTACAGTAATTGGGTTGGATGGAGTATTCCATTTTTGACGTGACTGCAGCGTGTGCAAATAATCGGTTCTCCAACGATTCCAAAACGATTGGACCATCTTATCTAAAAGAGCGTGACGAGTTAGGAGGTGTATTCTATCGTCATCAACATCTATTGCGGGCAAATATTTTAAAGGAGTCATATTTAAGAAGTGAGCTGGCGTCAGCGCTAACGGCTCTGACGGATCGCTAGATAGAGTCCGACACAGCGGACGCGTGTTCATCACCGCCTCTACTTGCGCGAGTACGGTACTCAACTCCTCGAACGAGAGAATCTGTTCGCCTATGACGCGAAACAGATGCGACTTAAGGCTTTTAATATTCGCTTCCCAATTACCACCAAAATGACTAGCTGCAGGCGTGTTAAAGTACCATTCAATGCGATTTTCGGCTAAGATGTGAGCGAATTCACTTTGGTAGTACTTAGACCGTAAGAATGTGTGCAATTCCGAAATACTACGTCGGGCCCCTACATAGTTTGTACCGTTGTCCGAATACATGCGCTTAACCGGACCCCGACGCGACAAAAAACGTTTAAAAGCGGACATAAAATTTGGCGTACTTAAATCACCGGCCAACTCTATATGAACCGCGCGAGTTGTCATGCAAATGAACAAGCAAACATAAGCTTTCGTGGAGCGAATGCCACGACCACGAGCAATGGTGACCTTGAAAGGCCCAGCAAAGTCTGTGCCGGTGTGTACGAAAGGTTTTGCGGATTGAACAACACGACAAGAGCGATGATCGGCCATTTCAGGCGCGATAAAACGCGGGCGGAGTTTAAAACAAGGTACACATCTGTGTACTCTAGCGCGAATCAAATTACGAGCGGAAATTATCCAGTATTTCTGTCTCAAAATAGACATTAACAAATCGGGACCAGCGTGACAATTCACCTTGTGATGATAATCTACTAACAAATCTAATACGTGGTCCTTACGCGGGAGAATTACTGGGTGCCTTTGTTCAAATCCTAAACCTGAATTTCTCAAACGACCACCTACTCGAATGAGTCCATCTTCCAAAAATGGTTTCAAGTGTCGGAAAGAACGACTACAAGGTTTGTTAAATTCTAAATTTTTAAATTCAGAAGCAAAATAACACTTCTGCAATTCGCGAAGTATGATCAATTCAGCCTTATCTAAATCAGCGGCGGTTATATGACCGCGTGTAGATAAAATTCTCAAAAATCGGCCTACATAAACAACACAACGCAACAGTCTCGACCAAGACGAGACGCGATTAGCCAACAACAAAACCAGGGACTCTTCACGCGGGACCGACACCACAAGCGAGTGCTTCTTTTCCTCGGGTGGTTCGGAAACCGTAGTGGGATTGAATTGACTAACTGGCCACTTATCTAACGCGGCATGAATCCAGGACGGTCCACTAAACCATAACGGGTGATCTAATATTTGCGAAGGAAGCAGTCCACGAGAGAGACAATCGGCTGGGTTGTCGGTGCCAGCAACGTGAAAGAGATTTTTTGGCGCTAATTCCGATTGAATTTTTGCCACTCTATTAGCGACGAAGGTGTCCCAACGATGGGGCGACGAGTGGGCCCAACACAAAGCGACTGTTGAGTCCGAAAAAGCTACAATTCTATTAATATTAATGCGACTACTACAAGCATTGGCGATAGAGGTGATCAATCTAACCAACAATAGTAAAGCGCATAGCTCGAGGCGTGCCAGAGAGACGACCTTACGGGGAGAGACCTTCGATTTCGCGCTTATAAGGCTAATTGAAACCTTACCTACATTCGAGACATGAAAATAGACTACTCCTCCATACGCCCTCTCACTAGCGTCCGCGAAGCCTACTACCGTAACAACACTATGTTGCGATATACCTACATGACGCGGAATTTGTACTTGGTCAAGCACAGAGAGTTCTTTTCTAAAGCGAACCCACAACTTAGCAATGTTGTCGGGCGCGGTGTCGTCCCAATCACAATTCGAAAGCCAAAGCTCTTTTATAAGTAGTTTGGCGTACAGAACGACAGGAGCTACGAATCCCATTACGTCCCATATCCGTGCCACACACGACAGGATAATGCGTTTAGTACAAGTTTGCGGGGTCGAACTACTTTTCAAACTAAACGTATCAGATGCGGGCGACCAGCTTAAACCAAGCACCTTGTGCGTATCACTTTCATCGAACTCCTTAACCGAAGACAATCGGTGCGACGGTGGAATCGACTCTAACGCTGTTTGCGAGTTGCTCGTCCATTTCACGAGATCAAATTGACCCGCCTTCATGAGACTTATAACTTGAGCGGCCGTCTCGACAGCCTCGGCCTCGCTATCTACACTATACACGAAGTCGTCCATGTATAAGCCAGTCTCAATGGTGGCTCTCGCTTTAGGAAATGCATCGCCCTCGTCAGCGGCCAACTGCTTGACGGTGCGAAGTGCGTGAAAAGGGCTAGATTTAAGCCCGAAGCAAACACGATTAAACTCGTAAACCATTAAAGGTTCTTGCGGTGAAAATCTATACAAAAATCGTTGAAACCTACGATCGGGTTCGCGCACTTCAAGGCACAAAAACATTTGTCGAATATCTGCAGAGAGTGCCACAGCGAATAAACGAAAATTTACAATTATGTCAAATAAATTACCTTGAAGATTTTGACCACAATACAAAATGTCATTAAGCGACACGGAAGTGCTAGTCTTAGCACTGCCATCTAGAACTACGCGGAGTTTAGTAGTAAGCTTATCTTCTCTAATAACTCCGTGGTGCGGGATAACGTACGAAGGCTGGGTCTCGTCAGTGTCCGCAGGCGCAGGTGAGATGTAACCTTTATCTAAATATTCGTTAACAACCTCATCATAGGCTTGCTTTAACTTTGGAGACGCCTGCATCTTTCGTTCTAAACAAAGAAAGCGTCTTTCAGCGGATGCACGGGAGTCGCCGAGCGAAAAAATATCTCCCTTGAAAGGGAGCGCGACAACATAACGACCCTGCTCATCGCGAGTAGTCGTGCGACAATAAATCTCCTCAGCCATCTTGTCATCAGGGCTTAGGATTGGTGGGACATTGACCTCCTCAATCTCCCAAAACTTGCGGATGGTAGACTCCAGTGGCGGCTCGACGGTGCAACAGAACGAGGCAGTCGAGTGACTAAAACTATCCATAGAAGCGGGTGCAGAACCAATTATAACAAAACCCAGAACTGTTTCCAGGGCGTGCGGAGCGGGGTACGTCGGACCCCCTTGAACCTTACGTGATAACTGGAGGTGCGGGAGAATTGAAGCGCCGATCAATATATCGACGACTCCAGGAACAGCGTAAGTCTCATCAGCTAAAGGTAAGTCTTTAAATTTCGTTAATAAAGACGTGTCAACTGGGACGGTAGGCAACTGTTCAGTTATTTTATCCGTAACGAACGAATCCATGTCAAACCAAATTTTATTATTAAAACGAGATCCAAACCTCGTTTTAACTGTGCCATGAACAGCTGACCGTAAACCTCCAAAACCCGTCACCACTGAGTAGGTTGAACGCCTATCAACATTGAAACCGAGACGTTGACAACAATCTTGAGTAATAAAATTACTTTGCGAAGCGCCATCTAATAGCGCTCGAACAATGTGCGGTTTACCTAATGCATCAACAATAACCACGCGAGCGGTCGCAAGACAAACCGTAGTGAGGGCAGCACTAGCGGAGAACGAACACAAGGTGACGTCATTCGTAGCGGTCCCCGGGCAGGCCGGAGCGCGTGCGAGCTCGGGCTGCGGCTGCGGCGCAGGCTGCCGCGCGTCACCGCTCGACGAACCAACTGTGCTCACCTTGGATGCGGCATTACTATTTTCAAAATGAAGCAAAGTGTGGTGTCTCGCTTGACATTTGCGACAACCATTTCCGCTATTACATAAACCCACGCGGTGTTTAGTACCGAGACAATTAAAACAAAGATTATTAGCGCGAACAAATTTATAACGATCACTAGGCGACAATTTTAGGAAACCAGGACACTTGTACAGTTGCGAGTGATGAGTACTACACAAAGAGCAAACAGGTGATTGTACACGTGCTGGTGCGGTATTAACATAAGTATGGGTTGACCTCAGTGACCTCGATGACGCATCTATTTTGCGCGCGGGACTAACAACTGTCTTCGCGCCTTCATGTTTCGATGAAGAGCGTTGTAATATTTTTATATGCTCGCGAACAAAACCTTCTAAGTCTTCGAACTTAGGAATTTTATTGCCGCGATGATCCGACTCAAACAAACGAATGGTTTCGGAATCTAATTTCCTTAAACCCATATACAAAAATACGAAGTCGCAGAGGTCATCAATCTTTAGGTTCTTTACAGCGCGAACAGCTGACGCGAAAGTGTCTAGAAATTTCTCTAAGTTTTGATCGTTACATGCCGTAATAGATTTCAAATCAAACATCTGATCCAAATAGGCGTTAGCTACCGATCTTTTATCCTCATACTTAGCTTTCAAAGTATTTAAAATTAAATTATAATTCCCGGCACTAAACGTAATTCCAGCGCAAACGGTTATAGCTTTACCAGTCAATTTTTCAACAAGATAATGCAATTTTTCGTGATCTGTCAACGAATCGTTCTTATCTATTGTATTCTCAAAACTATCTATAAATCGACACCAATTGCGAATGTTACCATCAAATTCGGGTATTTGAATTGGTGGCAACTTAGGTCGGTCGCGAGTGGGGTTGGGTCGGTCAGACGGCTTCTCCAAACTCCTCGCGACGCGCTTGATACGACAATACAAATCGTCAAACGACGACAAGGCTTGATAACTCACTGAGTAATCGGGATCCAAATTCAACTCTAAAACGTTGATGTCATGCACTAAGGTTTCGAAATCCGCGCGTAGACTATCTAAGTTTTCTATAGAACACAAGAACGAATCTCTGATGACCAAATCAGAGGTTTTAAGTGCACTATCATAAATCGATTGTACGCGAGAGTAAATCATTTCTTTTTTAGCGTATAAAAGTTTCAATTGAACCTTACCGGTCTTATCAACCTTTGGGGACATGTTTACAATTAAATCTCAAACTAAAGTGCGGTAAACAATAAATATGAAATGACTCAATCCTAGCGGTACAGAGCAGCGAGGCGGCGCGAGCGTTAACTATGTAGGTAGGTAGGTGCTTACAACTGTGAATGCACGCTTGAACAAACGCGCATAGCAACAAGGTCGTACCTACGCGATGGTCGCTGTCTAGATTCAACTATTATTTCCGAGATTAAGTATTGCGTAATATCTATTCAAATTAAAATACTTTCGTATGAATTGGGATGAGATGCGAGCGAGGTAGGCACAGCCACGTGTCTACCCACGCAGGTACTAGGCAAATACGACGTGAGCCGAGAACAACGTAATTGAAAAAAAAAAACAAAACAAAGCCAAATGCGTTAGGTATTACACTGCGCCCATGCACTAGGGTGTCTGAGTATACCTAAGATCTTAGCCTAAATGTCTGGATGCGGGGTTTTCTACTAAAATAACCAGGCACTTAGGTGCGATGCGAAAATTGCGAACTACGATTAAGTGTTGATATGATACCTAACCTATTTATGTATTAGGTAGGTACAATGCGAGCCAGCGGCGAACGGACTACAAATTCTAAGCCTAAGTGTCTGGATGCGGGGTTTTCTACTAAAATAACCAGGCACTTAGGTGCGGTGCGCTCATTCCCATTAGAATAATAACAAAATACGAACTACGGCTAAGAATCCGGCTCGATCCGGACCAAAAATGGTGTCGCGTGGGCCAACGTGCGCGAGTGGACTGTATTGCGGAGAAGCAGATAACTGTTCTATTGACACTTTACACACAAAACAAGACAGGTGGCCGGGCTGCCGCGGATTCGATCCAGGCAGTGAATGCAGCCCGAGAAATTAGGAGAGGATGCACTAACCTTCACGACCCACGTGTTTTCATCGCAGCCGGTACACGGATCTTCTCTTCCTTGCTCAGGAGCTGCCGTCAGCGTCACTAGATCCCTTGAGGAACACACGAGAGGCACCATCCGATCGGTAAAGGTCTATGAGGCGGTTAAAATACAACAAATATTATTCATTTCTGAGAGACGCGCTCGCGATCCGTCCCTACGCTGGCTAGTTCAAAGCGGGAGTGACCGTCCACATCTCACACAATGGCGGACGGAAGCTACAGCTAGCCCTACTCTATGGTTAGTGCGGAGGGGGAGCCGGATCTAAAGGAGTGTGTTTCCATGTCAAAAAATACAGTTTCCACATCGGCGCAACCAGCCATGTTGAATCACAGATATTTGTAAGTTAAACCTATTATACTGTATCAGCAATATCTAAGTATATAGCATTATTCGAAAAATTGCCTCCAAAGCATACAATAGAAACCTAATATTACTAGCGTGACTTTATTAAAATTTCATTTGTCACTAGCAAACAACTCCTACATACCGACGGATAATAAAAATGTCAGGGTAAAGTTTAGTTTAGACGAATTACCTACTTCTATTTAAAATTCTAACTAGTACATTGACACACCTCACATTGTAGAAAAGATAGCCTTAACCTAGACCTGGTTGTCGTTCACTGAACTTACTCTCGGTGTCTTTGTATAAAACAATTTACAGTGGTAAATAATTATTTATAGAAATTATGACTGGTTCAAATTACATAACATAAACTCACGCCTATATCCCCGAAGGCGTAGGCAGAGATGCTAGCACCCACATTTCGCCAGTGTATGTTTAGGTCCCAATGTAATAGGTTGCGAGCCTATTGCCATTAACCGGGCACTTATAAACCTGCGATAAATACACACATAACTTCGAAAAGCATTGAAAAGTCATTGGTGTGTGCCATGGTAAAACCTGGGATCGAACCCGAGACCTCGTCTCAGCAGTCCATTACCCATACCACTAGGCTACCGCGGTTTTTTTACACTGTTTTACACTGGTATCAGCAATATAGAAATTACGACGCTGACTTTGTATGGGTCTTTAGTATAAGCACAGTAAATTAGTGAGTTCATACAGACCATAAGGAGGAGAAAGAGTAAACCAACCCCGGGGTTCGAGGTAAAAGCCTCGATTTCAACCGGGAATAACGCTAAGATGAAGATGGTGCAGTATATTGGTTAAGAATAAGTAAACATAACATAACGTAAACTCACGCCAATATCCCCGAAGGGGTAGGGCAGAGGTGCTAGCACCCACATTTCGCCAGTTTATGTTTAGGTCATAATGTAACAGGTGGCGAGTCTATTGCCATTACCCGGGCACCTATAAACCTGCGACAAATACACACATAAATTCGAAAAGCATCGAAAAGTCATTGGTGTGTGCCATGGTGAAACCTGGGATCGAACCCGAGACCTCGTCTCAGCAGTCCATTACCCATACCACTAGGCTACCGCGGTATCTAAGAATAAGTGTGATACATTAATTATAAGTCATTAAAAAAACCAACCTAATACCCCTGGGTGCGATACAACATTGTCTTCTTGTGATAAGATGGACGCATTACTAGGCCTGGGGGTGACTAGTGGAGTCGCCTGTCACCCTGGCAGAAGCAGGCCGCGATGGCGTGGCGCCTCGCGCGCCTCCCCGTATCCGGGGACGAGTTAGTGACTCTGTAGTCGCCACACCCGAGGAGAGGGCCATATCGTGAGAGATGGCCCTGGGTCGGCCAGGGTGCGAGGGTTATGCCTGTCAACCAACAAGCAGCGTGCGTTTTGGTCGGTTCGAGTCCGACATAACCTCATCCACCGGCTCCGGTGGGGGGGGGGGGGGGGGGTATCCGTGGGGATTATGCACACGTAAAAAAAAAAAAGATGGACGCATTGCTGTAGGCAGTAATCAAAACAGTTCTTTGATCAATTAAGTTGACCTACTGCTTGGGTTCAGCATATTTTGTTGCTGTTAAGCGGTTGATATCATCATCTTTGCAGGCCACCCTTGTCCAAATCAATGGTCACACATTAGTGAATGACGATAAATTACTTAGTAATTCTTCGTAATAGATTAATACAGAATTAATCTAACAAAAATTTTCAAACTACTATAGCTACTAAATATTAGTTAATAAAGTTACTGATAGTGGTGATAATATTGAATACCTAATCAAAACTGATCAGATCACTGATGTTAGGTGGTGTTAGGTACAGTACTGATAAATATCTCATACCTAATTCGCTAAATTAATAGTATTTGAGATGGTGCATTTCATTATTAGTGGCGTTTTTATCAATTTGTCTGCTACTTTTGACGATTGACGACGGATGTCGGATGATGCATGAATGCAGATAATGATGATAAATGATAAGAGTATAAATTAAATAGTGACTGACTTCTTAAATCATATTGTTTTGGGAAATACATCGTAATTTTTTTTTTTTTTGACCCGTCAATTGACATCATACTACTGTATCTATTAAAATTCTACAACCGTCTCACGGCTGTATTTCAGAAAAAAAAGCACTGTTTAAAATTTCAGTCACCGTAAAACTTCACAATGCATCCATTAAAACACACGTCAAGAAATGTAATAAATACAAATACAAATTAATTTAATCACTTGCCTATTTTCTCTCTCTTGATTAAAAAGAAACGTAAGCGCATCTGTTCGACGCACACGCGAAATAATGTGCGACACATGGCGACGCGTGCGCAGCCGTATGCGCTTCCCGCCTTCTAACCACCAACTTACACCTTGAATGGTTGGATTGGCGGGTGCCCAGTGGCACCGATTCGAAAAACTACATAAGAAATCGATTTAACGCTTCGCTACTCGTCAAAGATTATAAACAAATCGATAATCACAAAGAGAAGAAAACCAACCAGAATCTCGATTGTTCGTTGTTTGTGTTTCCAAGATATTCATTCATGTTCATTCGCTAATAATTGTGTACTGTATACCTTGGAATCCGAAGCACTGCATCCTCCGGCGCACTCGACAGCACGCGCCTCCCGCGGCCACACTGACACTAGTGTTGTCACGCTCTGACATCACATCACCCTTTGACATACGGCCTTTGTTACCTACATTTGACTTGATTATGCGCACTCGCCGACTTTATCACGAAGTAATGTAATACAAACTGAGTAGAGTACACCAGCTACAACACTCGAACAGTTATACACTAGCTAGTGAACAAAATATAACGTGCTGTAAAAACGGTAACTCACAACGGTTTGATATTGTAGTGATTGTTATCAACAGTTCTCAGTCTGTTAGATAAAAGTGTGATTGGACCGAGATGATTATTTTATCTAATATTCTTTCCCAATTGCTTGTATTTGACCTTCATCATCCGATATGATATGACGTGTAATTCAGTGTAATGTAAGACATTAAACTGAGACTGTGAGCAAGAAGATTGCAAAGATTTGAAATTTTTAAATTTTTTGTATTGTAGATCAGTCAAAAATGCGAATGAGAAATCTGTGCAAAAAATTGTATTTTCCGTGAACGTACCAAAAAAGGCAACGTGCAACAAAAACATCAACCTGTATTTTGTTGTTTTAGTGAATACAACTCGTTCAGTGCAAAAAATCGAAGTATGGATTGGAATTGGACGCGGCCGGAATGCACACAGACATCCGAATGATTCGGATCCAATGGCGAGGTAAACGGGGCCACCGCGATGTGGAATGCAAGCAAACAGACTGGAACAATGATCTTACACTAAAATGAAATCTCTAACTAATGGGATAATTGTGTAAACGATAAACGTTAAAAGAAATTGACACTACTTCTTGCTTCTTGTGTCGCGCTAGCGTTAGGCGTGGGGCCATGTGGTACTTAAACGCTATCTACTTACGTAAGTCATTACGTTAGTCATTACAATACTTTGAATACCTAATCAGCGAACCGATAGAAATGTACATTTTTAAGTAAACAAAGAAAAGAGTACGTAGCACTGCGTACTTTTTTTTTACGTGCGAAAAATCCCCACGGATATCCCCACCACCGGAGCCGGTGGAAGAGGTTATGTCGAACTCGAACCGACTAATACCCATAACGACTGTCATAGATGTTCGTGTAGCAACCGTGACCGACGACGACGGCTTAACGTACCCTCCGAGACACGGTCAGACTAATACAAATACCCATATTTATGCATAAAAATATTTGCATTGACTGGAGATCGAACCCGCGCCTCCTGCGTAACGGCCGCGTTCACTACCGCCACGCCACAGAGGCTGTCGAAGTTGATGATGTATAATATTGTGTGGATATTGTGAATTGGCCATAAATAAATAGTATTAGAGCCGATAACATAACTCAAACCACAACAGATGATGATGATGATTGTGGGATACACAGTCATAGTAATATAATATTATGATGAGTAGAATCGCACTGGCTCACTACTACACTCAATAGCGCAGGTCTGTGTGTGTCCGTGTACGGATACGCTCATCCGTATTGTCAATGGTCAACTCCCCAATGACAGCTAACCCCACTATTGGTGTACGTGAGACAGTGTATACTTCTATTATATAGATACAAACACTACAATGATGATGATGATGATAGTGTCAGATCACGGAGACACCAGGTTGTCAGGTGACACGACTGGTTTTGCTCGGTTTCTTTTTTTTTGGTGTATATTATGTGCCAAAGCACTCCTCTGTCATATAGCTTCCAATATATTGTACTATTTTTAAGGAAAACTGTGCACCAATTTCATCGAAATAAAAAAATATATAAAAAAATCAATAAATATTTTTTTTATTGGAAGTGGCTATGCTTTCGTGTTCTTCAATTAAAGATGCGTCTAATGATATAAATATTATCCTCATATATATTATCGTAATCTGATCAGACTTGAGTTAGTAGGTATTATCGGCTATATTATTAAAATGTTACTCAAACGTTACTTCTAAAATTAAGGACTATTTATATATTTGAATTAGTTATATTATGAAACACTTTTAACTAAGACAACTGATATTCTATGTTAATGTTTCACAGGTGTGGCATCAATAAAATGGTTGATCATTAGGAGAAAACACGCGAATTTCATGCATAAATGAACAATTTGGCTATTCACACTTGTACCTGTATTTTATTTTGTTAGGAGTAGTATTGAATCAGATCGCAATCATCATCTGCCTGCTTCCAATTGGGTATTTGACTGCCCAGTCAAATAAGTTACTTTTTACTAAATGTCAAAACGGTAAGTTATAAGGAAACTTGTATGAAATAATTTATTGTGACGTCATTATATTTAACAGTCGAAATTATTTACTATTATAGGTTGGGAGTTTGATTAAAAATAAGTAAAAACGATAAAATAAGAATCGACGAAACTATTACTGCTCATTAACCAATTTTAATTCAATAAGCTCAGTTAAATAATTTATTTTAACCACTGGAAAATACCCAATTCGATCTACATACATTCCTATCAGAAGTCATAGCTCCAGGCATGCTATAGTCTCTTGCTATATCCTCACTACCGCCATCTATCTATCTTTTCTTAGGCCTCTACATTCATAATTCAAACGCTTATAACAATAATGCTTACACTACTCAACGCCTGAACAAGTTTTCACTTCACAAATATAAGATATATAAAAATTACAGAACCGCGGTAACCTAGTGGTATGGGTAATGGACTGCTGACACGAGGTCTAGGGTTCGATCCCAGGTTTTACCATGGCACACACCAATGACGTTTCGATGCTTTTCGAAGTTATGTGTATATTTATCGCAGGTTTATAAGTGCCCGATTAATGGCAATAGTCTCGCCACCTATTACATGGGGATCTAAACATAAACTGGCGAAATTTGGATGCTAGCACCTCTGCCAACCCCTTCGCGGATATAGGCGTGAGTTTATGTTATGTAAAATTACAGATAGTTTATATGAGAATGTATACCTGTCAATTCCTCTCTTGCCCTACTTACGGCTCAGCTGTTATCCATTGGTTTAAAACTGACTTCAAACTGCTGCTATCTTCGATACTTAACCTATTTATTTTGTTTAGCTATCGGAACTCACAAGATATTTTTCGATCTTTTATCTGGCTCATTCTTATATTTCAATACAAAGCAAGTTTTAAGATCAGATCCTCTGTCATTATTTAAGTAGTGTCTGCTGGCTCTTTTGGTAAGAAATAACTAATTCAAATATTTCCAACTAAAGCTGCCAGTAGTCACTTGCACATCCATTAGTTCAAAAGTGACAAAGCATAAATATGACATGTCATATACTGTCTTTGTATTTTACTGATGACACTGTGTATAGGTTAGTTACACAGCACCACATGTTAGGTACATGACGCATCACTGAACTCAACACCCTATTAGGATAATGCCCGAAAATATAAAATTAACCTGCGTGAAGGAAAAATTACTTCAAAAATGTAATTGAAATTTTATTAAGGAAAAAACTTAAATTTCACACCGTTGAACTCACCGAAATCGAAAGTTTGTAGACCAGTTTATTTATAATAAATACCTAATGTGTCTTTAGTAGATATGTAGTTTAGTACTTGACAAGCAACAAGCAATAAATAAGCTAAACCTGCGACGCCACTTTCTGTTGAAATCACTTTTACATCCTCATATTTTATTACTGTTATCTAATTAATGTATTTTTGTTGCAGGTTCAATATTTATCGATATCTATATGAAGCTGGCACTTTATCAGAACGCACAAGACGTCTGATAACACGTAGAATAGAACTGCAAAATACAAAAACTAAATCAAGGGCAATGAAGAAAGAACTAAGTGCCCTATATAAACTTATAAGCAAGTATATACGACAAGATTACAATAATCACCGAAAACAAACTATACTACGACACCTCAGCACTTCAGGAAGCTTAAAAAAGGCGTACAAAGCACTAAGATCTCACAAAACATGGATAGAATGTCTTTCTGAATCAGATAAAATCTCACATAATAGAAAAGATATACTCCATACAGCCACTAACTTTTACAAAACCTTATATGAAGCCCCTGAAATACAAATCGAAAATGCTCTAGATTCACTACAGGAAACTTATACCAAAGAAATAAGCCCATTGGAAATTACCGAAATTATAAGAGAAATAAAGCGCCTTAAATCAGATAAAAGTCCGGGACCGGATGGGATTACGAACGAAGCAATAAAAACAGCTTATAAGATGCTTGCCACGCCACTGACAATTCTATTCAACAAGATTCTAGACACCTCTGTAGCTCCTCAGCAATGGTCAGAGTCAGATATAATATTGTTGTATAAAAAAGGAGACCCCAAGGATATAACAAACTATAGACCTATCAGCCTATTACCATCATTGTATAAACTTTTCTCGTCCATTTTAAAACAGCGAATAAGCTCTACACTAGACCTACATCAGCCAACAGAACAAGCCGGTTTTCGGAAAGGGTACTCTACGGTTGATCACATACATTCAGTAGAGCTTCTTATTGAGAAGTACCAGGAATTCCAGCAACCACTCTACATAGCGTTCATAAACTACCAAAAAGCTTTTGACACCATACTCCATTCATCAATATGGGAAGCATTGAATTCACAAAAGGTGGAGCCTAAATATATCAGAGTGTTAAGATATATCTACGAACATAACACCAGTAAAGTAAAACTAGAGACAACTGGACCCTCCATTCCAATTAAAAGAGGGGTAAGACAAGGTGACCCCCTGTCCCCCACTATCTTTATATCAGTATTAGAGTCTATAATAAATAAATTGAATTGGAATGGAATTGGCTTGAATATAAATGGCAATTATATAAATCACTTAAGATTTGCTGACGATCTTGTCTTGCTGTCAGAAAACAGTGCAATGCTAGAGCACATGATAGATACACTACAAAAATCTAGCAGACAATCAGGTCTAGAAATTAACATTAGCAAAACAAAAGTTATGACAAATGCATCAAAAAATGTAATAAAAATTGATAATACGAAATTAGAATATGTCGATTCTTACATCTATCTTGGCAAACAACTCTCCTTTGATATAAAAAGTAACGACCAGGAAATAGAAAGAAGAATAAAAGGGACATGGAGGAAGTATTGGAGCCTGAAAGAGATATTAAAAAGCCAAATGCCAATAAAAATAAAAAGAAATGTCATGAACACCTGCCTTTTACCGTCACTCACCTACGGTTGCCAAACGTGGAAATTCACCCGAAATGTTAAAAACAAAATAAATTCTTGCCAAAGGAGCATGGAAAGAAGCATGATGAAGTTAAGAAAAATTCAGAAAATTCGAAACTCTACTATAAGAGAAGCAACAGGAGTAATAGACGCACTAAAGTATTCTATGAGTCTGAAATGGCGATGGGCGGGTCACGTTGCAAGACTGAGCGACGACAGATGGACTTCTCGGCTGACCTCATGGTGCGGACCCCGTGGAGCGAGAAAAAGAGGAAGACCTCGAAGTAGATGGGCAGATGACATCGAAGGGACCGCCGGGAAACAATGGAGAGAAAAGGCCTTAAACAGGGACTACTGGGCATCTCTGGAGGAGGCCTTCACCCTCGACTAGAGGGGTTCACATATACATAATTATCTTATTAAACATTTTTAATTATGTAAAAAATTAATGGTTAATGTGAATATAAAATTATCCAATAAATATCTTATAAAAAAATAGAAAATAAACCTAAGTAACATTCTATATTAATCAAATTATAATCTAAATATATAAATTATCGATAATACCTAAATACATGCTGCTTTAAAAATGAAATACTTATCTATGTTTAAATTGGAATTAATGAAATTATGTTCGATTATAATAATTTAAAAATCTAAACAATGAATGTAAATTGAATTTTTAATATGTGAAATAAAAGGCTTTTTAATTTTATTTATTTATTTATATGAAGCTAGATTTCACGTGTGGCCTCCACGAAGTGCGATCCAGAGGGATAGTTGGATTTATCTCTCTGGGGCCTAACCACAACCTCTTAAGGCAGTATTATTTCAGTCTAATTTCGTGTTTTGGTACCACGACGTCTTAAAACAGTATTACAATAATGTCGTTTAAACCTAGCAGTTTTGTGACGTCATCCATAGGTTTTGTTCATTTTGTTCATTCGGCGTCAAATATGACATTCTTTAAAAAGTCACCCGTTATACATATACACAATAATATTGAATAAATAATATTATACTTAACGCCAATTCACGTAATCCGCATCGTATGGAGTTACGAGAGGAATGCGACTCCTTCCATTTCACGATGCTGGTTCATTAAGTAAAACAGACTCCCACAGAGTGATGAATAGAGGCCACTCTGCTGAAAAGCCCTAGAAAATTTACAGAGTTCTTCGTAAAGACTAAGGTAAGCCCTGTGGGTAAGCCCATATTTACCTTGAATTAAGTACCTACACACTTAAGCATTGTAATGTGTGATTAACCACTATTGTTATTGTAAATATATAATGTACCTACTCATATAATACATGGTTATTTTTTCTAGGTGTTGATTGTATTACCATTTTATTTACCATTTTGATTCCAAAATAACAATATAATTAGTGAAGTCGGATACATTCAGAGTCACAGGACAAACCGAGGGAACAACCACGGAACAAGAACAATAATAAGAGTTCAGCGGTTGGTGAAAAGGCTGCATTATGATCCAGACCACACTAATTTAAATATTTTACAAATATAATTGTTTTTTATTGTATTTAAAATAATAAGTTCTTATAAATTAATAACGTAAGTACAAACTGTGTATGATTTGAAACTATGGGGACAATATCATTATCTAACGACCGCTGTGGTTCGGCCGCGGTTTCGATTACCGCTCATGGCAAATATCTATTAAGCTTATTTAATTAGTATTCGAGCTATTATATCGATGATCTATAAGAGCTCTACATCATTAAGATACCATGGCGATGTCGCCAGCTACGCTACTTTTGTAGGTATCATGCGCCGGCACTTGGCGACAACGGCACGGTAACGCCGCCGCCGCAAAGTTGGAAGCGTGGCAACGTACTATAGCTCTCTACGTGACTTCTGGATACTCTGGTGGCCTGGCGACGTTACCAGTGTAACCACTATAATGTACACGTATGAACTGCTCCTCGATCACTCAGCCGCCAGTCAGCTACCATTACTTAACGACGTAGACGAAGAAGTATCTCGATGCCTAAGATCAAGACGTAAACGTACTAAATGTCTAGACGCCATGATCACTCGAATTGACGGCCTTCGGAGGCTGGGCATTGTACAGGGAGTAACTAGGCCTGCGCCTGGAGATGACACCATGGTGCCTTAATGAGGTAGGGCTAAGCCAATCCAAAAGACAAAGTCAATGAAGTCTCAAGCATGCATGGTCTCAAAGTGAGTAGGTGATGTGACAGAGACGTAGTGCGCATGTCTATTTTAACGTCATCGACATGACTTCGGTTCCCATAGCAACAATCTTTAAAAAAAAACAATTTACCAAACTAGCTGCGCGCCCTGGCTTCACTCTGGTGCAAATATAGACATCCTATATAGAAATCCTGTGGATGGTTTTATGTCGGACGTGCGTCGGTGTGATGTGATTATAAATGCCCAGACAATTAAAAACATTTAATTACTAATGGCGTTATATTTTGTAAGGTTTAGTTAATAAAGTATAAGAAAAAAAATTACAGTGGAAAATAAAATGTTACATATACACAGAGGTTCAACACAACACTCCTCCTCGCAATGATAATCCTAAGCGTTTACTTAGTTCCAGATGTCGAGGTCCTGGTACTCCTATCGTTAACACATCGGCCAACATATTTGACGTATCTTTGTACGCACACTAATAATTCCACTTTGTACATGCTCTTTCAAACAATGAATTTAAGGGCGATGTTTCGTTTGATACTTTATGATAGCATTTTCCCATAACTTCAATACTGCTTGGTTGTCATTGAATATCATTATTTTATCTTGTTTCACTTATGTTTTTCATCAGTAGCCTTAGATGGAGAGCTTCATTCACAACTTCTGATGGCGATATACCTATATATTCTGCTTCAGGAGTTGAAATGGCAGTTACTCCTTGCTTCTTGGATTCCCAACTTTCAACCATTCTCTGCTACCATTTGTTATAATTTTTGCGTGACATGCTCATAAATGTCCACAACATAAACATAGTAAATTACCTACTAACTAATGGCTTTATTTTTGCGGTAGAAAATAAAATGTTACATAGATTTTTATAGGTCCACGAGTTAAAATTGACAGATGACAGCTATTTTTACCTTTTTTTTAATACCTTGGTTTTTAAATAAATATTCTGCCAGTTATTTAAAAAAGGTAAGTATTTCCTTAGAACGTTTAACAAATTACTTAAAAGTTGATCCATTTAGTGTGAAAAAGAGATGGTGCTATACAGTACGTATAGCGGTGTCTCTTTTTCTTGTTTACAGGCTCAATAATAACCTTGCTCAAATTGGTACCATGAGCACATAACAAAGTTTTGTTTGATTCCTGCCTATTGACAGAAATGAGTGAACTATTTATAATCGTTGTCTATTCCCTGCTTCACATTAGTGCTGTGCTGCGGCGACAAAAAAGTCGGAGTTCCTCCGTAAGTTTTTGCGAAAACTCGGTTTTTATTTTTCAAATCTTCCGGCGATTCAAGTCAAGTATTTTTCTTTCTTTCATACAATGCAATTATATTTTTTTGTTTATAAATACACTATTAATAAGATACATTAATACATTTTAATCGCCTAAATCCTCGGAGTGTTAGGCAGCGGAGGATCAATATCCACATGTCACCAATCATGATATTCGGTTTCACACAATAAGGGATGACTCTATTACCGTATTCCGGGCACTAAGTGGGTAATAAGTTGATTGTGTTGGTGTAATAATCATTAAACAAGAATTAATTAAACATTTCATATATAGTTATGTTTGAATATTTGGACGTTTTACATATTTTAATAAGATTATTATGATAATAATAGTAGCACTCTATTGGTAGCTTTAATGCTCACGGATGAATATTTGAAAAAAATATTTTTTAGACTTTTAAATATAAGTTGGACATAACCGGAGTTTCCACGGAGCCTACCGAAGATAATTTAAAACCGGGGGAAAATCACCGGATACTGAAATCTTCTCTGTAGTCAATCCCTATACCTAATGTCAGTAATTTCTTTTTAAAAGACCATGGAGTTTTTTTTTTTCAAAAAAGGATTTTACATAATAAGTTTTTACTTTGAAGTAAAATACTCGTATTTTCTAGGTACTTTATTTTTAAATTTCTTTGTTAAATATTGAATAAATTTCTATGAGCTCTACTATGAAATTTAAACCTGCATTTATAGGCGTATCTCGAGGTGCGAGTACCTAATCTCACTGGGCGACAAGCCCGCAGTTACGGTGGGTATTGTAGGCGCGTAGGTTGTCGCTACGAGCAAGTAATGCTCGAGAAGAAGATGGTGGAGGAGGTCCGGGAGAAAAGTAAGACAATTTCAATTCCATTTGTCGAGCCCGCTAAATGGGTATCCGGCGGAGACGACTCTAGCGTTGGAGATAGCTCAGTGACCTCCGTCCTCTGTGAGTGCGGACTTGAGGTAGACGCTACCCTAAAAGAAGCAGTGAGAAGACGTGGATACCATGGTTCCCACATCGAGGGGTCTAGCTAAAGCCTAGAGATGACCCAGCGTGGGTGACGAAATTGCCTTATTGATCCACTTTAATGTGATCGCGTGCGGTTTTAGTCGGTTTGAGTTCGATATAACGGCCTCGCTGACCACATAGGGGGGTTCCCGTGGAACACGAAAAAAAAGTACTTAAATTATATTAAAAAACCATTCACTTATAGAAAATTCTATAAGTTAATGTGTATAAATAAGGTTTACTTGCTTTTTGAGTTATGAAAATGATTTCTTGAACAGTATTTTGCATAACAATAATATATCCGTTGGGTACCTAGCAACTTCTTTAAAATCGCTCAATTTGACATAAAAACAATATTGTTAAAAACAATACTACTCCAAAATCACGTCATGGTACGAATTGAATGAACTAAAATTGAAGTGACGTCACAAAAGCACTAAGCAGGAATACATTGTATGCATAATGTACGGTTGTGGTACGGATATAAGCAAGATTGCTTTAAGCTTGAAACAAAACACTCCTGCAATAAGACTGTTTTGTACACGGTTGTAGTAGGCCCCCTGATTCCTTGACATGATCGTTACAAATCGTCATAGTAGTGACTAGCGATCGATGCTGTTCAAATATGCATGGTAACGGGAGTCAAAATTGAATTCAAAATGAAAATCATCGGTAAAATCGAGCTTAAGTACTTATTACAAGTATTTATGTTTTCGTAACCATAAAATACTTGCTTGAACATAGTAGAGTTGGTCTGACCACGGAACAGATTTCTATTCTGTGGGTCTGACGCACTGTTTGCATTATATTCGAGAATTGTTTATTGACATATTTTATGCAGTAGCATAGCTTCGTTACGTAATATATATATCGATAGAGTATTTCTGCTCATTTTCTTTGTAATAATGAAATAAATGATAATTCATTTGTCCTTACTTAAAGTCAGCAGTATTCTTTCTGTGGCGTCTGCGCATAGCATTGTCATTTTGCATTGACGTTGATACTGACTCCGTCATCACAGATGATTAATTTCGACCCTGAACTTAAGTACATAGGACGACTTGTCAGGCAATAGTTCTCGATTGACAGAAGAAATTTAAAATTATTTGTTTGTTGGTGATTGTCAAAACCAAAGAAAAAAAGGAACAAAAAGATACTGCATGTTGTCACTGGACAAAACCCAAATTGCAAAAAAACACACTCCTAAACTAATACTCGTATAATTAATAGCTCATCATCGTCTTACCGTTGCTTCCGCTTGTATCCGAGGCTTCCACCTCGGGAGCCCGGGGTCTCCTTTTGGTTTGTATAGATTTTATAGAAACGACTGTCGTCTGAAAGAAAAGTCTCCGCCAGAACCCTGAATTTCAATCAGCAGACCTCAAGTCCATGTGAGGCAGACTTGGCCCCACAGAGCCTAGTGAGGTCCCATATACCCTGATGGAGGAGGATGGAGCCAATCCACATGAAAAATAATACACTTATTCTCATTAAATCACCTCGATTTAATTAGAGAAATAGTACCTAATATAGGTGTGGATAAAATGTCGCAAGCTCTTCTTAGGGTTATTTTTACGACACAAAGATATTCCCGTCCCAATTGAGTAGTCCGACTGGGGAAGTATTATTAGTTTTGTGCTGTCAGTCTTCTTCATCAGTGAAGCCGACCCTGTAAGAACAGAGTTTCTGTGCAGTCAGCGGCACAGAAACTCCGTTCTTACAGGGTCAGCAGCACGGGTGTGACTCCCCTGGTGTTGGACACGTTCATAGGTCAGCGAAACCACTTTGCATCAGGTGGGTCGTGTGCTTGTTTGCCACCTAAGTTATATAAAAAAACTGGATCCGCGCCAATTTGGCGGATAGAGCAACACAACCAAAACATTTGCTGTTTCACTTACAAGGCAGTAAGTTATTACCTATAAAAAGTAATTGATAGTGCACTGCACTGCTTATTTCTGTGCTAGATATACGTTCCAAATTTACACGTAAAATAACCGTAAATTCTAAAACATCTCGAAAACACCATCAATTTATAGCATGTCTATATCCTATTAATATTAAAAATGTGCAAGTTTGTGTGTATGTCTGTTTTTCTTTCAAGGTGAAATGGCTGAACAGATTTTAAATGGCAATAGTTTATGGCATAGACTGAACAATTTTTTTACATTGAAAGTAAGCAGCAGAATACATACCAACACCTATATAGTTATATTGGATATCGAAGGCATAATGTACGTACGTATATCTACAATGATGATATTCTCTATGCGTTTAACATTTATATTCATCATCACCTGCAGTGAAAGTTGTTATTTACATGTAGATAGCATTGTGTGATCGATAAATGCTGTGTGTGGAGACCACATTGAACTAGTAGCGTTATCTAAGTCAGGGACGCGGCAGATTGACAATAGGCAGATAACGCTGCGCTGGTTGAAATGTAGCTTTGTGAGCCTCCTGTCACGTGTCACTTCTGTCTACAAGTTTTAGTTAGGTATACAGTTTAATAGCTGAAGTAATAAAGATAATGATGCCCGTAGCTACATTCTATCATCGCACCTCTCGCCATAGGCAGGGAATTCATCCTCACACATTGCGACCTGAGACGGTGCGCACTGTGCGGTATGAAAGAAACTTCATCCCACGCACACTCAAGCTGTGGAATGACCTCCCTGCTGCGGTTTTCCCAAGCGCCTACAATATGGGGTTCTTCAAGAGGGGCATCAGAAGGTTTCTTCATGGTCGGCAGCGCGAGTGTGACACCCCTAGCGTTGCATACGTCCATAGGCCACGGTAACCGCTTCCCATCAGGTGGGCCGTGTGCTTGTCTGCCAACTAAGTGGTATAAAAAAAAAAAAAAAATAATAATAAATAAAAGGTACCTTTTTTATCGTGTGATAAATCCCCCCGGATACTCCCCCACCAGAGCCGGTGGGATTGGTTATGTCGGACTCGAACCGACTTAAACGCACGCCGTCTGAGGGTCGTAGTTGCCGGAGGTGAGATTGCCGGAGGCATATCCCTCTCACCCCAGCTGACCGAGAGCCATCTCTTTCAAGCTGGCACTGGGCTGTGGGGACCACGAAGTCCTCATCTAATCCCAGGCATGGGGAGGCGCACAACTCGCGCCGCCGCCGCCGCCGCGGCCTAATAACAGCAGTCACCTACGTTTATTTACTGGTATACCGCCACAGATGTAATACCTACGGAATTTCCGGCAAGTGTAGCGCAGGCGTGGACGTGTTAGCAGAAAAATATTATTATTAGTTATCAGTAGCGAAAGTTCGATGGATACTTAAAAAACGGAAGACAACAAACCTTCGGCGCAATTTATCATCATTAATTTAAAATGGACTATCATATTTCTTTTGATTACGAATTGGAAAAGGAAATTCGGTGTGAGTTATTTAATACGGACAGGCCCTCGATTCTGGTAAAGCAAAACCACTGTCATACCAGACACAAAAAATAGCATTAAATTTTAGATTTTACTGTACGAGTAAAGTTCAAAATTGAATGAAAAGAGTTTCATTACACTTTTTCCGTGCACTCTGCAAAAAGCCTTTTAATGTTGGACTCTGACACCATTGCTTTAAAGTTTAAAATCAAATGGATTTTTAGCAGTGGCTGTGGTATGGCAGTGGTTTTGCTTTAGCAGAATCGAGACCCAGGTCACAGGGCAGTTCTTTATACCTGATCATAACCGTACAGTCATGATCTTAATACCTTGGTTTCCCCCCTTTCTGTTGACTGATTTGGGCGGACAATAATACAATTTAAATCAATAATAGTTTGACTTCATTTTGAAACTTTGTAGTCAACAATCAACAATCTTATTTTCAAGGGATCGATCTGCTCGAGCTGACTGTACATCTAAGGTGTATGGGGTTCATTAAGACCTCACGGGCCAAGCTAACCTAACCTGAGAGCCGGTACCTGCTGATGACGAAGGAACGAAGCCCTGCCCATGTAACCATTGTTTGGTGACATTATGTAACAGTTACGACTTCTGACCACCTGCGACCATAATGGCTATATGGGTGGTACAAGCTTTCTTCTCGGAGTTGGGAGGGCAGACGGCACACATAAATGCCGTATAAGTTAAATCAAAAGCATAAGTTAGCGGACCCCGGGCAACTATTTAGGTAATCTAGGTTTGCTTGGGATTCTAAGGTAGGAGCGTCGGATGCTTCTGGGAACAACGCTAAAATGATGCTGAGTCAACCGTATATCATGCATACGCAATGACGCGCGTGAGATATTGGATTGAACTAACATGAAATGAAAAGTTGTCAAAACTAACAATTACGTGATCAGAACCGACAGCTTCACCGTCATTACGTTAGTACAGTTGCCCCCAGAAATGTTTACGGATAATAAAATAAACTGAACGTACAGTTACAGCTACGTAGTTCGAGCTACACTCGGTCTTAAAACTTCAAATAAAAATCTCCATCAGGCATCCGTCATTCGCCTAAACTACGCGCTACAGGCTCAGGCTACAAGAGCAATCAGGGCTTGCGCGCGCTTGTAAGCATACACGTGACAAATATAATATTTGTATTCGGTCTTGTGACTTTCCTCAGAGGGTTAGACGGAGGTGAATTAAAACCTACATCTACATTTCACCAATCATTGAACTCAGTCCCACGTAATAGTGGGTGGTAAATTGTCGTCTTCCGGGCACTATTGTTAACTCAAGCAATGCATTTGAGACTGAGTCTGGGCTGTACATATCTGTCTAATGTTAAACAGCCCTATCCCTTAGTGGCCTTGTTGCCATGGGAAGAGATGGGGTGGACCAAATTCTACTCTGCCGGGAACCACTCGTTGATAAATATTAACTTAATAACACTATGTACATGCTTTGCGATAGAATGTTTATTAAAATTATATCTAGGATTCAGAAAATTTGCAACACAAAAATTTAATATCAGGAAATTTAGGGAAGGTAAAAAATTCAGCAGACATTATATAAAAGTTGAAACATGTATTGAACACTAAACGTTTAAGTGGATTATTTTTATTTTCATTTTCCGACAATGTGATAGCCCTAACGCTCGAGTTGGCGGCGTTGTATGTTCGGAATAAAAGGCGGTAGGAAGGGCGCTAAGAAATTTTGTAGGTTTATTTTTAAAATGCGAAAAATCACCACGGATACCCCCACCACCGGACCCACGAGACGCCTGTAGGTCGTTTTTGGCTGCCGAAGGTGACGTTAACAGGCATATCCCTCGCACCCCGGCCGACCCAGGGCCTTCTATCTCGATCTGGCCCTCTCCTCAGGTATGGGGACCGCAGAGTCCCCAACATGTCCCCGGAATTTTGTAGGTTATTAAATCTGTGGCTTTAGTCAACATCAAAGGAGTGCAACTTCTGTACATAGTACTATTAATTATGCTGTCTCCGTATACACGTGGGATTGCTGCCGTTACTTTCTACAGCATACATGCATATCAAAGCAGTTCTATGTTGAGTCTAGAAATCTAAAAGGCCATTACAACGACCTCTGATCTTGTATATCTAGGTAAGTTCTAATGGTGACTATGTGTCGATAGTTCATCGAGAATTATCTATAAAAGAGAAAGTAAGTGTAATAAGCAATGTAGATATATTTATGTATTGATCTTTTTTTTTATACCACTTAGGTGGCAGAGAACCACACGGCCCACCTAATGGAAAGTGGTTACCGTGGCCTATGGACGTTTGTAACACCAGAGGAGCCACACTCGCGCTGCCGACCCTGTAAGCACAGAGTTTCTGTGCCGTCAGTGTAGAAGACAAAGCAGGACAAGCCCAAGCAGGACAGCACAAATAGTCTTCCCACTGACAGCACAAAGTCTCCAGTGAGCTCTGGCCACCCTACTCACTGCTGGGAACACAACACGAAGTTATTATGGCCGCGGTATTCTGTAGGGCGGAGGTACTTCCCCAGACGGACTGCTCAATTGGGCGGAAATACCGCCATGTCCCACCTCCTAGATCTGTCGTTTATGTATTGATGACTGCATCCAGGTATCATTAGGCTTAGCTTAGGGGTAGTTGGAAAAGTAAAGGCATTCAAAATCTAATCTCGTGGCTGAGAGTAACCGAGTAAGTAACATATTACAAGCTAATACTAGACAGGTGTGTCTTTGTAGGTCGATCCCGGTTTTCATACGAACATCTGTGGCATTCGTTCTGGGTCGTACGGGCCCAGAACGGATGCCACAAATGATCAGAAGCCATGCCGTGCCATAGAAGCCATCAACGCTTAAAACAGGTCAATATTTGAATTTCTTTCATACTACCAACTGCAAATGTAACTTTGTAATCTTATATATTTATGTGGGATTACAAAGTTATTTATGCATTTAGTAAATGACAGCCGTTGAACTATGGACTTGTTTTTGGACTTCATGGTAAGCCCGCTGATCTAACTACAGAACTTCAGTATCGTTAGTGAGTTGTTGAGTTACCATTAAAACAGATAATTAAATCGTCTCGTCTAGTCATTAGACATGCTGCTGGGAAGCATAAAAGTATATTATTCCGTTATTTGTTTCGCAAAATATATCCAAACTAGCGTGTTGTGTGAGCTTTCGTGGGTAACGCCCATTACAATATAAATTAACAAAAGTTCCAAAAGCCTTGAAAATGAATAACTGCCAAATAAAGGCGATGGCAGCAGGTTGGCCCCTATTACGCAAGATTAATATGGGTGTAAAGAATATTTCTGTTCTGCCTACCCTTTAATATATATATGTAGTATATTACGGATGCCGAATGTTAAGGATATACCTGCCTGTAGGTCTAAAATATGGCCTAGTTAGAAGATTATTCCACTTTGTTCATCTAGACGCTATCTTCCAGATACCCCAGATGAGTAAAGTGGTAATTTGAGTGTTTTCATATCACTCAAACTTGTATCTCTCTTGTGAAACAGTAACAACAAAATCTATGAATTACCAAACTAATTAGACCTCGTGTTTTCCCGATTGTGAAAGCAGGGTAATGCTTTTCGAGCGGGTGTTTAAAAGACCATTCTACTTAGTGATACGTTATCATTTAATAAACGTCGTTTTTCAAAACCGATAATCTCGGTCATTTGCTGGCCAAATTTAAAAAAATTAAAAGATCAAGTACCGTATCGTCATTGAATGGGTACATCCAGTGACCCATTATATTGAAGCCAGCAATATAGTGGCATCTCAATTATTCAACAATGTATCTAGGTCTAGCTGCTGTGAGCTACGCGTGTCCTTATTGTGTACAAAAAGAAATAGATGATATTATTACCATTAACGAATGTAGAGAAGTATTATAGAATGTAGAGGGAAGTATTAGTAAAATCTTTCTTAGGTTGCCACAACACAGACGCAGACGTGTAAAAGAAGTACAGTGCTGTTTTAGTCATAATCATAAATATTATAAAAATATTAAATAACGTAAACAAACCATTGGAAAATGATTCTTTCGCTGGTTCGGTAGGTTTATTCTAGTGAGAAGATACCAGTAATAACTATATAATCTACCTATTGTAATATAATATATATTCTAATATCCAGTCCTCATCAGTCAGTGACCTAAACTTTGCTGAGCTAAGTCTTCCTGCCAAGGCTGTGATATGAAAACCCCATTGCAGTTTACTATCTACAGTTATTCCAAGAAAAACTGTGATATTGACTATTTGAACAGATTCATTATTCATTGTGAACTTATTAGTTAAGCTAAGCGCACTTATAAACTTATAAGTTCTTAGGAAGTTGCGTAAATTTCATATTTCAATGGAATTTTATGTGACAGACCTAACCGAGGTAGCAGCGGCGGGGAAGACTCCTGTCTCAATGTATGAGAAATTTCGGTCATGTGACAGATTTTTGGTATTTCAAGGCTGCAGAGAACCAAAAGTAACGAAAGCGCAAGAAACCTTTAATTATATATATTAAGTTTTCAATACTTTTGAAACAATGACGCCCCTCATTTCTGCGAATGTTGGATATGCATCAACTTGTCTGTACTTCATTAATTATTCCGGAAACCGGAGGTCCGATGGGACTCGCATTGCAAAGAAAACTAACTATAATATGTACCTATAAGAATACTTTGTACTGTCTACTTGATACATAAAACATGTTTTTGTTGATAATAAAGAATTCATCAATAGTTTCCAAGTAAATCTCTCATCCACTATTTGGAACTAAAGAAACATGGCCACTAATCAAATTTGATCTAACTGGATAACTATTTTTATTTTCTTACAGTACAAATTTATTGTTTTAGTGGAGCAAGCCGTATTCACGATGTTTGTCAAGCGATGTTGATTTCACAACTCAAGGAAAAAAAACATTGGAAATTTTGGAGGGTAGATTGATATATTTACTCCTAAAACAATGGATACTTGTGAATAAGACAAATTCGACCAAGTACTTCATTCGAGTAAACATCATCAGAAGGCGCTAACCACAGTCCCTTGGGCGAATGGGTAAGCGAACAATAAATTTTAGTGTTACCCCTCGTTTTCACCACTAAACAAGTTATAAACTTGTTTACGCAAAGCTTATTGAAGACTTGTAGAAGACTAATCAAACCACAATACTTCTTTTATACATGTATCTCAGATACTTTTTCGTTCACATAGTATATTATAGACAACAAGTTGTAAACATGTATAAAACACAATACATTTGCACTCACACTGTAGCCTGTGAAATATTGCAACTTGTCAAATACATGTTTTACACTTAAGTGAAAATGAGGGGTTAGAGAGCGCTAAAGGTGATTTGGAAGACATTTCTGCTGAGCCGAGTACCTACTGTATGCGCCTTTATACCTAGATGTATAAAGATTATGTAAACAACGTTTACGACAGAATAATAACATGTTTTGTTCACGTCCTATGTGAGAACATTCACGACCACGGACAATTGTTGCTCATTTTACATAGCTCTAGGTGTTCGTATTTTAAATAAATACCGACATAATACAATCTTTAACGGATCAGAACAGACCAGATAGGGAATAGCCGTTATTTTGAATATTTTCTACCTATAAATATACTTATGAAGGTACTGGATTCTAATCATAAGGTGAAGATAATGTGCGACTAACCATTTAAATATGCTACCATCTGTTATCGCTATACGCTTCCGGTTATTTCGATAGTAAGATATCTATAAGGTTAAGCACAATATCTATAATAGCTCAATTCGTGCTATTTGTCGTTAAGGAGTTCCATTGCGTGCCTTTGTAGTCTGTTTGTCTGACTAACTATGTATCTCTTTGTTTATTTCTATATCCTGAGGTTTTAAGAAATGGGCTGCTTAGACATTGAGCCGTTGTTTTACTTTGATAAATTGCCTTAAAAGAAGCTCTTTTCCTTTCTTTCCTTTTTTTATAAATAGAATATTAGCAACCGCAATTACTAATATTTCCTCTAACCCCTCCAACTAAGCTAAATTGATTGTCCTTGGAGTAAAATACTCAATACTTTGTATTTTTAATTATACTATGTATCGGGACTTCTCGCGAATTATATCTTGGAACTTACTATTTCTGCCGACGTTTCGGATGCGTTGCAGCACCCGTGGTCACACCGTGTGGCACAGTCAAGTCGTGACCACGGGTGCTGCAACGCATCCGTAACGTCGGCAGAAATAGTATGTTCCAAGATATAATTCGCGAGAAGTCCCGATACCTAGTATAATTATGAATTCACACCGCGAAAGTTTAAAAATAACTTTGTATTTTACTCCAAGTACTTAATCCCTACCTCAAGTATTGTATCTCAAAGGAAATGGGGAAATTCAAAATGTTCTATGGTATGTGATGTTCCTGACAGTACATAGGTACAGTCAGTGATCGATCTTGATGAACAAAGTAATTAAAATGATCCTTTAATGCCTTGATTTGCCCTTTTCCTGTTGACTGATTATTCTGATATTTGGCACACACACCTTTAAGTCGGACAATAATACTATTTTAATCAATAAAACAGTTTGATTTGCTTTTAATACCTTGATGTTAAGATTTTGTCGTTCAGATTATTCTGACGCTGATTGTACTAAAAAAAATTAAAAATAATATACGGACCCTGGTTTCCAAAGTGCGAACTCTATACGTAACGGCTAGACAAAAGTTGGTTGAGATTATTTGAAAGTGTGGTACCTACCTACTTAATAAATATTTCAGGTAACTGTTATTTGAGTGTCTTATACCCTAAATAATCCCCAGAAGTGTTATATTATTTTGCTACTAGTATAAGTAGCATATCTTTAAAAGTATGCTTGTTTTGTTAGTTGATATCTAAATATTTCACACCGGCACTACGTTGTAAAATTTAGCCTGCATGTCGTGTGGTAGTTTTATGCGTATTTAAACATTCGTAATTTACTTATTTTGCGAGTTCCAATACGGGAATCAAACATTGAGTTGCAGAAATTCAGAATACTTACTGCCGTTTCATATAAAATTGGTTGTAAACGAGAGTGTAATTGGTAATATGTCTATGCCAATGCTACAATAAGTACTAAACTTCCGCGATTATGATTAAAAAACTGTGGTCCATAATAAATATTCAATTTTAAAATATCCTATGATTTCGAATACTTATATTTATTTTATAGCCAGTGTTCTTCAGTAGTCATAAACTCCTCACCTGGGGGATTAATTCTAAGATGCCCGCATCAACACTTAGCAAAGCTATAACATGATAATTATTAACACAAATTGCCTTGAAGATTACGGATGTTTGAAATAAATATTACAACCCAGTTATAATTTGTATTCCGTAAATACACCTAAATGATGTTATAATGAGAGGTTCTCATCTTTGTTTGCAAGTGACGAAATTTCACAGCATAAGTGTGACACGTATGAACTATATGTGTTATTGTCATTTAAAAGAAACATGATATATTACACTTATACGGGTTTCTGTAACGTGGTAAGTAAAGTACCCATTGACAGATATAGCCGTTATGTAAGAGTTACAGTAACAGCAGCATTAAGAAGAAATATAGTTTCCTCAAGATTCACGGTTTTTCTAACGATCATCTATAGGACATTCTTGAGGTAGACGGGTGCGAGTGATATGCCTCAGGTAACTTCACTTCACCTTAGACAACCTACGAACCGCAGACAGCGTGCGTTTTAGTTGGCTTCAAGTCTGACATAACCTCCCCTCTGGCGGGAAGTATAAAAAAATAAAAATGAGGACAAATTCTTAAGGTAAGCGATTCTAATTTGATTGAAGATGATGGCTCGGTCTGACTTCTGTGCCATTTTTTTGATAAACAGATGCCTAACATGTTTGCAAATAATTTAACAGAAGCCGTATAAATTATCTGTAAGTATACAAGTAACTCTAACATGTTAAAAGGAAGCATTACAGCGCGAACTATCGATGCGCGAGTATAAGCCTTTGCCCACATTCCGTTAGCGCTGCTTATTTCTAATATGCTAATATTAATGAGGTAAATAGCCTATTTTGCAAAAACCTCATTTTCCCTTTAGTCAACAACCCTAATTACTACGACATATTAGAAGGTAGGAGTACCTACAATGACACGACGGTATTTCCGCCCAATTGAGCAGTCCGACTGGGGAAGTACCACGGCCCTACAGAATACCGCGGCTATAATAACTTCGTGTTGTGTTCCCGGCGGTGAGTAGGGTAGCCAGAGCTCACTGGAGAATTTGTGCTGTCAGTGGGAAGACTAAAGTCTTGACCTGCTTTGTCTTCTACTCTGATGGCACAGAAACTGTACTTACAGGGTTGGCAGCGCAACTGTGACTCCTCTGGTGTTACAAACGTTCATAGGCCACGGTAACCACTTTCCATCAGGTGGGCCGTGTGCTTGTCTGCCACCTAAGTGTTATTAAAAAAAAAAGAGACTCGTTCTTTCCCTTTTATGGCTTAGGGAAAATCCTTTTGAAATAATGTGGTGTAAAAAGATTGCATATATAACGAAAATGGTACCCTGAAGTTGTTAAAGTTTCTCCAACCACTTTCATCAGACTCATAATACATGATTACCAGAATTTAAATCTTATAAAATATCAGACATACTACAGTAATTGTATTGATTATACAGTGAATGAGTCAAGTTTACCTGGTCTGCCAAGTCTCGACATTATCTGCATTAGAAGCATTATAATTGGCAATTAAAGCACAGAAAAACATAACACCATATATGTACCTCTTCCGAACGAAATCTCCAATTTGTTCGGCACCTCGAACCGTATTCTCATATCACTCGTTTAGCTATCACATGTGACACAAAACACTTTCGATTTGAGTTCCAGGAGAATTAAAACTTTGCAATTTCGCAGGTTCGTGCGGTCGCGTGTTTTGAACTCGGAGGTGATGGAGCGGATCGGATATTCGCCGGTGACAACAGAGCGCGTACTGACTGAATCAAGCGGCGCGCTGCCGCCGAACGCCGGCCGTCCTTCCGCAATGGGATGGCTCCCGCCGCGTCGCCCTACATCTACGATGAATGCGACGCGTGAGATGTGATGTAATCTATGTGACGAAATGCACAAACAGATTAAAACTATCAAACGTCATCACCACACAACAAATATTAACGTATCTACTACTACCAGTGTGCTAAGTACGCATATTTTAAGATAGCGGGCGCCACTGAAACTCACACACTACTCAACAGGCCGCAGGAGGTCCTTTTGTTATATCTGAATAAATCTTATTTGAGACTGATGACGAAGACACAGTCAAGTAACGAACTTCAAGACAAAATAAAATAAATCGGAGCAAGTAACTCGTCCATATATAGCACAGGAAAATTAAAAAAAACTATCTATAAACAGACGTAAAAAGTTCTAACATGCATGTTCTACTTCAACAAAGTTAATACTCTGGATAATGTTTTTCACGCGTTTCTCTTTTACGTGTTTATAACCTAAATCTTAAAGGTTTGCTTATATTTATTTATAAATACTGTTAAGGACTTTGAAATAGTTTGAATGTTTCTTATTTGTAGTGCTATTAACAGGTTTCAGGAAAATCTGACGGGGACCAGGAACTCCTTGTATTTTCAATTTTTATTCGGAAACATTTAGTATAATTAATTTTTCATTGTTAATCAACCTTGCAATTGTCTGAATCTCGAAATATTTTAAGTATTAGTTCGCACATTACTGTGAATCCATGACACCTCTTATGATTACAAAGTAAATAAGATAAATGGATGTGGGTGTGTGTATGTGTTATGGAACGGGTCTTAAAATGGTGTTCCTTATCCAGTTAGAACACCCAGCCCAAGAGCATCTGCCTGTTTCATTCCGTATCACTCTGATTATTTGACTAGAGTGCAATCAGATGAAATGTAACAGCATTAATATTTTCCAACATCAATAATGATTTCTGAAGGTACAGAAATGCTTTAATGAATGTGGCATTGCTATCACGCACCATTTCTGAATACTTAGTATTCTTTGATTTCAAATTACGGTCGTGTCACTTGCGCCACTCAATGTTCAAATTCAAGGTTAGACCGTGACTGCAGATGGTTTTTATATAGAGCTAATGATATAATTTGGTTGACGCTCGCTCGGTCAATGTTTGGTTAATGTAACAAAATCGAATTCAGACAATTAGCATTATTCTATATACCTCCTAGATACGTCTAATAACTGCCTAAGCCTACGCAACTGCTAGATATATAGGTTCTAGTAGTACCGTAGATCGTAGTCTTTCCTCTCAGAAACTAGGGTCAGACCAGACGGAGATTGTTTCCGTGGATAGCCAATCAAATTAAATTATTTAAAGCAGAAATAGGGTAGCGGTCCCCAGACTCCTAAGTGCATGTTTTGAATACAAACGGAATTGGCGATTGAATGATGAAGAGCATTATAATTTATACACGCACAACATGTTAACACACACAATGGGTTGTTGTGAAAAAAATTGGCTTTGACTCCTCTTGGCAGACCGAAAAATTACTTTCGAATGCTGAGACAGAGTTAATTACATATATTTACCAGATTATCGCACATCTGTGTTCACTGTGTCACACGGTGCTGCGGCGGCAATCACTTCTTTTTTTCACGCCTTCTCCCACCCAAACTCATGGCAGCGCAATTTATAGAAAAAGGCAACACAGCGGCTCGTCACACTCCCAAAAGCTTGCTATTTGAGGTGGAGTCCACTAACATCTGTGGGCTCCATGCAAACCTCAACGCCGTCCACCAACACCTAGAGACGGCGAAACCTGCCATGTTTTTTCTAACGGAGACGCAAATACACCGCCCTGACGACACGACCTACTTGCTCTACCCTGGCTATGTTCTTGAGGAAAGTTTTCGTGCAAAAGCCGGGGTGTGCGTGTTTGTTAGGGCGGATGTTTGCTGTCGCCGTTTGCGCTGCCTAGAGGACCCATCCTTCTCCGTCCTTTGGGTACACGTAGACCATGGCCCTACGAGTCAGATCTATGTGTGCCTCTACCGTTCCCATACAGGAGATGCTGAGACAACTCGACTCTTTGAATATCTGAGTCAGGCGGCAGATGATGCGCAGGAGCGATTTCCGAATGCCGAAATGGTATTTTTGGGGGATTTTAACGCCCACCACGAGATCTGGTTGGGCTCCTCCAAAACCGACCATGCGGGAAGAGCCGCCCACGCATTTGCTCTGGCGCACGGCCTGACCCAATTGGTGCACGAGGTCACTAGGATACCAAGAAGGTCGGGCCAAGCACCTTCTCTGCTAGACCTTCTGCTGACGAGTGATCCGGACCGGTACAGTGTAACTGTGCGAGCCGCGTTAGGCAACTCTGACCACTGCCTGGTCTGTTCCACGGTGCCTATTATGGCGCCCCCACGACCCGTGCAGGGGAAGCGGCGTCTCTGGCACTACTCGTCAGCGGACTGGGATGGACTTCGTGACTATTTTGCGTCCATCCCGTGGGTTGAGCGCTGCTTTGAAGGTAAGAACCCATCGGATTGTGCTACTGCTGTCGCCGGTGAGATCGGTCTGGGTATGGAATACTATATCTCATACACCGATGTCACCGGTGACCGCGGGGTGCGCCCTTGGTTCGGGCGCGAGTGCGCGGAAGCTGTTGAACAAAAACAGTCTGCGTACCGCGCTTGGGTAAGGGCGCGCGCCACGCGCCATCCCAATCTGGGCCACTTCAAGGCAGCGTACAACAGAGCCACAAAGGTCTGTAGAAGGGCCTATGTCAGAGCGGATGCCCTGCGCATAGCGCGGCTTGGTCAAGAGCTAGTGATGCATCCCACGGGAAGCCGTGGCTACTGGCGACTGGCTAAAGCCGTGCAAGCCAACTTCTGTCAGCCTTCGCTGCCTCCGCTGCGTAACCCTGATGGATCCCTGGCCCATGAGTCGCAAGAGAAGGCAAATCTGCTGGCTAATCTCTTTGCGGCCAACTCCCGAATCGATGATTGTGGTACGCAGCCACCAACACTACCCGACAGTGACCACGCGATGCCTGATATCCATATCAGGCAACGCGATGTCCGTGCAGTGCTGCAATCACTCGATGTCCGGAAAGCCAGTGGTCCGGATGGTATTCCAGCGGTAGTTTTGAAAAAATGTGCAGCGGAGTTGTCTCCAATGCTTACGCGCCTGTACCGGCTATCCTACAGTTCGGGTACAGTGCCTTTGCCTTGGAAAGAGGCGAATGTTCAGCCGATTCCCAAGAAGGGGGATCGCTCGGAGCCAGCCAACTATCGACCCATAGCCGTCACCTCAGTGCTGTGCAAAGTGTTTGAGCACATAATTAACAAACAGCTCATGCGGCACCTAGAGGATCACTCCTTAATTAATGACCGGCAATATGGCTTCAGACCGAAACGGTCAACGGGTGATCTTCTAGCATACGTTACCCATCTTTGGGGTGAGGCTATGGACAAGCACGGCGAGTCACTGGCAATTAGTCTTGACATCGCCAAAGCTTTCGATAGAGTCTGGCACAAATCGCTTCTTTCTAAGCTACCTGCCTTTGGTCTGCCTTCTAGGCTGTGCAACTGGGTTGCTAGCTTCCTGCAGGGGCGCCGTATTCGCGTCCTTTGTGACGGACGAGCTTCAGAGTTTCTGCAGGTTAATGCTGGCGTGCCCCAGGGGTCCGTCTTATCACCCACTCTCTTTCTTCTGCATATCAACGACATGCTGTCTACCGGCAATGTTCATTGTTATGCAGACGATAGCACTTTACATGGGAGTTATCATGGACATCCAGCGGCCAAGCAGTCAGATATCGCAGAGAAAAGGCAGCTTCTTGTCACTGAGCTTGACGGGGTCCTGAATCACATTTCTCAATGGGGCTCTGAGAACCTGGTTGAGTTCAATGCCAAGAAGACGCAGGCATGTGCGTTTACAGCAAAAGTATCTTCTTTCCTTCCCCTCCCCACTCTTCAGAGCACGCCACTGCCGCTGCAGGACAATCTCAATATCCTAGGTATGGATGTTCGCTGCAACCTGAATAACAAAAACTACATCGAAAGCATCATCAAAACAGCCTCACGAAAACTCGGAGTCCTGAACAGAGTGAGACGATTTTTCACGCCGGAGCAGCGGTGTCTTCTATACAAGACACAAATTCGCTCCTGTGTGGAGTACTGCTCGCATCTCTGGGATGGTTCAGCAAAGTACTTACTAGATGCTCTCGACAGGTTGCAGCGACGTGCGATCCGCATCATTGGGAATCCCGAGATCACGAACACCCTAGAACCTTTACAGCTGCGTAGAGATGTTGCGTCCATGGCTGTATTTTACCGTCTGTACCATGGGGAGTGTTCTGATGAGCTCTTCCAATTAGTCCCACCCTCCCCTTTCCTACACAGGACAACGCGTGCAGGTCTTAGATGTCATCCGCACACGGTGCAAAACATCCGATCAAGAACCAAGCGGTTCGGAGACTCTTTCCTCTGTCGCACCATTAAGGCCTGGAATTCATTACCAGCTCACGTGTTTCCTTCTTCCTACAGTCCCGGGTCCTTTAAGCGGGGCGTGAAAAAGCATATGATAAGGCCGTCAAGCTGAGTGTCACCATTGTCACACGGTATGTGTAAGTAATGGTGACCCTCTTTTCTGGGATTTTGCCTTCAGCTTACCATCAGGCAAGGCGAAGTCCAATTGACGTGTCCTATATAAAAAAAAAAAAAAAAAAAAATGGTAAGTAGCGAAGATCAAAATATCCAGTAAACGTCAAATCGAATTTGTTCAATAGACTTTAATGGTGTCACTGCGCATTCGCCGCGTGGTTCCCGGCAGAGTAGAATTTGGGCCACTCCATCTCTTCCCATGCGGCGTCGTACAAAGCGACTAAGGGATAGGGCTGTTTAACATCAGACAGATTTATACAGCCCAGACTCAGCCTAAGATGCGGCTCGAGTCAACTATAGTGTCCGATATACGGCAATAGGCTCACCACCTATTACGTGGGACCGAATACAGTTATTGGTGAAATGTAGGTTTTAATTCACCTCTGCCTAATCCTCAGGGGTATTAGATATTCTGTGACCGCGACTTAAGTTACTACACAACCATATTAATTCCTTTTGACATTATTTGTAAGTGCTTTCAGTTATATTTACACTTCATCATCGTCCTCAAAGTGATTTCCTGGTTACGTCTTTTTAGCCCTTTGTAGCCCGGGTTTCGTTTATTAATTTGGATTGGTTTGTTGGCTTATCATATTAGGGAGCGACTGCTGTTTGACCTCATAAACCTGAGGCTAAAGCTTGCGTCAGAGTCCCGTCTGTTGTTTTTATAACACTTAGGTGGCAGACAAGCACACGGCCCACCTGAAGGGAAGTGGTTACCATGACGTGTGCGAAACTTCTAATGCCCCTCTTGAAGAACCTCATATTGTAGGCACTGTACCGACATTACGTACAAAGGCCCAAAAAAGGAACCTGAAAGCGGATAAAAGTCCTTTTCCATTTCATTCCGTGCACAGGTGAGGTTGGCTAGACATCAAGGATGTTGGTAGAATAGGGCTTCTTGAGACACTTAATACTAATATTGTAGAATGTAGACCGAAGCGTGGTAACCACTGGTATAGAAATACAGCTTATCTATGCAGTGGCCTCCGATCACAGATTAATAATACCTTCGCTAGGATTAATTCTTAAAATCTTGCCGCTCGAATTTTGAATAGCCTGCCTGGACATTGGGCGTGCTATGAAATCAATAAAAGCTGAAGCTTACCACAAATTATAAATTTTACTCCCGTTTTACTGCATCTCACTTAATGATGATCATTTCAAACGTAGGTTCAGGCTTTTTTGTTCCGTAAGTAGGTACGTAGGTAATCGATTTCAAAGTTTCATATTTTAACATTCACTCTACATATTATTTCAACTTTCAACCTAAATATGAATTCAAAGTTTGGTTCCAATGAATTGTTTGTTGGGTTGGAAACGATATTACGTGTAGGTACGAATTTAACTTTATTAATCAAATGTTAAACTTGATTATTGGAATATCTCTCCAATACTTGATTGCAATGAAATTTTAATGGAAATCAAACAATGGTTCGTATTCAGTAAAAAGTTGGGACGGAAAGGAAGGACAATGTGAAATGCAAACAAAAGCCGATGGTGGATTGCGGCTCGCATAGCAATCAGCCTGGAGCAGTGGAGCCAACACTGCCTTGCCAGACTATGTAGGTACCTATGTTGGGCACTGAGTCCAAGTGACAATAGGTCGTTATTAGGTATACGTGTGTGACGTCATGTAAGATGTGTCACACATTATAATATTCATACCTACCAACTACCTACAGGAATTGATTTTACTACATTTTAAAATAATATTTCGGGAGAGCTTCAGGACATCATGTGCCGGTCTCATCCAAGCCCTGCAAGTGCGGAGTCAGCTTTTCTAACTGCGACTCGGTTGGAATTCGATAATTTTCACAGGGCGACTGTCATTTGACCTCGATAGAGAATATTTGTAGTTTGACTAAAATTAAGGCTCCAGCTACCCGTAACAACAACCACTTTGTGTGGCAACCGGGACCTCTGATGCCCGAGGAGCACGTTGAGCCATAGGTCCCCATCGTAAAGCCAATTTGGCTGATTTTAGTCAACCTTTCAATGTGTTAACATACTCGGTTACCACTTAGTCACGAGCTCCCGCGTCCTCCTCCATAGGACATAATTATTCAGCTTAGATACTCTTCTAGTTAACCCTTTCATCTACGCTAAATAGGTTGTTTGTAGGGACTGTAGGGAGTATGTTCACTGAGTTTAATCATTCAATTTGCAAGTGAACGAACTGAAATTGGTTTGCTTCGTGCAACACACGAAGTTGGGGAACAAGCAGACAGTTTTAATAAAAGTCAATTCATCACACAGCCGCCCTTCGTGTAGTCATACACATAAACTCCTTAACGGAAACAGTATAAAAAAGGTTCGTTTTGTATACCAAGTAATGAACATTGTATCTACCTATACGTATGTGATGTGTTTGTTTAGAGTAAGTACAGTTATATCTATTGCTATTATATAATTGTAAAGTGTAAGTAGTAGATACTTAAAAAAAAACTTTTTTTTTATACAACTTAGGTGACAGACAAGCACACGGCCCACCTGATGGAAAGTGGTTACCGTGGCCTATGAACGTGTGTAACACCAGTGGAGTCACATCCGTGCTGCCGACCCTGTAAGAACAGAGATTTTAAGTGCCTTCAGTGCAGAACACAAAATCAGTACAAACCTTTGGTCTTCCCACTGACAGCACAAAAACTCTCCAGTGAGCTCTGGCTACGCTACTCACCGCCGGGAACACAACACGAGGTTATTATAGCCGTGTTATTCTGTAGGGTGGAGGTACTTTCCCAGTCGGACTGCTCAGTTCGGACGGGAATACCGTCGTGTCCTATCTCCTATGGACTTGGGTTATGTTTATACATACCTACATACAATCACGGCTCCATCCCCGAAGGGTTAGGCAAAGGTTAGTTAACACCTACATTTCACCAATCATTGAGTTCGGTCCCACGTAATAGGGGGTGAGCCTATTTTGAGTCTTCCGGGGACAATAGTTGACTCAAGCCATGCATCTGGGCTGTACATATCTGTCTGATGTTATGTTTATGTTATTTAATTAACAATACTGAATACGAAAATATATTTTTTTTGGAATTCTTGTCTGTTTATTCGCGATGGATACAAAAAGTCTGAACGGATTTTGTTGCGTTTTTTAACCCCCGACGCAAAAGCGACGGGGTGTTATAAGTATGACGTGTCTGTGAACCGATTTGTAGTTAGTTTTTTTTTTTATTGAAAGGACCTATGTATATTAGTGGGAAATGTTCTTAGTTATGTTTGATAAAAATCGGTCCAAGATGGCCGTCGCCACTAAATAACGGAATTTTTTTTCACAACTGTCAATATGGATATCAAATGAAAGGGTTCGACTAGTAGATCAATTTATAATGTGTATGTATGTGAGTGTGTAGGTATGTCATTTAAAGGTCTTGATCAGATACAAATCATAAGCATATTTGATCGCAATCGGTTGAGTAGAACCGGCGATTTGGCCATAAACGTTAAAACTGGCAACTAACGAAAAGAAGTCGTATCTGTAGCTACATTATTTGAATATATTAGATACTTTGTTGTTTTTTGTTATGATAAATTAAAGATTCTACTGACGAACTTTGTAGAGCAATAGAAAAGTATGTTGCTGTAGTCAAGTTTTGACCCGACAAAACTTAAAAATCTAGTCACTATGTGTATAGTGACTAGGGCTTACCAGATCTAGCAATTACCACGATGAAGAGCTATTCTGAACCCAATTTTTATTTGAATTCTTGTCTGTCCGCGATGGAGCAAAAACCATTAAACTGATTTTGATATGGCTTTCTTTTTGTTAGAAAGGTAATTTTGGGCAGACTAAAAATCGTAGGTAAGTTTAAAGTTAAATAAATAAGTTTTATTGAAACAAAGATATTGAGAAAAACTCGCGATAACCGGCTACCACGCCGATGCCGGTGGTGTAACCGCGAGCTTAGGTTACCTATTTAAGTATAAAAATTGTCTACCATTGTACTACCTAATAAAAAAAATTTAGTATGTTCGAATCCGCTAATTGCAGAGATTTCCGCGTAGTCAGCTCACAGTCAGATCGATAATAATATTGTGCTCAAAATGATTTTAATTCCTTGGTTTTCCCCCTTTCTGTTGACTGATTGTTAGTAATGCAATTTAAATCAATAAAGCAGTTTGATTTGCTCTTAATACCTTAGTAGGTGTTAAGATCACTTTGAGACTTGGTAGTCAAGATCGTTCTGACGCCTGACTGTAAAAATTTTATCAACTTGCGATTAAAAAAAGAAATGCAAATGCATTTGAGCCCCGTTCTTAGGTAAAGTTAGGTATTTTAGCAGCCCACATCACGCTACGCCACTTAGGGAGAAGAGTATAGGTCATCCTTGATCTATACGTGGAACTGTCTTTCTGTACAGTACCTAATCGTGGGAGTTATACAAAAGGGAATATCATTCCGGGTTCTAAGGGTACCTACATATTCAATAAATCAAGTCTATGTTATAGGGTAGGCATCATATAAGTCCATATTTGATAGGCGTGAGAAAATATGCCTGGTAGTCAGACAGCTGGCCTGATTCGACTTGGTGCGTAGGATTGAAGAGACAGAAAGACCTCGAAATAAGATTATTGCCTTGTTAAAACGGTTACATTTTATAACGGTCGATCTTTTCGTTAATAGAATTTGTTAGGATTACAATACAAGGTCAACATCCGATTATGTCACCAGCCGATATTTAATAATAGGGTACTAGTACGTACTTCTTTAAATATTTCATTCGATTTATTTGCACAAGAGTATAGGTATTTACACTATTAATCGACATTGAGTACTGTTGTAGATACTTCGTGTTAAATTCTGATAGGAACGTTAAACCCGTTTGCTTATTCTCGTAGGTTGTATGGTTTTGGGTCACTACGGTTAAAATACTAAAAAATACAAGTGTAAGTAGATAATTACTTTCATAAAGACAGGACATTGCTTTCTGCAGCACTTGACAATAATTAGGGCAGTCAATAAAATAATGGTTCAGTGACTTCGTAACAATAAGCATCGTCGTATCATCTTGCAGTTTATTTCATGTAGGTACCATATTAATAACCTAAGTACCTAATTTAGACAATAAGTGTACCTACCTAATGTAAATAACACATTTTTATAATAGAACGGAACATATTGATGGGAGTTTTATTAGTCATGGAAAATTTGCTTTCTTATTCTTTAACTTGCGAACCCATTAAATGGGTCAAAGGAAAAGTAACTTATTTCACCTGTAGTTGCCGATCGCCGCTCTCTTCTTGTGCTGCACTTCCAAAACTTCATGTCGAATGTCGTTGAGGTCACAAAGTACAGAGAAGACACCGCGCGCGCCCGCTAAGGCAAGTCACCATCGTCAAACTGTCCGATTGTGGCCGAAACAATGACTTTTGTTTACAAATTAACGACGCGGAGGATTTATTAAACTGTCGAGTGGAGCGGCCAACTGCAGGAGACCAATGAGCCGAGGCATAACAAGTGCGACGTACGAACACCCCCGGCGGACAATCACCGGTTGTAAACTAAGCACGTCTATTGGGAGGAAGGCGTGGGAGCCTCGACCCCGTTTAATACTTCAAAGCACTGATTAAATGGATTAAATAAAATATAAACAGTAGCGTAAAAAATTTTAATTTCTATCACATCATGTCTTCCTACGGTAATTATTTTGGAACATAGATGCCGAATATCTTGCTAAGGGCAAATCACTACAATTCGAAGCAAATTAATTTTTAATTGATTTCATAATTTACATCTCGATTTGCTGTAGAAATTCGGCCAAACCTTACGAGTATTCTGCTAACATTACGCTATTTTCAATTTAGACAATATCAATAATATAACCTGCTTCGAATCTTATACATATTGCACTATAAAAATACATGGGTAAGCATAATTTCTAGGCACATTTCTGTACTGTCTATTATAAAGGTAAATTGATTATGATTACACACTTCTACATATTATTCTATATCTATAGCTTAGTTCAAAATAAATGAGATTTTCAATAACACCTCTTTCTCGCGAGGACATTTTTTTGTAAAGTTATTGCGAGTCCGAGAATGTACTGAGGAATACAATCAGTTACAGAAATATTATTTAATAAGTAAATAAATCGTTGGGATAAATAAATATGCCAATACGAATTACGTAAAATGGGTTTTCTACAATGGCATTCAAAAACATTGAGCACGTCGCCGCGTCGTCGTATTATTGCCGAATACTTCAAGTACAACTCTTTCGGTAAGCACCCTCTGAACACACATTCTGTGCGTTATCTATCAATAATGGTATGGCTTATATACCGCGCACTACTGAAATAGTATTAGTTGGTATAATTAGTATTTATGTACCGGTGGTAAGTAACCCTGAGCACAATTTTATGTTTGTCTTTAGTATTCACTTTATGCTACTTACTAGTCAGTCTAGATGATCTGTCATCATCATAACGTGGTTTTCGGTTGGGTCCGAGTCTTCGGAGCCCGGAGTCGGCCTATCTCTTCTTTTATTTGGCTTATGCGACTTTTATGAGAGCAACTGTTTGTGGAAACCAACCCACAAGAGGAAAGTCTGCGGTAAAGCCTCGCTCCTCAATCAAAAGGTTTATCGGCTTGCAGGCGAGGTGGGCTTGGCCCCCAGGAGATTTATATTCTAAATTGGGTATTTTCCAGTAATGAATATAAAACTAAGCACATTTAATTTAGAATGGTAAAATAGCGGCAAAAGTGGCGTCGGTTATTATTTTATCGTGTTTTTTTATTTTTTATCATCCAACAAAATGATTTGACTTTATACTATTTATTATTATTCGACGTTATAATAAATTATTTCATACAAGTTTCTTTATAACCGTTTTGACTTTTGGTAAAAAGTCACTAATTTGATTAGGCACAGTCAAATACCCAATTTATAACATGTGCACAATGTAAATTTTTGTGCTTAGGATAGTTTACTTCCGGTATATTAATATATTTACATCGGTGTACCGAAATTAAATGTATACAAAATCGAATAGCACTTATGGTTTTCAGCTAAGACTAGGATCATGTTAACGAAAATTTGAATCACGTTACATAAATTTCGTTACTGTCAGCAGAAAAACAGAAAATCATAAATAAATACTATTACTTTCTTTTATTTTCTCAAATATTACTGTATAGTTCAGTATATTTAAAATAATAAAACTAAATATATTACAACATCATACTACTTAATTATTTCTTGAAAAATCGTCGGGAAAACCACCCCAATTGTACTATTATTTTTAATATTTACCAATTGATATAAATTATATAATATTCCATATTTTGATGCACAAGTAAAATATTATTATTATTATGTTCATAAAATTATCTAAAATGGAAGAGGATTGGGAGAAGCCTAGGTACACTAGTGGACTGCAATATGCTATTTGATTGATTGAATGACGGAGACAATGAAATCAAGTTTTGTCAGTGATTTTACCAGAGCCACGCCAGTACATTTATCTCCGTGTTCACCCCACCATGAGACAATCATGACGTATGGTTGGATTTTAGGGTGCAGCATATCAGCAATTGATGCCATTTATTAATTATACTACATACATAAATATTATCTTCGTCTTAGTGTGGTGAAATCGGTTCCTATTATTTGTGAAGTGCAATTATCAAATAAAACAACATTACTAAATGAAAGTTTCAAGAACATTTGTATGTCTACATTAACAGAACTGATGTTATTAAAATAAGGTCATCTACCTTCTTACTATTTATCATTATGTAATCTAAATACTACTGCAATGTCAAAATTTACCTTCTTTTTTTCTTCTTTTTTCAATGCATGGACAGTGGAAAATAATTAATTGTGAATCCATCCAAAATAAAGCTTACTCCAGTAGTTTTTGAAACTTCGAAAAGTAATGTAAGTAATGATTTGATATGATGAAAATGAAATAATTTTTAATTGTGACATCAATAGGATATATAATTGAAACACAGTAGTAGTGTTAGTAATGGCCTGGATTAGAAACCGGAAGAAAAGCTACTTTATTTTTATTGCTTATTTTCTTTAATGATAAACAAAAATTCATTTATTTCTTATGTCTATTCTGTCTAGGCATGACTTTATATTTTTAGGAGTATTCCCTTTAAGAGACAAGTCCAAACAGAAGACATAAGACAGTGATATTTTTTGTCAAAGTATACTAAGCCATGACAATATACACAAAAATATGTGTTGTTTAATATTACATATTATATTATGTAACAAAAGGAGTATTCATTACTAACAAGCGTATTGTATAATTGACGTAAAACTAAATAGAAATCGCCTGAAATAGCGTTGTCCAAAATGACCAGGATAAAAAAAAATACTAGCATTATTTAAAAAAAAAATCACATTAAACTAACTGAATCAGGGCATAATATAGGTATTAAAACTATCATGGTCAATCAGTATCAAAATTATCAAAATAAACGGGATATTTACGTTGTTGTTGTTTCATTGTTTTGAGTTGAGTGTACAAGATTGACTGTAGCTGTGGCAGTTCTTCTATAGGACAAACAAAAAGAACGGTTACATGCGGAATCAAGGAGCACATCAGGGCAGTCAAAAACAATGAACCGCATAAATATGCAATCGCTCAACATTTATTGGAGTCTGGTACGAACCACTGGATCGAGCTACATAACCCTCAGATGTTCTCGAGAGAACGCCACTATATACCAAGACTGGTTAGGGAAGCGATTGAAATAAAAAAAGGTATAAAAATTTCAATCGTGAGGATGGGTTTCAACTGCCGAACGTCTGGCATCCAGTGGTTTGTCTTTGCAAAAACAACCTGGAACAAGCCAAAACAAAATCGCGAATGGATACAGTAAGCTTCGTGTGTCGTGAACGTGATCGAGTTCGGGTTCGAGTTTGTAGTGAGAGTGAAACCAATAGTAGTGCAGATACGCGTAGTAAAGAACTTGAAAGAGGGTAGATCGATATAATTACTCCTAGGAAAAAACTTTTTCCCTGTTCACCGCCACTACTCCAGTTCCTCCGTGATCATGGTGCTTGCAACAGCGCCGAAATATCGGAAACTCAAAACAATGAAACATGGTAAATATCCCGTTTATTTTGATACAGGACATAACAGTTTGAAAAATGCTGGTCTAAACTAAATGTAGCATTATTATTCAGTTTTTGTTTCTATACTTGAAATAGTATTATATCTTAGTTTAAAAAACATGTGATCTCTTGATATGTATTAAAATTTACTTGGTAAGAGGTTTTAAAATTAGCATAAGTAATTTAAATATACAAGTGTCCACTGCCGGTGATATACATAATTAATTAAATGAAAAAAATTGTATGGGTTTATTGCACTTTTATAAAAATAGAGTTATCCACGTTATTTGAACAAGACAGTACAGCAATACATGTACTTTTTTGCTACATTAATATCCTAATAGTACGATATTCTAAAACACAATTTTCGAAACTATAATCATCGAAAATTCATGTGATTTACGAAGGCACTGCTTTTTTGTTACACTGAAGTGAAAAGTAATTCCATGTGATACAAAATCAACATTTATTAGTGTTAAACATTCCCGATGTTAGTCAACTTTTTATACTATACATCCTCACCACGAATTGTATAGAAACAGGCGTCAGATCTATAAACTAATCTAAGACGAATTTTGTATTCAGAATTGTGAGGACGTTGTTGCTTATCACTATAAAAATATAAATAATTTAGTAATGGTCATTCCCAATAGTCAACCAAACTATTGTTTACTTTGGTAAAAATAACATAGCTCAGTGCATTTTTACACTTTTAAAATGCCATCAAAAATAATCTGCCATCATTCTCTGCAGCAAAAATAAGAAAGACGGTATACTACAAATGACTAAAAACATCTTTTGCAGTGGTTATTATAACTGAGTCATATGGTAGACACTTAAATTATAGAAATTATAATAAAACTACGAGAATCTATTTAGTAGAAGTAATCTATTTATGGGTGATACAGTCAATTTACAGGCTAGCTAGGAGGTGAAGTAGCAACAGCCCATACATGAGGTATGCAACAAACTAACTGGTAGAAGAACAGATCAAAGCAGGAGTTGATAAAAACTTGGTAAGACCACAGCTGAAGCTGCCACTAGCACACAATAGCACCAAGAGCATAATCAGTTAAAATAGAAAATGTTACGACCATAGAGGTTTAAGATAATTGAATTAAATGAGTAACCGAAATTACTGATATTAATTCAAACCCTTTCCTTTTCCTTTTGAAGCCGTGACCTATCGATCGTAAGGCTATCGACTGATCTATCGACGTGACCTATCGACTCCTTAATTACTAAGCTACCGACGCTTAATCTGAAGATCTGGTATAATGAAATCTGGATAGCAAGAGGACAAAGTGTTAGATCAAGGCCTTCAGGGAGAGTACGAGGCTAGTTTTAGGAACATTAACAGGGCAGTATTCACTAAATAGGCTCATGACCAGTTTCTTCCTACTTACTGAGTGTCCCGTGTATTCACAGCTCAAAGGCTCAATAGACAAGGAAAAACTAGATGAAGTTTAGATGATCAGTTCATATTGTGAAATCCTGCAAGGGCACATTAAGATACAACAAAAGAAGCTTGTGTAGAAGTTAATAAAAATATTAGAAAACATATTAAATCAACCCTTACAACTTATGTATACAAGGGTCTATGCATTCAAATATGATAGTTGAAATAATAACCTTTCAGATTGACTGCTCCTAATTTTTATCAATATTGTACACATCCACAATATTATATGTTTATGGGATATTAAAATATTAGGATACAAAGATAAAATACAAGAAGTCGGGTCAATTTCTTGCAATTCAGCTGTTTGATGAATGTAATGGTACAAAATGATGTGAATGCTTGTGTTGTAGCTAGGATCTTACCACCACCTCTTGATAGCAGTCTATTAGTATCAACACAATAGTGCCTTTTCTGTTGGGATTACATTATATAAAAACAGAATCGGCGCAATTGCAGTTCATGTTTGTATCAACCAGGGATTCAAATTGTATTTTGCAAAACCACATGACGTAATTCTAAAATAAACTACATAGCTAAACGACTAATATAAATGGTGTATATAAGATTATACTTAGAGATAGTCATTATTAAATTAGTTTTTCAACCAATACTGAAAAGGTGTTGCCTAAGGTCGTCTGGTGCCTTATACGTGCACCCACGCTGCGTGTTTCATACAAATGTATAAAGCAGTGCTGCTCTATACATTTGTATGAAACAGCACGTCACGCATAAGGCAGCAGGCAGCCTAACTATCCTTGCAAACTCATTGCCCGAATTACGTGTGGCGAGTCATATTAAACCAAAATTCAAAGGGAACCATTTTAATTTAAAATGTTCAGTTCAGTTGTTACGAGATCTTAATTTACGTAAAAATGATTGTATCTGTTAAATTCACATTTGCAGGGCTAGTAGCTGTAACAGCAGTTGTTGTAACTGGCTGTCAATGTCTGTACCACGCTCCCTGTACACGAGTTTGGAAATGCGACACTGGCGTCACTATGTATGCCTGTTGTGGTTGTTGAACAACAGCTAGTGGAATAACTTGTTGAGCCATTTCCACCTGCTGCCCACCTTCCTCGGAGACTCCCAAAGGCTGTACACAATGTTGTTGTGTAACTTGTTGTACCCCACCGACTTGTTGAGTGAGAACTTGTTGGTGTTGGCTGACTTGTGGCACCAACATCTGCTGTTGCATCTGGCCTTGTTGCTGCGGTTGCTGCTGGTGTATGACAACATGGGCCTGGTTCTGCATTTGCTGATGTTGTACTTGTACTTGTTGTACTTGCTGTTGTTGTTGTTGCTGTTGCTGCTGCTGTTGTTGTTGTTGTTGCTGCTGTACCTGTTGTTGTTGTTGCTGCTGTTGAGCTTGTTGTTGAGCATGTTGCTCCCTCTCATGGTCCTCTTTCTTTTTAGCTTCTATAGCTGCTTTCTTAGCTTCAGCTTTTTCTTTCTCTTGCTGCATTCGAATGGGATCCTTATTCTTATCATATGACATACATTTACCACTGCGGAATGGTACCATATCTTTTGGTATATCTTGTTTTTTAGTAGCAAATTTAACGTGAGGAAACTGGTCCTTCATGAATGCACGGAAGGTGGAGTAGCCCATAAGTTTTACACCTGGTTCCAAAATTTCCCCATACTCTTTGTAAGCCTCAAACAAATGTTTCCGAGAATCTCCTTGAATAATAACAGTTTTGCTGGCCTTTTTGCCATTTTCTCCGGAAGGCTGAACATCTTTAGGAGAGCTGGCATGTTGCTTCAAATACTCTTTCAAGAAATTTGTGGCATGTTTGTAAATATCTAAAGTAAATGTGTTGTATGGCTTCTTACCAACATTGCCATGAATACGAGGAGCGACGCCGTGTGTCATTACGTGTTGTCTGATCCGCTTTAGTTGATAATGTGTAACATTTTCAAGATACAAGAAAGCCTCTAAGCATACCTTTCTTCCTTGATATACATAGCAAGCCCTTAATCTCCTTCTGACCTTATGCCGTGATGTCTCAGCCGGGTTTGCCAAGCTTGCCATGGTGATACCCATCAAATACATGTCATGCTCACTCTTAGTCAGTTCAGCAATATTCAATCTGTGCCGGTAGACTGCCTCTGGATTAAGTCCTCTATAGCAATTATCTTTGCAATCACAGCCTCTCATCAATCTTTCTTTGACCTGTAATGATATTGGAAATTGTTTTAATATTGAGATTGAATGAATGGTATTCATACTTCAAAAACTTATAAACTAAATTAGAATGTACATAATTTAAAAAAAAAAAACAAGTCATACATCACAGCAAAATCAGTCCCTTATTTAGGATTTTCTGAGGATGCAGGATGGAGAATCACCACATGACACAGTTTAACTTTGTGCCCTATATATTATTGCATATAAAAGATAGTCTATACAGAGGTATATTTATTGCAAAAAAATTCTTTAAAGATCATCTTTCTTCATCTTTATATGCTGCTATCACAGGGTCCACAAACAGAGAGTGTATGGTTGGTTTTCCTCTTGGATAACTGTACTATCTATGTCTGCTGTGTAACAGATATCATTCTCATAATAATTCTCCAGTTGCATCCAATATTTGCACTTAGGAGTCTGGGATCCATATATTGTTCCGATTGGTAATTCAGCCTATCCGTGAACTAACCCCAAGAAGAACTTGTGCCAGATCATAACATAACATAAACTCACGACTATTTCCCTGAAGGGGAGGCAGAGGTGCTAGCACCCACATTTCGCCAGTTTATGTTTAGATCCCAATGTAATAGGTGGCGAGCCTATTGCTATTAACCTGGCACTTATAAGCCTGCGATAAATACACACATAACTTTGAAAGCATCGAAAAGTCATTGGTGTGTACCATAGTAAAACCTGGGATCGAACCCGAGACGTCATCTCAGCAGTCCATCACCCATACCACTAGGCTACCGCAGTTGGTTGGTTGGCCAGAACATTATTATGTAACCATACTTCTGTACTTTCATCCCAAAGGTGTTGGTAGGGCCATGAACAAACAATCTACCTTGCAGCATACAATTAATTTTCATTTAAAAGTTGTTTACAGTTTTGTTATGTTAACATGAGATATCACATTTTAGTTAAAATCACACAAACACCTTCAGCCACTTAGGTGGCAGACATGCACACGGTCCAACTGTTGGGAAGTGGTAACCGTGCCCTGCGAGTATAGGATTGTCAACTAGCCTCAACGTCTGTCTTTGCACTGAGTCGAAGGGGTCAATCTGGTATGCAGGTGCGTTCCAGCAAAAAGGTGACAGCTGTACTCCATGTGGGGCCAGACCTATGCCTTATAAAGAAGGAGTTGCTGCCCTGCAGTGAAGTACTGCTTCACCTTTAAGTTGGCACCAAGTTTCCTTGATGCCAACTTAACCTTGTCCTCCAAATGACTACGGTAATGGACGTCACTGGAGATATCAACACCATGGATCCCGATACTCGAGGAGATATTAAGTAATACAGCAATTTACAGAAGTATTTTATACTATATGTAGTGAAGTGCAGGAAGCATGGGTTCGATCATGAATATATGAATTTGCATTGGTCTGGTTGTGCCTCAGAGAGCATGTTAAACCATCTATCCCGGTTCCCATATCAACATCTATGGTAGTCATTACGGGGAATTGAAGCCATAAAAAGTAAAAGAAAACTTATGGTTTAGCTGCAATGCTTTGATATCGCATTTGGGTCCTGTAGCTCATATGGCAGTTTGCTTCATGGAAAATATTGAAGTTCAGCCAAATCCACAGTTAGACTGCTAAAGTGGATCCCAGACTACAGAGGCAAAAGTTTCAGATGTGACTGGGACTAATGCTAAGAGGAAAAAGATAAAGGTGTCTAGTAGCGAGATATCTTGTTTAGACTTCAAATATAATACACAGACAGTTACTACTAGTAATGAATAGGTATACATCTTTACTTAGTGTGGATCGGCTATGTAAGAGGCTTTCATGTAACGCCCATCCCTGAGATCAAAAGCCTGCACCCAAGCATCCTTTGTTAATCAGGTATCTGGCTGGCAGGTAAGGTTGCCCTGAGATTCCTAGCAGGGTCCATACACCAATCGACATATCACTTGTACCAATATAATTATAATATATATGAGAAACTTACCTGCATAGGATTATCTTCTAACTTATTGTCAAGAACCTCTTCATCACTATCAGACTCAGTTTTCTTTTTTTTTCTAGTACCAGGTTTTTTCTCAACCTTTGGTTTGGTATCAACTTCCATATCCGGTGTATCTCCTTCAACATGTGAATCAAATGCAATGCTATAAGTGCCTGGCAGGGCCTGTAAATTGCCTCCATTTTCCACTTGTATGGTATGCCCTTGCCACAAAACCTGAAATGTTGAGGATACAGGCATAAAAATAAATCATAGGTATTAATATAAATTATTAAAAACGTTGATAGTAACTGTACCTGTTCCTGGTGACCATTATAATTGTGTTGTTGCATACTTTGAGAACCTATCTCAAAGACCGAGTGTTGACCCATTACAGGTGTGTGCCATTGTGCATTCTCACCATACTCGCCGCCTCCATTCTGGTCTGTCGGTATGGACACAATGATGGCTTCTTTGCTGTCCACGCTTCGACGTTCCACTGAGAGAAGCGAGTGCAGCACTTCGCTAGCTTCTTTTTCAGCAGGATTGACCACTTCCATTTTTTCGAACGACATTCTCCGCTCCACACTACAACCGATCGTTCACATCAAATCACATGTACGTACATACGTGTATGTACAAAGCCACACGCCAAACCCGCCCCGACCGCTACGAGAACCAACAACCCCAAGATACAATTCAAGAAAAGCCGCGATAACTTTTCAAATTCATGTAAATAAACATAACAAAAACCGCGCAATTATTAACCTTAATCGCATTTTTTAAGTTTCATTATCGCATAGCGGATCGAACTCCCGTGGAATATTGGGCCATATAGTCATAGGAAAGGAAGATTAAAACTCACCTTTTTCACAATATTTCAGCAATCGAGATGCGTTTAAATGTATCTCTTCAGTTTCCAACTGACTACGGTTTGTTATAATTCACTTCATTTTGATATTATAGTCATAATTAGAGAGAAAAGAACAAATATTTCACTGAGTTCACGGAAGCAATATGGCGATTCACTTTTCGTGAACAAAATCGGAGGACGCCGTAGAACACGTAATTAGTACAGTGCGCCACCACCAGACAGCGCTGCAACCGTGTTTCCGTATCGACGCTCTCACCACAAACTAGCGCGGTAAAATTTGAAAGATAATGCACAATGTGCACAATTTTTTTTTTAAATACGATAATATTTTATACATATACCTAGAAGTAATAAGAAAATACAGTTTTTACGTTCATGGAAAAGCTTATATAGATTGTAACACCTCAATACTAAAAGAAGGTAAATGAATTGATTTATAGTAGGATAAAATTCTTATAGTTTCTGTACTTTGAAGATTAAACATGTATCTTGGCGTCGTGTAATTTTCTTAAAAATATTTTGTTCCTAATATAGAGCTAAAGAACCGCTTACATGCTATTCTATACTATAAACCCTTCTTTACGCTGTAGCACTTCTACGTATTCATATTAGAAACGTCGTTGCAAATACCGCAAAACAATAAATTGTAAAATAAGTTATAGGTAAGGAAAACTTATAGACAATGAAAATATTGTCGATGTGCGTGTACATACAGGTGGGTCAATTTTATAGTACTTAATTGGATTATACCTACATAGTAGTCGGTCAACGAATTTATTTTTCTGCTTAGGTATGTTCGATGTAAAAGAGGGTCCGCAACGAGGTGGAACACGATATTCAAGGGACTCAACGGCTACATAACCCTGACATTTAAAAATATATAGGTAGGTACTATACTTAATATAATACGCGCCAATTTGCTTTGAAGATGCATCTTTTCTTTTGTTGCCGACATTCTATATTTTTACGAATTTACGACGGACCTATCTAATTACTTCCTTGCGCACGCACGCCTAATGATCCTACTTACAATTTAGTAGGTACTTGAAGTAAGTAGTTTTATTAAGAATGAGCCATTGCTCGCGGCTCCGCCCGCGTTGAATTCTGATCCCGTTAAGCTTAGCTCGTGACATATTTAACGTGTCCTTTATATCTATTCCGGGTAAACACCGTATACGGATAGAAAAAGTCATCCAATATAGTGATAATATTAATATTATAAATTAGAATATATTGTTTAAAGAAATATTTAAGTATCTTAGTGCGCGGCTGCTAATTAGTGAACCCACCCTGGTTCAATGATTAGCAGCCGCGGTTCCAATGCCAGGCCAGCCTATTCACCAAACCATTCAAAATGCTAATTTTTTTAGTTGAATATTACTATATAATACTGTGTCGAATTCGTAATCCAGTGAATCAATGTTCGAGCCGAAAAATCACGGTTAGCTATGATTTGCGACAAATAACCTTTTTTCGGCATTATTAGCTCTCCAACACAGATCTATGATATTTTGAAACCATTTACAAATGACTTCTTTGACAAGAATAAAACTTCATAGGGCTGTAATTGAAAACGTAGGGTGAATTTAAATGTCAGCTGCGTAGCCTGGTATTTGTTTTGACAACGTGCCTAATTACAGCAGTTCCATAACATCGGGATTGTTACAAATTTAAAGGAATATAATGAGATAATTATCTAATCGAAATGCAAAATTTTGAGGACCATGACTCTAGACAAGGCTGTTAACGGATATACACAAAAGGATTGTTTTATATATAGGACACGTCAATTAGAATATACCTCGCCTGATGGTAAGTCGAAGGCGAAGTCTCAGCAAATAGGGATGCCATTTTACACTCGAGTGGCTACCACTAAGCGCAATTTTTATTTATCATTTATTTAAATTATGTTACGATCTCGATCGATCGATTGCATTTTTCAATAAAAAATAAATCATTACTTACTATATATTTAAAAAAAAAAACCACTGAAAAGCTGGAATTCCGGTCATACACCCTAGGTAGGTTTAAACGTTATCAAAATCGAGGTATTTCTAATTAAAACCTATACCTACCTACCTTATTGGTAAAGTAACTTTATAACGTGTCATATTACAGGTACCTACCCACCTACTTAGGTATACGTATACTTTTTCAATTTACCAGGTAAAGTAATATATTATACTTACCTAATATAGGAAATAATGCACCCATCGCAAATCGGTAAATCCAGCACTATTTATACTCCAACCAATTAATAAAAATGAAGAGAGAAAAGTACCTTCATTATCTACTCTATTTTGATTCGTTTTATATTTTACATTACGTTAATAATATTATTTATTTGACATCGGTTTTTCTTAAAATAATATTTTTTTCAAGCTATTTTCACTAACCAGCTGCTGTGTCGAGGGCGAAACAGCTACTCCGAGACTTGACTACACCTCCTGGTGAAGGTCCATCGGGCCACTCCATCTTTTCCTCCATCGCTTTCGAAGCACTCCTTTTAAATTGCTCTAAAAAACTGTCTATTTGTGTTTCTATACTCGTCGGGGAGTTGGCCATCGTTTCCACCGAAACACCGAAAACAAACACACAACACGTTAACCTGCCGTTAAAGACATTCTACGTCCTTTTCTTGTTTTCCAACAAAACACCGCGTTTACGCTTTATACGTAGTATTTCGTATTGCATAATTGAAATTTTATTTTGTCGATTTCGTTCATCGACCCGTCTTCGCGTACAAAATAATATCAAAATCAAATTATCAAAGGAGACCGCGGAACGGCTTCCGTACGAAAGGACTGCTGGATAGCGAACTAGAGAGGTGATCATATACCAACATCGATAAAAATAGCCACCACTATCAGAATTACATTTTATTTATTTTATTATTGTAAATTAGAAGTAGAAATGAATACCTAACCTACTTACTTCGGTTGGTTAGTAATGAATCTACTGTGCCTAAATATTGAAGACGGTAGATTTATATTATATTACTTATTGTAGTTGTTCTGAAATCACTATATTATTTGATTTTCAGTTTATAAAATTCCTGCAAACTACATAATTAAAAGTTTTTAAATGCTACCAATCAATTATTCTATCGCATAAAGGCGTCGCCCAATATCGGGATGCTAAATGCTATACTTTATTTCATTAATCTCCTGAAAAACAAAACAAGATGAATTAAAGTATAATAAGTTTTTATTGAGGAATGTTTTCCACAATATAGAATGTTGCCGAAAAAGCTATTTACGATCTTTAGAAATTTTAAAGTCTTACTACCATTTTGTCATGTTTTCATATCTTACTGAGCTATGCCTTACAGCTATTACAAGCACAGTTTGATATTATGTAGGTAGGTACCTACTTCAAACGTTTCTTTTTTTCTCTTTTGAAAGAGATTGATATTATAGTACTCCTGTTACTCAATAATATTAATAACATCGATATTTCTATTTACCATCTCCCATCCCTATCTTAAAAAGTATTTTACTACAGATACCGTTATTCTATATACGGGAACGAAAATAAAGCGACACACACTGACATCTATCGATCGTAGTTAACAGCTGTTCGAGTCTTGTGTTGCCAGCCATCATAAAAAGAAATATGTTTTTTTACTATTCTGTTACTTATTTTATTTAAATTTTTATGACATAAGTATTTGTTTTATTTTAATAATTATTTCATAAATATATGCAAAATAAACGAAAGTTATCGTTTTGTTTCTACGCATGCGTTATTCACTGATCAAATACGTGTGCGTGGTCGATGACGTTTATGTATGGCAGTGTGGGTGCTCCGCGGTGAGGGGGTCTCGGTCGCCGGTCGCGCACGCTGCTTGCATCTAGTGCTGCGCGAAGAGCGCGTGTAGTTCGTGGTATTAGAGGTGACTGGATCTGTCACACACGAGACTACACCGGCCACATAATGTCAAGTAAGCATATGAACTCTATTAACACCCGGCATTTTTATATAATTATACTGCTCATTTTACAGTAATTCTTTTAACGATTGCTTGGAATCAATTAAAAATAAATTGATAGATCAACGGGTAGTTAAATTCATAATACCTATATAGCAGGTATTTTTATATCGGTATCAGTCAGAGTCCGAATTTTAATTAATCTTATTTATGCTTCTAATTACCATGTAATTGACGCGTAAGGTCTAAGTTACCTTCATTTTTTAAAGTAGGTAAAGAAAATCTTTTTCTAATATGGAGGTCAGTTCAAAATGCCTCCCAAAAAGTAATTTCCTATCTAACTGGATCTTATTTCTACTTATTGGAAATACTGTAAATATGCTCTTTTTAATCTTATGTGTCCTCTAATGTATGTACCTTACCTAATTTTAAAAATATTAACACTATTTTTTTAAACGATTCTCATGGTGACCTTGAACCATTCTGGTATACCGTGGTTCCTCTATCAGCACTGACCCTACAAGCATTTACGTCATTTCAGTTACGTTTCATAGACGTATCTATTAGATACGTCTATGAATTGTTCTGCCGTACATTTTCCATCACAAATATCAAAACTAATCAAGAGTAAAAGATCGTAAACATAGTATCGCTATCTACTGTAAATACCTACCTACATTCATGAACAGTGAGTCTATCGGTTAAGCGATATGAAATTATGAACTGTCATGGAAACGGGACTAATATACTGTCATATTTTTTTTTAAAACTGTACATAGTTATCTTAATATTAAATTCGTACGTAAACCATCATGCTGTAAACCACCGAATATGTAAATGATTTGAATAATGTGACCATTGGTTCCGCTTTGAGCGGGACAATCCTCTTTTTAAGATTATTATTGTAGGTAGTTATCTACCTATTCCGCGCTATCCCCAAAATATGTAAAATACCTATCCCACGCTATTCCCAAAATTTGTAAAATACCTATCCCGCGCTATCCCCAAAATTAGTAAAAATGTGCCGTTAGGAGTAACAAAACGTCCGTAATGTGGTTTCCTGTTTTGCTATCGAGAAAAGAGCTGGACGCGTCTGAGGAACCTAGGGACCTGCATGTCAAAAGAACTACAGTACTACAGTAGTAGTATAAGAATTACAGTAACCAGAGGGTAATAGTAGGCGTAAACACAATAAACCAGCTTCATCTTGTAGAAGACCACACTAAAACCACAGATTATTGCGTTACTGAAAGGACCATTTCTGTAAGGCCAGTAGCAGTGACAAAAAGTCAATTCTCTTAACTTATAACATGATCAAAGTTCAGTTACGGTCTGTCAAAATCAAACATCGTTTTTAACCATAAACCGAGGCAAAATTGGTGAATAAATTATTACGATCATTGGGCCCTCTTTTCATTGAAATTCTGATTCTATTTAACGTTTAAGAGTGTTGACAAGTAGATTGAAACTGAACTGTAAAATTGTTGCTTTCCGATGTGGCCTTCAGACCACTGTTCCTACTGGCATGTGGCGAGATTGCAGTAGTTTCTAATTCAAATACGGTCGAAAACGAAACCCTCAGGGTTTTAACTACGGTGGGTCTATTAACTATGGTGACTGTTTACCATCTTACGCCTGTACGCTTGTTTGCTACCTTAATGGTATAAAAATGGCACATTGGTCTTAAAATCCATCAATCAATTAGGCTATCGCAGTCCACTGCTGGATATAGGTTTCTCCCAATTTTGGCAGCCTTTGGCCTACTGTTTCCACATTGGCCAGACGGGTTTGTACAGAATTTTATTTCGAGTTTCCTCCTCTCGCAATGAATATTTTTCCGTTAATCGCCTCTTGCGACACCTTTTGGATGAGATGGGGTGGTCGGGTTCTGATACTTGTATTTTTTTGCCTTCACCATATGAATGAAAAACATAGTCTCATATTCGCGTTCGATATTCAAACATAAGACAATATGCTAACTGTCATCATTCAAATTCAGAGGAGTAAAGTTATTCAAATTGATTCATACGAAGTAGGTAGCCGTCTGAAATTTTATAAGTCGACATTCGATATTCAGTGGAGACCGCGAAGGTTCATACGACCTGGTTGCGGCTGAACTGGCACCGTCGGTCTACAAATCTTAGATTCAGATTACATCGATACATCGACACTGTTGTTATGTGGAAAAACATCACTTGGTTGTGTTTCTTTATATTTTTGATATTGAATATGTATAGTACGAATACTCGGAGTATATAGTACCTACCTATTATAGAACACGTGTGGAACGTATCATCATCATCATCGTCATCATATCCTCCTGGCCTTATCCCATATTTGTTTGGGGTCGGCGCTACATGTACTTTTTTCCAAACATCTCTAGTCGCAGTCATCTCTCAACATTCACTCCCTTCCTAGCCATATCATCTTTCACACAGTCCATCTATCTCCGCTTAGGTCTTCCTTTCCCCTTAAAGCCGTTCACTTCCAACCTTCCCTACGCATTAGGTACATGTCCGAACCAGGACAAACGATTTCCTCGTAGCTTATCTGTTATTGCCACTATTTGTGTAACTCAATGAAGAGAAAACTGGTAATATTTATTAGGCAGATATATGTATTTTAAATGTTGTAATAGGTATCTATGTACTAAACCTGTCCACAAACATTAAATCAAACGAACTTTCTCTATGCAAGAAGTGTTAGTCCCCCTTTACAACTTTACTGCACTTAAAATCCAACGAGGTGACTGTTCAGTGTATTGTCGTTCAGTTTAAGTGAAATGCACTTCAATACATACGCATGGCGTGTATATAAGTAATTATTTTTCAGGGAAGGTGCTTTCTCGTTTTGAATTATCATTCGTAGACATTAACATGTGTGACAATATAAAAAGATGAACACGTCATCATTGCATTCCTTTATTCCGTTAAACGGTCGACTGCGCGCGTGGTTCCATCCCGCCGGACCGGCCGCACCTAAATAGAAACCGCAGGGACATTGCTCCCGACCTGCGTCAGATCCTGCATCTTAACACTCTCGAGTGCCTTGTTGGGGTGCATTTTGGTAATAGAATATCTAACCACATGCACATATTCTCTGGTATCTAATTAACGTCAATAAAAGATAAATGTAGGTTGTCATACCAATATGTGCGAAAATAAATTTAAACAACTTTACGATGTTGATAGACCATTAATGTTCGAAAAACATGTAATGAGCAGATTTCTGGCTGACCAAGGTTTAGCCTTGATCACTGACGGCATTTCCTGAGTTAAAAGTAATGCAAGGTTTTCAAGATGTTGTGGCATCCTACAGAATCTCTGGTTTTAAATCAAACTCTGAGCATGAATAGCAAACAATTCATACATATATTAGTCATGATATCCATAGGTATATATTGTTATCTATATATGTATTGTATATAGGTACTTGACATAAGATAGTTAGGAATGTACACCACCAAGTACGCTACTTTTAGTGGTGACAGAAAAGACTTATTGGAAGTTTAATTGTGAGATGTATAGGAGGACTGGACGGGCTCGACACCAAATATCTAACGTTACACTCTAGTTTTATTTTGAATTTTATTTGTGTCGCGCTATTTCGGAACTGAACGTGCGGCACTTGTCTGGTACATGGTGGTGTATGTGATGGCCCACGCAGGCCTGACGCCTACAAAACATTCACGTGAATAACTGTGCGGAATTATGTACAGTTGTTTAAATAACATGATCGATATAAACTGAATATAACATTGCATTGATAATACTTATACCTACATTATGCAAAACAATCAAGACAATAAATCTGGGCGTCGATAAAAAAAGTGTTCGGATACAAATGACAATTCAAATTGGACTGAATATCAACTGTAATATTAACTACACGTGTATTGACAAGTGAACAAATAATGCGCATACACATCCACGACGCCAACAACATTAGCACGTGCCAAAACGAAGGTGCCCATTTAGTAACTGAATATAGGTACGTCGCTTGCGTCTTTCTCAAGAGGAAGAAACTGCGCACTTCCTCATAGCATTTTACGATGTCGGTATTCATCATGAGCAGACAAAATGCTAAAGTACAAAACTACGCAATCCTCCATAATAATGTTTCTCCAGTTATTTTAGATATGTATTTACGTCTTTGGCACCAAAGGCGACTCCTACAGAAATGTGATTAGACTCGTGGAGTTAGTAAATTAAATATACATCAAATACTGGCTTATGTTATAAATAGCACTAGGAAGAGTGCCGGTGTTTGTTTTTACATTTTCTGTTCAATTATGAAAATGTTATTCATGAACTATTAGTATGTAGTTCAAAAGCTCTGTTTTAAGGGTGACACACTGACATCGAAATTGAGTTTCGCGATACCAAAAATAAACTGTTTTACAAAGGGATATAAAAAGCACAACATCTTGGAGAGGACCCACTTAATAAAATTAAAATATAAATACGGTTGCAAGCAATTGTGGCCTAGGTACTCTAGTGGACATAACGCCTCGATCACACAGTGGGAGATATCAGGGAGGCAGTGGGTGAACCGAACGTATTTGCCAATAATACCAATCCATAGGCAGCCCAAAGTTTTTACAGGGTAAAACATCATTATTACGTCAGCAGGTAAAATGAGCTAAATGGCTAAAAGGAAATAATATGAAAATTATTATATTAAATCAGTAACGTAACTATTGCGATTATTGTATAGATAGGTATGTATGTAGGTACAACTATATAGGTACGTATACAGCGGATTAGAAAAGTTTAATGAAGTATCTAATAAAAATACGGTCAGGCGTAAGTTGGACTCGCGCGGATCGATAACATGATGGTATCACCTGTCAGATGGATGCTGAAGGCGTAGGCCATGTCAACAGGCAACCAATAGGCTTAAGCTAATGGATGAACAAGTTTTTACTCGCATATTGTTCATAATGTAGGTACCTAGCTAAATATTTAAAGTTTTCTTTTCTGATTTTTCCCTTGATTTATTCTTTAAGACTTGATTGCCTGTGAAATTGTATGACCTTATCTTAACAGGGTGGAGGTTTTGGTTCCCTTGCGATTTAATATATGCAGCATAAACGTCTATATCTTTTGATTCTGTTGACACGGAAGTTAAATTTTTCTCAGCTGCAAGAGGTTGCAGTTTGCATGTTAACTTGAATTTAACACCTCCACCCGTTCCTAAGAAGGAAAAAGACTGACAGACAATGAAGTAATCTTAAAAGGGTTCCGTTACTTCCTTTTAGAGTACCTACGGAATTCTAAAAATAGCATTGTATTTATTTAGGCGAATTTCGTGATGAGTTGTGAACTATTAATCAAATAGGTCACGTAGTTACACACGATTGTTGAATGTTCGACTGTTGTTTTGTTTTCAGACCGAGCTTGGGTGACGTTAGCCACAAACGACTCGTACGGTCTGGGAGCCTTGGTGCTGGCGAATTCGCTGCGCCGCGTCGATTCCTCCTACCCAGCTGTAGTGCTTATCACACCTTCCGTCACTGAGCCTATGAGGTTTCTCTTTTACTTATTAACTTATATCAACATTATCAAAACTGCTTATATTCATCTTCATATTGTCTCGGTATCTAATTAAAAGTATTGGATATAATTAACCCAAAATTCTTTGACATTGACTGACTGAGCGATTGTCTCAGACAGTAGTTCCCTCAACTGCCTGTATTACATTTGAAGGCTGTGTAATGTGGAGTTTGGTTAGTCATCAGGATATATGCCATCAAGTTTCCATGAGCAGTCAAATGTACCAGTGCTCAGTCAAGGAGAAAATTATCTCGACGGTATCAAAATTGAGTCGTGTTAACCTTACTCAAGGATCAATGTACTCATGAAAAAATACTACATACCTCATTATATATATATTCACGCATTCTGGTCGCCGCGATAGCCTGTGTTATCTAATAACACTTCTTTGATGTTCCTCTTTATACAGGTATATAATATCGTAGCTAAAATATTATATACCATTTAGAAAAATACTTAACTTATAAAATTGTAAATGAAATTACATGTGGGAATGAGTCCGAAGTGTTTTGTGGAATATATTATCAGCTCTGTTTTACAAAACGGCCCACAACTGAACATTCTCTTCTCCTTTCAGTGTTAGAACTATTCACCAGTCACTTTCACTTACAGCAGTCGGGCAGTTCTGATCCGAGTTCTAAATCACTAACCGTAAAAATATTAAATAAATATACAGTTAAAATATACCGTTTTAATAACCATTCTAATATATAATTATATAAAATGAATATTTAAATTCATATAGGTATATTTGTATAGTTTGAACTGTTTAAATTATTTAGTCAATTGCAATTTCAATGGCAATTGGTGCCAAGAAAACATCCTTTACTGCAATTAAGCCAAAAACTACGCAGTAATATTATACGTTCTTGGCAGACACTGTCCAAAATATCAGAAAACCTTCCTATTTAAAAAAATAAACGTAGGTTTTCACCTCGAAGACCGGTGTCCGCTTACTCTGTTACCTCCTTTTAATTTGGTTTATATAGCTTTTATGAGAGGGACTGCCGTCTGACCTAGACAGTGCCAACCCCAAGGCGAAAGTCTGCGCTTGAGCCTCGTCTGTCGATTATGAGGTTTCCCGGCCTACTAGGCCCCCCTAGTTTTTACCTGCACAACCGAGGGCCTCAATAAGGCAACTGCGGAACTTATCAGTCTTGGCACTTTTTAGGCTGGGCACATCTCACATTACTAAAAATTGCCATTAGCTCGACGAAGAGGAGAGTGGGGTTGGCTTGTCCCCAATGGTTTTGAAGGGCTCCATATACACCATCGTCAATTTGATTATTATGAAGCAACAGCATTGATCGCATAAACACCTCCAAGTTTAGAAAAACTTCTTACCAGTTCCTTTGCCATAAAATTAAGGTAGATAAAAAATTAACTTTTTGAAATCACTAAATGTTGGAAGATTTCTCTATATCATCGTGCATTAAGATAATAAGTATCAACCTGGCTTATCATTAAATTTATTCTCTCCACACTGATTGTAACTGATTGTTAAAGTATACGCACCTACTTTGAAATTTATTTTCCGTATCCAGAGCTCACTTTTAAATTAATGTATGCATTTATAAATATTCAACAACATTATATAAGTAAATACCAAGCCACGTACCTACATACATAGGTGCTTCATCAAAATATACCTATAATATATGAAACTTATGTAATGAGCGAAGCCATTTCTGTCCAGCATTTATAACCGGATTCTTTTCTGATGTCTTTAAACCATTACATATTTTGTGAATTCCTAAATAAATAATAGACCGTCGACAAAAACTGGTTACACGCCGTCCTATATTAGCACGGAATAAAAAGTTATGTTCAATAATACCTATTGCTTTAATGTTTTCTCATTCTCGTGTTTACTATTCTCAGAGACCGCCTTCGCGCAGTTTTCGCTGAGGTCATAATCGTCGACGTGCTCGACTCTCTCGACGCTGCCCACCTGGCCCTGCTTCAGCGCCCTGAATTAGGAATCACTTTCACAAAGATCCACTGCTGGAACCTCACCCAGTACGAGAAATGCGTTTTCCTGGATGCTGACATATTGGTGAGTTCTTGGCACCTGCTTCAGACGTATCTATCTTCTCTAAAGTTTAATTAATTAGTGTCCTATAACGACGACGACGCCTGTAATGAATTAGATTAAATTAGATTAGATAGAGCGAGCGAGCCGTAAGCTGGTAGCCGGTAGGAATTTAGCAAAATAGTTTAGTGTCCTTGCGTCACCATCTATTTCCATTTTAGCACCGAAAGTTAATCGAGATCATCTTGATTGGTGAAAACAAAATATTACCCACTAGCTATTGCCCTAGACTTCGTCTGCGTGAAGCGCGCATAAATCAAGAAGAAAGCCTTTATTTTAGTCATTTACGCAGAGCTGTAACTACAGAAGTCGAACTATGAAATTAGTACAGTGGGTTCCTTCTACGGGAGATTTTTTAAATAGTCAACTTCATCTGTGATCTGTGGCAATCCTTTGTCGGTAATTAAACAATTGTATCAGCATTTTGCCAAGTTCATCAGTTAATTATTCAGCCGAATCTGTTCAGTAAGTAGTTCTCAAATGATGCTTGAATATCGACAATAACATGCAGGCAAACAGACAAAAATTCTTAAATATACATTTTTAACTTAGGTATTACTATTATTTCTATTATTAGCTATTAATATTCAATGTCACTACATTTTTTCACCACGTTACGATTTTATTATATTATGTAGGTACGCATGGGTGTTTAACATTTCTGTATTATCCGCGAGCAGCTCAAATAGATAACGACCGCCACCCAGAGATTGTTTTCAATCAATTCTCGTGTAATAGAAAGAATTCTCGCACTTAAATTAAGATTTGTGCTGTCATTTATAATCTGCAGCATTCTCGTTATTGCTCGATGTCTTGAAAAAATATCAAAGATTGTTGAACCTATTACCACAGCTATTGCATTAAATTTACGTGATCCAGCTAAAAAAAGCAAATATTTGCGGATCTGATGTCAGCGCTAGTTTAACATCTGATTCTGTAAATTTTGTTTCAATGCGTCGCGTGTATTCGCACGACGTACATGATCTGTGATTTTTAATTTCCAATTAACGATCGTATGTGAAACCCATTAAATCTATTTCAATCTGAACTGTTTACGCGATAAGAAAGTCAATGTTACCGGATGTGAACGTTAGTACAGCACTAGATGACGAGACGCATAACCGTGGCCCAAATAATTTGATCCCGACAATTTTGGACGAGCTCCAATTTCTACACTTTCATTCTTCGGCTTCTTTTGAAGCCAACGTGTACAGTGAAAGTAAAACTATCACTACAGGGACGTTTGCCTGTCGTTATCGTAAATTGTCATGAAGTTATATAACACAAGCAGCAGTATATTCAATTTGTATATAAGTATTTAGGGTTCCATAAATAAACAACGCGATAGCTTTCGATAGAATTCATTGATTCGCTGAGTTTTTTTTATTTATCGCAGGTTATTGTGTCAACTGAAGTTTTTATCCACGTTTAGATAAAGAGTTCTTGATAAATATAATAGTTATTTAATACCCATCACGCGGAACGCGACTAAATGGTAGACAGCGAAAATGTTATAATAGTATAGAGTTCATTAACTTTGTGGTGGTAGCAAGTAGGTAGTTGGTATATGCTACTTAAAGTTTCTAGAGGTACCTAAATCATATGCTAAACGTTGTTATTAGGTGGTCCGAAACTGCGACGAGTTGTTCGAACGTGAGCAACTCTCTGCTGCCCCCGATGTCGGCTGGCCTGACTGCTTTAATTCTGGCGTCTTCGTATACACGCCTTCCGCAGACACCTTTACCCAGCTCATCGCATTCGCACAGGAACGCGGCAGCTTTGATGGTAAGATCTATAGAAAACGATTCTAGAATCAATTGGACTGACTAAAATAAATGTTCACATGACTTTGACCCACTTTCTTTAAGCATTTAATTTTGTTTTTTTCTTTTCTGCTAGCATCGCATGAAGGTGATTTGTCATGACATATATATGTGTTACATTTGATATTTCGTAACAGGTGGAGACCAAGGTCTGTTAAACTCTTTCTTCTCGGACTGGGCACGGGGTGACATCAACAAGCATTTGCCTTTCCTTTACAATGTTACTTCAGCCGCCTTCTACTCATATCTGCCCGCATTAAAACAGTAAGTTTTTGATTCAATCATGTCGTCATAAGTACTTTTAAATTAATTTAAAAAACTAGTCATTATCACCCTTTTAGTTGTACCCGGTTATCTCCGAGATGTAAATCTCGGAGATAACCGGGTACAACTAAAACCAGCACCCAAGATTCGATTATCACTTCTCCCTTTGGTTTGGCTTCAAGTTTTGTGGACGCCTTTACCGTTTGCCCGTCCAAACCCAACTGGAAAACCTGTGCCAGAACCTCGTCAATCAATCGTAATCTGGTGATTCATTATCATTCCATTTTCACCTACAAGTGCAGTTCGTTGGTTTAAGCAATGAGAATCGGAGAATTTTAGTGGAGCCCCTCAAAACACCTCAGTCAAAAAAAGCTATAGTTATTTTCAATCTACATTTTGTACGGACTATATTTCTGGAATGATGATGGTTTACATCTAATGAGATCGGTTAAATATAATTTACTACAAAGTATCTGAACACGTACAAAACACGATACAGCATCAACCGCATTCGAATTCTCTCACAATGGGTGTCGTCATTCTGATTCACACGAGTTAACATTGTTGCACGGACTAGAACGATTCGATAGTGATGTCGGTGATAATGGAGAAATTAATGAATTTAACTTGTAGGTACTCTGTTATAGCAAAGATCAAACTTATAAATGACATATTTATAGATGTATGATTCGTAAATTGGTGCGTCGAATAGTGTGTGGGCAGGGCCAGATCAGATTGACCTAGACGCAAAGTAGGCAGAAGTTTGTTGTTAGCAGTGTCTCTTAAAGGCCTCACACTCGTAGATACATACTCGCGGACATCTTTCCAAAAATGGTCCAACTTGTTAGGACCCGAAACTATATTCTATTGGATAATAATTACTGTTTTAGAACGCCGTAAAAGAGTGTGTAAGACTTGCATTACTAGGTAATCGTGATCCAGCGATTGAAACACGAGTTTCATATAATTTTTTTTTTCAGTTTCGGGCAGAACTTGAAAATTATTCACTTTATTGGTACTGCTAAACCATGGCTGCAACAGTTCAATTTCGAAGCCCGTTCGGTCGATGCGCCCGAGCACCTTCGCGGTTTCCTACAGCTCTGGTGGGACATATTCGTCTCCGAAGTTCATCCGCAGCTCGATACCGGCATGGTGAGTCATTCATCCTTTTGACCAGAACATGTTTCAATACTAGAGTAACTTTCATGTGGTTCACTGGATCCATTTTGTGTTCATTGGAATATAGATTCAAAGGATCTTTTATGTGGTGCTCGTTATTAGCTTCTATATTATATTCTATACATATATTCAAACTTTAATTAATGTTTTTATTAACAGTCCAAAATCAAAATAAACCACATGAAATCAATAGAACCATATTCAATAACAGCAAAAATACATTCAATTGTAATCTCAAGAATTAGTCGATATTATAGGTAATGATTGACATAGATATCAATTACAATATCAGTTACATATTGTTGGAATCCAACCCCACTTTGTGCGGTTTCTCTACAACCGCAAGGTATAGCACATTACCTCAATATAGTCCAGTAAAACGATCCATTGTCATTACGGCCACTGATCTGAACACTACGACATGTTTTCCAAGCATACACAGAAGGAATATAAATTTACAGAGGTGAGATTTAAGACATTGAACTTAAGCTTTGATCCCAAGTTTACTCGACTTGTTTGTTCCAGTTTTTCAGCCTATTTTTATTAAAACTTTATTCTTTATTTCTGTAATGGCATTGTGTTAGGACCTATAATGCGTCCCTGAGTGACTAAACAATAATTTTCAAGAAATAACATTAACTTGCACTCTTTAAGCTTGTGCACTATACTGCTACTTATTGCACCATTTGTTTGAAGCAATATAATTTTACCCGTGTGTTTAATATTTCTCCAAAATACTAACGATTGTTCTTTACCGAATTTTCGGGTCTGTTGCTTTTTGCACGGTTTGGTCAATTTCAGTTGGGTAGAGTAGATGGTGTTGGTATTTTGGTGGAATACTCACCGCGGATACTTTATAAACATACTGAATTATACTTGTAAAATTATTTTCTTTTTCTTAGTCCTTAAGTGTGTATAGTTATTGCAATCATTTCATTATTTTTCAGAATTTTAAACTATTTTCGTTGTATGTTTATCTAGTATAAAGCATTTAATTTGACAGTTTTTTTTTTACTAATAGTTACTTGAACAAGTTTTTTTGCACAGTATTATGAATTTGCTAGTGCGTGAAGCTTAGTTCAAGTATTTGTGTGCATGCTTACTGAGCTGTTTCACTTCAACCGATAGGTTGAGGTGGAAGAACATCCTGATGTGCCAGCCATTCCTCCACAAGATGTCAGCCACGAATACCACTATCAACCGATTTTGGATCCTCAATCAGAATTCGCTTGGCATCATCCCGATGCGCAAAATAGGGAAGAGTCTCAAGAGAAACAAATAGATAAAACAGAATTTCATGATCCTTGGGATAATTATAGAGGGCACATTCCACCAAATATAGAGATTGAAAGTAATAGTTACACAGAATTAGGCAGACTTGAAAATCAAGAAGAAATGAGAAAGTATGTGTGGGAGCCTCAACCTCAAGAGCACAGTCATAATGACACTCACGCGCATCATACAGATCATGTTTGGCAAGTTAGCCCTCAATATCACGAACGCCAATGGCATCACGAACACCAATGGCACCAACACCATAATCAATCGAGAAGTCACGATCACTACGAACATCAACACACACACAACCATCACCCAGACACACAATATCATCACAATCACCAACACGAAGAGTCGAATCATTCACATTATCATGAACCTAATCATGCAGAGGATGAGCAAAACCGTTATCAGCGTACAGAAGATGTTTCGTTACACTGCGCTCCAGTAGACGATGTGGAGAAACACAATAGACGCCTTCGAAAACAGAACAGTGTTGATGATTGCGTTGCCCAAAGTGGAGTGTTAAATGGAGATATTTCTGATAGCGAGCTTGATTATATCGAAGAAATAACGCCGAGGCATCCATATGATGGCTTTTACTTAAAACATAGAGTCACTTTAGATGCTCGTGGAAAAAAAATATGCACACATGAAGTACCACCACCTTCTCCGTCCCCTCCACCAGTTTTGCAGTCCCTGACAGACGATTTCACACCTGTCGCGGAGGATGAACATTTCTCAACATATAATTTAGAAGTCCAAGTAAGTTACATCCAGTACATCACATGAAGAACTCAGGTATAATAGTTTTATATTTTTGTAGCGCTTAAAGCCGAAGTGACTGTTAGTATATGTATTTGTAAAGTTATATATTTGTAGACAAACCATGCATGCCTTAATTCCTTATTTGACTGTGCACGTTTAACCTTACTTTAACATTAACAACCAAAACTTCTTCTCATGTGTGTGGTTTTATTCAAGGCATCATTTATTCAATGAATATGACGTCTGTTACAGAGCGGCGTCGCCGGGAACTTGGCTCGGGTCTTGCCAGGAGCAGCTGGTCAACGTGAAGCATTAGACGAGTTAACGCGTCGGCAAGGTTGGGAAGCTGGAAATATCGACTACATGGGAGCCGATTCCTTCGATAACATTTGGGCTAAAATCTCTCAGACATTAAGCAAGCCTCGTTCCTCACCACCAAAACAGTCTCCACCTAAGGAAATTGTTCCCCCGCAGTCAGTTTCCGAACAGACAGAGGTCCAGACCGGTGAAGTTGAAGTAGCCAAAGAAGTTGCACCAGCGGAAGCTGTTCCTATTGAGACTGTTACACCTACGGGAGCACCTGCACCTGTACAAGAATCCGCCGCGCAGAAAGAAACAGCAGTGCCAGTTGAGACTGCTCCGTCAGCCGATACTGCTGCGCCACTTGATGCTGCTGAGCCGATTGAAGCTGCTGTGCCTGTTGAGTCATCTGCACCTGTTGAGCCTGCAGTGCCAGTTGAATCTGCTGTGCCAGCTGAACCCGCTGCGCCCGTTGAAACCGTTGCGTCCATTGAACTCGCTGCGCCAGTTCAATCTGCTGCGCCAGTTGAACCCGCTACACCTGTAGAAAGTGCTGCGCCTGTTGAAGCCGCTGCGACAGTTGAAGCTGCAGTTGTTGTTGAATCTACTGCACCAGTTGAGTCTGTGGTACCAGTAGATGCTGCTGCCCCAATGACAGCTTCTGAACCAGTAGATGGGTCTGCCGTTACTGAAGTTCCTGTTACCGTAGAAGCTGTCGAATCTGAAGTTCCTACGACAGTCGAGGCAGTGGTACCTGAAGCATCAGCTGAGGTGGCAAAAACAGAAGATCCAGTGGTAGGATCTGATTATATAAAAGTCGAAAATTTGCCGGATCAAAAGACTGAAACCCCTATAGTAACAGAGGCTGCACCGGCATCAGAACCAGTACCTGAGGCGCCCAAAGTAGTTGAACCCAGCGAAACGGCCCCGGCTGGAGCCGCGCTTGAAGCTACTCCAGAGAAGCTGCCCCTAGAACCCACACAGGCCTCAACAGACAGCCCTCCATTAGCTAACACCCCATCTAAGGAAGAAGTTCCTGCCGTCCCCGCTTCTAAATGTAAGTATAGCTCCAACGGCGAGAGCGCCTACACGGATAACAGCTTTGCACTGTCAAACTCACTGAGTTAATTTTGCAGTTTTCAGACTTCTACTAATATATCTAGTTTAGCTGCATCAGTTTTACGTGGATCAGACCGCAGAATATTATGTATGTAATAGATCAGTCGGTCGTCACGTATAAAATCGATGTATCCCACTTGTTTTCTTTTTGTGCCGTTTTGTGATGTTTGGTTTTTAATGTTTATTTATCACCATACGTTTCAAAATACGTTGTTATTTCACCCAGCTACCGAGGAGGCAGCGCAAGAGACACGGCTTTGATCGATCAGGTAATATTTTATTGCACTTGGACTCGACGCAACTTCATGATATTAGATTTGGGTTGGCTGATTTGGGTGAGGTGGAGGCTCTCAATGTATGTTCTGTATTCTATACCTAATATATTGTGATGTTCCACAATCGGGTAATTAGATATTATTTTCTATTGGACTTAGTTAGTAATATATGTTACGTTTAACTACATAAATGAACATTCCACATTGTTGTTTTTACATTTTATCGATGTTGGGTTGTGTCCAAGTGGATGCAGACAGTAGGAACCTATTGTCGACCACTCATAAAGCTATTTTTGAATAAATTCGTTATTTATAAATATTTTTGTAGTTAATGATATATTCCTCTAAATTCCAATAGCTCAATGAGTGGTTTCTGTGCAAGTTGCGTCTGTGTTGACACTTCTGGTGCAACCTCGCATGGCTGTGATGTATCCATCCAGAATGTACCAATTTCGGTCACGTGTGTGACAAAATTGGCACAGGTCTGTTTTTGTGCTTCACCTTTTTGTTTCACACGTTGCAAGGAACATTATTTAATGCTTTTCATGGCACATCCTTCACGGTAGTTATCACTCAATAGTTACATGTTTAGGTACTCGTATTTACTCTGGTCATAATTTATACTTGACATATTTTACCTACTTTAAAAATACTTAGAAATGTACTCAACGATAAAATAATAATCCTTGTAATTTACAACGCTTTGGAATTCCACCAAACTGACCCAACTCTAACTTTCTGCTTGCATCGTATCAGTTTAACAATGTAGCTTGTTTTCCCTCGACATTGTTCCAGGGCCTAACCGAGCTTGCTCTCTAATGTGACCGCCATACTAACGCCACGTCTAATCGGTCGAGAGTATAAAGGCGGGAATAAATTGGTTGTGTAGCCGAGGAGCGTCGCAAGCCCGCGGGGAAGCTGAAGCTGGTCCCGCCCGCCGCCGCCGACCCGCTGCCCACGCCCGACAGCGAGCTCGAGGACGCCGCCTCGCTCGCGCAGTCCATCATCGCCAGCGAGCTGCGCACGCCCAGCGTCACCTCCCCCTCGCCCGTCACCGACCCGCTCTCGCCCCCGCCCGCGCCCTCGACGCCGCTCCAGCAGGGCCTGTCCATCGAGGAGCCCGAGGTGCCGACGCCCCCCGTGGGTTCAGTGTCACTCGCGCAAATCGGCGTCAAATCCCCGGCCAAGGGCAAATCCAGCACGGCCGCGCAGATAGAATCGTCGGTAGTAGAGACTCCGCCGTTGGGGGACAAAGATTCAGTATCGACCACGGCGGAGGTGGTCCCCGCGCCAGCGGAAGCGGTGTCGGCCCCGGCGGCAGCGGCGCCGACGCCGACGCCGGCGTCCCCTCCTGCGGACGTTCCCAAGAAGAAAGTCGTAAAGAAAGTGGTGAAGAAGGACGCGGGCGCGGCGGGAGCCGACGCGCCCGTGCCGCCGCCGCGCAAGAAGGAAAAGAAACCCAAAGAGAAGTGAGCGTCCGCACCGCGCTCCCGATAGTTCCTCTGTGCCATAAGTGTAGCCTTTCTAATGTTAAATGTCTATTTAATATTCGAGTAATTATGCTTTTATGTATCGCGTAATGTTTTACAATAAACTGATTAGTATTAATTTTATACTCGCTATCAGACGGCAAATGCATTGTTTAGTTTGAATTTTTTATACCTTTACTTTTCTATTAATTGTGTAATTTATAATTTATGTTTTAACAGTATGCCTAATTGGTTTAAATTTGTGAAAATATGTCTACCAAAGGATGAAACGTATTTATTGAATTTAAACGAAGTTCTTATGAAATTTTCATATTATTAAAAGTCTATTTTGGATTTAAATTTGTTTTTACTTTTGGAATCCGGCGACTATCCTGTAAATTATAGTAGGTGGTAACCTTTATTTCGTGCGTAAATAATCACGAATACAACAACGTTCGGAGACCCAGGACCCAGCCACTGTGCCCTCTGCTAGTAAGGGGGACAATTGTGGAAACTCATTATTACCTAGTTAGGTAAAGAGCAGAGAGGCGCTACCATCTCCGTTGCCCAGGGTGCACCACGCGGAGATTCCAGCCAAGCACCCCTAGACTGTAGTAGGTATAATGACTATACTATATAATTTGTCATGCTTAATAACAACTGTTGACACAGTTAGAAAACGTATCTGATAAAAACATAAAGATTAGTGTAGGCATAATTTAAGAAACCATATCAATGTTTATCATATTGAAGTAAGTAGGTATTAGGTATAGATGGATTGTTCGATTTACTGTTCACACGATTTTGATAATGATACGCACGCACAGGCATATCAGAGGAATGGTTTGTTTGTTATTGTTAAACATAATTGTACAGCGTTACCGTCGTCGCGCAAAATAGTGGCCAAGCCCAAGAGCAACTGAGAGATAAGGAAAGAATGTTAATGAATATCAATTCAGAGACGCCTTCTGTAGGTACCAACCTGTGTATTGAATATCTCTATAACATCTTATCTCAATACATACCTACTGTACATCATAGTCTACATAGGTATAGACTGACTGAATGATTCGTTAGCGCAAATCCGAAAATTTATATACATACATATAATCACGCCTTTATTCACGGAGGGTTAGGCAGAGGTGAATTAACACCCACATTTCAACAATAATTATATTCGGTCTCACATAATAGAGGGTGATCCTTTTCCGTATTTCGGGCACTATTGTGGACTCGAGCCATGCATCTGAGGTTGATTCTTGGCTTTATATATCTGTCTGCTGATACACAGCCCCATCCCTTAGTCGCCTTGAACTACACCGCATAGGAAGAGATGGGGTGATCCAAATTCTACTCTGCATGAAACCACGTAGCAGTTTTTTTAGTACCTAATAGAAATTTAGAATCAACCTATAATTCCTACAAAGTATAAACTGGGAATTTTGACAACATCAACAGATGCGTTTTATGTTGTCCATCATTATGTTAGTGCTTAAAATGTTTGTGTTAATTTGAGTATCTATTATAAATGCAAAAGTAACTCTGTCTGTCTGTTACATACGCTATGCCTAGCAACTGAACCGATCTAAATGAAATTTCCAGGATGAGTATGAACTTGGGAAAAACAAAAGCTATGTTAGTCGCGATAAACGATATCCAAGCGGGCGGAGCCTCGGGCAACAGCTACTTCATGAACTCTGTTTCAATCGAGTTTAAGTTGAGATGATACGACGTAGTACATTACATACCTGCTACGAAATTGAAAATAATATCTTGAAAACATCGTAAATTCGATGTCAACGCCATCTAGCGAAGAAGGTTAAGTAGGACTATGTACGCATGCCATTTGACTTCTCAAAGGATGTTTTAGTTTTTCTGCTTATCGTAGATGGCAGCACAGTCCAAATTGAAAACTACCTACTGTACAAAGTTTTAGAGAAACTATAAGAATTATCTGTGCACAAACTGAAGATGGGAATATGACATTTTCTGACTGAGGCAGTGGCAGCAAACACGTAGGAAGCCATTTATTTGATGGTTGATGGAATGCCCACGACATAAAGTTAGAAAGAGAGATTGATAATTCATGTCAAGGTATATGACCTGCTTATGTGGTGTTTAGAAATTTGCGGGCGTCGTCGTGGGTATGTTGGAATCGAATCCACTAAAAACGCACGGTGTTTCTACACTTTCACGTCGCTGCGTTGCTGTGGACTAGGGATTTATTCCGTTTTCAATATCTATTGCGAAAAAATACAGATCTAATTCTTAGACATTCGGTAATATAAAATTGTACAATGTGTTTAGTAAAGTAAGTTTATTTTGACACAATACGAAATGGCAGGGGAAGTCGCGGGCAAACTGTTATTATGAATTTAAAATTTAAGAACTGTCTACAATGTTTTTCTCATTATTACCATAATTCAGAAGTAATTTCATAGTCTTGTATAAAATAAATAAGTATACTTATAAAATATTCGAAGAAAATTACACAGCAGTACCTACCTGTGTACAAATAATAATAAAGGACCTATTCATACCTGCTGAAAAAAAAATGCCAATGTCACAGAATAACTATAGCGAATCCCTGCTTCATGTGTAGACTCGCTGCGATTACAAAATAGTGTTCATCAAGTTCGGCCTTCGAATCGGCGATCTGCCTTTGGTATCAATCGTCGATGTGCCTTTGGTATAACCTCTGAAGCATACTCTGAAGCCATAGAGGAATCATGGAAGGTACTATTGACATGGTGGATGAATCAATTGCGCTCTATCACGCTGCACTGGTGAATACTTTCAGATTCGGCCGGTTTCAAAAAGTAACGGTGGAAGGATCACGTTCCTATTGTGCTCTGCTTCAAATACCTAGTTTGTGACGGAAATTTGGCGTTAATTATTCAGCATCCGTAAGCCTATTTCGGTGACAACTTGAGCTTGCACCTTGAATCCTACTGTCTGTTCTCCTAGTCCCTAATGACCACCTAAACGCATGAAGAAATTCTGTAGGTTTACTAATATACAGACGAGGCTGGCTTGGATTTTAATATCTCTAGAGGCGTGGAGTCTCATACACCTACACAGAGGCGTTTATAATGTCTGTAAGTCATGAGAGGCGTAACGCAAACTCTACAAGCGGTGCGTGCCCTATAATTTGGCACAAATTGCAACGAGAAACAAACAAGAGCCTTGTAGACCTATCTCGTTAACTTTGCATGTAGTAATTACATACTGATTTATCTGATAATTTGATCTTGATTCGGTTACTATGTTCGCAAAAACTTTTTTTTCTGTATACGGTACCTTAAATCTACATATTGAATTATTTTTTATACCCAACTGTGGACCGTCCGTAGCCGTAGACACTAACCTCTACCTATAAATATGCACGATGGAACCAGCTCCATATTTAGATAGAAGTCATAGGTTTTTACAAACAACGAGATATATGTATCTAGGACCTAGTATAAAAAAGTATAGACTTAGACATATTTTGAATGGAAGGGTAACCGGTTTATAAATACTAATTTATTTTATACATAGGTACATATATGCACATAACCACGCCTTTATCCCCGGAAGGTTAGGCAGAGGTGAATTTAGTACCGACATTTCACCAATCATTGAATTCGGTCTCACGTAATAGGGGTTGCGCCTATTGCCAACAGTCGTCATGATGCATCCTAGGCAACAGAGGCAGTTTTTTGGGGTCAATTCTCTTTCAAGTGTTATGTACTGTTTTCTACTAATATTCTGCCGAAGTGGGGTGGTCTATGATTTAGGTCCGTCGGCTTCTCCTCGTGTCTCTCTGATTAGCAGAGGACATAGAGACAGCAAGGGTTCACCGACTCTGTATTCTAATAGATATAATCCTGACCGAAAACTGTGAGGAACAGTGGATCTTCGGGACTGCGAGGAATCATCGATCTAAACATCATGGAATCAGTTCGATCCGACTGATACAAAACTATAGACCGGCCAAACCATAACTTTGACCGTTAAAGGAAAGAACGGTGACTCTTGAGAGTTGCAAGGAAGAAAACCTTTTTTTTTATACCACTTAGGTGGCAGACAAGCGCGTGGCCCACCTGATGGAAAGTGGTTACCGTGGCCTATGGAAATGTGCAAAAACCAAGGGAGTCACACTCGCGCTGCCAACCCTGTAAACACAGAGAGTTTCTGTGCCGTCAGTGTAAAAGACGAAGCAAAAACTCTCTAGTGAGCTCTGGCTACCCGACTCACTGCCGGGAACATAACACGAGGTTAATATGGCCGCGGTATTCTATAGGGCGGAAATACTTCCCCAGTCGGATTGCACTATTGGACGGAAATACCGTCATGTATCGTCATAACCTCTGTGAAAAAATCCCTGAAGGCCTGATCTGGTTGGACTGGATAGCCCGTCACCTAATTAACGGTTTGCTTGTTCTAAGTGTAAACTACTTACAACTGTAACTTCAACACTGATCGTAACTCGTTTGTAATTCGAAGTTGCTCCTGTTTACACGCCTGTTAGGCACAATGAGCGTCTCATTATGAGACTGCGTCGGCTCGTGGGTGGTCCAACACTTACCGGACATCGTTAGCACTTGTATCTACCAATACAAACTCATATAAGTAGATATAAATTAGTTTCTATAGATGTGTGTTGGAATCTGTAATCGGAATCGGTTGGAATCCAATATTGAATTAACCACACGTCGTCGGTTCGATGTGTGGCTAATTAAATATTGGTATAAGACCATGAGGAATGTCCAGATTTTTTCTTATAAGATTAATTTAGTTTAGTTTAATTCTTTATTGCACACACACAACTAAAAAAATTAGTTAAGTTTAGTTTATTTCTTTTTTGCACACAGAGATCATAAATAAAAACATTTCAAACAAAATGTACAAAGGCGAGCTTAACTCAAAATGAGTTCTCTCGCAGCAAACCTTTGAGTAGCAGAGAAGCATATAGTAGGTAATGTTCAATATATTCAATTTATACGTTTTTAAATTCTAAATCTCTACCCACTTCAGTCATTAGTGACGAGGTACTCTACCGAATGGCATAGAAAAATCTAGAATCGTCAACACAAAGTCACAACCTACCTACGAGTACCTACATTCTTTTGAATAAAAACAAACAATAGGTAAATATCGAGAATGAACTCGAAAGGTCAGCGACGGCGGCGAACTTCAAAGAATAGGTATTTATCGCTCGCGAATTTTCTTGATAATTCGACCCTCCTAATTGAGAGGTATAAAAACACGCTCGCATAGCGACACGATTCATTCTGTCTTTAAGATCGATAACGAATACAGCGAACTTAAGCGTCCGAAGAAGATTCTACCTGCGACCTGAGCAACGACTGTGAACTACTGAGCGACTGGAACTGTTGAAGAGTACTGTGTGTACTAGTGATTAAATTGTCTAGTTTGTGGTAAGCTAATAAATATCTTCGTTGAGTAAACGGCATTTAATTGTAACAATATTAACAGTAACAATATTATCTGTGGTATCATGCAGTCTCCTACATCATCCTCGGAGAGCACGCTAAGCCGTTGGTCCCGATTGTCATAACCAACATCTATGGCAATCGTTACGGGTGGTTAGAGTCCTCAAAACTCCGACTACTCTTACTACAGAACATCGATATCGCCAATTGGTTGTGGAGGTCGGACGGCAATCGCTTCACGGAAAATATCGAAACTAAGCCGCATTTTAGTTAGACCAGAAAGCAATCCAACTAAATTGGGTAAAGGCTCAGAGTATGGTGATGATGACAGTCTCCTAGTACAATAGCATCAAATCGACCTTCATAACATAAACGCACGCCTATATCCCCGAAGGCATAGGCAGAGGTGCTAGTCATATTTCGCCAGTTTATATTTAGGTCCCAATGTAATAGGTGGCGAGCCTATTGCCATTAACCGGGCACTTATCAACCTGCGATAAATACACACATAACTTTGAAAAGCATCTAAAAGACATTGGTGTGTGCCATGGTAAAACCTGGGATCGAACCCGAGACCTCGTCTCAGCAGTCCATTACCCATACCACTAGGCTACCGTGGTACTTTTAGTTTGATCTTCACAAACATAAAACTCAAAATTATCTTAATACCTTGGTTTTCCCCCCTTCCTGTTAACTGATAATTCTGATATTATTCTGATATACCTTTAGCATAGCATAGCATAAACTCACGCCTATATCCCCGAAGGGGTAGGCAGAGGTGCTAGCACCCACATTTCGCCAGTTTATGTTTAGGTCCCAATGTAATAGGTGGCGGGCCTATTGCCATTAACCGGGCGACCTTTAGTTCGGATAATAATAAAATCTAAATTAGATTTGCTCTTAATACCTTGGTTTTAAGATCTATTTGAGACTTTGTAGTCAAGATCGATTTGATATAATCTCGCATATCTATGTATATCACAAAGCTAATAATAAAAACATTCTTATTATTGTTTATATGATTTAAAATTTATAGACTGATTGCTTAGACGGCAGTCGCTACCATAAAAAGACCAATAAAGGGTAAAGGGAGGAACTGGAATGGGAACTCCGGGCTTCAAGTGCAAGCGTTGTAAGCAACTGAGTGAATATTTGCAAGTATTCAATTTCAATAAACTAAAACTTTTTGGTCATTGACCATTAAACCTTGCCGTAAATTGAACTTTTAGAGTAAATTTCATGTATAAGCGCCATCTAGTAGGTTCTGAAGTAGTTTTGTAAGAGTTCTAAGCTGTTTCGTTTCTCTCGCACCCAGCACCAACAGATCGACACTGTCTCACTCGCACCTCACCCAACAGCCTATACAAAAATGTGTTTAGTTCACAAACGCACACAACGACACCGCTATACACGTGTATATACACAAATCTCGTGGTGCAACACAAACAACCAGTTTGACAGGAACCACGTTGCGGGGTGGTAGTGTCGCGCTATTTTGTAAAGTTACATTGATAATATCATTGTTTATAAACAGATTTCAATTAGATTCTAAAACTATTAGCTCTGTTTATGTATAAAATGAAAGACTTTTGTAGATTCGATCTGTAATTCGTGAGTTTATAGGGGTTTTCTCTTGGATTTCAACGTTTTATTCAAGTGTATAATCTTGTATCGGCGAGAAGTCAGCATCGTTGATTTTGTTGGGACGGTGGATGAAAATGTGAATTATATGTGTGTTGGTGAACTTTACGTGCTGATGAGCCTGGATTTGGTACTTTGAGACGTTCGGAGTAGGGAACTGGCATAATGAAGTTGTTGGTGTTCATTTTGTTATTGCCTGCGTGTCTAGCCAACCTGAATGTTTACCTGAGCAGCGCCGAAGTGTGGAGGTTATTAGGTGAGTTAATTTATCACTGATTGCACAAAAATGCAAGGACATTATCTGTATTATCGATGTTATCTCAAGTGACGATAAGTAAAAATATCACGATAGTATGTATAAAAAGGTACAATTATATTGACTGTCGAATGCACAATGTACTTACTTAATCATTATTATGATAAACTAGGTACCGTTCTAAATGACGTCATAATCTGAACACCAATTATTCGTCGAGTTACGGTTGTTACACCTTGTTAAACAATATCAATTACAATCACAACATTCACAACAAAACTAATTTATACGCAGGCACTTAGTCCGTACGGAGGTTATGTGTGTTTGAATGGTAAACAGATCTCTTTGGCAGCCAGTGTTGCTGGAATGTTAATTTGGATACAGTTCCTCGTTTCGGTACTTGATAGTGGTAAATATACGTTAAATGTGTGATTGATCCGAACTTCGTTGTTGATTTGTTATTCTCTTAGCTACGTAAGTTTTAGTTTTAACAACACATAAGAGGTACCTGTATTTGATTAGGTACATACAGGTACTACTAATATGTTTTTAAAATAATTTAATTAATATAGGAACATTAATATCTTAACAATCACTAAATAATTTACGTAATTATAAGGTTCGGAGGTCAAACAACAGTCGCTCTTATAAAATCCGTACAAGTTAAATCGAAAATGTATCTAGGTATAGTACCTAATTAGTAAGGGACCCGCAGGTTCCAAGGTATAAGTTTTAAATGTAACCGGTAATAATGCTTGATAAATGAGATCACCAGTTCGAATCTGACAATTCGACGTGAATTCACACCTACCTAATACAAGCAGCTTAGCTTATCTGGAGGAGTACGGGTATTCTGGTAATGTCGGTTGCTAGTTTACTTGAAAATTAAAAAAGTACGTAACAAATTCGTAGTTTAACGCTAATAATATAACTCATACGACAAACGAAAGAAATAATAATATCAATTCGGATTCATTACATTGGTTAGGAGCTGTTCTAGACCTTGTCATCCGAGCGCTAATCCCAGCTCCATTCAGAAATTGCACCTTGGAGACCGGGAACCGCTCTCGTGTTTCATCCTTCCCTTGATTTGTATTCTTTAAACTACCGTTTTACCCTGTCAACCATCAGATTTACCCGCTGGCTAATGAGGTTGGCTTAGGCTTATAAAATCCTATTGGTAGAGAACCCAAGCTGCTGAAGACTAGCTTGAACAAACTGCAATCAATACATATTTTCAAAATAAAATAAAAATTCTCATTGTTCAAACCTGGCATTTCTGTTTCAAAAAATATTGTGATTTTCGAAATTATAATTTATTTTTTAAGATTGCGATGAGTGCGCAGATCACTTCCAAGTATTCAGTTCAGCCAATATTATAGATCTCATAGCATGTTCTGCACGAACGTAGCCACCATGGTCGCGTCGAGTCGCGTCACAGAGAAGCTTCTCTGGTAATTAAATCTTACCATAGGATTCCGTCACGGAAACCATGTCCAATCACCGATTTCATGTCTGTACACAACTGTACTTAATTTAAACTTACCTTGTTTGTATCTTCCCCAAGAACAGCTAAAATCATGGAGGTTATAAAATAATAAGATTATTAATTATAAGTATTATTTTTCTAAATGACTACTAGTGGGTACCTTTAGACTTCCTAACGCTAAGAGCTAAGTTCAATGGTTATTGGGAGGAGGTTAAAACTTTCAACATTCAAATCAACAGACTTAACCTGAAGCATTGAGCATCCTAAAGCTACTTCAATGAGACCTAATTTTCATTTTCAACATCTTATTTATAAAACCGGGATTATAGAGCGGGCTTACCGGGCTGATTCGAGTCTCCTTTTGAGACTCGCCATCGAATCGAAATCTATTGTTAGGTATATTATCAAGTTGATTTAATTGCTGAATAATTGGTAACATAATTACAGTACTCACTCGACTTCTTCACCCCTACAGGCAATTAAGTAAGGTTGTTGGAAATATTAGTTGTTTCGATTACGAAAACGTAATATTTTTACTAAAATTACGTTTCTTACTCGTGTATGAGACAAATCAATTAGGTAGGTTTACTTGTAGACTCCCTGGATCCGTCAACAGATCGGCCAAAAAAAAAATTGATCATCATGTCCTGCCGAAGTGTCAAATCCATAGGATAATTTATTTAGAAATTGGTGATTCGATTTACAAATTCACGTTTATACACATAGTTCAACAGTTGGTTAATGTTATCAAAATAATAACTTGAAGCTTATGAAACAAAACAAATGCTGAAACGTTATTTTAAGGCGAGCGGGGTCAAGTATAAATAAATACATTAAGTACGTTCATTTATTTATTCGGTTTATAAATCCATTCAACTCGTCAAATGCTTATTCATAAGCTCACTTCTAAGTCCCGCCCGCCTTCAAATAACCCGTAAGTAACAGCCTAACAGTATTTTTTCCTAGTGAGGTTTTTTAAATTGGCGGTTAATTTTTGAAGTCGGGTTTTCTTTATAATTTTTTCACAAAGGTAGAGATTATGGAAGACTAAAGCTAATTTAGTTTCTATAGCACTAACTAAAACAACTGCCTGCGGGTACATTGTTAAAATAACAGGTAACTTAATCCCCACAGATTTAATTAGGGAAATGTCACAACTAGTGTCTATGCCTTCGTCATCCAAGTTCTTGAAAGTAAGCTAAAGTGACAAGTATAAAAGGGCCAACGCACAGGTAATGGGCTTACCGATGTGACGCTCTACAATAACCGTGTTTTTTTTGTCCCAACCTATTGTTCGAACCTGCTTCGGTTAAGAGTGCTATCCATCTTTGTCACCGACCGAGCCATCTGCCCTTTGTTCTTGCTTAAAAATTAGAATTATAATGAAACAATCTAAGCAAAACGGTATTTTTACTTTATAAATAGGTTGCATAACGAGTCCTATTTTGTATAGAAATTGTTGGAGCAATTACAAAATGTCCACGAACATTTATGATTCTTTTCTGTTGAACGAAGTGTTGTCTGCGGCTCCGCCCGCTTGAAATGAATCATTTCGTGATAAAAACGATGTAGGTACTATTCCAGAACGTTAATTATCGTAATAAAATTATGTTCAAAAATCAATTTCGCTTAAATCAAATGCTAAAAATTGTAATGTAAAATCGTGTTACGAGAATACTGTTTTTGGGAAATTGAGGTTAGAATGATATAGACTTTCTTCAGACAATAATCTATTTTTTTTCTAATTCCATACCCATCACACTGTTAATACAGTTGATTGATGGCATTTTGTGGAACCTGCTACACATATTGAACAAGACAGTAAAAAAGTACAAAGTGTCTTATATCTTATACCCATCAATTTTGCCGATTTGCGTGAATAAGTTCTCATTATCACAAACTTTCACATCCATAATACACAAACAACATTTAAGTACGATGCAGCATATGCATGTATTTCGAAAGATAATTTATTTCGATGATAGCAACATAAAAATTAACATGTCGTTATCTTCATCTGGTAGAAGTAGCATCGCGCGAGTTCTAACGTTCGTTGTATCTGGCGGTTCGATCGCCCAGCGGGTAGATACATGTAATTTATTTCACATGACATTTATGGTGATTCTATGTAGCAAAGCTAATAAACTCGACGCCTAAAACCGTAATCCGACACGCTGGGACGAATATTTTAACTAGTTTTGATTGGAAACTATAAGATCGCAAAATCGAAAATGTTATTTGCTTAGTAATTTTATGGATATTGAAGTTCTATCTACACCCACGTTTGATGTAACCGACGCTATTTTCGAATTAATATAAGCATCGCCATTACTTTTATAATATACAGATTGAGCGTGGTTGCGGAGATTCTATGTTATTCTTTACGACAGAAAATCAATTAATATTGCGGGCTAACAATGTATTAAAATCTTTGTTATGATGATATCAATGTCCAGCGCTACTAGTTAGTATCGAATGCAGCACCCGAGAACAGGTAAGGTATCAAACGACAGCATTGTTTATGGACACCCTGTTATCGTTCATCTCTATTCTGAGCGAACAACTTCCAAGTTCTGAATAATACAGTGTTTGAGAATTGACTGCGCCTAGTCAGTAGAATTGACTGCGCCTAGTCAGTAGCTACCTAGGTTATGCTAGTGAAGTGTGATCACTTCACAAGATTATATTGATTGTTAATTGCAAGAATAGATGCATCTAAAAAAATAGTTTGTTGAAAGAAATTCTATAGAAAATAACACGTTGTATTTAGTCCGTGAGCTAAACTGAACGAAAACCATCTCTAATATAAGTAGTAGCACACAAAATACATAATACATTTTGTTCTGGGTTATTCTTTTACCGAATTCTCTGTTCTCGGTGCAGTCTAGAAATGGGTTACAGCCCTTCTCCAGTGAAAAAAAAAAACCGATATTTGATCCAGGTTTGGCGCCTACAATATGGGGTTCTTCAAGAGGGGCATCAGAAGGTTTCTTCATGGTCGGCAGCACGAGTGTGACACCCCTGGTGTTGCATACGTCCATAGGCCACGGTAACCGCTTCCCATCAGGTGGGCCGTGTGCTTGTCTGCCAACTTAGTGGTATAAAAAAAAACCTTTTTCTCCAATTTTGACCAGTTGAAGTGACATTTCCGTGCCAGACCTCCGATCCTACCAATCTCCTTGCCATACAGGCGTTATAAGATAAAATATAGTTGAAGAAAGCCTCATTATTCCACAGCCGACCACGCAAGCGACGTAGGCGCAAATCTGTATTTCCTTGATACTGGCGAGATAATTTCAACTCGTTACTTATAATAATACTTGCCGTTCGAAAGTTAGGTTTGAATCTGAGAACAAAAGCAATTTTGCGGTGATATGAAGCAAAGTAAAATAAAATGGGAACAACATTGCTATGATTACAGTAATCTTACATTCTGTAACCACATTATTTTTGCCAGATTACAACGGATAGTAACTCTTAACGGTACGATGAATTAGTTGTCTGAGAATGTACTGTATTTTTATAGAAAAGAATTTAGGTGCGCCATATCAAGTTGCCAGCATCCGTCGACGTAAAAATATCTCGTATCTAAGTCTTGGGTTTCATGGCTAGTGCTGCGGTGGGCACGTAACAAAAAATATTATGTAACTTGATCCTCGAAAGCAGTGTAATGTTTCCCGTGTTCTACCTAGTTCTCGTAACCTCACAAGATTACAAATTCAAACATCGGATTAAAAACTTATAGGAATCTGCTTTCGTCTATTTCCGTCACGTTTCCGGCGCGTTATCGTGTTTTATTTATCTAAAGAGCAATCTTTTTCTTACACCAATAAACGTATTATCAGTACCACGCACATTTAACTCTTCTACGTGTAAATCCCTACACTCCTAAGCTTATCCTCAACATCCGGACCGTCATCGTTTTAGATAACAATTCTGTTCTCTATTCAGGTATAAAAATCATAATAGAATATATAAAATAGTCCAGAATAGACTTTGTTATTTTAATAAATACTATTAATGCTGCATTCATAGTGCGCCATTCGTATCTCGTCCCCTAAAACGGAGACGTCATTTTGAGAATTAACAATGAAATATTTCAATAAACAGCCAACGACGGCGCAATATAAATATGGGCTCGCGTCCTTCTCGAAACTATTCTTTATGTAAATACAGTTGACACGCGGGATGATGAGTGGGCCCTAAGTAAATTTAATTTCATGGACGGTCGAGTAGCAGTTTTTAATCAGTGGGGGTGTGATATGTCGCGCTGCAGGTGTGGCTTAGTCCACAGAATCCGTTTGCGTGATCAGAATTAAAAAGGTTAATTAAAAATGCCGTTGTTAGACGTTTGTGGATGAATGCTGGGTCTGATATGATTTTAATAGGAATGTTATACTAAACTGAAAGCAATGAATCTTAAAATGTACTTTATAGCGTACGCCATAAAGCCCGTATCTGCACATGTCGATTCTGACACAAAAGAAGGAAGATTTAAAGCTTTGATTTTATGTCAAAACACTTCCAAAAGATAATAAACGTTGTCCACCGAGGCCTTTGTCCCGCTACTGAGAATAAGCCTTTATCTTTTCGTTCCTGCTGTGAATCTTATCTATCCAGAATTTACCCGCGATTTTCAGGCATCGGTGACTACTTGGGTGGCGACTAGCATTCCGCTTATTCAATGTCTAACTGCACCTGTTAGTAGCTTACCTAGCGTTTCAGAATAAGGCAAACAATATTATCTGTATCTTTTGAAACGGATCTTATAAATGAAAATAATCAATTAGAAACAAAATATTAGTACTAAGTACTCACAACTGCTTTTCCCTATTATATTTTACAGTTTTACCTGATCATCGTAGATAAAAATAATGAATGAGCTCGCCAAAGCTTATGAACGTAAATTTGAAGTCAATGTACTTGATCAACCATTTAAGTAAGACAATTCAAACTTTTGGACCTACATGAAGGAACCGCCAGTTGCGTTGGTGCTACATGTTCTCCCACTTACCCTTTACCAAATTTGCATGTCTCGGATTTGATCTTGGATCTTGATTGAGCTAGTTCTATTAATCTAATATAACTAACTCAAACAATACCAGTATTGTGAAACTAATAAATAAATAAATATTCCACGACTTTTTACACAACGCTATCTAGACCCATGGTAAGCATAGCTTAACTAGCTTGTGTTATGGGATCTAGATTGCGAATAAACATACTTAGATTCTTTTTTTTTGTAAATACATACATATTATACATAGAAACACCCAGACCAATGCAAATATACATTTTCATGCAAACAAATATTTGCACTAAGGAAGCATACAATTCTATTTTACATCTGTGTTTATGAATACAAAGTGTGTTTATGAGATGTTTATAAATACTTGGTAAAATAGTTGTTAGTTAATATTAGTTAAAATAATTTATTTTGTTAAAATATTACTGACATGTCTTACCATAAAAGTCCTTTAAATGAATGCAAATAAAAAAAATCTCTTCCATCTATTTCACGTGTTCAGCAATTTGAACTGTGTTGACACAGCATATCACACAGATCATATTAAACAATCTTCTTCATGATTGATCCCACGTACGTGCAAATATTATTTCTGTACATTAGAAGCAATTATGAAGTACCCAGCAACGCGTACTGCTCAACACAATAGAAATAGGATTAGCTTCATCACGCGTATGCAGCTTGCGGACTGTCAGACAGACTGCAGTCGTAGGCAGGCCGCAGGCGATACGTGATATATCCAGAACATTCACCTAGCATTGAAACAGGTTTCACTTAATATTTTTAATTTTATTTTGTGTCTATTCAGACGAGTATTACAAGATAAAATGTTGATAATTTTAAGAACCGGGCACTTATAAACCTGCGATAAATACACACATAACTTCGAAAATCGTTAAGTCTTTGGTGTGTGTCATGGTAAATCCTGGTATCGAACCCGAGACCTTGTCTCAGCAGTACATTACCCACACCACTAGGCTACCGCGGTATTTATGCATCTACCATTTCATTTTCATATACCTACATATGTATATAACTGTCATCATACACGTACCTATCCCCCAGATAAAAAGTAGTTGTTTCAGACTGTAATCTATTTCTGTGCCAAAATTCATCCAGATCTGTACATCCGTTTTTGCATGAAAAAGTGACAAACTTCCATACACACATTCGTCTTCACAAAGTTTCGCATTTATAATATTACTCGTAGTAAAATTCCTGAAAATCAGGGCGGCACCCACAAAACAGGTGTACTGTCATATCTGCGAGTGTACTGACAGCTACACAAGCTTATGGAGTTGTGCATTAACATGAATATGCATCTCGTTATTTTCAATTACGCTTGACGTCGGCTTAGCTTTAATCGTTCAGAGCCTACAACGCATTGTCGTCGACACCTCATGCAATTTTAATGATTAGTCTGTGGTGCCATTGCGTTATTAAACGTATGTGTAGTTTTGCTATTCAATTCTGAAATTTAAATTGCTATTATGGTAATGGTATTTGATTTGAACACTGTAAATATATTAAAATGTGAATTCTATCCATGTAGTAAGTGATGTTGTTTGCTGAATTAATTCCGTGAGGAATTGAAGAGCGACTATAATAAAGACTGAAGTGTTATCTGGTTTTCGGGGCCATCTGACATCTTTCTCCTCCTAAGGATTTGGCTGATATGACTTTAACAGGAGCGACTACCGTCTGATCTCCCAAAACCGAGAGTAAAGTCTACGCCAGAGCCTCGTCTGTTAGTGAGCAGAACTGGCGTAAGGGTGGCTTGGGCCCCAAATTGATATGATATATACCTACAGGGTGTATTTTTGAAACGGGGCAGTAAGGGCAAGTACCTTAACCGTTGCAGTTGCAGCAAAACGTTCTTACAAGACCTTCCCTAACTTTTTGACATATTTTGAACTGCATTCACAGATTTTGTAAAAAACTTACAGTTGGCAAAAAAAAATGCTAAAAGTCCAAAATTTTTTTTTTTATGCCAATCGATTCTATTTCATGTGGGGATCAAAAAACTCTATGAGACCATTTTAGCTTTCAGTATTAGGAAAGACAGAAATCGCCAAAAACGTTTCCCATACATTTCGGCAACAGAAACAAATTTCTACGATGGTCTAACTTTTTGTTATGGCCAGGAAGTGGGTAGAATTGACTGTAAAGTAAATAAAAAGAATTTTTACCCTCAAATTTCGAATTTGATTCGAAAATCTGTGTGTTATACTTAGTTTCAGCTGAGAAAATTCGTATGAGTTATTAATTAAGGATTTTCGCTAAAATGTCTTCTAATCGTGAAAAAATTGACTTATTAGAAGCGTATTTTGTCAATAATCGAAATGCGGGAGCTGCATTAGTGTGGTACCGCAATAAGTATCCGTTGCGGCATGTGCCAACAAGAAAGGTTATTACAAATCTTTTGAAAAACCTGGAATTGCAGGGTTCTTTCAAAAGAAAGCGGCAGCCTCGTGTGGACATGGACACGGAGATTGCGGTTCTGACTTATGTCGAAGCATATCCAGAGGTATCGTCCAGGCAAGTCGCCCTTGAAGTAGGTGTATCCCACTCCCTTGTGATAAAGATATGGAAGAAATACGGCTACAAGTGCTATCGATATGGGCGCATAGTTCAAGTGTTACATCCGGGTGATGATGTTCGAAGGCTTACTTTTTGCAGATGGCTAAGAGGAAAAATAAGCAGAGATCATTAATTTTTAAATTACATACTGTGGTCAGACGAAACGAATTTTTCCAATAACGGTATGTACAACAGAAAAAATCACCACTATTGGTCCAAAGAAAATCCACTAAGAGTTACAGCAAGTCATAATCAGGTTCGCTTCTCATTCAACTGTTGGTGTGGTATAATGTCCAATCGAGTCATAATGGTGGAATTTTATGAAGGGAAACTGAATTCTGCCATGTATTATAATGAAGTCATTTTACACCATCTTGAAAACGAGATGGACGAATGGCCCCTGTCGGAATTGCGAAAAGTTCATTTTCAACAAGATGGTGCTCCGCCACATAACAGTCACCTTTCACGTTCCAATTTGAGCCGCCTATTCGGTACACAGTGGATAGGTACACATGGTCCAACACAGTGGCCACCTCGTAGCCCCGATCTAACACCACTTGATTTTTTTTTATGGGGCTTCGTGAAAAACGAGGTGTATAAGACGACGTACGCCAGTGTTCAAGAGCTCAAGGATGCATTAATGACCATTTTACGTAATATTCATCCCAGAACATTATTAGCCGCCATTCGTTCAGTGCAAAAAAGGATAGACTTATGTATTCGTGAAAATGGAAATCATTTTGAGCAATTTATTTCATAAACCAATTTCTTAAATGTTTAAATGATTTTTTTTATTTAAAAAAGTTAAAAATTTTACCTGACCTATGAGTTTCGAGTTGATTTATCATATTTCCGTACGAAATGTATGGGAAACGTTTTTGGCGATTTCTGTCTTTTCTAGTACTGAAAGCTAAAATGGTCCCATAGAGTTTTTTGATCCCCACATGAAATAGAATCGATTGGCATAAAAAAAAATTGAACTTTTTGCATTTTTTTTGCTAACTGTAAGTTTTTTACAAAATCTGTGAATGCAGTTCAAAATGTCCCAAAAAGTTAGGGAAGGTCTTTTAAGAACGTTTTGCTGTAACTGCAACGGTTAAGGTACTTGCCCTTACTGCCCCGTTTCAAAAATACACCCTGTATACCCTTGATTGCAGAAGATATTGTACCTACATCAGACTGTGTTAAGGTCTGGTCGCGATAAAACTAAATCGCCGTCGATAGATTGAAGGATGCGATTTTATCGTTATCGTCACATCTCTAAGGTATAGGGTACGAACGGTATTACTTAGCAAGTCTGAAGTTGTGTGATGCGATACAGTATTAATAAACTGCTAGCCAGCGTTCCAGACGTAGGTGTATTTTTTGCACGTTGAAAGTAACCGATAGAAAGCGATGATCGATTTGACATGAGACGCGGCATCGATCAACATGGCATGGTGTGAGCTAGTTTTTGTCGCACGTACAAGGGACGAAGAGAGGAGACCATTATAATAAAATTTTGTCGCCCCGTTCAATGATATTAATTGAATATGACACGATACGTTGAACTGTTTGTGCGTGTATGTGATCTCCCATCATAACTAGAAACTAGTATTCTATGTATATATATCTAAGTATTATGCAGTAAATTAATAGGTACCTAATAAAAAGATATACTCTACTTTTTTGGATGCTAAATTTGGATACCTTTAAAATTTTCTCGATAATGTTCCAAGTTAGACTGTCAGGTCCATGTTAAAACATGCGAATTCTTCAACTTTAATGATATTAGTGCACATACTAATGAAACTTTAACCTAGTCATAAAACTATAACTATAAAACTATTAATAATATGTAAATAATAGTGCGTAAAAATCTTGAAAATGATAAACCTTATCATAAATAAAACCACTTTTCGTTAGCGGTGTTTCTTTGTGATTCTATTTAGAGTTAAAAGCAGTAAATACTTATCACGTATATCTATAAATTAATAAATCAATCGGTATTTTTACACTAACAAATGAGTTCCACCTCGTAAAGTTCCAACAACGAGGTTCAAGAGAATCGAAAGAGGTTTTTTTTCGTTCGGCAACGAGATTTGGGTTCTTGTTACACCATTGTTGGCTCTGTATGGCAATCAGTCAAGTCACTGCGGTCTGTGGTACTCGATTGAGAGTACACAGGGACCCACTTAGACAGGTGTGTAGAAAAAATCTCTCGCAATAAAAAATTATGTTATTCAGAATAGCATACTCTGCATGTTAACTTACAAGTTAAATTGGTATATTTTTTTCATACAATTCGTTTAAACTTTTTTATCAAAATGTGTCTCTTTCATAATTAGACTTTAAACTTTAAACCCATGTTGAACTTCTTAACCTCTATAATATTTAGTAAATCAATCAATGTCAATGAATCCTTCAATTATAACTTATCTACAAACTTGGTGTGTGCATTGTGCATATCAAACAAACAAACTACTTGACCTCTAAATCACACTGTTCTTAATTATGCAAACTTAAATAACAATCTCAAAAGCATGTCGTAATATGGCTTGCACGTGCAGGCTTGCCATTTTCGGCGCAAATGCGGCCCTGCAAGTATGGTATAGAGATTTTACAGCCATACCCTGCTACGTGTTCTCGCCACCTATGTAGGTATTACAAGTTTTTATAATACTTACCAAGTTGGACCTTACAAGGTGCTATGTATCCTGTAATCCAGTTGAAGACAACTGGTGGCTGCTACATGCCATTATCAACAGCATATTTTTTTTTCATCTAGAAAAATGTGGTCTAGTACTTTTTTACAGTGATGCCTTTCTTTAATTAACAGATTGTTTATAATGAAGTTAGGATTAACCGTCCAGTCAAAAAAAAGAAATCAATACTAAAAATTCCGTGAAAAGAGTATGCATTTTTAAACATATGGATAGGTGATTTGATTCAATTATCCCTATCTAAATCTAACCCAATTCTGACTTGTTCTTTTCAATCCGCCTTACCATGAGTAATGTTTACCTGACATGAACAAATTTCCTGCACTTGGAGAGTTGACAACGCAGTGTCAAGTAATGTATTGTGATTTCACAAGGCGTTTTACTATACAGAAGTCGATACCTCCATTCCACCCACCCTTTCTCGAATATCAACACGATTTCCGGGCATATTGATTATCAAAGAGCTCTTCAAACACGGCGAACAAACAATAGTACTAATATCAATAAAACAGACAGATGTAAACCGTGTAACGCCGAATTGTGACAACTTGGCAGTGAATCCAGGTCAGTCAACAGCTGAATAAATAGATCTTTTATAAATAAACGCGAAACAGTGACGGTGCACGTAAAGGCTGGGCGGTCGTAGACACGGCCAATTTGTTTGTGATGCTCCATTCGTTTACTCAATTGACCGTTTCTGTAAAATGACAAATAAAGTTGTTAAAACTATTATATCTAACACAATGTCATTGACATGAAAAATTTGATTCAAAGTCAGGTGCCAGAGTCATTCAGTGGTCAGTGGGACGACCCTCACATTCAAAAGGTTATAGGGATAGAGTCGATGCGAAAGGTGTTATGGCGTATTTTTGGAGAGGGAGAATGTCCAGCGGTGGACGGCAATTAAATAGGCTAATTGATTAATTTAACATAGTGTATTTTATTTTCATGCTAAAGGTATATTCGAGGATTATCGTTCGTGATTAGCTTATAGGGAGTTGGTTAAGGGTTGTAGGCAATTAACGAAATTGCGGTTTCTGTAGAGCAGTTTTTGCAATATAGAAACTTTAAATTTGAATAATTGTGTTTCTATTTTGCTAAAAATTAATCTGTGTTTTTTTCATGCTAGTTTCCCTATATTTGATCCCATAGTCGCACAATATAAGTTATGAAAAAGATACTACTACAACTAAACTTCATCAAACAATATTGATAGTCATAATAGAACTAAAAAGCGCGCAGACAGCTGGTCGGACTGACAATGAAAAATCTCTATGTAGTATCGCGGGAAAAGATCAACATTCTAAAATTACTTTCTACTGTGATCGATAGTTGAACATATTCAAAATAATGGTGCTGGGAGTTCGGTGCGAGGGTACGAGCTCTCTCAATCACACCTCGACATGGGTTTTGTGTCTGTCTCAGCGACAATTTGCCCCGCAATTGATGGAGATGTCAACAGTACAAAAAGCTTCGATCGATCAGTGTTGCGTGGGCGCATTTATACATATAGGACTACATATTATTTAATATAACAAACTAATTTGTTATTACAATTTTTTTTAGTTATTTGTTTGTATTTCATTTAGGATTCTATAAAATAATTATTATAACTTTTTGGTGTATTATAGAAATATCATTGGAAAGTTTATAGACCTTAAAACGCTATCGTTATAAAGTCCATAAACCCTATATATTATCTAACCATTTACGGCTATTCTCACAGTACCCGTTGGGGAGAGCTGGAACCTTGGGAAACTTAATAGTGCCTACTGAAATTCTATGCACTTGGTTTATGTGGAACCGTTAATATAGCGAAATGTTCCGTATTTTAGTTCAATTTAGCATATTTAAGTACTGTTAAGGTTATTGAATAGGCAGCGAAAAGGTTAAAGAGCAACCTGCCGAGGCCCGACGCGGCAGCATGTGTGCGCCAACGGGCCGGCACGACGCGTCCATCAGCTGCCACCGTTGATGACCTGCCCCGATCCCAGTTTAAGCTCAGTTTAAAACCTGACAGCTTTCCGACCATGATAGATGATGTACGTGTATGGAATGCGTCTAAACCAAAATAGCGGCCGCCTCGACTTGTACACTCGTTAACGTTTTAGCTAATGACATTAGGTACAGTGCAGATGATTGCTGTTTTTGTGGAACCATTATATATGACTCAATAGCAAGGATTACCGACGTATGCTGACCCATAATCCTGCGTTCATAGTTAATGAGTGCTTTAATATCCCACGAAGGAAGTGTCTCGCAGCGTGACAGTACCATCGAGAACAATATTAGAGTCTCCCGGAGTGATGGCACACGACTACTATTTTATATTATCCTTTGTGTTTATTCGGGGAGCTCAAAAATGGCCCATTATCCTTAATGCTGTGACAATTTTGCTGGGACGTGGCGTAATTGAATGGGCGTCAGAAGCTGTGCACGCGACCACGCGCTTCTTTTAGAGAAACTGTGTAAATAAATGTGTCTACTGACTAATCTAATATACTATGTCATGCACATTATGAAAAGAATAAGAGCTTTCATTTTCTACTCCACTACGAGGTACTAAAAGCTTCGTGATGCTCCCAATAATGGTGAGCCTCTTGCACCTCGGTATTTTATCTAAATTGTTGAACGCACTTAGAGAGGTTGAGAAATCTCGAAAATGCAGAAAAAAAAATTACAAATCGTTCAACAAAGTATGATATTTACTACCTAACGGATTTATGTTCGACAGGGCCAATAAATGCCACAGATAATAATATAGGATATTATTGTTATGTTGCCGCTATGTAAAATAGGTAGACCACACACATTCGAGGTGGTTGGGTGAAATGCAAACACGGCTGGCGTCAGCACGGAGCATAGTTGTACCTCTCCTAGGTTAATGTCTGTGTGTAGTGTGTGTACATTCCCGCCTAGCTAGCGCATGGTGCTAATCAGTACTAAATACGATACTACTATAATTATGAAACTCCATTCTAACTCTTGTTAACAAGACGTTAACTTTTAGTACTTTCACGGATCACTACCTTCTTACCATGTTTGTTCAATCAATCTCCCTCAACCAGTTAAATCCATTTACTATCATTTAACGTTACTAGTAACTTGCCACAGAATATAAAACACCAAAAGCTTCAAAATGTGTGTTGGCAAAACATTAAGTCTATTCACATTCCCGTAATTAAGGACCGTGAAATATGGCACCACTCAATTGTGTCGTAGTTTTGTGACAATACAATATTTACGGAGAAGGACCAAAAATAAACAAACATCGCGCACAATCGGACGAATAAATATGGTGGCACAATGCACGGGCCAGCACGTCATAATAAGGCAGCAGCTTTTGTACGACTCGCTGTAAATCATACAGTCCTTTGAAGAGAATGGCACACCATAAATAATGGCCCGAAATTCGACTGCGATGCTCTCCACCGGGACATTTTTGTTACCCCGTGAAGAGAATTCTAATGGCGAAACAAATTAATCAATAGGGTCGCGACAGAATTCTATTTTTTTTGCCACATTTCTCGTCACATTTGAGTATCAATACACCCCTAACTAGTTTTAGTAAATACGGATTTGATTGAAAGCAGTGTGGTTAGCCGTATCTCGTGGGCTAATGGTTAAAACAGCGAGCTTTCAATCAATATGTTTGTTGTCCATAGAGCATTAAGCTTTTTTCTTATGTTGAGGGCATTGAAGCGGTTAAAAGGTACCTTACCCACTGAAGGTATTTTACCCACACTATGGTTCTTTCAAAAATAGATGAAGTGTTGTACTTACACTTTTATGGGCTAGTTAGAAACGAACAATGGAAGTTACCTTAATGTGGTAATTGTTTCGATTTAATATCGTTACGGTTAAAATTAAAACCGTAGTCGTAAATATTGAACTGCAGCCACTTTAATTTTTATAGGTTCGTAAGAAAGCAATTAAAGCTGAGCATTATGATAGTATTGAAGAATTTAACGCGGTCGACGTTGTTACGACTCCGCTGCGTTTAATGGTTCAGTGCACCCTTGAATAAACAAGGCTATTTGGAGTTAAATTTGCTTACACCGGATATGGCTGCCACTCGAACATATCCATCATGCGTCTTTAAATTAGGACTTGACCAACTCTGTACCACCAGGCACCACTTGAGACGCACTAGGACATCTCTTACCACGGTTAATTCAAGAATATTGTGACGAAGGGATGCGGTTAACTCACCTTATTTTATGATCACTAAATCTTCCCAGTTATGAGCTTCTAAATAATAAGATTTTATAGGTCACTGTCGCTTTAGAATTGATGAATGTGCACTTACGTTTTATTGTCGTTGGATAACCCAAGTTCAGATTTATGTTTTCTCCTGAGATTTATTGCTAAAGCGATGGATTTTGGAGGAATTCGAATACAGAAATGGAAATATTTAGTATTTACTGCTTCTGAGTAAAGATATGCCTAAATGTATAATCTTATTCATAAAACGTGAGCTGCTTTTTTATGCCACTTGGAGTAAGGAGGAAGTGGCTACCGTGGCCTATGGACGTGTGCAACACCAGGGGCGTTACACACGCGCAGCCGACCCTGAATAAACCTTCTAATGCCCCTCTTGAATACAGTTGACGATTTTCAGGTCGATTGACAATAAGTCCAGGACCACCAACGCTTACCCGAAACTCAGCGGGTATGAGCACTCTGTTTGTTATCTTTGTATCTATAATAATTCCATCATGTGTTATTTTGTCATTTGGGTGACTCGGGTTTGTTTATCGACATAACTTTTAGGAAATAAACGGTGACTGTGATTGATTTAGACAGTAAAAACTAAGCATGTTTCGAAGTGAACTTGTATGTTTCGCAGCATGGCGTAGAGATAGGTCGAGTTGTTGGGCTCCGGTACCCCGCGGCGCGGGCCCGCTGCGAGTACCCACAGTCCCAAAATTTACATTCAGAACCCGAATAAGGGTTACTTTAATGCGCTATGAGCGCCTAGATAACGTCTAGTCACTTTTGAATCAATAAAATACACACAAATTTGTCAATGCCATCCCTAGGGATAGGGACCCGTCTTGTTGTCCTTTACTCTGTTTACATATGGTTTCCAAAACTGGCATTGTGTCCGATGTTTATTTTACTAAGAAAGTAAATAAACATATTCCAGTCGTTTCGAGTTTCGATCACCCGGTGTGATAGTACAATTTTTTTTTTTAGTTACTATACCAGTTTGGTAAAGGTCTTTATGTGTTGTGTGTAGGTTGAAATAGAATTACTGATCGGGAATTTGATGGTAGATGAATAGTTCGTGTTTGCTTTATGAAGCTACGGCTAGGTAAATACCGTGACACCCTCGCAGGCGTTGAACGGTGGAAGTTGTTGAATAAGAAAATATACCTTTGGGAAGCAGTCGTAGATCACAAATATTGGTTGAATCGGAGGTGCGCGTGAGTTAATATTTGGTTACCAGTGGTAGTTATTACTTATTACTCGCTAAAGGTGGCTCTAACTAGTTCTGTGTTTTTTAATAAACAGTATTTCTGTGTGCGTTGGCTGAAATATGTGGTCTTTTGTAATTCTGATAGTGGTACATTTTTTTAGAGATCTCTATATTCAATAAAGTTTCGTCGATTTATTACTGGACAAGCTTAGCAGGTACGGATCCCAAATTTATTTATTGTCTTTTCGAAACAGTAAATCGATCCTAAAACTCGTTCCCTTAATTTGTATGTCGCTAGATACGATTGCGTTCTCATTCGGGTTAAATTTTATTTCTGGCTTTAGTTTGTTTCGAAGCAATCGTACGTATTAATGGCAGTAATGGGAGACTGCGTTTATTTAACCGCTCGTAACTTGCCTCGTAACGGCCGCATGTGGATTTTAAAGATAACTAGCAGTTCCTACCGGGCTCACGTCACATCATGATGTTAATCATTTTAATGAGATTTGTGAAGAACAGGAATGTTTTACTGGACATTAACAATGAAGTGCTATTTTACATACTAAGTCTCACTTATACTTAGTAATTATTACCAGAGGCAACAGGGTATTTAACTTATAGCAAGGTTCTAACCGGCTTCCCTTTGAAGAGTATTAACGAGTTGTTTTTATAACACTATTTAAAATATTGAGTAATATCAATTATTCAGATAATTTATCAATTTGTTTATGTAGCTAAAGTACATAAATCGTTTCATAATTTATACAAATTTTGCTCCTACGAGTATATTTACCGCTTTCAAATGTTGAGAAACTCCGAAATTCCTTTTAGCTTAAACGTCCTTTCTCCTCCAACTTAAATCTTTGCTGCTACTAAATACTTCCTAACATACTCCTTATTCATAATTGTTTAGAAAATAATTGAAGTTAAGACTGCTAGTCATAGTGACCACTGGTCTTATAGTGTAGATAGATAGGATGATTTTTTATCCAAAACCGTACATTTAAATGTAGAACGTTCATCAAAATGTTAAAACTAACGAGCCACGCGAGGTTGCCAGGTTAATTGTGTCCTCGACCATATCGTCGCATCTCGTGTGCTGAGCTCATTCTACCATGTACGACTGTCCCACTGCCGTTCTGATTGCATCTCGCAGGAGTCGTGATCGGGGAAATGCTCACCTCGATTTTGTGGTCACGTTTCTACCTGGAACAAAAAAAGTCAAATAAAACCTATGCAAATAATGCGCTATAAAAGTCAATAGGGATTTTACCTTTGTAGCTGCATTTTATATGAACGTTATGTGAAAATATGGGCACGTTCTTTGTGTATAGAAATATTTCTTTCGGCTATATCTGACTGGTTAGGTTAAGAGATGTCGTGTAAGCAATAAAAACGATGCAAGCACGAGATTTAACGTGAAGAGTGTGGGCGCCCAGGATTTTGCGAATGCAAATTCAATTCCAACTTGGCAATCTTCACTAGAATATTCTGAATGGAAATGTTTACTTTTATTTTTACTTATTGTCAAACCCAAAGAAATGAAAGTTTATATGTGCACTATTTATTTCGATTGTATTTGCTTAATTGAATAAAATCTGTATAATCTTCAAAAAACTTTACCACTATATTTGAGTTTGAAGTAAATTTTCCAAAGTCAAAAATTTTAACGAACTTCAGAAAAAATGTTATTACGATATCATATAGTATATATAGTAATAGAGAAGCGGAATCTTGGACTAACATTGACTACTATGTTAATATTTAGGTAATTCGCCACACGCATTCGCGGGTACTGTAATAATAATGAGCGGTTTTGTTTAGATTGTTTGGGTTAGCCTCCTGACATTGGCATAGCAGATAATTCACAGGAGACTGACCCATTCTACATGTTCCCTCATTAAGGACCCGTTTCGTTTGCTCCTTTTGTACTCTTCGGTTACGTAACCTCCATTTTTCTTGCTCGTTTAAATCTACTAGGTACATTACTTTATTTTTACTTTTATAAAAAAAACGTTACAGCTGCTTTTTGTCTCTTAATTTGGTTGTGTTTCGCTTTCCTCGTTGTTATTTTTCACTGCTACTGTTTTAAATTATCGTTCTCTGCATCGCATGGTTTCTATGCAAATGTCCGTCTGAATGTTGTCGTGACTTCCAGATTTAAATATTCCAAAATTAATATATCGTGTTACTCGTTGCTTACTTTAGAAACCGGTAGCAACAATTTAAAGTGGACCGTCTAATTGTATTGGGCACCAACCAGGTGGAATAATACTCAGCCTCGCCTGAGGGTTTAAAAAAAAGGGAGGCGTGGTCGAGATCCTGTTTGTTTTCGACTCGACTTTAATCGACGCCGAAAACCGAATCACCCTGGTTAGACTCCTTAATTCTGATTTATACACACCGCATGCTATTATTATAAAAATATGGATGCATATCTAGCGACGGGTGGATTCCCCTTGACGTTCCCAACTCATAATATCAATTAACTCGTTCATAATTCTTAATTAATATCTTAATTAAAATACCGACAATTTATTTTTAAGTTAGATAATAGTTTTTATAGCTTTTGAATTTAGCAACCAGTTGTATACATAGCTCAATCTTACATTTGTTCGTAGAAAACAATTTAAAGGAAACTCACTTGCCATTTATCGAGTTAAAGATAAAGACGTAACCTCATTTCTAGGTATAAACGGAGCTTGTTAGTTATTCCTTCGAGGAGAATTGAAACTGCTCACGAAGTAGAGGTGACTTGGACAGATTGTCGGCAATTGAAACTCGGTCGGTTATCCTGAGGTGCTTGTTGGGATAATACAAGCAATCCATCTCGCGGTGTCGGCGCTATGATGGATCTGTGATGGAGATCACGACTCGTTTCTTTGTTGTTTTGTTTTGTTGATAAACGCTGCGCCGCTTTTTCTGCCGTATTAGAACCTTGTTACGTTTGAATAGTCTATTTACGGAGGTAATTGGTTCTACTCTAGCGGTTATGGTTTGAAATGAGGTTTGCCTCACATTTTAGGTCAATGCGCGCAGGTATTGAATTATTTTGTCGCAAGACTCACAAAAAATTAATTATGTTAGTAGTAAATTGTAATTTAAGGTATGGTATACAAGAGAAGATCTTAATGGAATCGTGTAAAATCCAAAAATGTTTGTGAGTTACCTATTCTTCGTCTGCAGTATTTTAGCAACAAGAAATTCGGTCAAGTGATTTCTATTTCAGTTAGCTAGTTAGAATGTCAGTAGGTAAGTACTTACATTATGTGTTACCAGTAACAACGTACCTATTCGGGAAGATTAAAGTAATGAATAAGGTAAATATTTGAGATGATTACCTACGAATGCTTACGTAATCTAAATTACTTGGTTGATGGTTATCGAAATGTGTTAATGAATATCGAAAAATTGGAATCTCAGATGCTTTGGAGTAAAAATGACCACGAAATAGGCAACGCGTAGGTTTGAAATGAGATAATATCACCTTTGTATCGTGGGGTGTCTGAGAAGCTTTCACCATCGTGTCGGTGCGTCAGCGCCCGCGTCGCCGCGTCGATGCCCATTGGGCGCGTGTTGTGACAGCCTCCCACGATAAACTCCATGTTTATATGCTCGTGCGCCGCCCGACATGTTTGTTTTATCTCGATCCACTGCTTTCGTGTTAATAAATGTCTCGTATCGAAAAAAGAAATATGATCGTCCTTTTTTATTCAATATTTTTATGTTCCCCGTATGTTTTATTTAGACATTGATTATTAATAATAATGGATCCTTCGTGGTAGTTAGATCAAAATTTAAGATGTACGTATAGGCGTTTTTTATATGTCGTTTTTTGTTAACCATTTGTGTGGGTCTCATTTTTATTGGGGTTTAAACAAGGAACGGTGGGTACGTGTTGTATTTTATATTCAAAACAGATGTTAACTAGCGACGTTGGCTGGGAAATTAATTGAATTTGTTTTGTTTGTTATTCGAATCGAATAACAAACATTTTTAAATATTCTACATTTGAATTTAACGACGTGTTCTGTGCTGTACGGCATTTGGATTATTGCCACCTAGTTGACTGTGTTATGTACCTTGCAATGCACTTTTAAGTGCAAGGGTATCACTATAAATGTTAGGTTGGGGTGATATAAAATCGTCCACTTGTAGTTAGTGCTGATTGCCCAATCTCGTTGTGCTCTGATGATCACGGAACACTGCTTGTTAGAGAGGGCCACTTCCAATTTGTGATCGGTACGGGGCGTGTCCGACAGGCCAGGATTGTCGCTTTGGGCCCGGAAATTGTTGCGTGACGGAAACCGTGAAAAACCGTGTAATTAAATAGCTGAATAACATCATCAGTCACACTTGTTGGCGGGAATACATCAGCTCTGACCTTGTGCTTTAAGCTCATTATTGAACAACCTGCCGAATTCAATAAATGTTGCCATGGCAAGCCACAAATCATTTTTAATATTACCAACAGGCATCTTATTATAATGTATCTACATCTACCATGTATGTGTATGTACCTAGGTATGAATTCGCAGTCATCAACTATATTTTAGCCTAAGAAAACAAACCAAACTAACAAACGGATTTCTGTCTTACATAACGTTTTGATTAACACATAAGGCACTTTAAAAGTACCATTATTTAGATATCTACCTGCTGAATGTTATTTGTGACCGGTGTTTTATTCAAAATGTACGGGTAAAAAGTGGTGTGAACTTATCTCGTTTATTTTCAATTTATAGCTCTGGACATTTGTATCGACGCTGTAAATGTCAACTTTATAGTTTCTTGAAGCCTAACTTCGTGAAATTCTCGCTCCCAACACTTGCACACAACTTGATGCTTTTGAGATTCAACATTTTATTTTGAAAGAGCGCACGGCGGTGCACCCGAGGGCGAACCGCTTACACCCACCATTTATAATTTTTTCTCTTTTTGCCCATTGTTTACTTTACGGTGATGTTAAAAATTTTATGATTTCCATTATAACTGACGGCTGCGGCTCAAATTATATCCCGAACGGTTGCCAACTCGATAACGCCGCGCCATGCATGCGGTTATATTCGATTACCTTTAATTTATTCGAGGTAGTTGGAGCGTTCGATTATGTGTTTTTTTAATTCATTTCTGAGAACTTAACGTTCACGTTACTTTAAAATATAATTCATTTCCAAGTGAATATGATACGTAGGTGTTCGCTGGGTGTAAACAGGGCAGGTTAAGCACGCAGGCTGGCGTCGACGCTCGTTTTGAGCGCCCTTGTCGAGTGCACTTCACAAACTGCTCTCTTCAAGCCTTCGCCTAACAGACGATTTTTAAACTGCCCGTAGGTATTGTTTTCCTTCTTTCCATTTTATTTTATATTCACATAACAAACACAGACGGTGTTAAAATGTCAAAAAAGTATTTGCCGTTTCTGTGTAATATTTTCCTCTTACAAAACGTTATAACCTTTCTAAGTTCGAAGGCAAACAGTGGCCGCTGTGGTGCTTCTGTCCCATGCACTCGTTGTGTTAGTACAAATCCACGACATAATAATACAGTGTGGCGGTCGGATAATATTTGGTGAGCCTTGTTTGACAAGCGTGTTCGTGTGTTTTGTTATTGGACACCTCCACTGCGTACACAGTTTCTATTTGAATTGGCCTGACACAAACTAATGGGAGTTTTCAGAAACGCAGTGGCCCTCGGTCTAGCGCAGCTGTCTGTTTGCACATCTGACGATGTGAAACATTTCCCAAATAAATGGAAACTCCAGTAGCGAACGTTGTTTGGACACGTTTCTTATCAAGTAGTGATAAATCGATAATAAATCATCGGTCGATAAGGCATCGATTTTTCAGTGCTAAGGGCTACCGTGCGATAACCTCGGAAGGATTGTATTAATCTGGTAGATAAGGCCAAGAAATTCGTTGTCGTACGTGCACGTGCACTGACTTTGTAATTGAATTTTGAGCGATACGAGACACAAATTCATCGGCAGGGTTGTTATATCTAGCAACATTTACAGGCGTGTCACGACTGGCTTCGTGCTCGGTTTTTTCTAGTTTACGTACTGCTGCTGTTTGTCACATAGCACGGCGTAGACTTGTTGAGTGAGACGGGTAATTTTTTGTTAAGTTTCATTCATATTACGTTTACGAGTGCACATGTAAGCTATTTAGTCTTTCAGTGAGGCTATTAGAATATTCCCTGAAGTGATAGCAGTTGTTGATCGGTTGCGGTCTAACAGTGTTCACGAGGCCGGTAGTCACGACTTTGTCCAGGAAATTATTTTTCAAATCAAATGGAAAATACGACAGACACTTTAGAGAGGTCCTAATGTGCTATTTATTTGTTATTAAAGTCTTTTTCTTTTTTATGAGCCCGTAGAATTCGAAATTTATGGATTTACAAATGTGAAAGATCTTAGAAGCTAGTCGTAACGTATACATATTTACATTTGACATAGATAAGAACACCGCACCGCACCGCAGTTATACAAAGTATGTGTTGAGTTTACTTTGAGTTATAATTAAGTTAACTAAGAGTTTTCCTTGGAATCACAGACATTATTATCTTGTAAGGAGTAAACAACTAAGTATAAGTTAATTTTCTCTGAAGAGTTATGTACGTGACGTCATAAAATTTTGATGTTGGTGCCGTCTAATATCGCACTTAATTTAGTTCCTAGAGTTGATTTAGTACTTATTGAATTTGTTATATTTATAAATCTATTCAATGATGGATTAGTACAAGAGTTCTTGATACTTGAAATTTTCTGTTAGCAATAGGTAGGTACGAATTAGAAAAAAGCCAAATTATATATCAATAGATTCGCTCCCTATTACGATTGACAAAAATGTAGTTGGTGAAATCTTGGTGTATTAATAGTGTTAATACATCACTGCCTGTCCCTTCGATGATAGAAGTATACATTATATTTGTAAACCTATTATAGTTTTAATTCCTCGTAAGGACATTCGTTTGTAAAATGGTCTCGTAGAACCGTCGACGCGTTCCATCGTGGTCACAATAGTGTTGTTTGTTTTATTATAACATTGATTTATTGCATATTAGAAGACAGATGACGTGGGTTAAGTTAAAGTATATTTTAAGTATTGTGCCCGCATGTGAATAAATTACCGCTTAATAGATGAGTGTCGATTCTGGTACAAACGGGTAATTTTATCATTACTGTGTGTCGCTAGGGGCTACAATTATTCTTAATTTTGACAGTGGGCAGAAGTAATAAAGTGATACCTGAATTTGTTAAGCAAAAAATATAAGTATAATTACGGTGTACTTAGCTATTGTCCGCCGCTTTGTCCGCGTGAAGCGTTAATCCTGTTTCCGCAATCCAAATCCAAATTTGAATCTTGCTTTTTACCCAAGAAACCCCAAGTTTATTTAAAATAGTAGTAAAATAATAAAACCAATCAGAGGAACACAGAGTGAAAAATACTTGTAAAGAAATAGTTCTCCTTGGTATATATGAGGACTTGTTGGAATAAACCTGAGGTATAGAATAAACCATGTTTCTTAGTTATTTTAAACCCCATGTTCATTCCGGTACCTAAAAAGTAAATGTTACTTTTATATAAAAATAAGAAAAATAATGTCTAAACAATTAAACTTTATGTGATTTACGATACCGTAATGCTAAGATTTATAGCTATTGGCTGTTATTGGGTATCCGAGAGTGAAATAACTTCTCAGTAAATTAGATAATCCTGTAACTTCTTAGTTTTCGTATCGCTGCACATCATTAACGGAGGAATTTCTATAAACATGTGGTATTTCAGAAGCAAAAAATCAGGAAAAGATTCCGCCTGTCAAACTAATTCGTCCGGATTACAACGTAGGGGCACGCGGGCAAAAAGACGCATCAATCAACGGGCGAAGCTCTGCGGGATATCTTAACATTTCGACTATTCAATTCGTCGTGTGTCATACATTTCTCGCCACTTTAGTTAGTTTAAATGAAGTTTTAATATAGTCAGCATTGGATGGTGAGTATGTTGATGATCATTCCGGTCATCGGAACTCGTTTGAGATAAAAGAAAAACCACTGCTAATTCACTTGATATGGGTGATGGCATGCATATCACACTTATTGGCCATTATACCTCAATTAATTGCTCGTTTTTATACGAATTAATTCATTACAAATGCCTTTAAAATTTATCTGAGATTTTGTGAGTGTTATTATCTGAATGGTTGATAAGATAATATTGAAGATTTCAGTTAAATACCTGTTTTTAAGAGTTTTGAATGCAACCTGGTACGACGATAACATGCGTTGATGACCTTTTCTTGGATGCCGTAATGGAATTTTGTAGTTTGAATATAAACTGAATAATGAGCAAGATTCATTACTACGATAAATTTGTTTAATGAAAGCACGTGTTGTTGCATTATTGTGTAATTAAACGTAGGGGAAGTTGGGGAAAATGGTACATGTAACATCGTGTCAGTGAAACATGGCGGTGATTATTGTACACATTATCTAACCCCGAAGTTCTTGCTTCCCTCTCACACTCTACGTAAGATGCTGGTACCTTGATTTTGAGGAAAATTTACAGCTCACTTTTTTACCGTATTGTTAATAAAGAAAATACGATTGCGAGAATGCACTTTTAGTCCAATTGAGTTGAGTTAGTAATCTAATAAATGGTCACAAAAAAATTGTTAACTTTTAGTGGCTCTCATTGCGGTTAACGCGGAGCTACTAAAAGTTAATCAATCATCAATAAAAAAAAAGTGGTCATCAATAAAAACTAAAAATTAGGTTTTAGTTTTATCACAGCTTTTATTACCTGATTGAGTACCTACCTACATTCAATTGAATTTATTGCGTAATTTTGTCTTAATTCTCAACATATTTTTCTTTTCTTGTTCTGTGGATCGACAAAATCTTTTATTTTATTATACTTTGCTCAAATAGAGAGAACTCGCAAAAAAGTACCAATTTTTTTGTTCCTCTATCAAAACATTGGCTTAAGTGTACATTCCTTTTTTCCTTTCAGTGTCGTCATAAATAAAGTGATGTTCGCGCCCGGCTCTCTTGCAGACTTTAATTTCACAGGGCTTTTGAGGCGCAGATGAGCTTTGATCGCAAGATGCTCGACGAAATCTTGTTAGGGACAAAGCAGTCTGTCCGACGAGACGACTGCGGAACAATAAGAGATCGCATTACCCGTCTCACATCCGGAGCGGTAACTTCGAAAACCTCAACATTTTACACCTGACTACACTTTGTCTGACAGTTTTTTCCACTAATGCTATTACGCAATTATCAATGGTTGAATAACCATGCAACGTTCAGGATACACAACGTTTTTGTGAACTTTTTTATAGATTGTCATTTGTTAGATTGTCACTCGTCACTTAATTTAGCACGTTTATTATACATAGCTAGTCTACAATAGGAACTACTTTTTAGGAAGCTATTCACAAGAGGTACCTAATTTAGCTCTAAAGTGGGATTTATAACAACGTGTGATTGCTATAAGATTGTAAGAGGCAGTCCTTCTTTTCTTTAAGAAAAATAAGACAAAAGCCTAGTAGTAGTAGTAGTAGTTTTAGAAACTACTTCTGCAGTAATGTGTACCTGTTTAAATTAAAACCCAAATATTTTCTCTTTCCACCTTAATATGGGACAATAATATTATTTTCTTAAAATACTCGTATGTTATGGTTTCGTACGCCTTAACGCAGAACGATTCCGCGATTCCAAGTATAAGGTTTATTGTTTGCAGACACATAAAACCGTACATAACTTGTGCAATACATATATCAGGTCGAAGGTATTTTTGTATGTAGGTATTTCGATTTTTATGAACGTCGATATATATATAATGGTATCGATAAATAACGAACTACGACCGTCTTTTATGGATATCTGGGGCCGTTTCAATCGCGTATTTTATAGTTGTTTACAATTAACGCGACAAATTTGGTACATGTTCATGTCGCTCGTGTCGCAGTGTCGCAGATTTACAACCGGCTATATCTGTCTAGCACCGTCTCGGTAATGTAAACTGGCTATTAGGAGCTGATGCATGCGCATCGAATACTGTAAACTGTAAGCTAACAAAAATGTCAACACTCTTGCTGTAAAATAGAATTCTAAGTTCTGTTTCATGTTCAGATCGCTGTGATAGATTCTGAAGCTGATGTTATGAGAATATTTTGTTTTTAAATTCATATTATTACACAGGGGATGTTTTAATTTCTACTATACTGGTTATGATATGAAAATATTATGCCATGATGACATTATTTTAAAACAACTCCAAGTTTATATTACGTGCTATTTTACATATTTTATTTCACAATGGTCTACGCATTTATATAAACTTAACTAAGCAATAAACATTGCACCTACTTGTCTTACGTTTAATTTAGTTTTGTTGCTATTCTTAGCACATTGTAAGCATTTTATGGCATCTATTATCACACATAGTTATAGGATGCGGTAACGCAGTAAAAGTTATTTATTTAGTGGTTTTCCGGCCGGTAGTCTGTTTTCTGTCGCGCGCACTAAATGTATGCGCCTTCATAATGCAAATGCGTGGGAGAAATAATAAACGACAATATTTCCCCCTTCCTATGAGACGAACCCTCGACGGGTAAAACAAAACTACATTTTATAACAGCACAACTTTACGCTAGTGATGTGGCACATAATGGTCATAATAACAAATAATAAATTACATTTTACACTTAGTAATTTATTGATTTGATTGAATTTATTACAGAAACATTATCATAATTTGTACCTCATCTAAAACGAGTTTTCGTGTATTATATATTATACTCGAAGCTACAAATTGGTTTGCATGTTAGTTATGAGTAGTAATTTTCATAATTTATAAAAAGATGTTGAGATATTCTATAAATATTTACATTAATCTATGTTACTAGTCGGATATACAAATAAACTTACGTCGATTTTCAACTATATTTATAACATTAGTTGGGTAAAGCTCCTCCCTACTCTGACCTTTATTTTTACCGACACCTTTGCACGATTGTTTTATTTTCTTGCACGCCTCGTCCGCATAATTCCACAATAAAGCTCCTGTTGTGCCCTAAAATCTTTACATCCAACGTTCCTCGAAGGGGAACTTTCTATACGAAATATCAACGTGGGCATTGTGCGTCTTTCTATTTTACTTCTCACAAATGGGTTTTGTACGAATGTAATGAACGCTTTTATTCCGAGGTGCGAATGTAGAATGCTTCAATAGTGAGGCGCACGCGTTTCTGTGCGTATTCGTCGTGGTATTTCAGTTATTAAATTTTATTATTAGAATTTTGGTTGTAGAAGCTAAGAGGTATGTATTTAGGCATCCGCGATAAGAGGCAAAAAGGAGCCGTTAGCATCTCGAGGAATTAGTTTGAGTAAGCAAAAAAAGAACGGGCGCCGGTGGAGGCGGGTGCCGGTTATCTCGATAGTTATTTGTCGTATCAAGTGGTTCCTTTGCCCCGCCGCCGCCGTATCAAAGGCACCGCGCACGGTAGCACTCTTACTGCTTATTACCTATTTGGGAATTTAACAGAACAGCTTTATGTCATACGTATTTATTTTTTATGGCATCTCGTAAAAGTTACAGATAAGTACAAGTTTCGAATTCTGCTCCAGTACCAGATTGAGGTTCGATTTCGAGGAAACAATCTATTAACAGCATGCAGGTATTGGCTTAACTTTGTGTGATATCTTGACTAGATAACGCAACACCGGTTGTTGAATTTGTTTAAAAATATTAGATTCCATTAGAAAGTTCGGTTCTTTAACCTTTCGTAAGAATCATAATTACCTAAAAAGTTATAAATTTTCACACTTAGTGGCTGAGCGAAGGTGAGGCGAAGAAATTGTCCTTTTTTCATAGTCACGAAGAAAAGAAATGTATTGTAAGTGCCTAAAACTGGATACTAGGGAGACCTCAAGCACTACTGGGCAGATATCGTTAGTTATTTTAACATGTCTTTCTTGAACAGACAATGAAGAACTGAAGTATGTCACGTATATGTCACAGTAAACTGTCAGGATTGGCAGTGAGGCGAATATCTATGGTCAGGAAACAAAAAAAAAAACATTATTTTTAAGCATTGTTGTATTCCGCTGTGTGTTACCACCTCTAAAAATGTGCGCTGTGTTTTCTAAATAAAACATATTTTCTTTCTTTACATGTCTCATAAATGGTTCGTTTTAAAAGCTACAACAAATTAGCAACAATTGATTATTTACGAGAAATATCACAGCCCTTAATTTATTTTGTGTGATTCACAGATAATATTAGATTAATGTTATTTATTTTGGTGTAAATTCTTTGTTGATGTATTTACTATAATAATGATTCCCGAATGCGAGATTTGTCTTTTCGTAACATTACTAAACCACACAAAACACCCGCAATGGCCACATCTTCCGGACAAGATTCAATTAATAAATTACACCTACTCAAACTTAACTGTCAATTAAATAAAACTATACTGCATAATAAAGTAGGTGCTATAGACGTGAATTATAGCTCAGTTGTAGGGTTGTCTCTTGAAATAAGAGAAAAAAAGTGTCGTGAACACGACCACAGCCGAGTATTTTTATGTGATTACATTGTACGCAAGGGCTGCGCGTTTTCCTCTATCGTCCTCAATCAACGTCACGAATTCTTCGATCCCCTATATCCTATGATTTTGTTATCATCAAATTTTCTGGACTCGCACAATGGAAATAAAATTAAAGACATGCACCTCAAAACTAGTTCCGTGTGGCACACTGATGTTAATCTAAAATATCACTACCGATTAATTAATAGATAGTTGTATTCTGGAGACCTCTACCCTATCATGACGTTAGCACAGCTTAAATTGTCGAACGCATATAGAGAATTTGATGGGATTGACATATCCTTACGTTTATGTTATATATACATACATTTAATCACGCCTTTATCCCCGGAGGGTTAGGCAGAGGCAGAGGTGAATTAACACCCACATTTCAATCATTGAATCCGGTCCCACGTATTAGGGGGTGAGCCTATTGCCGTCTTCCGGGCACTATTGTTTACTCGAGCCATGCATCTGAGGCTGAATCTGGGCTGTATAATATCTGTCTGATGTTAAACAGCCCTATCTCTTAGTCGCCTTGTACGACACCGCATGGGAAGAAATGGGGTGACCCAAATTCCACTCTGCCAGGAACCACGAGGCAACAGTCGTAAACCTATATCAATCTCATACATTGATTATTCTATTCCATTATAGGATTGCGAGTAAAGGAATTGCGAGGAAGTTCAATAATGAATATTAGAATATTGAATCTAGGATCAACCCTAATGACTTGTGGTGTATCGTATCTCGGCCCTTGCGCAATGTGCAGTATCGTAGCGATTAGTCGTAAGTCGATGCGGGTACGGCCCGTATGCAAATGATATCGTTGTTTATTGTCACTCGTTAGCGGTTAATCGTTTACATCGCGCCTCGAATAAACAAATAGCCATTACCGGTGTTAAAATTACTAATAGAATCACACAGAGTTAGCAGGCTCATTTGCATGTCCAGGCAAAGTAACAAATGTTTAGATAGGACGTTATTATTTTATGTTAATGGCCAATAACGCTACTATCATAAATGCGGTATCCTGTTCATATGTTTATAAAGAACCGGTCATAATGTTTAAACTTGTTCAAGATAATCATAGGCGTAATAAATGTGGTATGATATACATAAGCGTTTAAGCTGCTTCTCACTTTGAATTTTTAATCATCCTATTTTAGATTACTTATATTAATTAACTGACTTGATTTCTGACCGAAGAGCAAATAGTCTATGAGTAATATTGTAAGGATCTTACCCGTTCTTTTTAATTAATTTTGAAATTTTTGTCACTATTCTGCTACAGTTTTTGGCTATGGCAATCTTCCTCGCAGAGTCGAATATCAGCAGTGAACATAATTTCGTTCAGGCAACTAATAAAGTACTCTGGTTTTGATCGATTTGAAATTCAATTTAATCAAATTATTTGCGAGAATATGTTACAAGAGGTGTCATTAATGTAATGAGTCTTAGAATCCACAAGTTCTCTGTCATGTATACTTTCTTGTTCATCAATGATTGGTTAACATGGTGTGAATGACACAAAACCACTTTGTAAAGAATATTAAAACTAATAATTACTTATTCAAAATGAAAATTATTACCACATTCATAGAATTTAAATGACAGCATATTTTTGTAAATCCGTTTCAGCATGTTTTTAACTTTCATTCTACTTACTTTTAATTAGTGCAGGTGCTGTTAATTTTGATGTTATTGATTAGTGTAGGTATGTAGGTACATCTTTTAACCTAATTACTTCTTAAAAATATCTTTAATATACATAAATCAGTTATAATAGCCGTCAAGAATCCTGAGCACAAAACTTATCAGTCAATTTTGGTTTGCATAGCATACTATGAATTTAATTCAAATAATAATTACTTTACTCATTTATATTATTACAAGTTGTAGGTAGAAGTCGTACTGAGTATTTCTACTCGAACCAAACCGTGGTTAAACAATAGTTAATTAATTCTTAATACTGTTTCTGGTATTCAGTAAATCTTCTTGAGAATATTTTCTTTGTAGCAAACCCTTATTAGGCAGTATGTACCGATAATCAATCAACAAGGTACTGTGCTTGTAAATATTTAAATTTTATTCAAAGTTCTAACACATAGGACTAAAAACAGTGTAATAAATTAACAAATGGAAAACAAATAGTGTGTTCGAAATATAATAAAACGAACGGTGCCTAATTATCTAAAGATAATGAACATGAATAAATAAATGGGTAGAAATGTGTCCATTCCGTGTGTCGAGTCGTCCTGCGGCTTCGACACTTCCGCAGATAACCAGTATTTCGAATTGGGCAGTGATCATTTGTGGTCCAAACGCTGGTCCAATAGACTATTAATTTATAGTTACGAGTTACGACAACACAGGATTAGATTATCAAGTAGAATTGGGTACAGGTAGTGTGTGCGTGGTCCTGACGGTGATGGTATTCACATAAAAAACTTAGTATTTATTATATACTGGTATGGTTACAGTTAAGAATCTGAGCACAAGGAGTCCTGAGAATAGACTAAACTCTATTATATCAAAAGTATTCAGTGCTGCTCGGAATATTTTTACTAGCCAATGATCATATTAAGTGCCGATGGATATGGAAGGTGCACCGTTTATTCAGTGGACTTTTGCTCAATCTACGTAGTTATTTCTTTTCAATAATTTTTTTAATTTTTTATTCATAAAAGATGCTATTTTATATAGAAATTTTGTAAATGATGTAAGCTCTACCGTTTAGTGAGACCGTTCAATTCTGCTCTAACTTTGGTTCATGCTAGGGTTGGAAGCAGGCAGCAACAACTTGATATGTTATCAGTACATGTACTGTTAACACCAGGCGACGAATGCTTCATCGAGATTAACATTGTCACTATATCATTCCGAGCTTAGCGTAACTTTACCCAGAAACAACGTATCTGCCTCGTGTTACGATGCGAGCAAAATTTCGCCGACAAAAAACTCCCAGTAGTCAGTTTTTGGCCATGAACTTTTTTTTCTCTAAACCAGGTTCTCATGATTTGTGGACAGGTGGCGCGGGAGTCGTATCGCGGCGTCTTTGTACTCGCCGCTTTGATCTTGCCGCAGCATTGTGCGCGTGCGCTCTCAACTTTTTGCCTCAAATTGTCTGATATTGATGCGTACTGATTTGTTGTGAAACCCTCAATAGATTTGGTAGTTTAGAAAATCTTTGTACGATTGTACAGACTGACTGGAGTCATATTTCTCCAAACACAATGTGCCAACTTCAGAACTTTAGACTATGAATCAAAGGCTTCCTTCCTACTTATTATTCGTTCCTAAGTCTTGATAATACTGAGTAGTTACTAGATCATTCACTCATACAATTTTTTTTTGTTATGATATAAAAGAATGAAGTTTGAATTTTAACACAACGTTTCAACGGGATTGTTAAACCGATGGAGTTATTGTTGTATAGACAGTTGTCATCAAATATTGTTCTTTCTATCACCAGGTCTAACCGCAGAGCTGTTCTACGTGCGCGATGGTCAGGTCAACCTCTATGCCCTCAACTTCGTTGTACCAGTGCCTGCTACCATCGGAGAACTGCACTTCACCTGGCAGAGTCTTACCAGGAAACCGGTAAATATATTTTTATTATATTATGTTATAATAACTACCTATGTATTTAATGGTCTCGTCTCTAGTCTCTACATATTGGTTGGTGCGAATTGTAATTGTAAAGTCCAGTTTTATTGTAAAGCCAAGCGCTTTTCTCTCTTAGGATATCCCAAAAAACAGTTTACGAAATGAGATTGTTATCCTTGTCTACTTCTTCTTGATTAAACAGGCGTAATATAACAAAATTTATAGCTACTGGTTCTTGCAAGTAATCATCTAAAACCACAGTGCAATAATTCAAAACGTTCTTTAACACAATCTTTTTTAGTACTTAGCAATATTTTAAATGATATAATCTGTAGACGTAAATTTTTTCGTTATTTAAATTTACATATTAGGGAACAGCCCACGAATGACAATATACGTAAATAAAATAAGATTTGAATTAAGAATAAAATTATATTTGAATTAAGAATCGTTCAATAGAAATAGATATGTGCGTGCGCGTGGGCGATTAAACGAACAAACGATTTGATGAAACAATCGCACTATTATGGTAATGCGCACCACGAAACGAATGCGAAATTGATGATCGTTCACCTCACGTCCTAAGTCAACAACTCTTTATTCACAATTAAAGAGTTGTTTTCCTTTCGATACGGATGATTTTTTCCTATCTTTTCGCTGTACCACACGGCACCATTGCGCACGAACTTCGTTGGAAGTAATTAACTTTGCGAAGAAAGTTTTTTCTTTCAAGTTGCCGGGCTCGGTCATGTTTACTCCCTCCTCAGCAAACGAGCTATTCTTATGGTAATACTGCAACCCTCACTCGAACTCAAAGTACTTTTTCTTAGTTTCTATAAAATTATATCTAATAGGTACAGCAGCATTTGCTCAGTCTTTTGATTGATTACATTTGTTCAGGCAAATATTTCTTCATTCTCCTTATTTAGCATTTAGCTATTGCATCGCTTTTCATTTCAATGCCGTTGCTGACTGCTTACTACGCAGAGTAACATTTATTCATTATGTAGGTACTTGTATGTACAGGACTTCGCATCTCCATCCAAATATTATGTGCATTTATTTATCTGCTGCCGTCAGCACACACGGCGATTCCAGATGCAGACTAAAATAAATCGGTTCAACGGAGTTGCATTTTGATAGGAAACGATGCGACGCGACGTCCACTTTACATATTCAATAGTCAGAGAACAAAAGCATCATTCGAGGACCCGCAAACAAGTTCAGTCATCTTGTCAATAAAACATCTGCTTATTTAGGACGTTGCCGCGTTGTTTGCAAGTCGTACGAATATCCGCAACTGATTACGAAATGTTTCATCAATTTGAATGTATTCATGGCGCCGTCTGTAAGATCTTGAGTTAATACATATCTATTTACTTTCTGTATACTTAATGCTTAATCTAATGGTTAGTATTAACAGTCAGTTCTCGCCGCTTTCATTATAATATATATGTGACCTGGATTTACGTGTGCGTATAAAGTTCTTTTGAAATGACCGCGACGCGGCGACGCCTTTGCTTTGCAGCATTTGAAAAAAAAAAACTCGTGCTGCTTATGGTTCGGTTGCGATCACGCAGCTGAGCCCTTCCTCCGTTATCAACATCTTAGCGAGCTTTGTGCGGCCGCCATTATCAGATCTGCCAGTTCCCCTCATTCCGGCGCGACTCCCTTATTTATCAGGCGGCGCCTTTGACTAGGTTGAACAAATATTTGGGAACCGGTTAAATAGCGCCGATGGGAGATCCCGGCACTATTGTCTGTGCGCACTGAGTGCCGAGTGATAATATTTAATTAGCGGCTGTGGTGTCGCACCTACGCTGCTTTATGAGTAGCGGCCGCTGTGTACGCCTCCGCGGTAATGCATGTCTGATGAACCGGCCAAAGGGCCCGCGGCGAATACTGTTTGCTTAACAATTCATGTAACGCCGCCCCATGATTAGTCAGATAATAATGAGCATCTCATGATCATAATATTTAATAACCAGTTACAAAACAAACTTACAGTCAACTCCCGGGTGGGTCTTAGTCGTAATAGATTCACGTCATCCGCATAAGGGAAACATAAAGCACATCGTATCGGTCATACATCTACATACGCAAATATAGGCAATGCCCATCGGTAACAAACTATGTTGTTTATGCATCCAATAAAGGAGCGATGTTCGTGCTCTCACCGTCTCAGTCGACATTTGATCTCTTCAGACACCACTATGGATCCGAGGCAGACCGTTTAGGGTCAACTTGCACACCGTTGTCTGTCCGTCAATTGGCCGTATGTGATACAGTTACATCGTGATGAGATATACAGTTAGGAATGTGTTACGTGTTCACTTGCATATGTCTCAAAATTGTCATGAATTATTATATTTTGTTGCAGTTACCGTATACGCTGAATGTGGAGTTAGTACGTACACATGTTGATTCGGTGCTTCCGCAGGACGCAATGCACCCGCCAACGTTTAATATTTCAAGCCAAGGATACGTGCCGACTGAGCCACAAACGTGGCGGGTAGACTTGCCTTGTACGCACACGGTCGCTGCTGAAGTAGACATCGTCATATCTTTGAACGTGTCGACGGGCCCCTCGTATACTACTTTGCACTTTAGAAGGAAAAAGATATGTCTGAAAGAAGCACCAAGACCTGCCGTCAGAGTCGATAGTGTACCGTATGCGGCTACATCTGCTGATATATTCTATGCGGGGGCCGGTTGCGCTGGCGGAGCTCTTTTGATAGCTGCAGTTGCAGCTACAGCTTGCCGAGCACGGGCAAGGAAACTACGTAGAGCGAGGAGTGATGAACAAGACGCTCATGCATTTTTACCTGACTCTTCATGCAAGTCCGCTGCCAGCTATACTAGCTACCGCCGCCCTACGTCACTACCAGCTGCAGCAGCGGAAGAAAAAGCAAGAGACTTACAGCAGAGAATAGCAGAATTAACAATACAGAGATGTCGAGTGAGATTGCGCTCAGTCGCGATGGAAGGAACATTTGGCAGGGTATATAGAGGCACTTATGCTGATGAAGAAGCTAGAGAACAAGAAGTTTTGGTAAAGACAGTAGCTGAACATGCTTCTCAAGTACAGGTAATAGAAATTACTAAAACTTGTCATTTAAAGTTTTTCTTTACTTAATTCGTCATGCAAAATATTTTACTGTTATATTTTTCACCAGGTATCACTGCTACTTCAAGAAGGCTGTATGTTGTATGGACTGCATCACGAAAGAGTGCTATCTGTTCTTGGCGTTAGCATCGAAGACCAGACGGCTCCATTCTTACTTTACCCCTGGAATTCTGGCTGGAGGAACTTGAAACAATTCCTCTTGTCATGTAGAGGAGCCACAGTAGGTGGCGCAGCACAAGGAGCTCCTCCACCCCCCTTGACCACTCAACACGTCGTTAGGATGGCGCTCCATGCGCTAGATGGCCTCATTTATCTTCATTCTCAGCATGTTTTGCATAAGGACATTGCTGCTAGGAATTGCATGTAAGTTATGACTTATTACGTGTTATATTAAAATATTTTGTTGCATAATATATACTGTATGTCGTAAGTATCTAAGAAATACTGACCAATTTTTTCTTCAACAGTGTGGACGAAAATCTCCGGGTCATGATTGCAGACAATGCTCTATCAAGAGATCTCTTCCCCGCCGATTACCATTGTTTAGGGGATAACGAAAACAGGCCTATTAAATGGCTGGCTTTAGAGTCTTTAACGAAAAGACAGTTCAGCCCAGCAGCAGATGTGTGGGCATTGGGCGTGTTACTGTGGGAGCTCACCACGTTAGCGCATCAGCCGTACGCCGAAGTAGATCCCTTCGAAGTGGCAGCATACCTAAGAGACGGCTATCGGTTGCAGCAGCCAGCCAACTGCCCCGATGAGCTGTAAGTATATCTTTATATACATTGAGCAAGAATTCTGTTCTGAGGTGTATATTTTTCCATATAAATTAATTGTGGAAATCTTTCGGCAGGTTTGCAGTGATGGCATACTGTTGGGCAATGTCGCCTGACGATCGGCCGACATTGCCACAGTTACAGATCTTCCTGCGAGACTTCCACACGCAGCTGACCAGATTTGTGTAAAACATTACTTATTACTCTAAAGACATCCAAAGACGACAATAAAGTGTTAAATAACTATCTAATAATAGTGAGAGGCCTTATCGTGAAGTGACTAAGTGAATGGTGACAAGTGAAATTATTAAGAGACTGATTTTTATACGTTTGAGTTGTAAATTATTTGTTTACCATAGTTATCACATATTTAGTTTTCATCTCGGCTCTTTTTGTTCTGTAGAATTACTGTGTTGCTTTCGGATTTTGTTACTATTGAATGATAATAGTACAAATCAATTCTATGGAACTTGGAACGAAGGTGGAATCTTTTATCAGTAATTGGTCTTGTACTGTTATCATACCGTATATAGCTCTACATACAGAATAGCGCAATTAGAATGATCTCATTCGTACGCAATTTGTCACGAATACATGTGGCGAGCAAATGGGTGCTCGGTACCTATTATACTGTTGTTACTATTTCAAGGGTTGGTAGGTGATAACCTTTTCTAAAACAGCGTTTTCTATGGAAGTAGTTGATTGGTATTTGAAATTATGAGTAGATCTAGCTTTCTTAGTCAAGACTGGTAAAAAATGTTGACGATAATTATGATAGAAAGTATTTAAAAAAAAGAACTGGTAAAAATGAAATCTATAATGCTGAATAAAATCCAGGAAAATTAGTTAATACTACCTACTGGCAATGTCTTAGTTCAAGAAAATTTGCACGGGTAACGTAATTAAAACATTAAATCGTATGCAAAACAGTATTTCTACATGTTTCTATTTATACCAGATGAAAATTTCATGCCCTATGCGCAGTCATAGAATTAATAATTTTATTTTGCATATAGAGAAGTCAAACAAATGTGTGATAAATATAATATTGTCATCTGTGTACATTATAATTGGTATCTTGCAATTTACTCATTTCTTTAAAAAAAGTATATTGTATGCACTGTTCAATTTTAGATAATTATCGTGTTAATTATTATTTGAAGACCTCATAACTGCCATATTAGAATAGATAAATTTTGTATATATTTATATATAGCGATAGCGACTGTATTATACGTAATATTGAATGTGCCTCAGAGTTTATTGAAATGTTTGTTAAGTGTTAGATTATTATAATTATATTAAGACTGGAATAGAAAACTATAAACTGTTTGAATAAAACCTTCTGTCGCACAATATCTGGTCTGTTATTGTAATAATAAATTGTATTTTATCTGTGGTCTTTTGTACTGTACGATTGGTATACATTTTATAACTATATAATTCCAATTTTGAATATAGACTAATCTCTTAATTTAAAAATTAATAACGTATTACCAAATTTGTACGATCTACTGATCCATTAGTCTTTATTCGATTTTATAGAATTGCTTTTAAATAAAATTTTCAAATAAATTAAAGTTAGATTGCCGTAATAGAAATTTAGATTACCTATAATCAAATGAATGAACCAATGCTGAAGTATGATTGAATCAGAAATGATAAAGTACTGAATATTCAACGAATATATAACGAGTCAAATTATTTCATCTGAAATATTAAACATATTGGTAATTTTATCATCGTGTTAAAGGACTTTTTTCCCAACGCGGTGAACATGATTCTCTTATATAGATTAATGGTTCAGTTCATAGATATTATTCATTGCACAAACCTCCTTTCTGGTTCATTCTAAAACTTGACATTAATTTTACCAATACTTTAGTTAGAACATACATCCTTGCCCTTCTTTGAGGTATATGTACATAACATAAACTCACGCCCATATCCACGAAGGGGTAGGCAGAGGTGCTAGCACCCACATTTTGCCAGTATATGTTTAGGTTCCAATGTAATAGGAGCCTATTGCCATTAACCGGGCACTTATAAACCTGCTATAAATACACACATAACTTCGAAAAACATCGAAAAGTCATTGGTGTGTGCCGTGGTAAAACCTGGGATCGAATCCGAGACCTCGTCTCATCAGGCTACCGCGGTAATTATATGTACATGAAACCTCATTATACTGATTTTTAATAAATCAAAGTAGTTACGAAAGTTAGAATCCATATTTCCCTTATTTTCTGGCATAAAATAAATGTAACATATTATTGTTTCCTACCACAGCCGCATCACAGTTAGACTGAAAAGCCGACCCCAACTGAGTTGGAAAAAAGGTCAAAGAGAATTGTTACCTACCTATCTTCTAACCAGTATTTTTATTCCACCTTTTTAAACTAAAAGAGACTATCTGACCTCTACCTACCCACCTTAGCGGTAACCTAATCAATATGCAACACTGTAAATTGTTTCACAATCATCGAAGGTATTGTTAATCGAGGCTTATTTGGACTCAATCTTTAATGTAACAAGTTATGAATGAAAATACATTGTTTCCTTTAGGGTAGAGCACAACAGTATTTCCGTCTCAATTGAGCAGTCCGGCTGGGGAAGTACCTCCACCCTACAGAATACCACTATAATAACCTCGTGTTGGGTTCGCGGCGGTAAGTAGGGTAGCCAGAGCTCACTGGAGAGTTTATGTGCTGACAGTGGGAAGACCAAAAGCTTGTCCTGATTTTGTGTTCTGTATTGAAGGCACAGAAAATCTCTGTTCTTACGGGTGTGACTCCACTGGTGTTACACACGTTCATAGGTCACGATGACCATTTTCCATCAGGTGGACCGTGTGCTTATCTGCCACCTAAGCTGTATAAAAAAATAATTCAATGTATTCAGGAGTTGAACTAAAATAATGTTTTAAACACGAAATATATATGTAATTGATTGCTGGTAATTTTTATGTCAAGTTTGTACTCATAATATATGTAATATTCTTGTTTTTTAATGTGATCCAGATAATAGATACTTTGACCTGATATTTAGGGCAACAGTAACACTTGTATATGTGTAAATATTATAAGACACAATGTGAATATAAGAGTGATTAATATTCTATACTTGTTTTTTTGACCCCAAAATTCCTAATCCTGACTTTTAACATATTATGTCGCGAAGGAGAGTGAGAGTTCAAGTAAGATCGGCTTAGTTCGGTTTTGTAGTGTTCTCTCTATCGCACAGATCATCTTGATACCTTTTTTGAGTAGTAAAAACTACTAAAGCTATCGAGTGAAATTTTAAAGTATTTAGTATGCTAATAACTCAAATCTGTTAAGAAATAGAAAAAAATGGATCGGTTCAGGCGGGATTTGAACCCGCGATCTTTTCCTTATGGGGGGTACGCTGCGTTCTGACCACTAAGCCACAGAACCTTCGCCCGAAACCATACAAATTCTTCTATACATATATCCCTCTTACGGCGATGGTGGGAGCCATCTACCGATATTCGTACGAACTATCGGAAAGTTACTAAAGCTATCGTTATATTATTACTTATTATGTAAACAGTTTTAACTACTCTATAAAGTTATCAAACTGCTGACAAAGACTGATCTGATGTGCGATAGAGAGAACGCTATAACAAAGCGAGGGAAACTGATTTTAGCTGATCTTCTCACTCTTTATTCTGACTCCTCATATCAAAAACTAAAACTAGCACAGTCAGTATTACATCGATTGTGACTAGCACTCAAGTAACTCAAAGTAACTCAAGAAGATGTTAATACCAGTTTTTAAATCTTATCGAGTACTTTTATTAGTCAAGTTCGATCAGGGCCCCGATTCTACTAAGTTTATGGTCATAACGAAACCACTGTCATACCACTGACACAGTAGATAATGCTTTTAAATTTAGACTTATCGAAGTAACCTTAAAGTCCAAAATTAAATGAAAAAAAGTTCATTACATTTTTTATTCACTCGGCAAGAAGCCATTTAATTTTCGACTTTCAAAACATGTCGCTGAAGTCTAAATTTTAATGTCATTTTTTGCTGTCTCTGTGGCATGACAGCGGCTTGGACCTGACATAAAATAAGCGAAATCAAGGGCCAGATGATTGCATATACAAAAAACCGTCAGATACCGTATTAATAAACGGTGTAGGTTATATTTTTATATCTCCCATTTTTCGCTCCATAATTAATTTTGTGCGCGCGTTCCCGGCGCAATTGAATACAATGGCAACCCCATCTCTTCCCGTGGGTGCCGTAGATAGAAGTCGACTAAGGGTTAGGGCTGCTCCATCAATTTAGGATGCTAACTAAACACATTCCATGAAAAAGTATTCGGTTGACGGTAATAGGTTCGTCCTCTATTACGTGGAACTGAAAATTGCGTAGATAAGAAAGAAAATCTTTTTTTTTTAACGTGCGCAAAATCCCCACGGATACCTCCCCACCGGTGGAAGAGGTTATGTCGGACTCGAACCGACTAAAACGCACGCCGCCTGTGGGTCGTTTTGGTTGCCGAAGGTGAGGTTGACAGGCATATCCCTCGCACCCCGTCCGACCCAGGGATTCATAGTAGTTTCGGGGTCGACCTTGGTGCAAACCAAAACTATAGGTATCAATGGATTTCTGCAAAAATAATCGTAGCATGCTGCTCTTTAACTAAAACTCAAGCCGTGTAGCTAAATTAATTAACATTTAATTTTAAGGAAAATGATGCGATGCAGGCTAGTGTACAGCCGCTATGAGTATTAGCTTAACACATTTAATATTACCTACCTACCATCTCCAAAAGTTCCACAGAATAAACAACAATTATAAATTGATGAATTTATCCCCTGAAAATTATAAAAATAATTACAATTTAACAGATCTTTTCTTAATATTTAATACTGAAATGATATTAATAATAGAATTTTCTATTTATATGTCTAGTACCGTGATATGACCAATAATAGAACCGTAATCAATAACCGTAATAATATAATCTAACCGTCATAATTTCAACAACGCCTAGGTGTGGCCACGATTTACCGTCTAATTTATTGACATTATCTGGGTAAACTAGTGAATATCAAGATACCCTATGAAAAAAACGTGTATGACGCCATACACGTTTTTTTGGGGAACAAAAAATGGCGGTTATACTTAATAAAAAAAATAAAAAAAGTGTCGATAACTAATTATCGATATCGGATTTCTTAATTTTGTTATATAATAACATAACATAACATCATAACATAAACTTATGCCTATATCCCCAAAGGGGTAGGCAGAGGTGCTAGCACCCATATTTCGCCAGTTTATGTTTAGGTCCCAATGTAATAGGTGGCGAGCCAATAGCCATTAACCGGGCACGTATAAACCTACACGATACGATACATATACACATAATTTCGAAAAGCATCGAAAAGTCATTGGTATGTGCCATAGCAAAACCTGGGATCGAACCCGAGAACCTCGTCTCAGCAGTCCATTACCTATACCACTAGGTTACCGCGATACTTTTATAATATACTCCTTAAATTGATCTACCAGTAAAGCCCTTTCAATTTATAAGAGTTTTATTTATTTATTACACACACCTTACACTTAACTATAATTACAAAAAATTCCAATGCGATAGTGTAGACATAAAAATTTAAAAAAATAGAATGCAAACAGCCAATGAGTAGGTACAATATAAATCACAAATATTAAACAAAAATGCGTGAGGTTGTAAAAAAAAATATTCATCCTTTTTGTGGTGGCGACCATCTTGGATTTTAAATAGCCTGGGTATATTATTCCAGCTAGAGTATAAGTATTCTTTCTACTCCTTTCATTTGATATCAAGTCCTTTCATTTGATATGCATATTGAGGGAGTTGTGAAAAAATATGTAATCCGCCATTAGTAAGAACACTTCAATTCACTTCTTCACCTTTCAAACAAACAAATAAACTAAAACAAAATCGGTTCATCCGTTTGAGATTATTTTTATGAATTAAAATAGGTATTGGGGAACAAATCGATGATCAAAATTATATCACCGCAACCCTAGCACTTTCATTTGACCAATAAGGTCAAACGAATGATATGACTACAAGGGAGCACAAAATGGCCGACCGGTCGCAATCTTTCATTCTTTCTACTAATGAATTTCGATAGTATTTCAGCTCTAATAGATCTATACTCTAAGGTAATTTATTGCCATAAACATAGATGCCCGGTAGACGGTTACGTAGAGTGGTGTATAAAAGTACGTAGATACAGAAAAAATAACTGTAAGTGATAGACACTTAAGATTTTAAAACAAAATAATATTCAAAAAGAAAAAAACATAGAAACCGACCTTCGGCTTCAGGCCCCGGCGAGATTCGAACTCGCGATCTCCTGTTTACTAGACAGGCGCTTTAACCAACTAAGCCACGGCGCCTTGTGACTGTAGTTTTAAAATTGCCGACCTATTCGTATACATAACTCAAGACCTATTCCAAGATGCAAAATAACAATATCATAATAATAACACGGATGGCAGCACCTGATCTTAATTTATCTGATAAAACATACATTGTACTGCAGCGATAATGAGTCCATTATTGATAAAACATTGTAAATAATAGGTTGAGACTCACCTACTACTACTATTTATAACTAGTTGTTGCCCGTGGCACTTTAGTAGGTATTAAAGTAATCGGGATATTTACCATGTTGTATTGTTAATACAACTACGCCGAAATATCGGAAACTCGAAAAATACAACATGATAAATATCCCTATTACTTTAATACTAATGTCATGATATTTTTCTTTTATACCACTTAGATGGCAGACAAGCTCACGGCCCACCTGATGGGAAGTGGTTACCGTGGCCTATGGACGTATGCAACACCAGGGGCGTCACACTCGCAAGAAAACTTCTGATGCCCCTCTTGAAGAACCCCATATTGTATTGTATTTGTACTGTATATTGTATATTTACATAATTTAAATGCACGTGGCTCTGCGTTGATTGTTATCGTTTTTGGACATATCTCTGATTCTATACAACGAATTGCAGCCAAACTTGTCGCAGATTTTAAAATCTTAATTCTAATTTTAAGGTGGATGTTTGCGGTGTTGATGTTTGGTGGTGTGTGATGTTTAAGGTCTATCTATACATTTTACTCAACATCATTTTTCTAAACATAGACACTTTTTTCCCAATTCAACCGGCATCTGTTCAACAGTTTTTGCGTCCATAGCTAACAAACAAGCTAACAGACAAATCATATTTTTATTTTCATGGTTAATGTTTGTATCATGAGTTCTCTTGATGGTAATCGGAGATACGGTCTATGATGGACACGTGCGCGTGAACTGAGGGACCGTACTCGTAATTATCAGAATAAAGAAACACAGGTTTCAATGTCGTTAGAAATTCATATTAACTTGCGATTTTATATTTCCAATTTACGCGTAGATACTGAGTAACACATATACAGCAAACGATCACACTGCCTATCTCATGTTAAAATCATAAGAGAAAATCATGACCTACCAGAGAAGTCTAACTCGTGTGTTTTCTGTAGCAATGAAAAGAAAGCAGAATTGGAAAATGCTTCTACTTTAAGCCGAATTGAATTCGCGAAGGTATCTTAGTACCTACTTCCTCAATCAAATTTATCAATCAATAGCGTTGGTAGCTTAGTGAAAGGTCTCGGGTTCGAGTCCTGGCCGTTACACTACCGACTTGAACCCACTCCTAACACAAGCAATATAGCTAAGCTGGAGGGTTTAGAGGGAATATTAGTAATTTCTGTTCAAATTTTTTTAAAAGAAATAATTCCCCACCACTGCTGGACATAGGCCTCTACAAAACAAGGGCCTATTTGTGTTGGGATAAAGCGTTATTTTACCAACATTAATTATGTTATTAAATTATCCGCAGATTTGTAATGATAGCCTTACTTCTCAATAATGTTGTGGTGGTCAGGTTTCATGGAATTTATCGAAGTACAACGGCATCACAGTTAGACTCGAAGGCCGAACTGAGTAGGGAAAGTCTCAAAGGATGATGACCACAGTAAATATTGGTTCGGACTTATGTTTACACTTCGGTATGTATTTTTTTTTGCATGAAGTGAATTAAGTGCTTAATTAAGCACGTTAGGGCTTTATCAGACTTAAAGGGTTCGAGGCGGAGCGGTCGTGGAGCGGAGACGCCGCCGCGGTTGCGCATTGGAGACGCCGCGGATTTGCAGTGAGTTTACGATATACTGACAATACACTCAGTAACAAAATGGATTTGTTTAATCGTTTGCAATATAACACACAGTAATCACTCTCTTCCATTCGATTAATTGATAACGGATCTTCCCAAATTGGTCGATGCTTTCGTTTCAGTCTCCGGCGTCTTCGCATTAACAAAGCCAACAACAATGTTTCCTCGTCGGAATCCATTTTGGATGCTCCGCCCCGAAACAGCTAGTATGATAAGGCCCTAACGTCTTGTATCGCCTTAATTAATGTAGGTATCAGTACATACACAAACTCGGAAAAGGTGACCAACTCAACTTGTGGAGGTTTTATTTTTATTTTTTTAAAACCTCCACAAGTGAAAAGTGTTAAAAAAAAGTTCTAAAAATTTTGTTTGGCAATATAATTATGTACCGGATGTGCGTCATAATACATTTTGAAAGTGAGTCTTGATTTGATATAAATAATATCAAAAACTAGCAGAGATAAATTTCGGATCACTAATAGCAGCAGTCGTGGCCGAGCGGTTAAGGCGTCTGACTAGAAATCAGATTCCCTCTGGGAGCGTAGGTTCGAATCCTACCGACTGCGAATTCTTTTTGCTAATTCCCTAACAGTAATTGATGTTTTATCATTGTTATTGGGTCATTTATTTTTTATCAACCAACGTTATTGCGATTAGAAATAAAACGAGCGGTTTTATTACACGCACAGGCAATATTCTGCGCAGTATTTCATTTATTTACCCTAACATGATAGAATTAATGTATGGGGTTCGCTTTTGGGACTTGTCAAGGTTTTTAGAAGCAAAAAATATGGCGCAGTGGGCTCTAATGATGTCGAAAAGTGGGAATAGGGGCTGGGCTGTGTCGGTTTACATACGATTAATTAGTCCTAAATGTTAATAACTTGGTCTGCGAGGCCATTAAATTTTTTATGTGCTTTACGAGCAATATGGTATTAGAAAAATTCCCATGTGATGAATACCTAGCGGATGTTAAGCCCTGTGATAAACATAAAATATATTAATTAAACACACAGTTAATAAATATGGATTTCTGATCATTAAATCGATTGAGGTATTAGAAAATGTTTGTATCTACTGTGGTATTAAACCAACCAAAGTAGGTATTAAAATGATCAATTAATATAATTTTTAGTGTTTTTGGCCACATATTTCTTATTACTGATATTGATCAAATATTGATTCATGATATTGACACTAATAGTTTACTAGGAATTCAAAATTGATGACTAACCAAATTCACGTTATTAAAATTCTACAAAAATGTTGCCAATCATAGAATGCGCTGCGTTATATATAACTTATGATATAAGTTCAAGTTTCCAATACTACGCTTTTTTTTAATTTACATCAAATCTTTGCGAATATCAACAGGAAACTTATTGCTTTAGTCATTTATAAATATGTATACTATAATTATATATCTCAAAGGCTTATTTTGTAGATACTTATAATACCTTTTTTTATTTATTACCTCCATGCGCGCGAAAGATGTCTCATTATAGCAGCAATATAATTTGAATTTCGAATTTAAGTTAGTCTGTTTTGATTTCTTCGCCTTTCAGGTATTTCCGTCAAAGTGAATTGTTTTTTTTTTTGTGTGAGCTTAGATAGCATATGGCATTGAGTCTAACCATATGGGTTACTTATGACAGATACAAGAGCCATGTTACCTACTAATACCAACACACGCTATCTCTGCAGTAAGCCAGCGCACAGTTTACCGAAAAAGGATTAGAGGTATTAAATGGCCTAAAAGTAACTTACTGGGAACTTAACTGTACATACTTAACTGTGCAGATATTCGTAAGTTATGAATCTTAATGATCTACATTTTCAGACTGTACAGTTTGATGGTTATAATAGCAATTGGACGACAATAAAGCGTATTTTTGTGCCATTTTATAATTCTTTTGTAGAAAATATTTAGAATGTAATTATGAAGTCCTGTTTTGAATATCGAATCAATACAAAATGTTACGCCAGTACCTATAACTCGTGCGCCTGGCTTCCCAAACGTAACAATAAAAAATCTGAAATAAAATCCGATTTCAAATAACTACGAAATTCAAAATGTATAACTTGCGACATACATCTTGGACCTAAAATGAACTCAATCCGCACATTTTCCAATTAATAAATGCGTTGTGAAAAGGGCGATCAGTTAGGAGCACAGTTACTACCTGGCGGTTCCCCTACCAAAATGTAATTAAGATAACTACTAAATTAAAAAATAGATCTAAAAAATAAAATTACAATAATAATAATAATAATAAAATATTTATTTCAGACCATAGTCCATAATTAACAAAGAAATACACACACTGAACAAACACATCAAGATACGTGTGCTCGGATCAAGGCTTTCACTATAGCCGAGTCCTGCTTATCTGCAATGACCTTCAGGATACCGTTAGTGCTACCCCGTATTCTACTTAAGCTGGAAGCGAGTCTTTTTCGCATGATGGCATGAAAGCCGTCGACTCCAGCATCGGCAAACATGCCAGATGCACTACAGTACCTATACATTGATACACTATAATGTGCGCTAACCCTAATCTAAGTCGTTACTAACACAATGGATCCATGTTATCTGAGAAATAAATAATTTTATTTTGATTTAGATTTGATAAATACGTTTCTTGGGTATCTTTTGAGAATAGCACAGGATACTACGGTGGTGGACGAGTTCAAATTTACCAAGTATAGATTATTACCATACAATACCTTGCAAACCAGGGCCTCCCATGTCTCGCGGGTCCAAAATATGTACTTTAACATATAAAGCAACCCTAACCAAATCATCACACATATTAAAGTGTGGACCCTAATTATATTCAAAACCTGACAAAGAGTGCCAATATAGGAATGTAATGAGTTGATATTTCACCGCGTTCAATAAAGGAGGACTATTACTTGTCTGACATCGCACATTTTATCGCGATAAGCGCTTATGGCCCTCAATAGGCGATTGTTGTTAAGAAAATGGGGAAATATTTGGGCTCTCAAAGTGATGATTTAGTACAGGGAGGGATTCTAAGGAAGATTGAATATCGAAATTAATAAAGGCATTGAATTCGATTTAAGTGTTTTGGAACTTTTGAACAAATGTTCGTTTGCTATTTGTGCCGGATTCTGTTATTGTTTGGCAGTAATGGTAGAATCACTGTTAATAACCTTGTAATGGTACCATAGTATAGAAGATGAGATTACATTACGCGATCTTAACAAAGTAGTTTGGTTATTTCGTGGCAAAATATCCCTTGTATCCTCCCACATTTTTATCTACATTGAGAGTATTTCTTATTGATGGGGGTTTTTACTCAATAGAAGATTTTATAGAATGAAATGTTTAAAGAAATGTGACAACTATTATTAGGTATTATTTTATTAGGGCCATTTTTATATACAATTTTATTTTTATATTTCATTTGAATTTTGATTTCTATGATATTTTTTAACATTTAATTTTAAATCGTGTTTATATTAAGTTTAGAATAAGTTATATTATAGTAAAATTTCAACACAATGTAAATCTTGTTAAGAAATAAATAAATGAAATGAAATTAAAAAGGTACTCAATGTTTTTAGTGTTCTAAGACATGGTAGTCATATTTACTTAGGTTAGTTAAATTAGCTATCTTTAGAACCTCTTTTGAGACCAGTATTAATTATTAGTCATTATGTGCTGTTCTATAAAAGATAATTTATTTAATGCATTCATTTGAGTATTCGCTTATATGTAGGTATATGGACTGTTCTCTGATTATCCCGGAAAAAAATATTTATGATGGGGTTTACCACAGCTACTGGCTTTTTCAATTCTGATATGGCCCAGGTCTAATTTTAAATTACTTGGCTATGAGTCCTATATTTAGTTTCCCACGATGCCGATCCGATATCAGCTTCTCTCTGCTGCTGGTACCTAATTAAAAAACAAAATCATCATTAAGTTTATTTAAAATTAAACTCGTAAATATAATCCAAATGAGGCCCTGTATTTTGCGGTTGTAATGAAGTTTTAGTTATGTGTCCTGCTATGGGGGAGTAATTACTGATGGGACTCTTTGTGTTGAGATAGCGACTTAGGGACTGTAATCCTGGCAGATAACCGAAGTGCCCGTTGGTAACCCGTGGTTTGGAATTTACAAGATAGTGCGGTAAGGGCCTGTTGTTAGCTTCTGTGGTTGTGTTGTGTACATTAGTTTAATCATCGTATGTGTCATACACGATTAGGTAAAGTACCTGTTTTCAATATGAACTGATAAATAAGTCAGGAAAAATCTTACGATGTATTTTTGACTAGCTGTCTCTGGCGCAGGTTTATATTCAGGATTGGGAGATCAGATAGCGGTCGCCTCACGATACTAATCAAAAATAATAATCGGACTTTGGGGCTCCGCACTTATAAACTTTGGACGCAACTGAGAAATAGCGATGAGAAATAAAAATAAGTGTCAAAATTCAATAACTCATTTATCTGACAAAGGAACCGTAATACTATCTTTGTTCGAAATAACTTATCTAGTAGTAGGGAGTCACATAAGTCAATACATACTAACATAATATACTTAGATACGCTTCTATGTGTGAAAAAAACTGTATATGAAAAAAAATGCGTGTGAAGAAACCCTGCGTATGAAAAAAAACTGCGTGTGAGAACGGTACGCCAGTGGCCTACCTAGCAGAGACATAAAATGCGTTAGTTGCTAAAAAATTCTTCCTACAGGGTCCTACAAGGTCGGCGGCTCGAGTGTGACCCCCTGGTGTTGTATATGCACATAGGCCACGGTAACACGGTTTTAGGGTCGGCAGCACGGATGTGACTCCACTGTTGTCACACATGTTCATAGGTCACGGTAACCACTTTCTATCAGGTAGGCCGTGTGCTTGTCTGCCACCTAAGTGGTATAAAAAATCTTCAACTTCAAATCGCCTATCTTCATTTATATCTGTGTCCATAATTAACTAAGCACACTGGTTCTCAATCTCGAATCTAAATTGTATGTGAATATGTTAATGTGCAGTCGTAATTCACGGTTGTTTAATGACACATAAAAAATTATAGAAATTAATTACGCAGATTAAGAGATTTATGCTCAATATATATATAATAATGCGGCATCATTGAGCTAGGTTGGAAAAACCAATAGAAATTTTAGGGTTGCTACTGTACATCTAGCAAAATAAAGATTAAAATCTAAAATCCGACTACTGAAAAATCACACTCTAAAAAGTATTAAGCAAGAAAATATCAAGGATAGCCGTGGTTGTATGCCAATTTTGTCTAGAAAGTTGGACTGTTAGGCTAAGTGGCATACGACCACGGCTATCCTTTCAATCTATTTTATTTTGGGGCAAGCAACAGCTTTTTTTTTATTTTCTCATATTTGAAATGTGCTAATTAAGCCCGTTTTGGTTGATACCAAATACGGAATATTTATCACAAAATTATATTTTACCACATCACTTTATGACTGCTAGAGGGCGCCACAATAGATTCAATAACACGTCATATAACCTATAACCAGTGGACGACTAAGACGCTTCTAACAATACCTCACATGTCCAGGGCCGGCAGTCTGTACATTCGTCGTTAATACTTATCTTACGAAATCGTAAGCAAAGTTAACAACAAAATTCGGTTTCTTTGCGTCAAACCCAAGTCTGTACATTTTGAGGTAGCGACTAAGCGAGCAATAATGTATGGGGGATGCAAGTCTCTACATGTATCGGTGCGAGTTAACGACGGTATTTGGTACGGTGGCAATATTAGCAAGTCTCGACTTCCAAGTTAACAAAAATTGTCGGTTTCTTAACAAATTTCGTCGTAAAGAATGCGAGCATTCTTGAAGGCCCGCAAAGTAGTTAACGTCGTTAACTATTTGTTATTATTTGTCCACATTTTGTTGATGTTTTTAATAGAATATTAAATATGAAATTGGGCAACATTGAGGAAATAAGTATTATATATTATAAATGGAGGCTAATTTGGTGAATTTAGTTGAGTTTCAAGTTATTATTTGGATGATAATGATGTTTTATTGTTCAATTTTACATTTTAATAATCTCTAAGGTTATGAAATGGGTGATAAAATACAATTATAAGATGATGGATGTTTATTTAGTGAATTTGGTTGAGCTTTAAGTTATTATTTAGATGATAATGATGTTTTATTGTTCAATTTTACATTTTAATAATCTCTAAGGTTATGAAATGGATGATAAAATACAATTATAAGATGATGGATGTTTATTTGGTTGAGCTTCAAGTTATTATTTGTTAACTTTTGGTGATATGTTTATGTTATATTGTTAAATTTTATGTTTCATAATCTCTAAGGTTATGAAATGGATGACAAAATAGAATTATAAGATGATGGATGCTTATTTGGTTGAGGTTCAAATTATGATTTGTCGACTTTTGGTGATTTATGTATGCTATATTGCTCAATTTCATGATAAAATACAATTATAAGATGGTGGATGCTTATTTGGTGAACTTGGTTGAGCTTCAAGTTATTATTTGTAGACTTTTGGTGCAATGTGTGTTATATTGCTCAATTTCATATTTAATAACTTCCCAAGGCCATAAAATAGATAATTATATTCTGATGGATGCTTATTAGTAACTGTCATGTTCATGTTTGTAGGACTAGTAACTAACACAATATAAGTTACTGCAGAGTTCATACAAAGATTATCGGTAGGTAGTAAGTAGATTTCTATATAGGTAAATTAAATAAAACATATATATATATATATAGGTTCATATCTTGTGCATTTATTACTTCAAAGTACTTAATACAAAGAGTTTCTATTAAGTTTTTACAGACAATAAAATTTTCTCAGTCTTCATTTTGTAACATTTTGTTATGACTTCGGCTATGGGTATCCTCTCCTCAGGCTTGAGTTGAGTGACAAACAACGGCTGGCATCTGCAATGAAAAGAAATAGATAGTTATAGGATTACAATATTTTCATTTTGTTCGCTATTTCATTTGGTTCTATTAAAGACAGTAAATCCCTAAAGAATATTACTTTTGGGAAAGCTATGTTCAGTTTATTGCAATGACAGCTTCTGTGGGATGGGGATATTCAACTAGGTAACCAGCAGGAGGTTTTGAGGCAACAAATGCCTGGCAATGGGGCTCCCACCAGGTCCAGGTAAAGAAAGTAGGCTTGACGTCGTGGAGGAGAAAAAGCCGAAGGCGGACCCTGAACTGCGAGGTAACAATGCAATCAGTATAGTATGTCTACACAAAGAGATGATGACAATGTTCAATTTCCGTTCAGTGAAAATATGTATATAAATCAAATACATATATCTATTTGCAATGGTTGTGTATCTGCCTATTGTCTGCCCCGGTTGCCATACTAACATCTATGGGAGTCGTTATATATGGCAAAAGCCCGTACAGAAGGGCTAACCATCTGTCCGGTTAACAGCTTCTCTGCTGAAAGGATCCACCACTTGAGCTTGAGTGACAGCTGCTGGCATTTGTAATGAATAATAATAGATAGCAAAAGGATTATACAATTTTCCTCTGATATAAACTGTAGCCTCATGGATACAACCTTTAGTTCCATGAAAAGCAGAAAATGCCTGCAGAATGTTGGTTTGGGATTGTTAGTTTATATTATAGTAGTTACTAATTTGCAAGTGCATAGCACACATCTAAGTATGAAAGAGAAGAAACCACTTCCTACTTCACGTAGAACATTACTGTAGTGTCTTGCATGTAAGTTACATATTTGTGTGTCAGTGGGGTATATATATATTATGTACTACTATGGTACTCGCAAGGTTACTTGTACAATAATTACCATTTTCAAGAACTGGGTCGGCACATTCTTGTAATATGGCACCTCTGAAGTGTTGCTGATGTATAATTTTGGCCACTTGGTTGACTTGCAGTTGACAAGGCGAAAACAATCGAAAATAATGTTTCTGAATGATTCTCTGGGGCAGTGGAATGCCACAGATGTCCACCATAGTGTCAGTTCAGTGTAATACACAGTCTTCAGTGTATACTTGTCGTTAGGCCAAGGGGCTGGTTCATCATTGGGGTCATCGGCCATGGTTCTAGTGGATATCCATCATCACCTGTGGATTAAATCAAAATATAATATATGTTATAATTGTTATATTGACACATTGACAGCCTCTGTGGTGTAACGGTATTAAATGCAGCTGCTGCTTTGTGCAAATATTTGTATGAATAAGGGTATTAGCATTGGTTTGGTTGTGCGTCAGAAAAAATGTTAAGCCGTTGGTTGCAGTTAACATGTATGACAGTCATTATATAGGAGAAATAGTCCACACAGAAAGGGTGATCACTCGTCCTGTCAACAGCATCCCCACTGGCAGTAATAGTATATTGACACATGAGGTGTTCAGTTATTTGACTCAAAACTTACCAAGTAACCATGCATGGTGGTCTCCGTTATTAACAAACGTCTTCATGTGGCATGAACTGAGGAATTTTCATATGATATATGTGGCTATCATGCAGAGCTCCTTTTTTTTTTTTTTTTTTTTTACGTGCGCAAAATCCCCACGGATACCTCCCCACCGGAGCCGGTGGAGGAGGTTATGTCGGACTCGAACCGACTAAAACGCACGCCGCCTGTGGGTCGTTTTGGTTGCCGAAGGTGAGGTTGACAGGCATATCCCTCGCACCCCGGCCGACCCAGGGCCATCTCTCACGATCTGGCCCTCGTCTCGGGTGTGGGGACTACAGAGTCCCCAACTCGACCCCGGAAACGGGGAGGCGCGCTAGGCGCGCCACCGCCGCGGCCTGCTTCTGCCAGGGTAACAGGCGGCTCCACCTGTCACCCCCAGGCCGGCGCTCATGGGGGGCGGAGGTCGTTCATCGACCTCCGACGCCCGAGTTGCCTTCGTACGCGGGCAGCTTGGCTTGCGATCCTTCGTCGCTCCCGCTGCCGCTCCCGCCCCGCCTCCTCCTTCACGAGCATTACTTGCTCGCAGAAGGAGGCGCCGGCCGCCCACGCATCCGCGCAGCGGACCATCGCCGCGAGCAAGGTGGAGAGCGTGAGAACTCTCACTCCCAGGGCCGCCACAAGCTCCCGCCTCGGCGTCTCCCACGCCGGACACTCGGTGAGCGTGTGCGGACCTGAGTCCTCGCTCGCGTCGCAGTGATGGCACTCGGACGTTGGCTCTTTCTCCATCCGACGCAGATACTTGCCGAAGCATCCATGCTCGGTGATCATCTGCGTCAGACGGTACGAGAGGCTGCCGTGTGGCCTCTCTAGCCACTCCCCCATGATGGGTCTTACCGCCGCTACTACGGCGCGCCCTATCATGCAGAGCTCCTGGCCATCGAGCATTTATATTGAAAATGAGCAGAATAGTGTCACACACCTAATCACACCTAAAATGATAAAAAGCACATAAATTATACAATTACATTATATTAAATGAGATGAAGTACTTCTAGATAAATAATAATTTTGAATTAGATAAATGATAAACAATGTACAAGTTATACAATGAAACTTACATAGGACTCCACAGAAAGCCCGCAAGGGCGTTTTCTTTCAAGTGATAGCGCTATTTCATCACCAAGTTCTTTAAACATTGCCTTTGTAATGCGATACAATGATAGGAATTCACCATCAGCCAAATTCAAATAATTTTCACTAGCGCGCAGAATCCATGCACCTTGCCGTCGCATTACCATTTCCCGCTTCCCGCCTATATTCTAGAGTAAACTAATTACATGCTAAACACGCTTCAGCCATAATATTTCTCGTATTTCCCTACAACCTCCAAAAATATTCAATTCTTTTTCAAGGCTTCTTGGCTTCTTGCTTGTGTGTTATGTCACTTGTGTCAACTTGCCATGTCAGAGTCTATGTTTGGTCTATATATGTACAATAATCTACGGTAAGGGTGTTGTGAAAAATCAATTAGCGGCGAGATTTTTCTGTTTGATGAAATTGTACAGTCAAAAAAGATACAATTACAAATTCATAAAGCATAATTGTACAAACATAATAAAAATGTCAACAAATTACACAGTTAACCAAAGAGAATCTAAGGGTAAGAGTGACAAATTCTATGCTTGTCTATGCTATTAAGGTACTATCCGAGAATTTGTTAAGTTAACGACGAATTTCGGTACGGCAACCGACAAAAATCGTAACTTTAAGTACAGACTTGGGAATTTCGGTTAGTTTGCGTCGCTACGTACTTAACATCCGAATTCGGTCGCTATCTCATGTACAGACTGCCGGCCCAGTTCTACTTAGTAGTTGAGGAGCTATGAGGGAACAGATGAACCTACATACATAACATACTCATAGCCTCCTTTGGTTTCGCCGTAGTCCGGTAAAAATAAACCTAAATGACTGTATAATATCAAATTAATGGATTCATTTCTAAGTGGGAACCGAATATCCTAACATTGCAAGTTAAGTCAATCAATTCTAGCCAGTACAATCCTAGGAAGGGTGACCATTTTAAATACATTAAGACCCTTTCGTGCCTCGAAGAGCACGATAAGCCGTCGCAGGCGGTCCCGGTTGCCACACGAACATCTGTGTTATAATGACGGGTAGTTGGAGCCCTAAGAAGTCTGGTCGAACTACATAACTTCGATATTGTACTTAAGAGTCGAAAGCCCAGTCCAAATGAGTTGAGAAAACGCTCGGAGGATCATGTTATCAAAACATTTTTTATTTTTTTTTATTTTGTTATACCACCTAGGTGGCATACAAGCACACGGCCCACCTGATGGAAAGTGGTTACCGTGGCCTATGGACGTATGCAACACCAGGGGTGTTACACTCGCGCTGCCGACCATGAAGAAACTTTCTGATGCCCCTCTTGAAGGAGGTCATTCCAATTCTTAAGTGTGCGTGGGATGAAGTTTCTTTCATAACGCACAGTGCGCACCGTCTCAGTTCGCAGTGTGTGAGGATGAATTCCCTGCCTATAGCGAGAGGTGCGATGATAGAATGTAGCTGTGGGCATCATTGCAAACAATTCATCTGAGAGATTTTTTATTGCAGTGCTTACCTACCTTTTTGTCATATACTAAAAGTAAACCTTACTTTTAGTATATTTAGGTTTACTTTTACAAATGTGTACAAAACAATATCAGAAAGTGCATGACTGGTAAAAACTTCAGGGAAACATCGAGGTGTCCCACGGGAGCGGGTCTTCCCATCTCCCTACACCCATTTGGTTGATATACAGAGCAATCAGACTGAGCAATCTTTAATTAAAATCGGAGCAGTACATATTAACAAAAATGAAAACATAGTCGCAAATAGATGCACTCTAAGTTTATTTTTTCATAGCAGGAGCTTTATTAGTGATTTAACGATAGAGAGAGAGAGATAATAGAACAGAAAATAATTATGTACGTATCTTATTAATTTCTGTTTTGAATTTAATTATTTTTTGCCTTTAACGCGAACGGAACAAAAATATTTTAGCTTGTAATAAAGGACAATGTTGAGAAATAAATGAAAAGACGCGATTGCGATATAATTATCGACTATTCAAGACAATTATGAAATTAATAACATGACAATAATGAGTATGAGATATGTTACGACCAGGGCCGTCTTTAAACTATTTGAGGCCCTGGGCACATTAGGATCATGGGGCCCCTAGGACCTTGAGAAAACACTATTTAGTTACAATAGATAAAGAAAGACAAACAAGGTTCTAAATTTATTTTTATTTAGTTACTAACTATAAAAAAATAGGAAATATAAAAAATAATCTACAAAAGTAACTCGCTTAACATAAAATCCTTAGATTAATTCTATGTTGATTGCAAAGGTACCCTTCTAGATTTAAGATGAGCAAAATCGTTAATCACATCTTCAAAATCTATGGTATTGAGAATATCACATTCTATGGACATCAGCGACAAACTAGTTAATCTCTCTTGAAGCATTGTACTTCTTAATTCATTTTTTATTCGTTTCAATTTGGAGAAGGAGCGTTCTCCGCTGCAGTTAGTTACCATCATACTTAAAAATATTCTCAATGCAATTTCTACGTTAGGAAATGTGTCTTCAATTTTGTTTTGCTTTAATAGATTATATACTTCCTGTACACTGTTAGATGCTTCATTTTCACTCTGAACATTTTTTAAGTATTCTTTTAAATATTGACATTCTATTTCTAACTCTTTTTCATTTACATCTTCGTGATAGATTTGAGAAAATTCTTTGCATCCTTGTCGTATCTCTTCGGAATTCAGAGTTTTTAAGTGAAAAAATAAACTAAAACGTTGACTGACGGTCTCATATGAACTTTGTCGCTGTTTTAGATGAACACTCAAGGTATCGATTATTGGGAGAAAGGTTTCTACGTTGAATCGCTCTTTTCCATTCAATTGGACTGATGGCCCAGAGCCATCAAAAAAAATCAGCCGTGAGCTTCTACGTCTTGTTCTTTGAGATAGATCTTTGTAGTCAGATTCTGGGTTATTTTCTTTGGCAGATGATTCGAAGTTATCAAATTTATCCCTGAGGTTAGTAATAAAATCATAAAGTGAAGTCAACAAATTGGTTGCAACGTCCAGTGTTATTGTTTCTTTCTGAAGATAATTACTTGTTTTGTCTATTCTTTCCAATATGGTGCTCCAGATTTCCGTCAGTATAATAAATTCTAGATTTCCCATTTTTCTAGACAGACTAAGGGCTTCGTCTCTTGTTTCTCGTGCCTTTTCAGTATCGTTTGCGATGGTGATTAAAGCTTCTAATATTCTTTTATAACCCCCATGCAAAGCACTTACTGCATCAGCTCGGGCTGACCATCTGGTTTGTGAAAGACTCTTAACAACTTTTTTTGAACCTAAATGTTCTGTTAATATATTCCATCTGTGGGTAGAGCCCGAAAAAAAGTTGTACACTTTCTGAACTATTTCAAAAAACTGTGATGCCTCCGGTACACACCCAGCAGCATGGACACCTACCAAGTTTAGTGAATGTCCTGCACATGGTATAAAGGTGGCAAATTCACATTTTTCCTTGATTCTTGTTTGTAGACCACTATACTTTCCCGACATATTTGAAGCATTGTCGTAGCTTTGTCCTCTGCAATCTTTTATGGGAATATCATGTATCTCTAAAAAATTTAAGATGGTCTCCGCTAAATACTTAGATTTATGCTCTTTAATAGGTATAAATTTCAAAAACCTTTCAACAGGAACACAGTCTTTTACGTATCGAATGATGAAAGTTAGCTGGTCAATATGAGACAGATCGGGCGTACTGTCAACGCTTATGGAAAAATATTTTGCTGATTTAACTTCATTTATAATTTTTTTTAGAACCTGTTTTCCCATTACTTCAATAAACTCATTACAGATATTTGCTGATAAATAAGAAATGTTACCCTTTCCAGGATTCCCAATTTTTTTTAAGTGATCTGCAAGAAATGGATCAAATTCGCTCAATAATTCCACACAACCCAAATAATTTCCATTGTTTGGAGATCCTAGGATTTCATTGTCGCCGCGAAATGGAAGCCCTCTCGATGCCAAAAATTTTACAACAGCTACAATCCGTTTAAGTACGTTTCTCCAGTAATCCACTTCCTTTTGATGTTGAGATAATAACTCTATATCTACTCTACCAACCGCTTTACTTCGTGCCAGATAATTCATCATAGATTGCTTATGCGCTGGGCTATTTTCATGTGTTAAAATTATGTGATTAATATGCTTCCAATCATTACATCCATTCCGAGAGCAAAGATTAACATCAGTTGGGTTAAATAAGCAGCATGAAAAACAAAATACAGAGCATTTGGAAGGCGAATACAGCAACCATTTTCTTTCGACGCTTTCATTGTTCTTTAATTTGCGAATAAATAATGCTTTGTTGAAATATCTCGTCACTAATTTATTACCATCTTTGTAGTTTCTGGATGCCTCGGAAAAGTCAGAATCTTTATTTTGAAAATATACTGGTCCCTTACGAATTAAAATTTCGCGATTTATTTCAACAAACTTTTCGTGAAAATAATCGGCGGGATCGTGCGATATTAATTCTTCTGTGTTGGAAAACTGCTGTTCAATTGACACAGTTGGAGTTGTCGGTTTTAGTGAAGTTACTGAAGTCGTTGCACTTTCGTCGTAGGAATAGTCGCTTTCTGATTCAATCTCTTTTTCAAAATTGGAACATGAAGGTTTAGAAATTCCCGCAATTTGTAATTGAGCTGAGTCATCATGTGGAACATTTATGAGTTGATTGCTACTTACAGAAGTTTCTCCAGTAGTAGTAGTAAAATATGATGTTAATTTTGGTAACTTTTCAATTACTTCTTTCTGATGTAGAGCTTTTTTCCTTTTTTCAGATCCACTAGGATATGACCGTTTCGACATTTTATATTATAATTCAGTATTTAATTAATTTTATAACGAAAATATTCGCTAACACAAAACAGACAAACGACGATTTAATCAAACAATACTATTTTTTTGTCAGAGCTCAAGCACAGTCAGTAACAAACTAACAACTACAAACAAAACAAACGCCACAACATCGCAGACAAATACTTGAAGGGAATTCCCGTTCGTCAAGTCAAACGACGATCGGGAGTCGGGAATTCCCCTTTTTTGTCTTTGGTATTACGAATGACGTTCGAATAGGTTTCTTAAAGACATAAACCACACCGCATCAAATAATTCTTCTTTTTTTAATTTAATAATTTTTCTTTTAATTGTATTCTTATACTTACATATAGGTATTTAAATTAACCTAAATATACTAATATCGGAAAAACTCATTTTTGAGAGAGAGTGGAGTACTTATACCCTGTTTATTTATTAGTTTGATCTTTCTTTTTGACGGATGTCAAATCTGAAATCGATATAACTTTGCAACGACGAACAATATTTTCTTATTTTAATAATATTAAAAATTGATAATAATCATAAGAATAGACACACAACATAAGAGTACCTGTTAAGGACTCAAGCATTTTCCGAGAGTCTTAAGTGGTTTTTATTGCTTCGAAGTAAAATTTAAATAGAAAAACTGAAAACAATGGTACCTACCCAATGTTTTTATGTCTAGTGCAATAAAATTGATTGACGAATGAATTTATTTATTTTGAATAGTTTAAAACATACATACAGCCACATATTTAGCCAACACATTTTTTACACCAATAGATATTTTCTGTTTCCTATCACTGACCCATCTGTCAAAAAGTTCAAGCTATGTTGTACAAGGTATAGCTATCCGCATGCGGCAAACTAAAGCTAATATAATAAGCGTAGGTATTGTAGTAAGTCATTATCATCAGATTTTTCAAAATTAATGTTTTTCGGTAATACCTAAATATCGGTTATCATTTGGTAATCTGGCAGGAACTAGGGGGCCCCATTCGATCGCGGGGCCCTGGGCACGTGCCCATAGTGCCCAGTGGGGAAGAGGAGCCTGGTTACGACACAGATAATATAATATGATTCTTGTTACGAAATAAATTTAGAGGCATTTAGACCAATTTTAATCATTTATTCCAGAAAAAACAGACTACTAATTTCAAAGATTTTGTAGTGCATTATTAAAAAAACAAATAAACTAGGCTAACTAACTGACTAACTAATGGTTCAATTTCGGTTTTTAGGCATTAAAATGAGTTTCTAAACGGAAAAATATTAATAAACTGAGTTTGTAATCTAAGAGCAAAAACCGGGCAACAACTATAAAAAAATTAACGTTATTCTAGTTACTAAAACTAGAAAAACATAAATTTCCTGGTAGTTTTAATTAACAATATAATTTATTATTTATGTAGAATCTTTTAAGATGTAGGTATTTTTTTATACATGCATATTTGAAATCGGAAGACATGCTGTGACAGAATAAAGATTGTCGGTCGATAACGTTTTTCCTAAAAATGATCCTACAATTTCAAATAACTAGTTTTTATGCATCCTTTTAAAAAGAGAATAAAGTGGCCAATGAGAATAAAAAAAAATAGTGGGATCATACACAACATTCCTACCGAAAAAAAAGTAATTAGACATTTACTATAGCAGTATATTCCGGAGGCGCCTAATTTTAAGAAAAAAACTCTGCGACAATTACCCGCTCTCTCGACTGCAGGTGCTCAGGAATTTCTCATTCACTACAACGGGAAACTTTACAATTTTTACGTGTTGTTAAAAATATTCGTGTAAGTCATTTCAGTGTCTGTTCTTTTCCCTTTTGTTTTATTAACAAAAGGGTTTAAGTTTGTGGTAAAATTCAGGATTTCAATGTCACTGGATTTTACTATAGGTAATGCGTATATACTTAGAGCGGATTACGCGCAAGATAGGAACTACGATCCAAAATACATTCATACATATTACATACATACATACATATTACAGAATTAAATGTATACTAGCTGTTACGTAGTCACAGACTACGTCTGCGTTTCGAATACCTACTTAGATCATGTTATGTTTATTTCTCTAGTATCGATCCCAACATTTTTAGTCGATTTGCACTACTGCTCCTATCACACGTATAACAGCGTGATGATATACATACGCCGCAGAGTAGAATTTGGACCACCCCATCTCTTCCCATACGGTGTCGTAGAAGACGACTAAGGGATAGGGCTGTTTAACATCAGACAGATATATACAGCCCAGACTCAGTCTCAGAGGCATGCCTTGAGTCAACAACAGTGCCCGGAAGACGGCAATAGGCTCTTTCCTATTATGTGGGACCGAATTTAATGATTGGTGAAATGTGAGTGTTAATTCACCACAGCCTAACCCTCCGGGGATAAAGGCGTGATTATATATATATATTTTTTTAATTTATTTGGATAAACAAACAGCGGTAAATTACATTAATGGTGATGAAACACAGCTCAAAAAGTATTATCAAATTTACCCCCCACACCGTTTATCACAAATTGAATTTATGGAGAACAGAGCACAACAGTAAATGAAGTAGACACGTTGAATTTGCTATGTGATAAATTATTACATTGTGTTCCTAGCACTTATTATTTTAAACTTAATCGCTACATTGTGTTCACGACACTAATATTTCAAATTGAATTGTTACATTGTGTTCCTGGCACATCATATTCCAAATTGAATCGTTACATTGCATTCCCGGCTGACCATTACTAAATTGAATCGTTACATTACACTCCTGGAACTTAACATTTCTAAATTGAATCGCTACCTTGCACTCCTGGCACTTAACACTTCTAAATTGAACCGTTACATTGCACTCCCGGCACTTAAAAATTCTAAATTAAATCGTTACATTGCACTCCTGGCACTTAACATTTCTAAATTGAATCGCTACATATTGTTCCTGGCGCTCAACTGCTCCAACACTTGTCTCCTAAACGTACCAGGACGCGCTGCAGCCACGTCAATAGAATTAAAGTTCTCGTTATAAGACTGTACAATACTTTGCAGAGGCGAGCGTTTACCGGAATTTGTGCGGCATCTGGCAGTAGCAAATAGTTGACACGGGTTACGGCAGTGAGTCCTAGTAGGCACCCTATGACACAGCTTATTGACAATTGGAGGGCAGTCATATCTATTATGACATAAATCGTACAACAACATGGCTTGAAGCTGAGTGCGCCGTTGCTTAAGAGTTAAAAGTTTGTATTTGTCTAGTAATTGTTCGTATGTCAAGTAATGGCGACAACATCTGTACTGCATACATTTCAAAAATTTACTTTGGACTCTCTCAAGGGCCTCAACATACTTCTGGTAATATGGATTCCAGATGCATACACCGTATTCAAGTTGTGAACGTACAAGAGACTTATACAGGTAAAGATATGTGGAGGTTAATTACTACAATACTTAATTATTATATTAGTAAATTTTATTGTATGCCTTGAGGCGGAGAATGGAGAAACCATATTATATTATTGCACCTACTGTATCACTATTGTACCTACCCATTTTCACAATAAACTGATTTGATTTGAAAAAAAAAAAAAAAAAAAAAAAAAAAAAAAAAAAAAAGGTTTGAGTGAACTTGGCACTTATGCGCATTACATAGCCGTACATTTTAAAAGATTTATTTATTATGTTATCGACATGCAAATTAAGGTCCAATCTACTATCCAGGGTTACACCAAGGTCCCTGATACAGTTCACTATTTTGAGTTGTTTGCAATTCAATCTGTAATCCGAAATCAAATTGTTCCTCCTCTTCGTGAAGGTTATACTGTTGCATTTATTGATACTAAGCTCTAGTTTATTACTGGTGCAATAAGATGAAAAGCGATCTAGATCGGATTGAAATTTAGCTTGATCATCCTGATTTTCAATTATATGGTACATTTTCAAGTCGTCAGCATACAAGAGGTAATTACAAAATTTGAAACATTGACCTACGTCATTTATAAACAGATTAAACAGTAACGGGCCCAGGATGGAGCCCTGAGGCACGCCTGACGTTATGGAAACAATATCGGACTCAAAACCATTCATGGCTACCCTCTGCGTACGATTCATAATATAGGACTTGAACCAGCGCCACAAGCTGCCATGTATACCATTAAAAGCAAGTTTATCCAATAATATTTTGTGATCCACCCCATCGAAAGCCCTTCGAAAGTCCGTGTACACGCTATCGATTTGTTTGTTAGCATCTAGACCTTCAAACAGATAGGTTGTGTAAAGTAGTAAATTTGTGGTAGTAGATCGGCGTTTCACAAATCCATGTTGTTGTGGTATAATGATGTTATGTAACAAGGGATATATTTCGTTAAATAATAATGTATATTCATACATAAAATATATGTATGAATATACATAAAGATTATGACAATATCGTAATATCCTGAAAGAAAGTGTCGCCAAAATTTCAGCTGAATTTGTTTAGAGGTTTTAAAGTGATGCTCGAATATAGACAATAACTTGCAAAGAAGCAGACAAAAATAAAAAAAATATAGCAATTTTTGAGAAAATATTTAATACACAATCGCAAAGGAGATACGGTTGTACTTTTTCATATAAAGTTGTATGTAAAGGTGCAACCATATCTCCTTTGTCAACTGCAGATAGATAAAAGTGTGGTTAGGTTAGTGGTTAAGGAGTCCCGGGTTCGAATCCTGGCCACCACTATCCACGTGAACCCACTCCTAACACAAGCAATTTGCAGCAAGAAGGAATATTAGGAATTTCGGTTCTAAAATTCTATAAAAAAATTTAGATATTACGATTTTATTATAATTTTAATTAAAAGTTTAGTAGTAAGCACACGAAACCATCTTACCTAATATGGCTAGAGTTCCTTCAGCAAAGACATTCTGTCGCAGGGGGGAAGTAGAAACGAAATTATTTAATCTGTCCACAGAAGCGGTGATTGATGACGCCCATCTTGTTCATTTACATGACGAGAAAAAACGTTTAGGGCTGATCATTAGGGTTGTTTCTGTAATTAAGAAGGTGGTTTTGTTATGTTGAGTTTGTTTATGTGTTTGTCACAGCGCAGATGTTGAGTTTTTGCTAGTATACAGTTGAGTAATGGCGTACTTTTTTCTCGGATGAGTCTTTTCCCAACTCAGTTTAAGTCGGCTTTCCAATCTAACTGCGAATCGACTGCCATCTAACTTCTACAACCATCTCCGGTTAGATGTTGGTTGAAAATGTGTTCTATTTTCCTCCTCTTACCGATTACCCGGTTGCGCTCAAAGTGTTACGCATTGGAGCCCGGGGTCCGCTTATTGTTTTCAGTTGATTGGTTGACTTTCACGAGAGGGACTGTCGTCTGACTCCCTATCCCCGAGATGAAAGCTTGCGTTAGAACCGCGTCCATTGTTTAGCTGTTGCACCGAGTAGTATAGTGAGACTCGTAAGGCTAACTGGGGTCTAGCCTGAAAATCGGTTCTATGTGCCGAAAATGTGATAGGATACGGAAAATTTATGTAGCCTTAAGCTCTGACTTTAGGACCTACCTACTAGACCCTTATGGATTACTAGCTGTTGCTCGTGGCTAAGCCCGCGTGGATGTCGGTTATCGCTTAGTGTTGAGTCAAAAATTTTTTATGCTCAATAGTGAGCATAAAAAATTTCTAAAATAAAAGTAGCCTACGTTACTCTTTATCACATCAGCTACCTACCAATAAAGACTGTCTGTCTGTCTGTTTGTTCCGGCTAATCTCTGAAATGGCTGGACCGATTTTGACGGGACTTTTATTGGCAAGTAGCTGATGTAATAAGGAGTAACGTAGGATACTTTTATTTTAGAATTTTTTTATGCTCAATACCGTTGACTCAACATAAAGCGATAACCAACATCCACGCGGGCGGAGCCGCGGGCAACAGTTAGTCTTGTATAACTGGCATCTCAAAATCCTTTCTTAGGGGATGCCTACGTCATAGTAGCTTTATGTGTGCAAAGTCTCAGCCCGATCGGTTTAAAATTGACTGTTTCATACAAACTTTCATCTCCTATTTTATCCCCTTGGGGGTAGAATTAATCAAAATCCTTTCTTAGCGGATGCCTACGTCATAACATCTACCTGCATGCCCAGCCCGATCCGTTCAGTGGTTTGGGCTGTGCGTTGATAGATCACTATGTCAGTCAGTCAGTCAGTCCTTTGAGTTATATATATTTAGATATCGTAGGACTGAAAAGGCCTCTAAATATTTCAATCACATGATGGCTATATTTAATAGTCTCTCTCTCTCTCTCTACCTTGTTGAAGGCATTCAGAATGAGGTAGATATTATCCACACATAAAATTGTTAAAAGCAATTGAAATGAATACACGTTTAACTAATTTAACACGGTCAATTAACCACTTATCAAAGTGTCAGCGGCGATTCATAAACGATTTATTACTCCCATTAACAATTTATTTAACATACAAACTCGTTAATTGCAACGCGCATTAATCAAAAAGCTACCATGCACGAATAAATGCAAATGAAGTGCACAGTTCCGAGCACGGCAGCAAAATACGTCGATAACATTTAAATTCTGACGTCATTATAATGATTAACTGCTGTATTACACTTGTGTCTACTTTAATGATTCGTTATATACAAATCATTACAGTATCATAACCATTAATGTTGCGAAGCTCGGTAGTTGACTGACCTGTCGCGCTTGCGAATGATTGATCACTGCTCGTGGTACCGCAGTGGAGTCGTATTTGTGTCAGGCAGGTGCAAGCGAGACACTCGATCAATCACCCTCATTTTTAATCAATTTACTTGCTCATCTATGAAATTGTGAGATTCATTAATGAAAATTCCCTGGTGTCATTGTGTGGAGCTTGGTTAACTGAGATTAAAAAGTTAGTAACGAGTTTATAGATACTGCTTTAATTAATTGATGTTTTAGTAAAATATTATTATGATTTTATAATTAAGTACTTAGTTTGTAAAATGTAAATTATGATGGGTGTGTAACATTGTTAAAACTGTAGCTTCTGTCATCGTAGTAGTAGGTATGTGTATTGTGTACCAGTTTAAATACAATCGTAAAGTTTTGAGAACAAAATGGTTTATCAATTTTTTATACCATTTAGGTGGCAGACAAGCAAACGGTCCACCTGATGGGAAGTTGTTACCGTGGCCTATGGACGTATGCTACACCAGAGGCGCTCCACTCGCGCTGCCGACCCTAAAATTCAAACTCAAACTCAGTTCACTGGTTAATTTGGGTCTTATACAGCAGCAGGTGATATTGGGGAAATCTTGGTGGGATCCCAATACAACAGGATAACTTACTAGATCTATTCAGCAGTATCGTATGCTATCGTTAAACATTCGGAGAAACAAATTTCGAACCTTCAAAATCTAATATTCCGCGTAGCTTACCGATAAGGAAAAGTCAACGATAAACATATTTTGTTCGTTGTATGTTCTCACCTAAACAAACTAGCAGTGTTTGCATTCACGATTCGTTGCACAAAAGCATTGATCCGATATTAAAACAGAACACGACCGCGTAGCATTACATGTTCTAAAGCACTACGATATTCAATCAATATTGCGAAAAACATTCCGTGGTGGTTTTGAGTCTCTTTTTTTTGTATTTTCTGTTAGATTTTTAGTACCGCTACTAAAAATCCTATAAGTATGAACGATAGGTCATCATTATCTTTTTAGCTTTGCTTACGGTTGTATACAAGGATACATCTCAGAGCTCAGAGTTTCTCACTGTTTTCAGAATTTCTTGTTCATTAGATATTTCTTGCAAAATTTCAAAATTCTAATACCTACTCTGAGGTGTGAATTATATGCACGATTGCATTCACCCCTGTTTACTCAATTGAAGTGTCACTTCATTTTTCTATCAGTGTACCCACATCGGCGACATACTTTACATAATGCAATCTCTCCGGGCCCGAAGCTTTCACAGAGTTTGTATGAAGATTATGACTGGTTGTTTGGAACGTTGCCCGTGAAATCAATTTGAACCTTTTCAAATTTGAATCTTTTTTAATTTTCTGGATTATATTGACAGATAGAAAGAAAGAAAGAATGCTGATTATATTCCTAATTTAAAAGTTTTGTCTTTGAATAAAGAAGTCTATTGGATTGAGGGAGTGTAAGTTAACCGGCAGGAAAACGGGAAAGGCGATGGACTAACAATTTCAAATGTTGTATGTCGTGTCCTTTCCAAAGCAGAACACTTCGATATTAAAATCATTTGCGTATACTAAAATTTGAAATATCGTATTCCACAACAATACTAAAATATGTTATCAAAATTTATATGAATTCTGCAAACTCTACATGAGAGATCGACGAAAAACAACTGTTAATATTCTCGGATTGGACGCTCGTACTCAGAAAATACTTTTCCATTTTGTGACGTTGTCGACTCGTTCCGTTGCTCCATTCGTTCGTTTTGGCCATCGGCTTGTCATCTAAAGCTCCGCATGGGATGAAACCCGTCGAAGACTTGGCACGTCTTTCGCTACCTCATTAGTTGAATGTTTCCGTAAATGTTCGATTATATCTGTTTCGGATGAAGTGTTTAGGCTGTAGATGACAGGTATAAAGCGTTTGGTATCATTAGGGTCGATCCTTTTGTTAGAATTGTTAGTTTAAGGGAAAGAGAAAGTTACTTGATATATTAAATAATGTTTTGGCGTTTGACAATAAATAAGGAGGAGGAGAAGGTACAAAATGGAAGATAAATTATGATTTTGATTTGTTTTATGCATTCAAATAATGTTTCGTTGAGAGACAGGCTGCGTTCTGTGGTTCTCAAAGAGTTTGTTTTACAGGATACAGTACACTCATAAGTTCTTATGTACCTATATACCCGAGGCAAGCAATGTTTACTACTTTGTCTCTGGAGAGTTAGGCAGAGGTGAATTTGTATATATCTGTCTGATGTTAAACAGCCCTATCCCTTAGTCGCCTTGTACGACACCGCATGGGAAGAGATGGGGTGGCCCTAATTCTACTCTGCCGGAAACCACGCGGCAAAGCAATGTTTCCTATCGAATGGAAAACAGCTGCTTGCTTTATACGACACCCAACCATGATGTCAAGAGGAGAGAAAAAATGATTTTTGTTTTCTATTTCGCAGGGACAAAGTATGTACATGGATATAAAATATCTTTCTCGGTATCTGAACCCTATTGTTGAACACTAAACATGTTGATGAAATGCAACGAATCTAATATAAGTTCAAAAATATTTCGTCACTTACAAAAAGAAAAAAGATATTTTTTGTTTTAATTCAACAAAATTTGATTTAGTACCTTAGTATATAGATATATCAGCAATAGAAATAAACTTCGACAACTTACCGACTGCTAAGTTAATAATACCTAGGATTCTCAAGATCCTCAAATATACAATCAACCATCAGAAACAACAGAAAATAAAGTTTGGGCCCGAAATTACTGTAAGTTGTACGTGTTTTGACTTCGGGTCAGTGACTTGGAAACCAATTGCTAAAGTTGATACTTTACATTAGATTAGGTACCAAAACTTTTAATTTTTTTTTGATAAGTTTTGAATTATTGTTAGAAGCGACCGCAGATTTTATAGATCGCAGGATATTTGACATTTTTTACACACATTTTTCCTAGAAATGTGGTCTTTGTTAGCCACCGATAAGCTGTGACACGAGCTAAGACCTGTTTATTTGTATCCTGTTCCTAGAAATATCATATAAATAAATAAATCAATATACTACAACATTCCACACAACGTTATCTACTTGTGTTATGGAATCAAGAATGCGGACAAACATAGATACTTCTTTTTTGTAAATACATACATACATATTATACATAGAAACATCCAGAGCAATGCAAATATATATTATATTCATGCATACAAATATTTGCTCTGAGCGGGAATCGAAACCGCGCCCCCTGCGTAGCAGTCGAACTTTCTACCGCTACGCCACAGAGGCTGCCAAATATATTATATTAACATGAAGTATTATATAGCCGCACGCACATATATATGCTCAACAATTTGTAAAGTTTACGTAACATATAGGTACGGCGAGCTGGTGCTGCAAAGGCACAATTTGCAAGAACAAACAGGCAAATTAGTATATTATTAGAACGAATAGTTTTAACATGCAGGATGAGACTAATTCGCTATGCTTTGTTTGTTTACTAAGCTACCTGGCTCCGTGTTCGTCATCATCACAACGTTAGTGCCGGTTTTTATATTTTTGAATCGACATTCGACATTATGTCTAAAAAACCGGTCAAGGGCGAGAGGGACTCGCCCACTGAGGCTTCCGTAAAATACGAAATAGAGGGGTGAACTTATGTTACACAAATGGCGATATCTTTATATTGCGTTGACCCAGAAGTTTGACAGCTGTAAAAGGTTGCAGACTGAGTATTTGGTATAAATTTCAACTTGACCAGTCGAGAAATTCCCAAGAAAACAGTCTTGACAGACAGACAGACGGACGGATAACGAAGTGATCCTACAAGGCTTCTGTTTATTTTCCTTTTGGGGTACGGAAGCCTAAAAATCACAAAAATCCACAGAAAAGTACTAGCAGCTCATTGAGAAAACTCACACAAAAGCGCATCTAAAGACTCATAAAGTGGCACATCGTAACCAGCCAACGCAAACATAAAATAAAATCCAATACCTATGGCGGCTATGGCTTAAGGCTTCGCAATTTCCCCAAATGGGATCCTCTACGAACCTTCAAAGGCTTCTCTAAGCCGACACTTCATGTTTCCGAGCCCTTTTGTATGACACGCGTTAAGTTCAGAAATACAAATATTAATACGTTGCAATATGGGAGTGTGAGTATTACGTTCATTGAGATAATATTACCTAGAGGGTGTAGCTTAGAAATGTATTAGTCTATATAAATCTCTATATATAAAAGCGAAATATCAGTCACTGATTATTCATGAAATTTCAGAAACGAACACCTACAAACTTGAAGTTTAGCAGGTAGTTCTTTATAGGGTGCAGACATACGCTGAGAACAGATTTTACGAAACTCCACCCCTAAGGAAGTAAAACTGGTCCGTACCTAGTGTACAAAGTTGCAGGCGGCCGCTATTTTCTATTTAAATTTCAATTTGAGTAAAATTTGAGCTGTTTTCACTGGTGAAATTCAGTCTAAAAACCGCAAAGTCCAGGGCCAAGCTAACCGTACTCACTCAGGTCAGGTCTAACATATATTAAAAGTAATGTGGAAAAATACAAGTGAGTTTTCAATACGTGTAACAACAAAGTACACCAACTGCCATCAATCAATCCACCAAATGCCATCAATCAACAGTATAAAAAATATACTCTTCAGTATTTTAACCCAATTTACAATTATCACAAGTCAGCAATAACATAAAGATAAGATGAGCACAACATTAACCCAGTTAAATCCATCGTCTCTAAATGAAAGGGTTCTCTCAAATTGAATAGATAGCAACGTAAGCGAAATCAGTCGTCGTTAGCAAATCCACGATATCGTTCGCTACGATCGGCTGACTCGGTTTAAAACTGTGTAGAATTATCTAAAATTTCCTTCTCAAAGGATCTCTGTTGATTGATTAGAGGTCAACAATTTAGTCTCTCATTTCATAAAGCTTATCCTCGTTAAGTGCTGTCATAGTTATCAAGTGTCGTTTTAATTGAATTAAAACCACTTTTCTATCTACCACTAATTCAATCGCGATTTTTTTGGTGTTACATATTTACATTTAGGCCACGTTTCGGCAACTTTTCAGCAGCAATAGTTACGTTAAAAAGTAGTTCTATTTCAATGAGTGCTACTCGTATTTGAGTTAACTTCATACAGTATCCCGAACACTGATTGGACCGGAAAAAAAAATGGAATGGCGTAGACTGCCGGAAACCACGCGGATCTTAAAAAGGCGTACATTTTTTTTCTTTACGTGCGCAAAATCCCCACGGATACCTCCCCACCGGAGCCGGTGGAGGAGGTTATGTCGGACTCGAACCGACTAAAACGCACGCCGCCTGTGGGTCGCTTTGGTTGCCGAAGGTGAGGTTGACAGGCATATCCCTCGCACCCAGGCCGACCCAGGGCCATCTCTCACGATCTGGCCCTCTTCTCGGGTGTGGGGACTATAGAGTCCCCAACTCGTCCCCGGAAACGGGGAGGCGCGCCAGGCGCGCCACCGCCGCGGCCTGCTTCTGCCAGGGTGACAGGCGGCTCCACCTGTCACCCCCAGGCCGGCGCTCATGGGGGGCGGAGGTCGTTCATCGACCTATGAAGATGTGTTTTGTTTGTAAATAGACCATATTGCCGGAGTCTTCGCAGGCCGGGGCCGCGTTTCCCACCGGCCGGTGGTCTATTTGCAAAACTATTATATTTTTTTATTTTGACGTTTTGTTACTGCCGTTTAATGATCTATAAGGAATAAAAGATTTTTGAGTTTAACTTTTTTGTTTTCAAATAATTAAGCATTTATATACTCTCTACATCCCGTTACCCCATTGCAACTACTCTCCTAGAGCCGTGACACTATATTTGTTCTAAATAACTTGTCTTGTAAGTAGTACAATAATAGTACTGGAAAGTTACATTAATAGTATTGAATGTGATTTTCTATTACTTACCTCATTACTTTTTATCATGCGTGAGATAGGTAGTTCAACACATCACTAAGGTGACTTTCTTGGTGGTACCGTTTAAGCTTTATCTGACCCACGGTACCACCAGGGGTATGATCAGGGGTACTGTGGGTATGAAATGAAAACACATACTTAAAATGCAAAAATAATATTTTATCGATGTTTGCCACCCCATTTTTTCGACGAGAGCCTAAAGCCTATCAAGGTGCTCATTGAACCACGCTCGTAAAGTAAACAGAGCAACCACAATTAATCAACGTCTGCTACGCTAAGGCCATGCGCAATTACCTCACTTTCGGTAAAATAAACACACCAAATGAAAATTAAGGTAAATTAACGGAAGCAGGGGTGTGAATTACTTCAAAATTACTTTAAAGGTGTGTGTTTATTGCGCAATTAGTTTGCGACATACTATTAGCGACATATAATTAGACACCAAAAAAGGAAGGATATGGGTTAGCAGTGCTAAAATGTGTGGATGTGTGTAACTATTGATTATAAGACAGCTCTATATTCCTCGTAAATATTAAAGGTTGAACCTTTTTTGATGATTGTTTTCGATCTCACCCCCAGAGTGTTAGTCTATTGCTGTCAATCGAATACTTCCTCCTGATGTCGCCTGAGAGACTGTACCTCCGCCCTACAGAATACCGCGGCCATAATAACCTTGCGTTGTGTTTCCGGCGGCGAGTACGGTAGCCAGAGCTCACTGGAGAGTTTTGGTGCTGTCAGTGGGAAGATCAAAAGCTTGTCCTGTTTTGTCTTTTACACTGACGACTCAGAAACTTTCTGTGCTTACAGGGGTGGAAGCGCGAGTGTGACTCCCTTGATTTTGCTCACACACGTCCATAGGTCACGGTAACCACTTTCCATCAGGTGGGCCGTGTACTTGTCTGCTAAGTGGTATATAAAAAATATTCTAAAACTATCATTATAATGAAACGACTTACATCTGACCTCCACCAGTCTTTAGCGATAACGAAGTTACCAAAATAATAATAACGGGCAACACCAATATTGGATTATGGAAATTGAGCTTTATAAAGATATCTCTTCAAGATGGGGGACTGATTTCACTGGTGGTAGAGATTTGACGGCACAAATTTGTCACAAATTTCGACCGGGTTGGTACCACCGTGCAATATTGCGAAAAACCCTTCATAGTAATTCAATTTCGGTTGGATTGCGTTCAGGGATCAGCAAATGCATAGCCGGGTAGGGGTGATGGTGGTCGCAGCACTAGTGGGACCAGTGGGTCTTGGCGTAGTCTAGTGAGGATGGTGCGGGGCGACGCGCCGGTCAGGGAGACCCGTAGAAACGGTGGTGCCGCTGGCCGCCCGCGGTATAGTACAGAGGCCCAACTGGGACTAACCACCCTGGAAGGCTGCCTCACCAGACCGCGCATAATCCCGGTATGGCTTGTCGTGCCGGTTGGTGACCGGAAGTGGGGGCCAGGCGACCATATTCGGGGGGGTACGGGGGCCCTTCCGTACGGCGTGTCGGCTCACGCCATGCCTCATAATCATAGACAAAACCAATATCCCGCACTTTGTCACGCGGTGCTGCGACGACAATCACCTCTTTTTTTCACGCCCTTTTCTCCTTTTCATCATGGCAGCGCATTTAAGAGTATTGGGCAACACAGCGGCTCTACAGACTCCCACAAGCTCGCTATTTGAGGTGGAGTCCACTAACATCTGTGGACTCCATGCGAACCTCAACGCCGTCCACCAACACCTTGAGACGGCGAAACCAGATATGCTCTTTCTCACGGAGACACAAATAGGCCGCCCTGATGACACGACCTACTTGCTTTACCCCGGCTATGTTATCGAGGAAAATTTCCGTGCAAAAGCCGGGGTGTGCGTGTTTGTTAGGGCGGATGTTTGTTGTCGCCGTTTGCGCTGCCTTGAGGACCCATCCTTTTCAACCCTATGGGTACACGTAGACCATGGCTCTACGAGTCAGATCTATGTGTGCCTCTACCGTTCCCATACAGGAGATGCTGAGACAACTCGACTCTTTGAATATCTGAGTCAGGCGGCAGATGATGCGCAGGAACGGTTTCCGAACGCCGAAGTGGTATTTTTGGGGGACTTTAACGCCCACCACGAAACCTGGTTGGGCTCCTCCAAAACAGACCATGCGGGAAGAGCCGCCCATGCATTTGCTCTGGCGCATGGCCTGACCCAATTGGTACACGAGGTCACTAGAATACCAAGAAGGTCGGGCCTAGCACCCTCTCTGCTAGACCTTCTGCTGACGAGTTACCCAGACCTGTACAGTGTTTCGGTACAAGCCGCTTTAGGCAATTCCGACCACTTGAACTCTGTTCAATTGAATGACAAAATATGAGCCACAATCAGTTTGCCTTTCCACAAAACGTTGCAAGGGAACCGTTAGGATAATCCACATTATGCAGTAAGTATAATCGTATAGTACTTCAAACTTTATCTTTCGTTTACAAATGGTTGAGTTGGAATTAATATTGTACGTGAGTGTGTTTATTTGGAAATTTTAAATGGTGATTTGCGGTTCTCAGCGGGAGGTATAAGTAAATTGTTTCGCCAAACAGTGAAATTGTTTCTTTCGAGTGTGTTGTTTGTAGGTGCGAGCAATTTTGTGTTTTCGTCGTACAAAGGATGAGGAAAATAATGTTTAAACTTTCACGTTTTGAACAATTGAGAGGGAATTTTTGGTATTAATTTCTCGTGTTTACTTTTGTAGATACCTGTTCATAGAGCACTTCTGCCGAATTCTTATTGCTTCTTATTGAACTGAATATTAAAAAAATATTTTACCAATCGCCCGTATTGACCCAAATAGCGCGTTCAAACAATCAAATTAAATAAACGTAATATTTAACTGCCGATTTCAGAAGTTATTAAAAACACCTCCTAAAATTATCTGTATATTAATTTTTTTACAACTTTTTTTTCATGCCACTTAAGTAGCCCACAAACCCACGGTCCTCCTGATGAAAAGTGGTTACCGTGGCCTATGGTTAACTATGCGTCACGCTTACGCTGTCAACCCTGTAAGAACCTTCTATTGGATATGGAAGAACCCCATATTGTAGTCGCTTGGGAAAACCACTGCAGGGAGTTCCTATCTTACCTAACTGGGCGTACTGTTTCAAGTCGCAATGTGTGGGGATGGACTCCCTGCGGCGAGAGATGCGGTAATAAAATGTAGCCGTGGGCATCATGTCGAACTAAGGTGGCAGACAATCTCATGGCCCACCTGATGAAAAGTGGTTACGGTGGCCCATGGTTAACTATGCGTCACACTTGCACTGCTGACCCTGTAAGAACCTTCTAATACCCCTATTGAAGAACCCCATATTGTAGTCGCTTGGGAAAACCGCAGCAGGGAGGTCATTCCACAGGTTAAGCGTGCGGGGGATGAAGTTCTTATCATACCTAACTGTGCGTACTGTTTCAAGTCGCGTTGTGTGGAGGTGGATACCGTGCCTGTGGTGAGGGGTGCGATGATAAAATGTAGCCGTGGGCATAATGAAAAATTCGTCTGAACACGACGACCTTTGTACAACTTAGGTGGCAGAAAAGCACATGGTCCACTTGATGGAAAGTGGTTACCGCGACCTATAGACGTGTTACTGCCTTATCTCATGGTTTTTAGGGCCTAGTTTCAAGGGCCTTTACCTTATTGAACGGATAAAATTATACAATTACTAACTGGTTTATCGCAGGTTTATAAGTGCTTGGTTGATGGCAACAGGCTCGCCATCTATAACATTGGGACCTAAACATAAACTGGTAAAATGTGGGTGCGAGCACCTCTGCTTACCACTTCGGGGATATAGGCCTGAGTTTATGTTATGTTATTACTAACTGTTCCCCGTAGCCCCGCCCGCGTGGATATCAGATATCCCAAACATAGCCTCTGTCCTGTCCCAAGCTCAAATCTATGTGTGTACCAAGTTTCATTAGGTTATCTTTGAAAATGACTAACTTCCATACAAAATCTCATTCCCTATTTCTAGCCCTAAAAGCTTTTTTGCAATAAGAGATAACTATATTCTTTCTCTTGCTCAAGTCCATCTCTGTACAACATTTCATTTTGAACGGTTCAGAGGTTTAGACGTGAAAGAGTAACAGATAGGCAGACATTATGAGTTGTTTAGCATTTACAACATTAGTAAGGAGTTGTATGAGGATTAATTATATTGATGTTATTTTTAAACTATCGTGGTGTGAAACCGTTCGCCGAAGTAGCGAAATACGTGCGAACATTGAAGGACGTCATACCTCTACAAACACCGGCTGTTTACATAGTGGATTGCAGCTGCGGTAGTTCCTACATAGGCCAAACCAAGCAAACCATTGCAGAGAGAGTCCCAGAACATATTACAGCTGTGAAAAACCGTCAGTTCAACAAATCGGCAGTAGCAGAACATCTTGGGTCGGGCACCAATCACTGGATTGAGCTTCATCAACCCAAAGTCCTCTCTACTGGTCGCCACTACTATGTACAGGAGGTAGGACACGGCGGTATTTCTGCCCAATTGAGCAGTCCGACAGGGGAAGTGTTGTGTTCCCAGCGGTGAGTAGGGTAGCCAGAGCTTACTGGAGAATTTGTGCTATCAGTGGGAAGACTAAAGGCTTGTCCTGCTTTGTCTTCTACACTGACACAGAAGCTCTCTGTGCTTACAAGGTCGGCAGCGCGAGTGTGGCTCCTTTGGTGTTACACAGGACCATAGGCCACGGTTACCACTTTCCATCAGGTGGGCTGTGTGTTGGCTGCTACCTAAGTGGTATGAAAAAAGCACAGGAAAACACTATGATTTATTGATTATCCATCATCACATTTGTCTTCCACTCTTTGTGAAATAAACAACTACAGATACTTTTACGTTATAAGTAGGTATAACATCAGTGAGCCTGGCGCGTGCTGAGAGCAGTCGTGATAAGCGCAGAGGAGGAAGACCGGCGTTATCTCCGTCGCTCGATACGTGGCACGTGACGCGAATTTGTGACAGAAATTGCGTCTCCTCTGTAAGCCGTAGGCTATTTTAAGCAGGGTTATGATATGATATAAAAAAATATTCAGAATATGAACATAAGATAACATAATATAACATAAACTCACGCCTATATCCCCGAAGGGGTAGGCAGAGGTGCTAGCACCCACATTTCGACAGTTTATGTTTAGGCCCCAATGTAATAGGTGGCGGGCCTATTACCATTAACAGGGTACTCATAAACCTGCAATAAATACATACATAACTTCGAAAAGCATCGAAATGTCATTGGTGTGTGCCATGGCAAAACCTGGGATCGAACCCGAGACCTCATCTCAGCAGTCCATTACCCATACCACTAGGCTACCGCAGAATATTAAGCTATTATAAATAATAAGTATTAAGAAAAAACAAGCCTTTTATCCTACCTTCTTGACCAATGGACTAGGTAAGAGGACTATCTTGAAAAGTTTATTAGAAGCTACGGGTCAAAGAGTTGCGCTAACCATCAACTGGCGCTATTATTAGATTGACTCGATGTGGTCGAATTAGTACATTGTAATCCGGATGTCACATACTAGTTTATAAAGGTAAAATCGATTCGATAATTAAAAGGAGGATACAATCGACTTAATCATCAGATGGGCCGTTTGCTTGTCTGGCATCTACGTGGTTTAAAAAATTATTACTCATATAAAAACTTGTATAAATATTAATTACAATGTAACATCTTTTTGATCCGACCGTCAATCTAGGTTGCATCTATCACCTGTAGGCCGTACCTACTCAAAGTAAAGAAATACAGTGTAAATAAGTCTGGTACTGGACATCGAAAACTGACCTTGTCTGCTTAATCTTTTACCCCTTAGATTAGCGACCAACAGACGTTACATGCATGATGAATGAAAATCCAAATTAATCTCCTACTATGAGACCACACTTAAACGTAGTTTATGTGCCTGCTTGTCAGTAAATTCAATAAATTCATAAGTAAACGACTTAAGCAGGTACTTAAGAACAAACTGTTCATAATCTTTTGTTCATACAGCACACAAAAAGTGATTTAAACTCTTAAAGCTACCCACTAAAGCACGAAACGATGGCTCTTTCAGACGAAAAGAACTGTAAAACAATAGTCATACGTAAAGCGCTGCTAATAACTTATGTATGAACGTCGAGCTTGAACAACAGAATCGGAACAAATAGTTCTTTCAGTGTTAGGACAATAGTGGACGTGGGCGGTGAAGCTATGCAGGCGATACGATGTATAAACGATACGCTGTCCTACAATCTTGAACAAATATGGGTCATATTGAAACACACACGAAACTACATTAAAATAATGAAAATCGGTTTTGGAGGAGTTCCGTGTGTATAGCTATTGCTCATGATAAATAAAACTCAAGACAGTATATTTAAAAAAAAATCTTTATACATGTGAGGGTGGTGATGCCTGGGCGTACACAAAGCCCTGGTGATTCATAGTTCTGGTAAATTAATAAATAATTAATATAAACAAGAACAACAATAAAAATGTAATATCTTCTATTTATTAATGTACTTTTGAAATTCAATGTTTACTATGGAAAAATCTAAGCTAAACATATCACCGTCCATTGCTGGAACATGTAAACTTTTCTGTATCGTTTACATCTCGCTAGTCGAAATACGACCGAGCTTAGAGTTATCTAGGCAGTAACAGACGTGTGAGGTGATTAAACTAATTGCCCGCTCATTGCTCAGGAGGTGCCTCCACCGGTCACTGACCCCGACACGTGCTTTTACCTATAACTTTACACAGTATTGTAAGTGTGTCATATAACCTTTTTGGATTGCGGTTTATGTAAAGGATGGCTGTCTAAATAGGGGGTTAAGTGGTTCTAATCCAATTAACGTGACGTCATTTTGAGATATAATAATACTGCAAGAAGTATTTTGATAGGTAGTATCGTCATGCCTTTGCCAGCAAATCAGTCAACTTACACGTAATGTACTGTATATATTATAATACGTATGTTACTCTTAGAAATAAAACTACTTTAGAGGATTAGTACTATTAGTATTATTATATTATTTTCCTTGGTCCCAACTTTCGGTTGCTTTTTTTCAGTTTGTGTGGTTTGGCTGGTAATTTCTCATAAGCGAAACTAAAAGAACCCGGGTTCCGAGTTAAAGGTCTAAATTGCAACCGGGAACAACTCAATGAGCATATTTTTTTTTTGTTTTCTCATTCGTGTGGTCACCACAAGAGAGAGAGGAGAAAGAATACAAGTATCAGCACCTCATCTCATTCGAAGGGTGTCGTAACGGATAGATATGCAGACGATATCACTACGAGAGTAGGAAAACTCGAAATAAAACACTGTAACAACCCGTCTGGCCAGCGTGGAAGCAGTAGGGCAAAGCCGCCCAATATTACGCCTATGTCCAGCGGCGGAATATGATAGACTTGTTTGATATTTGAACACAAGACCTTTTTCCCATTTAGGTGGCACACATGACCCAAATGATAGCAAGTGGCTATCGTGGCCGATGGACATTTGCAAAACCACGGGCGTCACTAAACCGAAAATGGCTGAAAATTTCAGAATGTTCAATAATTTATAGACTCGACATTTTCATAACCTAGAAATCGCGTGTTGTCATATGTCAAGCGATATTCTGCAGTATCGAATATCGCAAAATTAATTAATGTGAACAAACCTTGTTATCCGTACTCATTTATATTCAAATTGAACGCGGGGCGAACGGAATGAGATTAAATTTTAACTAATGTATGGAAGAGCGAAAGCCTCAGTTTCATTATAGTACGAGGTTTTGCTTTAGAGAAAATAGGCTTATGTTTTAGGGATTGATGTTATTTAATCTTCTATATTTAGAAGGATACACGATGTCGAGATGCGAGGACTATTTTTAGAAAATAACGTCTTTTTAGTTTTGAATATTTTATGATATTTCAATGGTCTTGAATTTTTTCCTTCAGTAAACCAAGTTTTATCTTATTCAAAGTGGTATAGTAGGTAACGCTGATTAGTATCGCTGTTAGACACTCATTTGAAAGTTTTAGTGTCTGTTCTATAATCGAGATTCTAGGGTGTTATTAGATATTGATGCATGATGTCAAATTAAGGTACGTTACAGTACTTATGAGGTTTCTAACAACTACGAGTATTTTAAGTTATTACATTTTTGTTGGAGAAACAGAGAAAGAGTTTTTGTGCTGTCATTGGGAAGGCTTGTCCTGATTTTGTGTTCTGCACCGAAGACACAGAAAATCTCTGTTCTTACATGGTCGGCAGCACGGGTGTGGCTGTGACTACTGGTGTTACACACGTTCATAGGTCACGGTAACCACTTTCCATCAGGTGTGCTTGACTGCCACCTAAGTTGTATATAAAAAAAGAAGGTGAAGTAAAAAGTATCTAAATATTGGTCGACTCTAGACTAAAGACTCGACAACAAGTTGAAGTATTCCTACTTTTGTAACCTGCATTTCAAATATCACTGTCCTGGGTGATATCACTTCCCACTTTTCGTATTTATTTTTGAAATTTAGGTTTTGATTTTTTATATTACATTTTTGTTATTTCGTATTTACGTTTTATACTGTGTACGATAAACATAAATACAGTGAGTACACCGAAACAATAAAATTACATTCAACTCGTGTCGATACAATAGCGGCGCAAGTTGCCACGCGGCGCTAACGGTCCGACCTGCGAGACCACGTAAATTTTATTCAACAAGAGACGCATAATTCCATTCTAATTCGATAAACTCAAATTTAATTTACTAGAAGACCGCTCTTGTTTGTCATAATGTGATTCGCGCCCATCCAATGGCGATTTGTTACGATTTTAATGTAATTGTACATTACTTTGTGCTCAGTGCACACTCCCCTTGGGCTCTGTCAGCTATTGTATTCCTGTTATAATTATTGAAATATTTATTGCTCCACCGCGGGTGACAAGGTTCAGCTACATAAAATTTGTTTTAGCTTAATTAACTTAACCATTTTCAATTCATACCGAATAAACTATTCGGTTTCTGTTCATTGAAAAAAAGAAAGAAGCAGAGATTTCTATGTGAAATACTACTATAAGTCTAGGCGTTAGCCTATGAATGAATCATCTCGTCCGACCAATGCTCATCATGGGTGCCATGATGAGCATTGGTCGGACGAGACACACATGGAACTATTTGATATGAACCAAGTACCTACCTACAATATAAGTTTGAATAAGTCATTTCAAGTATTTATTTGACAAAATAATGACGAATGAACTTTTCAAGTGATGTGAACCTTTACGATCTTTGACTGGGCGGCAAGTGAGTGTGGTCTTAGACTGTTATTTTAGAGGGTCAGTATTTTCGAGTTATGAAATAACTTGAATTCTTACACGTCATAAGCAATGACAGCCGGAAAACAAGTCTGTGAATAAATTTCAAGTTAGTTTTTTTATGTTCGTATTTAAATTACAACACGTCACAAATTATATTAATGTCTGTAACAGATAAACAATATCATTTTTTCACGTCATCTTTAGCAAAAACGTTGGCAAGCTCCCACATTTTTACCGACGTTGGCTGGCCGCCAGAATTCGCCGTCTTCTAGCAATGTACACAAGTCATTCATCAATTAGTTCGCAAATAGTTTTACTATGGTACCAAGCCCCGACATATGGGCTTAGCCCCTTGTACAGGCGTCAAATTCAATCGTGTAACTAAACTTGCTTAATCCGACGCGCTTTGTCGGGCTCCAGTCGCCATATGGCGTCTTACAAAACCTTTTTGTCATCAGTACGATACAATACAGGATTTAGATGTGTTTGATGACGTTTGAGATTTCACGCGCTCAAATAAATGTAAATACAATTGGTGTGAAATTACAAAAAAGGAAATAATAACCGTTTTAATCGTTGAAATCCTAAACTTTATTGTGCGGATTCTGTCAATGGGGCTTTTGTTATGCCGTTCCGAGAATTATTTTGTGAATACTATAATTCAGGGTGTGAATTGAATTTGCTTTCAATTTTCGTTTGTGATTTGTTTTCAAAATTCGAACAAAATTTTGTTTCAATAAATAAAATTTATACTAGGTAGTCATAAATAAATTATGAACAAATAACAAAGTTCTTAATCATTTATTTGTGGAACATAGGTTAGTTACAGCCGTTACGGGTCGTGTCACCAGTGATTATCATTCATTATCTATTAGCGGCATTAACTTAGCCCTAGACTCTCCTAGAGTGGCTATGGTGTCGGTCTTGCGATCGGAAAGTCACGAGTTTGAATCCCAGCCATTACATTACTAACACGACGTGAACCCACATCTTACACAAGCAAGAACTGAGCAGGTGTGTGTATAATAAATGGTTTCTTTCTTTCTTTCTTTCTTTTTTCCTTTCTTTCTTTCTTTCTTTCTTTCTTTCTTACTTTCTTTCTTTCTTTCTTTCTTTCTTAGTTTAGTTAGACAGGTAAACGAGAATAGTGCATGGTTTTCTTATGAGATGGTATGGTAATAGCCGTACTTATTCTTAAAAAAACATAAGTATAGGTAAATATAAATTATATTGGCACTTAGTATGCGTCAGTGAACTCGTAGATTTCCATACAATTTACAGTCGCCTGTTTAATATGATTAAGCTATTCAAGGCTTTCCTTAGAAACAGCACAAGACTTGCATTAGACGTGAATGACGTGATTCAAATTCACCTTTTGTTGTGCAAATCGTCAATAGGGGGCGCTTCCGAAGTAAACGTCCCCCGTCGACGTTCTACTGATTAGAAGCGAACGGATTTAGAATTATTTGGAAGACTTCTTTTATTATATGGATTTTCAAATTATTGTAATAATTTATTTTATTTTAATTGTAATAATAATAAATGGACATTCAATAGGAGGTAACTGCGTGCGAAAGGTACGCATCCTTGAGTTATAGACTTTTTTTATACCACTTAGGTGGCAGACAAGCACACGGCCCACCTGATGGAAAGTGGTTACCGTGGCCTATGGACGTGTGTAACACCAGAGGAGTTATACTCGCGCTGCCAACCCGGTAAGCACAGAGTTTCTGTGCCGTCAGTGTAGAAGACTTTTTTTATATAGGACACGTCAATAACATTTCGCCTAGCCTGACGGTAAGCTAAAGACAAAGTCTCAGAAAAGAGGGTCACCATTACTTACACATACCAATTCAATTCTTATTGAATGACTTCTGTGTGACATATATACCATGTGACAATGGTGACACTCAGCTTGACGACCCCATATTATGCGTTTTCACGCCCCGCTTAAAGGACCCGGGATTGTAGGCAGAAGGAAACACATGAGCTGGTAATGAATTCCAGGCCTTAATGGTGCGACAAATTAAAGAATTGTCTTAAATTTTTTTTTGAACCTACAGCACAAAATCTACTGGGCTTACCGGGTCGGCAGTGCGAGTGTGACTACTCTGGTGTTGCACGCGTCTATAGGTAAACACTATTCATCGGGAGGGCAGTGTGCTTGTCTGCTACCTAAGTGGTATAAAAATAAACAAATTACATAATACGGAAATAAATAACAGTTTAATATTAATATGCCACTAAGGTTTGTGCTAATACTACAAGTTAACCTCTCCCTCTCTCTCTCCCTAGTTACAATACAAGTTATAATTTACCTCTTCCTCTCCCTGCCGCCCAGTTGAATCTAAAGCTTGTAGTTTGAAGTCTGGAGTTTCACTTCTACTCCATGATCAAGTTTATTATGGTTTTTACGGGAGGCGAAAGCGTTCGACCCCGATTTCCAGAGGAAAACAAAAAGGCAGAGGCAAAGCCTCGTCTCTCAATCAGTACATCACCCATCTTGATGGACCCATGTATACAATCACTTATATTGCCTTTATTTATAATGTGAATCTGAGTTTGTTTATTTATATCTCCAATGCCGCAAAATTTGATGTAGAAAAGAATCCTACGGCTCACGGGAACTTGATCAATATTCCATGCGGACGGAGCCGTATGCAAAGTCTAGTATTGCATAAAGATGGAAAATTATTGCTAAGTAAATAGAACATAAATATTATTTTTACCAGATTACCGTGGCCTATAGACACGCGCATCACCAGAGCAGTCACACTCGCACTGCCGACCCTGTAAGCAAATAGGTTTAGTGCTGTCAGTTCAAAAAAAATAATTAAAAAAGGCTTTAATTTGTCGCATCATTAAGGCCTGGAATTCATAACCAGCTTACGGGTTTCATTCTTCCTACAATCCAGGGTGAAAAAGCATATGATGAGGCCGTCAAGTTGAGTGTCACCATTGTCACATGGTATATGTAAGTAATGGTTACCCTCTTTTTTGAGACTTTGCCTTCCACTTACCATCAAGCAAGGCGAAGTCTAATTGATGTGTCCAATATAATCGCACGCAGTTATCTCCTATTGAATGTCAAGTCGTGACCACGGGTGCTGCAACGCATCCGAAACGTCGGCAGAAATAGTAAGTTCCAAGATATAATTCGCGAGAAGTCCCGATACCTAGTATAATTAAGAACATAAATACTAATAATACTAATACAATAATGTTAACGGGAATTAACGCGATTAAGGTATAGGTAATACATACCTTTGATTTGCCTGACGTTTCGTTCACGTATTCGGTTACGTATCGACCAGATTACACCGGCCGTGTGCACAGGCTGACTGGCTTAATTCTCGTAAACATTATTGTGTATCATGGAACGTTTTTTTTATACCACTTATGTGGCAGACAAGCACACGGCCCACCTGATGTAGAGTGGTTACCGTGGCCTATGGACGTTTGTAACACCAGAGGAGTCACAGTCGCGCTGCCAACCCTGTAAGTACAGAGTTACTGTGCCGTCAGTGTATAAGACAAAGCAGGACAAGCCTTTAGTCTTCCCACTGACAGCACAAATTCTCCAGTGAGCTCTGGCTACCCTACTCACAGCTGGGAACACAACACGAAGTTATTATAGCCGCGGTATAACGTTACATAGATACACCTGTTAAAAAATTCATTACTATCTATATATATCACTGAAGCGAATGCGCTACTTGAGGACTGGTTGGTTATAAAACAAGTACCAACAAAAAACGTTAAATCTATTCTTGTATAATGTAATGTGCGAAGTGCTTCAGCCACTGTCTCAATGCAAATACTCTGAGACAGGCCGGATGACGTACATCATCGTGGTTTATGTGAAACCTACGTGTTCGTCTTCGAATATATCCGATAGATTCAATCGTCTGTGTACTGGTTACATAGATTTAGTGTACAGTAGATAAGTGAAACGCAAGCCGGCTGTCCTAACGTGTCACTTTTCTTTACAGCTTACTATCAGATGGTATGTAGTCAGTTGATGACTCAATTAAAAAAAAAGTATTTTGACCTTTTGAGTTCGGCTACAATATGAATAACCTGCGTCTGTGTTTCCAGAAACTATTACCTGGTCCGCGATTCTACTAAAGCACAACCACTGTCATCCACAGACATCTCAAATACTGACATTAAATTTTAGACTATATTTCTATTCTAAATGAAAATAAAAAAGAGTTTTACTTTTTCACTCACTCTGCAAAGAGCTTTTTAATTTTGGACTTTAACTTCATTGCTTTAAAGTTTAAAATTCAATGGATTTTCAGCAATATCTGGTATGACAGTGGTTTTGCTTTAGCAGAATCGAGGTCCTGGAAGTCTTTTAATCTAGAGTGAATAGGTTACTTCTAAGAGTCCTATTAATTAACATAATAGATAATAAAAATAGTACTATCAGGCGGTTTCTGCTAATGCGACATGCGACCCATGTTCGCAGACGTACACACTGAAAGCTTCGTGATAATGCGATATCTATCTTACTCTAAATCTCTGACTGGTTTTGTTAGAGAGTATTGCACGTATCCAATGTCAATGATGCTTCTTGTATGTCCCATTAATAAAGAATGCCCATAAGTTTTGTATTGTATTTTTATTTTTTACCTTTGCAGGTAATGTATTGTTTGAAAGTCCAATGTACCTATATCTTGCATATAACGACAATTATCGTAGCGGTCTCATGCTAATAAAACAAAAAAAATCATTAATGTTTTCATCACTCAAGAAAGTTATGAAGCTGATTGATTCGTCAGTCATTGTGGCGTAGCGGTAGTATGTTCGACTGTTATGCAGGCGGCGCGCGTTTGATTCTTTCTCTGTGCAAATATTTGTATGCACGAATATATGTATATTTGCATTGATCTGAGTGAGTCTATGTATAATAAGTAATATGTATGTATTTACAAAGAAAAAAGTTTATCCGCATTCTAGATTCCATAACACAAGCTAATTAGGCTATGCTTACTATGGGTCTAGATAGCGTTGTGTAGAATGTTGTAGAATGTTTATTTTTATTTTATGAATAAAAGTTACATACAACCACTGAATCTCAAATAAAAATGAATCACCTTGGAACATTTTAATCTAACTGAAGTCCACAAATTTTACGGAACACTAGAATAATAACTTTGGGTCGTTCAAAACTCCCGCTTATCTCTCACCCACAGGACTGGCTCTCTAATTTCACGATTTATCTACTGCAAATGAAGACACGGAAGCGACTAGTGATATAAATCAACTTTGTATTATGTAGCACCCGTGTCCGGACCTCACGCGATCCCTGCCAGCCTCCGGAGTTTAGAAGGTTTCATAATATTATACGAGGGTCATTAATTTACTTATTATATGATAGTTTCTTTCTTGTAACATTGTTGTGGTTTGAATTGAATGAACAATAGCGAATGGTGTGTTAGGGTCTAACTTGCTTTACCATTATGTGATTCTTTGTATAGTCACAATAAATACAGTTATCTAGTTGAATAGGCAAAAATAAATCACACATGCACACAGTACATTGTACTTGTTGTACTATTTTAGCCACGTGGTTTCCGGCAGAATTTGGACCATCCCATCTCTTCTCATGCGGTGTCCTACAAGGCGATTAACGGATAGGGCTATTTAACATCAGAGAGATATATAGAGCCCAAACTCGGTCTCAGATGCATGGCTTGAGTCAACAATAGTGCCCGGAAAACGGCAATAGGATCACTCTCTATTACATGGGACCGAATACAATGATGGTGAAATGTGGGTATTAATTTACCTCTGCCTAACCGTCAGGTGATAAAAGCATGATTATATGTGTGTATGTATTACATTGTAATTCTTAATTCAAATAGTTCAAAGAGTATATTACTCCGAACAAGAATCTTACCTCGCCGTAACAAAGTTGCGACTAGTACGGGAGGTATAGATTTTAATAAGTAAAGGTTTAAATTTTACTCGGCTTGGATGTGCAAGGCGCAGTATATTATATTATCTGTGATACTATTATATGTACCTAGTCTAGCCATAAATATTGTTACGAAGAAAAAACATTTTTTTTATTGAAAATAATATTTATTACTTTTACAGTGTGTTAGTTTAATACATAAATATAAAACAATTTAAAATATAAAAAGCTTATTCGAAGTGGTCTCCATTGGCTGCAACACAGTCTTTAAATGTTGAGGCCAGTTATCAATAGAAGCACGCACTCTTTCCATGGGAAAATTCTTCACTGCCAATCGTATGGATTGTTTTAGGGACTCCAAATTATCATGGCGTTTAGAGCAAGCCATACTCTCTAAAACTGACCATAAATCATAATCCAGCGGATTAAGATCGGGACTAGACGACGGCCAGTCTTCAGCTCTGATGAAGTCCGAAACGTTCACTTCCAACCAAGACTGCGTGGACCGAGCTTTATGACCCGGCGCTGAGTCTTGTTGGAAGGACCATACTTGGTTATTGAACATGGTGTTGTTAAGGGGTTTAACTACCTTCTCAAGAATGGTATCTTGATACACTTGTGCCGATGTTTTGATACCTTTTTCACAAAATATGGCTCAGTCACTCCTTCATAGCTAACACCCCACCAAACCATCACTGAAGTCGGATAATGCCCACGTTGCACTCTGTCGACTAATTGGGAAGCTTCCTTAGAGCTTTGCGCATAAATACGGTCATTTTGTTTGTTAAAATGTTGCTCAATTGTAAAGATTTTCTCATCCGTAAACAAAATTTTTCTGTGACCTCCCTTTGCGTACCGCTTCAGTAGTTGCTTCGATTTTAACACGCTATTCTTTTTTAAATTATCAGTTAAAAATGACCAGTGCGTCTCTTATAGGCTGCAAGTCCTAAGTCATCTTTTAATATGCGCGACATGGTTCTGGGTGCTATCTTCATCTCCCGAGATAAAATCTTTTGCTTTCGGACAGGATTTCTTCGAATTGTTTCCCTTACTGATTTGACCACCTTTTTCGTACGAACACTACGTGGACGGCCAGATCTTTTTCTGTCATAAACAGAGGAGGTCTCATTGTACCTATTAATAGCCCGGTACATAAACATTTGACTAATACCAAGCGTATGGAGAGTTTTAAAAATTACATTCAGCTCCATACCAACTTTGTGTAATGTAATCACAGCGATTCGGTTTTCTTTATCACCCCACTCCATTTTAATATAGCAAAATATTGTACAATGTATTGGCGCCAAAATTAGAAAACACAATGAACAATCGTATAAAAATGACAGATTCCAAATTCAAATGTAATATCTTTCTTATTTTAATTGTAACAGTATTTATGGCCAGACTAAGTATTTTGAGACATGCCTATGTACAGTCGTAGACTGCAATAGGCTAATAGTCAATCTGTAATAGTTAGTTCCGTTATTCAGGTCCAAACTGAAATAGAGTCATCTAAACGTCCTTTAAAAAAATAATTGTTCACTATCTGTAATAATAACACAAGGGGAAATTGTAATAATCTAGTTCTAATGTAGTTCGCTGAGTTTCTTGCTGGTATCTTCTCAGTAGAACTAATCTACCGAACCAGCGAAAGAATCATTTTCCAATGGTTTATTTTTACATTATTTAATATTTTTATATTATTTCTTGACATACCTAAATAATTAATTAATTAATTCTTTGATTCTTTGATTCTTTGATTCTTTGATTCTTTGGTTCTTTGGTTCTTTGGTTCTTTGATTCTTTGATTCTTTGGTTCTTTGGTTCTTTGGTTCTTTGATTCTTTGATTCTTTGATTCTTTGATTCTTTGATTCTTCGATTCTTCGATTCTTCGATTCTTCGATTCTTCGATTCTTCGATTCTTCGATTCTTCGATTCTTCGATTCTTCGATTCTTCGATTCTTCGATTCTTCGATTCTTCGATTCTTCGATTCTTCGATTCTTCGATTCTTCGATTCTTCGATTCTTCGATTCTTCGATTCTTCGATTCTTCGATTCTTCGATTCTTCGATTCTTCGATTCTTCGATTCTTTGATTCTTTGTACTATCTAACGCTAACTTGTAGTTATTTCAAAGTGGCGTGGGGCATCACTAATTAATTTTAAGAAATTAAAATTTAATATTTTAATAGTAGTAAGTACTTACAACAGGATTTCAACACAGCAGACGTAGTGTTGGCATGCACAGCCTATTGTCGTGACCTTATGTAAGTGTAAAAATAACTTTTACGATCGCGTGGTAGACTTTATTTCGTATTAATTAAATTACCTACAATTTTTTATTACAATCGACACGCTTAACATGAAATTTAAAACACTTGATAAATAGGTACTGACCATAATGTAAACATTAAAAGAATGGAGTTATTACGTACTACATGTAATGTACACTAGGTACGGGAAGTTATAGAAGAGAATGCTTACTACATTTAAGAAGAGCTAAGACAAAAGTTCGCTTTAGCACTGAAGAAAATTATTCGTTTAATTCAAAGATTTAAATATTCAAGCGTTCACGCGTTAGATTGCTTTTAAGTAGTGGTTCTCTCGAGACCAAAAACGACCTTCTAGTTTGGAGAAAATTTCTAATTTTAGCGAATATGACCATGCGCTTGAAATCTCACGCGACACAAAGTAATTTTTATTTAGGTACTTTTGTTATATTAAGAGTTTCTGTCGCCCTAGCTCCAGCCTAACCACTAATCAGGTAATAAATCCCCACTAAAATAGTACGGACAAGTGTTTATTATTGCAAAAGCTCTATCGTAGAAGTCTTCAGTTGAATAGTATTTTTTCACTAGCGATTAGCAAAGTTCAGGCAATTTTACAAATACGAAGGTAGCAGTAGAACGTTTAACTGCTACGCAAGAGGTGGGCTTCGATTCCGGCTCAGTGGAAATATTTGTATGTATGAAAGTGTATATTTGCATTGGGCTTGGTGTTTCTATATATAATATGTATGTTGTGTGTGGCCGTTGGAGCAAACGAGTCCTAGAGTGGAGACCGCGAGAAGGTAAACGGAAGGTAGGACGCCCCCTAGCCAGATGGACGGACGACCTGAAAAAGGTGGCTGGGACTGGATGCGGAAGGCGGAGGATTGGATAAATTGCCGCACATTGCGAGAGGCCTATGTCCAGCAGTGAACTGCGGTGGGCTAATTGATTATTAAAATATACAACTTATAAATTATATTTTTATTATTATTATTATTATCTATTAATCGTTATCATAGTTATGTTCCACCAAACAGTCGGTCATTATAGCAGTTGTTATCAACCACCGAAGTAATTATAATAATCAACTGTTCTTAAAACTGTTATCAATTCTAAGTATTTCGCGAGTTTCCGTGCTATGTTAATTTACGTTGTTGATGCTATACCGCTCGTTGGGTCATGCAAATAACATAAAATCAAGATATATTAATATGAACCAATACGACTGCAATATTGCGTGTGTATTAGGAATGCTGCAAAGGACATATTATACAACATAATTTATAGCTATATCAAATACAAACTTACGTAAATTTATTTAAGACTAGCACCGCGCCGCGGTTTCACCCCCGTAAATCCTGATTCCATGGGAATATCGGGATAAAAAGTAGCCTATGTTACTCATGAAGAATGTAGCTTTCTAATGAAAAAAGAATTATGAAAATCGGTCCAGTACTTTTGAGTTTATTCGTTACATACAAAAATACAAATCTTTTCTCTTTTATAATAAGATAGTATCGATTATGTTCTTGATCTTTATCACATTATCTTTATTAGTATCGGTTCTAATAACTAATATATGACAGTAGGAGCATTATAATACATTACAAATTTAATAACATGTTAAAGGAATACTTTAATACACGTGACTCTCTCAGCAATCGATTTTCTAACCATTTCAAAGATGTTGGAAATCTATGGCAGACCATGTCAAACATAATTAGAAGACAGAAGTGAAGGAAGAGACGGGAAGGAAGGTAGCCTAGTGGTATGGGTAATGGACTGCTTAAATGAGGTCTCGGGCTCGATCCCAGGTTTTACCATGACACACACTAATGACTTTTCTATACTTTTCGAAGTTATGTGTATATTTATCGCAGGTTTATAAGTGCCCGGTTAAAGGCAATAGACTCGCCACCTATTACATTGGGACCTAAAAATAAACTGGCGAAATGTGGGTACCTTTGCCTACCAAGTGAAAAAAACTTTAATGAGTAAAGGTTACTATAAAGTGGATGAGTACCTTAATGATGTTAATGCGTGGTCAACATAAGTCTCTTGCTTGCTCGCACAAAATAAATTGTAAACAAAACAAATTTATAAAAGAAAAATAAACTAGTTCTAATGTAGTTCGCTGAGTTTCTTGCTGGTATCTTCTCAGTAGAACTAATCTACCGAACCAGCGAAAGAATCATTTTCCAATGGTTTATTTTTAATTATTTAATATTTTTATATTATTTCTTGACATACATATTTGTAAAATTTTGACGTTCATATGTGCTCTTTATGTGCCTAAACTGAATAAATGAAATTGATTCTTTGATTCCTTGATTCTTTGATTCTTTGATTCTACCCCTTCGGGGAGGTAGGCGTGAGTTTATGTTATGTTATGTAGAAGTGAAGGAAAAACTATTCTAATAGTAGATAGATAAATTGTAGAAAGGACTGAAGTATACCAACTTTCCAATCTTCCCCCCAGTCTTCTCTATAATGTAAACTGAAGCCGTCGCATCAATAGAATCCGAACACCATTTGTAAAGCTTCGAAAATGACTATATTTGAGGACGTTAAAATATGGCGGTGAATTTGACTGACTGCGCACTATATCTCCAATATTGCCTGTGATCTGTCAGCGAATTTGCGTCGGACCCCTCTGCAGATCGAGAGCTTCTATTACGGCGTCAAACGATTTGTACTCTCAACTCCTTAGGCTTTGTACATGCGAGTGTGATGAATATGATGATGTTATAGGATTATATTAGAGAGTCTGAGAATGTTTGTGGATGATATAGATAGGTTTTAAAATGTCAACTACGTAATATGTGTTACTATGTCTTTTATTACCTTTTGACGGTTCTTCGCGATGAGAGTCAAATGGTTGAGTTTTGTGCATCAAGTTTGCGTTCCATACTTTTTAATTTGAGCTATATGTTCGCATTTTAACTTACATTCCCAGGCCTCTACTAATAAAATTACACTGGTTATATACAACTGTTGTCAGAAAATTGTAAGGAAGTCCTTTTTCTTCACTACATACGATCTTTGGCATTCCAAGTAGTGACTAATTGGAAGAGCTCATCAGAACACGCACCATGGTACAGACGGTAAAATACAGCCATGGACGCATCTGTAAAGGTTCTAGGGTGTTCGTGACCTCGGGATTCCCAATGATGCGGACCACACGTCGCTGCAATAAATACACACATAACTTCGAAAAGTCATTGGTGTGTGTCATGCTAAACCTGGGATCGAACCCGAGACCTCGTCTCAGCAGTCCATTGTACATAGCCACTAGGCTACCGCGGTTACAAAAATAATAATTTTCAAAAATAATAATGTACTGGTACTGGTATATTTTTGGAAATTATAATTATGTACATAATTTCCAAAAATATACCAAGAAGAATAATATCCCAAAGTTAACTTTTAATAAAGTTTTAATAATTTTCGGGTTTATTTTTATGTAAACCATAGACACACCAAGTCAGCAGTTCTTGGGCAAAAAAGTTCTGAGTAAAATTTTACATATTCCAGACTTATTGCTTAAGCGCACTGCGTACGCATACCATCGAGCAGGTTCCAAAATTTACAGTCTTTGAGTTGTAAACAGTCCATGCACATTTTAAAAGTATATATTATAGGAACAAATCGTGAACCGTCATCCATCTCGCTGACCCCTGCCTGCTTAGCATACGTATTGCATTGCTCATTGCCATTCCCATACTCCCACATACATTTACGAGGCCGCCCTAATGGGCCATTATCAAAGTACTTACTGCTATCTATTCCGTGAAATATATGAGAATGAAAGGGCTCCTCATATTGCCTATAAGTATCCATTCATATTATATTAAAGGAATGGAACTGGAACTGTAATTTTGCTTGTGAGTAACTCAGGACCAAATGTCCTCAGTTTTTTTTCAATACGAGACGTTTTGTTTGCTTCATATTTTTCATTTTATATAGATGCGTTATGTCTTACTTCTATCATTCTACGGGTCTCAAGTCCTGGCTTAGTTAGTGAAGCATATAGAAGGCATCCATGGGAACTGTTACAGGATATGCGGATTCAAATGAATGAATGTAGGAGGTAGGACACAGCGGTATTTCCGCCCTGTTGAGCAGTCCGACTGGGGAAGTACCTCCGCCCTACAGAATACTGCGGCTATAATAACTTCGTGTTGTGTTACCAGCGGTGAGTAGGTTAGCCAGAGCTCATTGGAGAATTTGTGTCGTCAGTGGGAAGACTAAAGGCCTGTCCTGGTTTGTCTTCTACTCTGACGGCACAGAAAATCTATACTTACAGGGTTGGCAGCGCGACTGTGACTCTTCTGGTGTTACAAACGTCCATAGACCACGGTAACAACTTTCCATCAGGTGGGCCGTGTGCTTGTCTGCCACCTAAGTGGTATAAAAAAAAAGCAATCCACTTTTCTACAAACTAGACAGCACCATAGTTCCTATTAAAGTGTAGAAGTGGCAGAGATGCCAAGATTACTATAAAGTTGGAAGATTTATTTGGTTCCACCTGTTAGAGAACTTAACTGGGTGGCATGGCGTGGCCGGCCGACTGAATATTATGTAAGTTTTGTGAACTTTATTTTCTAAAAAGATCCTATAATATAATGAAGTAAATATATCAACTAAGAATAAGAATTGAGAACTGATTTGCATTGTCTTCAGACGTTGTTAATTAGAAAGGTAGTAGTCGCCTTGAGACGTCGTCGCGAAAAAATTAAGGATTTTATCGAAAACTACAGAAAAGACTATGTATATTTAAATGTACCAGTGTCAAATGTGTAATTATTACAAATAGTAATATGCCATTGTGTTGGTTCTTACTAAGATCATCCTTTTGATCTTTTATAGGTCATCTTGTGGTTTGTTTTGAGAGCTTCAGCCGTAAATTCTTTACAAAAAATTTAATTAGCTCAGACGGCATTAATCATTTTACTACTGTAACTATTCAAGTAATTAAAGTTACACTGCCTAAATGATAAGAGTAATATAACCAGGGATCCTGGGCATATGACATGTCTTGGTGTTTCGCCTTCCAGCACGTCTAGCGACGTTCCTCGTTCATGATTTACTACGGGGGCGTGAGACGCGTCTTGCTTGAGACGTGTTTAAACTGCGAGGCTATGTGACCAGGGACTTTTTATATTAGTAATTCTATCATTCAGTTCTCATTGTTGTCATATTTGAAGATGAATTACTGTTTAAATGACAGGCATTTATTTAAAAGTTGTCAAGTCACTAAATAAAGTGTTTATGCGTTTTCTGGAATCCATATAGCCAGATAATATGGCTCCGATGCATGGCTTGAGTCAATAATATATAGTGCCCGGAGAACGGCAATAGGCTCACCCCTACATAATGGCACATTTATACGGATACAAATGTCATTAAATAACATTATGTAAAGATAATTTTGCATACTCTGCTCGCTTAGATACCATTGAGCGACCTACTAGCACATATAAATATGAACACTGTTATCTTACATTATTATTATCGACTGCTAAGATGTTTTGACCACTCTGGATACTTACAACTATTTGAGCTTTGTGATAGATATTGGAATTTTGGTATTTACATTATTTTGAGTACTTTGCTAGTCAACATAGATCTAATGCTGACTGTACAGAGTAGTGGTACATAACTTGTGATGAAAAAAAAAACTTTTGAAATTCCAAAAATCACGACGCATGATTCGGCCCAATGATTCACATGACACCGGAAATCGTACACATGTTAGTGGTTTTAGATTTGCATTTGAATGTCACATTACTTATTTCCTATCTCTAATCGACCTCGAAAGATTTTGGTTTATTAGCTAGATAACTAAGATAAATATATAAGAAGTTTACAAATGCTCTTGATGATGCATGAATGTTTAATGATGCAGCAATGAAATGAACTTCAGTATCAGAATAAACGGGATATTTACCATGTTTCATTATTAAGTGAGCATCGTATGTCGTGAACGTGATCGAGATCGGGTTCGAGTTTGTAGTGAGAGTGAAACCAATAGTAGTGCAGATACGCGTAGTAAAAGAACTCGAAAGAGGGTAGATCGATATAATTACTCCTAGGAAAAATCTTTTTCTTTGTTCACTGCCACTACTCCAGTTCCTCCGTGATCCATGGTGCTTGCAACAGCGCCGAAATATCGGAAACTCAAAATAATGAAACATGGTAAATATCCCGTTTATTCTGATACTGATGTCAGTGACCATGATAGTTTAAATACCTATATTGAAATGAACTTGTTCTACAATTGTTTAAAGACTTCTACTTAAACCTATAAATTTTATTTGAGCAATACGAGTATGGTTCCACAGTTCATACGTACATAAAAAAGGTTTCGTATAATAATGTTAACAAAATAAAAATGTCCATTACTAAAAAATAAACCCGAAATACCTACTAAAGTTTAACTTTGGGACTTTATTCTTATTTGGTATTAATATTTTTGGAAATTATAATTTTGTACATTATTATTTTTGGATACCTATATGTATTTTTTATACATATTATTTTCTTGACATTATTATACCAACCCATCAAAATGTATCAAGTTTTACTAGTCTATTAAAAATTTGAATTTCCATGAAACCCCCAACAAAATAAAGACCCCGTTTATAAATAATAATAGTAATATACTTGAAAATGCTGCAGACAAAAAAATATGTTTGGTCTTTCAATATGAACATTATACAGCTTCCTAATTTCGTTATTTATTGAGCAAAAGCGACGCAAAAATGTCAGGCGCTCCTCTAAATCATACGCCGTTCCTCTAATTGGAAAAAATAATACTTCCACCCAAATGGCTTCCAAATGACTTGAGAATTTTCCGTGAATCGAATGGTTAATGAAGGCAGAAGAAAACCTTTCATTAATTTCGATTGTAAATACCGAAGTGCTAATAAATTTTCATGCCCCTTATGTTATGCATACATTCAGATTTCTTTTCGTCTCGTGATAAACTGGGACAGGAATTCAGGCTATTAGAAACTTTTATATATAAAGTTTAGTTATGAATAATAATTAATTTATTACGTAATATTTCTGAGTGTTCTGGTTTATTCTTAAATTTTAGTTAAGTTTGTCTAAGCACCTTTACTGTTCCAGAACGATTGCAATAAAATTTCTAGTATCGACTGAGTGCAAATGGCCCATGCAAATCTCACTTGGGAGCAACTGCCGTCTAACCTCGTACGTAGTATACCTTCGAAATAAAAGACTTCAAAGGGTTTAAATGAAGATCGAATTGACGAACGAAAACGTTGAAAAATCAGGCACGCTTTCGAAGAAATCAATATTAACCAAATCATAGAAGGAGATGTAGGACAGGAGGCTGAAGCTTTAATGATGATGAAGATTCGCTCAATACTAGTTTGAACAAACGGCAAAAAACTAATTATTCAAGCTATACTGTGTGTAAGTGATACTGATATTCAAGCCACAGGTTGATGGTACTAAGAATCCTCTTACAAGATTATAGAACAGGACATACGTCACAGTTTGTTAGCCAACATAAAAAAAAATAGCACTCATTTATTGTTGCGACAGGAAATGTAACATGGCAGCGTTCGCATTTCAAAAGTTTTTGTGACGTTTCCTTCCACGCAGTTATTTTCCTTCTGCCATAGTATATACCGTTATCTGTATGTGTATGTATTAGAAATAGTTTACCTTCTGTGACATTTCTGAATTATTTGACACATAAGGGCATAAAATAGGTAATGATACTGATGTAATAAAGGTTATATTCATGAATTAAGCACTTATATTTATTTTATTACTGTAGTGGGTCACGAATTATTGTTATTAGTAAACATAAGCCTGGAGTTTAGTTTAGTCACCACTGTCACCAGTCCAGTCTCCTTGAATATAAATAATACATGGTAATAGTATGTAGGAATGTACTTACTATCGTAAAGAACGTCATATGTTTTTAATTACATTCCTATAGAAGATAATAATAAATATGTAATAACTAATAGGAATATATTAAAAGAATGGCTGATCTGTCAGATTGTTTATACAATTTGTCCACAGGTACATCAAGATTCAGAACTGAGTACTTATCGTTCTAAAATACCAAAACGGTCTTAAGACTTCCTTTTTATACATTCTGTACAATCACAGATAATATAATATAATCCTTATGTACAATGTAGTAAAGAGCTGTAAACCGTACTGTTAAGTTTCATTTTTGAGCACAATGACAATATACATTGTGTGTACTTTAATAAGTCTTGTATTTTTATTTACACAATTCCCATGTAAAATTATCTAAATTAAAAAATAAAAATAATGTAGAATATACCTATAGAAATCTACAGATTCAGGCATCAAAGAATTCCTTCCCATCGATGTCTACCGGGAGGGTGGCTAAAAGGCTGTCAGCATTGCCACGTTGAATGGCAATACCAATCCTTTGCGCAAGGAATAAACCAGTCTTCTGGGCTCGGGTTGCGTCTATAAAATGTTTAGAAATGTCTCTAAACAAATAATGGGCACTTGGACCCCATGATACCAGCCTCTCGACCCTAAACGGCTCAAATATGTAATTACCACTTAAATTACTTTAATAGCGCCGTTTGAGATTCTCTGCCGACGCAGCAGCAGCGGAGGCGTTAGTGTGTACTTAAGTCAAACTGAAAAATAAGATTAAAGTTTCTATAATTTCTAAGATATTTACAGTACCATCTAAATCCAATCGAAGCTATCAAACGCTCTACGCTACGCCACAGAGGCAATAAACACTGATTATAATTATCGATTTTAAAACTAACAAGTACAACGCAATAAATTCCATTAAGAAAAGTAATTTATATACCCAAGATAGAAGATAACACAATGGCCAGTTATCACCGTACTTCATAAAATAAATACACTCGGTCCACAAGCCGTTAATCATAAGAGATATGGTTACTTACCGCGTTCGACGCGTCGTGGCGTATACCATATCTCGCCTAATTTATCATCTACAGCAAGAAATTGATATATGCTCCCAGCCCGCATACCATGTGATCGACTTAAGTCACAGTTTCTCAAACCTATAGGTCCACTAGCCATTGGCCGCGGTTCCGCCTGACGCCCGCGTGGTTGTTGGTTATCGCGAGTGTTGGTCATTATTTCCGGTTCTACTCAACCGATTGTGATCAAAAAATTGTAAGTTTTAAGTTTGATCAACCTTTCAACAAAAAACCGCATCAAAATCCGTTCAGTATTATTTGCATTCATCGCGAGCAAACAGAGAGGAATTTCAAATATAAAAATGTGTTCAGTATTGTTACTATAACATAACCCCTTTTATAGTAACAATACTGAACACATTTATTTTATACCTAACCCAAGTATATTTCTAATATATCCAATGTGCAAACATCTACTTCACAATTATAAAATTTCTTACTTCTATTAAACTTTCAAGACAACGTGACAACGTGACGCGCGCCACCGCCGCGGGGAAGCCGCGGCGGTGGCGCGCGTGGCGCGCCTCCTCGTTTCCAGGGACGAGTTGGGGACTCTGTAGTCCCCACACCCGAGAAGAGGGCCAGATCGTGAGAGATGGCCCTGGGTCGGCCGGGGTGCGAGGGATATGCCTGTCAACCTCACCTTCGGCAACCAAAGCGAACCACAGGCGGCGTGCGATTTAGTCGGTTCGAGTCTGACATAACCTCCTCCACCAGCTCCGGTGGGGAAAAAGACAACGTGACCCTCTTTTTGCTTATTATGCTTAACATTGCAACTGCCTATTACTGTTTATGATACGTATATATTTACAAAAATAAAAAGTATAAATAACTATGTTTATCCGCATTCGAAATTTCATAAACACACGCTAGTTAAATTACGCTTACCATGCATCCATATAGTGTTCATAATTATACAGCGGTTCGGGTGCCTCCGATATTTCTACCGACGTTCCGGGTGCATCAGAAACGTTGGCAGAAATAGTAGGTAAGTTCCACGATTTAATCGCGAAAAGTCCCGAACCATTATATAATTACGAATTCACATCGCGATAGTTCAAAATTAACCATATAGTGTTGTGTGGAATATGTAAATATTTAACTGTAAAATCAAAAGAAGGAGTAGTGAAAGCTTCTAATACAATCGGGAAAAAATGACAAAATAAAGATTATGAATTGGGGTCGCTGCAACATCTTATTCTCTTCCTTACTTTCACGTCAGCCATCATCTCCTCGGTCACTTCTTTTCATGCCTTGTTCTCTTTCACGGACATAATTCTTTTACGAGTAGATTAAGAAGTAAAGTATGTTTTTTTTTAAATTTACATACTTCTTTATTTGAAGTCGATTAAAATAGTAAGTATTTTATATTTATTAATGAGATAGACGGGTTTCTTTTCAGATCAAATGGTGTTGAATGAAAAACTAGTCTCATATGAAAAGTCACAAGGGATTTTCTCGTTTTACCCATAAAATTAAAGACTATCGCAGTTACGTAAAATTTTGATGATGGATGCACAACTGACGTAGTCCAAGTTCAACCGCAAACCTCACTTTGAGAAACTCTGGTCTACATAAATCCTAAACTTGTTACAAGGTATAACCTTGAACAAAACATACTAACGTTAAACAACATTACACTTAAACTGCATAAAATAAAGAACATTTTAGATTGATTGGGCTACCTGTAAAAGTCTTGTAAGAAGGCCCTGCGTGGTGCCAAAGCACGACGGGTGGTAAATCGATATTTGCATACGCGTTTGTTTTATAATAACAAATCAAAAACGCTTGTGTGCTTATTAGTGAGCGGATGTTCTGTTTGTTATTTTTACGCGGACAAGCTCTTCTGACAGTTCTATAAGCGTATTTATTATCATATTGATATTGATGACTATCAAAACATCAAAGATTAAAAAATCATGTTTAATATTTTTTGGTACAAATACTTTTTGAATATTTATCATGTCAACTTACTACTTAATTGTATAACTTGTGTGCGGAAGAATCTAAAATTGATGTTTAACATATTACTAAAAACCGCAAAAATGGGCGGTGTTTTGCTTGTCTGCCCCTTAACTTGTATAAAGAAAGAAAAGAAAATGAAAGTAGGTATGTATATTATATAGTTTGTATATGTACTTACCTATAGCCTCTGTGTTATATACACTGCGATAGCTGATTGGTATGGATAATGGACTACTGAGACGAGGTCTCGGGTTCGATCTCAGGTTTCACCATGGCACACACCAATGACTTTTCGATGCTTTTCGAAGTTATGTGTATTTATCACAGGTTTATAAGTGTCCGGTTTTTTTATTTTTTTTTTTAATTTATTTCCATATTATTACATTAGTTCATCTCATAGAAGCACCCATAAAACCCGCATAGGTTTATCTTGGATGTGAGTGTACATTAAATTTAATTTATATAATCATCAAACAATACAATTATAAATACATATCAAACAAAAATATAAATAAGTTTCGCCGGTGACAAGGAATAGAAAGTGCAGAGTAGGTAGGTGTAGTCTTCTGAGTGTAAACCGGCTGTTGTTTACGGTAGATGCAACGCTGCTATTTGCACCTACTTGCACGCGTTCGCTAATAGACGCACTCTGGATACAGGATGATTGGTTTGCAACAATGGTTAATGGCAATAGGCTCGCCACCTATTACATAGGGACCTAAACATATATCTACTGGCGAAATGTCAGTGCAAGCACCTCTACCTACCCCTTCGGGGATATAGGCGTGAGTTTATGTTATAGCCTCTGTGGTGTGGCGCTAGTGAACGCAATCCCTACGCAGGAGACGCAAGTTTAATCTACGCTCAGTACAAATATTTGTATGCATGAATATAGGTATTTGCATTGGTCTGATCGTGCCTCAGAGAGCACGTTAAGCCGTCGGTCCCTTTTAGGATACGAATATCTATGACAGTCGTTACTGGAAGTTGGAGCCCTAAAAAGTCTATTCTAACTAAAGAACTTATGATCTCGTCAACTGGTTGTGGTAGTCAGATGGCAGTTCAGCCGCATCTTAGACTACAAAGTAGACGACCGAACTGAGCTAGGAAAAGGCTCAGATAATGATGAGTATGTTTCATGCCGCTGGTATAGAACGCGTCCATAGACGATGGTAACCACTTTCCATCTGGTGGGCCGTGTGCTCGCTGACCGCACACGTGGTTTAGATTTAAAGAAATAAATTAAACATATAACATAAACCCACGCCTATATCCCGAATATGTAGGCAGAGGTGCTAGCACCCACATTTCGCCAGTCTATGTTTAGGTCCCAATGTAATAGGTGGCGAGCCTATTGCCATTAACCAGGCACTTATAAACCTGCGATAAATACACACTTAACTTCGAAAAGCATCATCGAAAAATCATTGGTGTGTGTTATGGTAAAACCTGGGATCGAACCCGAGACCTCGTCTAAGCAGTCCATTACCCATACCACTAGGCTACCGCTTACAAATATATAAATAAAATACGCACACACACAAATGAATACAGAAGCGCACCTATTATAAACTGTCGATTTTGCATGATATTTTTTGGTTGAATAGATTTTGATTACGGTTCACGCCCCAGTGTGTAGGTACTAGGTAATCAAATCGTAGTCAGCGGAGTCGTTAGGCGACAGAGTAGTAACATAGGTACGTGTATACACTAAGTATAGTATACCAACTGAATCAAAATTGGTTACATAAAAAACGAAAACGAACGAACGAAGTTCAATCAAAAATGTTAAGTATCAGTCGTCGGATTTTAATATAAATGTAGTTTGATGTACAATATAATAGGATCCAACCTTCGATATTTTTGTACCTAAGCTGATTTTATTTGTTAGAACGGTAAAACAACTTTTAAACCAACCGTAATGAGGAACTCTATCATGTCTAATGTGTCAAAAATGTAAAATTGTAAACGAAATATCACTTTATTTGGTTTAATCTCTTTATTAATTACAATACAAATGTCCAAACATTATCTGCAATCATAGATTTTTTTAATGTTATGTCAAATCAAATAACCCGCCCCGTATCGTTCCCGGCGCAAAGGTGCCCATGACACTGGCAGCGTTGCCTCGCTGAATCGCGATGGCCATACTCTGCCCCAGAAACGAGTCGGAGCGGGAGTCACTGCCTTGTTCGCGGATACGGCGGCCAATCTCAGCGATTAAGCCCTTCTTAAATTGTATACTAGCTTTATGCGTTATTGTTAGAAACTCCTTCATCTTAACTCATTTGTACACTCGTTCTCGTGGAATGCAACCTGGACTCTAATCTAATTGCTTTGTATTATTATTGTATTTCTTATTTGTTGTAATCTGTTACGTGTGATAAATAAATAAATAAATAGACTGTTTCAAATAGACTTCTATAGAGGTAAGTAACATTTTGCTAACGTGCAAGGAGTGTGGAGTGGAGTATGGGTGTAGTATGGGGTCCACCAAGATGGTTGAAATCCAACCTTCTTTTTAAGTTATGTATTCAGTGATAAAACATAGTATATTAATGTGGTATTACTTATAAATTAAAATGTGTAGTAGATTTTATTTCAGACAAACATTTAAAGATTTGTTATTTTTAAACTATCGCGGTGTGAATTCATAATTATACAATGTTTCGGAACTTTTCGTGATTAAGTCATGGCACTTACTATATCTGCCGACTATACGTATAATTACGTATAATTAATTACTTAAACATTTTTTTTAAACGTGCTCGCCTGTGTATGCTATCTATGGGTATAGTTACTTGTCACCGATATTGCTCTATGTTATTTTAAATATTTATCAGGCTATTATTGCATTATTATCTTATTTTTTTATTTTATATTTTTTTTTATATAGAACACGTCAATTAGACTTCGCCTTGCCTGATGGTAAGCTGAAGGCAAAGTCTCAGAAAAGAGGGTCACCATTACTTACACATACCGTGTGACAATGGTGACACTCAGCTTGACGGCCTCATCATATGCTTTTTCACGCCCCGCTTAAAGGACCCAGGACTGTAGGAAGAAGGAAACACGTGAACTGGTAATGAATTCCAGGCCTTAATGGTGCGACAGAGGAAAGAGTCACCGAACCGCTTGGTTCTTGATCGGATGTTCTGCACCGTGTGCGGATGGCATCTAAGACCTGCACGCGTTGTCCTGTGTAGGAAAGGGGAGGGTGGGACTAATTGGAAGAGCTCATCAGAACACTCACCATGGTACAGACGGTAAAATACAGATACAGTTTGCAGTGTCATCCGCTATAAAAACTATTTTCTTTCTTTCTTTCAAAATATTGCTGCCAACTGTGTGCGAATAAGTGTGATTCTTTACATACTTGCGTGCAATCAGGTACCTAAACCAATAATCTGTTACGGTAACCAGTGTAAATACGTGCGAACCGTGTATTCAAGCCATGTTCCCATGGTATTGGCTGCGAAACTCCGAATTCAGATGGACGAAAACTAGTTTGTGTTCTGATATGCTTTGAGCGTGTTTGTAATTGATATTGGTAATTGTGCGATTGTAATTGAGTAATGATAGGGCAACACTTTTACCTAATTTATACGTTGGTCACACTGAAAGTTTAACTGTCGAGTAATATGCGTTAAATCAATTTTTAGCTTTCTTTAATTAGCCTTTATCATGTTATGGACTGGATGCGGGAGGCGGATAGGTTTATGAGTAGTTTGTAGGAGGTAGGACACGACGGTATTTCCGTCCCAATTGAGCTGTCCGACTGGGGAAATACATCCACCCTACAGAATACCTCGGCTATAATAACCTCGTGTTGTGTTTTGTGTTCCCGGCGGGTGAGTAAGGTAGACAGAGCTCACTGAAGAGTTTGTCCTGATTTTGTGTTATTCACTGATGGCACAGGAATTATTTACAGGGTTGGCAGCACGGGTGTGACTCCCCTGGTGTGACACACGTTCATAAGTCATGGTAACCACTTTCCATCAGGTGATCCCGTGTGCTTGTCTGCCTAAGTTGTATAAAAAAGAGAGATTGATCAACGTCGAATGCTACACGTGTGCATTGATGATTATTGTCTTCAATTCTCTTAGGACTCTCGCCTGTCGGCTCGGGTCTCAATAGCGCCTTACCAGTAATCACCAACGTTACACACTTGTACCATAATATACAATTATCGTATACAGCAAATAAACAATATTGTTCAAATAAATCTTGTATAATGTAGATGAATTAAAAACATCTGAAGCATAATCTTATCCAACCAATATAGTATAACAGCTAGATATACCTGCCTCATACATTATTATGATCGTGAAATAACTCTCGCACACTATTTTGATATGTATTTGAAAGGAGTACAGACTAAAACAGCGTACACCTGAATTTCAGTTCCCGGTGCTCGAATTTGTGGTTTTCCATATCCTAGATAGTTTATTAGATTATGAACGGTTCTGGTATGCAACGATGATTAATGTATACGTGTATTGAAGCACTATGTTTCAAGCGCTTGTTAGTAATCAAATTGTATCAATATGCTCGTTGGATTCGAGGTAATTATGGATTAACCTTGGATCGCTCATAATTTATTCTAGTTATACTTGCATACCGCATTAGAACAGCAGGGTTGATATAATAATATTATACTGTAATATTCTTACAAAAAATAGTATTTTCTATAGTATCTAGTATGACTAGGTTAACCCTTCTTACTGGTCCAATTCTGAGAAGTTAGAGCGTTTTACATTATCCGATTCGATATCGGTGTCGTACGATGATAGCCGACATCCGAAAAACCGACAGGAAGTATAAGTTATGAAATATGTATATGTCTTTCACATTGTCCGGACCTATATCGAATATCGGAGTTGATATCGCTGTGATGTCCCGATATCGGATTATTGAATATGACTCGAACTGAGTACAACTTTCACACAGAGAATAAACAGCGAATGCAAGTGACTTTCGACCTTAATGACACTTTAATATATAGATATACTTATGTGAAAACAGCACATGGTGTCGGGTAGCGAATATCGGCGCCCGACATCAATATCGAATCGGATATTGTGCAAACGGTCTTCAGTCATAGCATACTATGCTTAGTTTGGATCAAGATAGCATTTTGTCATAGCATAGTCATCACTGCGTTAGTTCCAATCGGATCCGAGGCTTTCACGTCTGAGTTCGGGTTCTGCATACCATGAATGATTTGTAATATGCCCTGGCATTATTAGTGTCACCAAGCAGCTGGCTTGTACCTTTCATGCGAAACGTGGAAAGTTCCTTACTAGGTTCGTAGCTACAGAAGTTCTAATCAAAGTTTATGAATGATGTGACTTTCGCACGAAATCAAACGAAAGTCACGATAGTAGGGTCATAAATTTTATTTTTTATTTACTTATTTGTAAATGTCATAACTTCTTTTGAGGTACTAATATGAAGGTGCTAGGGTTGTGCTTGTTCTAGAAACAAATGTGGGTCGGCGATAAATTATTATTGTATTATGTTATTGTTATAACTGGTTCAACCTGTACAGAATATCTGCGATAGGAATATTTAGAGCGATCATCAACCCTTTGAACTGTAAGTATGGAATATATGAATATGTAAACTGCTCCAACTTAAGAACAGAAAACTGCTGTCAACCGCTGAACAATATCTATGCATTAAGTTATAAGAATTGGTGGGCAAGGAGTCAGCCTTGCAATTAAGTGGTCCTGAATTCGAATCCTGGCCGTTGCACTACCGACACAAACACTGCTGACTGAAGCAATTTAGGTTAACTGGTTGGGGAATACTGGCCGGGGTATTCCTGTCAGACTCACCTTCGGCAACCAACAACGCCCGATAAGCGCCGTGCGTTTTATTCAGTTCGAGTCTACTATATATGACTACTACTAGATTATATTACTACTGCTACTACAATGGAAATGTGAAAGTGAAGTTTTTTATACCACTTAGGTGGCAGACAAGCACACAGCCCACCTGATGGGAAGTGGGTACCGTGGCCTATGGATGTGTGCAATACCAGGGGCGTCACTTGTGTTGCACACGTCTCTTGAAGAAAACCATGTTGTAGACGCACGGGAAAACTGCAGCAGGGAGTTTATTACACAGCTTGAGTGTGCGTGGGATGAAATTTCTATCATACCGCACCGTGCGAATTGTCTTAGGTTGCAATGTGTGGGGATGAATTCCCTGCCTATGGCGAGCGGTGTGATGATAGAATGTTGCTTTGGGCATCATGCCAACCAAATTCATCTGAGCACAAACCGTAATATAGGCGCTAGAACACATACAGCGATTAGGTTCACCTAAAAATATTAAAACATTGTTTAAAGGAGACGCTACCGCGTAAAAGTTAACATTACCAAAATTAGGCATTTGTGCCAGGATTGCGGGGTATATTCCGGTGTTTATCTAATGCACCGTATAACAGGACTATTACTGTACAAAGTTCCTCAGTTTCAGCACGATTCTGCCGTGTTTATAGCTACGTATGAGCTTCTAATGGCTCGTACAGTCGCCTACTCCGAGCGTTGTCGTCAGTCGATCTGTCCATCATCGTACGCCCGCCCGCCCTGCCCCACCGTCCACTAAATGTGTTCGCGCCTACATTACCGTTTCCGATACTATTTCCATTTGTTGTTGTTTCCTCGATTTCAGTCAGTTACTAAACACGTGATTGAGGAAACTTTATATCTACAGGAATGTTTATTTCGTAGTAATTATATGTGGTAGGTGACAGAGATCAAAAACTAGGAAGTTTAGGCGACTTTTGATCCCCATTTAAACGTCATTCGGAGTAATATATTGACGTTTGAAGTATTTAAAAAAAGAACAAAGCATTTTACTAAACTCGGATAGATTTAAGGAGTAGATGAATTTAATAATAGGTCATACATATGAAATTGCTGTTTTTTGAAGAAATTAAAGGATCCCAATTTTCAGTACTCATTATTGCATTTTTTAGGAATATTATGATTTTTTTTTGTGTATGAATGAGACAACATTAAGCTAATACACGCTTTTAATACAATTAGGAAAAATTACAGCTGTAAAAAAGTAATATAAAACTTATCATCAAAATGGATAGCATTTAGGAAGTACTGTTAAATATAAATAAAGGGAATAGCTATTAAATTACAGGAATAAGGAACTCATGAATCTGTAAGCAAATTTCGGCAATTTCATAAGTAAAGACCTAATATTATCCAAGCATGAATGAATTAGTTCGAAATATCTTACCTTAACACACCAATTACATAAGATTGGTTCTAGAAAAATATACAGGTGTTTTTTTCTACAAGTTGAAATTCGACTTTTCTATAAACAATGATAAGTTATTGTATTTTTGAAATTTCGAGGAAGTCAGTAAACTAGGCTGCAGGGGAAGCATTAGTCTCGCTCGCGCAGTCGTTTAAAAAGTGGTCTCAATTTTTTATTAGGTTATGATGTAAGCTGAAAAAAGTATATATTCTAATAAACCTAATCTCATCTGCAAGTCGTTATACCTGCTGATTAACGGATGAGACACTGGCGGGCATTCCACTCTTAGGTTTAGGGTCTCAAACGGCATATAGTCTTTGAACGAAAGCCGAAAAAAATATATAGAGGAGGAGGAATAGGAGAGTGTTTCGCAACTTCGAAAAGGTAAGCTAAAAATGTAAGCGTTTAATACAGGTCTATTAGGTATCGCAATTTTCTTTGTCTTATTGCAATTTCCTTTATCGAGTTTCCTAACGCCATTTCCTGATCATATAAAATGATATAAAAACAAAATGTCTTTTATATTAGATTACGACGGGAAGTGCAATTTTCCGTTCATCCGAACGATATTCACGATAATAGCTGCAGTGAAATTAGGTTAGTAAGTCACCGGTGCTCTTGTATCTGTTCCTGTTTATCTAAACGGGGTTTATAAAACAATTGTCGAGGACTTTATGTGGTTTTGTATGTACACGACAGAACTGAACATAACCCTGAATCGTTAAATTTTACCCAACTTTGTGAAGTTATGTTTTGGGTAATAAATATATTTATGGTTCGTATAATTTTTTTGCTAACTCTTTATTTATAACATTCGCATGTCGGGACGTTTGGTGCTTAGAATGACGATACTCGGGAATTTAGGATAATCGTTCCGGTTTAGTCAAATCGAGATCAATCAAAACCTTTATGACCTGGAATCTAGGTCATAAAGTATTAACGATGTTACCTTTAGTCATATATTTCATGAAGTTTTGGAGAAGCTTTTTTAATAATCACCCTAAGCAAGTAATATTATGAAAGATAAAATTTGTGAGGATGTTTGGATGTTATTTAATGACGCTCAAACAGCTAAACGATCCGACTGAAATTTGGTACAGGGCTAGAACACAATTTGAATAAAATATAGGCTGCTTTTTAATCCTGGCTTCCATGGGTTACGGTAACAGGAAAGTTCACGTGGGTGGAGCTGCGGGCAACAGCTAGTAAAATATAGTTATATTTAAACGAGATTATGTCAATGCTACGATAAGGACAGTACAATCATATTGAATAAGACACTTTTTACTTTTCCACTATATTTTATTTTTCACCTGATCGGTTTCGGACCGGATGGTACAATCCTTTATGAACTGTAGGTACAACACGTCTAGAATTTTTCTATTGCGGGAAAAATGTTCACATAAAAAAAATAGAAATAATAATAAGTGTTATAAAAGAAACAAAATAATATTAACAGTAGCCTACCTACTAGAAATCTTCTGTTTGAATACTAAGATCTAATCGTGCAAACACAACTGAATCATGATTATATGATAATAAGTAGGTAAATAACGATATATGCCATGGTAAAACCTGGGATCGAACCCGAGACCTCGTCTCAGCAGTCCATTACCCACAGGCTACCGCGGTTGTTTCAAGGTTCAAGTATTGACAATATCGTATTATGCTGTTTTAGTAATAAAACATTCAGACGTGCGCACACACATATATAAATCACGAATTTATCCTTTTCGAGATTCGTACATCGGTACATGATGATTCCCATTTCTAAATTAAGGATTTCATGACTTGTTAAGCAGTTAAAGTTGTTGTTCCAAGCTTTCAACGAGGCGAAGGGCTTTAAAACACTTCTTGATTAATGTTTCAGCCGTTGTGTCATGCGCATGGAGTTTCTTATCGTTGTGACACAGCGCGGCGCTCAGTAAGTTATTGGTATTCTGTCTTTATTTATTTGTCAGTTGTACATGTTTGGTTGAGATGTATAAGCTCTTTGTATTAAGAAATTTATTGTAAAATTAAAATGGCTAGATATCCATCAAGGGCATAGGAATGTAAGATCTACGCCGTTGTACCTGTAAAGGCTGAAAGTTGTGTGTGAGTACATCATAGGTACGAATATTTGGCTAGTTGTCTGGCAGGAGGTTGTAATTATACCTAGATGTAATTCATCCATAGTAGCCGGTAATAGCCTATAAACAACTATTGAAATTCAGTTATTTATTTGCCTTGCCTTCTATTCCATCCAATTTCACAAAATAACTGATTTCAGTGCTTGGTTAAGTGTTCAACTTTGTAAATTATTTTATTGACTTAGGTAATTGCTTAAATCACGCTTGCTCTAAGAAGCGCAGTGAAGACCGCGAAGCGGAAAAATACAACTGTTGATAATTTGTACCTGAGCACTTAAAGTACCGATAACTGTACACGTCCAATACTATCCAGCCTTATAATGTAAGAAGTGGCGAAAGAAATAAGATGCGTGTGGGACGCTGCACAGAATACAAGGTGCTGTATTTGCTTACTGTATTTCAGTCTGCTAGCTCATTATTATATAGTAAGGACTGTGATAACGAACTAACGATTGTTGAGGTCATTATGTATGTACTTAATGACCTCAACAAAGTATCAATTTATTTTAATCATCTAGTGCAAGTTTTCTTTGGTTCTTTTTTAGTACCTTATTCGAAAAGGAGAGAGTAATAGCAGATATATTTGGTTTTCTACTGGTAGGTACCATCCGTAGATATAGGTACATTAAGCACGACATCAGTCATTGTATTATAAGTATTGACGATTATTGCGTTTCGCGGATTTGAAACACTTATATTTGGATATTTTGGGCTTCCCCAAGACACTCGGCCGCAACCACACCAGTAAGTCAGAATTCATGCCGATTGGCAGACGAGGTTCCAGTACAGGTCTTCGTCTGAGCTCCTAGACGGCAATCGTGCCTATAAAAGCTGTAGCAGAGAAGGGCGTTGAGGCTGGTTGACTATCCCATACTCAGAGACTATGTGAAACCTCTCAGCCATAGGAGGGACTTTGCCTCGCCTTGTGCTCAGATGAATTGGTTGACATAATGCTCACAGCTACATTCTACCATCCCACCGCTCGCCATAGGTTGGAAGTTCATCATCACACATTGCGACCGGAAACGGTGCGCATTGAGCGTTATGAAAGGAACTTCATCCTGCGCAGACTCAAGCTATGGTTTTCTCAAGCGACTATGGGGTTCTTCAAGAAGGTTATTAGAAGGTTTCTTCAGGGTCGGCAGCACGGGGGTAACGACCCTTGTGTTGCATACGTACATAGGCCACGGTTATAATTTCCAGTGATATAAAAAACGAGGAATAAGCGAATACCGTACTCCAAAGTGGCAGCTTCAGATGCAAGTAGGGACAAAGCTAATATGATGGTGATGGATTGTCTAGTTTCAATAAAAGTATGTCAGAATGACATAGATTCAGAAAAATATCAACGAAATTTAAATCCCTTGCATACCTATTCCCAATTCCATCCCCGTAGGGTAGTATGCATAACAGTAAGTTTAGCATAATCCCGCTATTTGTCGGCCAGTCTTGTGCCGAGATAGCGCCCCTCATATTTCCTAGATTATCCCGTCGCACTCGCGATGTGAGACGTCAATTCACTTAAAACGTATATTTCTATTTTATTAAAACATTTGCAGTTATAAAGGTTTACGGTAGATATCTAAATTTCAACCGCGGTAGCCTAGTGGCATGGGTAATGAACTGCTGAGACGAGGTCTCGGGTTCGATCCCAGGTTTTACCATGGTACACACCAATGACTTTTCGATGCTTTTCGAAGTTATGTGTGTATTTATCGTAGGTTTATAAGTGCCCAGTTAATGGCAATAGGCTCGCCACGTATTACATTGGGACCTAAATATAAACTGGCGAAATGTGGGTACTAGCACCTCTGCGTACCCATTCGGGGATATAGGCGTGAGTTTATGTTAAGTTATCAAAATTTTCGAATAAAATGTTCTTCAGCATATCAGTGAACAACTATCTTTTTCTATATCAAAATATCATATTTATGATATTTGTGAGCGAACTCCTCCGTAACAGCTCAACTGATATTAATGTTTTTTTTTGGATATTCAGCACATATGAGAATATGTTATGAAGTATTTTACACTCACTATGAGCACTAAAACCTAAGGTAAATTGTTATGCTAAATAACAGCTATACTATTTTTGTCTTGCATTCAGTCATCATGTTCCATCTAGTGTTCATTTTTAAGTTATCTTCCGAACAATCCTGAAAAAATTCAATAAACCAAACCATTTAGGAGTGTATACCTAAGTGAAGACTCCTACAGAAATGTTAATTTTGTTGTCTGTTGTTTTTTAGTTCTTAAAATACCTATTCATTCCCTAAAATACTCATCTGTTTAGGGATATATATTAAAAAATATATAGCGCAGCGTGAGCATAATTTGTTACATGTTTTATTTCTTTTCTAAAAAGAATAGCTCTTGGACGTTTGTTTATCCTATACCATTAGAAACAGAATTCCATGGGAACCATCAATATGTCCCTGCGCTTTTTATTGCTCAATAAAATAAATACAATACATTCGAGTTTGTTTACTCCTAAAACACATTACGTAGCAGATTCCACACAACACATAAATCCTCACAGTTCCGTCCATCCCCCCTCTAATCGGATGGACGGACGGAACCATATCCGTTTTGACACTGTAGTAATTGTCGTGAGAGATTTTGGTTACAAAACTATGATGTTTTTATGTATCTGTCTCATCCACAACTGTACAGTATTAGAAGGAAGGAATGAGAAGAACGTATGTTTGTGAACGGATTTTTTTATTGAAGGACTCGTTTATTTGTCGGGAAGTGGGTCAATGTTAGCCATTCTAATTCGGGATTCATGAATGTTTGGATACGATATGTAAACTTTAACTATGATTATATTTAAAAGTACATTGATGTCATCTTATAAATAGATTTCTATTTTATAGAGAACGTGGATGGCCAAATCTTACACTCTCATAGTGTATATAACATATAAATATATATAAATGAAAAGTGTTCAAGGGAGTCTAAGATCCGATTTTGATGAAAACTAAATCTGCCTAAGCAGCAATCGCCATATTGCATATGTCAAACATAAAAATAAAATTATTACGATTAAAAAGCGATAAAATATATGATATGAAAGTAATTTGGTTACTAATTTTAACAAAAAAAAATCTTGACAATTTATGAACCCGATTATGATGATGATTTAAGGACGAAAACAAAAATGTTTTAAAACATGGATAAGAAATAACGAGTCCATAATAATAGCGCTTCATGTCATCCGATAACTATATTATATTCAACGACAGATAAGATGATTAACGATGATTTACAACATAAGTAGCATTCGATGTTCCATCGGTCATTTTAACTTTTATAACCGTTTACCGTCTCTAATCGCATTGTGCCCATTGTAAACGGTCACGCACACATAACGTTCTTTTTTCAAAATGCTTATTTCTTCTTTTTTTCTTTTTTTTAAATATTTATAGCAAAGGTATCATAATGTATACAAATGCAATAACAAAGAATATAAAAATTTAGGTTCAATGACTATGACATCTGAATTTGGGTGTTTGTACGTTGTAAAGTCACCGTGATTCTAAAGAATAAGGTGTTGGAACAGTAAATACTTTGTAGGTATATTATGCATTTAGGTATATTCATCAGCGTCATAGCGGTAGGCTCGGTCGTTTTTAAAGTACGTACTTTGTAGCGCGGGTTTCGCTTTTGCATTTTTATGTATTTTGTATAAACCTTACCTATTATATAGAAATTTAAACCTCATTATATAGCTCTAGAGAGTTTTATAGCTCGTTATAATACTCCATATTACTACTGAAAATTTCCAATCAGATAAACGCACTTACACTTTGCCCTATTTGAGAATCGAGTTCAGTTTCTCACCGTTATATATCACTATCACCTATAAAGGGTTATAATTAGTATATAAGTTAAAAATAATCTAATTTATAGGAAGTAGGACAATATGCTCGCCAAGTATTACATTCCGCCCAATTGAGCAATCCGACTGGGGAAGTACCTCCGCCCTACAGAATACCGCGGTTATAATAACTTCGTGTTATGTTCCCAGCGGTGAGTAGGGTAGCCAGAGCTCACTAGAGAATTTGTGCTGTCAGTGGGATGACTAAAGGCTTGTCCTGCTTTGTCCTCTGCACTGACGGCACAGAGACTCTGTGCTTACAGGGTCGGCACCGCGAGTGTGACTTATCTGGTGTTACACACGTCTATAAGCCACGGTAACCACTTTCCATAAGGTGGGCCGTGTGCTTGTCTGCCACCTAAGCGGTATAAAAAAAGGACTGTTAAGAACGAAGGAATAAAAACTATGTAGTATTCTTTGCCCTAGTGGGCTGGTCTCATTGCTTTGTAAATACTAAGTGTAAAAAGTATCTACTTGAAACCATAATTCATAGTTATCTATGATCAACAATACGATCTTGGCTCTAACACTCCCGCATTGTACTCAATTTAAAAAATAAAATAATGTTATGACGTGTCAATAAATACTTAACATCAATTACATGCCTCAAAGCAATTACTTATGGACGTTTTAATTGTGTTATTGCTAGGGTTGTCGACATAAAATTTTGGAAAATTAAGTCAAATTTTTAGAAGATTCACTTTTGTAGTACAGAGAATATGCACTGCCATACAAAGTAGCAAATAAGAAAATCCCTTAGTAATATTATCTGTAATAATTATTTTATTTTCAAGATCTTATCTTATCTAATTCATATTGTTGAATGAATGCTAACTATTCAAATCGATTAACCTACTAATCGGTTCGGTGGTTTGAGCATTCCCCCTGTAAGGGAAAGATTGTGGGTTCGATAATTCACATTGGATCAGTAAATGCAAAAGAGTTAGTGGTAAATAGAATTTCGATCTTAATTGTTTGCCCACAAATTTAGAAAAAGCATGAGCCTAGATTAAATCTTTCAATTGGATAATATAGTGTAACTTATTTTATGTTATCTAATTTAAAGTTCACGTCGTTTATGTCTACTGTATTTTTATAAAATAAATAATTTACTTTGTTTCGAAATTTTTTATAATATTAGTTTACTTTTCACACAAAACAATCGAGTCGAGTTTTACGACTTTTTCATTTCACCCTTTTCTTTGTTAAGTGTCAACCCTACCATTGCGGGTAACTATTTCACACATCCGCGTGATGTGAAACGCCACCTTTTTATGTCGTTACGTATTTTATCATGAGTTATTTATTAATTACGAGCGAATAGCGTTTATGTTTAATTAACACGTAAACGGAAATAGTCGCATTGGGAAGTGAAATTTGTTCTATGAGGACGGTATTAATTTAATAATAATATGCTTTCTGTAGGGGTTAGTTTTGTATTAATTTAATAATGATATAGTTTCTGTAAGGGTTGGTTTTATATTTACGTAATTCGTGGGAACACGGTTTTATGATTCTTATCATTGATTTCAATATTACCTATGTATTTCTAAAGCAAACACCCTAAGGTAGACTGTCAGATTTGGCATTGAGTCCGCCTTTGTACAATAGACTGTGCAGAAAGTATAAATAAAAATTCAAAAAGTGCCAATATCGATTTAAGGACATAAATATTCTGTCTGGTAAAAATTAAAATAATCTGACAATAAAATTGGTGCCTACGTTTTAATTAATAAAATTGTGATATAGTATGAGAATCCTTTCTTTTGTATTACGATTTCTTCTGTATTAGTTTTACAAAGAGGAAAGATTCGTTTGTAATCGATAAATTCTGAAATTTATAAATTTTAATAATTTTACAACATTCTACACAACGCTATCTAGACCCGTACTAGGCATAGCTTGACTAGCTTGTGTAATGGAATCTAGAATGCAGAGATACATATTTAGATATTTATTTGATGAAAATACATACATATTATACATAAAAAACACCAAGACCAATGCAAATACACATATTCATGGATACAAATATTGGCACTGAGCGGGAATAGAACCCACACCCTCTGCGTAGCAGTTAAACGATCTACCGCTACGCCACGGAGGTCTTTCATTATATTTCACTATTAAAAAGATATTTTGTTTAGAAGTAACGTTGGCTACTTTTTATGCTCTTAATTACACGGACTCCAGTGCTTGCGTGAGGATACATGGGTCATACACTGAATGATTTCGCATCCAAAAGGGGGTAAGTCCGGGATGTGTAGCGCCACCATGGCTGTATAACTTATTCATGGACAGTTGTTTGCAAGATTTGAAAGATAAAGAATGTGGTTTAAGAATGAATGAATTACTCGTCAAATGTCCCCTCTATGCTGATGATCAGGTTTTACTTAAGTCATCGGCAGATGAGTTGCAAGAGATGGTAACAACTATGTATGGAGCTTTGGAGAGGAAAGGAATGAAAGTGAATGTTAGTAAGATAAAAAATATGGTTTTTGAAAGAGATGAATGCGTGACAGAGTGAAGGATTTGTATAGATGGAGAAAGAGTGGAACAAGTGAATGAGTTCGTTCATTTGGGAACATTGTTTACGAGAGATGGAAACCATGAAGATGTTGAAAGGAGAGTGATAGCTGGAAATAGAGTGAATGGGGCACTACACAACTTTATGAGCAGCCGGAAAGTGTCCGAAAAGGCACGACTGGCTGTACATGGCGGAGTATTGGTGCTGACTCTTATGTATGGTAGCGAAAGTTGGGTGTGGCAGAAAAAGCATCAGAGTAGAGTGAACGCAGTAGAAATGCGTGCGTTGCGAAGTACCTTGAGAGAGAGTGAGAAAAAGCGTAATAAGAGAGCGATGTGGAGTGATAGAAGATGTAGTGATGAGAATTGAGAGAGGAATGTTAAGATGGTTCGGTTATGTTGAGATAATGAATGAAAGAAGACTAACGAAACAGGTGTATGAGGCGAGTGTGGATGGTACCGTCGGATGGGGAAGACCTAGGTGCACATAGCTGGACCAAATCGAGGAACTTTTAGAAAAGGGGCAGGTCAGAAATACCGTAAACTGACGAACATGAAGAATGTAACGAGAGAGAATGAAGCGAGAGTAGTATGTCAGGATCGTAGCAAATGGAGAGAACCCTGTTCCTGCCTACCCCTATGGGAAACAGGCGTGATTTTATGTATGTTACACGGATGACGGGAGTACGAGCATATAGAAGTGAAACAGCGAAAAGATTACCGTATTAGATAAATATAATATCAGGATAAATATCATATACAGACAGAAATAAAAAAAACTAACTCTCTAGGTATACACATTGTATAATATAGTTACTTATACCTAGACAAGATGTGTTCTTACGTCATACTAGAAAATATATATATATATATATAGCCTATAGTTATTACACATACATTACAGTTAAAATATCAGTGATAAAATCATTATAATTCTTGAGAATCTCGTCTTATAACATTTCTGCGAATTCACAACGGGTTTGATAATCAGAATAGCTATACATTTTTACGAGGTATGAGCAGAGATTTATTGTTATTACGTTGTTAATACCTTTCCTCTAAAAATCTCTCTTCGTCGTATTCTTATCTCCACGGGACTCAAAAAGTGTTAATAAAAAATTGTACTTTTATAGTTCTGTAGCGTAATGGTATAAATTGTGATTGATGTGTGTGTAATTCACAGGTTCGATTTTCAGGTACGGAAAACTGTTATTGGAGTTTTCTTTTAGATACTAGTGTTAATAATAAGCAGAAATCTAGGAAATCCTGTATTTGTCCAACATTGTTGTACTTTATCCCATACGCTGATGATGATGAACACACAGCATATAATAAAATTGGATTAAACTGAACCCTCATTAAAATATTTTTTTGGCTGTCTTAAATAAAATATATGTATACCATTTTATAACGACTGCGCCGTCAACCCGTTAATATTTTATAATGTATTTAAAATTCTCTATCATCTGTCATTTAAATCGTTTTATTATGAAAACACATCTAAATCATAGACAACTAGAAGTATTCAGCCAAAATAGTCGCACAGGCAATAAATAACAAAATTTAAAACATCTGTAACAAACACGGACCTGTTAAATGGGTCGTATGTGAGCTTAAAAGATTTCCTGGCTCATAAAAGCTCTTAATTTTAGTTCTGCCAGAACCAAACGGCTCGCATTCGCACTTTATAGACATTTTAATCCCGTACTTGAAATATGTTCGGGGGCGTTCGGGGGAGATCGCCAAAACTCGGGGGATGTCATCCAATTCAGTGACAAGCATCTAGTTGTTGAAGATTAACGAATATCTTTGACTTTTTTTAGGGTAGAACTACAATTGTGAATGTATAGAGATGTTTGTGCAGTTATTTTAATAGGAAGCTGTTATCTAACTGTTTCTGATGCAAAATTACAGCTGGCATTAAACGGCAGGATGAGAAGGTATTTATGGCTAAGGAGCCATTGGGTAGTTAAAGCATCAAAGCATGAAGGCATCGCACTAAGATATAGCACCTACAGCCGGGAATTTTAGCTACCCAGGTAAGTAGGTTTGAAACTCTCTTTCTGGTTTTAAATTTACCTCTGCTACCTTTTCGGCGCAATGCATACGTACTGGTGTGAATAGGTATATAAAATTGTTGCAAGCCAAGATTGCAACTATGCTGTTTGAATACTATTTGAATTCAATTGATGAGTTGAGTTCTTTCGAGTGTACTCTTATAGACATCAGCTCTGTCTGGAATCTAGTCTATGTCAAAACTTGAGACACTTGATATGTTTAGAAGTGTCTAAAGTATTGTATAATGTATATATACTGTCGTAACTAGTAAATAAGTAGAAAACGATAAGATAGATAAGAACGCTCCGGAACGGTAGTTACCAGTTACCTCTATGAGACTGTTTTCAATTTCCTTTATCAGAATTTTGGCCTCCTCACTCTAACTCCCCAAGGTCTACACCGCTATCTGCACAAATTTCGGAAATTTCTTATTACACTATTTTTACAATAAAATACTAGCAAATAAAATATGGCAATAATACTACTCCAATAAGAAAGTAATAACTTACATTAATCAATTATTAAATTCTTTCATCGTTCTATTGAATTTTTCAAATTCATTGAGACTGGAGATATTTTTGTCACACCAAAATGATATCAGACTCACTTCACGTTTCGCTCTGTACAAAAACAATATAGCTACGTGTCAAGTCCCCGTAGGGCAGGGTTACGAAAATTAGACCCCGGGGAGTGAACTGCATCCGACCTGCATATGCGCCTTGTGCGGATGTGTCATGCGAAAAGGGAACAAAAGGAAGTATCCACTCAAAGGAACAGGAACGAAACAATGTAAAATGAGAGATACTCACTTGATAAAAAGTGTAATTCACAAATTTGGCTATCTTTAAGTAATTACATTTTATAGACTGAATCAAGACACAAACATCTGTTCTGTTTCAGTCAGTTTGCCATGTTTACTTAGAGTTATTGCTTTAATTTTTGCAATTGAATTAAGAGTTTGGATTTTAGGGATTTCTGTTTCTTTTTTACATATTTGTTACACAGGTTTGAGCTTAATGATAAAGTAAGCTTATCGATTGATGCCATAAAAGAACAGAATTATTATTGTTACGGATTTTAGCCGGTTCGAATGTCAAGCGTGACAATTTGAGCGAGTTTCCGAATGAATGCAGATTTATTTTTTTAATAGGTAATGAATTATCTCCTTGACTACAATTTTCTACCTCTAGTATCTATTTAGAGTACTTTCCCTTCAGGTGACGTTAATAAATCTCACCCTGTATACTGAAATGAGAACGTCCATCTTGAAAAAATGGGGCTAAATATAATCCTTTACAAAAATAAAAACATAAGTTACACTAAAATTAAAACTGCAAATCATGTTCCATTCTTGTTGAACAACATCCTGACGCTGGCAGCGCATTCGCAATGAAGTTATCAAGAAATACAGGGGCCAGCACAGCGGGGGCCGTACCTTTTGCACTGCACTGTACAAAAAACCTCACCACGCGACAGTACAGAAATTGCGTTACTTTTGTTGAAGGGGAGTTCGCCAAATAGTGGGTAGTGAATAATGCAGCTCTCATTCATACAGTTAACAGTTGAAAGTTTAAACACCCTCTATTGAGTGAACAATCGGTGGCAAGACGAATGATAAATGTGTACAGTTACGGGTTATGCTGGTGAATGTTATAGATGATTGTCCTTTATCGACTTGTGACGTATTCACGAGTTCTATTCTGTAGGATAACAGTTCTTTATTCATAATCAGTAAGTTTCTTTTGAAATACAATAATACATAAATTGTATGAGATTATAGTATGTTAAATGATCTTACATGTTGAAATGCCCGTTTTTTTTAAGTGGTTACCATACGTTAAAAGTCAGGCGGCTTAGTACTTACGGTGTATAGCGCCCCATCAAGATTTTCGGGAACTATTTAGTATCTAAGGATATTTACCATGTTGTATTGTTTTGAGTTGCCGATATTTCGCGCTGTTGCAAGCAGCATGACCACGGAGAAAATGAAGTATTGGTGGTGAACAGTTTAAAAGTTTATAAGAGTAAATATATCGATCTACCCTCTTTCGAGTTCTTTTACTACGTATATCAGCACTACCACTGGTTTCACTCTCACGTTCACGACACACGATGTTAACTGTATCTACTCGTGATTTTATTTTGGCTTGTTCCCGATTGTTTTTGCAAAGACAGACCACTAGATGCCAGACGTTCGTTGAAACCAATCCTCACGATTGAAATATTTATACTTTTTTGATTTCAATCGCTCCTAACCAGTCTTGGCATATAGTGGCGTTCTGTCGAGAGCATCTGAGGGTTATGTAACTCGATTACTTTGATACTTATGTGAGTGACCATTTTAGTTTAAATACCTTTTACCTGTAAGCTGATACATACTGCTGATCTACTGAGGAAGCTCCGATGAAAACCAACCAAACCAAACTATGAAAACGGGCGTATCACCGCCTACCGTGTCAAATAACCATTTAATTGTTTAATACATTCTAATACACTATAGCATAACTATATGTTTTATGATATTAGGTAAAGTTTAAGTTAATGCTATTCCAAATACTTCAGATGTGTACTATCGGTAAGAAAAATAGTCAAGTTAACAGAAACTTGTATTTCTTACGTCAGCTATTTTTATTTTATAACACGGCCATATATACGTGTCTCAACAAAAACTATTATTCCCAAGACTCGTTCATAAAACTTTCAAGAACATAAGGATGGAGCTCATTCGTATTCCAGCGGAGCCTTCATACTTATAACTTTCAACTGGAGTCCGGTATCCTTAGAGCATATTGTTATCTTAATTTCCATAAGATGGTTTATAAAAAAAAAACAAAGTCCCTGGCTTTGATATCTTAGTAAGTACATAGTTTAAAAAAAATACTGATAAATAAGTTGATTAAAAAACGAAAGGAAAAAGAGGAATTCTAAATTCGAAACGTTATACTTATTATTACAAACTTAATACCGTTATAAAAAATTATGGAAAAGACTTTAGCAGGTAAAAAATGTTATTTGAAATAGGTTGTAATTTTATTGGTGAAATGTGGGTGTTAATTTCCCTCTGCCTAATCCTCCGGGGAAAAGGCGTGATTATTATGTATGTATGTATAATTTTACAAAAATAATAGGTATAGTTAAAAATTGCAAAATGCAGTTAATCGTATCTTTTATAATTAAGATACGATTAACTGCATTTTGCAATTTTTATTCTTGAAGGCACCATTGACCAGGTCCCAGAGACCACCTATGAAGGTTGGACCTGGTTCCTTAATAGCATAGGCAGACGTGAAGACACGAAACGTGACGAAATATTGCGTGATGATAGCTGGTTCCAGTCCGACGTATCCACCTTACCATTCACGAATCATTTACTTGCCGCATTGTGGCTTTATTTTTTCAAATCAAAAGTTATGTCTCCAATTACTACTCTCACACACGATATCTATCAAGCCAAGTACTTTCCAACTACCCACACATTCTTGAAGAAGAACGATTTCCAATTGTCCATAGAGTACAAAGAAAAGTTAGTAAGTATGAACAAAGACCCAGAGTGGAAGGCGATGGACCGCGGCATTTACACTCGGTTTTAATCAATGAAGTTCTGAACCGATAGGACGAACCACAAAGGAAATTATTGAGTCGGGAAATGGTAGAGACCGAATGAGATTGTGGCACAAGTCACAACTTACAAGGAGGGTAATGGAACGCCTACTTGTTTTGTTTTGTAATGTTACTATGTGTATAAAAACTAAGTTACTAAAGGTTCGTGTATGTTATTATAGGTTAAATTTGACAAAAAAGGCTTATAACACGATTGCTACCGATGGCTTATTACCGATACGAAAAAACAATATACATTAAAAATTAAAAAAAACCCCGGTTACAACAAAATTCTCCAAACAAACAAAAACTCCCTGGTGTTGCATACGTCCATAGGCCACGGTAACCGCTTCCCATCAGGTGGGCCGTGTGCTTGTCTGCCAACTAAGTGGTATAAAAAAAAACAGTTGAAAATAAATTTTGTTGGTTAACCCTTTAACTTTGATATACCTAGTAATATTTTATTCAAGCGTTGTCATATCGATTTTATTTAGTTTCCCTTGGTTGTTGGTGCGTCACATTTACTAATAGAAATTAATCTTTCTCGTTGACTGATTGATCTTATATTTTGTACACACCTTTAGTTCAAAGTTATGTGTGTATTATCGCAGGTTTTTAAGTGCCCGGTTAATGGCAATAGGCTCGCCATCTATTACATTGGGACCTAAACATAAACTGGCGTATAGCACCTCTGCCTACCTAATGTCAATGCAATTTAAGTCAATAAAATCGTTTCACTATATTTTTACTTGTTAAAAACTAAAATAGTAGACTAATGAACATTTTGGTAAAACAATGTGTTCTATTTTAGAAAGTTTGTACAATAATAATTAAACAAAAACAACTAGCCCATCGCAGTGTACTGCTAGACTAGGCCTCTCCCAATGTTGGGAGGTTTTGGCCTACTGTTTCCACGCTGGCCGTCTGGGTTGGTACAGGGTTTTATTTCAAGTTTTTCTTCTCTCGCTCTCTGTGTATTTTTCTGTTGGTAGCCTTTTACGACACCTTACGGATGAAATGGGGTAGTGGACAATATTAATTACATGTTTATGTTTGAATATTGTATTCAAAATGGACATAAAAACGGCCAAAAATAGATACTGTAACGTGCCGTTACAGTATCTATGGGTTGTGTGGGTTATAGTCGTCTTGTTTATCTTTTGTTCCAACAAATATTCAAATATTTTGGGGTAAAATGTCAACGTTACGAAAACAAATTCTGTTATCAAAATGGATGGAATTTCATGCTATGCTCATGTCATCCTATATCAGTGACATGAGCAAATAATTCGACATCCGTTCCCCGATTCGGGGGGCTTATCGGCTCAATAGAACCAGGTAAAGACCTAGTTCAATACAAATGGTCTTTTTATCGGAAATGCACTGTAGGGTCCTATGTATGATACGTACATCCATTTTGTTTTTTTTTATTTATTCCAGGCAGAATAGAATTTGGGCCACCCCATCTCTTCCCATGCGGTGTCGTACAAGGCGACTAAGGGATAGGGCTGATTAAAATCAGACAGATATATACAGAGACTTGTGTCTGTGCCTGACTCATATCGATTTTATTTAGTTTCCCTTGGTTGTTGGTGCGTCACATTTACTAATAGAAATTAATCTTTCTCGTTGACTGATTGATCTTATATTTTGTACACACCTTTAGTTCAAAGTTATGTGTGTATTATCGCAGGTTTTTAAGTGCCCGGTTAATGGCAATAGGCTCGCCATCTATTACATTGGGACCTAAACATAAACTGGCGTATAGCACCTCTGCCTACCTAATGTCAATGCAATTTAAGTCAATAAAATCGTTTCACTATATTTTTTACTTGTTAAAAACTAAAATAGTAGACTAATGAACATTTTGGTAAAACAATGTGTTCTATTTTAGAAAGTTTGTACAATAATAATTAAACAAAAACAACTAGCCCATCGCAGTGTACTGCTAGACTAGGCCTCTCCCAATGTTGGGAGGTTTTGGCCTACTGTTTCCACGCTGGCCGTCTGGGTTGGTACAGGGTTTTATTTCAAGTTTTTCTTCTCTCGCTCTCTGTGTATTTTTCTGTTGGTAGCCTTTTACGACACCTTACGGATGAAATGGGGTAGTGGACAATATTAATTACATGTTTATGTTTGAATATTGTATTCAAAATGGACATAAAAACGGCCAAAAATAGATACTGTAACGTGCCGTTACAGTATCTATGGGTTGTGTGGGTTATAGTCGTCTTGTTTATCTTTTGTTCCAACAAATATTCAAATATTTTGGGGTAAAATGTCAACGTTACGAAAACAAATTCTGTTATCAAAATGGATGGAATTTCATGCTATGCTCATGTCATCCTATATCAGTGACATGAGCAAATAATTCGACATCCGTTCCCCGATTCGGGGGGCTTATCGGCTCAATAGAACCAGGTAAAGACCTAGTTCAATACAAATGGTCTTTTTATCGGAAATGCACTGTAGGGAGGACCCTGAGAATACATAGGAATGTATGATACGTACATCCATTTTGTTTTTTTTTATTTATTCCAGGCAGAATAGAATTTGGGCCACCCCATCTCTTCCCATGCGGTGTCGTACAAGGCGACTAAGGGATAGGGCTGATTAAAATCAGACAGATATATACAGAGACTTGTGTCTGTGCCTGACTCAGATCAGGCACAGACACAAGTCTCGTATCAACAATAGTGCCCGAAAGACGGCAATAGGCTCACCCCCTATTACGTGGGACCGAAAACAATGTTTGGTGAAATATGGATGTTAATTCACCTCTGCCTAACCGTTAGGAGATAAAGGCGTGATTAAATGTATGTATGTATGTATGTATTTATTTCTTAAGAAACAAACAGTCATTTACAATTACATTAGAATAGACGGCACTTTTCAAATATAGATTTACAGTTGCCTACATTTTTTTAAACACATCATTTAGTACCTAAACTTAAGCATATAAAAATTATGATTATCTACTAAACCAAGTACCATTAAAATAAATATTACTATACACAATAATAATAATAAAGATTTCTGAATCAAACTAAATAAATGTGTAAGCAAGTATCTTTTGCGGGTTATGAAGACTATTTGTTGTTTCCAGTTATTTTTTTTTAATCTAGGACACGCCAACTTGACTTCACCTCGCCTGATGGTAAGCTAAAGGCAAAGTCTCAGGAAAGAGGGTCACCATTACATACACTAAGTAATGTTACAATGGTGGCACTCAGCTTGGCGGTCTCATCAGATGCTTTTTTCTAGTCTTCTAGTTCATCTAGATATACAGGGTGTATTTTTGAAACGGGGCAGTAAGGGCAAGTACCTTAACCGTTGCAGTTACAGCAAAACGTTCTTAAAAGACCTTCCCTAACTTTTTGGAACATTTTGAACTGCATTCACAGATTTTGTAAAAAACTTACAGTTAGCAAAAAAATGCAAAGAGTTCAAATTTTTTTTTATGCCAATCGATTCTATTTCATGTGGGGATCAAAAAACTCTATGGGACCATTTTAGCTTTCAGTACTAGAAAAGACAGAAATCGCCAAAAACGTTTCCCATACATTTCATACGGAAATATGATAAATCAACTGGAAACTCATAGGTCAGGTAAAATTTTGAACTTTTTTAAATAAAAAAAATCATTTAAACATTTAAGAAATTGGTTTATGAAATAAATTGCTCAAAATGATTTCCATTTTCACGAATACATAAGTCTATCCTTTTTTGCACTGAACGAATGGCGGTTAATAATGTTCTGGGATGAATATTACGTAAAATGGTCATTAATGCATCCTTGAGTTCTTGAACACTGGCGTACGTCGTCTTATACACCTCGTTTTTCACGAAGCCCCATAAAAAAAAATCAAGTGGTGTTAGATCGGGGCTACGAGGTGGCCACTGTGTTGGACCATGTGTACCTATCCACTGTGTACCGAATAGGCGGCTCAAATTGGAACGTGAATGGTGACTGTTATGTGGCGGAGCACCATCTTGTTGAAAATGAACTTTTCGCAATTCCGACAGGGGCCATTCGTCCATCTCGTTTTCAAGATGGTGTAAAATGACTTCATTATACATGGCAGAATTCAGTTTCCCTTCATAAAATTCCACTATTATGGCTCGATTGGACATTATACCACACCAACAGTTGAATGAGAAGCGAACCTGATTATGACTTGCCGTAACTCTTAGTGGATTTTCTTTGGACCAATAGTGGTGATTTTTTCTGTTGTACATACCGTTATTGGAAAAATTCGTTTCGTCTGACCACAGTTAAAAATTCATGATCTCTGCTTATTTTTCCTCTTAGCCATCTGCAAAAAGTAAGCCTTCGAACATCATCACCCGGATGTAACACTTGAACTATGCGCCCATATCGATAGCACTTGTAGCCGTATTTCTTCCATATCTTTATCACAAGGGAGTGGGATACACCTACTTCAAGGGCGACTTGCCTGGACGATACCTCTGGATATGCTTCGACATAAGTCAGAACCGCAATCTCCGTGTCCATGTCCACACGAGGCTGCCGCTTTCTTTTGAAAGAACCCTGCAATTCCAGGTTTTTCAAAAGATTTGTAATAACCTTTCTTGTTGGCACATGCCGCAACGGATACTTATTGCGGTACCACACTAATGCAGCTCCCGCATTTCGATTATTGACAAAATACGCTTCTAATAAGTCAATTTTTTCACGATTAGAAGACATTTTAGCGAAAATCCTTAATTAATAACTCATACGAAGTTTCTCAGCTGAAACTAAGTATAACACACAGATTTTCGAATCAAATTCGAAATTTGAGGGTAAAAATTCTTTTTATTTACTTTACAGTCAATTCTACCCACTTCCTGGCCATAACAAAAAGTTAGACCATCGTAGAAATTTGTTTCTGTTGCCGAAATGTATGGGAAACATAAAAAAAAATTTTTGGACATTTTGCATTTTTTTTGCCAACTGTAAGTTTTTACAAAATCTGTGAATGCAGTTCAAAATATGTCAAAAAGTTAGGGAAGGTCTTCTAAGAACGTTTTGCTGTAACTGCAACGGTTAAGGTACTTGCCCTTACTGCCCTGTTTCAAAAATACACCCTGTATGTTATGATTTAGTATCATCAAAACAGCCTCACGAAAACTCGGAGTCCTGAACAGAGTGAGACGATTTTTCACGCCGGAGCAGGGGTGTCTTCTATACAAGACACAAATTCGCTCCTGTGTGGAATACTGCTCGCATCTCTGGGATGGATCAGCAAAGTACTTACTAGATGCTCTCGACAGGTTGCAGCGACGTGCGGTCCGCATCATTGGGAATCCTGAGATCACGAACACCCTAGAACCTTTACAGCTGCGTAGAGATGTTGCGTCCATGGCTGTATTTTACCGTCTGTACCATGGGGAGTGTTCTGATGAGTTCTTCCAATTTGTCCCACCCTCCCCTTTTCTACACAGGACAACACGTGCAGGTCTTAGATGTCATCCGCACACGGTGCGAAACATCCGATCAAGAACCAAGCGGTTCGGAGACTCTTTCCTCTGTCGCACCATTAAGGCCTGGAATTCATTACCAGCTCACGTGTTTCCATCTTCCTACAGTCCCGGGTCTTTTAAACGGGGCGTGAAAAAGCATATGATGAGGCCGTCAAGCTGAGTGTCACCATTGTCACACGGTCTCTTTTCTGGGACTTTGCCTTCAGCTTACCGTCAGGCAAGGCGAAGTCAAATTGACGTGACCTATATTTAAAAAAAAAAATGTGCCAAATCCATCCAGCTGTCTGGTATCTGGTATATCAAGTAAACTTAATTTGCTTAAAATGTTAATGGTTTTAATTCGATAGAACAGAGAGTATTTTACTCTACAAAAATATTCTACTACATCTGAGTTTAGTTGAAGCGCTTGAGCCAGACGCTGGTGACTTGAGCCCGGCTGCTGCAGCTGCATTCGAATTGTCAGTGTCGTTATTGAATTGTGGCAGTCGTGAGACAGCATTCTACTCTTGTATTGATAGCTTTCACTCAATGGACCAGTGGTAGAAAAATTGCTTTTCGCAACAATGAACGATATTGTCCTATTCGATATTTCACTGGCCATGACTTCGAATGCAATATTTTATTGTGTTAATAAGCTTTGATGTGTGTGTGTGCTTTGATGTGTGTGAATGCTTTTTTTTTTCAGTTTTTTTATAATATAAGGTGTAACAAAATTAGCCCTCGGAATTTTGGCGGGTTTATCAATATCGATAATTATGCCGAAAAAAAAAATGATACGTTAATTTTTTACTAATTATTTGATGTAAAGCTCATGTTTGTATGTCAACACTACCACGAGGCCGCAATTCGGAATTCGGGGCCTATCGAGTCATGATACGCACGAGTCGGCTCATGAAACTTCCTACGAAACAACCTCCGATCATTGGCTTCCGAAAATCAGCTGATTACAGAAACCTATGTGCTGGACATATCGATGTGGTACGGTTGACATAGGCATTCATTTACATTTTTTTTAATCTTTTGTCATTAGCTTAACCAACTTTTGAAATTAAATTATCAAAACCATTATTATTGACTTTTGTATAAACTACTATCTAAGATAGTAATGAAGTATATGGGCCACATATGTAGAGTCTTATTCAGATTGATCAATCGTAATATAGAATTATGTTTGTTACGCGATTAGACGAGTCGCGAAATAATCAGCTGAATCGGCAGCGCTGACCGACTGGTGACACACTACAGAATGAAATAAGCCTAAAGCCGTAATTTTAGCCAACACGATTCTTAAATACAGCAAAACCCTATTCAGAAGTTATAAAACTCGCGTGCAAATATCTGTTGCAGTTAAATTCTTCTGTAAGTAACAACGCCGAAGTAGCATAAAAAAGGAGTGACGATTTGCACGAAATAAAAGGAAACATTTGGTATATTTCAGTTATAAAAGTCCATAAAATAAAAAAGCGGAATATCATCAGGGGGAACGATCTTCACGGGTTGTTATTCCAACTTGAATTACTTCTCCGTCCTTGCATTCATAAAGTGATCGCAAATTTTTCCTTCAAACTCACTTTGTTTTGGCGAAGTTTCATTTTGTAATTTACTCGAAATTGTACGAAGTTAAGAAGATGAAAAGGACAAAGCTGTAAATATTGTTGATGAGAAAGTGGAAGGGTTTTTGTGGAAGGAAAGAAAATGGATTTTAACCAACAAAAGCTAGATGGAATTTGAAGATCTTTTAAAATTTGGTAGTCTCTGTCCGTCCGATACAGAAATATATTGCTCATTATTCTTCTTTGGAGATTTTATGTCATAATTTCTGTCCAAACCTTCTTTGCTATTATCCTCTTTCACGTCATAAAGCCCACACTCAGAAAAACATAGACGGAGTGCGTGAAATAGACAAAGGAGTGAGTGAGTGAGAATGACATGTAGCGCCAACCCCAAATAATTGAGACAAGGACAGGTAGGTGATGAATTTCTTTACAAATCAATACATTTTTTCTCTGATTCTTGAACATAGATAGTGAAAAACGCTTTTATTTACAATTTTTTATTGCAAAAATATTACACAGCTGACACTAAAATAACATACATTTTATAAGCAACGAGGACTTCAGGATACATAGAAAGCCATGTTCAGGACATTTGAAACTCAGCCTCTTAAACTAGGGAGAACCCTGTATCTTAAGAGACATTTGGACTATTATTCCTTCAAGTGTGAAACTGACCATTCCCTTCTCATTTATTTGTCATTCATATGTTTGAAAATCCTACTGGTCAATTATCTGTTTCAAATATAATCGAGTGCTTGAATTCTGTTTCTATATCTTTTCAGCTACCTAGTCGGAACTTGGTAGCTGAAAAGCAAGAGTCTATAAAGAGTAAATCCGCACTAAACCGCTGAAAAGCCGACGAAAGTCAAATTTCTCTAGAAAAAAGACATATTCGCGGTAGGTAGGTACTTATTCGAATAAGTAGAACACTGATATGTCGTTTACAGTAGGTGAATGTTTCAGTGAGTTCAATTTGAGCCCCGTCACGAATTTAGTTAAACCGATTTATCGGTTGAGCAGACAGAGCGCTAACGAATTTGCGCTTGTTAATTCTGTCAATAACACCGATTCATTAAACACGTGAAACGAACTCTGACGCACTTTAGGTGATTACTTCTATGTGACATATTCTATATAATGTCTTATGTGGTTGATGTCCTCTATTAGAAGTAATATAAGTATTTGTTAATACAATGACGCCTGTACATTTTGTTTTTTGTTGTTGTTATACACTACATAAGCTTTTCAATACATTTTTTTTTCATATTTTGGGGCATTTCTAAGCTTCTAACCCTACGCTAGAGGAGACTACGAATTAATCAAATGTGTTTGAGTAAAGTAACTAATACGCTAATACGGCTAAATTAGTATTATTAAATATCTGTTCATTTCATTTTATGTCATAGACGAAATACTTAGTTTATTCGCTCAAAAAAAGTTATTTTTTGAGAAGAAACTGACAGGACATTAAATCTTAATTTAAATAATTTTTTAAATCTTAATCAGTTTAATATAACATTCGATTTTCAAATATAATTTAAGAGCACACTAAAAATTTGTATACCAGGAGTACACAATTATCTAGTGTGCCCTTATTTCAGAAATCGAATAAAAATCATAGATACAAAAAAGGAACGTTTATAGAAATTCGGAGTCCAATCACACAAGCGCCGCGCTGGACTAATACCGATATAAAATGTCATTATAAATCCCCCAGGATTTCACCCGGCGTAGGGTGAGCGTTGTGGAATTATGGATGCATGGTCACGTCTCTGGTATGAAAATAACAAGCTCCTAGATGTATCAACACAGCTCAAATTAATCAAAAAAGTTCGGGTAACTGCCTGATGCCGTTGTAGATAAAATTGATGCTTATCGATGTTTATTTTTAGTATTGTTATGTTACAAGAGTCAGGCGGATTTCGGGTTAATATTCAGAGGTGAATAATTTATTGGTAACGCTGTTGATTTCATAAAAGTTGTTTTATATTGTTTAAAGTGCTTTACTTATTTGTGTAAACTAAAGGAAAGTAGTATAATGTGGTACAGTTGTTCAGGTTAAAATTATTGTTACCCTATTATTATATATATTGTTACCCTGTCGGGCACAGCACAATGTTTGGAGAGAGGAAGAGTTCGTCATACACAATAAGTTCACTCTTAATTACAGTTGGTAATATTACTTGTTACATTAAATTTAAATGACTTTTCAGTATAAATGTCATTTTAGTCGTTTTTGTCGGTTGGACCCAAATATGGTAACCATGGTAACCCATGTATAATATGTATGTGTTTACAAAAAAAGTATGTTTATCCGCATTCTAGATTTCATTACACAAGCTAGTTATTAGCTATGCTTATCATGAGTCTAGATAGCGTTGTGTGGAATATTGTAGAATATTTATTTTATTTATAGAATATTTAAAGTAAATCTTTTAGCTGAACTTCTGGAAATTTTCCTATATGAAACCTTTATACTCATAAATGATTTCAACAGATCTGAACTGTCAACTATTGGGCCATGTTTACGAATTACGTTTAATAGTTACCGGCATATATCTTGACCCCAAACAAGTTACAAATTTACACGCATTAAGTACGCGTTTTCTATTTCTTTTGAGAATTGCATGGCGTACTACGGTAGCGGAGGAGCTCATCTTCGCCAAGGGCTTGATCCTCTCGCGATTTGGGGTCAAAATATATGCCCGTACCTATAGCACATATAAATATGCATAACCAAAGAAATTGTCCTTTTCATAAGTGTTACTATATCGCCTAAATAAACAGATTTAGTGCGAATCCAAGTGCCATTTTAAACGCCGGCTCGTCATAATACTAGAACCGTGAGGGGCAGTAAGCAGAGGGGCGGATTAGCACCCCTGCCCCTGACCCGGTGACTCGGTAGTCGGTACGTCTCAATCGGCGGACTCATTACCGAGTACGCCCCCGTATTGACACTCGATAAGTATCAGATGTTATAATAATTTGTTCCGGTCGTGTTACTATTTGGATGGCTTGTTAAGACTTTTTTCGTGATTTATTGTTATCTATAGAATTTTAGTGGATTAATGACTGAGATATTTATAATAATAATAAATAATCTGTATAACACATCAAGGGTCTGGGTGGTTATATGTATGATATGTACATGTTACAAAAAAATGTATTTAAGTATGTATATTCGCATTCTAGACACCCATAACAGAAGCTAGTAAAGCTTTGCTTACATTGGGTCTAGATAGCGTTGAGTTACGCGTCGTATACCACTGAGTCTAACAAAAAATATATTCTAGGCAAAAGTGGCAAACGACCACTGCTATCCTTGATATTTTCTTGTTAAATATTTTTAATTCCAACCAGTAGTACAAAATATGAAAAAAAATAAACCAAATATTCGATATGATTTTTCGACTAAACCACTATTAGTCTAATGAATCATTAGTTTAAATAAAATTAGTGCAAATGAAAATTCGGTGGAATGACATTATTCCAAATAAATAATTCTGCGAAATAAAATTCGACCAATTAAATATTTGGTCAAATGAATAATTATGTGAAATGATTTTAGTGCAACTGAAATTAGTCGAAGTGATATTCGATCAAAAGTTGTTCGACCAAACAAGGGTGAACCATTCGCTATGCTGTGAAGTGTTATAAATTCAGAATACCACGGCTATATTAACCTCGTGTTGTGTTCCCGACGGTGAGTAGGGTGCCCTGAGCTCACTGGAGAGTTTTTGTGCTGATAGTTCGAAGACCAAAGGTTTGTCCTGATTTGTGTTCTGCACTGAAGGTACATAAAATCTCTGTTCTTACAGGGTCGGCAGCACGGATGTGACTCCACTGGTGTTACACACGTTCATAGGTCACGGTAACCACTTTCCATCAGGTGGGCCGTGTGCTTGTCTGTCACCTAAGTTGTATAAAAAAAATATGTATGCAAATACTTCGACTAATTTTCTAAAAACGTGAACAGGCGTGAAGATATTTGGCAGTTCGTATGTTTGTATGTTTTCTATTCGATCGCACGTTAACATAACTATTAAACGGATTTAGATGGAACTTGGCACTCTGGTTTATATCCCGGTAATGTGTTTGTGTGTGTACAAACACTCTAGTTGTGAACTATTATTATATCACATTAATAATGTTGTTTGTTTTTATCTGTAGCATTCCTCTAGTTAATGTTATGTGGCTTTTCTGTTCAAGTTTATTAAAAGATGAGCACTTCTGTATTGTTCAGCATTTGATAAAGAAAGTTTCTTAAAGAAGTATCTTCTTCTTCTTCTTAGCGTTTTTCCCTGTTGTTAATAGAGACTTTCACTCAGGGCCTGGGGCTCACTTATTCTTTTTCCCCCTTTTAATGAGACTTGTACAGCTTTTATAAGAGCGAATGTCGTCTAATCTTGGTAGGTGTGTACCATGTACCCGCTGGCATGTGAGGTTGGATAGGGCTTAGGGTTGGGAAACCATGAAAAATACACCTAATAATGTAACAATAACATGTAGTTAACCAATGTTATATTATAAACTATAGATATGATGCCCATACTCTAAAATGGTGACAAAAAATGATGATGTTCGTCATCATTTTATGCACCAATCAGAGACAATGTGCTACGCAAAAAAAGCTCTGATTAATAAATTCGTAATAAAATAACATTAATTGATATAAATAATAACATGATTTACATAATTTAATAATATTGACGTAATTAGTAAAAGCAATAAATTTTAAAACTTAGTGTTAGCGCCGTTTTTAAAAGTCGCCATTTTCGTGTATAACGTAGCTATTAATATGTACGTCATTATAGTTAACGGTGATTACATCCATTTCAAAACCTTCAAATAATCGCACAACTTAACAAAAACAACAGATGTCCAAAAACATACTGGATCAATACGACAATAAAAGAAATAATGTCACCGATAACAATGATGAGGGTGGTGTACCATTAGTAGCACGTGATGCAGCATGCGTGATTGGTTTCCGAACGTCCACTATAAATAATGTTCGCCCTAGATTGCATTCGGTGCATAGAATTGCAAATATTTACTCTGTGGCAACTGTCAACCGTGACGCAATTTTGCCGCCAAAATTAAGCAAATATTTTCTCATTTTAGTGTTTTGAAGAAAGGTGTGGGGGGCCAAGTAATATGTAAACAGAAGTTCTAAAAAGCTCTGAATGAGACACAAATTAATTTCTAATTTAGTAATACAGACTCAACTTTATTTATCTAAAAATAAGTTTTAAAAGCTTTGCCTTGTATACATTGTGTTGTGCATACTTCACTACACTTGTTAAATATTAATCTCCATCAGGCAAAGGCACGCGACGTTCGGCCACGACACGACCATCGATGGAATCGTTCGAAACTATTTTGTTTACAAACTATTCAATTAGGCGGGAACCGTGGAGTGGCAATGGTGTTAAGTTTTGTTGTTTTACGTGACACGCAAACTTGTGTGCGCTTTATTACCTATTTTCTAGTTGATTGGATGTTCAGAAACTGATAACGAGAAATTAATTGCCAATATGAAGTAGTTAATGACACGTGGGTATAAGTATATTAAACGATAATTTGGGCTTTAGTAAAGCTTTTTGAACAAGGATTAGTTTGCTAACTTAACACATTTAACAAGCCAACAATTAGGACCAGGGACAGTTATTTTTGAACTGTATTATATGGACCTGTTAGTCGGGTCATGACCTCTTACAAAACTCTTGCGTCCTATGTTATTTTTAACTCATTTTGCTAATACCACTTTGCCGTAAAGATGAGGCTTATGCATTAAACAGTTAAGTCAGAACTAACAAATAATCCTCGTCCTTTATTTGACAGCATATCTTAACATAGCACTTGGCTTATAAAAGGGTCGTTTCAAATCGAATGGTATTATTCTCATCGGAGTAGCATTGACGTCAATATTAATTACAAATGTTAACGACATTTAACTTACAGCCAATAAACGTAAAATATACTCTATACTCCAAGTTCATAAAGATAAAAATGCAACAGCAGGTGTTCGCGATATATTTCTGATCCCAATTACTCATTTCATTACGTCTGAGTCGCGCGCGCAAAGCAGACCCATACGTCTTGAACGAGACAATATTATTTATCCAGAGGTACAATGACAGGGCGTAACAACTGCGCGTGTGCAGTGTAAACTCCAAGGAGTGGGCGAGTAAATCAACTATTTGCATTAAACGCAGGCGCAGGCCGAGGCACGTACGCGTGGGCCATTGGGCACTTCCAGGGTGTTCTACTTTTAGTCGGTAGATACGTTCTAGGATACAATTATACAGTTACTTTTGTCTCTGACTATTCTAAAGGTTCATTAGAAACCTATTTATGAATTACCATAATATTGATCTTACTGTATATAGGAAATCTTAAACACTATTTGTTCATCTTGCCAATGTTACAGTTGCGTCATCATCATCGCAGAAGTTATCCACGTTGTATCTCGGATTCGCAACTGTTGCAACCCGGGATTCGCTCCCTTACACTTTTCTTCTTCCTCAAACAACCAAATAAGACTCAATTCACCAAATAAACCAAACAAGACTTAATACAAGAGGTTGGTGTTGTATCTGAACTATATTTATCGGCAACTGAACACGTAGTTTCCAACGAAACACGATCACCGAGATTCAACGTAATTGTTAAACTCCAACAGAAACAAACAAACATGAAAACAGTAGGTAAGACACGACGGTATTTCCGTCCAATTGAGTAGTGCGACCGGGGAAGTACCTCCACCCTACAGAATACAGCGGCCATAATAACCTCACTGGAAAGTTTTGGTGCTGTTAGTGGAAAGACCAAGAGCTTGTAATGCTTTGTCTTTTACCCTGACGGCAGAAACTCTTGTACTTACAAGGTTGGCAGCGCGATTGTTACTCCCTTGGTGTTGCACACGTCCATAGGCCACGGTAACTACTTTCCATCAGGTGGGCCGTGTGCTTGTCTGCCCACCACCACTTGGTTGGCAGAAAGGCACACTTTTTCTTTTTTATAAAATAAAAGCAAAAAAAAATAATTAAATTCAATATCACGGCCGTTCGCTTTTGATTGACTGATGAAAAATGCTGCGTTTCCACACATGTGGAAAACGAGAGTAAAACAATTTGATTTTAAAAAATGAACTCTCTGCAAAGTTGCCAGTAATTTGAAGTTCATGTCGGCAATACATAAATTAAATACTGAATTGAACACCCTATTTTGTACTTGGTATAGCATTGCGCGCGCGTCTCCAGCCGGGTCTCGTTAGTAACACGCATACGCATATTGGCCACGACCGGCGCCGGCGCGAGACAAATGCGACGTCGTTATTTACACCCGCCCGCCTTCATGAAACGAGAAAAACATGAAACAATCAAGTATCTAAAGAACAAATAAAGATGAAATTCTCGATGACTTTTGATGGTTTTATGTTCTATACGTTAAATGGGTAAGGCAATAACTCTGTACGTTCTGTACATTACTGTTAAAAGTTTTGGCAAAAGAGTAAATGGTAAGCAGCACTTACCTAAACTTCACTTTTAGAGGAAAGTAGTGATAACAAACTTTCAGCAGTTATATTTATTGCAGTACTCTTTGTAGTGTCGTTTCAGAGGTGGAAAAGTCCTTTTCCTTTTCCGCGCAAGCGTAATGCAGTTTCTTCAGATGTAAGGACTAAATTACAGCGAAGTTCGTTCCACAGTGTTTTTATATTATTTGGTATTTTGAGACACGTATGATGTTATTCATTATCATCTGTATAGTTTATGGTACACAAGAGGTTCATATTACCAGTAAACTTGTCGAGAAATGCAATAAATTATTTAGTTTAGTGTTAGAGACAGATGTAAAGTGGATACCACTGTATTCTCACTGGCGACTGCCTGGCTACGTCGATAACAAATTTCTAACTATGCCACCGGTAGGAGAGATAAACCCAATAAGGTTGTATAAGATGAAATGGGTGCCTAAGGTGCCAATTGTTTTACAGCTTATGATTACGAAGACCAGGTGAAGTAGAGAACGAAGGGTTGGCAAGCGGAACCGGTGCTCTAAAGTGAAAGCTTGGGATGGACCAGAAGCAACGCAGGGGTAGTTAGGTAATGAGCAATGTATTTTCGATAGTCCTATAAACTGATTTTTGTTCTACTTCCACAGACATTTTTTTATATACCACTTAGGTGGCAGACAAGTACACGGCCCATCTGATTGAAAGTGGTTACCGTAGCCTATGGACGTATGCAACACCAAGTGTATCTCACTCGCGCTGCTTACCCTATAAGCACAGAGAGCTTTTGTCAGTGCCGAAGACAACGCAAGACAAGGCTTTGGTCTTCCCACTGACACCACAAAAACTCTCCAGTGAGCTCTGGCTACCCTACTCACCGCCGGAAACGTCACGAGGTTATTATGGCCGCGGTATTCTGTAGGACTTCTCCTCTTCCTTAGTCCAAGCTTATTCATCACAAATATGTCTTGACTGCTATGGTGTATTCGATAACCCTCACAGGGTTCCTTCATTTTAAACTATTTACTAACTTTTTCACGCATTTACTCCTTACTTTACTTACTTTCATTCCTGTTCTCGCACTTATCCCTCTCGTGCTTCCAAACAAACTTACATTGTCTGTGAGGAGTGGGGGCATCCGAGAGTGCTCTATAAACTGTATTGTAAAATTTTACAGTTCATCGAAACAAACACAACACACGTCATTTCTAGTTACGTCCATTACAAGCCAGATGTATTGCAGAACATTCAAATGCTGATGCAAAGACAATTTACAATCTCCTGAACATTTTAATTGCAGGCAGTTTAAACGTATTACAATTTAAACGTATACGATCGTTTATCAAAACGTCCAGTCGCGCTACACGAGTAATGAATGAACGGAGAGACAATTCTGTTTTATATCGTCGTAAATTATTAAGCTTTTATTGTTTACTTTATATTATTTTGTTAGAGTTTCTTTGTGTTTCTAAAAGAGCCTAAAGAATGTGCAGTCGTTACATAAACATTGTGTGAAATGGTCCTGATAGCTATAAACAAATTGGCTGAAAACAGTCGCTGTAGTGTCTTTGTTCTGACACAGATGCAAGCGAAGTTCTGATGTGTTTGGCAACTGCAACTCTCATAAAGTTTTGATATATAATCGTTCACAATATGCCGCGTGTTCCCCATCAGAGTAGAATTTGGACCACCGCATCTCTTCCCATGCGATGTTGTAGAAGGCGACTAAGGGATAGGCTGTTAAACATGAGACAGATAATACAGCCCAGATTCAGCCTCAGATGCATAGCTTCAGTCAACAATAGTGCCAGGAAGACGGCAATAAGCTCATCCTCTATTACCTGGGACAGAATTCAATGATTGGTGAAATGTGGGTGTTAATTAATCTCTGCCTAACCTTCCGGGGATAAAGGCGTGATTATATGTATTGAAAATAAAATATTCAGAAATAAAATCAATGTCATGTAGGTTCGTTAGTTACGATAATTATATCATTTTTAATTGTAAAGCAATTCTTCATCAAATAGGACAGTCTCGAGGGTCGTACTCATAAAACATTTATTCCAACTACAACTACTATACAAATCTAAATTTGTGTGGAAAATGTGTCTGATTTGATACAAGTAGATAATTTAGAATTCATATGAACAGATCTTGTACCTATTTTAACTTCATCTCATACAGGGAGAGGCTGATTTAAATCTCAGAAAATATATTAAGAGCCAACAAGACTTAGATTGAAGCTTTCCATTAGTATTCACAACAGGCGCCGGCTTTACTCAGGTCCCAGCATCGTACCCTGTGGCATCCTTGCGGCTATTACTCTTCTAAGTTATGGCGCCTTAGATGTCTAGCTTTAGCAACTGGATGCCTTCCGGCTATCTATAATTTCTTTATCGTTATAAAAGTAGCTTAGACTGAGCTTTCATATTTTTTATTTTGTTTTAGTTAAGAGGTTATATCAAATTTAGATGAGGTATGGGTACACGAAGAAAGAAGTGGGTATCTATTTATACGTATTCAATAGTTATCTTTATGTATCAATATCAATGTCCGCGACTTTAGGTAGAGCTAAAAATAAACAAATTATTTGTTTTGAGTTTTTGACCTTCATATTCCGACCAAATCATTGACACTTAATATGTTCATTCAATGCCACCTGAAGTAATCTATCATAAAGTATTAATTTTGTATAAATAAGATACTAATACATATCATACTAATATCATAATATGGTCTACTATAAACTTTTTATGAAAAATATCAACGCTTTGGAATATTTTCACTATTAAGTACGAGTATCATAAGTTCCCAAATATTTATTTTCAGAAAAATATACGGTACTTTCAAAGCACATTCCGGTGATGGATTACAAACTGCCTTCACGGCGACACAAAGGTATCGTACAAAAATGCCAACAAGCTGAAGTAAAATATCAGAATACATTAGGAGACGACCTATTTCCACCAGCGAACAAGGGTCACCGAACGGGACGTACATAAATCATACACTAATACAAAATGAATACCATTATAATTGTCATGCAACAACCAGGGCTCACTCATATTAAAGATACGCTCGTAATTTTTCAGTATTTGGTTACATGACAACAGAGGCGTCGAACTTTGTTTAACGAGCGGAGCGATTAGCGGAGAGAAATAGAATGTTCATTTAAAAAAAAATGGAAAATTAGGTGTGTAGGGTGTTTACTATGCTGAACTTAATACCAAAAGTAGAAGTTGATATACTTACCTGAACCAATATAAATATTGATAGTGCCAATTGCCATAAAATTACCTTAGAGGGTTTGCTTTTTCCACCATAAACAAATCTTGTATGCTAATTCTATAATACTAATATTGACAAAATAAATTAATGAAATTAATTATATAATTTATATGAAATATCAAACAGAAAAATAACATAACTATTTAAATGTTTATCAGATACTAACCCGCATTTTCTAACCTCAATTTTATGAGTACTTATTTGCATAATTATTTTCTATCATCAACAACGCTTTTGATCTCATCATTAAAGTACTAACCTCAAATTAACGATATACTAATATATTAAAATAATTAGCCGATTTATGAATCATCATCAAATAGTTATTTCAAGTTTCAAAGCATCTAATTTGTGGCGGTAATTTAATATCGATTGGTCTATTAAAATATAAGCTTGTCAATAAAATTTCACGCAGTCGTTAAGTGGTTGTTGTGGTCGCTATTTGTTCCACTGTGGTCTCAGCCTGGTCGTACATCACGTCAGACCACGTGCGGTTAGATACACAGATACCCATAAATGGTCCTCAAATATTTCATGTATGGAAAATGTTGTACGTTATAATTTGTATGTGTTTATCGGGTATCGAGATCGTGTAACCTGAAACTTGGGGTAGATTTAAGTAGGGACAGGATGTGATGTATAGGCGGTTGTTTCGAATAACTTTTATATCTCTGTGTTAATTAATCAATATTTTTGACACAGTGGTATTTTGGTACTGATACAAATACGTTCTGACGTGTTTATCATGATGAACGATTTTTGGAATTGGAATTTATTATTTAAAATTTGGTCTACAAAGTTCACATTAAATGTAGAAACCTACAGGAGTTGTGCATTAGAAATTCCTCATCACCAATTAATTATTCATTGTTTTTTGTTTCTCTCTAAGGAATTTATTAAAAAGACCACAGAAGTATTTTTAATAAATTCTTGTTCGTAGACTGAAATTTTCATAAAAATCACAGTGTGTTACCTAGAAGAGATTTATCGCTTTTAACTATAAGGCCTTCCATAAGCGACAGGACCGATTCGTAGGATGAATACATTTTCCAAATTAATTTTAATAAGTACACCGATACTCTGTTTTCTAGAAAAATATATGAATTTTATAATTGTTTCTATTAAAAAAATACATACAGCTTACCAAAAGCTTGACAAACAATAAGCGTAGCAAAATGTGTGGCGATGAAGTGGGCGCGAGCTACATGCATAGCAGTCGCAGGTACCAAGTATCAATTGTATGGAGATGTGAGCATCGACTCTGAACGAGATGTAAGCAATAAAACAAAGATGAAAACAAACAAGCAACACCGACGCAAGTCACGGTTATTGTGAGAGTTTTTTAATTACTGGAAGAATAAATGCCGTGGAGACTTTAGTGGTTATAAATAATTTAAACCTTGTAAAGAAGGAATTAATCTGCAGAGATAGATTATAGTTTGGAATAGCACCTAGGCTACTTTTGATCCCAGGACTAAATTCCTGTTGACCCTGTGGATTAGTATTTCACGAGGTTGAGGGTATAGGCAAGAGTTGTAAATATGCCCTTTGCGATAGACAGAATACTGTACAAAACCGAAGCAAATCAAAAACTGAGTATAGATGTACCAACGAATCTGAGAAATGGCGAAAATTGGAACTACAATTGTCGCTGTCAAATACATAGGTACCTACTATATATACTCACACCTTAACTTCACACTTAACACACACACAAATGAATATATATATAAGTCGATTTCACAGCATTGAAGGAGCGCCTACCCTTCAGCTCATAGATTTCTTAGTACGAATATAATTTTGCTTCTCTACTCATTTTCTGGTCTATGTGCAAGTTGCTGTCAAGTCATTGCCTGTCTGTCACATCCGCTGATGGTTTAAACAGTCTAATTGTACGTTCATAAAAAAACAATACCGCTATTGTCTAACAATTAGTTGGATTGTACAATATGTGTATATGTTATCCTAATGTTATTATGGATTGAAGAACAGTTTATATTGGTTGAAGCCATCAAGACAAGATAATGATAGAGGAAGGGAATTCTGTCAACCTTTGTGTCAGTGTTCAAGCACAGACAGAAACAGGAAAGCAAGACGCAAATCAATATCACCATTGAGCGCTAAATAGTACCGGTTATGTCTGAAGATATGAAAATCGTGAGAATTGCTCTACCTTCAATTGCAGGAAAGCCTACGTCAAAGACTGCCAAAGAGCAGGATTTACAAGTGAAGTTGGCTTGGGCCCGAAAAATCTTGATGGGGCCTGGATCTTGGGAGTTAGATCTCGGGAAAGATGTTTATGTTATATACATAAACTTATAAACTCACGCCTGTATCCCCGAAGGGGTAGGCAGAGGTGCTAGCACCCACACCCGCTATGTTATATAGATTTGTAAGATTTTTATTGGTAAACTCAGTTTTTGGAAGCTTTTACCACAATTTTCATTAATTTAAAAAAATAATTTAGTGCCAGGCATAAAAATAAACTTCTTTAAATTACCTATTCCAAATTCAATTGCTTAGTTTTTTATTACAAAGTGCGTAGACGTCGTTACGTCACGTCATGCTAGGGACGGAAGTGTCTCATGCATGAGCGTCATGCATAATGTATGACGTAGGCTCGTCGTTCGGAGGATAATCGCGTCGATACTGTTTGTTAGTCAAATAAGCCATTGTGAGCACATCTGATATGGGAATCGAAGGTATTGGGACACATTATTACCTGAGTAGGTACATTCGACTTTGACTTTTTTCGACATTTAAGTTGTAAATGTATGTAAATTGGCTGTTTGACAAGACTGAATAGAGTAGTAAAATTGTACATGTTAACCGAGTGTTGTGACCAAAATTATATTAGTGATTTTAGGGTTCTGTACCGTGAAAGGAATAGAATGGAACCCCTATAGGATCACTTGGTTGTCCATCTGTTTGTGTCTGTATGAAGAGTTTTCTGCCCAGGAACGATTATATTTTGTAGAATCCGGCGGAACAGAATTTGGGCCACCCCATCTCTACCCATACGGTGTCTTACAAGGCGACTAAAGGATAGGACTGTTTACATCAGACAAGTATATACAGATCAGACTCAGCTTCAGATGTATGACTCGAGTCAACAATAGTGCCCGGAATACGACAATAGGCTCACCGCCTTTTACGTGGGACCGAATACTATTATTGGTTAAATGTTGGTGTTCTGCCTAACTCTCCGGAGATAAAGGCGTGATTGTACGCCGGCCTGGGGGTGACAGGTGAAGCCGCCTGTCACCCTGGCAGAAGCAGGCCGCGGCGGTGGCGCGCGTGGCGCGCCTCCCCGTTTCCGGGGACGAGTTGGGGACTCTGTAGTCCCCACACCCGAGAAGAGGGCCAGATCGTGAGAGATGGCCCTGGGTCGGCCGGGGTGCGAGGGATATGCCTGTCAACCTCACCTTCGGCAACCAAAACGACCCACAGGCGGCGTGCGTTTTAGTCGGTTCGAGTCCGACATAACCTCCTCCACCGGCTCCGGTGGGGAGGAATCCGTGGGGATTTTGCGCACGTAAAAAAAAAAAAAAAAAAAAAAAGGCGTGATTGTATGTATGTATGTATATTATAATACTTTTTTTGTGATTATGGGATGGGAATATGTGGTAGGCATTTGCCATTTTGGCATTTGTAGTATATAATTAAAGCACTTGATGTATATTTAAACTAGTTTTATTATATTTAAAGATACACTTTTCTTATGAAAGTAAGTACCGAGTGTTTTTGGTACTTTTATCAGCCGTTGACTCACCAACAAAGTTGAACGTGTGATACTTATATTTATGTGTCGAATGGACGATGTATTTTTATATTTGCCTTATTTTACATAAATCAATGTTCAATGCTTTTATAATAATTTATGAATTTAAGTAATATTATTTACACAGTCCCACGTAATAGAGGGTGAGCCTATTGCCGTATTCCGGGCACTATATTTGACTCGAGTCATACATTTTTATAATTTTTACTAACATAGACATAAGTAATACTAACAAATTTTGAGCCTTTGTTGCTTATAAATAAAGAAATTCATTCATTCATATTCTGGACAATAATCAGAACCCACGGCGTGCGTGTCAGACCGTCAGTTTTACTGTTTCTTGTTAACTAAATGATTGTGTTGTTAGTGGGTTCACGAAAGTAGTGCACCAACTGGGATTCGAAACCGCAACCTTGAAATATAATGATCGCATGTCCCACGCCTAAGTCATTACGCCACCACCGTTTTCGTATTATAATAGACAATGTACTTTTTCTACTCGAAGTAGTCAACGAGTAACAACCAAAGTAAATGAGCGGTAATATTGAAGTCTACATGTAGATGCCAGTCTCATCATTTTATTCTGTACCCAACTGCGACTCAGCAAAATACAGGTTGATTGCATTACTTTTTTAAAGAAAACAGACATATGAAGATCTGTTAAAGACGAGCTAAATCGCGGTTTCACCCGCGTAGTATTTTGATCCCGTTCTAGAACCTATTTCAGGAATAAAAAAAGTAACATCTGTGTTACTATTATACACAGGTACAGGGATAGACTATTACCTATATTTCTAATATAGTTTCCTAATTTCTAAAATAACTTAATTTGTCTTGAGAGTTTTTTGAGCATAAGCATGTAAAGATATAATAATACCTAAATGTGGAAACTGATAATTGGCCTTCATACTATTAATTATATAATATTGAACCTTTTTTAGCTGTAAGTTTCCCTAAAATTGTAAAATAAATAAAATAAATAAAATTTGTAGTACCCTTTTTACTATCTGAAATTTAATGTACACTTCACATCCCCTTATCCAAACAAATTGATATAACTGCTTCTCTTCTACTCAAAGGTTTGCTGGGAGAATTGATATTGAGTAAGCTCGTTTTTACTACTACCTGTTTTGGCACCAGTACCATATAAAAAGTTCATGGTATCGATGCATCGTTCATTAATGCTCCTCTCAATATCAATTAATACAAACTAACAAGCATGTTTTGTCGCATAATGTGCTTACATTATCTCTAACATGTACACGACATCGTAACTAGTTCCCAGCTTCCTCTATGAGGTCCATTTATGGTCTAGAACAGGACTGCACCATAACTGAAAGTATTTTGTTACCCCTATAGAATGTATTCAATCAAAATGTAGAGTTGACTTGGGAACTGTTATTAACTTATTAAGTATATTATTAAGAGGGACATATTCCTTGATGATTTTTATTCTTAATTTAATAATACTTTTTCACAAGAGAAAGTTTAGCTCGGGACTGATATCTGAATTCACAGCATCTTAATAACCAATAAGTGGTGGTGAAAAACTCAACTTATCTTATCTTGGTCTTGAAATGTTCGTAGAGGCCTAGGAAAAGTTTAAAAGGTGAGAAAAATTCGAATAATTGCCGACATCCACGCGGGCAGAGCCGCGGGCAAAACCTAGTTATTCATTTACAGGTAAAGGAACAGGTTTATTTTATAGCACTTAGATGGCAGACAAGCACACCTGATGGGAAGTGGTTACCGTGGCCTATGGATGTGTGCAACACCAGGGGGGTCACACTCGCGCCGCCAATCCTGTAAGAACCTCCTAATACCCTTCTTGAATAACCCCACATTGTAGTCGCATAGGAAAACCACGGGAGTTGGGAGTTCATTCCAAAACTTAAGCGTGTGGGAGATGAAGTTTCTATCATACCTTACTTTTTAAGTTTAAGTTTAGGTTTAAGTTTCTTTGAAGGAACTATATAGACAAAAAAGTTTCAGTGAAGGAGGTTTAAAGTCTCAGTAGTTCCTTTATTTTCCTTTCAAAGAAGTGAAAGAACTATACGGATATCTCGGTAGTCCCTTCAAAGGAACTGCCAAAGGAACTACTGTGAATAAACGATAGATTTGAAATATAGAAATAAACACCTCAACAAAGTCTAGGGAACAAGATGACCCCAATTATTTTTTTTCGTGTAAATCTTGTTTTGCAAATAACTGGCAGCAAATAAATAAAAATAGAATAAAGTAGATTACAGAGTTGTTCGAAATTTAAAAATAAATTTAAATAAGTAATGATTTTCGAATATGGAGGGAAAACTTTTAAAAGTGTTTGATTGTGCAGTTTCTCTGAGGCAAAATAAAAATTATTTTCTTTGATTGTAAATAACGTTTATTATCAATAATACGTTTTTTGCGTATGGTTTGTGCATTTTTGTGACTGTAGTCATCATGTCACGTCGTCATTTAAGTCGCGAAGAGATGTTAAGGGCTGTTGGTATGCTGCAAGCTGGACGAACTCAACGCGACGTAGCGGATGCTGCCAACACCCAACCAAGCGTAATTTGCAGATTATGGGCACGCTACAGGTCTACAGGCGATGTTGCCGAACGTCACAGGGGACGAAAATAGGGTTACTACCCCGCAACAAGATCGTTTCTTGCAAAATTCCGCAAGGCGGCAACCCACGATTACTGCTCGTCAGTTGGTCGCAGGCCTCCAGTCTCAGCATCAAGTGGTTATTAGCGATCAAACTGTCAGGAGAAGACTACACGAAGCCAATCTTCATGCTCGCAGACCGCTTAGGGTTCCAGCTCTTCGACGTGGAAATCGAGGTCGTCGCTTATTGTGGGCACACGCACATTTACAGTGGACCGACCATCAATGGGCACGGCTTCTGTTTTCCGACGAATCTCGCTTCGGTTTTCATCCTGATTCGAGAAGAGTGCGTATATGGCGAGTTCCTGGACGTCGGAGTCGTCTCCAGAATCCGCAAGAAGTTCATCCTTACCAAGGTGGAACAATCATGATATGGGCTGGAATTCGCCTTGGTGGAAGAACCGACCTCGTTTGGATACGGGGCAAATTGAATGCAAACCAATACATTCAGGAGGTAATACACCCCATGGTAATCCCTCATCGACAGTAGTTCGGTCAAGATTTCATGTTCGTGCAAGATAATGCACGGTCACACACCGCGAGGGTAGTGGTCAATGCGTTAAGCGAGCACAATATTACGACGTTGGAATGGCCTGCTCAGTCTGCCGACCTCAATCCCATAGAGCATGCCTGGGATTTGCTTGGGAGAAAAGCTTTCAGTGATTCTTTGGAAAATCTGAACACTGAAGAACAACTTTTTTTACACCTTCGCAGTGTATGGAGCCATATTCCACAGACGATGATTGACAATGTCATACTAAGTATGCCACGCCGTTGTCGAGCTGTTGCTAATGCTTTAGGAGGTTGTACAGATTATTAAAGACGTTTAAAGTACGGTTAATTACTGTATTTCTTACTACCTCGTTATTTTTGTGCCTAATCATAGAAGGTTGTAATACTCAAAATTGGCGCGATTAAATTCTTTCTTAAAAAAAAAAAAATTGATATGAGAATGTTTTTATTAAAATTAAAATTAAAAACGGTATAAAAATACCCTTCTATTGACATAAAACACTAACTATTACAAGAAAGGGTTTTCAAATAAAAACTAGAAATGTCCTTGTTCCCTAGACTTTGTTGATGTGTGTATATAACCGCGGTCGCCTAGTGGTATGGGTAATGGACTGCTGAGACGAGGTCTCGGGTTCGATCTAGATTTTACCATAGCACACACCAATGACTTTTTGATGCTTTTCGAAGTTATGTGTGTATTTATCGCAGGTTTATAAGTGCCCGGTTAATGGCAATAGGCTCGCTACCTATTACATTCGGACCTGACTTAAACATAAACTGGCGAAATGTGGGTGCTAGCACCTCTGCCTAACTCTTCGGGGATATAGGCGTGAGTTTATATGTTTGTTATTAAAAAAACTAATAATGATAACTAGATACTGAAATCTTTGAAAAGTTTGCAAACAAATTGATAAACTTGTTTGTAAGGTGATATCTAAATATGCAAGTATTATAAGTATAAAATACTAGTATGAGTACTTACAAGAACTAACACAATACGAGTACATAGCTACTGGATTTGTGATATCGATGTATCCATCCCCACCCGTGTTCAATAAAAACTGTTGAACTAACAACGAGTAGAATATTAATCGCCTTTATACGACGTCCGGTTCACTTCTCGTTTGTAAATTCACAGCTAATGTTTATAATTACCGATTTAATTTTATTCGTGTCAAAATATTTATATTCAATGTAGGTGGTTCTGGTACAAGAATTTTGTCGATGCACTAGCTAATACTTGCGTCTCCGTCTACGTCAATGTTAGTTATCGCGATGGAGTTAGTCGCGATTCCCCCCGATTTTTTTTTGTTTTTAATAACGTTTTATAACTATATAACAAAGTAAAAAAAATCGGAAGGAATCGAGAACGGAGGGAGCTGTGATAGACTGTGAAATTTTGATCATAGCTCTGGGTTCTACAATAATTTTCTTACTGTTAATTGTACAATGCCTTACCGCTAAGAGCGATTAATATCTTTTAGGCATCCTCAGGATGAAAAGATACGAATATATTAGACGGTGGACATTATTGAGTATATATATAAACCAATTATACCTTATGCTATCATAGTTGATTCTATTGCCTAAATAAAAGCGCCCATCACGTCGCTAGGTATCGGCCGCTGCTCTTGTCTCATCTTTCTGACCTATTCTGTTACTTATTTTAAATAGCCTAAGCTGAGCTAGCTAAATTTTAAAATAGCAATAAAGTTCCAGTAAGTATTAGTATTAAATCCTAGTGGGTGAGTAGTAAAACCTTTTCGGGGTTTTTGGCAAATTAATAGGACTTACTTCCCTTATCTAATTATCTAAACCCTTACCCGTTTCCATAGCCATTAAAATGGGTACTGTACTAACTACCTCCGTACTCAATACAACTCAAAGAAAACTAATAATTTATGCCTAACACATTACCCCAATTGCCAAATGTACCTTACCAAAAAATTGTCCTGCCGATTTTCATCTCTACAGCGGTTCTTTTAAGATTGAAATTGTATTGTGTAGTCTTCTTGTTATTTTAATACCTCAGCTATTCTAGCCCAGTGTCCCCTTACGGTCCGGTGAGCAGCGGTTAGGGTACTTAATTACGTGATAGTGGTGGTCCATTTTGGTAGCACTCCCTCTTCAAGTGTTTCGCACGTGTACGCAAAAGCACAGAGTATATTTTACCCTATGTTCATAACAATTAAAATTGGGTATTTGTCAAATTTCGCAAACCTATTTAATTTTAAGATGTAGAAATTTATTTAATACCTGTTACAATTCATCATTTTCCCGTAAAACCTTATTAATTAGAAAAAAAAACACATTTTCACTTAGCTTAAAAAGTGCGCGAAAAACGGTTGGTCACGTGACATTCTGCGCGTTACGTCATTAAATAATATTATACGAAGAGACCAACCAACGAAAGTTTCCGTTACGCTAAGTATTTTTTATAGTAACATCACGTCCTATCTGTCCACTGTTTTTTTTGCGTTTTGCCTCATGTAAATTACAGATAAAAAATCACAGTATAATTTTGTAAAAATAAAATATTTAAAATTCATCTTTTTGTGAAATACATTTTGTGTAGTTATTATTTACTTATAGCTATCATATCCAATACATTTCTTATTTTTTTGTAATAGTTGCCAAATATTCAATTACAATAGGGACATATCCGGTAAAGTAAAATTTTTACTCTGTGGCAGTCGTTAAAGGCAGATTTTATAAAAGCCACTTGGCCGACTATGTGTTGGTTTGACAATACAATTTAAGGATACAGGGTGTGTCTTGGATTGGGGGCTGTTGTCCCTTTGATTAATTCTATCCTAATGGGTAGCCGGAATTTGTAATTTGGTAGGAGTAATCTGTTCAGTTGAATTACTGTTATTACAAAGTGGGGTACAGTCAAGTGGTCTTTGACAGTTAATCAGGGAACTGTATTTATTTTAAATAAGAGCAAGACTGGCTGACGGGATCTGGGACTCCTATGCATATATAAAGTATACCCACAACTGTCTCCTATAAAAAAAGGCTGAGCCGATAAACCGATAAGACGTTTAGCTATAAAGATTACAGGAGAGTTTTTGTGCTGTCAGTGGAAAGATCAAAGGTTTATTCTGTTTTATCATATGCACTGACGGCACAGAAGCCCTGTTCTAACAGGGTCGGCAGCACGAGTGTGATGTCCCTGGTGGGGCACGCGTCCATAGGCCACGGTTACCACTTTACACCAGATGGGCCGTGGGAACCATTAATGGTACTGTCTAATGGCATCACGGTAAATTAATGTATTTTACTCTATTTTTACTTTTACTAGTCTTTACTTAATAAGGTAAGAATAAAAAAAATGTTTTGGGTAGTTATAGGAAAAAAATCAAACTTAAGCCCGTATTTCAAAACGATACGCAGCCCAGAATTTCGATTTATAGCTTGTACTTTCTTTTTTTTTATGTGCGCAAAATTCTCACGGGTACCCCCCACCACAGAAGCCGGTGGGGGAGGTTATGTTGGACTTGAACCGACTAAAACGCACGCCGACTGTGTGGGCCGCAGGTTGCGGGAGGTGAGATTTTCTGAGACATATCCCTTGCATCCCAGCCAGGCCAGGACCGTCTCTTATGAGACGGGCCTCTTCGAGTGTGGGGACCACGGAGTCCCCATCGCATCCTTGGGCATGGGGAGGAATGCCGCCACAGCCTGCTTCTGCTAGGGTGACAGGCGGCTCCTACGGAGATCATTTTGCGATTTTGATCATTTGATTATTTTGATCCTCCGACGGAGGTCATTTTGCGACCTCTGACGCCCGAGATTCTAGATGACAGCTCTAATGTCTTGAATGAAAGTTTAAATCATTTAGTATGCTAACTATTCAAATCGATTAAGATAGGAAAAATTAAACCGGTTTAGGCGGGAATCGAACCTTACAGGGGAAATGCTCTGACCATTCAGTCACCGAACCACGCCTGAAGCAATCCAAATTTTCATTTTGTCCGTCTTCGGGCGATGCGCGACGGTGAGAGTCATCCACCGATATTCGTATGAACTTCTACTCAACGAACGTTCTAATATCATTGTGAGAGTCAATTCACAGCTGAGCGTTGATCTGGAATACAGGCTATAGAATTAATCCGTTCTAAAATCGAAAGTAAAAAATCATCATATCATTATGTAAAACTAAGTATAGGTAAGTTTATATTATATAAGTATATATTACACGAATAAATATAAGCACCTAATATATTTAAAAGTATGTGTATGGATTTCTTATGTATTATAGTGTGTATGTATAATGTACGTATTATTATTGTGAACATAGATAATATGAAAATAAATGGATTATTATTTTGCCTGCAACTAGGTACCTAAATGTGTCTCTGCATCACCCTAAGGTTGACTGTTATATAATGCCTTTGGCATTAAGTCCGCCTTTGTACAAAATTACTGTGCATAAAGTTGAATAAATAAAAAATAAATAAGTTTTCATAAAAGCACAAATGGCTATTGTGGATTTGAAAATGGAACGGAGTACAATCACGAAGGATTGTACCCGGGTCCCATCGTTCTAACATATCTATGTTCGATCAATCGAATTAAGAGCTGCTGTGTTTTGCATCCTTACCCCTCGGTCATCTATTCATCCAAGGGCGAGGGAGGCAGGGTAGGTTGTTATAGTTTAGTGTGCAAAAGCGTGAAGGGGTCGCGTGAATGACATTTGCGTAAGCGGCTACCCGCCCTCAAGATTAGCTCTACGATGGTTCTCGTCTGCCTAGACTTGAGAATAGCAAAAGCTGTCGTAGACTTCTTATGTTTTTTATTAAACCTATGTGAGAGCCATTTTTAAGGCCTGATGCGTAAATAAGAGATATAGTACCTATTTAATTTTAGTATTATTTAAAGAAACAAGTATAAACAATTTATTAGCTGTTATTTAAATGTTATTTGTTCTAGTTTCCATAAAAGCGAAGTATAAATTTCAATTAGGGGTTTTAGCTATATTTTTTAGTCTCGTATATGTTTCAGTTATGTTCCCGAGTAATAATCGCCATTAATATTAACCTACGACGATCTCAGTGGCGTAGCAGTACAGCGTGCGTCTGCTACATCGGAGGATGCGGTCGATTCCTGTTCAGTGCAAATATGTTTATGCATGATTATGTCTACTTGCATTGGTTCTACATCCCATAACAAAACCTAGTTAAGCTATGCTAATATTCACGTGTAATAAACAAACAATGCAAAGGTAACTCCACCCCACTCCTGTTCCTATTCTAAATCAACGGGTAGGCTCAAGTGGATCCCTAATTTAACTGCATTGGCGGCATGTTGTGTGCGAAGTTGAAATCGCTGGCCATCAGCCCTCGCTTAGCCTGGTAAAATTTGTCTAGCTATGCTTACAAAGTTATAATCGGTTTGCAATTAGACAACGCTTAAGTAAATGCATGCTACAATGCTGAGATTTACAGAGGAACGCTTACAGAAGAACGTTAAGTTAATAATGATTCCAATTGGCGTATATATAATGACCAATCAAAATGAGCCGCGTGGTTCCCGGCAGAGTAGAATTTGGGCCACCCCATCACTTCCCGTGTGGTGTCGTTCAAGGCGACTAAGGGATAGGGCTGTTTAACACCAGACAGATATACCTATACAGTCCAGACCTTCCATATTCAGCTTTAGATGCATTGCTCGAGTCAACAATAGTGTCCGGAAGACGGTATTAGGATCACCCCCTATTACGTGGGACGGAATTCAATGATTGGTGAAATGTGGGTGTTAATTCACCTTTGCCTAACCCTCTGGGGATAAAGGCGTAATTATATGTATGTATGCTATAAAAATGACTAACACGCCAGATGTCAGGTGGAATAGATTGTTTTATTTAGACTTATTTCTTGGATTCAGTCTAGATTGTCCGATTTATCAGACCTTTGGTAAAATATCCGTTAACCAAAACTTAAGTAAAAGTAGTTAGGGGAAAAATAAAGTCAATGTGACATATTGTATGGATGACCCCTATCATATTTTACTTTTTCAGCGAACCGACTTTTTCCATAATTACTGGCTGCACTTTATTCTATAACGAACTCAATTCAATTTGGGAGTTTTAAAGTTCTGGAACTATTTCCCTTTAGTCCGATCGGTTCAGAAATTAATTTCGTCGTTGAAAAACTGCGTAACGCCGAAATTACTTGCACAGCGCTGGCGAAACTTTTCGTCGCTTTTATGCGACAAACAGCATTTTAACTACCTCAGTTTAGTTTTCATTATACTTCCTGGACGAGGATTTATAAGTTAGCAGACATTTTTGTTTAATTGTTTTCTAGCTTTTGAGATTCCCGATTCACATTATTTTAAAAGTAATTTTTTCTTTATTGTTAACGTAACGTATTATTTGTGAATTGTTATCTAGTGGTTTATTCGGCAGTTTACGTTCATTTCTCGCTAAAATGGAGTTATAAACACTTATTTTTACTGTATTATATTTTTATATTACCTACCACCAAACATTCATATTGAACGCCAAAGAAATTTACACAAATATACAAACAAAATTGAACTCCTTCATTCTGCTTCGAAGTTCGAAAGTTAGAACGTAACTTAGAATTTTACAAGTATGCTTCGAACACTTTCAAACAGTTTGATTTTAACTTACGCCTCAACAGTTTGTTGGGCATATTGTATGCAAATCTAGTTCGAAATGCATAATTCTGTATATTCTATTCAAAGATCATTAGGCTGGTTGCGAAGGACATTGTGTCGGCATCAGCTGTCGTCTGACATGGGTCTAAGTTAATTTTCTGCTGGCAGCCGTTCTCCCGGGATTCCTAATAGAGTTTTGACTGTAAATACGAAATTTGATTGTTTGGGTCATCTTGGATTTGATATAAGACGAATGCGTACACTCCTTTTCCATTTGGTTGATAGCTATATAGATTACCACTATCACTATTATATTTTTTGTGCAACTATTGATATGAAACTAAAATGATAGTTGTCCAGTACGCTGAGCCCAGCCGCATGAAAAAGATGTATGTAAATAATGCGCTAGTTTAAGTTTTAGGTTAAGGGACTGTGTTAGACATATGAAATATGTACAGGTAAAACTGATTGCTCCTTAAGCCTCATTGCGGCCTGTTGACATATAAATATATATAAGTACGCGCCTTACTACGATGTGACATGGTTAAATGGTTAAATAATACTTGGTAATAAGAATAAATAGTATAATAAGAACGGAAGAAATGAACAAGTATTGTGGAATAAATTGCTGTTTTACAGATTTTATTGATACAGATTAAGGTTCTACAGTCCACGACAATGATATATTGATGAACTGTATGGTTACTAATAATCCGGTGGTAGCGGGGTTTTTGCTCATGAGAAGATGAAAGAGTTAGAGAGTGTGTAGAGCAGTGGTCTTATGATTCGATTCCTGCCGACTTCCCAATGGGTCGCATGGTGTATGACAAACTAGATTAAGGTAAGATTTTTGTTCTACCGGCTTCACTACTACTACTAACTTGGTTTGCCATAAAATCTGATATTTTATTCATACTAATATTATAAAGCCGAAGATTTAGTTTGTTTGTTTGAACGCGCCAATCTCAGAAGCTACTCGTTCTAAATGATTTTTTTTGTTTAATAGTCTGTTTATCGACGAAGGATTTGAGCTATATATCTTCACGCTACTGCTTAAGGGAGTAGAGCAGGGATCATAAATGTCAACAATATGTTATTTGAACACAAAATATGGCAACGGCGAAGCTGGGGTGGGTGAGCTAGTTTACAATACAATACAAGCAATAAGTCTCGTTTTGGCATTACTTTACCGGGAAATATTTTGGTGGGATTAACTTTACAGTCAATAGAATACTTATAACGAAATTTTGTTCAACCTTCGTAAATAACTCTCGTGTCTTACAGAGTTTTGGTCCCAACTGCGAGTCTGAATTACTCCCAAGGAAATTTCGTTAGTCAGAAATATTAAGAGTTGAGTGGTGTCCTACTTTTAAAATTAATTCAGCTGCGAATTTGCCGCTCGCAAAATTTGTAGGTTAATGTAAGGCGAAATAACTTTTCTGCTTTTGCAATTCTCAGGCAATAGAAGCGCTGTTTTTCAAAGTTGATGTCAAATTGTCAAAGTTATTTTTGCTTATATTTCCTTAAATTAAAACTTTAGGATAATCATGTTCCTTCCTTTAAAAAAATATAAACGGATTTATTAATATTAATGTACTCGTAGCTGTTTATTTTAAACTTTTTGTTGAAATATTTGCTTTCAGACTGGTTCGGATGTTGGCAAAGTGAGACAATTAAACTCATCGGACAATAACTTACATCTAACTAGGAATAGTATTCCTTTTAGAAATCTAAAAAAATGTATTCTATTAAAATCGTGACCCGTGAGATTTGAACATATTGAATTGGTTGAGATAAGACTGCACTTCACCGATGAATATTTAAAACGTATATAAAAATTAAAAATTTAAATAACTTACTAAATGTGAAAACTCATTTGAATTTTCACTTGTGAAATTCAAACTTATACCTATCATTCTTATAATCGATGTTCGCAACAGGCTCATGGTGAAGAATGTGATCAAATTCAGCGTCCTATTACATTTTCATCCGGACTGTAGGACATATTTCTTCACACGTGAATAATGAGCCCCATCATCACCGAATTTTGCTCCCACGTTATTGAATCCGACGTACCACAACAAAATAAATACACTCAATAAATTATCCGTTTCTAATAAAACAACAACTTGCTACGCGTCGCAGAGCACTAAGTGTGGGTAAAATTTTAAATATTTTAAGGTATTTTGATACTTGTCGTGTGTTCACTAAAGTCCAAATTTCGTTGCTGTTACATGTATTGTTACGATTCGTATATCTTTCCGCATAGATTTTTCAAAAACCCATCCTATGCGTTTAATCGAGCGGATGTAAACATACCATTTATCGCTTCTCGCGGAAAAATATCGATATCTCGTATTATAGTGGCAACATCGACATAGACAGCTTGGTTGGCGCTTATTTGATTCTCTATATTTATTATTTTAATATAAATCGAATCAGTGGTGCTGTATAAAAGAAAAAATATGTTTAAATAATTTTATCATGAGTAGTAATTCGGATGTAGACTTAGAAATTAATCAGTTCGGAAATTTTATGTAGATATGATATAGGACGTAATGAGTTGAGTTATGAGATATTTATCAAATAGAGATATCACCTCTTATATAAATATCTCTATTTGATAATTTTAACCAATGTAGGTTAGTAGTAGTTGTAGTGTTGTAAACAAATATAGTTTCAATTTCCGCCCTAGACCGTAAAAAGCAGACCTGGAAAGCTTCGAATGCGACATGAGTAACGCAAGGATGAAGGAGAAGATATTCTTGATAAAAATATAGGTAGGCATACTTAATTAAAATAAAAAACTATTTAAACATAGGACGCTGTCATCAACCAATCTTTTTTTTGCATGAGCCCACAAGTCGTTTGATAACGTGACAACCCTTAAGAGGGCTCCCACGAATGAATATGTTTCCGAAGTCTGCAATCGTTAATCATGCATTGAGTACAAGCACAATGCTACCTTGTAATGGAAGGTTTTGTCGCGGAAAGCAGCTGTGGCTGTATAAATACACGCAGTGAACGAGGTTTCTAGCGAACAATGTGAGCTTAGGCTTTTGTTTCAGTGAAGATAATTCATCTTGTCCCTGGATCTATAGTTTGGGGTACGCAGCTTAGTAGATTATCGCGGTACGAAGTGAATATAAGCTAGTGTTTTAGATGTTTGCTACTGTCTTAATGATAAATAAGTACTTATAAATACTAATAAATGCTGAATAATACTGTAAACACTGCTAAATACTGATTAATACTAACAAATACTGATAAATATTGATAAATACTGATAAATACTAATAAATACTGATAAAGACTGATAAAGACTGATAAATACTGATTCATACTGATAAGTGCTGATAAATACTGATAAATACGATAGATACTAATAAAAAATTGACTTATCCGCGCTAAAACTCGGAGTGCTCAACAGGGCGAAGCAGTACTTCACTGCGGGGCAGCAACTCCTTCTTTATAAGGCACAGGTCCGGCCTCACATGGAGTATTGCTGTCACCTTTTTGCTGGAGCACCTGCATACCAGCTTGACCCCTTCGACTCGTTGCAAAGACGGGCAATGAGGCTGGTTGACAATCCCATACTCACAGGTAGATTGGAACCTCTTAGCCTTAGGAGGGATTTTGCCTCACTGTGTGTGTTCTACCGCCTATACAATGGTTTGTGCTCAGATGAATTGTTTGACATGATGCCCGTAGCTACATTCTATTATCGCACCTCTTGCCATAGGCAGGGAATTCATCCCCACACATTGCGACCTGAGACGGTGCGCACTATGCGGTATGAAAGAAACTTCATCCCACGCACACTCAAGCTGTGGAATGACCTCCCTGCTGCGGTTTTCCCAAGCGCCTACAATATGGGGTTCTTCAAGAGGGGCATCAGAAGGTTTCTTCATGGTCGGCAGCACGAGTGACACCCCTGGTGTTGCATACGTCCATAGGCCACGGTAACCGCCATCAGGTGGGCCGTGTGCTTGTCTGCCAACTTAGTGGTATAAAAAAAAAAATCCGCTCGTGTTTAATATGTGTTATTAATTTCTTTCACAAACGCGGTAGCCTTATAGTGGTTATAGGTAATGGACTGCTGAGACGAGGTCTCGGGTTCGATCCCAGGTTTTACCATGGCACACACCAATGACTTTTCGATTCTTTTCGAAGTTATGTGTGTATTTAACGCAGGTATATAAGTGCTCGGTTAATGGCAATAGGCTCGACACCTATTACATTGGGACCTAAACATAAACTGTCGAAATGTGGGTGCTAGCACCTCTGCCTACCCCTTTGGGGATATAGGCGTGAATTTATGTTATGTTATGTAATTTACGTGATATTGTGTATTTCACAAAAACTTCTTTTAAAATGGAAATTAAGTTCAAAAACCAGACTACTGAAAAATCACGCTTTAAAATGTATTAAAAAAGAAAATATGGTTTAATTAAAATATATTCACACTTAGTGATGTTCAAAGAATAGCCGTGGTCGTATACGCAATTATGTTTCACCACAGTTTCTCATTCCCATTAATTAATTAGCACTCGACCACTATAATACTCGACCAAAATTAATAAAATTTAAAATAAAATTCGGTTACTACTACAGACTTCGTATATTAATGATGTGGAACCATATTGAGCTGTGATTTGATTCCAACGATTTGAGCTTGTTATTTGACAACAGAACTCATGTTTAACCACATAAGCGTATCAATACTTGAAGTTGACTAAGTACGTAAGTACTAAAAACGAAACTTACACAATTGAACCTTCGGTCAAGATTGGTAAAGTTTATATTTAAGGAGCAGTCGAAGGTGTTTATAGCCTTTTACAATATATCCAGGGATGATTAAAAATGGTCCGAAGCTATCCATCAAGCGACAAGTCGCCTGCGATACGCGTTGCGTCTTATTTGAATAACGCCCTTTGGGCAGTACATGGCGTGGATGCGCATCCACTTATTTGAAAGAAATATGATATGTAAATAGGTACTAATTTACTAAAAGATAAGTGTAGAAATGGTTTGTGTAGTACTAACATTGAGGATCTGAATAAATTTAAACTTTTTTGCGACTTAGAACAAACCTATGAAAACACGAAAACTTACTTTTCCTACTAGTAATTTAGTTTTATACCAATACCTATTAATATAATTGATAAATTGATATCAATTTTTACAAAATGATACAAGAAATCAGTACCTATAGCTTCCTATCAACTCCCACAAAACTCATAAGACTATTTGTGTACGTTAACATATTGATGGTTGAACTAATGAACAGTGCCCGCGTATATATCCTCCTGAACCTAACGTATAAAGTGTTATTACAGAATTATTTTAGTAAAACTAAACCCAAGAAATCTCTACACTAAAAATATATTTCCAACCATCAGAGCACAGATAGATTAGCATAGTAACGCAGAGTCTTCTCATTTTTTTCCCACTTATTTATCCAATTTTCCCACCACTTATTTATGTAGGTATCCTCAGATTTATACTAACTTTATATTATAGATATTGTAAATTTTTTAGTGTATAAATTGAGGTAATTTACTGTCTAGTCTCCAAAAAATCTCTGCGATATTTTAATAAAAAAGTATTTAAGATTAATTCCACTCCATGCATGTCCATCATATACACAGGGTGTGTTCAATCCTGTAGATTGATCGTTCCGGTGTCGTATCGGCGTCGCACAAATTGCAGCTCATTTTAATATTAGATCCGGGCAACTACTTGACTAACGAACGAATGAATAATTTACTGGATCAAAACCTACGCGTAATTTTCGGTTAAGTAGGTTCCGCCGGTTCCGGGTTCTAGCGCGTGTCCACAGTACCTATTATTATAGAGATGCTCATATATATGGAGGAGGTAGGATACAACGGTATTTCCGTCCAATTAAGCAGTCCGACTGGGAAAGTACCTCCGTCTTACAGAATACCGCGGCCATAATAACCTCGTGTTGTGTTCCCGTCGGTGAGCAGGGTAGCCGGAGCTCACTGGAAAGTTTCTATACTGTCAATGGGAAGACCAAAAGCTTGTCCTCCTTTGTCCTTTACACTGACGGCACAGAAACACTTGTGCATTCAGGGTTGGCAGCGCGAGTGTAACGCCCTTGGAACGTGTTGCACACGTTCATAGGCCGTGTGCTAGTCTGCCAACCAAGTGGTATAAAAAAATAAAGATTTCAGCCTATCTGGAGGCAAAGAACGTCCCAGAAGTGGTTCTATGCGCTTGTCATGAACTAGTAAATCCCGGTATGCACAAGTTGGAGTGGTTAAACAAAATATTTGTCGGATTTCACCAATGGCAAACATTATGATCAAATGAAACTAAAGTGTGTCACATTCTTTAGATTGATTTCTTCATAATTATTTACATTGATGACATCAGTTTTAAGTAGCATATACACATGAAACCAAAAATCATCCTCAATATAAAAAAAAATATCAAAACGCAGTAGGCACTTAATTGAAAATATTTTGATATATTTAAAGTTACTATACTAGGATATATAAATGAATATAAACCGTTTGACTACCGTATGATGGATGATATCGATGGCGGTCGAATCGAATTATAATCGAAATTCTAATGTTGGTTTAAGCGCCTATCTGGCGGCCAGGCGATCCCTCCTGAATTGATCGGGCCTGTGTTTGCTTTGTAAACTATTAGAAATTGACTATAGATAATGATAGTAGGTACAAAATTGGTTCGTAATATCGTATTATTTTATCGTAAAAAGCCCAAAAGAGCCCAAAGACACGATTGGGCTTTTAGATATGGGTACCTATTATGATGTTGAATAATGTTTCATATATATTTTTAAAATACTGTAACGAATTAACAAACAACCCATGAAGAAATAGCCCGGCTGACGATAATACGCTTGTCTCCTATTACGTGAAGCTGAAAACCGTGGTTGAAGAATTATGTGTTTATTTTACCCCTATAACTATACGAAAGTACAGGCGATTAAGTTTTGACGGATACTCTAAATGAAATCGAGTTTTGACAGTTTTAAAGATTAACAGAGACTGTATGACACAGTGAGTGAAAAATGTGGTTGACGAATGCAGTGACATGCATGTGACATGGCAATGTACGTAAAACAAGAAATGTAACCGAGTTTGTTAATAGTCAAAGGTATAAAATAAGCGTTGATCGTTGTCGATTCTCACCATCCGAGCCTTTTTCAAAGTCAGTTGATGTTGACTTTCAGCCTAGTTTGACTTAGATTTAGAGTGCAGGACTCTAGGTCTTGGTAGAGTAACGAAATAGCTGGCTTTCGATATTTGTCTTGAAGTGACTTCCACAACCCATTTGGCGATATCGAACCTATTTACTTACATGTAGTTTTAGTTTTATTTAATATTTTTATTTATTTACATATTATAATAGATTTAATAGGAATAATAAAATAAAAGTTTTAACAAAGGTCTTGCAAGGGAGTGTTTATATTTATAGAACATCAAATATTAGGGTTAAATTAGACTGTCGGATTTTTTAGAACTTCAACTAGGCAACAAATGCCTCAAATGTTCGTATAGCAACCAGGACCGACGGCTCAACGTGCACTCTGATGCACGCAAAGGACTCAATGTGTTAAGAATGGTCACCCTTCTTTACAACTCTTTTAAGGTGTAAACTGATTTGTCCCTAAATGTTTTTGAAAATGACAGCTATGATTAATGGTGTATTTAAAAACGTATTACGTACTAGATTTTACTAAGTATTGAACTCATTAACACAAATTTGTGTCAACATTACTGACTGCCGTTGATTAATGACTGCCGCCATAGGTTTCTCTGTGGCATGAGTTAGCAGTTATGTTTGCATGCAATCGTGAGGTATTCGATTAGATATTTAAACTATCAAGATCACTCACATTATTGTTAAAGTTATCAGAATATTTACCATGTTGTATTGTTCTGAGTTGCCGATATCCCACCCCGTCAATACACCAGTTCCTCCGTGATCATGGTGCTTGCAACAGCGCCGGAATATCGGAAACTCAGAACAATACAACATGGTAAATATCCCAATAACTTTAATACTAATACTGCTTTACAAACAAAAGTTGTTTGTAAAGCAATCCTCATGTTTATAATATTAGTAAAAAATATTGACGTCTGAAAAGAAAATGGGTGTAAGTAATAGCGTCTTTTCAAAGAAAAAAAAGTCCCAAATGACATTTTATTTCTTTTAAATCACAATGATTTTCCTGTCGAAAGAAAGAAATCGCCCTAAATTATGCAAGGTATATGAATTTAAATTACGAATATGGAACATGACAAACGTGTTCCTAATTCAAAATAGTCCGCACGAGCACCTCGGAACGTCGCGTCGCATCGTTATCTATTCAATGTTACCAGAACTAAAATGAGGGTAAACACGTTAAATTTTTTTTTGCAAAAACTGTCGCGTCATGTGGGGTGCCATGACAGTTTAGTTGCTACTCAAAAGATTTATATAGAATCGTCGAGTCACTGCGATAAAAAGGTAAAAAGTCATGTTATGTTATGCACATGACACATTCGTGACACAATGTGGACAAATGCCACATCATGTACTTTTTTGTTTGGGTCCAAGGGTATATGCTAACTAATGTATTAATGTTATAATTAGAGCAAAGTTAAGGGTAGGGTAATAATATTTGACACATGTATAAAATACCATGAATAAATGTCTGTTTTTGTAAAATATACTAGTCATAGTGTGGGCCACACACCGCATATTGTGTACGTGTGATTGCGTGAACTTAGATTTGGGCTTTAATTTGTTTGCACTGAACCCATTATATTTTTAACCGACTTCGAATAAGGTTATATATTCGATAAATATGTAAGTCGATTTCTTAATCGTTTCCATAAAGTTTCCTAAGTTATGCCTGCTAATATCAAGTATCTGCAGATTAGTATTTTTACTGCAGTAAACTGATTATATGAGGAGTTTTTAATGTTACTTTTATTGAGAAAAATATTAAGGTTCCGCTGGTTTCATTCAAAGAATTGAACCCAGATCTGAGTTTCGCGGATAACGGATCACGGGCATATTCAATGATTTATATTTTTCAATCCATTGTATCCACACAAATTGAATCACATTTATATTTTATATGAAAATCATCATTTATTTATGTCAATTGCAAGGTCTTCACCCTAGGCGATTGTCATTCCCACGCATGACGCCTCCGTACAATGGCACTTTATTTTTTATATAAACCAATGTTTATTTTATTTATCTCCGCGTTATTTTATTTGGGGATGCACACAATAGCTTTTGTGACAGTCCCAGCGGCACGCGACGGTAAATGAAAGGTAATTTTGTTGCCATATATTATTTTTATATTCCCTGTATTTAATTCAATAAATAGTCGAAATGTGCGCACACTGCGCCTTCTCATTATTAAACATTTACTAGCAAAACACTTCATCAACCATCAAAGCATCAAAAGGACAAGATAGGAAAGAAGAAAGTAAGTCCCGGTTGCATCCAAATTTATAAGTACTATGAGGCTTGCAATCCACTCCTGTTCTCCTGTTCTTTCTCTTGTTTTGAGGAGGAGCCCGCAAAAGCTAAGACTCAAAAGGTCAGACTGCAGATGACTGCAGTCTGACCTTTTGAGTCTTAGCTTCTAATCTCGAAAATATACACCAGACAGGTTCAAGCAGCTTATCCATCCAGTAACAGGTGTACTTGCACAACTTGCAGGTGAGTAGGCTTGGGCCCTGGAGCTTTCGGTGAGGCCCCATACAACCCAACTTAAAACTAAGTAGCTATATGTAATTATGTATGTATAACTTGTTTGTACAAATATATAATTTACAACAACGGATGTTTCTTACCAACAGCTTACTTCCCGAGAATTGAAACTCTTGAAGAACAACGACTATCATTATCTAACAATTAAAGCTCGCCAACAAAATTAAATTTCCAGCTAATTTTCATACAACATGCATCAAATAATTGGCTGAACAAAAACAACGAGACCACCAAATTGGTATGTAAGAGTGTACATTATAATAATTGTACAGTAACGACAGCTAATCAATGAGCGGACATGGACGGTAACTTCGAAGAGTCGTGTATTGATGGGTAAAACAAACAGTTTAAATTCCGAAGCGATCGAAACTTCTTGAAAAAAGTACAGTAATTTTCCATCTCTTTTTTTTTGCTGGTAATATTTGCTTTAGGTTGGTCATTGATTTCGTAAGTCGTGGTGAGACAGATGAACAGATAATTATATTACGTATATGTTCTATTTCGAAAGTATTTTTTTTTACAATTTAGGGGGCAGTCAAGCTCACGGCCCAGGTGGTGAAAAGTGGTTACCGTGACCTATGAACACCTAATGAACGCGCAATAATATATGGGCATCCGAAAGCATGTGAATTGATATGCAGCAGGAATAGGTTCGGAGACAACACGGAACCTCGTGGGAAATTTATGTCCATGTACTCCATGTGGCTGGAGATGCTGCCGTTAACGACGATTTGGATGCTTCTGTTGGACAAAAAGCTGACAATTCAATTGCACAGTCTCTTGGGGAGACCATAAGACGGTAGCTTCGCAAGAAAACTTCTGTTCCAGACCCAATCAACGGCCATCGCTATATCGAGCCCGCCTCGACTCGACCTCGACTCTCGATGGCTTGCGCCTATACGGTTTGAGATATACAAGATTATTTCATATTTGACATTTGTATTAAAGGATTTTTTTAAATAATACAACTGGAACTGAAATTATAATATTTTTGCTAACCCCACTAACTTAGCTAAATAGCTTGTTTGGTGTGGTTCCTGTCCCTAGGGTAGAGGAGTTGATGAGTTTCCTGTCATAACAAAAAGGGGAAGTGCATGGGTTAGCACCAAGAGGTTAGAGGTAACCTCACCTAGTCGGTACACCAGTTGAAATACGGCTTTACCTTTCCTCTCGGAGTTGAGAGCTAAGTCAGCAGTCGCTTCTCTTTGTCTAGTATTTCTGCCAACCTAAATGCTAATGTTAGAAGTAGATTCACACCGGTAGTCTGAAGTGTAAATAACCACGATTCAAACCCGGTACCTCTTGGTCGTAAGACCGACTCCTTAGCCACTAAGTCACAGACACTTCTAACTAGCTAAAAGCATTCTCATACCACCCTCATTGCTTTTACCATGACGAAGCAACAAAATATCAAGATAACGTCAGTAAATATTTTGTATTTCGAACGTAATTAAAAATCAACACGACAATTAACTTACCTGCCCATCTGCTAGACGACCTATCATGGCACCGAGGGAAAGAAACACAAAAATAACATTAATTCCCATAAAAAATTAGCCGCACGTTGCTTTTTTAATAAATAACGAAGCTACAGGCGGCTGTTATTATAACGCATAATAATATTTTTCCATTCCTCTTTTTCTTCCGTCGCTCCTTGATACCAAAAGATTATTACTAAAAACGCAGATTCTAGTACAACGATTACTACTAGATTCTGTTATAGTTATTACCTAAATATTAGCTCCTACTTGCGATTGCATATGCGAGAAATTTAGAATTCAGAATTGAGTCGAGAGAGAAATGAAAATTTTATAAAAATTATCATGTAGGTAGTTTAATCCAGGTTATATGATAATATCAAATATATTAATTTCCAGCTGTCGCCCGCTGTCAAAGTCTAAACTACCCCTATACCAAGTTTCATGAAAATCGATTCAGCGGTTTAGTTCTGAAAACGTAACATACAGACAGACAGAGTTACTTTCGCATTTATAATGTTAGTACGGATATGTGACTTTCTGGGTAGAAAGTGCGAGTTTTTGCATTACAAATAATAGGTAGGGGAAAAAGTTAATGATACCAAAACCAGCCAGATGCAAAAGAGATTTTATTACAAGTTCAAACATACTATAATGCGAAAAGACTTTTTCCCCAACCTAATACGAGTACACCTATATCTAAATAACAATACATACAAATACCTAGCATTAATTTAAATGTAACACAGCCATCCATCCCTTCGAGATCTAGAAAAAAAGTTATAAGTAAGTAGTCTAAGACTATCATCCTTTACCTTATACTACAGGCCTATCAAAAAGGCTTCCTTTAAACTACACACCTATCATTGAAGTTGAAATCTTAAAAACAAACTTATAATATTTTGTTTCTACGGTACAGATTTTTCTTTGCTCCCTTCGCGCCCTTTACCAGAAACTGAGTTTCTCAACTTCGCGGTATATTCTCATTATGTCGTATTTCTGCACAGCCCTTCTTAAATTAGGATTAAAATTTACGATAACCGCCAAATTTGCTATCTGGAAGCGCAAAACTGTTTGCCCAAGCGACTTTCGGAAGATTTTATGCAAAATGTGGTGTATTATGGATAGATATAGCCTTTATTACAGGAGCATTAGAGCAATATCCGATGTTGTTTGTTTATTATTACGTAATTTTGTGGAATATGGAATTCGTAAACAGCTCTTTGTTTTTCGTAATGTCTCTAAATATTGTGACGAAAATTTTTTTTTTTTTTTTTTTTTTTTTTATATAGGACACGTCAATTGGACTTCGCCTTGCCTGATGGTAAGCTGAAGGCAAAGTCCCAGAAAATCCTGGAATTGCAATTATAAAACGTTTAATGAGTACTGGTTTTTGTACTTCAGTCAGTACTAGTCTCATCTATTCTGTGCATTAGTCATTGGCGATGTTTTGGTAGTTGGAACTTGGGAATACTTGTTTCTTTTCTGCCCAGTTGACGCTGTGTCCGTCGACGCCTATGTTTCCGCCTCATTCAGACGAGTAGACACTTAATAAGTTATTAATGCTGGTTACAGACCAGTACTAATAGCGAATATAAATTGTTGTGGTACCATAATCTTTTATTATATTTTTTAGATTTTAGAAATACATTTTGGTGGTGGAAGTAGACATAACATAAACTCACGCCTATACGGTACGCTGAGGTGCTAGCACCCACATTTCGCCAGTTTATGTTTAGGTCCCAATGTAATAGGTGGCGAGCCTATTGCCATCAACCGGGCAGTTATAAACCTGCGATAATTTAAATGTAATGGTAGGTAATGATGATTTATTAGCATCAGGACCATGTCTAGTTTCATCATGATGATTCATCTACATAACGGAGTAAATTCAAAAATATTTTTTTCATGATTTGTACTAATTGTAGGTACCTCACGGTTTCTCCTGCCATACTTGGTACAAACCTGATTCGTCCCCAAGAACTGAACTATAAAATGTAAAAAGGTCATCGAAGTTCATTAAGCATTTTATTCAAGCATTTTTTAGGATACTTTCATGCTAAGTATTTAAAACTCATTGAAGCAATTTTAGACTTATGAAGGTCTACTTACTTACATAATTATTAACTCTGAAGCAGTTTCTGCATATACAAATGAACCTTTCAACGTTATCCTCTTTTTGTCTACTGCCATGAATAACTCTACATATCAAATATTCCCTTACACTGTTCAGCTATAGTCTATTTTACTGAGGCATAAATAATTAAATTGTCAGGGAAATACCCATTTATCTTAAGTCCGTAACTTCAGACAGTGGGGAGGATCACCTGAGCCAAATGCACTCTGCAAGCGAAGGTATTCATTATACAAAAAAGCTTGTGCAACTTATTCGGAAGGTCATATGGTTGAATTTTGCTAGTTGTTCGAGTTAGTGGGATATATTGGTATTTTGGTATTTAAGTTCATCGCAGCACAACATGGTTTTTAGCCGATGCAGCTGAAATGTTCTGGTTTAGTGCTGAGTGTAATACACAGATTAGTAGGGACGCCACCTGGGACTTTGTAAAACTTTGGAGACGGAATACCACAGAGTAAATATACTATTCTACATATACTCACGCCTGTAAATCCCCGAAAAGGTAAGCAGAGGTGTATTAAAATTCACATTTCCCTAAGATTTTCGGTCCCACTTAATAGGGGGCGAGTTAATAGCGGGCAGTTAGTCATGGGTTGTATGTTTACTATCAGATGGAGAACTGCCCTATCCCTTAGTCACCTTCTACTCCACCGGGAACCAATACGGCAGACTTTCTGCTGCTTAGATTATATTAATGTCTACTGCAACCCGTGGCTTCTGTATATTTGTATTGGAATAACAAAATATATAGTTTTTGGTCCTACATTATGTCGCAGCCATTTGCATAATTCACCAAGACTTTTAATTTTTTTAAATTTAGTTAACCCCTTTCTTCCAAGATTGCTAACCAAACCAAGACTCAGAGAAAATTTAATCGTGACATTAAGGCCCGTATTCTAGAAAGACACTCAGTCCTAAATCTCTATTTATATGAGAATAGATTGTATAAACAGATTGACAGATGTTTATTTTTTATTAAATCCGCAATACCTATTATTCCCTCTAACCCCTCCAGCTAAGCTGAATTGCTAGAATTAGGAGAGGGTTCACGTCGGTAGTGTAATGGCCTGAATTCGAACCCGGAACCTCTCGATCGCAAGTTTGATCCCTTAACGACTAAGCTACCGGCGCTCTCTCTATACAATCTGTTCTCTGAGAAATCGAGATTCAGAACATCTGAGTACCATTCTAGAAAACGAGCATTAATGTCACTGCGATGCTAGTACCTAGTACCTACACACCAAAACATCGCGTCCCGTCATTCTAGACACGAGAGATTAGGTTAAAAGTGTATTATGTAGTTTTTTTTATATATATAGAACACGTCAATTAGACTTCGCCTTGCCTGATGGTAAGCTGAAGGCAAAGTCTCAGAAAAGAGGGTCACCATTACTTACACATACCGTATGACAATGGTGACACTCAGCTTGACGGCCTTTTCATATGCTTTTTCACGCCCCGCTTAAAGGACCCGGGACTGTAGGAAGAAGGAAACACGTGAGCTGGTAATGAATTCCAGGCCTTAATGGTGCGACAGAGGAAAGAGTCTCCGAACCGCTTGGTTCTTGATCGGATGTTCTGCACCGTGTGCGGATGACATCTAAGACCTGCACGTGTTGTGCAAGGGGAGGGTGGGACTAATTGGAAGAGCTCATCATAACACTCACCATGGTACAGACGGTAAAATTCTGTAGATTCCTCTTCGTATTAGCTTAGGTTATGTATATAACAGCACGTCCCGTCATTCTCAACACGTAAAGATGAGGTTAAAAGTGTATTATGTAGATTCCTGTAGATTTCCCTTCGTGTTAGGTTACGTTACGTATAAAACAGGGTGTCTCGTCATTCTCGACACGTAGAGATTAGGTTAGAAGTGTAATATGTTGATTTGTGTGGTGACGGAGAAAGAATACAAGTATCATCACCTATCTCATCTATAGAGTGTCGTAAGAGGCGACTGATGGAAAAATAAGCACACGATATCACTGCGAGAGAAGGAAAACTCGAAAGAAAACCCTGTACCAACCCGTCTGGCCAGCGTGGAAACAGTAGGCCAAAGCCTCCCAACATTGGGAGAGGCCTGTGTCCAGCAGTGGGCTAATTGATATGTAGATTTCTGTACATTTCCCGTCGTGTTAGGTTAGGTTACGTATAAAACCACGGAGTGATTAGGTTAGAAGTGTATTATGTAGATTCCTGTAGATTTCCCTTCGTATTAGGTTAGGTTATGTATAAAACAGCGCGTCCCACCATTCTCGACATTGAGAGATTAGGTTAGAAGTGTATTATGTAGATTCCTGTAGATTTCCCTTCGTATTAGGTTAGGTTACGTATAAAACAGCGCGTCCTACCATTCTCGACATTGAGAGATTAGGTTAGAAGTGTATTATGTAGATTCCTGTAGATTTCCCTTCGTATTAGGTTAGGTTACGTATAAAACAGCGCGTCCCACCATTCTCGACATTGAGAGATTAGGTTAGAAGTGTATTATGTAGATTCCTGTAGATTTCCCTTCGTATTAGGTTAGGTTACGTATAAAACAGCGCGTCCCACCATTCTCGACATTGAGAGATTAGGTTAGAAGTGTATTATGTAGATTCCTGTAGATTTCCCTTCGTATTAGGTTAGGTTACGTATAAAACAGCGCGTCCCACCATTCTCGACATTGAGAGATTAGGTTAGAAGTGTATTATGTAGATTCCTGTAGATTTCCCTTCGTATTAGGTTAGGTTACGTATAAAACAGCGCGTCCCACCATTCTCGACCTTGAGAGATTAGGTTAGAAGTGTATTATGTAGATTCCTGTAGATTTCCCTTCGTATTAGGTTAGGTTACGTATAAAACAGCGCGTCCCACCATTCTCGACATTGAGAGATTAGGTTAGAAGTGTATTATGTAGATTCCTGTAGATTTCCCTTCGTGTTAGGTTAGTTGAGACATTTCTTTGAAAAAAAAAGACAAAACTATTGTACAGTCACGGTTCCTTATCTCATCACTTAATATCCTAAATTGTAAACATGAAAATTAACTAACAGAGAAGTGTTTAAGCTGCGGTTAATATTTGAATAAAATATAATAATATTTGGACGCGGCGCGGCGCCATGTCATGCTTGATGACGAAACTCGTAACTTGACTTTCAAGTGGGAGCGATCGTCGCGCTGTTGTGACCAAAAGGTTCTGAGATTCTAGGATTAGGTACTTTTATATTGAAAAGAAAATGCGGTTTATAAATAATTAAATCTAGGGATTTAAGATAACAGCGCATCTCTGCATAATCTCCTTCCGGTGAGCAGAGACATTAGTCCACCTTCATGTCCTGTCCTTAAGTATCTACTGTCATTTAAAGTACGTAATCTTGAAATATGACTGATATGGTCAATATGCAACTGCAAGAACATAACTCTGAACTCTACAGACTCCACTTATACAAAATGCAGACTTCGAAAGTAAGAAGGTGTAGGAAGATTAAAAAGATTTTAAAACCAGATGTTCACGAGGAATGGAAAGGTATCCTGGAGTAACCAGCACAAACTAAAGAGATAAGATGAAGATTATAACACACAAAGAACCGAAAATGGCTGATTAACCCCATAAGAAAGATTAACTTGAATATATTTTCAGAAAACTTGGAAGGAGAATTGAAAAAAATAATCAACCATCCCCACCTAGATTAAACAGTTAAACAAAAACATAAAGTATTCTTACGTCATTGTCACCCTACTCTTCATTCTACTGACGTGCGGTGATTACTGGCTTTGTTTATTTTGTTATTATTGTTCCTTTTTCTTTTTATCTAAACACGATCGTGATTATCGAATGTAAGTGGACGGCCGACAGTTGGACATGTGAGTGATTTTTTTGGTTTATTTCTTTTAGTTAACCTGTAGGATTGTACTACTCGTGGCCAGTATAGTGGTGACCTTACAAACCCAATTATTCGTTATAATTGATTTTATTTTGATTGTGTTCTGTTCTAAAGATAATTATTCAGATAGGTTGTTTGTTCAATTATAGTTTTCATTGATAATGTTACAATTGTACCTATTTTTTAATTTACCTATCTTTGTAGTAATGGGGTTTTTGGGGTAATGGACTGCTGAGACGAGGTCTCGGCTTCAATCCGAAGTTTTACCACGGCACACATCAATGACTTTTCGATGTTTTTCGAAATTATGTGTGTATTTATCGCAGTTTCATAAGTGCCCAGTTAATGGCAATAGGCTCGCCACCTATTACATCGGGATCTAAGCATAAACTGGCGAAATGTGGGTGCTAGCACCTCTGCCTACCCCTTCGGGGATATAGGCGTGAGTTTATGTTATGTTATACTTATCTTTTAATTATAGAACAATAATAATATATTTAGTAGGTTCCTTTATATTTTTTATCAGGTGTATTTTTTTAGTAGTATATATTAGTAGTATATTAGTAGTAGTATATATTCTTTCATTGGTCCCGAATCGAGCTCGATCAGCTTACGAACGTTCGATGTCTGAGAACAGATTACAAATTAGTTACTAGTCGTAACTAGTAGTAGTAACTAGTAGTAGTTAGTAGTTACTAGTAGTAACTAGTATCTGATGATGAAAATAAAACTCGGCTGGTAGATAGCTGGTAATCTACCAGCCGAGTTTTATTTTCATCATCAGTTACCAGTGAATCTCCTAATCTATTGGACCAGGGGCTTATAGCGACTGCCATCTGACGTCCTAATCCTATCCCGAGTAGATAGTTTACGCCAGAACTTTGTTCGGTGAACCAGCTAGCAGGTAAGGTTGGCTTGGCCCCGAAACTCTTATATTTGGACCTATTTAACATACTTGACCTAAGATCCTGGGCCCCTAGATTTGGGAGACAGCGTCCACAGTGCGTCGCCATACCTGTCGCTGCTGAGCTTCATAATATATTTCACTCCAAGTCTTCCAAGCTCATCGCTTCTTCAACAATAGTCCGCTTCTGCCTCTCTTCTACTAGTGAAACAAAATTTCTATTGCTTTTTATATGGTATATTTTACATACATGTATGATTATATTTAATAATCCTAAACCTAATTATATATCAAAGCTCGAGCCGCCAACGAGTGAAGTAGTACGCTATGCTATTATTTTAGCTAACAAGAAGTTTGGAGCTGTCTAGATAAACGATTGACAGATAGCTTTGTGTGGGTGAGTAACGTTGACCCCGCCTTCGTGCTTGCGTGTAGGGTAAGTATGAAGTACGGATTAGTCATTATTATGGTGCTGACTCACTGGATTTTTCGGCCCAAAATGGGTTGCAATGGTTTCAGGGTTAACGTGAAACGTCCAACCCGTGCCTATGACCCATATTGAAAAAATATCCGATTAAATTTTTTCTATTCAGAACAAAAATTGAGTCGCAGATCCTGGGCGATCCTCTCCGTTCTTGCACGGGTGTGATTCCTCTGATGTTGCACACGTTCATAGGTCACAGTAACCACTTTCCATCAGGTAGGCCGTGTGCTTGTCTGCCTGCCACCTAAGTTCTATTAAAAAAAACACTAGATAAATGAGAACTGTCACACCTATCTGTCAAGACAACGCGCCTTTTTGTAATGCCATCCATATGACAGTAATAAAAAAGTTGCGCAATTATCTATTAAGCTCAATTACTGGTCTTTTGCGATATAATTTTCTGATTGATGCAGACAGTCTCTGCAAGATTAGTTACAAAATGTGTACCCCCATGAGCGCAGGCCTGGGGGTGTCAAGTGGAGCCGCCTGCCACCCTGGCAGAAGCAGGCTGCGCTGGCGGTGTGCCTTGCGCGCCTCCCCGTTTCCGGGGACGAGTTGGAGACTTTTTGTCCCCACACCCGAGGAGAGGACCAGATCGAGAGAGATGGCGCTGGGTCGGCCGGGGTGCGATGGATATGCCTGTCAACCTCACCTTCGGCAACCAAAGCGACCCACAGGCGGCGTGCGTTTTAGTCGGTTCGAGTCCGACATAACCTCTTCCACTGGCTCCGGTGGGGAGGTACCCGTGGGGATTTTGCACACGTAAAAAAAAACACGACCCACAGGCGTCGCCGCGCGTTTTAGTCGGTTCGAGTCCGACATAACCTCTCCCACCGGCTCCGGTGGTAATTTTTTCATAATCTTCAACAGCTTTTCTCAATTTTTACATCGATTCTGATATTATTACTTAATTACTTACCTACCCTGTATAGGTACTACTCTAATTTTCCTGTTGCCTGAAAGATCAATTTCCATAATCTTATTAGATACTGCAGTCATATCTTTTGTCATATCAAGTAATGATATGATAACACCATAAGACGAGTCATTCGTCAGGAAAAACAACCGAGTTTATTTCCCATTATAAACATGACATTTCGTGTCGCGAAAATTGAATTTCACGGATTGAATATTTATATGCAGGCAATGTTTGGGGAAGTATTGAACTTTTTGGAATAAAGAAATATAGGAACCAAATGATACTCTGTCAATACCGATGACTTTTATGTGTTGAAGAACTTATAGATACGACAAGCACTGAGTGCAAGCAAAGCAAGTTTGTTTTCCTAGAATACGTAATGTTTTCATTGTAGAAATTACCTATATTCAAAGATAAAAAAAAAGATAAATTCAAAATCATTTATTTGCAGAAATGTTGTCAAACATGATGTTACAAAGATTATTACAGTAACATGCAAATATTAATTTAGGCTCTATTTATGTCTTTACATGTGCATGCTTAGCTATTCAAAATAAAATTGAAATTAATTCAGATATAACATTATGAGAATTAGATTAAAATACAAAATGCCATATAATGACCATAGTCATAATAGGGTGTCAACATAGCAATAATAGTAATATAATGTCCAAGATAATAATATCAAATAATTTAATAAGATGTCCAAAACAAATACATTAATAATGACCTCAATAGGTATTACAGTTTTATTTTAATCTCAATAAATTAAATTAATTTTTAAAGTAGTCGTCTAATGAATAAAATGATTGGTCTAAAAGCCACGATTTAAATTGTCTACAAAACCTATTTGTGGGTAAATGTCTGAATTCGTCTGGCACTGCGTTATAAACACGACCGCATTGTCATTCATTCATAGAAAAATGGAAAACGGAAACACACCAAATTTTCAGATTGAATATTAGGTATCATTTTTTAGAATTGATCCTGCAGTTTCCACGGGGGCTTAAAAATATACTATTGAATGGAATTCTCTCTGATTAAATAACTTTTGGACAAAAATTCTAGGTTTTGGAACCATCTTTAGAATATCTTATCCCAAAGTTTTATAATCAGACATGGACTTATTTAAAAAACTGAGGAATTTTCCGTCCCGTCGCTCCCGGGTAACTTTTACCAGACAACGAAATGGTCTCAATCAGAGTTATATCTACGAGAATCTGACATTACTATCCATCAACCCCTGAAATTTATTGTAGGGCGCTCGGTTTGAACTAATTTAGCACAAAACGGCGATATTCTGCCCTGTTGAGTCTAATAAGGCGTAGAAAAGGAGAATAAGATTACTTAAATTGCGTAATTTAATTTGAATATCAAGAACTAGCTGTTCCTCGCGGCTCCCCTCCTCGTGAAAAACTGTTTCCATCCCCGTGACCCCGATGTAGGTAGATAATATTGCAGACTATTTTTGTTTGTCAAATTCATCCAGAAAGTCAATTGGACTCGATTTAATCTCAATTTTGAAATCCAGAATTTCAAATATATCTCATCTCATAAACTCACGCCTATATCCCCGAAGGGGTAGGCAGAGATGCTAGCACCCACATTTCGCCAGTTTATGTTTAGGTCCCAATGTAATAGGTGGCGAGCCTATTGCCATAAACCGGGCACTTATAAACCTGCGATAAATACACACATAACTTCGAAAAGCATCGAAAAGTCATTGGTGTGTGCCATGGTAAAACCTGGGATCGAACCCGAGATCTCGTCTCAACAGTCCATTACCCATACCACTAGGCTACCGCGGTTAGTTATGTAAGTTATGTATGTAATGTTATGTATTAGTAAATATTTTTTTTTTTTACCTGAGCTTACTAAGTTAAGAATGGTAAAAGAGCGGTAAAAGAAAAGCGTCGTTTCTTATTTTGTAGTTTTTATTTGTTTTTAATCACCCAAACAACTGATAATAGTAAATTATTTTACTACTATTTAATATTGTGACGTCACAATAAATTATCTCATACTGTTTACCTATAACGTACTGTTTTCACGTTAAGTAAAAATTTTAGTGTCAGTCATGAACAATGGTAGTTTTTGATATTGTAGGAAATTGAGATTACGTCGTTCAGTCTCGATCAGATTACGAATTGGCCTTAACTGAGTAGCAAACATCCATCTATCAAATTAAAGTTTCGTTATTTATTTCTTGCAAAAGATTATCTCATTGAATTCCTTAAATTATGCTAACAGTACGAAGCGGTAATCTTCACTCAGGGACTTTTTATCTGTTATTGAATTTACATTGTGGCCGATTTTTTTTTGCTTCATTCGCGGCCGCCCATAGATAACCCGCGGATGATATAGAACGATGTTATTATGCATGCAATAAATACTTCATAGATACACAAGCTTTGTAAATGCCGCCATTTTTTGTCTTGTTAGCAGAGTTTGAAAAAGCTGTTAAAGAAATAGCCGCCACTTATCTTCTGTCAAAACTTTTAATAGTTTACATTGCGTTGTATGAGTAGGCCATTAATTTAAATAGTTGATTATTAATTTTAACAAGACTCCTGTGATCTTTTATAACGTTATTACTGATACTAACAAACTGGATAACCATGGAAAAATCTTTTGCCGCCTGCCCAATGGTTGATGGTGTAAATTTGCAAACTCATGTTTTTTAAAAAGAACATCGTTGAATGAATATAGTATGAACCTTAACTGTGGTATAAATAATGACATTTATGACGTTTATAATTCATTACTTGAGTACCCGCAGCATCGACTAAAAATAATAACCATACTGAACTCCTTTACTCGGTGTGCGTATTTTAAATAAAAAAAACAAATAGCAATGACTGCTTGCTTGCTCGTTATGCCAGCTATTTAAGCCTCATGAGAGAAATTACATATGTTTATTAGATTTTCTCTCGCAGTTAAGACTAACTTACCTATTGATTTATTAAAATGTAATAGAGATTAAGTACTTTTCACTTGTCTCTTAGCTAGAGCATAAATGTATTGTTTATTAGAAATAATAATTAATTCGGCAATACAATAACATGTTCATCCTTATTCTAATTCCATATAGTTTAAGAATATACCTTTTAAATAATTTTGAATATAACATAAACATAACATAAACTCACGCCTGTATCTCCAAAGGGGTAGGCAGAGGTGCTAACACCCACATTTCGCCAGTTTATGTTTAGGTCCCAATGTAATAGGTGGGTAATTTTGAATATATTTCCCGATAAAACGCTGAAGTGTTTAAAAGTTGCCATATGCAATATTGAGCAAACATACCTACCTACGTATGAAAGAAAAGCAAAGGTAAGCAGTCGTACAGCCATCGAGCGCACTTCGCTGATTGCGAGCCAAGCATCAGCAGTATTGACTGTACACTCGGCCGAATAAACACAGGCAACTTTGATATTTAGCTTTTTTTTCATTTTTTTAGAATACTCCAGAATTTCTTTACTGAAATTAGATAGTATTTAATCTGCGGTTATGATGGATATGGATCACCCAAATGATAGAAACTTAGCCGTTTATACCTAAGTAGGTAACAAACAGACAAACTTACAATGTGTGAGCTTCTGCGTTATCTGTAGAGACCCTTCGAAATAATACTAAAGCAACCAGTAGCTAGTCTTTTTAAATAACTAACAAAATCCCTTCAGAAGATAAAGATTTCAAAGCTAGTGATAAGCTTATCATATTATAGTCATTGCAAAAATCGTGTTATTTATGTTATAAAAGTAACCATAAACTTTCCTCAAACAAAAATATTGCCCGTAAAAATCCAGATAAGCAAAAAGTTGTTCAGAAAATACATAAATAACAAACTTTTACACAACTTTTCAGATGTTGGCAGCATGTATTTCTGTTTCAAATATTCTTATCTGACTGTACTAAGCCGGTATCTAAACTAGCACAACGTCTTTGGTAATTTGAAAGCGTCACCCACCCCGCACTGCATGAAAAACGCAACTTTTCTTTTCTTATGGTTTCACTTTCCTTTATTAAGGAAAGATATTTCTGTATGTGCACTTGAGGTAAAAAGCGTTCGTATTTTTTTAATAATGCAGGTGTTATTCCTAAGGATACTAAATCTGTTATGACATACCTACTGCTACTTAATAAAATATAAGTGATGGTAATTCCTCGATTAAACTGTCCGATTTTTGTGACTTAGGCACTGTTAGCTTGTATCGAGTAGGTAAGCCTCAATATTTATATTTGTAACATCTACTCGAGGCATTCGTTCAATATAAATACTCTTTGATATTACATAATGCATTTTTTATCTATGGTTTATTTTTGCCGCCAGAAAAAACACACGGCCACCGACATTTGTTTTTTTTCGCGTTGCGTTAATATAATATTATTGATATTAAATAATTCAATATAATAATAAGAGGATTAAATATAATAATGTGGTAATTGTAATAATAGAATTGAATACAATATATTTAAGAAATCATTGTCATGAGCATGTAAGTATAGATCCGTAATATAATACTGGATGTGCTGGGAGAAGGAAAGGAATAAATGTATTCATTTGTTATATGACAAAAGGATTCTTATTGATTAAACCATGTCCTGAGGTGTGGATAATAGTACTTACTGTACTATTTACAATGCATCAAAATTTATTTATTCCTATCAAAATAATTTGTAAAGTAAGTAGGATACTAACTCTAGAGACCTTTAAGTTCCATGATCATAATATTGAGCATATTCTACTGCCGGTCATTCTTAGGGTGGATAGGTGCAAATATTGTTATGAGCTGTGCTTAACCAGCGCTAAACATGACCATTGTACTGGTAAGTACATTCTTCTATTGCTCCAAAGCTCTGACAGAATTATTGACATTTTCAAAAAATAGAAATATTATACTTATTTAGGTAATTAAAATTTATTCATGAACTTCTTAATCAAAATGATCAAGAAATGCGACCACAAAATGTAACCAACTAAATTAGTTTTTACTTGAAACTAATTTATTCATTAAACTCTATTCCAGATTTTCTCAATCACAATTATAAAAAAAATCGACCACAAAACGTAGTACCAACCTACTTTACTTAGTTCTAAATTCAAAATCTATTCTTATTTCAAACCCGGCTGCTTTTATTCTAGTATCTGTAGTGGTACTGGCCTATGCAACCAATAGCAATGAATTTCCATCATGTTGGTCAAATAAACCGCACAGTATGTGGTTTTATAATCTCAAATAAGGAACGTTTGTATCCCCTTAGGAGACAGCCGCAGCTTTGAGCTTTGACGCTCGCAATATCCACATGTAAACACGCCCTATCTCCGCCCGGAAGAGAGTTAGCTCTTTGTAGCATTGCCTTTAAGCTAGCTAAGATATCATGGCTGTAATATTATGTAGGAGTTGTTTGAGACTTTGAAATTCTGTTGTAGCTATAAATCTATGTGTTTATCGAATATCGTAGAGTAGGTCTTATTTAAGTTTTTTATGGGAAGAATAAAAAGATTTTTTTTGTATTGGATTACCACAATGCCTGTGAATGTCCGAAGGGGTTTATTTATTGCGCACAAAATCCCCACCGTAGTTGGTGGACCCCACACACCCCGGAAATCATTTTAAAATCAGTTGAAAATATGTAAGTAGTGATAAAATATGTAAATAGTAGTGGGTAGGCACAATTTATTTATTATGTTTAAAAATGATATTTCTACCTACCTAAGGTGGATAAGTAGGTAATTACGTCACTTTTAGGGATTTACCTATATATGTATTATGAAAAATACAAAATGAACATAATGGCACACAGAGTACAAGTAAAAAAACCGTTCATACTATATACTTAGCCTATAACATAGTGACTATATTATAGACTAAGTAGGTATATAGTATGAACGGCTATTATATTCCATACAATTTTCTTTTTTAGATATGAAGAGGAGGGGGAAGAGGGGAGGGGAGGGTCACATTAAAGTTAAGTCTAGATAAACCTGAAAACCTATTTGAACCTTTTTTACCAAGAAGGCGTCCGTTGGACAAGGGTTACAACTTTGATTTAACTTTAAACTGACCCCTCCTTGATATGTGTCCTTATGATGCCACCAAAGTAGCATAAAAAAATATGTAAAGGAGAAAGTTTCTTTATTTGACAATGCACGCTAAGTTCGAAAAAAAAGTAAGATTTCAATGGACTAATAATAATAATAAACACTGGCATTCATGTTTTCTCATAATGACAATAATACAAATGCCACGTGGACGTTTATAAAGTTGCCACGTAAACGACAGGTAACTGAACAGTAATTTCAACCTACTGAATACAAGCCCGGCTAGCTCAGTCGGTAGAGCATGAGACTCTTAATCTCAGGGTCGTGGGTTCGAGCCCCACGTTGGGCGTAGTCTTTTTGGATACAAATATAAGTTTAAGATATTTTTGAGCCACTAATTTATTGATAATTTCTTATATTAATTGTTGTTTCGTGGGGTTAGTGAAATGGCAATATTTTCAAATAATTTTATTAATACATACCTGCTGCTGAGTTTAGGCTTAGATTTATGGGACCTTATAGCTACTAAACCTACACTCCAATAGAATACTGATATGCTCTTGATTAGAAAGAAGGAAGAAATATGCACATCTACATCACTACCCATGCGTTAGTCCCGATCGCATCAAAAAAATAATTATTTAAGTTATGAATGAAAATTGTAGAGCGCCATCTTGTAAACAATTGGTTTACCAAAATACTAGTTCATGCGATAATAGTTTTGTAATGTGATGTATAGAGGTCGCTACTAACAGGAATAATTTATAAATTTTATGTTTAATGTGTAGATGTCGCTATCGGCAGCCTCTGTAACTTTTCATTTAGTTCTAAGAGTTTCGCTAGGTGGCGCTATTATTAACTGACGGCATAAAACCTCTAGATAGAAAATAAAGGTCAGCCTCTGTGACGGTGGTAGTAAATGCGATCACTACGCAGCAGGGGGCGCGGGTTCAATTTCTGCTCAGTGCAAATATTTATACGGATGAATATGACTATTCTGGACGTGCCTCGAAGAGCATAAACGAACAAATGTCATACGAACATCTATGGCAGTTTTTACAGGTAGGTCGAGCCCCAAAAAAGTTCAACAACTGTAACTATATTCTAATCGATATCGCCAATAGGTCGTGGATTGTGGAGGTCGAGTGGTAGCCGATCCACGGTAAATATTGAAGATCAGCCAAATCCGCAATTAGACTGGAAAAAGCGGACCCCGGACTCAGAGATGAAAGCTTCGGATGCGACTGGGATTAAAGCTAGGATGAAGAAGATAGAACACAAAGGTACCTACCTAATAGGGTATTGATACCAGAACACCGTCACCCTGGCAGAAGCAGGCGTGCCTTGCGCGCCTCTCTGTTTCCGGGAACAAGTTGGGGACTTTTTTGGTCCCCATACCCGAGAAGAGGGCCTGATCGATAGAGATGGCCCGATCGAGAGAGATGGCCCTGGGTCGGTCGGGGTGCGAGGGATATGCCTGTTTACCTCACCTTCGCAACCAAAAACGACCCACAGTCGTCGTGCGTTTTAGTCGGATCGAGTCCGACATAACCTCTCCCACCAGCTCCGGTGGTGGGGGTATCCGTGGGGATATTAGGCATGTAAAAAACTACCTTCGCTCTAAGAAAAAGGCAAAAAGGCCTGCTGTGGTTGTCCCAAGCACCTACAATATGGGGTGCTTCAAGAAGGGCATCAGAAGGTTTCTTCATGATCGGCAGCGCGTGTGTAACACCCCTGGTGTTGCATACGTCCATAGGCCACGGTAACCACTTTCCATCAGATGGGCTGTGTGCTTGTCTGCCACCTAAGTGGTATATAAAAAAAGTTAAATATGTGCGAAATACCATTTTGCATAGAAGTAATCGTGATATGCCATTCAGTACCTAGTGCAACTTTATTTATATAGGTAGGTTACGGCACTGTACACGTTATTATTCGATTGCCAATAGTAATGACTATGTACAAATTTCAACGGCTAATACGAGATGTTGCATTTAATAAGTACACAAAATGTAATTACCTACTAATGTGAGCTGCCTACACGTGTACACCGGAAAAAATCGTGGAGTCATGAGAGCGTCTGAGAACACTATCAGTGTGGCACTAAAGGTGCGACTGCACATTTTTCTTTAATGTGTGCAAAATCCCGGGGGCCGGTGGGGAAGGTTATGTCGAACTTCAACCGACTAAAATACACGCCGACTGTGTGGGCCGCAGGTTGCCAGAGGTGAGATTATCTGAGACAAGTCCATCGCACCCCGGCCGGCTCAGGACCGTTTCTTATGAGGCGGCCCTCTTCGGATGTGGGGCCCGCGGTGTCCTCATCTCATCCACGTGTATGGGGAGGGACGCTTCGCGCAATGCCGCCGCGACCTGCTTCTGCTAGGGTGACCGGCGGCTCCACCCGTCACCCCCAGGCCCGCGCTCATGGGGGTTGCTACTGCACATTAGGCAAACAAAAATCTTTTGACATTCAGGTTGAAATAACTTCGCATGTGTATTATTATAGGAAGAGACTGCATTTCCGAATACGTCTTTACTTCTCCACTTTGAATGGTCTTAGTATTCTTGGCTCACACGGTAGGATACTCCTACCGGACACGACGGTATTTCCGTCCCAATTGAGCAGTCCGACTGGGGAAGTACCTCCACCCTATAGAATACCACGGCTATAATTACCTAGTGTTGTGTTCCCGGCGGTGAGTAACCAGAGTTCAATGGAGAGTTTTTGTACTGTCAGTGGGCAGACCAAAGGCTTTTCTCTACTAACCTCTCTTTAAACTTTCGCGGTGTGAATTCATAATTATACTAGGTATCGGGACTTCTCGCGAATTATATCTTGGAACTTACTATTTCAGCCGACGTTTCGGGTGCGTTGCAGCACCCGTGGTCACGACTTGACTAGTCTTCGAGCGTCGAGATGTATGCGGGGAACATTTTTTGAGCGCCTACCCACCATTACACTTATTATGAACGGTTAGGTTAGGTTACACCACACTCACTATGTCAGTTTTTAACGGCACTGTGTTTTTTGGTTTTAGTATCTTAATCACTGGATGCCACGTTCCGGATAGCTTGAATCCATCTTCCCTATTGAAATTTTTATATTTTTTGATTTCAATGGCTTCACGCACAATCCGTGAATAGTAGTGGCGATCAGTAGAGAGGACTTTGGGTTGATGAAGCTCAATCCAGTGATTGGTACCCGACTCAAGATGTTCTGCTACTGCCGATTTGTTGAACTATATCGCAGCCGTGAAAAATTTGAACTTCAATACCATAAGATGAAGTTTAAGTGTTAGTGGAGAGGTTCCGGGAAAGAAAAACAATCCTGTCAGTCTGTGTAACGCTTAAACTGCGGAACCGATTTTGATGAAATTTAGTATAGGGGTAGATTGACCTTGAGAAAGGACATAAGGTACGTTTTGTCACGACAGCCAACATCCACGCGTGCGGAGCCGCGGGTAACAGCTAGTATTAGCATGGATATTGAAGAACAATAAAGAGTTACCTAGCTTCACGGAATATGAGGAGGTAGGACACGGCGGTATTTCCGCCCAATTGAGCAGTCCAACTGGGGAAGTACCTCCGCCCTACAGAATACCGCGGTTATAATAACTTCGTGTTATGTTCCCGGCGGTGAGTAGGGTAGCCAGAGCTCACTAGAGAGTTTTTGTGCTGTCAGTGGGATGATCAAAGGCTTCTCCTGTTTTGTCCTCTACAATGACGTCACAAAATCTCTGTTCTTAAAGGGTCGGCAGTACGGATGTGACTCCACTGGTGTTACACACGTTCATAGGTCATGGTAACCACTTTCCATCAGGTGTGCTGGTCTGCCACATAAGTTGTATAAAAAAATTTAAAGTTCAGCCGCATCATACTCAATTAGACTGGAAAACCGACCCCAACTGAGGTGGAAAAAAAGTTCAGAGAATGATGATATCTATCTAATCGCCACCATAAGTTGCCAATGAAGCATCGTTGCCTTGATGCGCGATAGTCCTCAGACTCAAACATCCCCAAGCATGACAATTCAAATTCACCATACCTACGAGTATGTCCATTATGAAGTACTTACAGCGTTTCTTATGGCATCGACACGGTCATAATTACTTTGTTTCCTTTGCGACATCACTTAGTGCAATTTCATGTAGTTTATATAAAACGTAGGAGACACGCAAGATGCCTTATTGTTTTTCAAGTTTGTGTACAAGTGACATCATGGCGGGAATAATGTACATCTGTTTATTTATCTGCGGTAAGATTCTTAGAAATATAATTTGGTAGGTACTTTACAACAAGGTGATAAATGGTTTGGCAATTGTCTTTAACTTTATTAGTTAGAGGTTATTACCCTGTGTGATAAACCATTGTCAACTCTGAAAGTAAATAGTGAAAACTAAGTGGTCTAAAATTGATGTCTCACGTCGGCGGTGCAGCGGTTGGAGTTGTCTCCATAGTCAGACTTCGTACTGCTCAAAAATTCACGTCTTGGAGGTTAGGCGTTAGAAAAATCCAACTATGAAAAACTCAAATCACATAAAATTTAAGCGGATCCCGGACTCCAAGGTCACATGCACGGAGGACAGAATATGTTAGGGACTACGGAAGATACGATAGGCTACGGAAGATACGATAGGGACTACGGCAGATACGTTATGGACTAAGGAAGATACGTTAGGGACTAAGGAAGATAAGATAGGGACTAAGGAAAGGTTGATGATGATGATGATGAATAGTTTCTTCTTTGTTATACCTAGTTGGTTAAATATATAAAATTATATTAAATATTCAAAAAAACCCCGTCTTAAAAACTACCTCTACAAAGTTGAAAATAAATTGTGCCGTTAAACTTCAATAAACCTAGTACGTAATATTTTTCTTCAATGACGTAGTGCTGTAGCAGTTCCTCCTTATCCCCAACATGGCAGCCTGTATAAAAAAGTATTACTAGGTTTATCAAAGTTAAAGGGCACAATCTATTTTCAACTTTTTGGAGGTAGCTTCTTGTGACGGGGGTTTTTAATTTTTTAAATTTAATTAATATTTTACACTTTTTAAATTGATCTGCTTGTCAAGCTTTATATATATATTGAGGGAGTTGTGAAAAAAAAATGTAGTTCGCCATTCTGTGGTGCCGGCCATCTTGGATTTGAAATTTATCACATTGTATGGTATTTAACTAGTCAATTCCTTTCATATCAAACCCATACTGAGGGAGTTCTGAAAAAACATGATCACCGTCATTTTGTTGCGGCAGCCATATTGGACCGTTTTTTTTTCAAACATAGCTAAGAACACTCCCGACTAATACATCTTTTAACCAAAAAAATAAATCTAAATCGGTTCACCCGTTCAGGAGCTATGATGCCACAGACAGACACACACGCACACACACACATATAGACACGCCAAACTTTTAACACCCTGTCGTTTTTGCTTGGGGGTTCAAAATATCTTTTGACACGGCGTTGCTGCTGCCATATATAGTTCTGAAGGTTAAATCTCCTAATAAAATTCTATTCAAAATTCTGTCTCCATCTTATCTCAAACTTCCAAATGTAAAAACTATCACGATTTTAAAGAAAAGAGAAAGAATTCTTGTAACGATATTTTTTATGACCACCGTTGTCATTTAAAAAAATATATTAGAAAGATAAAATACTAATATTCCCTCTAACCCCTCTATTAGTAGTTGGCCTTCAGGCTAATATCTTTGTTTAGCAAAAAAATAAAACAAATTAGTTGGAATATAAAGTCAAAGTTAAGGTTATTATAGTTAGGTCAATGCTAGCTCGTTGTAATGTAAAGTTCAAATAAATATCGTCATAGCCATATCATGAATTCAAGTTCAAACAAATTGATTGCAATATAATGTCAAGTTCAAGATTGTTCAAGTTTTATAACCTCATGATTGCGTTTGAGATTTTTTTGCGTATTTTTAATCTGACTTAGTTATTATACTTACGTATTTACTGCTAGTATAAGTATGATACTGAATTCGACTTTGATTTCGAAGAAACGACGGTAGTCAATAATAAATAGATATTTCGTGAATACCTTATTTTTAGAAGACACCTTCAAAGTCGTGAATGCCAATAAGTCAAGGTTGAACACTGATAAAAGGCTTTAAAGCTTAGCATTGACATTGACAGCAGGGGCACTCAATAGAACCAGCCCACTTCGCCAAGGACAAATTGTTTTCACAAACAAGAGACCTTTACCCTTAGGATCATTGTAATTCTGGCGGAAAACCTTCGAGCAGTTTTTAAGTTGTACATATCAACTTACTGCCATTAAAATAATGCTTATAATAGTATGGAACATCGTGCTTCTTACCGTACTACTGCATACTATTTTCAACATCGTCTATTTGTAATTGTATTGCCCCTTTGCAGTCCATGGTGCGTTTGGTCTAATGCCCCTCTGATAGCGCGGTTGAGATGGCACAATTTTATTCGGGAACAATTCAGCACCAACAGTGAATCATTGACACGAGGAGAAGAAGAATTGTTATTTAAATAACATGTTCGAGCAGTTTTCCCTTACTCTTACTCTACAGTCGGCTTCATAGATAATAAAATATATTTTCAGCATTAATTGGTTGGAGTCACGGAGTATCAACAAAAATGGATTTTGAAGAGGATCAGGAATCGGTTGCAGTCACTAATTCCACTAAAGTTGGCGATGAGGATGTTGAAGTCAAACATACCATAGTGGTGTCCACTAAATTAAAGAACACTAATAGAAGAGGATTGCATAACCACAATCACGGTAAACATTTAGGTGTATTGTAACCTACTGCTGGGTAGGCAAAAGTTTGGACCCATAATATATCTATCGTAAAGTAATACTTTTACACACATTGTTAACTCACTTGTACTTTTCCACATTATTTGTTATTACATCTGACCGGTGTCGCCTTACAGCATCCTTTGAGTGAGTTCTCAATATGTTTAACAACAAATTCCGCAAGTGCCAAAGTATGAATACTTTTCTTATTCAAACTATTCCTGGATTCAAAATAAATATTGCATGTTTATTTTTGCTTGGAATTATATAAGATAAGATGAATAAATACACTTTATTGCACACCAAACATGTGATACATACACAAAGGACAGTAAATTGCAGTGAATCGTATAATGGGCGGTCTTATCGCGGACTGCGATCTCTTATATATTATCGATAGAAAAACCTAGACTTATGTTAAGGACATATTTATGTAAACAAGTATCTACCCGCGATCTACTCACTACTCATCAAACAAACATACACGCCTTTATCCCCGGACCAATAATTAAATTCGGTCCCACGTAATGGGGGGTAAGCCTATTGCCGTCTTCCGGGCCCTATCTTAGTCGCCATGTACGACACCGCATGGGAAGAGATGGGGTGGTCCAAATTCTACTCTGCCGGGAACCACACGGCTACTTAAGTGAAATAATATATTGTCTCACAAATAATGATGGCAATAACTAAATCTTCCAAAATCCTTTGATCAGGGGCGCTAATGCCATCCCTCACCGTATTATTTTAATCTTAATGATTTCACAGAGTGGACCGAACTGTCAGCGTCCGTCATGATACTTACTCAGGATACTACTACCATAGTGGATATATTTATAAGTTTAATTTGCTAGGTTTTACACATGTCTTACAAGATATATATATATATAGTACCTACACAAATATCGACAAACTATAACAACCCGAGTCCGAATCACACGATGACAGTAAACTAAGATTGAAATAATATTACTTTTAATAGATGATGATGGCTCTCAATACCTAAAGTGATCGTATTACTTGTTATATCATCTAACAGTGCAAAGTTTTGGTTGTCAGGTGGCACAGGAGCTTTTACACATCATGCCGGTGGTAAAGAAACAAAGGAAGATAGCGGAGAAGTACCCATAATTAATGGTTACAAATCAGTAGAGTCAACTCTTATCAGAACACCGGATACTAGATATAAAAACAAACCAGGACCTCAAATGTTTCCAGACTCTGTTTTCATCAGCCGAAATATTAATGACGAATACGATATTTATCCTAATTATGTCAACAATCCGACTCAATGGAAGCCTTCGACTTTCTATCACAATATTAACTGGGTGAATCAAGAAATGCCTATCAGCTCAGCACACAATCCTGGTTTTAAAAATACTTTAAATAGACGTCCAGCATATCAGATACCAGGGAAATACCATAGAAGAATAACAGATGATGGGATAAAAGAGTTTTATTGCAGTAAATGTAGAGAGTTACAAGGTTTTGCAGATTGTGGACAAGCAAGGAGCGATACTCGGTCCTATATTCGAAATACGTACGAAACAACAACTCCTAAGTTGAAGTTAGATGGTAAATTGGCAAAATTAAACTAATGCTTGTGCGGTCATTGTTTTTGTTCATCCCGTGTCGGCAACTTAGTAATTGGATGTAAAAAAAACTATAGTGATGTTATCTTAGCAGCCTTGAGACGTTGCTCAGAGGTTAATAGGTATGGTATAAGACGTCATATAATAACTATGTGCACATTTCCAAGTAATCCTTAATAATGTTTTTTTTGTGATATGATTATTTTAATAAATCAATTATCCTGTTTAATAGATACGTTAGAAATGTTATTTTAAACTATCGCGGAATGAATTCATAATTATTCAACGGTTTGGCACTTTTTGCGATTAATGCATACCTCTCGACGCTCGAAAGCTAGTCAAGTCGTGACCACGGGTGCTGCAACGCATCCGAAACGTCGACAGATACAGTAAATTTCATGATTTAATCCCGAACCATTGAATTACGTGAGAAATGTATGTATGTAACTTTTAATTGATTAATGCATAAATGAGATAATCTTTTATTACTATTTCGTCTCAGTTTGTAACAAAATAGAACTCCTAAAGGGCTTGACCGATTTTCATGACTTTTTGATAAGTCGTCTTCATATTTATTCACAGAAATTCTTGTTTTATGACAACAATATTTTGATAGGATCATAAATAATAAGAAAAGGAAACATTTATTCATTTTATTGATGTAATGTAAGTACAATGTACAGTGATTAATCGTTAAATAAACAAATAAAATAAAAAAATAAAAATTTTGTACGCCTCTACATTGTAATAAAATCATAAATATTTAACTAGCATTTAACAAAATAATAATAACAATATTGTCAAAAGCGATTTGGTATACCGCCAAAATTTGCCGCCATATTTATTTCCAACATGAGATCCATTAGTTTTTAAATTAACGGTAAAGGCGCTTAAAATAAGGTTTTAATATTTAATTTTCGACTTTATATTTTGTAACTCTTCCGTTGTCATCGACAATAGTTTCAGCTCCTCGGCGACTTACTTCCTGGCCATTGATATTGGAGGAGGATGCGTATGATCTGCTGGAGACTGCTTTGTACCCATTTCCGGGGGAGTCCGAGTAACGGTGGATATTCACGTTCGGTTGGTTCTGTAAGTTGAAGTGCCAGTATTAACTCAGTGATTAAATATAATATGTGTTTAAATATAAATATATAACACATTTTAGGACATTGTACACAACACTATCTTGTTATATTCATTATATAGCTGTATTGACTTCAATTCTAAGCATTACTGCATTGGTGAAATCAGCTACCTGTATGATTGATTGGTGGCTTATGAATTAATTGACTAAGAAGTTAATTTCTAGGAATACATTATAAACATTTTTAAAGGTGAATCAGACTGAGTAAAAACTGTAGGTACAGTCGCCAACAATATCAGCTTAATACATTTTAAGTTACCCATCACCAGTGTTGGGTTAAATTTAATTGCTATTAAAAAATATTCGTAAATAAAAATCCCGACTTGCTGTCTAACATATAAAAAAAAAAAAACCCGACTAGGTACTGTCTAAAAGCTCGAAACAAGTTTGACAGCAGGCTGTACCCTATTGGCAATCATTAACCAAAAGAAAAATTAATCTTTTAGACATCAGTCGGGTCAATTGCAAGTTTAAGTTTAAAACTTGCCCAACACTGCCCACCACCTTAGTTTGAGATTAAAAATTTGTTAAACTACAATTAATTAATTAATTTTGTTTCAATGTAAAGATTTATATATTTGTTTGTGTACGCAACTTCTGAGTGCGGCTGTACATAATGGTGGCATCTAATAAATCGCGTATGAGGTCATCAATATCCACGTAAATACACATTTGTGTCTGTATGTAAACAAGTGTATTATATTGTATGTGTAATGTGTAATCGCGACTACCTGCATGGTGTGTGTAAAATAAAGAACCATACAATCATGCTGTTTAGTCACGATCGATACGGTTACGTCACAAGCCATATGAGCGAATACCGGAATAAAACTAAGAAAATACTAGTATCTTGTCAACATTCAACGTCTTTATATACACAGGAAACCAGAGCCTTCCTGGATTCCTGTCTTCTATAAAATCTCAATTTTTTTAAGCATCATATTTCACCTATTTCGTAAGCTTTATCTCTGAAAACTTTCATCAAATTTTAAATACAGTATGACACAAATAAGTGTTTCCCTTTAGATTAGTCTGTTTACCATTTTATCAGAATAAAGAAAAGCTTCTAGGCACTTTTCATAAATTAATAATTAAGGTTAGAACTGGTGTATAATGGTGGCATGTCAAAACCGTAAAAAGTAATGCAGCCTTTGTGACATGACGGGAGTGAACGCGGCCGCTACACAGGAAGCGCGGGTTCGATCCCCGCTCAGTGCGAATATTTGTATGCATTGGTCACAGTTGCCATACGAACATCTATGCCAGTCGTTATGTGTCGAAAATATCGAAGTTCAGACCAAGCCGCAGTTAGACTAGTAAAGCGAACCCCAGACTCTAAGGTCAGATGCGACTGGGATGGACGCCAGGATGATGAAGAAACAAAAACTTTCTTCTAGGCACTTCTCGTAAATGGATAACTAAGGTTAGAATTAGTGTATAACGGTGACATGTCAAAACCATAAAAAGTAATATCCTCAATAAACAAGAGAAACCATGAGATCGTGATATGCTCATTACAAAAGTATCCATCTTAACATAAACGAGATTTTCTCACAGATTAGAAAAATGCCTTACCGGATTTGCCGGGTTTATTGCAGCCGATTGACGTCTAAATCCTGGTCCTATTGCGGAGCCGGCGAACGCGGAGTTTTGGAAAGAAGGCATCGCGAAGTTGGGGAAACTAGGAAAGCGGTTGAATCCTCTATGCCCTCCAAAGCCTGGGAACGGAGATTGTGGAAACCTGGTGGCGAAATTAGGAAAGTAACCAGCCTGATTCGTTGATAACTCAAAGGCTTTTCTTGCTGCGTTGTACGCAAGCCTTTGATTTTCTATGTTTGATTTGAACACCCTGTAAACATATACAATTCATTCAAACACATTTAAAAGTAAAGTTTTGAAATGATAAGGCTCAGAAGCAATAGATAAGACCTAAGCCAGAGAAGATTAGTAGTAGTAGGTGAAAAGTTACCAAGGGGACACTCCGTGAATATGCAGGCTTATAAAGTTTACCTTTTTCTAGAGGCTAGGCGACTAATTGAGCTATAAAATACAAATAATAACAATTACTAAGATTTTACATTCAAATAATCCAAAGCATTTGTATTTATGGGTGCACTATAGTTTCGTGAGAGAGTTGAAAATTGCAGGCAGCATCAATGAGTTTGTGCAATAATATGAGAAGAGAATTTATATTAACGTATTCAAATACTTCTTACTAAGTTTGCAGCATCTAAAAACCTAGGATACAGAAAGGTTTTAAAGGTATACAATATTATACAAGTATATACAAAAGACGACTCCCTTCACCAATAAGAGAACAGAACATCCACCAGAAGCAAGCTTCGTATATTTAACTCTTACTCTTGGAGCAAATTCTCGAAATTCGAGAAAAACTCAGGGTAGAAATCGTCGCCCTGGTTATCGTTGTATCCGTGATTTTCGTAGCCGAAGCCGTAACCGTACCCAGGTAGTGCTGTATCCGCGAAATGTACAGGTACTGGGTCGCCAGATGTGTGAATGATACGGCCGTTTTGTAGGTCGTAAGTGCCAGAAACCCTGTTCCCAGTCGAATCTGAGTATGAGTATGCGCCTCCACCTGAACTTGCACCTGAAAGTAATATTTATTAGGATTAATAACATGTTGTAATATTTATTTACTTAGTTTTTATCTAGATTTACAGAACTCGCTGATGATCGTTGGTTCGCCTTGTGAAAGACTGTTTTCGTTCCAGCTACTTTTAAGAACCTTTCCTGGTGTATAAGTAGGAAGTAGCGTATAATATAAGTATTGAAACTATCATGGTCACTCACATCAGTATCAAAATAAACGGGATATTTACCATGTTTCATTGTTTTGAGTTTCCAATATTTAGGCGCTGTTGCAAAACTCAAAACAATGAAACATGGTAAATATCTCGTTTATTTTGATACTGAACTAGCGTATAGTCTATTTTAGATTACAATCAAAAACATGTTTGTGGCAAATTTCGTTCAAATCCGGTCAGCTGTTTTGAGCGAAAGAGTAACAAACATTCTATCATCATTATATCTCACAATAAGTGAATATTGAAGTATTTTATATATAGTACATGTACATATACATACATATTCTGAAATAACTCGTAGATTACTTTCTATCCTTCGATTAGGTATTCTATTGTTATGGGAGCGAACGAGCGCTAGTAACTTCAACTAAACATTTGTAAAATTCTTGGTTATTTTACTTAGGCAAGCAAAGCAATATGCTCCGTCCTCGCAAAGTTTAAATTTGATTTTCTCGTCCTTCAAAAATTAAATAGGATTCCACGTATCTATGCATATTTTAGTTGGTGCAAAATAAAGATAATGTTATTATTCCATTATATTCGAGATAAGTACTCAGTCAGTAGTGTCCGACATGCTTGGCGAAGTTTTTAACGGGCATAGTAATTTACCAAAGTTTCATCAAAATCGTATTAATAGCATAAAGCATTCATTATGCAACAAACAAACTAATATATTCAATTACTATAGGTACTAATATTTACACCTACCTACATCCCATACATTGGAAAAATATTGTAAATTTGGAAAAAGTTTTATGAAATTTGAAAAAAATTCAAACATCTCAAGGGGTTTTTTTTTGAAAAGTACTATCAAACATCGTGAGGGTTTTTTTAATGATTCACTTAATGATTCAATTTGAATCAATCTATTATTAATCGAAAACACATTAAGCATTACCGTAGTGAAATAATTGCATTTGATATTAACACAAAATCTAACATATGTAAATATGAGTCATGCATATCGGATAGAAAAAAAAACAGAGAAAAGCATTGAAATAATTAAATACCTAATTGAATATTATACACGAATAAACACATATAGTGACCGGCAATCTTCATGACAATTCAAATCAGTTATTAAGCACTTTTTGGAGGTAAGTGCGATGTTCGACGGCGGAGGCACGCTAATCAACCAATCATGGTTTATAATATTACTGTATCAAAGTCACAGGTTCAAAGGGCTCGGGGCTTATTTTACGTTTATTATTTTTCTGAGAATTAATGAAATGTCTTTGTCCTAACGTTTTAAACCATTAGAATCGTGGCTTTAAAAAACACAAAGTGCTTATGAGATCACTATTTGATAGGTGGGAATTCCCACCTGACACGTATATTATTATGATCTTTGTAATTATTATTTTAATTGCGTCTTATTAGCTTGTGAAATGTTGTTAAAGAACCATATAGCTAAAAGAGTTTTGTTGTTTTTATAAATATGACTTAGTAAGTAACCGTCTCACCGTCCAAACAAAAAATAATCTACTTATGCCATTATAAAATTATAAATTAGTTGTTTCTGTACATAGGAGATACAAAAAATGTTGGGACGGGAGCGGCAGCGGGAGCGAAGAAGGATCGCAAGCCAAGCTGCCCGCGTACTGAGGCAACTCGAGCTTCGGAGGTCGATGAATGACCTCCGCCCCCCCATGAGCGCATGCCTGGGGGTAACGAGTGGAGCCACCTGTCACCCTGGCAGAAGCACGCATCTCCCCGTTTTCGGGGACGTATTGGAGACTTTGTGGTCCCCATACCCGAGGAGAGGGCCAGATCGAGAGAGATGGCCCTGGGCCGGCCGGGTTGCAAGGGATATGCCTGTCAACGTTCACCTTCAAAAACGATTCACAGGCGTCGTTTGTTTTAGTCGTTTTAATCCGTGGGGTATTTTCGCACGTAAAAAAAAGATATAAAAAATGTATTACATTAAATTAACGATTCTGAACACAAAAATATTTTTTTTGGATTCTTGATTGTTTGTTCCCGTTTGATGCAAACAGTACTGAACGAATTTTGAAGTATTACAAAAGAAAATAATTAAGCAAGATGACAGTTACCTACGTGAAGTCATTTATCATGGAGAGCAATATCCTATTAAGTATAATTACTCTCGGAAATGACTTAACTATTTGAAGAACAAAAGAATTGGAATGCTACATAGTTTATAATTACTTAGTTATAATTTTAAACCTAAAGCGCTAGATCTAAATCTAAATAATTTTGATCTACGAATAAAAATGGATTTAAAGTTACAAAAAAATCTAACCTGAAAACGTGTACTTACACCTGAACTGCGAGTACTGCGACTGAAGTTGATTAAGCGTTTGTATTGGAACAATGTGAAATAAGTAATGGTTATAAAGAAACAATATCATAATTGTATGAGTATGAGTACAGTCACGCAGTGATGTAATTTATTGAAATAGCTATAGTTCGAACTTTCCAGAGTTTCGTCTGAGTTGCTTTAGAGACGTTATGCGCAAAAAAAAAAATATTATTGGCTCATGCAGATTAAAGGAGCAAGAGAGTCACTTTCTTCTACGTGATTGACCAGTATGAACATAATCCACAACAATCCGTGAATCAAATCGACAACCCAAGGCAATTTAGCTTGGATAATCGCTTGACTTAGAAATGTTGGGCAAATTAACAGAAAAGGGAGGGAGAGAGAAAGTTGGAGTGGGTAAAGAAAATCTTTTAGTTGCTGTCGTTTTGATGAATCGCATGATATTTGTTAAGTCATAAAATAAATAGTAGAAATGCGAAATTACAGTTTTACAAAAATGGGTAATTCTCTCAATAGTAAACCTATTAATTGTTCCCCATTAATATAGTACATAATAGCTGCAATTATGTATTTAATAGACGGTGATCATTAAAAACATTCCATTCAGTTTCATCACCAATCACCAAATCACCGTCATGAACCTAGTATTGTCTCACAATTGGTATTTATTTTACTGTTATATTTAGAGGTATTTTGCGGACTCTACAACTTGAATCGCCGACTTTAAATAAAGAAATATTACTTATTTATGAAGTAAACAAGCATCCTTGCAATTTCATACACAAACTCACGCTTATATCCCCGAAGGGGTAGGCAGAGGTGCTAAAACCCACATTTCGCCAGTTTATGTTTAGGTCCCAATGTAATAGGTGGCGAGCCTATTGTCATTAACCGGGCACTTATAAACCTGCGATAAATATACACATAACTTCGAAAAGCATCGAAAAGTCATTGGTGTGTGCCAATTTCACAGTAGGTATTGTCTTTTCATGAGGAGTCGGTACCTTCGTTGATCAACTCTAATTGGAATTTGAAAAGCTAACACTTTTGGTGAGTGTTCTGATGAGCTCTTCCAATTAGTCCCACCCTCCCCTTTCCTACACAGGACAACACGAGCAGGTCTTAGATGTCATCCGCACACGGTGCAGAACATCCGATCAAGAACCAAGCGGTTCGGTAACTCTTTCCTCTGTCGCACCATTAAGGCCTAGAATTCATTACCAGCTCACGTGTTTCCTTCTTCCTACAGTCCCGGGTCCTTTAAGCGGGGCGTGAAAAAGCATATGATGAGGCCCTCAAGCTGAGTGTCACCATTGTCACACGGTATGTGTGAGTAATGGTGACCCTCTTTTCTGAGACTTTGCCTTCAGCTTACCATCAGGTAAGGCGAAGTCTAATTGACGTGTTCTAAATATATAAAAAAGGCACATTTGTTAAAAGCTTGAAGTTGATTGCAGGACAATGTTTTAAAAAACAAAATATCATACGACACTAGGACGTGTGGAAAAAAAGTGATATTTCGTAACTGGTTATGAAAGTATACGAAGTTCTCTATAAACGCTCCATTTTATAGTTTTTTTTATACCACTTAGGTGGCGGACAAGCGCACGGCCCACCTGATGGAAAGTGGTTACCGTGGCCTATGGACGTGTGTAACACTAGAGGAGCCATACTCGCGCTGCCGACCCTGTAAGCGCAGAGTTTCTGTGCCGTCAGTGTAGAGGACAAAGCAGGACAAGACTAATGTCCTCCCACTTACAGTACAAATTCTCCAGTGAGCTCTGGATAGTTGTGTTCACCTGGTAATAGATAAAGAGAGAGAAAAGAATCCGGCAATCACAAAGTACCTACCTAAGCATCATAACCTTAGAATAAAAACAATATTAGCTGTCACTTAGTCGTGGTCGTCACCCACCGATAACTATATAGCCATTATAAAATGTTATTTCATAAGAAGAATCAAAGAATCAATTTTATTTACTCAGTTTAGGCACCCAAAGAGCACATAAATGAACGTCAAAATTTTACAATTATGTCAAGAAATAATATTAAAATAAAATATTGGAAAATGATTCTTTCGTTGGTTCGGTAGGTTAGTTCTACTGAGAAGATCCCAACAAGAAACTCAGAGAACTATATTAGAACTAGATTATCTTTCTTTTTTACATTTGCTTTAGTTTACAATTTATTTTATGCGAGCAAGCAAGAGACTTATGTTGACCACGCATTTACATCATCAAGATGTTCATCTTTATATTAACCTTTATTCATTAAAGTTTTTTTCACTTCTATTTTAAATTTATTGAGTGGCATGTTAATCAAATCCTGAGGAATTTTATTAAATATTTTTAAACAGCTGCCTACAAACTAAAAGTGAGCAATTTGTTAAAGAATTGCATTTACATCGAATCGCCGGATGTTAGTTACGATAACAATCGGATCTGTTTTTATAAGACTTATGAATGCAAATGGAACCTCGGATCTAGCAGAAACAAAATTTACATGTATAATAAATTCACCACTTAATTGTCAGTGCTCTGATCATATCTCGGATCGGTGGGAAGCACGGAAATTGAAAATATTGTTCTTCATTTGCCACTAATACACTCTTTTGTGGGCCTATACAATTATTAGTAGTTTCAAAAACTAACTATATTATGATTTACTGTGTACCACGAGAAAGTAGGATAGGAACTTGAAATAGATAGTTTACTATTCAAATTCGATTTTAATCTATTTATTGATGTAATCTGTCAATTAAAATAAGTCGTAGAACTATTGTTATGAAGTAACAGATGATAATGTTGAGCAAGTGCCTGTAGATACAGCAAGCAGATGGTGGGTAGTTATCTCTGCCTACCCCGAAAGGAATGCTCAACGAATTAATGAATATTACTATGTAGACGTGACTGGCATTTAAGATGTAACGAATAAATGTTTAGACGCCAGTATGGATTGGCATGCCATGCAGAATCAGCTCTACAAGATGTCTTAAACCTGGTTCTGATTTCAATATTGGCTTGAGATTTTGACTTCAGAAACTATATTAGAGTTTTTTTTTCACTACTTCGCCTACGTAAACATAGGAAGCGCCTCTAATGGTTAGTTACAACGAAATATAAAATTTAAAACCTTTTCTATGAAAAAAAATGAGTCATGACTTGACTTTATTAAATTGAAATCACGCATTATCGTCAAGTTATTACCCATACTTATATTGATTATAATAAGTACCTACATAACAAATAACATTAGCTACGAATGGTGAGTTATTTTTATTCTCAGGCCTTGGCAATAAACCGTATATTCTATAACATTCATTTATTTTAAAATCGAATGAAGACATCATTCCTATTCAGAACAACACAATTAGACCCCGATTCTGCTAGTTGTTAACCACTGAAGTTGCAAAATATGTCAAAACATTTGTTTAGACTTAATTAGTATGGTCTTAAAGTTCAAAATTAAGTGAGCAAGAGTTCATTGCTTTTTTCATTTACTCTGCAAGATACTATTTTATTTTAAACTCTATCAGCATAAAAGTAATGTCTAAAATTAAATGTAATTTTTGCAGTGACTGCGGTCTGACAGTGGTTGATAGCCAGCAGAATCGGGGTTCACGACAGAAACCCTCATACAGTGCAGATTATTACCGTACCATTGAGGATCAAAAGGTCGGCAATTCTTTTGTTTGACGCACCAGTGAGACTTGGAATTCTTTACCAGAATATGTGTTTCGGTCTATCATCCCGGATCCTGTGACCGGTTGTAAAAAAGACTATCGAGATCGTCAAACTATGGACAACCATTTTAAGTTTGCTCACTCTATGATGTCATTTTCATATGATCATATTTTCAACCTAGCCGGAAGCAACCGGGAATCATCGGATGCACCCGAGGCTTTCAGCACGGAGACCAGTGTCTGATTACGCCCTATACTTTTTTAGACTTGGCTTAAGCTGTTTTCATAGCAACACACCTGTTAACCCCGAAAGACCTGCTTCAGATTTACCAACACCGGCTTGCAGGTGAGGGTGGATGGGTTTTGCCCTAAATTTCTTGGCCAGAAAGGACAAATTCTGGATAATATTTTATCTCGGGTCGTAATTTTTGATTAAGCAATACCACTATGGTACTGATTCATAAAGCTTGCAGGTAGAAACTCGCGCGCGCTCGCTAGTTCCAGATTAGCAAGTTAATGAATTACCCATCTCTTTTAAGTCATATAAAACTCAGACATGGGTGGCTTTATTTAAAAACAATAACGTATTAATAGATACGTCTTGCACGAAGATAGCAGCTTCCAAAAATGGCGCAAGCTAATTACTAATAATACGTCAATATAAATTATTTGAATTACATTATTATTTATAACAATAAAATTTTATTCATCTTTATTACAATACTCAATCAATCAAAAGGTAAACGGAAGGTAGTACACCCCCTAGCCAGATGGACGGACGACCTGAAAAAGGTGGCTGGGACAGACTGGATGTGGAAGATAAATTATATTTTTAAATACATGTAAAAAAAAATTACGAAGCTATTTTTCAAGTTTTTTTTGCCTAACGCTCTGTCGTGTTTCTGATTGGTGCGTTCAATGATGACGAGCTTCATCATTTTACTGTAGCCATTTTAGAGTACGGATAACATAACTATAGTTTACATATATATAAACTCGCCTTTATCCCTGGAGGGTTAGGCAGAGGTGAATTAACATTTCCCCAATAATTGTATTCGGTCCCACGTAATAGGCGGTGAGCCTATTGCCGTATTCCGGGCATTATTGTTGACTCAAGCCATGCATCTGAGGCTGAGTCTGGGCTGTTTATATCTGCCTGATGTTAAACAGCCTTATCCCTTAGTCGCCTTGTACGACACCGCATGGGAAGAGATGAGGTGGCCCTAATTCTACTCAGCCGGGAACCACGCGGCAACAATCTATTGTCTATAATACAGTATTGACTAAAACAGGTATTTTTGAGTTTTATTTAAAGACATAAAATATGAAACTACTTACTACCTGTCTGCGGTTCCGCTTGCTTATATATTTATGAATCATTATTTATTAATTGACTAGCTAGACCAATTTACCCAGATTTTATGAGTTATTGATTTTTATTGATTATGAATTATTGTTGATCTCGATAAAACAAATTTCACTGACTTTTATATAATCAGTAGGACTTATAGGACACGAACGCCCACAAAGATTATAAAAAAATAAAGATATAGGTAGGTCTCATGCATACAATTTGATATGATATAAATAATATGAGGTGCAGATAACAAATAATATATATTTTTAACAAGTTCATAGTTACTGAGGAAGCATACAGGCATACGCTCTGCTCCACGAGCACACACTCGTTCTTAAGGTCTATCCCGGATCCTGTGACCGGTTGTGAAAAAGACTATCGAGATCGTCAAACTGTGGACCCCCACTTTAACATTGCTCACTCTATGATGTCATTTTGATATGATCATATTCTTCGTTCTTAACCTCTACACACTCGTTCTTGACCGTCTTCTGAGACGGTTGGGAAAGAAGAGGTCCCGAACCGTTATATAATTATGACTTGGTAAGCTTATTTATATCATATTTTTACTTCTAGCATAAATAATATGTTGTCTATACATACCGAGATATTTTAAAAACTTGAAACAAAGGCAGTCAATAAGCTGCAATCTTATACTCGTATTATTTTATGTAAAAGTTGTTTATTTATCCATAGGTCAATCGTACTTTAGAGACTTATTTTGAACTCAAAATATTCTTGGATGTCGATTTACAGTTGCCATGTTGAAAAGAATATGTAACGATCTCCAAAAAATATGTTTTTAGTTATTTTACTGTGGTTAGGAGGTAACTATGCTAAATTAAAATAAAGTATCAATTTGAAATTTGGCAAATATCGAGCATAATCAAGCCGATTCACGGGTGGAGCCAAGAAAGTGAATATTGGATGAGAAACCCTGAGCAACATTTTAATGAAAGCAAATTAGAGATGTTGTTTGGGTCGTATTTTTTTTTCTTTTTAGGGTTCCGTATCTCAAGAGGAAAAAATCGAAACCCTTACAACCCTTTGTTGTCCGTCTGTCTGTCTGTCTGTCGTGAATGCTGTATCAAGTTGAAGTTCATATATCATACTCAGGTTTATAAAATTTTGTGCAAAAATCAAACTTTTAACGTAATCAAAATATATTGCAGTTTATATTTAAATTTTATTAATTAACATATTAAATAATGTCAATTAGAGTTTGTTATTGTTGCGAAATTATTGATCACCCCAATTAGGACGAACGTCATCATTTCTTTCTTTTTTTATTTATTTATTTATTCAACTTTATGCACAGTAATTTTGTACAAAGGCGGACTTAATGCCAAAGGCATTACAAAGGCTGTTACTTATGTATGCGGAATCTGGGATTCCAATAATTTTAAACGCAATGTCTGACCTCCATGCACATATTCGTTCTTTTTTTAAATACTGGCCGCTAATATTTTTTTTCTTATATACGTTAGTGTTTTGTTTTTGTTGGGTTTAAAATGTCATATAGCTGAAAAAATGGAACTCACTCGTGAAAATATTCGTGCTATGATTTATTACGGTTTTCGACGTGGTTTAACGCAACAACAGTGCGTAGATCAATTAACTTCGACTTTTGGTGGTGAAGCTCCATCAAAAACGACTGTGTATCACTGGTTTAGTGAGTTTAATCGCGGGTGGAGTAAGCTCACGGACGAAGTTAAAGAAGGTCGCCCGAAATCGGTGGTTGTGCCACAAAATATTGAAGCTGTGCGAAAACTAATAATGCAAGACCGCCATGTTACGTATCGCGAGATAGAGGCCATTCTGGGCATATGTATGACGAGCATTCATAGGATATTACATGAACATTTGTCTGTAAAAAAAATTTGTTCTCGTTGGATCCCGCACAACTTAACTGAGGATCAAAAAGATGCTCGCGTCGAATGGTGCAAGAAAACCTTGAAAAAATTCAACGGAGGCGACTCAAAATCTGTTTATAATATCTACACAGGTGACGAATCTTGGATCTACGCGTACGATCCCGAAACTAAACAACAATCAACAGTTTGGGTGTTTCAAAATGAGCCAAACCCTACGACAGTGGCTCGTGCAAAAAGCACTGTAAAGCAAATGGTGGCCTGCTTTTTTGGTATTAATGGCCATGTGGCTACAATACCACTAGAGAATCGCAGAACGGTTAATTCGGAGTGGTACACGACCATTTGTTTGCCAGAAGTATTTGAAGAAATACGCAAAAAACAACCAGCGACGCAGAATCATACTTCACCATGACAATGCCAGCTGTCATACATCTCAGGAAACAACTACATTTTTGGATGGTCAAAAAATCCATCCATCCACCGTACAGCCCTGATTTGGCTCCCAATGATTTCTATTTATTCCCAAATGTAAAGAATAAATTACGTGGTCATCGATTTTCGACCCGTGAAGATGCCGTAGACGCGTTCAAACAGCACGTTTTGGAGATATCTCAATCAGAGTGGAAAAAGTGTTTTAAAAATTGGTTTTATCGAATGCAAAAGTGCATCGATCATAGTGGAGAATACTTTGAAAAACAATAAAAGCATATTGAGCCATATACATTTGTTTATTTTTTCTATTCCGCATACATAAGTAGCAGCCCTCGTATCTAACAGTCAACCTTATGGTGATGCAGAGATACATTGAGGTAGGTGCAGTGCACTATGTTCACAATAATAATACATACATTATACATACACATTATAATACATAAGAAATTCATACACATACTTTTAAATATATTAGGTACTTATATATATTCGTATAATATATACTTATATTTTTGTGTCGCCATTTTTGAGAGTATCTGTTGTTTGTGTTCTGATGCGTCAATGACTCGTTTTGCGTGGCGGCGGACGGAGCCACTAGCGGCGCCTATTGAAAACCAGCGCTTCGCATACCCAGATGTGGGGGCATTCATGCTGAGATGGTGGCCTATTTAGGTGCGCACGATGTGCAGTGAACGTATCCTTATTATGTTTATATATTTGTCTGATTCTCTGTACATTGTGTGTTCTTGAATAAATGCTTATTCTTTCTTTCTTTATGTATCATACATAAGTAATTTACCATTCACCTTAATGCAATTTTGTACGTAAACCTCGGAGATCGAGTCTGACTCACACTTGACCGACTTTTTTTAAATCATAATAATTATTTTAATTTATAACAGATAGCGATGAGCGCCCATGTGACAGACACGTCCACGGACCATTATACAATTATTTAAATTCCCTTATCAACTCCGAAGCGGTCCGTTTAAAGCCTGGTTCACGAGTCAAATGTGAGGATTATGCTAATATCATCTTCTTGATAATTCGTCATAGTAATCTGTAATTCACTATTGTAAATTTATTTTATGTATCTACCTAGCTATAATTTACATACAGTCACTCCTTATTCCCAGTGGAGTAGTCATTTGAAGGAGGAAGGCACGGCGGTATTTCCGCCCGATTGAGCAGTCCGACTGGGGTAGTACCTCCGCCCTACAGAATACCGCGGCTATAATAACTTCGTGTTGTGTTCCCAGCGGTGAGTAGGGTAGCCAGAGCTCACTGGAGAATTTGTACTGTCAGTGGGAAGACTAAAGGCTTGTCCTGCTTTGTCTTCTACTGACGGCACAGAAACTCTGTACAGTTTTTCACTAGTCACGATCCTGGCATACATCTTTCGCTTCTTCTACTTTCATAACTGTTTTTACCCTCCCCTTTCCTACACAGGACAACACGTGCATATCTTAGATGTCACCCGTTCACGGTGTAGAATATCCATTCAAGAACCAAGCGGTTCGGTGACTCTTTCCTTTGTCGCACCATTAAGGTCTGGAATTCATTACCAGCTCACGTGTTTTCTTCTTCCTACAGCCGCGGATCCTTTAAGCAGGGCATCAAAAAGCATATGATGAGGCCGTCAAGCTGAGTATTGCCATTGTCACATGGTATGTATAAGTAGACTTTGCCTTCATATATAATTTATGATAGAAGATGTAGTAAGGTAGATAAAACCATGTTTAGATGGTTCGGATACGTAGAGAGAATGGACAATTTATGAGGCGAAGATGATTAAATTGGTGAGTTGGTCAAAGGATTAGCGGAGGAGAGAGACGAGTGGCGATTACTCCACGGACTAGAGTGCAGCTCTTAAGCTTCGAGAGAGAGAGAGGGAGAGAGACCTATCAATATTATTCCCTCTTCATTGATGAAGGTTATTAAAATACCGTCTTATAGTTTACTAAAGTTCTTCCATTACAACTAATCTTAAGCACAGAATAAAATAATAGTACCTACTGACCATAAGTCCTAATGTTGACGTAAGCGTAGTGTAACTACACATAAACCCATATTAAATATTGTTAGCATAGCATCTTGTCTTAAGTCATCAATATGTTGTGGAAAATTTATAACAATATTGTACAATAGCATCATGAAAACAAACATTATAATTGTTTATATGAATACGTTTAGTTTTTCTGTATCCATTGACAGATAAGTTTAATTCTTGTAGTTTTTGCTTCACGCTAAGATAATAATTTATTGTAATTAACTGTGGTTTAGTCATTCACGATACTTATCGGCGGTAGATTATCACAGTATGGACTGTAGGACGCTATATTGACAGATATTTTTATAACTAGACGTCATCATCGTCATTCTTGCTTTAGCCCTGGTGGCATACAAGGCCCTCGTCTTCGAGTCCGAAGTACGTTTAAATATGCCGTGTTTTGGTTTTTCGGCTACATTGGGAGCGACTGCCCTCTGACATGTCTGAGTTTCTAGTCAACCACTGATAGAGTTGTTCAGGTCGCCCATATTATGCCGCCGTCTTGACTATCGATAATCGGAACCGACTTTTAACGTGCGGGTCCATCATGGAAGCCCTTAGATGAATTACTACTAAGCGGTCAATCATTCACTTCGCCTAGATAGCTTAACCCACTGATCATTTGCTGAACAGTGAGCTAACCTGACCATGAGCGCTTATTGGTCCAGAGGAGAGACAGATTAAGTCGGTTCGAGTCCGACATAATTTCTCCCACTGGCTCCGGCGGGGAGAATTTACGCACGTTATAAAAACGGGAGGTCAGCCCCCCTAGATAAGTAGCAATGCGATGACCGGCGTATTCTATTTATAGAACCGGTGTAATGCTTTTATAGAATGACAAATTGGGTTATGACGTATTTGACAGTTGCCAACGCATGTCATAAACGTCAAATCCAATACACTTGTCATTCTATTCTACAATACAACGGCCAACGAACAACTATAATATATAACGTACAACTATATCGTTACAATATTATTAAGATGAATTATGTGAATATGATATATTATATGAATACACCCAGTAAAGGCACCCGTAGACCATCAAGGCCCAGGCGAAGTACTGCAAGCCGTATGTACGATATTGTTATAAATTTTCCACAACAAATTGTTGCGGATTTTATTTTATTTTATTTAGTTATTTCTTAAATGTACGCTTACAAATTACTGTCATTGTGTGACTAAACATTTGGATACAATCACATAAATTATAAGATCTACACAGTATTCCAAATTCAGGCTCTGGTTCAGGGTTTACCGTTGAAGTTGGAAGATCAGACTGCAGTCACTCCATATAAGCCGTATAAACCAGACCAAAAGGAACCAGTCTCTGAAGTGCAAGCTTCCAATGTAACCAAGTACAAGGCCAAGATTTTGATGATTAGGAGGAGGTAGGACTCGACGGTATTTCGGTCCAATTGGGCAGTCCGACTTGGGAAGTACCTCCGCTCTACAGAATACCGCGGCCATAATAACCTCGTGTTGTGTTCCTGGCGGTGAGTAGGGTAACCAGATCTCATTGGAGAGTTTTTGTATTGTCAGTGGGAAAACCAAAAGATTGTCCTGCTTTGTCTTTTACAATGACGGCACAGAAACTCTTGTGCTGACAGGGTTGGCAGCGCGAGTGTGACTTCCTTGGTGTTGCACACGTCCATACGCCACGGTAACTACTTTCCATCAGGTGGGCCGTGTGCTAGTCTGCTAACCAAGTGGTATAAAAAACTAATGTTGTTGTGTAAACAGGCAAGGACATAGGACAATGATGGGTAAAATACGTGCTGGAATTAAACAGACGTATCTTCGGTATTGCCGTACTCATATGACAGTGAATATTTTGATTAATTACCTAATAAAAATATATAAAAATTAAGTTATCATAAAAATCTTAACGTACATTTATGTATTATAGTGTCTATTGTATAGTGTTATTATTTTTGAATAAATACATAAATGAATATATTAGTCGTTTCAATTATAAATCGAGTGATTTACACATTTTATCGTAATCTCGGATTTCCCTCCTCAGACATTATTTTACTAGCTTAACGGTAAACGATAAAGTTTAGAATCTAAACGAGATTTATTAACAAGCTTTCATTTTATCAAAGTAGTAGCAATTAGAGGAGATTTATCACCGTCATAGCAATTTCTCGGTTGCGTCCTTATAGATATTCTAGATATTGAAAATGATTGTTCTTTTTAAATAAAAAAAAATTGCTGCTGTGCAATTCTCTAGGTACGTCGAGCACAGCGCTGCGACATCCTTAATAAAGCTTGTCATTGGTCGATTTCCAGTGACGTCACCCAGTTCGACCAATGACAATATTGCAGCGCTATGCTCGAAGCTGTGTGCTTACAGAATTGCACAGCTGTAGTAGATCTCAATCGGTTCAGTAAATCTCTGGTAAATAGACATTAAAACAGTCATAAACGTGTCGAATGCTATTTGAGACCCTTTCGAACCCTGAAAGGGTCTCAAATAGCATAAAAATATTTTCTTAAAATGTCGTTAACTTAAACCAATGTTAAATAATGAAACAATTGTGAAAAAATTACATGGGAAGGGACCATGACATCTAGGTTTAAGAAGTGTTTTGTAATTATTTTGGTCTTAGATATAATTATCTAGTCCTAGTTGCGTATTCTCACACTTTGCACACTCAAAGACCTGCCTGCACTACCAGATAAAAAGTTATAGGTTTCTACTTAATTACTAAAGCAGTACCAAACAAAATTAACTTGTCATTTATAGCCAAAAAATTGGTCGCCTAGCCTTTTATTCGTAAAAACAATAAAATTAGGCATAATCTTATGCAAGATCGCCTCATCGTAACTAATTAAAACGCTATAATTTCAAATTCTTTTGTCATGTTAGGTGATTATACTTGGTTGGATATTGTTTATCTGAGGGGACATCTTTATCGATAGTAAAACAATTTTATTGTTTCTTTTTTATTGAGAAGTAGTAGTACCTACCTGTGGTGTGCCATGGGTGGTCACATTCCACTATGAAAAATAATATACCATCAAGGGTTTATGCATTGACAACGCCTATATAAATATAGGCTCCCTACATTTCGCGTGGGTTCGATATTATCATTACGAAAGTTCAACTTTGAACTTTGAAAGTACAACGGTAACTAACGGCTCAAGAGGGCTGTGCGGTTGAGTCGGTCTGAGTTCGACATAGCCCCTGGCTGCGGCGAGGGATTTCCGAAACGTTAAAAAAACTTTAAAAAGTTTAACAGTTAAAAGTTTCTTTGACCAACTATACTATTATTAAAAGTTAATAACCTATCAGTATTAAGTGGAAGACGCCAAAATGAGTTTCAGCAAAAGCGATAATCAATAAAAAAAATGGACCGAAATATTATTTGTAATACAATTAATTAAAATCTTGAATACGATTTGTCAAACATTAATCACGGTCAAGCCACTTAAAAAATGCGTTGAACACATCTTCTTTCAACGAATACTTAATTTAGATATGCAATTAGTGTGAAGATAGTTCTGGCCATTAGTCAAAACGTCTTGGGATGAAAAATTCAAATAAACAACCGGTGTTGATTCGATTTTTAATTTTTTGACCGTATATGTTTTAATGATCAATTTGTTTATGAAGTCTATAAAGCGTGGTGATGAGTTTTTTAAATATGTATTATTAAAATTAATAGTTGCCCATTGATCACAAATTTTGTGAAAAATGTTGGTACTATGTAGTTCCGTGTTATCAAAAAAAAAAAGCAAACAAAATGAAAATCCGTTGATAAACATTAAAACATATGAAAAAGTTATCTACTGAACTAGTTTGTATTTTAATTATTTGCACCATAAAGTAGATATTTCTCATAATCTTGATCTATATTTCTTTGGTGTGTCATTCATTATCGAATTTATCCAAATCGAAATAGTTCATCCCAAAAAGAAAGGCTTTAAAATAGATAGATAAAATAAATACATATACACAGATCATTTTGTTCATGAAACATCAGCTACCTGACATAGGTATTTATTTCTAATTAACTATAGAAATCAATAAAATTGATGAACATGACATGAAGACTAATAATTATAGTGTTTTAAATGATCATGATGACGCATTCTTGCACAAGATTATTTCTAAATTTAATGCATGGGTAAATAATGGGCACGTGCTCAATTTTCAGCAACGAATAGTAAATAAATTTTTGTTTATACCGCTATACAAATTGGCTAAATATAGATTTTATGGCAAACTTATAGATTTAGTCAGATAACGAAGTAATTTAAATGGTTACCGGATTAATCGCAGTCGCTTTGCCCTTTTAATAAGCAGTCGGCCTCAGATGTTGTTGAACAATAACAGAAAAATATCTGTAGGGTTACAATTTACAATAACATGGGTCTATATTTGATGTGACGCACCTTTGTTTTTATAGTCCGGGAATCCTCACGGATACTCCCCAGCTGCGATAGAACCGGCGGTGGTTATTTCGGACTACAACGAACTAAAATCTCACGCCGTCTTTGGGTTTTCAGTTGCCAGAGGTGTGAGGTATCTAAAAACACGGCCTTCTCTGGTTAAAAGATGGCCCTCGCTCTGTTGTTGGGACCACGAGGTCCCCATCTTGCCCCCGAATTTAGGGTCATGTATTATCCTATTGTCCTTTAAGCGCTTAAACTGACTAAAATTACATAATTTAACCCAATAGCCTTTTGAGGTATGCTAACAATGGTGACAGGGGTGAGGCAGAGGAATTTGACCATACCAGCAGCTGGTAAAAAGTCATATTGTAGCCTGGAACTATAGCACAGCACATATTAACAGAAGTCATTTTATAATATTGAAGTTTTGAATAGTTTCGAGGAATGTGCCATTTAATTATCTAATTAATATAATCTATGTAATGTATTGTATGATGTAATTTTTTTGTAACTGACAACATATAAGCGCTTTGGTGCAAACTGTAAGCTTATATTGCGAATAATGAATGAATAAATAAATAAATAAATAAATAAAGTCAAAACGTGGTGCTCGTATTTTCCGCTCTATACGACAAGCCGACATAATATTATTACTGCCTCAACAGCAGACGAACGAAAAGACAATAAGGGTTAAAAGTTTAGGTATTAAATAGCCAAATGTAAAAAGTAAAAACCAATGCGTATTCAACGATAAATATTAACGGACAATAAATAACGGCTATTCGTATATCTTAACATTCTTTCCAACTAAACAGAAAATTAGCTTCATTATTGGAAAACGGCAATATTATACGAGTGGTTTATTGTATTTTATACTTCTAGTCGTATAAGCAGTATCAGGTTAAGAATACTTAAAGATATCTTACATGGACATATAACAAAACAGAATGACTTGGATGATTTATAAGGCTTTACTTAAAAGTCTCCATAAAAAAGTAGGTTGACAAAGGAAAGTTGAGTGGGAACGTGTAGATATATTGTAAGAATTTTAAAGCTTCTCATGAATAAAGAATAACGTAGGTTGCATTACATGGAGTCCTATTAAAGTTGTTGGCTCCCCAGCCGATCTACACTTGCCGAATGGACGTGACTGTGGTGCAGGCTTTCCTTTCGGAATTGAGTTGAGAAGTCAGAGGAGCCGTTCAAGAGCAGATTTATTAAAATTATTGAACTCCCACTCCCCTTGTCGGCAAAAGTAAGGATAAGTCTTACCCCTCCCCCCATGCTTACGTAAACATTGGTACAAATATGCATATATCTTTTCATGTTTGACCATACGAGCAGCTGGCAACCTCAGTCATATTGTAGCCAGGAACTATAGCACCTATTATTAGACGTCAAAACGTGGTGCTCGTATATTCCGTGTCAAGCGACCTTAAGAGAAAACCTCACATCGCCTCTCATACAATCAATGGTGAACTGATCACTCGGGTTTATCAGATTCGCGATCACTGGTCGCAACGAACCTAGAGAACCTACAATCAGTTCTGGAAACTGTACGATATTGACGTTTTCGGATATTATGTGTGATTATCTAGACCCCCTTCCTCCATGTCATCAAAAATAATCAATGCAAAGACCCTCCCTCTCTTTAGTGCTTACGTAATACGTGAACGACTCCAGAGTAGTCATATTTATAGTGAAAATAATTTTACATCTGTCGAATGGACGAAGCTCGGGTGCAGGCATTCCTCTCGGGTTTGTGATGTCAAAGTACAGTCAAATAACCAAAATAATATAATGCACTTCCAATAAAATTTTATACATAGGTACGTATCGAATTTTGAAGTCTATTAAAAAGAGCAAGGATAATTAATATCCATAAATAAGAAGTTACTGTTAAGGATATAAATTTAAATCGACTTAAATAGTTATGTTAGTAGTAGATTAAAATGCTTGGGGCTAATCTTCGGGCGTTTGATCACTGTTTGGAAATTGGTTAAGCTAAATTGCCAATAAAATAACTCGAACGATGATGTATTTATTTCTTGAACGATCTGTCATAGTGAAAGTCTAATAACGTGTATATTACCTTTTTTTTTTCAATAATGAGTTTATTGAGATATGGACAGGACATGGTAATAAATACGACGGGTAGGTCGACCAGGAGGTAGATTAGTGGGCAGACTAGTAGGTAGACGACTAACGGTAACTGTGGAATGAACTCCGTGCTGTAGTTTTTCCAAGCGAGTACAATATGGGGTTCTTCAAGAAGGGCATTAGAGGGTTCTTACACGCGCGAGTGTGCCGCGTCACGGTAACCACTTTCTTTTAAGTTGGCCGTGTGCTTGTATGCATCTTAAGTAGTATAAAAAATGACTCAGAGCCTCGTGCGGTAATCGAGTAGCAAATTGCAAAGTTAAGTAAGACTAGCCAGGGTTGCTGGAGGTGAGGTTGACAGTCCCTCACACCCCCGCCGACCCAGGGCCATATCTCTCTGGCCCTCCTCGGGTGTAGGGACCGCGGAGTCCCCAACTCGTCCTTGGAAACGGGCAGCTGCGGCCTGCTTCTGCCAGGGTGACAGGCGGCTCTACCCGTGACCCACAGGTCTGTACTCATGGAGGGTGGAGGTCATTCTGTGACCTCCAACGCTCGAATTGTCTCAGTATGCGGGCAACGCGGTTCGTGATTCTATTTCACTCCCACTGCCGCTCCCGCCGCGCCTCCTCCTTCACGAGCATTACTTGCTCGCAGAAGGTGGAGGACATTTGGGGCATTTGAAATTTCGAATTCGACCTAAAAGCCGCCCAAACTGAGATGGGAAAAAGCTTTTGAATGATGATAAACGTAATTCGGCCCCTGTGGCGTAGCGGTAGAACGTTCGACGGTACGTAGGAGGCGTGGGTTCGATTCCCACTCAGTAATACGTATATTTGCATTGGGCTGGGTGTTTCTATGTTTGATATGTATGTATTTACAAAAAAAAGTATCTATGCAAGGTTTCATAAGACAGTTAAGCTATGCTTACCATGGGTCTAGAATTCTAGATAACATTATGTGGAATATTTACTATTTATTTATTAATATTTATATTCGTTCTTTAATCAACCGCGATAAGCGAACCGATAATAAGCAACCGCATTAGCCTAGTGGTATGGACTGCTGAGACGAGGTCTCGGGTTCGATCCCAGAGTTTACCATGGCACACACCAATGACTTTTCGATGCTTTTTGAAGTTATATGTGTATTTATCGCAGGTTTATAAGTGCCCGGTTAATGCAATCGCCACCTATTACATTGGGACTTAAATATAAACTGGCGAAATGTGGGTGCTAGCACCTCTGCCCACCCCTTCGGGGATATAGGCGTGAGGTTATGTTATGTTCTTTAATGTATTTTATCTGTATAGAATAGTGTATTAATTGGTTGATTAACCAATAACTACCCAGTCTCAGTCCTGTAAAAAATTAAATGGTTCCGATCAAATAGGTCTAGTTGTCTTATTCAATAGGTACTTATTAGCTCTATTCAAATATAGGTAATAAATTAGGGTAAAAATTACTTATATATCTATCTATTTTATTTAACGACTTACAAAAAGAATATTAATTTATTAGTCTTTAAAATTTATGTCCTATTAGGCTAAAAAGTTCAGAAATAATAATAGATCAAACTAGTTTTAACCAACCTCCAGATTTTAAGAAGAAATCTACGATAATTTCGCGTTTTGCGGCGACCGCATTTTTTTTATACCACTTAGGTGGCAGACAAGCACACGGCCCACCTGATGGGAAGTGATTACCGTGGCCTAGGGACGTATGCAATATTACACTCGCGCTGTCGACCACGAACAAACTTTCTGATGCCCCTCTTGAAGAACCCCATATTGTAGGTGCTTGGGAAAACCGCAGCAGGGAGGTCATTCCACAGCTTGAGTGTGCGTGGGATGAAGTTTCTTACATACCGCACAGTGCGAACCGTCTCAGTTACTGTATGGGCTATGATATGGGTATACATATGGACTCGTATGTTCTTGGACCTAAATCGTGAGAAAAACAAAGACCTGGCGCGCGCAGATTGTTTTGTAATAACCTAAATTTGGTGGATTTGAGCTCGTCTACCGCCGTAGCACCCTGTGCTATCCCCAAAGGACAAAATGAAACGAAAAAAACGTGTACTGCACGTATAGAGCATATTTTAGGTCCAAGATAAATGTTCCGAGCAATAATAAATGTAGGGCCATGTAGCGCCTGCCAAGGTCTCGGTAGGTTGAGCTGGCTAGGCATTGTGGAAGTTGATATGCGTACTAACGGTCCATGGATGGTGCGTACCATGGATGAACGTAAAGAATATTTTTTAAACATTTTTAACGTTTATGGCGCTACTTAATTATAATTTTCAGTATTCTCTCAGGAATAAGTTAACATACTAATGTAGGTAAACATCAAAAACTGTAATACAATTCCTTGTCTACCTTTAAGTAAAATATAAAATCATAAGGATGCTAATGAGAAAGGTAGGTAAATGATTATTTATTGGTAAATTATATATGGTAATAGCCTTACGTAAACATAGAAATTCAATCTAAAATGTTTGCTGTTTATTAAATTGATATATGCGATAACGATGACATTAAAGCGATATGCTGAGAACATATATAAATCTTTATCTACATAATACTTAGTATTGTAAATATTGTATAATTAAGTGTAGAAACTTTTAAGTTCCCGTAGAAAACCTAGGTAACTTTCGTAGGTGTTCCATGGGCAAGCCCTAATTAAAATGGTCCGAGCACGACGAGAGGCCGCAGGACGAAACAGATTTATGAGGTAAAGTTGCATTCAACCCGGTAAAGGTTGACTTAAGCGTAAAACAATCAGGTAAGGGACGTTTGAAAGCGCAGATGACAAGCAGGCATGAAAATTCAAAATGTACTACTTTAAGCAAGATACTGAAAATATTAAGTCTACGACCCACCTCATAGTAAGCAAACACCAGTCTTATGAGCGCCTGCAGACATACTTAGTAGGGAAAAATGGACAACAAATACTTATTTTTTTATTTTTTTAATAAGAACAACTACAACTTAAGTTGTATAAAAAAAGACACCACCTGATGGAAAGTGGTTACCGTGATCTACGAACGTGTACAACGCCAGAGGAGTCATACCTGTGCTACGGGTATGTAGGAACGGAGAGTTTCTGTGTCGTCCAGTGCAGAAGACACAATCAGGACAAGCCTTTAATCTTCCCGCTGACAGCTCAAAAACTCTCCAGTGAGCTCTGGCTACTCACCACCAGGAACACAACAATTTATTCTGTAGGCTGGAGTTACTTCCTCAGTCAGACTGCTCAATTGGCTCGTCGTGTCTACCTCGTCAAAACTACTGTCTTCAACAGAATACCAGCCTACCATTGGGATCTGACACGGGTTGCAAGCCACTTTTACAAAAACAACAAGTAGCAAATACACAGTTTATTGCCAAGAAAAATGCTCCTTCGCAAGGGATGTCAAGACGCATTTGCTGCGTAAATGTAGGGCAACTTGCTGGGTGCTTGCTGCTTTGGTTTGTGGCCCCCCTTAAAACGATTCTGACACAGTATACTGGTTTTATATGAATTGCATAGAAGAACTATACGAGTGAAAGGGAAAACAACTCTAGATGGCTAGCTATGACGCGCACTCTATCAAATATAGCTCTGTTCCTCTTTCTCACCCGGAATACGAAAGCTGTCCTCAGATGCTTGGATTGAATAAATAGCGAACATACAATTTTTATCTAATCACCCCGATGACGCCCGTAGATTAAATCTTAAATAACAAGCGTTAAAATTAATACCGTCCGCGAATATCAACCATACACTGGAACGAATGAAAAAATAAAGTAATTTCATCTGACACGCGCTCAAAGAAATATTTATAATATTTTAAACGGATTTAAAATAAAACAAATCAATTAATAATTATTTTTAATCGACTAGCTGACGATTTGATTTATTCGGTAACGATGTTGGGTGTGTTTAAATATATTATATTAAACTAACGGCCTCTGTTGCGTAGCGGTATAACCTTCGACTGCTACGCAAGAGGAGCAGGTTTGATTCCCGCTCAGTACAAATATTTGAATGCATGAATATGTATATTTGGATTGGTTTGTGTTTCTATGTATAATATGTATGTATTTACTAAAAAAAAAGTATCTAAGTATGTTTATCCGCATTATAGATTCCATAACACAAGCTAGTTAAGCTATGCTTACAATGGGTAGCGCTGTGTAAAATGTTGTAGAATATTTTTTTTTATTTATAACATGGGCTTGATTTCACTAAACAAATATAACGCAATGTAAACTGGGTAAGCATATTCTACCTAAATGGCACATAAGTACTCAATTAATTTAACTAAATAAAACTTGAAAACTCAGTGATATTCAATTTCAAATACTGAAAACAGACCAGTAAACTGCATGTCGGAGCAAGGTTCCGTACGTAAGTTTTTTTTCTTGCAACTCAATGTATGCATAGTTCCATTTTGAACTGGTGGAGGGATTTGTCCGTAGGGATTTACACACGAAAAGAAAAAAGTCAAGATGTGACTATTTTATAGAATTTTGAAAAAGTCTATCCACTGCTAACATAACTTACAAACTGGAATGGTATTAGAAGACAAGAATGCGAGCGAGATTTAAATAAAAAAATAAATTTAGAGTAAATAATGAACACTGAGTGGGTTATTTTTAACAGATAGATAGGAAGACTAGCCTAAGTGATCTATCCGGTAGTGTACAGTAGGCTTTCACACTGAAAGATGCTAGATTTAAAAAAAAAACATAATTTAGATAGTGAGGCCTAGTTTGTAACCATTATGGCATGGCGTCAGTATTGTATTTACTACGGGTTCTGACCCACAATCTTGAAAGATAAGCTAGCTCCTGTCCGTGTGCAGATGAGGTCTCAATGATTTAATTAGGGCCCGGCTATATTGTAATCCGATACACAAGAATTCTAAATTTCCATTGAAGTCTATTTTCTTATAATAGCATGGATCTGAATCTTTACGATTCATTTAAAACCATATAAAATTATAATGGTCTATAAATTACTTTCTTGGTAGGCATTTTTTGTTGTACACGTAAGCTTTATCTGCCTCCCATTAATATTTATCAAAGCTTCTGTGTACAGCTTAGGTCTAACAATTTGTAAATCTTCTCAAAAATGTGTTTTAAATTCTAAATGTCTGGTTAATGCTCTTGCATTTGTATTCGTGCACCTTACTGTTTGCCTCCATACATTATAAATTACCTACTTTAAGTTCATTTTTAGATTAAGACTGTCTTGTAATGTTGGAAAGAATGTCAACGATGGAATTCACAAATGTTGTAAAGTGAACAGTTTGTTTTACGAAAAAATGTGTCATGAAGCCAAACATCATAAGGGACATATTGTCGTAAAACCAATTGCCCCTTATTAGGACATCTGAAGTTTTCATTCTATATGTATTTAATCCGAAACCCGCGGTAGCCTAGTGGTATAGGTAATGGACTGCTGAGACGAGGTCTCGGGTTCGATCCCAGGTTTTACCATGGCACACGCCAATGACTTTTCGATGCTTTTCGAAGTTATATGTGTATTTATCGCAGGTTTATAAGTGCCCGGTTAATAGCAGTAGACTCGCTACCTATTACATTGGGACCTAAGCATAAACTGGCGAAATGTGGGTGCTAGCACCTCTTCGGGGATATAGGTGTGAGTTTATGTTATGTATTTAATCTGATGTAACGGCGTAGTAAACGAACCCACAGAGTGACTGTTAACTAATTACCTGACATTATACTAACATGGGTGTATTATTGAATGAAATTTTAAAGCATTTAGTATGCTAACTATTCAAAGCGATTAAGATAGAATTTTTTTATTAGTTCAGGCGGGATTCGAATGAAGAATGCTCTAACCACTGAGCCACTGAACGTCGCCTGAAGCCATCCAAATCTTTCTATCGTTCGAATTCGAGACTAAGTCAACCCGCAAGCCATTACACCTGGTTGAAGGACTATATCTATGCTACACGCTTTCCACTCGAGGTAGAAAAGCAGTAAGTATTAGGTTCTCTTACTTCGTCTTCTCTTCCTTTATTTTTATTTCACGTGCGTAAAATCCCCACGGAGACCTCTCCACCGGAGCCGGTGGAGGAGGTTATGTCGGACTCGAACCGACTAAAACGCACGCCGCCTGTGGGTCGCTTTGGTTGCCGAAGGTGAGGTTGACAGGCATATCCCTCGCACCCCGGCCGAGGTCTTCTCTTCCTTTGTTTTCCCAAAAGCCAAAGCGAAAAGTGAGTAAATGAAACCCGGGCTCCGAAGTGAAAACTACGGTTGCATCCGAGAGAACAACATGAAGCCTGAATCGGTCAAGTTCACACCAACGATGTTATACTTGTAAATTATATTATTAGTCATATTATAATGGAATTTTAATTGCTTTACTGATGAGAACGTATCATATTATAAATGAATTACATTATACCTAATTAGTAAATCGTTTCGGTTTTTGCGTTTTTGTATACGTATTATTGAACCCTAATTTACATTTCTTAGGTATATATTATAATTTACTTACTCTACCTTTGTATGGAATTGCCAAGTATAATAACTTTTTCATGAGCTAATTTTCTACAATTTTCAATCTACGGTGTAAGGACACTGAAATGATAATACGATACCATTTTGCATGAGTGACAAGGGTAGACGAATACTTTTGCGTTACGTTTTTAGAATATTTTTTAAATGTTTTTATGTAAAGTCTGTAAAGTCATGAAAGAAATTCAGTTATGGTAAAATAAACTTTAAAATGCTTCCCAAATTGTGATTTACTTCTTATTAAATGTTGTTACATATTTTACCAATATTTACTTACTATATTTTAAGCTTGGCACTACTTTCCATACTAGACGAACTATTTTGCATTGGGACTCGTATACATACAGTCTGTAATATATGAAGCTAGACACTAACCAGTTTTGTTTAGTAACAATTAGAACCTATGTCTATAATTTTAACATGCTTGTGCGCGTCCACTGTGGGGTTTCCCAGTACCCAGTAGTATTATTATTGTTGGCACTTGTTATAAAACTGGTGATTAGGTTTTAAAATGCATTTTGAATATTAATAATTACATAAACTATTTTTCCTTTCTCAAGCAATATTCAAATTACATTCGACTGCATCACGACGTGGGGTGGCACCAATAAAACTCATTTTCTTGTATTGGAACGTGCTCAGAGGGCTGTTTTAAAGGTTTGCTGTTTTAAGCCTCGCCTGTGTTCTACAGCTGAGCTTTATGAATTCTGCCAGGTGCTGACTGTCAGACAGCTCTTTGTACTGGCTACTGTTGTGAAGCAGCACTCTTTGACAGAGTTTAGGGTAGACTATTCCCGTCGTAATCATCTCGTGGCGGTATCCGCTAGGGTCAGGACATGTTTCAGCCAAAGATTTTTCCATTTCCTGGGACCATACCTTTATAACAAACTTCATAAGCTATTATGTCTCTATCCTCTAAATATTTATAGGTGTAAAGCTGCTCTTCATGAATGGCTTCTCTATCAAACATACCATGACACAGAAGAATTGCTAAAAGTCTTGAGATGAATGTCCACTCCTGTTTCCATGCGACCATCCTCACCCACACAACACGCACACACACACACACACACACTCACCCACACACACACACACACACACACACACACACACACACACACACACACACACACACTCACACACACACACACACTCACACACACTCACACACACACACAACACAACACACTCAACTCACTCACTTTTTATATTGTTATTTCTTAGATTTTAGTTTTGTGTAAGAACGTAAACCGATTACCTGTACTTTTGCTTTTTGAGCACTGTTATGTACAGTCATTTTGTGTTATTCGTGGAATCCTGGTGTCCAGTAATACAGGTAATTTATTTACCTACCACAGGCACCAGCAATCCACAGCCATATTTTGCCTATCACCTGTACTGTGATTTCTCTAAATTTGTCAATATTTGGTTGTTGGTTGAAAATAAATCATTATTATTATTATTATTATTATTATTCGAAAAAAAACTTATTTCAACAATAACAGGCAACCAAAAAAAATTCTAATTTAAAATTCTAAATTTTAATGAAGTTTCGGACTGACTCCTCCAAATTAATATACATTCAGCTTTTACCATTATTAGATAAATTGTCTTTTCGTCCCAAAATTAACTCATGCTCTACGATCATCACAATTTTTTAAACATTTGGCACTTTTAGGTAAGTTGGACAAAATTATTCAAAATACCCTATGCAAAATTTTGAATGTAGATTTGAACGACCGAGCCTGGCTCCAAGCATCGCTCCCGGTGCGCTTGGGTGGGCTCGGTGTTCGTAAAATTTCCGATGTAAGTTTACCAGCTTTTTTAGCTTCGATTCATGGCACAGAAGAATTAACCAGGAAAATCTTGATACCCACACTGGTTTATTCCGAAGTGCCAGGCAAAGCCGAAGCTATAAATGCTTGGAAAATGTTTTGCTCAAACACTGTTTTGCCCACCAACCTAGGCTCCCAGAGACATTGGGATGAGCCGCTTTGCAGCATATTACGACAACAGTTACTGAATACGTCCTCTAATGTTGCAGAGCGTGCTCGCCTTCTGGCTGTGGGAGAGTGGGAATCTGGTGTGTGGCTTCAGGCCCTTCCGTCGTCCAACATTGGCACCATGTTGGACGACACGACGTTTAGAATTGCAGCCTGTCTTCGTTTGGGTGCTCCCTGCGTTTCTCCTCATCGATGTCACTGTGGTGAGGCAGTCGACAGCCTTGGGCATCACGGCCTATCATGCGGCAGGAGCGCAGGCCGCATGTCACGTCATGCACATTTAAATGACATTATCCGCCGGGCTCTTGTCACCGCTGGTGTTCCAGCTATACTTGAACCAGTTGGCTTGGTGCGCAACGATGGCAAGAGACCGGACGGTATGTCTTTGGTGCCTTGGAAGATGGGCAGGCCTTTGGTGTGGGACGCAACATGCGTCGACACCCTTGCCCCTTCCCATCTTCCAAGTACGACGGATTGCGCTTGTGCTGCTGCGGCATCTGCTGAGACCCTCAAACGGCGAAAATATGATAACATTACAAACAATTACATATTTGAGCCGTTTGGGGTTGAAACGCTCGGTTCGTGGGGTCCGAGCGCACGGTCGCTATACAAACAAATAGCAAAACGACTGGTCGATGCTTCGCGTGACCAAAGGGCTGGCCTCTTTTTCGCTCAACGGATTGGCATTGCCATCCAACGGGGCAATGCCGCCAGCCTTTTGGGCACATTACCAGTCGACATCGATGGGGAGGAATTCTTCGATGCTTAATTTGATGCTTTTGTATCCTATTTTATATTCTTGTAAATATTAGTTTATATTTTATTAAATTAGTGTAAATAAATATATTATTATAGTCTTGTATCATATATGAGTGTTAAAATTTACGTAATGTATTAAATAAATATGTAACCATTTATTTCAGACTATAGTTTTAGTTCATCGTGTTAGCATAAGTAACAATGTACCTATTGTTAGTATCAATAAATAATTATGTTACAATTGAAAAAAAAAAAAAAAATTTAAAAAAAGAAACATTCCATGAGAGTTTTATGATATTCCTTTTTCGTTTTCTTTTTTTATCGACATAAGTTAAGTTAAGGCTAAAATGTTGAGTTACTTTTTTGCACGAAAAGAGCGCGGTTGAGATAAAAAAGTTTTTAGCGGGTAAAACAAGTAATTAAAATATTTTATAGTATGTAACAGTTTTCTAGTTTTATTAATTATTTAATTTAGTATTGTATTTCATTCAATTTTATTGTATTAATTAAAAACTGTTATTTGATTTATATATTACAAAATAAAATAAGTTCCAGTGAAGTTAGTCACCAGGCAGAATACAAGATGGCTATATAATATTAAACCGTTGCAATCAAAAGTACATAGTACATAGAGATATTTTTCAAGACGTAGAAAGTACTTAACTAGGTAAATGTTTATTTCCCACCATTTTGATACAAAGTCTGTTTTAGCCTCTGTGGCCTATGGCATTGGTAATTAATTGCCCGCATCGTTGTATTGAAATTTGCAAATATGTGCACACATGTATTGTGAGCACATATTTGCAATATTAGATACTATTTCCAAAAAGTACCTACATATTATGTAAGTACTTTTCCTGTCTCGACAATTCACATCGTTGTCGATTACGGAAAAGTATAAAAGTCCTAAGTACCACGAATTGTTCAAAATACCTAAATATGTTAAACAGAATTATTTTTCCTTTATAACAGTTTAATGAATTTCTTCGTGTATTTATACAGCTTATACGGAGGCGATAAACGTCTGACCTCCTAACCCTGAGTAGAAAGCCTACGCCGGCTTTCGTCCGTCTATCATTATCTTGGTAGGGATCCACACACAAATCCAATCGTGATCTTCAATTGTACTTTGTATTATAAATATGTTACTTAATGCTATCAGAAAGTAATAACCGCCAATTAATGTAAATAAACATAAAAATCTTGTTATCTTTTATATAAAAAACAAAGTTTGTTTGTTTATTCGAATCGAATCGCTGCTTACCGTATATCCTATTGCGATAAAACTTGATCAACGTATTGTTAGAACTTGCGAGAATATTATACGCATAGTATAATTTAATTGGACACATAGGCGGTACAAAAAAATTATAATTTTTCAGCTAGTAAGATAAATGTAACATTACATTACGTAATAACCATAAAGTAAAAAACATAAAATAGAAACCTTAACAATAGGAATAATTACCAATTATGCAACGAATTTAATGATTTCATTCAAATTAATCAAATCAAATCAAATTTTATTTGCATAAAAACATGGTAGGTATACATTGGTATATACCATCATTACAGAATTACAGGTATTTTCAATACATACGTACATCAAGTCACGTCTCTTTCGCGTTGGGTTAGGCAGAGACAGCATCTTTCCACTTGCTACGTAATTTTATGTATGAAACATGCACGCCGCTTGCATATTGTAATAGGTACAGTCAGCATCAGATCTATGTTGACTAGCAAAGTACTCAAAATTATCTTAATACCAAAATTACTATTTTATATTAGCTGTCACAAAGCTCAAATAGTTGTAAACATCCAGAGTGGTCAAAACATCAGTCAATTCTAAATAATAATGTAAGATGACAGAGTGTTCATATTGATATGTACTAGCAGGTCGCACAATAGTATCTAAGCGACCAGTGTTCAAAATTATCTTAACATAATATCATTTAATGGCATTTGTATCCGTTTAAATGTGTTTTAGAAATGGTCAGGTCACGAGTAACCCTTGACCTGACCTTTAAATATACCAAATTTATGAATTTTCGTAAAATATATAGTTGGTTTCGCATATCTTTTGTTTTACTCGACAAAGAAGCAGTTTATAATTAGAGTTTATCACATTATGGCAGAGTGTGTATGGAACGAAAGCCAGCGAAGACAATTTGAAATTGCACAAGGTGTTTGTTTGCGTTCACTTGAGGTATGTAACAGCATCTTGTCTTTATCTTTGTCGGAGGACGCAAAAATCTAGAAACGATTAGTTTTAAATGATTATCGTAGGTAATTAGTAGTTCCCTATGGGGGTGACAAGGTCACTGCGTGATCAAGCCCTCACCTTTCGGTAAATAAATAGAAAAACCAAAAAATTGAGTTCGGGTGCTTAATGGGGTCGTTTAAATAATAATTAAATGTTTTGTAAATTCCATACGCAGTGGTTGGAATTTACATAATAATTATTAACCAATTAAGCAAATAGTTCATTAATATATTATTTGGAATTTCCATTCAGTGTTGTAAGGTAGGTACTTTAAGTAAAACACTATTTAGGAATTAAAGAAATTATCTTCCTGTGTTAAAGTAAAAGTTTGCATTACGCAAGAAATACTTTAATACTTCTTTTTACGTGCGAAATGTCCCCACGTATAACCGGAGCCGGTGGGAGACGTTATGTCGGTCTCGAATCGACTAAAACGCACGGCGCCTGTGGGTCGTTGTTGTTAGTTGCCGAAGGTGAGGTTGACAGGCATATCCCTTGCACCCCAACCCATGGCCATCTCTCTCGATCTGGCCTTCCTCGGGACTTTATCTATGCTTAATATCACAGTTTAACGACTACTCTTGGTAATTCCATATCCTCGTTATACTGTGTTAATATTATAAAGTTGAATAATTTGTTATATTTGTTTGGTTGGACGCGTTAATCTCAAAAACTACTGGTTCGAATTTAAAAAAAATCTTTCAATAGTCCGTTCATCGAAAAATGTTATATATCATCACGCTACTAACTAAGGGAGCGTAGCAGTCACAAATCGGACAGATTCCATACATTATGTGAAAAATAACGACGTAAAAATTATATTCTTTATAATTTTTACGTCGGGGTTTATATACTTAGGTTACTTATAAGGTACATTTTGAGTTTTACGTAGAACATTTACGTACTTACGTAAATGTTCTAGGTAAAACTCAGCTACATCTGAATGAAATGTTCATATAGATTGCTATTGTAAAGTTTTATAAAGTGTGTTGTAAAGACGTTTCCTCTATCTATATTAAAATTATAAAACATAAAATGTGTTTTGAAAACAATGGTAAACTTAACTACCTTATCAGTAAATGATGTGATTAATACCTACGTTTGTAATGTTAATTAATAATTTCCGCATTAGTAAATTCTTTTTCAAAGTTCTAAACTGCAATCTAATTATAGCAGCAGGTAACACAATTATGACCCTGATGTAAACAATGGCTTCTATGTATAGTTGAATTTTGAATTTCAAATTGGGAACGGGATTAATGAGTTATTAAATTTTGACACCTATCTGTATACTAACATAGAGCGTCTTTTTTATTGTCATGTCATTTGTATGACAGCTACAAAAAGAGGCGCATTGTGGTCAAGTTAACAATGGTCTGAAATCGCTACCATTTTTTGTTTCGTGCAGTTCTTGTACCATAAAATAGAAGCCATTGGATTTAAATAATTTAATAGATAACATATACACTTACCATAAGTCCACGCTAACTGCATCAACACAAGGAACAATAAAAACGTCATATTTAACACGATCACTGATGACTTCTAAATTTAAAATTAAATGCGGAACGTTTAATAATAGGAACAAGTAACAAGTACCTACAATTAAAGTATCGATACGAATACGAGTACACTGGACGAGAGACCAAGGTGTAGTGATGGCCGGTCCACCGCGCATTAATAAATATACGTTATTACCAACATTCACTGCTTATCACATCACTTAGGGAACTCATGCGTTCTGTTCGAATATTAATGTTGTAGCGGAAAAATCAATCAATGCACAGCGGTTTTGTACGTTTTGCTTTTTTATAAAAGAAAAATATGAAAATAAATAAACTGACAAATTGTACAAAAAACAGTTGCTGCAACATCCTGTGGAAAGTGCTACTGTGTATAAAATTACATTAGATTTCCAGTTTGGGAAGTTTGGTTTGTACTAGAAAATTTCAATAACCCAGTCAGAAAAGAGTGCTTGATCGACGGTAATAGGCTCGTCCGCTGTTATATGAGCTGAAATTATAGTTCGTGAAATGTGTATGTTAAAATACATTGCCATTTTGTGAGATCTGTTTAAAAAATTACCATGAAGCAGCAAATTAATAACACTTGAATAGTAAACAAATAACAAATATAAATCAGAGAAAGCATAGAACGGAGATGAATAAAAATATAAAGAGCAAGTATCGTAAAAAATGACACAAGCATAAAAAGCACGTGAGCAAAATTACGAGCAAGGAGATAAATTTTATTTACAGATAAAAGTTAAACGATGTAGGTAATCGGTAATATATAAACTATGTGTATAATTGGGTGATAAACATTCAACGGCTTTTATAATGGCTTATTGAATATGTACGAAGTAAAAGTATCATAGCTTAATATGACTTTATTCGAATTGGAATAGAGTAATAATGTATTTCACATCTAATAAAGGGACCACAGGCCTTGGTATAAACTATAAAGTTCATTATCAAAGTCAACAGTTCAGGGTTGAGGCCAAAGCAGACTTATACCTGATCGTGACCTGTGGTTATTGCTTTAACATCTTGTTACTTAATTTTTTTTATCTAGGACACGTCAACTTGACTTCACCTCGCCTGATGGTAAGCTAAATGCAAGGTCTCGGGAAAGATATGATCTTGATATGAAGTAAATATCATATAAGTTGATATTATCCTAGGTTCTTATTAAAGCCTATAATATTAGAATATCATCTTACTAGATTTACTACTAGGATTTATAAATATATAGAGAAGAGTACAGATAGAACGGATGTGGATGAAATTCGGCATAGATAGATTATAGAACATGGGTAACAGTACCTAAGTAACAATTAATAATTATTTGGTAAACTAAACTAACTAACTTTTAACTTTTCCGTGTGGTGACGGAGAAAGTCAAAATCAAAATCAAAATCAAAATCATCAAAGTTCTCACCACCCCATCTCATCCGAAGGGTGTCGTAAGAGGCGACCAATGGAAACATATGCAAACCATCCTCTCACTGCGAGAGAAGGAATACTCGAAATAAAACCCTGTACCAACCCGTCTGGCCAGCGTGGAAACAGTAGGCCAAAGCCTCCCAACATTGGGAGAGGCCTAGTCCAGCAGTGGACTGCGATGGGCTAGTTGATTTGATTTGAAACTAAACTAAAATCTGACACAACCCATGTATCGAAATCTATTTTATGAACAGACAATAGTTTCAGGATTTCATTATCAAAACCCGAAAGAGTTCGCGACTATGATTCTTTATACTTCATTGAGACAAATCCAATTTACGAGTAGAATATATACTTACGAACAAACGATGACTCGGCAACTAGGGCGTAGGAGGTCGATCAACGACCTCCGCCCCCCATGAGCGCAGGTCGGGGGGTGACAGGTGGAGCCACCTGTCACCCTGGCAGAAGCAGGCCACGGCGGCGGCGCGTCTCGCGCGCCTCCCCGTTTCCAGGAATTGGGGACTCTGTAGTCCCCACACCCGAGAAGAGGGCCAGATCGTGAGAGATGGCCATGGGTCGGCCGGGGTGCGAGGGACATGCCTGTCGGTTGGCAGGCAACGCCGTCTGTGGGTCGTTCTACGATTTTTAACCGTAGATGAAAAAATCTACATGAAATTTCGATCAAGGGTATATGCACCCTTTTTTTGCGTACGCAAAATCCCCACGGCTCCTCATCCTCCCCGGTCGGGGAGGTTATATCGGACTCGAACCGACTAAAACGCACGGCGCCTGTAGGTCGTTTATGGTTGCCGAAAGTGTGGTTGACAGGCATATCCCTCGCATCCCGGCCGACCCAGGGCCCTACTCGGGTGTGGGAATTACAGAATTACCGACTTGTCCCCGAAAACGGGGAGGCGCGCCGATGCCGCGGGTATTTGGTACCCTTAATATTTGAATATTTTCGACACTATGACACATTTAAGACTACTAAATAACATCCAATGGAAATGATTACGTAGTTTAATCCTATGGTGATTTTACCATTTGATTTATGGTCGTAGGTATAATAAAGATTGAGGAATGTTCCCTACATGGGTGTCATTTTAAATTTTGTATGGCGCTTATGAGTCATTAACAGGTTCCACGTAAATTTTACATTCATCCGCATCGGACTAGTCTCACTACAGTACTTCGATATTGCCAATCGGTAGTGGAGGTCAAATGGCAGTCACTTACAATATCGAAGTTCAGATGCGTCACAGTGAGACTAAAAAGCCTAACTGAACCTATAGTGATCGACTTGCGCATTTTTCTAAAAATATGTATATTTTCGCTTTATGTATTAACATAAATTTGACAGCCTCTGTGGCGTGGCAGTAGTGAACGCGACTGCTACGCAGGAGGCGCGGGTTCGATCCCCGCTCAGTGCAAATATTTGTATGCATGAATATGGGTATTTGCATTGGTCTGGGTGTTTCTATGTATAATATTTATGTACTTACAAAAAAAAAAAGTATTTAAGTATGTTTATCCGTATTCTAGATTCCATAACACAAGCTAGTTAAACTATGCTTACCATGGGTCTAGATAGCGTTGTGTAGAATGTAGTAGAATATTTATTTATTATTAATCCTAGGTTTAGATAATGATGCCACGTGGTTCCCGGCATAGCCGCATGGTTCCCGGCATAGCCGCGTGGTTCCCGGCATAGCCGCGTGGTTACCGGCAGAGTAGAATTTGAGCCACCCCATCTCTTCCCGTGCGGTGTCGTAAAATGCGACTAAGGGATAGGGCATTTAACATCAGACAGATATATACAGCCCAGACTCAGCCTCAGATGCATGGCTCGAGTCAACAATAGTGCCCAGAATACGGCAAAAGGCTCACCCCCTATTACGTGGGATCGAATTAAATGATTGGTGAAATATGGGTGTTAATTCACCTCTGCTTAACCCTCCGGAGAAAAAGGCGTGATTATATGTATGTATATATGTAGATAATGATGTGAGAATATAAATTATAAAAAGGATATTAACTTCTATAATACGGATACATGGCAACACAATGTCCTCAATGCTATCACAAAATTAAATGTCAAACCGGAGAAATTGTGGTTGATTAGCATATCTTAATAAAATTAACTTGTTTAAATACCCCTGATTAAAATATTGAAGGTGTTAATTAGAAATAAAAAGGCGTTTAAAAAGGATAAAAAATAATTTACTACGTTTTTATATGAACAACATGGCAACCTCGTCGCTTCATTAGTGTTAATCTAGTGTTTAGTGTTTAAGTCATTATTTTAGAAAATTTAAGACGTTTATTTTTCTTAACTTTTGAGAAGCCATGGACCAAGGAACTTTATTTTTTCATCCCCATTCTAGATTCCATAACACAAGCTAGTTAAACTATGCTTACTATGGGTCTAGATAGCATTGTGTAGAATGTTGTACAGTATTTATTGATTTATATTATTATTCCTAAGAAATTTTTTTAAGCTATTTGTCCCAATTCAATGGTAGTTCATAGGTACCTAGGTAGCGCTATAATCAAAATATTCGCACTGACTGTCTATCAAAATTATTCATTATCACACAATTCTATGAAATTAAATATAAATAAAATATGAAGTTTAATCATGGTCATAAATATAAATACATAGCAGGTGGCACATTGTCGCTGACATATTTAAATAATTTCATCATAATCATCTTCCTCCGAGTCTGTTCCAACTCATAATAATATAATATGTAAATAAAAATAAAAATATAAAATTTCAATCACGAATGTAAATTTTGTCCATCATAACTGTCACATCGTGACCCGGCTGATTAAATCATTTCACGTATCTTGATTACTTGTCGAAAATACGATTACATCTAGAATATCAACATGCTGACGACGCGCAAGGGATATGCCTGTCAACCTCACCTTCGGCAACCAAAAACGACCCACAGGCGAAGTGAGTTTTAGTCGGTTCGAGTCCGACATAACCTCTCCTATCGGCTCTGATTGGATATTCGAAGGGATTTTTCGCATGTAAAAAAACATGCGTACGATGTGACGCTGCGCGAAGGGTAAAACCACGGATCTACATTAATTTTTTATACTACTTAGGTGGCAGATAAGCACACGGCCCACATGATGGAAAGTGGTTACCGTGGCCTTTTTTTTTTACGTGCGCAAAATCCCCACTGATACCTCCCCACCGGAGCCGGTGGAGGAGGTTATGTCGGACTCGAACCGACTAAAACGCACGCCGCCTGTGGGTCGTTTTGGTTGCCGAAGGTGAGGTTGACAGGCATATCCCTCGCACCCCGGCCAACCCAGGGCCATCTCTAAAGATCTGGCCTTCTTCTCGGGTGTGGGGACTACAGAGTCCCCAACTCGTCCCCGGAAACGGGGAGGCGCGCCAGGTTACCGTGGCCTACGGACGTGTATAACACCAGAGGAGTCACACTCGTGCTGCCGACCCTGTAAGCACATAGTTTCTGTGCCATCAGTGTAGAAGACAAAGCAGGACAAGCCTTTAGTCTTCCTACTGACAGCACAAACTCTCCAGTGAGCTCTGGCTACCCTAGTCACCGCTGGGAAGCTGGGAACACAACACGAGGTCTAATACTGCAAACCATAGCCTATAAATCTTTCCGAAGAACTAATCTGTCTCTATACCAAATCTAATCAAAAAGGGTTCAGTGGTTAAGGCATGAGAACGTAACAGACAGATGGAGTTATTTTCGCATTTATAATATTAGTAGGTACGGATGCTTAGCTCTGTCTGCTTGTAGTTATATTTTCACGCTAAGACAGTGAAATTTAGTTGAAATTTTGCATAGAGATAGCTGTTAAACTGAAGAAGATCTGGTACCTATTATCTGGTATTGCAATCGCTCGTGGCCTCCAGTGAAGTGGACATTATACTTATTGAAGTACCGTAACTAATGACTCATAAAAATAACTACCTACTAAATAGTAAATCATTGTTCTTCGTATAGATCTAAACTAAAATTTGAATAGAATGATCATACAAATGCAAATATACTGCCCACCGACCAGCTCTATAATAAAACTACATAGAAGTAGAAGCTATTATAAAGTCCTACAAGGAGTCTTGTTTACGATACCAAAGACATAAATGACGTATGGTTTCCAGCAGAGTAGAATTAGGGCCACCCCATCTCTTCCCATGCGGTGTCGTACGAGGTGACTAAGGGATAGGGCTGTTTAACATCAGACAGATATATGTAAACAGCCCAGACTCAGCCTCAGATGCATGGCTCGAGTTAACAATAGTGCCCGGAATACGGCAATAGGCTCACCCCCTATTACGTGGGACCGAATACAATTATTAGTGATATGTGGGTGTTAATTCACCTCTGCCTAACCCTCCAGGGATAAAGTCATGATTATATGTATGTATGTCTATACCAAAAAAAAAAATACATACATAGCGTGTCAAAATCATAACCCTCATTTTATTTCGCCGTCGGGTAATAAACAGTACAAAATTCGTAAAGAAGGCTTTCAGTAAACTAACTTTAAACTCTTGCCTTCTATGATATACAACAATGTTTAAGGGAATTAAAGCGTGCGGCTTATAAGGAGCTCATGGAGACGCTGGAGCGGGACCCATGGGGGCGGCCTTACCTTATGGTAAGAGGAAAGCTGCGCCCCCGGGCCCCGCCGTTGACCCGGGTTCTCCAGCCAGCTCTGCTCGGTGGAGTGGTCGAGTCCCTGTTCCCGGCGCGAGCGGAACACGTTCCGCCGCAGATGACTCCGCCACCTCCGTCGCCTGTGGCGCCCAGTGTGGTAGTTGACGACGAAGTCCCCGAGGTCACTTGGGTAGAACTGGTGCTGGCGGTGCGAAGGCTTAGAGCCAAGAAGAGCACCGCCCCGGGACCCAACGGCATTCCAGGCCGCGCGTGGGTCCTAGCTCTGGGAGAAGACGGTCTCGAACCCCGACTGAGAGGGTTCCTCAGCGCATGCTTGGAGCGGGGCCAGTTTCCGAAGATGTGGAAGACGGGGAAACTGGTCCTCATCCAAAAGGAGGGTCGCCCGGCGGACGAACCGTCCGGCTACCGGCCCATTGTGTTGCTCGACGAGGTGGGCAAGCTCTTTGAAAGAGTTATTGCGAAGCGCCTCGTCGAGCACCTCTCTGGTAGGGGGCCGGACCTGGCGGATGCCCAATATGGCTTCCGCCGGTGGCGGTCCACCGTGGATGCCATCATGCGCGTGAGGACTTTGGCGGAGGAGGCAGTTGCCCGGGGTGAGGTGACGTTGGCGGTGTTCTTGGACATCTCCAACGCGTTCAACACCTTGCCCTGGAGTTGCATCAGGGAGGCACTCGTGTACCACGGTGTGCCTCTCTACCTCCGCCGCATAGTCGGGGCGTACCTGACGGAGAGAGCCGTCATCTACCCAAGTGCGAACGGCGTCGGTCGGCGTGAGATGTCGTGCGGTGTTCCACAGGGATCGGTTCTTGGGCCGCTACTGTGGAACATTGGATACGACTGGGTGCTTCGCGGTGAGCTTGCGGACGGCGCCGCCGTCACGTGCTATGCGGACGACACGCTAGTGACGGCGAGCGGGGCTACATACCGCGAAGCGATCCTGAGGGCCACGACCGCGGTTGCTCAAGTCGTGGAACGGATCCGGCGGCTGGACCTTGAGGTGGCTTTGCATAAATCCGAGGCCATGTTCTTTCATGGACCTCGGCGCACGCCACCACCTGGTTCCAGTCTCACAGTGGGAGGCACTCTCATCGGCATCAAGCCCCAGATGAAATATCTGGGGCTCGTGCTCGACGGCCAGTGGGACTTCGGGAAGCACTTCCGAAGTCTGGGCCCCAAATTGGTGGGCACAGCCAACGCCCTGGCGCGGCTACTGCCCAACCTGAGGGGCCCGGAGGACTCCTGCAGGAGACTCTACGCGGGTGTCGTGCGGTCCATGGCCCTGTACGGGTGTCCCGTGTGGGCGGACACCCTGAGTGATCGGCACATGCCCCTGCTGCAGCGTCCGCAGCGGAAGTTGGCGTGCCGCATCATAAGGGGGTACCGCACGATATCATTCAACGCGGCGAGTCTCCTCGCCGGATCGCCACCATGGATCCTGGAAGCGAGATGCCTTTCGGCGCTATACCGGTTCCGAAAGGCGGCGCGGGAGCGGGGTCACGATCCTGAGCCCGAAGAAATTCGGGCCGTGAGATCCCGGCTCCACAGGGAAATGGTGGCGGAATGGGAGATACGACTTGGGCGACCAGGCGCAGGGCACGCCCTAGTATCGGCGGTAAGACCCATCATGGGGGAGTGGCCAGAGAGGTCACACGGCAGCCTCTCGTACCGTCTGACGCAGATGATCACCGAGCACGGATGCTTCGGAAAGTATCTGCGTCGGATGCAGAAAGAGCCAACGTCCGAGTGCCATCACTGCGACGCGAGCGAGGACTCAGGTCCGCACACGCTCACCGAGTGTCCGGCGTGGGAGACGCTGAGGCGAGAGCTTGTGGCGGCCCTGGGAGTGAGGGTTCTCACGCTCTCCACCTTGCTCGCGGCGATGGTTCACTGCGCGGATGCGTGGGCGGCCGGCGCCTCCTTCTGCGAGCAAGTAATGCTCGTGAAGGAGGAGGCGGGGCGGGAGCGGCTGCGGGAGCGACGAAGGATCGCAAGACAAGCTGCCCGCGTACGAAGGCAACTCGGGCGTCGGAGGTCGATGAACGACCTCCGCCCCCCATGAGCGCCGGCCTGGGGGTGACAGGTGGAGCCGCCTGTCACCCTGGCAGAAGCAGGCCGCGGCGGTGGCGCGCGTGGCGCGCCTCCCCGTTTCCGGGGACGAGTTGGGGACTCTGTAGTCCCCACACCCGAGAAGAGGGCCAGATCGTGAGAGATGGCCCTGGGTCGGCCGGGGTGCGAGAGATATGCCAGTCAACCTCACCTTCGGCAACCAAAGCGACCCACAGGCGGCGTGCGTTTTATTCGGTTCGAGTCCGACATAACCTCCTCCACCGGCTCCGATGGGGAGGTATCCGTGGGGATTTTGCGCACGTAAAAAAAAAAAAGGAATTAATGCGATCATGGTATAGGTACATACCATGATCGCGTTAATCTTTGATTTACCACTGTGACAGTCAGCCTGAGACCACGACGGGTGAAACCTGGGCCCCGATTCTATTAAGATTATGTCATAACAAAACCACTTTCATACACACCAGAACACACGTCTTAGAGGCCATTCCTTGAAGTTAACCAAACCTCCATGTGCTAGCAACCCCAGAACACACTTCTTGCCATATCGAGTGATGAACTTGTGGAACTCTCTCCCGGAAACTGTAATAAGTGCTCCAACAGTGAACTGTATCAAAAATAGACTTGACAAACATTTCAATAATTAAGAACATAAGTGCAGTGATATACACGTATCAGCTCGTAGAGCTGCTGTTGTATCAAATAATCCCTTCTTCCTACTGTCTCGGGTCCTTTAAGCGGGGCGTGAAAAAGCATATGATGAGGCCGTCAAGCTGAGTGTCACCATTGTCACACGGTATGTGTAAGTAATGGTGACCCTCTTTTCTGGGACTTTGTCTTCAGCTTACCATCAGGCAAGGCGAAGTCTAATTGATGTGTTCTGTATAAAAAAAAAGTGCCATTAAATTTTAGACTTAACTGACGCTCAAAGTTCAATTTGATACTTAATTTTACACTTAAACAACACAAGGGTTAAGTCTAAAATTTAATAATATAAATGTCATTATATGCAGTGTCTGTGGCATGGTAGTGGTTTTGATATGACATAAAAACATAAATTAGCGGAATCGGGGCCCTGGTCGAAACGTCAAACAAATCAAAGGTACCTAAACCATGATTAAGTAGGTTGAACCAACCGCGTTAATTCCCCTTACAGTAAAACGATTGCGTGAAATGTTGAAAATTGTAACTACGGTTGTCACTGTGAAATGCATACAATTTTATTGCAAATCCAAGACATTTAACAACATGATCATTTAACATCAGACAGATATATACAGCCCAGACTCAACCTCAGATGAATGGCTTGAGTCAATAGTGCCGGAAGACGGCAATAGGCTCACCCCCTATAACGTGGGACCCGAATTCAATGATTGGTGAAATGTGGGTGTTAATTCACCTCTGCCTAACCTTCCGGGGATAAAGGAGTGATTATAAGTATGTATGTTTAGCATGATTTGACGTTATTGAAAGGAAAGCAGCGGATTTTTCTAAGCTCACGGGAATGATGGTTTTACTTCAAACTAAGACGTATTACTTTTCGTCAATGCTGCACGCAGAGTAAAAGCAAAATAGTATTTATAAAAATGTAAGCTTTATTACCAATTAAAATTGCATCTAAGGCATAAATAATGACTATCAGTAATTTTAATGAACACACTCATAGTATAAATTCAAAATAAATAATGTCATATAATAAATAACTTTAGCATTAAATTTATCGGGATATTTACCATGTATTATTCTGTGATCTCGATAACTTTATTACTAATATGAGTGATCATGATAGTTTAAATATTTTATTTTCTATGTAACAATAAATTAGCAATAGTGATTATAAACACCGCAGACCACAAAAGCGCCTCCCCTCCCTTCCCCCTATTGAATGAACTAAATAAAGATCTTATTAAAGTTATGTAAATGTTAATAACTAAATGATTTACCAGTATTGATCTCATTTAAAAATTATTCCGAATTTATGAAATACGAGTGCTCGCTACGCTATGTCGTTCTTATAATTTAATAATGGTTTATGAATATTACAGCAACTTATCAGTATTAAATTGGTATAACGATAAATTTAAAACCCGTTGTATTATAAAATGTGGCGTATTATAAGTTAATACAAAATATAAGTCGTATATTTGCAATCAACCTAACATGCTGTGATGACATGATAGACGAGGCTTGCTTTCATCTCGCGGTCAATCGTCATCATGTAGACGTATTTTCCTGATTGCATCCGAGGGTAGGGTGAGCTCGGAGCCCAGGGCCCGCCTTCTGGTTTTTCCGCCTCCATCTTATACGATCTTGGACGTCCATGGTGGTGAGACTAAATAAAAGCTAAAATATATAAAATTATAAGAGCGGACAGAGTAGTAGAGCGTCCCCGCTCAGTGCAAATAGCAAATATTTGTATGCATGAATATGGATATTTTTATTATTGCATTGCACTGGTCGTGCCTTAGAGAGCACATTAAGTAAACGGTCCCAGTTGCCATCATACGAACATCTATGGCAGTAGTTACGTGTAGTTGGAGCTCTAAAAAGTATGACCACTGGACTAACTGCCGTGTTTCGATAGCACTTTTGAGTTGTGGAGGTCAGATGGCAATCGCTTCACGGAAAATATTGAAGTTCAGCCAAATCCGCAGTTAGACTGGTAAAGCGGACCCCAGACACCGAGGTGAAAGTTTCAAATGCGACTGAGATTAACGCTAAGATGAAAAAAAAAAGTAGTAGAGCGTTAATTGAGGCTTTGAAATTGACCGGGATTAGCGTAAGGAGAATACTCGTATTAGATTAGGTATCTATTTTTTTTGTATTTTATGTTCTAATTAATTAAATATTTAATAATAAATAAAATAAATTAAATAGTTTCTCATATGCGCTCTATATGATGTCAAAAATAGTAAATCCAAATGCGTTAATTACAGCATATCATGCCCACGTGACATCAATATTACGGTATGGAATTATATTCTGGGGAAATTCAACCGACAAAGAAAGGGCATTTAAGGCACAGAAAAGATGTCTACGAGCCGTATGTAGATTACAACAGACAGATACCTGCAAACCACACTTTATAAAATTAAAGATACTAACTTTACCGTGTCTGTATATATATGAAACTGTAAGTTTTGTAAAAATCAATATGAGCCGCTTTACTACATATAATAGTGTCCGCAATCGTCATAAAATATGTATACCCCAACATAAAACGGCACTGTATGAAAAGAGTGTTTTTTGTATGGCTCCTCGCTTGTACAATAAGTTGCCAAAATGTACACTAGAAATTGACAATACACACGAATTTAAAAATAATGTTTTACAGTTACTCCTTACAAAAGCATACTACACTGTAGATGAATATCTGAAAGACGTTTTGTAATTTTTGTAGTCTCATTGCCTTTGATATTTGTTGCCATTTGTATGTTAGTTTATCCTGATTATGTATTAGTATTATAGTATTTAATAAATTGATTGACATTGAATATAGTTACTAAATTTAAACTGACATTATAATAAATTGACTGTATAAATATTATGTTATGACATCATTATGCTGTAGTCAATATTATTCTTAATGTGGAAATGTCGGACTTAGACATACTCTTGTTTAAAAAATAGTGTTGATCTGTTTTAAATAATGATTATAATTATTAAACTTGTTGAATTATAAGAATTGCATACCTATTAAGGTGAAATATGGTGACACTATTTAACCTATAATAACATCTTATGTAACCCATATTTGCAAGTAATAAATGAATATGAATATGAATATGAATATGAATATTTTTCTTATGAAAAGTATATCTATTATGAGTCTACCAATATGGGGCATCTAAACCTATTTCCCTATTGAGTAAGTATCCAGCCTTCGTAGTGATATGAATTCAATACATAAATAGAAAGTATAATCTGGTCGATCCAAAATTTAAAGCTAGAACCACAGATAATATAATATAACTCTTATAATAGAACTCACTAGAACCTTATAATCGTACGCCAACATACTTACGATGCAGGACCAATGACCTAGTCAGATATATAAATATGTTATACATATACTTGTATAAGTATAATTTTATGGCAATGCTACTATTGTTTGTCAGTTATGTAGATAGACCATCAGCTGATCAGTGTTACTGATTAATATTGATGATCTCATAAGCACCCGTTGATTGGTCAATTGTATTTATACTAATTTTATAAAGCTTAAATGATTGTTTGAACGCGCTAATCTCAGAAACTACTAGTTCGAATTGAAAATTATTTTTTGTATTGTCAATCAATCAATCAATCAGTCCACCGCAGTCCACTGCTGGACATAGGCCTCTCCCAATGTGCGCGATTTTATCCGAAACTCTGCCTGCCGCATACAGTCTGTCCCAGCTACTTTTTTCAGGTCGTCCGTCCATATGGCTAGGGAGCGTCCTACCTTCTGTTTGCCCTCTCGCGGTCTCCACTCTAGGACTCGTTTGCTCCAACGGTCCTTCGACAAACGAGGCCAGCCTACTGCGTCTTCAGCTTCAGCAGTCGGTAACTTTAGTTCTCTGTCGGATAACCTCGTTCCGAATTCAATCCTTTAGAGAAACTCCAAGCATAGCTCGCTCCATAGCTCGTTGTTTGACTTTTAAGCTATGGACCAGCCCCACTGTAAATGTTCACGTTTCGGCATCGTAAGTTATAACAGTTATATAGGGTGCACTGTTCAAAGACCTTTGTTTTAAGGTATTTCGGTAGATTTCATACATTGTTTTGAAGACTAAAAAATTTCAGGCTCAAAGTGGTGATACGAGGGCTGCTACTTATTTATGCGGAATAGAAAAAATAAACAAATGTATATAGCTCAATATGCTTTTATTGTTTTTCAAAGTATTCTCCACTATGATCGATGCACTTTTGCATTCGATAAAACCAATTTTTAAAACACTTTTTCCACTCTGATTGAGGTATCTCCAAAACATGCTGTTTGAACGCGTCTACGGCATCTTCACGGGTCGAAAATCGTTGACCACGTAATTTATTCTTTACATTTGGGAATAAATAGAAATCATTGGGAGCCAAATCAGGGCTGTACGGTGGATGACCCATTAATTATATTTTTTGACCATCCAAAAATGTAGTTCTTTCCCTCAGGATACTTCACCATGACAATGCCAGCTGTCATACATCTCAATGTATGACAGCTGGCATTGTCATGGTGAAGTATGATTCTGCGTCGCTGGTTGTTTTTGCGTATTTCTTCAAATACTTCTGGCAAACAAATAGTCGTGTACCACTCCGAATTAACCGTTCTGCGATTCTCCAGTGGTATTGTAGCCACATGGCCATTAATACCAAAAAAGCAGGCCACCATTTGCTTTACAGTGCTTTTTGCACGAGCCACTTTCGTAGGGTTTGGCTCATTTTGAAACACCCAAACCGTTGATTGTTGTTTAGTTTCGGGATAGTACGCGTAGATCCAGGATTCGTCACCAGTGTAGATATTATAAACAGATTTTGAGTCGCCTCCGTTGAATTTTTTCAAGGTTTTCTTGCACCATTCGACGCGAGCATCTTTTTGATCCTCAGTTAAGTTGTGCGGGATCCAACGCGAACAAATTTTTTTTACAGACAAATGTTCATGTAATATCCTATGAATACTCGTCATACATATCGCTCATCCAAAAGAATATTGACGTAATTACGTTTTTGCGATTTTACAGGAGAGCGTTTTAAAAGTTTGACATCGAAAATATTGTGTATTTCCAATCATTCTATTGATATATTTTAATAGTTATGTTGTGTTACTTTACTATGAATAATATTATATAAAAAGATTGCGAGAAAACTCAAGATAACTTTTAAAAATACCAAATAAAACAAAACCAACGCACATTTATGACATTTTATAAATTAAATATTACAATTATGACATAATACGGTTTGGATAATAAGGTTTGGATATGGGAATAAATCATCCTTTTGAGGATGAAGGTGTGATTATATATATTTATGTATGTAATAAATCATGAATTTAAACAACATTATATTCAATTGGTTTTATTTTTATAAATCTTAATATTTTATACATTTTAAACGTAATCTTTTTTAAAAAAATTAACAAAAAATTTGTTTTATAATTTATTTTATTTTTATTTTATTTAAAAACAAAAATAAACTATTAATAAAAAATTTAAGTAAATCTAATATTAAAAATAATAAATCTGTCTAAGTATATAGGTACTTAGATAGTGTTTATAGCAATAATGAGATCAAGAGACATTACGGTAAAAGTCGCCTTTAAACCATGTACCTTCAGGTACTTGTGGTTATCTAAGAGAAGCATAATCTTTAAGAAGCATAAAAACTGGAAGGAATATGAAATAATATCACAATGACTCATTAATCGAACAATTCCGATATAAAAATTATTCATAATCGTTCACCAGTTTATATAGTATCTATCAAGTATATCTATCTATGTGATTTATAAATAGTGTACAACATAAAAGTATTTAAAATAATAGGAAATATTATCGTAAGTAAAACTTATTACAAAATAGTATTATGAAAGTATTCTCATAGTATTTTGGTATAACATTAGTATTTAATAAATGCAACAAATCAGCTTTTTTACGATCTGAAATACAAAGCTTAGCATTATAGGCATTTTTCAGACAAATTTCAGCAGACAGATTTCGTCTTAGACCTCTTCTAGACGCTGTTTGCACATTACATTGCATCCACTCTGTCGTATCGTCGTATGATGTCTTATAGGAATAAACATCTGACCCCTTAACAAATTGAATTTGTCTAATGTTCGACAACTTGACAATATCACCATTGAGGTTTTTGCCAAAATTAACTGCTAATTGATCAGCTAAATCTTTCCAATCAATGAAATCTGTGAAATTCAGTTCATGGACATTGTAAGGCTTTCCCTTTTTCTTAGCATTCCTTATTAATTGCACATATTGATCAGGAGCGTAAATCGGGCCTGATTTTTTTGCGCTTTTAATGGACATTTCAATAATGGAGTGAACGTTGTCCCCCTCATTCTGGGTGTGGCCTCGCACTAAAAACTTATGAGTAATTGAATTAATTGCCAATGTTCTTACAGCATACGCATACATGCATAATATGTATCTGAAAAAAAATTACATTTTAAATATTGATAAGTAACAAAATGCCGTAACAAAGTAACTAATATTAAAATTTAGATTTCATTGGGTACACTAAAAACCTACCTATTCTTCTGCTGGCCACAGCAGTTATCAGAATAGAATATAATATTTATGTTAGGACTTTCCAGAGCAATCTTTTCTAAAAACTTAAAAACACAAGAGCCTATCTCAATCGCACCACGATTTCCCAATCCCTCATGCCAGAAATAACAATCTGTTGTTTCATTTTTTAAATCAGATACCTGAAACAAAAAAGTTATAACGTTATTTATAATAAATAAGGTAAAATGAAAATTAAATAATGGAATTTAAATTTAACTGCCTTGTTAATAAACGTGGTACAAAGTAATACCTACTTGCGTTAAATTAAAAATACTCTTACAAATTGACAGTTTATAGTCAAGTATAACTTTATTATCATGTTTAATAGTAAGGCTATAGAGATTTAATAATTACTTACAGTAAAATTTACGCAGTTCAGTTTTGACCTGTAAAAAAAGCAGAAGATTCACCTAATGGTACTGGCATGACTGCCTGCAAATCGTAAGTAGCGACTAAGGTATTACTGCTGGCTTCGTTACAGGTCTCTATGTCTTTGGATTTTTCATTACGACTCAACTGTTTTTCTCTATGATGTAACTCATATTCTAAAAGCAACTTATCTTTGTCTTCACCGATCGCATTTTTGAATGATTCACATAAGTCACACTGATCCTTCTTCGGTATAAAAAATGAGATATTAAAATCAGTTTTGAAAATGTTTGCGTAGACTTCGTAAGATACTGCTTCTTCTTCTATAGAAGAACGCTGTACCTTGTAATCACGATGTAATTCAGCAATTGTACCCACCATCTATATATAGTCGAGTCGTGTGAGCTCGTAAATAATGCGATTCAATACGTGGGATTGAATTAATATGGTCTTTAACAGATTGTACAAGGACTGAATCTGTTTTTTTATGCTGTCCATGTATACCTCTGTTGTCTGGTGGGGCCATGCCTGCTAAAACATTGTCCGTTATTTAAAAGTGCAAATGAACAATTAGGTGTTCTAGGTTTTTCGAGGTTCTTAATACGACGAAATGAAATTTTTAATGGTTCTATACACGAGCATAAAAAGTCTCTCTGTCTTTGAATAGACCCTAAATTCCAATAACTTGTAAATATTATTTTTCTTTCTTCCTCAGAAAATTTGTTACTACATTGCAATCTACAGTTGCACGGTGGTCTAATTACTTTAGCCTCTATTTTTTTTCCAGTACTAGAAGACGTGTATGCTTTTCCAGAATTTTTGAGTTGTTTTGATAAATTCTTCTTCCATTGCTGAGGGTGTCTAGCACGTTTTTTTCCCTTTTTTGGAGTAGATAATCGTCTTATTTCTAAATTAGAGGAAGACGTAGACTCACTAAGGTTTCTGGTACGTTGTTGTTGAGGTGGCCGATATTCATCGCCACTATCATCCGGTGAAAAGTCCATACCAGAAACATGTCCTTCCTCGCAATCAAAATGAATATTTTCTTTATCTAAAATAAATAGGAACCTATCATAAATAAAAATCCAAATATTTATGAATACTAATACCTAATTAGTACTTGTAAAAGAATACATACCAGCAGAGAATTTAGTATCAGGTAAACAAATGTCCTGTGGCAAAACAGTTGGCACTTCAATACAGGTTACGTCCAGATTATCAATGCTCTTTAGCACGGAAGGTGAGCATGCATTACTATCACGAGTCATAACTAAAAAATAGATGTTAGGTATTATAATCTTACATTGAACTGTGTTGCCTGTATCATTTACTATAGGTAATTTCATATCTATAGCATTGTAGTCACTGTCTATATTATCTCCTCTCAAAGTATTGATAAAGGTGTCTGGTTCTCCAACTAATTTTTTTTTTTATTACTAATGCTAAAACATTTTTTTATTGTTTATTAATATACCTAATTAAAATAATCTAAGGATGTAGTTAGGTACCTAATTTACTTACCTTCTTTTGGCAATGTATCCTATTTTGTGCTACTTGAACAATACGTAGAAGTAGACGACGAACTGCTTGAAGATGATGACGAACTGTCAGAGGATGACGACGAGCTTGAAGAAGACGATGAAGAGGTAGACGACGATGATGAAGACCTTTTTCTTTTTTGGGTTCCACTTTGACCTTCAGTTTCAGCTAAATCATACAGATTCTGTTCAACTGCTATATAGGTACATTTAAAAATGGCGTATAAAAAGTTAGTCTTACGTTTCGGTTCCACAGGTTTATCCATTGTTGTCAATTCGGTCTCAGTGTTACGAGAAAAAGGTTGAGGTACAATACCGTCCAGACCCATCTTTACGATCTGCTCAATTCTTTTTGATCTTGACATTTTTTTTTATTCCATATCCTAAAACAGTAACATTTTATTGTAATTATAAGAAAACTATTATAATACTAGCGTTTAAATAAACATTACATCCAAATAATGTAAGTAGGTAGCTAATGAAAGAAAGTAGGTATAATAAACGTATTGATTTAGGTACCTATTTAGTTTATCATAGTTTGATAATTACGTAATTTAAATCTTAAGAAAGTTAGGTATTTGATCCTAACTTATGTCTACCTAATTAGGTAGATACATTTTCAGTAGGTAAGTATATTATTATTATATATTATAATTACTACTAAATTAAACCTACCTTTTTATTTAATTGCAAGCTAGCTACATAGCATTGATTAGTCAATTTATCAGAACAATGACGTATTTGGTAATTGTGTCATATAAACCAACTATCTGCTATAGTTTTTTTTACAAAATGACACAATTGTCAATTGCGTCACTGTTCTACCAATAAAATTGAAAAAATGTGTCATAACTTACATTTACGTCGTTCTATATCCAGACACGTGTTCACTTCGCGGGGCACTCCGCACGACTGACAAATAAGTCGATGTTTCCGCGTTACCTTACAAAAAATAGGCCAAAACCATAACGACAGTGACTCTCTCCGTCGGAAACTAATGGAACAACAATTCTGTCGTTTTTACCATAGATAAAACGTGCAAAACAAGAAGTTATGGCATCAAAAACTCATTTTCGACTTTTTGGTAATTATGTCAATATTCTTTTGGATGAGCGATATGCCCAGAATGGCCTCTATCTCGCGATACGTAACATGGCGGTCTTGCATTATTAGTTTTCGCACAGCTTCAATATTTTGTGGCACAACCACCGATTTCGGGCGACCTTCTTTAACTTCGTCCGTGAGCTTACTCCGCCTGCGATTAAACTCACTAAACCAGTGATACACAGTCGTTTTTGATGGAGCTTCACCACCAAAAGTCGAAGTTAATTGATCTATGCACTGTTGTTGCGTTAAACCACGTCGAAAATCGTAATAAATCATAGCACGAATCAAAGAGAATACAATACTACGTAAGAAGAGACGGGACTTCCATAGTGCAAAATAATCTTACGAAATGTCAAATCAGGGCTAACTGAACGTAGCCAACCTAACAACTGTAACACATAGGTACAGAGTTGCCAACATAAGGGAAAAATAGAGATGTGCCCTCAATATTATTTGATTTATCGATATCGACTGCATTAATCGATGTCGATAAATAGTGGTCTCTGATTTTTATAATATAATTTTATATTTTCACAGACGCTATACTCCATTTTTGAACTAAAGTACTGCGTCATACAAGTTATATGTTGAAAATGAATAAGCGTTTAAATTCGCGGAGGCAGTACATTTAGTACAGTAGTACCACGGGTAAGAAGGGGATAGGAAGTTTACAAATAGGACAATGGCAATGCCGGGACAGGTCAGCTAGTGCTAAATAAAATTGTCATGGTTCCGGGGATGAGGCGGGTTAAAAATAAATATAAAAGTGAGGTGTCTGTTTGTTAAAACAACATTTTAGACCGGAGTGTATGTCTAGGTGTATAGGGCTACCAAACCCTGGGGATCCGAGTCCACCTTACCTGCAAGTGGTGCACCTGCTAGACAACGGATGAGGTTCTAGCGCAGAATTTCCTTAGGGTTGTCAGGTCAGGTGGTAGTCGCTATTTAAAAAAAAAATTGAAAAGTACAACTAAACCAATAAAGCTGACCCCGAACTCCAAAGTGCAAACTTTGGAGCAACCGGGAAATCGCTAGGACGATGACGATGAGTGTATGTCTGATATTTACTACACCGGTGTCAGAGGGCAGTCGTTTGCCTGAAAACCAAGATAAACCAATACATACGGATAAGAATAGGAGAGTGAACCACGGGTATTAAAGTGCAATTTTTTGGTACAGCCTGAACGAAGTAATTTTTATATTCATTTTTTTATTTATTTAAACTTTTTGCACAAACAGATAAACATTGTACAAAGGCGGACTTAATGCCACAGGCATCTTTGTGAGATGCGTTGATATTTATTTATTTATATTATAAACGATATTTCGCCGTCTTCTTGCGCTTGGATGATGATGATGATGACATAACACACAACGAACAACAAAATAAAGTTAATGAGTGCGATATAAAACGCTACCGTTAAGATACAATTACTTGATACAAACATCTTAGGCCAAGGCTGAATAGTTCGTATCTTGTGTTGAGGGTAAATAGGTGAGATCTTAGACCGATAACGTGACGTAAAGTCTAACTTTTTATTAGCTGCAGTAAAATGACGTTTCTAAATGTATTTCCGTAAAATAATGTTGACAGCTTAATCTCAATAGTGATGTGATTCAGTTCACAAAAGTTTACGAAATATCTAATCGTTCCATAATTTGGCTCATAATGATTGGTTGCGCCGATGGTAGAATTTGTATTTTTTTGCTCAATAGTAGTAATTCAAGTCATTGACACTGAAACACACGCTTCCTGTACCCATCTCCCTCCCGCGCTACCTTTAAAGTGAGATAGCAATAGTTTTCGCCCCGCTCAATTGTCAAAATAGACGCATATTCACTTCCGCTTTGAACTAGAATAAACAATGGCCGGCGGCGCGCGTGACTCTCAGAAATTAATAATGTTTGTTGGATTTTAACCGCTTTCATAGACCTTTACCGATCGGATTGTGCCTCTCGTGTGTCCCTCAAGTGATTTAGTGATGTGGGCAGCAGCTCCTGAGCCAGGAAGAGAAGACCGGTGCACCGGCCCAGCCAGCACGTGGCGTAGTAAAGGTTAGTGCATCCTCTCCTAATTTCTCGGGTTGCATTCAATGCCTAAACCACCTCCGCGGCAACCCGATCACCTATCTTGTTTGTTGTGTAAAGTGTCATATGAAACAGTTAGCTTCATCCCCGCAAGATACAGTCCACTAGCTCGGGTGGCATGAGAATCGCGCCACCATTCTTTTTGGTCCTGGTCGAGCCGGATACTTAGTCGTAGTTTCGCATTTTGTTATTATTCTATTGGGAATAAACGCACCGCACCTAAATACCTAGTTATTTTAGTAGAAAACCCCGCATCTAGGCATTTAGGTTTAGATCTTAGGTATCCTGCCACCCTAGTGCATAGGCACAGTGTAATACCGAACGCATTTGGCTTTTGTTTTTATTTGTTTCAATTAAGTTGTCCGTTCGCCGCTAGCTCGCATCGTATTTACCTAATACCTACGTGGGTAGATACGTGGTTATACCTCGCTCGCATTTCATTCAAATTCATACGAAAGTATTTTAATTTGAATAGATATTACGCAGTACTTAATCCCTGAAATAATAGTTGAACCTAGACAGCGATCTAGCTCGCGTAGGTACGATCTTGTTGCTATGCGCGTTTTGTTCAAGCTTGCACGCGCAGTTATAAGTACCTACCTACCTACGGATATCGTTCGCGCCGCGTCGCTGTACTGTAGGTACCGCTAAGATTAAGTCATTTCATTTGTTGTTTACCGCACTTTAGTTTGATATTAGTTGTAAAAATGCCCCCAAAGGTTGGTAGCACCGATAGTAAAGTTCAATTGAAACTTTTATACGCTAAAAGAGAAATGATTTACTCTCGTGTACAATCGATTTGTGATAATGCACTTAAAACCTCTGATTTGGCTATTAGAGATTCGTTCTTGTGTTCTATAGAAAACTTGGATAGTTTACGCGCGGATTTCGAATCCTTAGTACATGACATCAACGTTTTAGAGTTAAATTTAAATCCCGATTACTCAGTGAGTTATCAGGCCTTGTCGTCGTTTGACGATTTGTATTGTCGTATCAAACGCGTCGCTAGGAGTTTGGAGAAACCGTCTGACCGACCCAATCCCACTCGCGACCGACCTAAGTTGCCACCAATTCAAATACCCGAATTTGATGGTAACATTCGCAATTGGTGTTTATTTATAGATAGTTTTGAGAATACAATAGATAAGAACGATTCGTTGACAGATCACGAAAAATTGCATTATCTCGTTGAAAAATTAACTGGTAAAGCTATAACCGTTTGCGCTGGAATTACGTTTAGTGCCGAAAATTATAATTTAATTTTAAATACTTTGAAAGCTAAGTATGAGGATAAAAGATCGGTAGCTAACGCATATTTGGATCAGATGTTTGACTTGAAATCCATTACGGCATGTAACGATCAAAACTTAGAGAAGTTTCTAGATACTTTCGCATCATCTGTTCGCGCCGTAAAGAACCTAAAGATCGATGACCTCTGCGACTTCTTATTTTTGTATATGGGTTTAAAGAAATTAGATTCCGAAACCATTCGATTATTTGAGTCGGATCACCGCGGCAATAAAATTCCTAAGTTCGAAACTTAGAAAGTTTTGTTCGCGAGCATATAAAAATATTGCAACGCTCTTCATCGAAACATGAAGGCGCGAAGAAAGTTGTTAGTTCGGAACGCAAAATAGATGCGTCATCGAGGTCACTGAGGTCAACTCATACTTATGTTAATACCGCACCAGCACATGTACAATCACCTGTTTGCTCTTTGTGTAATGCTCATCATTCGCAATTGTACAAGTGTCCGGGTTTCCTAAAATTATCGCCTAATGATCGTTATAAATTTGTTCGCGCTAATAATTTTTGTTTTAATTGTCTCGGTACTAAACACCGCGTTGTTTTATGTAATAGTAGCAATAGTTGTCGCAAATGTCAAGCGAGACACCATACTTTACTTCATTTTGAAAATAGTAATGCCGCATCCAATGTGAGCACAGTTGGTTCGTCGAGCGGTGACACACGGCGGCCTGCGCCACAGCCGCAGCCCGCGCTCGCGCGCGCTCCGGCCCGCCCGGTGACCGCTGCGAATGACGTCACCTTGTGTTCGTTGTCCGCTAGTACTGCGCTCACTACTGTTGTCCTCGCGACTGCTCGCGTTATTGTTGTCGATGCATTAGGTAAACCGCACATTGTTCGAGCGCTATTAGATGGCGCTTCGCAAAGTAATTTTATTACTCTAGATTGTTGTCAACGTCTTGGTTTCAATGTTAATAAGCGTTCAACCCGCTCAGTGGTGAAGGGTTTTGGAGGTTTACAGTCAGCTGTTCATGGCACCGTTAAAACAAGGTTTGGATCTCGTTTTAATAATAATATTTGGTTTGACATGGATTCGCTCGTTATAGATAAAATAACTGAACAGTTGCCTACCGTCCCGGTTGACACGTCTTTATTAACGAAATTTAAAGACTTGCCTTTAGCAGATGAGACTTACGCTGTTCCTGGAGTCGTCGATATATTGATCGGCGCTTCGATTCTCCCGCACCTCCAGTTATCACGTAAGGTTCAAGGGGGACCGACGTACCCCGCTCCGCACGCACTGGAAACAGTTCTAGGTTTTGTTATAATTGGTTCCGCACCCGCTTCTATAGATAGTTTTAGTCACTCGACTGCTTCGTTCTGTTGCACCGTCGAGCCGCCACTGGAGTCTACCATCCGCAAGTTTTGGGAAATTGAAGAGGTCAATGTCCCACCTATCCTAAGCCCTGATGACAAGATGGCTGAGGAGATTTGTTGTCGCACGACTACTCGTGATGAGCAGGGTCGTTATGTTGTCGCGCTCCCTTTCAAGGGAGATATTTTTTCGCTCGGTGACTCCCGTGTATCCGCTGAAAAACGCTTTCTTTGTTTAGAACGAAAGATGCAGGCGTCTCCAAAGTTGAAGCGGGCCTGTGATGAGGTTGTTAACGAATATTTAGATAAAGGTTGCATCTCACCTGCGCCTGCGGACACTGGCGGGACCCAGCCTTCGTACATTATCCCGCACCACGGAGTTATTAGAGAAGATAAGCTTACTACTAAACTCCGCGTAGTTTTGGATGGCAGTGCTAAGACTAGCACTTCCGTGTCGCTTAATGACATTTTGTATTGTGGTCAAAATCTTTAAGGTAATTTATTTGACATAATTGTAAATTTTCGCATTAATATTAGTAGAATTTTAGCTTTTTCGGACTCAACAGTCGCTTTGTGTTGGGCCCACTCTTCGCCCCATCGTTGGGACACATTCGTCGCTAATAGAGTGGCAAAAATTCAATCTGAATTAGCGCCACAAAATCTCTTTCACGTTGCTGGCACCGACAACCCAGCCGATTGTCTCTCTCGTGGATTGCTTCCTTCGCAAATTTTAGATCACCCGTTATGGTTTAGTGGACCGTCCTGGATTCATGCCGCGTTAGATAAGTGGCCAGTTAGTCAATACAATCCCACTACGGTTTCCGAACCACCCGAGGAGAAGAAGCACTCGCTTGTTGTATCGGTCCCGCGTGAAGAGTCCCTTATTTGTTGTTGGCTAATCGCGTCTCGTCTTGGTCGAGACTGTTGCGTTGTGTTGTTTATGTAGGCCGATTTTTGAGAATTTTATCTACGCGCGGTCATATAGAGTTGACCGGTGATTTAAGTACGCAAGAATATTTGCCCGCAATAGATGTTGATGACGATGGAATGCACCTTCTAACTCGTCACGCTCTTTTAGATAAATTAGTCCAATCGTTTTGGAATCGTTGGAGAACCGATTATTTGCACACGCTGCAGTCGCGTCAAAAATGGAATACTCCATCCAACCCAATTACTGTAGGTACGGTGGTAGTCCTTATGACTGAGAATGCGCCTCCTTTACATTGGCCTCTAGGGGTAGTAGAGGAAGTTTTTCCCGATTCCCGCGGGATAACTCGTGTTGTACGGGTTAAAACCGCAACCGGATCGTATCTGCGCCCGGTTGTTCGCCTCTGCCCTCTGCCTAGCCAGCAGTAGGCACGAGTTCAAATCTAGGTTTATATTTTAGTTGTTATTTCCCAAACCTAGATTTAGATTAGACTTTAGATTTGTTCCGCATTTTTCGTTTTGAAGGTAACCCTTCAAGCCGGGGGGAATGGTTGCGACGATGGTAGAATTTGTATTTTTTTGCTCAATAGTAGTAATTCAAGTCATTGACACTGAAACACACGCTTCCTGTACCCATCTCCCTCCCGCGCTACCTTTAAAGTGAGATAGCAATAGTTTTCGCCCCGCTCAATTGTCAAAATAGACGCATATTCACTTCCGCTTTGAACTAGAATAAACAATGGCCGGCGGCGCGCGCGACTCTCAGAAATTAATAATGTTTGTTGGATTTTAACCGCTTTCATAGACCTTTACCGATCGGATTGTGCCTCTCGTGTGTCCCTCAAGTGATTTAGTGATGTGGGCAGCAGCTCCTGAGCCAGGAAGAGAAGACCGGTGCACCGGCCCAGCCAGCACGTGGCGTAGTAAAGGTTAGTGCATCCTCTCCTAATTTCTCGGGTTGCATTCAATGCCTAAACCACCTCCGCGGCAACCCGATCACCTATCTTGTTTGTTGTGTAAAGTGTCATATGAAACAGTTAGCTTCACCCCCGCAAAATACAGTCCACTAGCTCAGGTGGCATGAGAATCGCGCCACCAATGATCATGCTAAATTCTATGTAATATTAATGTAAATAAAAGGCTGTATAAACGTTGATCCTTTTACGCATTAAGCAAGATAACACTCAAGCAACCGCTCTCTCAAGTTGGTAGTACTGATTTTTGGTTATGGTGCTACGATGACGCTTGGCCGCCATTTTGTTTCGGTTGTCATTCGCTCATTCGGCTTCTAACTTCTGTTTTGAGTACACGAATGTAAGTGTATGCAAGTTGTAAATGATGAACCAGGATTGCCCAACTTCTCGAAAGAGACACTGAGAAAAATTCGTACCCTCAGTGGAAAAAAGGCATAAGACGAAAATGCTGATTTTTCAGTATGGTGAAAAAACTGAATTTATGGGTATATTTACTGTATTTCCAAACGTAGAAGAATTAGTCTTATATCAAAAAAAGGAGAAAAAAATATTGCACTTCATGTTTTTTTTTTTTCAGAATACAATAAAATAAAGGATTCTGAGTATCAAAATTTATGCCAGACTTTGCCAGAAAAGTAAAATATATTTCAAAAGTATGTTATATTAAAGCAGTAATGAATTGGTGAATATCAACATTTATGGTAGTATAAGTAAGATTACTGCATTATTTCCTTTATAAAAATTATGTTTGAAATGCACAAGCAATACTTACCCCTTTTTTCAAATTAGGGGCTTGTTAAGATAACTTAAGTAAACAATAATAATTACTTATTCCATTATATGTTATAGAAAAGTTAGCTGCATATTAACACATATTACTTAGAGTTATTATTTATGACTACAGGGAAAAAAAGCAAATGCTTCTTTTTTATTCACTATTTTTTATTTCAAGCAAAATACTACTTATAGTTTGGTAACAATTAAAGTTCGTACTATCAACAATAAAATTGCACAATAATATTCAGAAATATAGAGGACACGACGGTATCTCCCGTCTCAAATTGAGCAGTCCGTCTGGGAAGTACCTCCGCCCTACAGAATAGAGTAGGGTAGCCAGAGCTCACTGGAGAGGTTTTGTGCTGTCAGTGAAAAGACCGTAGGCTTAAATTGACACCACTGACTTGTAGGGGCGTGAAATGTTAGCGCGGCGGTCAGGGAGACCCGGTGAAACGGTTATCCGCTGGCCGCCCGCAGGTTATCGAACCCAGCTCCTGTGCAACAGCAGTAGCTGATGCGATCCTAGCAGGTATGGAATGCTATATTCCGAACCGCTGGATCGCAACAGGAGAGAGCAAACAATCTTGGTTTTATAGGCCCTGCAGAGAAGCAAGAGACCTCAAGCAATCTGCATAGAGGGCTTGGACCACGGCTCTTGCCATAAAGATCCAAATATCGCTGAAGTGAAGCGAAAGTTGAATGCCGCCTCGAGGTCTAGTAAAAAGCTACGGCCAGGGCTAAGTTTGAGTTCATCGGCAGAATTGGCGAGCGGCTTGCGCGCTACCCATCTGGCAGTCGTGCATTTTGGTCGCTCGCCAAAGCTGCCGAGGGAAACTTCTGCCAGTCTTGCCTTCCACCGCTGCAAAAATCCGATGGTAGTCTGGCCCATGGCGCTGAGGAAAAGGCCGATCTGTTGGGTAATCTCTTTGCTTCAAACTCGACTATAAACGACGGGAACGCCGAACCACCCATAATCCCCAGCTGTGGTGCTTCCATGACTGAAGTTAAAATCACGCAACGGGGGGTTCGGCGCGAGCTTAAGTCCCTAGATGTTCGGCAGTCGAGTGGGCCGGACGGTATACCGGCGATGGTGCTTAAACACTGTGCCCCCGAGCTGTGCTCTGTACTTACACGTCTTTTCGCACTCTCATACTCCGCAAGGTGGGTCCCGACCTCGTGGAAGACCAATCCAATCCGACCAATTACAGGCCTATCACACCTCCCTTCTCTTGAAGGTAATGGAGCGTATTATTAATACACAGCTCCTGAGATACCTTGAGGGAAACGATCTACTGAGCGATCGACAGTACGGCTTTCGCCACCGTCGCTCTATCGGTGACCTTCTTGTGTATCTCACAAACCGGTGGGCGCAGGCCATCGAGAGTTGGGGTGAGGCACTAGCGGTCAGTCTCGATATAGCGAAGGCCTTCGATTGGGTTTGGCACAAAGGTCTTCTTGCGAAGTTGCCATATTATGGACTCCCCGAGGGACTGTGCGAATGGATCTCCAGCTTTTTGTCCCACAGAAGCATCCAAGCCGTCGTCGACGGCAGCTGCTCGGACTGCATGAACATAAACGCTAGTGTCCCACAAGGCTCCGTGTTGTCTCCAACGCTGTTTCTGCTGCATATCAATGGCATGCTGCCTGATGGCTTCATTCATTGTTATGCGGACGACAGTACCGGAGACACGTGTTACACGGGCCGTGCAAATATCCCTCAGTCCGAGGTGGAGAAGAGTCGCGAACAACTTCTTGTGTCTGAAATCGAGACTACTGTCTCTGGAGTATCCGATTGGGGACGACTAAACCTAGTCCAATTCAATCCCACTAAGACACAAGTATATGTATTCACCGCTAAGAAAACCACATTCATTGTAGCGCCGCAATTCCTGGGCACACCGCATACCATCTCCTCGAGTATCCTTGGTGTCGATATCTCCAGCGACGTCCAATACCTTAGTCATTTGCATGACAAGGTTAAGTTGGCATCAAGAAATCTCGGAGTGCTCAACAGGGCGAAGCAGTACTTCGCTGCGGGGCAGCAACTCCTTCTTTATAAAGCACAGGTCCGGCCTCACATGGAGTACTGCTGTCACCTTTTTGCTGGAGCACCTGCATACCAGCTTGACCCCTTCGACTCAGTGCAAAGACGGGCATTGAGGCTGGTTGACAATCCCATACTCACAGGTAGTGTGGAACCTCTTAGCCTTATGAGGGATTTTGCCTCACTGTGTGTGTTCTACCGCCTATACAATGGTTTGTGCTCAGATGAATTGTTTGACATGATGCCCGTAGCTACATTCTATCATCGCACTTCTCGCCATAGGCAGGAAATCCATCCTCACACATTGCGACTCGAGACGGTACGCACTGTGCGGTATGAAAGAAACTTCATCCCACGCACACTCAAGCTGTGGAATGACCTCGCTGCTGCGGTTTTCCCAAGCGCCTACAATATGGAGTTCTTCAAGAGGGGCCTAAGAAGGTTTTTTCATGGTCGGCAGCGCGAGTGTGTACATCCATCACGGTAACCGCTTCCCATCAGGTGGGCCGTGTGCTTGTCTGCCAACTACGTGGTATAAAAACAAACTAAAAAAAAGATTACTACCACTGTTGTTTTTTTTATAAATTCTTAAATAATCAGTAGATAATTTGTTAAAACTAAACTTATAACAAGCAAAAATTAATAACAAATCAAGGTACTTCTTCACACATTGCCAGTACCTTTTGGTATTAAAATATTCAACGAATAAAAATACAAATAAAATGTCTTCTTTAAACAATAATGAGATTAACCCATCATGGGGGAGTGGCTAGAGAGGCCACACGGCAGCCTCTCGTACCGTCTGACGCAGATGATCACCGAGCACGGATGCTTCGGAAAGTATCTGCGTCGGATGCAGAAAGAGCCAACGTCCGAGTGCCATCACTGCGACGCGAGCGAGGACTCAGGTCCGCACACGCTCACCGAGTGTCCGGCGTGGGAGACGCCGAGGCGGGAGCTTGTGGCGGCCCTGGGAGTGAGGGTTCTCACGCTCTCCACCTTGCTCGCGGCGATGGTTCGCTGCGCGGATGCGTGGGCGGCCGGCGCCTCCTTCTGCGAGCAAGTAATGCTCGTGAAGGAGGAGGCGGGGCGGGAGCGGCAGCGGGAGCGATGAAGGATCGCTAGACAAGCTGCCCGCGCACGAAGGCAACTCGGGCGTCGGAGGTCGATGAACGACCTCCGCCCCCCATGAGCGCCGGCCTGGGGGTGACAGGTGAAGCCGCCTGTCACCCTTGCAGAAGCAGGCCGCGGCGGCGGCGCGCGTGGCGCGCCTCCCCGTTTCCGGGGACGAGTTGGGGACTCTGTGGTCCCCACACCCGAGAAGAGGGCCAGATCGTGAGAGATGGCCCTGGGTCGGCCGGGGTGCGAGGGATATGCCTGTCAACCTCACCTTCGGCAACCGAAACGACCCACAGGCGGCGTGCGTTTTAGTCGGTTCGAGTCCGACATAACCTCCTCCACCGGCTCCGGTGGGGAGGTATCCGTGGGGATTTTGCGCACGTAAAAAAAAAAAAAAAATAATAATAATGAGATTAAAAATTTCCTGTTTTTCTTCTACGTTATATTCGTTCTAAGAATTCCTAGCCTAGAATGTTTGGTAATGAAGGATTTAAAACAAAATATTATTATTTCTCAATACAAATCTAAGTAACATGACATGGTGGACAAAATTCTTCTCGCCCTGCTGTGCTACGTCCGGTTATACATTTTCAGGTCACTTTACTTTAAAACAAGAAGAAAATCCACTCAATTGTTGTCGTTTTGTTTACGCAAATGCGTTAACGCAGCTATTACCTTGACCTAGATACGGGCACTGACTGTCAAGCTCGTGGATACTCACCCGCCCTGTCCCCTCCATCGATGTATTCACACTTATGTTCCCGCTGTCTACTCCCGCGCCGCAGTATCTAATCTTACGTCTCGGTGAAATGAAAATATTCTAGTGAAAGAAAGAAGTAATCGTTCTTATTTTACAGCCGCGCCGCAGTATGTAGTCTTATGTTTCGACGTATAGAAAAGTTTTGAGTGGAAGAAAGCAGTAGTTATTCTTATTCTGATTTATTTTAAGTTCATAAAAAATAAACAGTCATACAGCTGTTATTATTTTCTAAGTTTATCTTTTTGGCTAAGTAAGCGCATTGAAGATAATTTCCTTAGCAAGTTATTATAACGAATAAAAAGATAATCGTGTATACAAGACTAGCGATGTAAAAAAACAAACGCAATTAAATCATAATAATTGTTACTATTAATTTTCTACATAAAATATTAGGGATAAACGTAATAATAAGTAATACGTCATATTTCTCAATTTATTCTTTGCGTTATATCACATAATCTACTAATCCGTAAGAAAAAATGTAATGGAACAAAAATTCTCAAAACGAATTTCTTGTTTTAACTCGTCAAATTTAACAAGAAAAATATGGAAAAAATTTAGCATATGTATCTTTAAACATACCTTTCAAATTTGATAAAATCGATGAATCAAAATAAAATCACTTATGCCTATTTTCCACTGGGGGTGCGAATTATGAAACATCTCAATTTCGAATTCGTTACTCGATCACGCAAGAGTGTGCTTATTGATAGACAAGATACCATATCATGGCGCCAGCGCTACCTGCGTTTAATTAAACAATATCGCAGGGAGAGAAAATATATATATTATCAAGACGAGACCTGGGTCAATGCTGGTACGTGATTTATTATTTTTTTTATTTATTTATTTACAAATAATGGTTACATAATAATATTACAAATAATATCTCGCCAAACTAAAAAGTTTAAGTGTCAACTCTTAGTTTCTTATATTTGTACCATTTTTGTTTTGCTATCGAAACTTATGATTTTTCTTGTTCTTTTCAGGTCATACTACGAAAAAAAGCCTGGATTGATGGAAGCATTACCTCTTCTCGACAGGCATTTTTAGACGGCCTGACTACGGGATTAAAAAATCCCACAGGAAAGGGAAAACGACTAATAATTAGTCACATAGGCGGAGAAGAAGGCTTCCTGGACGACGGAATTCTTATGTTTGAAGCAAAGAAAGGTACAGAAGACTACCATGACGAGATGAATGCAGAGTGTTTCGAGGATTGGTTCCGCGGTATTCTACCCAAACTCAAACCAAATGCAGTAGTCGTAATGGACAATGCGCCCTATCACTCTAGGAAGATCCAAACAATCCCGAAGATGTCGTGGACAAAACCACGAATTCAAGAGTGGCTGACTAATAAAAATATTGTATTTGAACCAAATATGGTAAAGGCCACTCTAATAGATATTGTGATATAGCAAAATCTTACTGAGAAATATGCCGTAGACGAGATGGCTGCACATAAAGGCATCACAGTTTTAAGATTGCCCCCTTATCACTGTGAGCTGAACCCCATTGAGTTGGTATGGGCGCAGGTAAAGGGTCACGTTGCAAATAATAATAAGACGTATAAAATGCAAGAAGTTAAAAATTTATTTCAAGAAGGTATAAACAAAGTGACACCGGCTAAGTGGAGTGACTGTGTGTCTCACACTATAAAAGTGGAAGACAAAATGTGCCACCTCGATCATATTATAGATGAAGTGACAGATAGATTTATTATTAGTGTTACCGAAAGCGACAGTGACAGTAATTCCGAAAAAGATTGATTAAAGTACATTATTATGGCATTTTTGTTTCATTTTAAATGTACCTCCCTATACTTCCAATAAAAAAGATCAATCCTCTAGTATAGTAACAATAATAGAATAAAAAAATACATTACAACTTAATATTAAATCTCAAACACAAAACCACACTGTTCATTCATTTATGATTCACTCATTTAGCTACATCCCTATTTATTTTTCTTCAAAAACCGGCAACCCACAAAACGTCATTTTACTGCAGCTAATAAAAAGTTAGACTTTAGATTAGTTAGAACTTATCTATTTATTTTCTTTAGTTTAATTATTATCTGACCGTTTACATTTTTCTATTATTTTAAATAAAAAAATACAATCACGCCTTTATCCCCGGAGGGTTAGGCAGAGGTGAATTAACACCCACAATTTACCAATCATTGTATTCGGTCCCACGTAATAGGGGGTGAGCCTATTGCCGTATTCCGGGCACTATTGTTGACTCGAACCATGCATCTGAGGCTGAGTCTGTATATATCTATTTGATGTTAAACAGCCCTATCCCTTAGTCGCCTTGTACGACACCGCATGGGAAGAGATGGGGTGGTCCAAATTCTTCTCCGCTGGGAATCACATTTTTCTATTATATTAAATAAAAAATATACATTTCAAAATATCGGGATAGTCGCGAGTCCCCCTTTTCGATGCCATCCAAAAGTTTCTCGGTTTTAAAGAAAATAGCATTTTATCACGCACAATACATTTCGGGGACATTTGAGAATGCAGGAATCGCGACTAACCCTAAACAGTAGAGCACCACCAGCAGCGAGTACAGGGACCAAGGTACCAGTGGTTAGAGCAACAGAGAATGGAACCTCTTCACAATACGTGCTCATGTGGCACAGTCTTCTGCATCGGCTCCTTGATCTATTAATCTAAAGCGAGTGTCTTCAATTGTTGTGTTTGAATTTCAATAACAGCAGGTACAGAATTTTATAAAAATACTGATAATAGTAATAAGAGCCAATTAGCATGCGATTTTATTATTTAAATAAATATTCTACAACCTTTTTATTTATTTAAACTTTTTGCACAAATACACAAAGATTGTACAAAGGCGGACTTAATGCCACAAGGATTTTCTACCAGTCAACCTTAGGGTGATGCAGAGATATTTATATCAAAGGTAGGTGCACGAACTGCTGTGGTGAGAGTTTTTCTCAGTTTGGTACACAAATAATAATCTACATGGAATATCAACCATAATACATTTACTATGCTTACCATGATATAATGGCAAGGGGCCGACCCCTTGCCATTATATCATGGTAAGCATACTAACATACTTGAGGTCGCTCCTACATTGGGCCTGCTAAAAAATCAGACGAGACTTTACCGCACTTTCTTCTCTTTCTAGGAAAGTTCCATCAAAAAACTAACCCTATGCTCTAAAGTACTAAACTTGAACGTAACTGGGAATACCCTATGAATATGATGATGACCTACACAGGAAGAAAGTCACTACATAATAGGTAGGTAGGTAGGGCCAGGTGATTTCGCGAGAATTTCTTGGCACTGAGCGCCTTAAGTAAATGTTATGGCAGTATTAATATCGGCGTAATCTACTTGCCATTGAATTATGATTGATACTTTTGTCCTAATTATGAATTTATGATAATTTAATTTAATTTTAATTTAATTATGGACTGTACACAAACAGTACAGAGATGATATACGAAAAAAGAAATATGTACAAAGGCGAGTTTAACTCAATATGAGTTTTCGCCCAGCAAAACTTTGAGTAGCAGAGAAGCAGTTATGGTAATGAGGGCGTGTGAAGTGTACATCAACTTTCAGATAGTGAAAAGGGTACCTAATAATAATAAAAAATAAATAAATATTCTACAACATTCTACACAACGCTATCTAGACCCATGGTAAGCATAGCTTAACTAGCTTGTGTTATGGAATCTAAAATGCGGATAAACATACTTAGATACTCTTTTTTGTTGTAAATACATATATATCATACATAGAAACACCCAGACCAATGCAAATATACATATTCATGCATACAAATATTTGCACTGAGCGGGAATCGAACATGTACATATATATAAATATATATTAAACACATACATACATACATAAACATAATGTATACATATTCATAGACACATAAATAATTATATATATATCTGCAGACTATATTATTGTGATGGAAATGTTCCCTTGCTCTTCTCCTGAAGGTGTCCAGACTATTACTACCGCGAATGGTGTGAGGTAGTGTGTTCCAGAGACGTACAGCTTGTACCATGAAGGATCCATCATAGCAGCTAGAAGTGTGTGCAGGTGTGCGAAGCAGAAGTGAGGAAGAAAAACGACAGGGTTTGTCCCTGGGTACAAGATAAGTACTCAAAGCGTTCCCACAAATAAGTTGGAGCATTAGGATCATGAAGGATAGTATAGAGAAGAGTTAGGATGTGAAGGTTACGGCGCTGTCGAAAAGGGAGCCAGTTCAGTCTTTTGCGATATTCCTATAAGCAATTCCTATAAGTAACTCCTTATAAGGTAAGGTAATAAATAAAGAAACCGTAAATATATTTAAAGTTTAATTTATTAATAATTATAATCACAGAATATCACCAAGTCTATCTCATGTACTGTGAGCAATTCAATCATTAAAAGAAATTTTGAATTTCGAACACATTCATAATGGTTTTTTTTGTCAAGTAACTCAAACTCTCTATTTTATTATATTCACTTTTGTACTAGACGGAAGTCTAGTTATCATCACTGGTTGTTGAAAAGTTACTAATTTTACAGCTTAATTATTAATTTGGGCTCTCCAATTTGTGATAATAATTATAAGTTAAATAAAAATACCTATAATGGTAATATTAACACCACCATGCGTGTAGAACTTATTAGTAAAATGATAAATTTTAGCAAACAATTTCGTACAACGAAAATAAATTCACATGTCATTTATCATTTCTGTGTATTCAATAAATTTATAAATTCATTTATGTAGTCAAATACAAAAGGAAACGCCTTTAGCAATAATCAAAGGCAACCAAGTTCGAGGCCGTTTCCGTAAATAATTTTCTTTCATACTATCGTTAGTACAAAAACTCCCTATAACTATACAAGATACATACTAAATAATAGTTTAACATTCAAATTATATATATTAATATAATAATTATATGTAATGATATTCCAATGTACAGAATAGCGTATTTAAATGTTTATGTAATTACCTACTTCTATGGCAATTTTGAAATTCTGGCACTTGATCAATGCTATGTCAGATTTCACATATAAAGAATAATTTGAAATTAAATTAGTAAATAAAATAAAATGTCAATAAAAAATAACAAAGCAATAAATGAGAAACAAAGATTTGTCGTCCTCAATTAACCGGTATTAACATTTAACCGGCAAGAGCAATCTGACAGAACATCAAGCAAGACCTTCCAGTGTCAACAGCAAATCACTTAGAAATTATACTGTCAAAATACAGCTAAAATTATTACATGAACCATTATGATTAAAATGAAGTTGAGCTGCAGTTTAGTCATTATTCCAAGGATTAAAAATAACTAAAATTAAGTTACAGATGTCACAGGGAAATTCAGGAATATCCCACTGTCTAAAGTAATAAGTCTCACAAAATATTAGTTAATAATGCACCTCATGACTGTTTTAGTTAATTTTAGATTAGTTATCGGTCTATGATAACTAATTTAAAATTAACTGAAAGTGGTGACGATGTGCTGGTAATTGAGTAGGTACTATTTATGTATGTATGTATGGCCTACTGCTACCAAAGTTACCATATAAACTAATTTTTATAGCAGCCCACGCCATGTTCATTATTTACTCATAATGTGGAGCTGTAACATTTATTGTACAATCATTAAATTTAAAACTCAACAAAATGTATTTTTCTGACTAATGTCAATTTACTGTAGTAATTACGCAACTTGATTAGAATTTTAAGGTTTGAAATCAAACTCATTCACGTGGCCGTTATCGTTGATGAGTTTATGACCCCCACTCTCTTCTGTCTTAGCTCCATTGATGTTTGATGAAGACTGGAACGTATATTCAGCTTCACCGTAGACCTGTCCACCGCCTACTGGCTTCAAGTCTCGGATGTTGTCGAAGTTCAAGGGCTGAAAAGGCCAATTTTACTTCAAACATTTTGATTTATTTAAAAGTTTATTAACCCGTCAAGTACAGATTTTTCCTTAGTTTTTTTATACCACTTAGGTGGCAGATAAGCACACGGTCCACCTGATGGAAAGTGGTTACCGAGGCCTATGGACGTGTATAACACCAGAGGAGCCACACTCGCGCTGCCGACCCTGTAAGCACAGAGTTTCTGTGCCGTCAGTGTAGAAGACAAAGCAGGGCAAGCTTTTAGTCTTCCCACTGACAGCACAAATTCTCCTGTGAGCTCTGGCTGCCCTACTCACCGCTGGAAACACAACACGAAGTTATTATGACCGCGGTACTCTGTAGGGCGGAGGTACTGCCCCAGTCGGACTGCTCAATTGGGTGGAAATACCGCCGTGTCCTATCTCCTTAGTCTTTAAAAGTGGTTTCGGTTCACTTGTGGCTGTCATATAATTGACATTATGATAATTAGCTAAGGTCGGTACAGGGTTTTATTTCAAGGTTTCCTTCTCTCGCAGTGGTATCGTCTGCGTGTTTTTCTGTTAGTCGCCTTCACCCGTCAGATGAGATGGGGTGCTGACACTTATATTCTTTATCTATCACCACAGAATTATGTAACATGGATTTATTGTAAACTAGGTAATTCCACAATACACAGACTTTGAAAATTGTTTATTTATTTTTTACGAGTTTCCTTTGTTTTCAGACGTTCATTCAATGTCAGATGAATAGTATAATACCATACATAACAGCATTGATTTTCGTAATCTATGCTGTTATGTATGGTATGCTGTACCTACCAGTTCCAACACACACAATGAACATTGTTTCTTTATCGAGTGGTAAAAAGTAAAAAGTAGAATCGGAGATTATCTAATGAGAATGTACGGACCACATTCTCATTAGACAAATTAAAAGTGTTTAGTTGTTGAATCCTTCTTCCTTTTTTAATTAAGAATTTAAAGATTTATAATTTTATACTTACTTTCCAATCTGGCTGGTTGGCAAGATTTGCATTTAAACTGAAAAACAAAATATAAATATAAGTATACAGAAACTCATAAATAAATAAAACGAACTAATGCAAACTTATTATGTTTTCTTGGTTGAAAGACATAATATAAAATAAAAGTTAATATAAAGTTGGTGAAACATATTTTGGTCGTTTAGAATTATAATTAGGAGTACAATAAACATATATGAAGGTCAGAAGATATATTTGAATTTAGTGGCCGGATCTTTTGTCAGAATACAGTAGGTAGTATCAGTGACAAAGGAACTAGGTAATAAAAACAGATGCGCACATTTTTCTTAATTGCCATTAATTACTATGTTTGTGTAATCATCATCTACCCAAGTCATTATAAGAAATTATAATATTAGGAATAATTTAAGATAATTTATTTATGTTTCTGCTTGATGAATAACTTTAAATGAGTCCTTACAAAGCTTGAAATTGATCCCAGTTGCCAGATTTCGCTGCATTAACGATTTGATCGTATGTCGCTTGAGGAGCACCTGAAATATTGCAAATGGCTATTGTTAATGATATTAGGTGAGATCTCACAGAGAAGCCACTAATAAACTTGAGCGACTTCAAAATTTTTGCATTCGATTCATATTTAGTCTACGCTAGTATGATCACGTGTCAGATTTTCGTAAACACCTCGAGTGGCTCACATTTCGGCTTCTCAGAAATGCCCATTTTCTATCTTAATCCCTCCACTCCCTCTCACCTCTAAGAACGATTCCAGTTCCTCCTTGACACACATACGAGATGCCTGAGGTCATTTCACTGGCAAGGCTGTGCGCTTATGGAACGTATTACCATTTAACATCAGACAAGCAAAATCCCTAAACGTCTTTTAACCTTGTCTTTTCACCTTGTCCTTTCCTAATCATCTTGTACACTGTGATAACTCACGATTTATATTCTTTACTTTGTACAAACATATTTTATACTAAAGTTGTATATTTTATTTTACTTTATTTGTACATCTCTCTCTGTATCTATTTTTTTATTGTTTTAATAAGTAGTACACCTTGTATCTAGGTTATTTACCAACTACACAATATCTTTTATTTTTATCACATTACCATCGTCCATCCCAAGGAAGCTTGTACCTATAAGGCCGCCTACTGTACATTCAACTGTATACATGTCATGTTACCTACTATTATATACTACTGTAAATTAGCCTCCTTCTGCGAGCAAATAATGCTCGTAAAGGAGGAGGCGAGGCGGAAGCGGCAGCGGGAGCGACGAAGGATCACAAGCCAATCTGCCCGCGTACTGAGATAACTCGAGCGTCGGAGGTCGATGAATAACCGTTGCGCGCTTCCCCGTCTCCGGGGACGAGCTGGAGACTCTGCGGTCCCCACACCCGAGGAGGGCCAGATCGAGAGAGATGGCACTGGATCGGCCGGGGTGCGAGGTATATGCCTGTCAACCTCACCGTCGGCAACCAACAACGACCCACAGGCAATGTTGGTTGACGTTTTTGTCGGTTCGAGTCCGACATAACCTCTCCCACCGGCTCCGGCCCAAAAAAAGGTACTACTGTAAATCTATTGGTGTACAATAAATAATTTTGTGTATCTATCTACCTTAGGTAAGTAGAAGAGACCATTGCAAGTAGTGCAAAAAAAAAGTGAACCATAAATACTATCTGCAATAGTAAAGGGGGCTTCAAAATATTCATATGCTTGTAAGATAGTAAAGTAAATTCCTAAGATAATAGTAATGAAAAACCTTGAGTAGTTTGAGAATTATTATTTTCTATTAGAGCATGCATTATTAACTAATTTTGTTGTGATCTTGATAAAATTAGAACATTATTTTATTATTAATGCGGAAATTTGTTTCATATAGTAGGTATAACTAGTACAAGTGCGATAACGATTGTCAAGTCATATTGGTTGGTAACATCATAAAGAAGATACCTTTTTACTTTTGAAGATTGTTGATGACTGAAGAAGTGAAGAGGACGGATTTAGATTAGGTACCAATTCATACTAGTGTATGGAATCTCGTGATTTATAGAACTAACGTCTTCGCAACAAATAAAAATATGAATAAAGAACCTAAAACTATTAACGAAACCAGTTAGTTGCAATTCTCCCCGTTCTTTATTTCCCTAGAATATTATTGTTATACGAGCATAACAATCAAGAATGTGGGTAAGGAAACAACCCTAATCATTATATATTTATAGCATTAGGCTTATTGTTCTATAACTTAACTGCTATTCATTTTTTATAGGTAATATACATACATACATATAATCAAGCCTTTATCCCTGGATGCCCTGGGTTAGGCAGAGGTGAATTAACACCCACATTTCACCAATAATTGTATTCGGTCCCACGTAATAGGGGGTGAGCCTATTGTCGTATTCCGGACACTATTGTTGACTCGAGCCATGCAACTGAGGCTGAGTCTGGGCTGTATATATCTGTCTGATGTTAAACAGCCCTATCCCTTAGTCGCCTTGTACGACACTGCATGGGAAAACAAACAAAGGGTGGCCCTAATAGGGTGGCAACAGGTAAACTATGTAATAACCTTTATGGTAGTAAAATACTGACCTATTAAGTTAATATACTTATAAAAGATACAGCGAAAGGGACGGAATTCTGAAGACTTCTTAATTAAATAATCTCACACATCTCGACAGATCTTCAGACAGACAGGGACGAAAGGCTGAAGACTTCTTAAATAAATATTTATTTAATTATTATTTATTTAATTTATTCCGTCGTTCGTTTCTATTTCGTTCGTATCTTCATTTGTTTAAACAAATCGACGAAAGAGGTCGACCAAAAGCTTATTTCAAATTTTATGACTGTTGAAATACATAAGAATACAAAATGGTAATATAATCAACTACAAAAACTTTTAATGCCATATTAGCTGTTGCCCGCTTCTAATTCTAATTGGGTATTTTCCTGTAGTTAAAATAAGTTACTTAGTGACTAAGCTTATTGAATTAAGAATGGTAAAAGAGCGGTAAAAGTTGAGTTTGTTCTTATTTTATCGGTTTTATTTATTTTTAATTATCATCATTAACTATTATAGGTTAGGTATATAGTAGATGATTTGACAATTAAATATTATGACGTCGTAATAAATTATTTCATACAAATTTCCTTATAATTTACCATTTTAACGTTTAATAAACGTAAGTTATTCGACTAGTCACAAACACCAAATTCCGTTCCCACAAGCCATGGGTAAATATTAAAGGTATAAAAATAGTCTATATTAATTTCAGATTATAATTTATCCCTGCAGGAGATTTCAGATTTTATGAGACTTTTAAGATAAGATAATATAAGATAATCTTTATTGTGCACCAGCACATTACACCACCATTACATTACTTGTACGGACAACATTATGAAAAATGTAAATATGGCGGCCTTATCGCTTCAAGCGATCTCTTCCAGGCAACCTTTTGGATCTTTTAATTGTCTTAGCAATAATAACTCATGGACTACTGAGAAGAGGTCTCGTGTTCGAGCCCAGGTTTACCATGGCACACACCAATAACTTTTTGATGCTTTTCGAAGTTATGTGTGTATTTATCGCGGGTTTATAAGTGCCCGGTTAATGTCAATAGGCTCGCCACCTATTACATTGGGACCTAAACATAAACTGGCGAAACGTGGGTGCTAGCACCTCTGCCTACCCCTTCCGGGATATAGGCGTGGGTTTATGTCATGTTATGTTACGCGGTAGCCTAGTGATATGGGTAATGGACTGCTGAGACGAAGTCTCGGGTTCGATCCCAGGTTTTATCATGGCACACACCAATGACTTTCCGATGCTTTTCGAAGTTATGTGTATTTATCGCAGATTTATAAGCGCCCGGTTAATGTCAATAGGCTCGCCACCTATTACATTGGGACCTAAACATAAACTGGCGAAACGTGGGTGCTAGCACCTCTGCCTACCCCTTCGGGGATATAGGCGTGGGTTTATGTCATGTTATGTTAGTCATTAGTGTAGTCATAAGCTACTTTTCTTCCTTGTGCTTCCTTTTTTTGCTAAATTATGAACTCATTCATTCGGCATCGTGGAACATTTCTAAATGTACAGTAAATGGACGGAAAGTACACTCGTAATAAATTTATCTGCAGAGGTTATCTACATACACAAATGCTGTTACTTAATATGAATTTTCCTTGTAAGTGGAGAAACAAGTCTTTATACTGCAGTAGATATATCTTTTCCTTCTATCAACTAATTATTTAATATGAACATTTATGACGATGTTTGAATGATCGGTAAAAATTGTGTTCAGCGTAGTTCAGTGAAGACCTGGATGGAATAACTCATATGCCTTTTGTTCCAGGAATAGGTTACTGTGGTTTGAGGGAATGGGAGGAGAATGTGTGACGCTTGGATACCTATTTTACATCGTGGTTTCTGACTCGGGAGAAGGGGTCTGATGGTAGTCATTCCCATAAAAATCAATCCGTCTAGTAAACGATGATGATAGAATTAACATAGTTACAAAGATCAAGATGTTATTTTCTATGAAATGTGATTATGTTTTACATCGTCCAAGTTTATGTTTGCATTTTCCATGAACCACAACCAATAAAAATTGCGATTACCAGCGATCATCGATTATCGACTGCTTGTTAAATGGACAATAAATACGGAACCTATTTTAAACATGTGTCAGGTCTAATTTACATATTACGTAGGTATATACTGCAAAACGAAGCGATGTTTGAAAAAATGTTACTTACGTACTTGAAATTTATCAAATTATAGATGTATCTTTAGAATAAATAAAACATATAGATATTATTCCCTGCCACAATACCCATACATTTTTGGGACTAATTAAAATATACCAAAAGAGCCTGAACTCGATGTGTTTACTAGTTCTTAACCCTTAAAGAGATCAGCTCTATGGACTCTACTCCGTCCGTCGTTTTAGCCTAGTACTTAACGCCGCCCCAAGACAAGTCGTATCTACCTGTAGGAGATTTTAACTTATCCGTACGTGTAGAGGTGGCTCAGTGTATCAGAGTTAGAAAATGCATAGCTGAAGAAGAAACCGCCTAGTATGATCAACTTTGTGTACCTAATACATTTTCAAAAAAATTATAAAGTGCACCATGTTCTTTTCGACCTCAGATGCATGGCTCGAGTCAACAATAGTACCCGGAATACAGCAATAGGCTCACCCCCCTATTACGTGGGACCGAATACAATTATTGGTGAAATGCGGTTGTTAATTCACGGTAGCCTAGTGGATTGGGTAATGGACTGCTGAGACGAGGTTCTCTGGTTCGATCCCAGGTTTCACCATGGCACACACCAATGACTTTTCTATGCTTTTCGAAGTTATGTGTGTATTTATCGCAGGTTTATAAGTGCCCGGTTAATGGCATTAGGCTCGCCACCTATTACATTGGGACCTAAACATAAACTGGCGAAATGTGGGTGCTAGCACCTCTGCCTACCCCTTCGGGGATATAGGCGTGAGTTTATGTTTATGTTATGTTAATTCACCTCCGCCTAACTCTCCAGGAATAAAGGCGTGATTATATTTATATATGTACGAATGTATGTATGTTCTTTTCGTATTGAATTTAAAAATGTTGTGTCGTAAAAATTTCTTGAATCGTATAATGAAACAATTTGTATTCTATTAAAGCACTAAAACAAAAAAAAATACTTGTCCTGGTTGATTGACCGGACTGACCTATCAGTGTTCACTAAGAGAAGCTCAGCTCACCTATGCAAGCAAATAGGTCAAGGCGAGATTCTGTAAAATGATCTTTTAAAATAGCAACAAACCTACCAATCCCTTAAAGTTCAAAACCTGTGTCCACTCGCCTGCTCAAATATTTACGGGTAACTCGTCCCCTGTATTATTTCATAATTTCCAAATAACTCGAATAGCACCCCTATCCCTTTATCGCCTTATCTTAAAGTACACAACACCCTCGGGTAGAGGTTTTTCAAGACTATTAAATAAGACCCTTTTCTACCTCAACATAAATCACGTGGCAATCGTCGGGAACCACGCAACACTCGTGGGGAATCCTCCACGACCTTGTGGTTACGTAGTGAATAATTTGAAATGGCTTAGAAACTACTTGCCGCGTGGTTCCCGGCAGAGTACAATTTGGATCACACCATCTCTCCCCATACGGTGTCGTACAAGACGACTAAGAGATAGGGCTGTGTAACATTAGACAGATATATACAGCCCAGACTCAGCCTCAGATGCATGGCTCGAGTCAACAATAGTGCTCGGAATACGGCAATAGGCTCAACCCCTATTACGTGGAACCGAATACAATTTTTAGTGAAATGTGGGTGTTAATTCCGGGAATATTGGCGTGATTATATGTATGTATGTAGAAATATTATGTCAGATAGCCAAAGAAGGAAGTTATATTGGATCATCAAGTTATTGAAGCAAACAAGAAAATAAGAAATCTGCATATTAGACATAATGTGCGTTATGAATAAAATAAACTTATTTTGCATATTTTTTGAGAATTTTATGAGGTCAAATAGTTCTTAACAAGAATGTAGACGCCACTCTTTTTATTATTTCAATAAATTATTGTCGAACTGCGGCGCCAATACAGTCGTTAACAATAATAACAATCTAGACATTTTAAATTGTCACATTAAGTAGTTTTAAGCAGGTTTACACTACAAAAATTGCAAACAAGTTCAGACCCGCGCTGTTACTGTTGCCTAGAAATACCTACTCACAACAGGGCGAAGTGACAATTCTTGAACACACACACTAAGTGGAGTGACGAGACTGCTTTCGGCCCAGTGCGATGTTACGTGCAAGCAAAGTACTCGGCGCCATGTTCACAGGTAACCTGATGCCTAGTCCGCATGCACCTACCGAGCATCGGCCGAGTACACCGTCTCGCGTCTCATTCGGTGCATGCGGACTAGGCATCTGGGAAGTGCCTGCGCGTATTACGCTGTACGTAAACCTCTACGCGCTCCTACCGTGAATTCTCGTAATAAATCAAATTACAATATTAATTCTCATTTAAAATTCAGCTTCGATCTGTCAAAATCGAACGAAATCTCAAAAACGTTCACGATTTCAATGATAAGAGGGTCAATTTTCGTGATAACATTTTTGTATGGTATCATCTGAAAGGGCTTAATTAGCAACTTTTAAACATGTATAAATTACCTACTACTTGACACAAAATAATGCAAATAAAAATTAAATTAAAAACTAAAACCCGACTAATGAAAAATCACGTTCTAAAAAGTATTAAGATACCTAATATCAAGTCGCCGTGTAATAGCCGTGGTCGTATGCCACTTTTCCCTAGAATATATTGTTTTTTAGACAAAGTGGCATACGACCAGGGCACGGCAACTTGAGATTTTCTTGTTTAATACTTTTTAGAGCGTGATTTCTCAGTAGTCGGGTTTTAGTTATAATTTATATTATTATATTTTAGTTATAATTTATTTTAGTTATAATTTATATAATTTATATATTTATGAATATTATTTTAGGGTAAGCAATAGGTATATTTTTTTCCTTTCCTTTCAGATTATACGACATATTTAATAACAAATTAATTTTTTGACACAATACTTTATGACCGCTAGAGGCATCTAGACACATTAGATTCAGTGACACGTTATATAGCCTATAACCAGCGGACGACTAAGATGCTTCTAATGATACCTCATTTGTCCATTTCTAATAAGTGGTTGAGGAGCTATGAGGGAATAAATGAACCTCCATACATACACACATAGCCTGTCAAAATCATAACCCTCCTTTTGCTTTGCCGTAGTCGGGTAAAAAACATCACGATGTCAATGTTATTTCTTGAAAATTGTGTTACAAAAAAACTATTCATGAAAAACATTTGATTAGGACACATCAAAACTAAATTTTGGTAAATTTTATTTGCAGGCCTTCAGTAAGCTTTCAGTGTAGAGCGCATAAGTGATTATTATTTTTTTGTTCAAGTAATGTTACATACATTAGGCAGGTTAATTAATCAAAAAGTGATGTTTGAACTGCCTATTATTTCTAAACCAAACATGTTTTCGTGAGATAATTCCCGTAAACATAATCGTTAATTTATTGTCAATAAATAATTTAAAGTATGCAAAACTCTATGACTAACACATTTTGTATGAGAATAACAATAATATATTTCTAGGATACACGGCTATCAAAATCTGCGTCTGCCATCTTAATATTCCTGTTATCACGAATGAGGTAAATCCGTGATTGTATTGACGCAGTGAATTACTAAAATACCGGTTGATTTGATTGATTTTCTTCCGCGTAAAATACGAATCAGACTATAAGTGCCATAACTTAATATTCTGATAACAATAATACATGTATAATGTATAATTTGATTACTTTGATAAGAAAAATATATTATACTTTTAATAGTCAAAATGATTTTTTTTACAATCCTATTGAAACATATCTATCAATACTAAAGATACTTACTTACATTTCTAATAATACCATCGTCACACAGCATGTGTCTTATAATTATGATAGCTATTTTATGATAGTTGAGTTTCAAAAATTTAGTACAAAATGAGCTAAGTTTAAACTGAAATTTATAGCTTTTATTTTAACATTTGCTTTGAATTAATAAGCTTTTTAACTTGTGCTAGAATAATACAACCGTTTGGGACTTTACGCGATTAAATCATGGATTGCTGCCGACGTTTCGGATGCGGTGCAGCACCCGTGGTCACGACTTGACTAGCCTTGTCTTGACTAGCTTCCATGATTTAAGCGCGAAAAGTCCCGATCCCGAACCGTTGTATAATAATGAATTCACATCGTACCTATAGTTTAAAAATAGCATTGTGCTAGAATGTTTTTTAATTTTTTTATTTGATTTATTACAAGTATCGCCATCTTAATGATAATCCTAGTTGCTTTCAAGGCTTTCACCTCGGCACTCGCGATCTGTTTTCCATTTTATGTTTGACTTCTATTACTACAATGATACAATATAAATCCTCCCGCTGTTCATTAAATATTGTTAAGTTCAGAGAAACCTGAGAACGGAGACCACTACAGAATATTAGCTGAAACATTAGCTGAAGGTAATCAATGGTTGAATCATACAAACAGATAGTGTACCTACTAGCATATATACTTTAATAAATTAAATTTTAAATAATACTAATTAAAAAAGCCTTAAAATTCTAAATTAACATTTGTTTTGTGTTCAGTATTTTTCATGAATTTTAACTACCATTACTACAAGGTAGGTAAGTACTAAAAATATTTCAAGCGAATCTTCTAGAGTTTCTAATGTTTTAATGAACTGCCAGATAAATTTCTGCGTCTTATTTTATGAAACGACAATGACTAAATATTATTCTTGTGTAAATTGGGAAAACCACTAATTCTAAATAAGTGTTCAGAATAATAAAACAATTTTTCTCTTTAACTTGTAGTTTTAATTTAAAGGATGTCGCAATTTTAACACGCTTTCATTTAAAGCGTGTTAAAATTGCGACATCCTTTAAATGAGGAATTGCATCGTTAGTATTATCATATAGGGGGTGTGAAGCATATAATGAGGCGATTAAGGCGAGTATCACCTTTGCAATATGGTATTTGTATGTAATGGTGACCTTCTTTTCTAAGACTTTGCCTTCAGCTTACCATTAGGCGAGGCGAAGTCTAATAAAATTGACGTGTCCTACGTAAAAAAAACAGTGACGAGGAGTCCCTATAACCCGATTTCTGCCGGCTTTGCAATGTATGACGAATGCATCGTATCGATCGCATGGTGCATGACGAACTAGATCGATATAACTTTTTTTTCCACTGGCTTCCCTTGTAAAAATTTTCGGCGGAGAGTAGGGTAGCCAGAGCTCACTAGAGAGTTTTTGTGTTGTCAGTGGGAAGACCAAAAGCTTGTCCTGCTTTGTCTTTTACACTGACGGCACAAAAACCCTCTGCGTTTACAGTGTTGGCAACGCGAGTGCGACTCCCTTGGTTTTACACACGTCTATAGACCACGGTAACCAGTTTTCATCAGGTGGATCGGGTGCTTGTCTGTTACTTAAGTGGTATATAAAAATATCCTTTGCCACTGTACGTACAAGTTACATTAAAGTAATTAAAATAAATTTCAAATCAATCAAACGATATTAATAAGGTGTTGTGTTAGTGCTTTTGCGAAACCTTTTGCATGTTTACGTGATTTCATCTAACCTCAGTACCTATGTTAATGAGTATTTTACCGCACATCTAGTTAGTAGGTCAAATGACAATGAATATCATTGAAATCTATTATTTCAAATCCGATCTCCTTGACACTTTACTGCTAAAACGCTAAGCTATAAACACTTATCTAAAAGTTAAAATGAATGTTTGGTGTCGCATCAAGAACTTTGAAGTTACGCGTACCTTTTTTTTTATAAAGGACGCATCAATTAGACTTCGTCTAGCCTGAATGCAAAATCTCAGAAAATAGGGTCACCATTACTTACATATGCCATGTTACAATGGTGACACTCAGCTTGACGGCCTCATCATATGCTTTTTCACGCACCGCTTTCACGCACCTACTGGATGACAACCCTACAATATATCGTTTTGTTAAAGTAAGTGAAATACGACTCCGGCTACCCTTAATATTTTCTTGTTTAATTTTATTTTTGTAGTTGGGTTTTAGTTTAAAACTTTTTTTTATAAATAATGTTTTAGAGCATCGGTAGTTATTAGGTAGTAAGTTAAATGGGTCGGTAACTTGGAATGTGTTAAGCTAACAACCATGGCGGTTGTACTATGTACAGTCAAAAATACCTTTTATTAGTATTTGACCTGTAAATATTCAAATATTAACCAACCAGTAGCCAGTCGGTATCAGTGACCGTGACATACGATTAGCTTCCACGTTGTAACACGTCTAATATATGCTTTTATATCAACGCGTTTGCCATCTTCATAAAAATCTCGGCAAATAAATTTCGTACAAAATATTATACAAGACCTTGTATAAAAATCGTACCATTTGTTTACGAGGAGTTTACAAAGAATTAAAAAAAAGAATTAACATACTTTTTGCATATTTAAAATGAATAATTAAATTGTAATTGAAAATAAATGTTGTGTTCTCAGCGGTGAGTAGAGTAGCCAGTGCTCACTGGAGAATTTGTACTCTACACTCTGCACAGAGACTCTGTGCTTATAGGGTCGGCAGCGCGAGTGTGGCTTCTCTGGTGTTACACACGCCCATAGGCCACGGTAACCACTTTCCATCAGGTGGGTAGTGTGCTTGTCTGCCACCTAAGTGGTTTAAGAAAAAAACAATAAATTATACATACTACTTGTACAAATCGCTTTAGAGTTGTAAGTGGGGCCCACACATCAAAACACGAAAGCACACAGCAAATTGCCAAAAAAATGATTCTTGATAAAAGTTGTCAAGAACCAATAGTGTGCTTGCTGCTTACCGCTCTGGTGTGTGACCTCCCGTAAAGCAGTCTCGCATGCTATAGGAATGATACAAAATTTTCTTTGTGCGAAACCTATGGGAAAAAATGGAATGGCCTTTTTTATGTAAGTGTATCAAAAACTCTCTAATCTTAGAGGGTCGGCAGCACGGGTGTGACTCCCTTGGTGTTGCACATGTTCCAAGGTCACGGTAACCACTTTCCATCAGGTGGGTCGGGTGCTTGTCTGTTCCACCTAAGTTGTATAAAAAAACTCAATATTTTGCTATGTAGTTACATTAAATTCTGATAGTGATAAAAGGTTAAATAAAAAATAAAGAACTGGAGGGTAACTCTTTTTTTTTTTTTTTTTTTTTTTACGTGCGCAAAATACCCACGGATACCTCCCCACCGGAGCCGGTGGAGGAGGTTATGTCGGACTCGAACCGACTAAAACGCACGCCGCCTGTGGGTCGTTTCGGTTGCCGAAGGTGAGGTTGACAGGCATATCCCTCGCACCCCGGCCGACCCAGGGCCATCTCTCACGATCTGGCCCTCTTCTCGGGTGTGGGGACCACAGAGTCCCCAACTCGTCCCCGGAAACGGGGAGGCGCGCCACGCGCGCCGCCGCCGTGGCCTGCTTCTGCCAGGGTGACAGGCGGCTTCACCTGTCACCCCCAGGCCGGCGCTCATGGGGGGTGGAGGTCGTTCATCGACCTCCGACGCCCGAGTTGCCTGCGTGCGCGGGCAGCTTGTCTAGCGATCCTTCGTCGCTCCCGCTGCCGCTCCCGCCCCGCCTCCTCCTTCACGAGCATTACTTGCTCGCAGAAGGAGGCGCCGGCCGCCCAGGAGGGTAACTCTAACTATATGCCGACATCCACATACTCATACCCTTTTCCCTTCAGTGTAAGCAGACACAATAGCCAACCATCTACGTCTGTTCTAACATATTTCACGAACGTCCTCAACTGCCGTTAAGCTTTTCATTTTTTTTTCAATAACTTTTAAACGAAAACTTAACCTAACTGTCTTAAACTTAACTGTCTAAAGCTACTGAAGTTTGTGTACGATATATACAACTACGACTTTAGTAGGTATATGAATATTATTTAAACAATACGTAATATTATCAATGGCACGAAAACATTAAGTACTATGAAGCACGCCTTTTCATTACGAATACTTTTGACCTGTCTTTTTACCCATATACCTGGCACGGCTGGCTGTGCTGGTGCTGCTGCTGCTTCTGCAGAGACTCTTAAGCGGCGCAAGTATTCTAATCTCATTAGTGATTATGAGTTTGTGCCGTTTGGAGTAGAAAAGTTTGGGCCGTGGGGTCCTAGCGCCCGCAATCTCATCAGGGAGATTGCGAAGCGTATGGTCAACGCTTTTCGTGACCAGAGGGCTGGCCTCTTCTTAGGTCAGTGAATAAACATTGCCATACAACGTGGCAATGCTGCCAGTCTTCTAGGAACGCTACCACAAGATGCATGCGATGCGGAGGAATTCCACGACGTATTTTAACTTTTGTTTTATTTAATTATTAATGTTTATTAATGTCCATATTAGCATACTTTAAAATACATTAAGTGTAAATAGATAAATACGTTTATACAGCATTGATTCGATCAATGTATGTTTTGCGATGTCAACTCTTAATTTGTCTATCATCTTGAGAAAAAAAAAGCAAAACACGCGTAAATACAATTTCGTTAAACAAAAGGGCACAACGCGTGACGAATGGTGATTAAAAACTAGTTAGCTTAACTAACTACATAAATTGAAGTCGGATTTATTTCGCGCAATAAGTAGATAAGTTATCCGCACTGATTTTTCAAAGTCATTAGTTATGAAACATGAATGACTGAATGATAGACATGAGACGTGGCATAATGTACAAACCTTTAAGGTGGGACTCCTCCACGATCTAGGGGCTCCAAGTCAACCTCAGAATTTTGAATGTGGAACGGGACATAGAAACAATATTAGATATCTTTCCTCCTTGTTTCTGCCAAAAGGTTAAATATCTCTCTTCTCCTTGTTTCTGCCATAAGGTTAAAGAGAGTCTCAGGAATGAGGGTCGCCATTGCGGTTGTTTTTTGATTTTTTTGTTATACCACTCACGTGGCAGTAAACCACAGGTGGTGGTAGCCGTGACCTATGGACGAGTGTAACAGTGTGCTGCCGACTCTATAGTTTCTATGCCGTCATTGCAGAAGACAAATCAGGACAAACCTTTGGTCTTCCCTTTGACAACAAATAACTCACCAGTGAGAACTGGCTGACCTACTCACTGTCGCGTCGGGAATACAACACGATGTTATTATGACCGCGGTATCATTACCCGCAGGCTGGAGGTACTTACCCAATCCGACTGCTCTATTTGAATGGAAATACTATCATTTCCTACCTCCAGATAGTTGTAAATGATACTACAATAGTGGCCCTCACGGCCAAATTAGATGCTTTTTCACGCCCCGCTTCTTTGTTGGAAGAAGGAAAGACGTGTGCTGATAAATAATTTCAAGTCATTACAGTGCAGCAATGAAATTAAAGGTATGACACCGTAGCATTTTATGGTTTTGTTCTGTATAGGTTAAAGGACGGTACTAATTGAAAGAGCTCATTATCGGAACACTCTATAGCAGATGGAGTAAAACACCGACAAAGAGACAACGCGTCTACGCAACAGCTGTGTAGTTGCATATTTAATAGTTTTTTAATGTGATGTGTATCTCAGCGATCAAAAGTGGCGATTTGGTACTAGCCGAGTAATGGTATGTCGAACGACCGATGGCCGTTGGAGCAAACGAGTCGTAGAGTAGAGACCGCAAGAAGGTAAACGGAAGGTAGGACGCCTCCTAGCCAGATGGACGGACGACCTGAAAAAGGTGGCTGGGACAGACTGGATGCGGAAGGCAGAGGATCAGATAAAATGGCGCACATTGGGAGCGGCCTATGTCCAGCAGTGGACTGCGGTGGGCTGATTGATTGATTGATTGATTGATTGAGTAATGGTATTAAATGGAGACCATGTTTTTGGTTCTATACAGTCAGTCTAGTTGCATACATGGAAGCCAAAATGCTTCAAGTAACACTGTGATACATTTTGGGAGAGTACATAGGATAGTACAAAGATAGAAATTTTTGCAAGATTTTCTGTATCAAGACATGCCTCTTTATGAATTTTCAGTGGAACAGATCTAATTAACTAAAAGGAGGATATCTGAGATAAGAATTTTCAGGAGTTTACACTTAATAAATTATAGGTTAATATATTATAGGTTTGTTTAAATACTCGCATTAGATTAAATTAAACTGTTTAAATTAAATAATATTGAGAAAAGAAATTGAGTTGTATAGATAGGGCCTCGATGTGTCATTGAATAATCATACACAAAATGTTAGTTGTGTAAAATAGACAGTTTTCCATGGGATTCAATGAAATATATAATATATACTAGTAGTTATATTACTGTTGGCTCCTTAAACATCATTAAATATAAGCTAATATGTTAAATTATGTCTTTCAAGACATTAGATTTACTTGATTTTTCCTCATTCATAATTAAAATAAGGTTTTAAACACTTTTTAGAGAAGTACCTATCGATGTCACTTATTATCAGGTTCTAAATTTATAATTATCAGAAACTAAACAGATTCAGACAACATTTGAGTGATATTTTTTTGTTTTTATCAAAGAAGATATAGCGACTTACCTTGGATGGCGACTGCTAAAACCACTACCACTAAAGCTAGCGCAATTCTCGCCATTATCGTTCAGAAATAGATTTACTTTAATAATTTACGTACACACGTGTATTCGATGTGACTTGGCGCGAATGTATGCCGGCGTCTTACCAGTATCAAGGCTTTTATTGTACGCTATTTTCCGTCTACATTATATCTATAGAACCATAGGTCTGTACTTGTATGATAAGGTTAGGGTTGCCTCATTTTTTTGGCAATTAGAACAGATTAGTCATCGAATTATCCAAATAAAATGCATTGGATTAAAAAGGTGTTTCTTTTTATACCACTTAGGTGGCAGACAAGCACACAGCCCACCTGATGGGAAGTGGTTACCGTGGCCTATAGACGTAGGCAATACCAGGAGTGTTACACTCGCGCTGCCGACCATGAAGAAACCTTCTGATGCCCCTCTTGAAGAATAAAGGTGTACAATATAATCCGTTTATTGTGACATCGAAGAGAAGAGACAAACGTCGTACTAAGCGAACGAAACAAGAAACAATAGGGCTTACGCAGTCGCAACTTGTTGAGGAATCGGGAGCCACGTTCAGTGAGGGCTGAATGTGCTGAGTCAATACGCTTTGAAGATTTATCATATCTTATAATGCTTATAAAATAGTTCAGCGAAACGCTAATGAAGCTGTAGTAGTGTAATGCAATGAAGTAGTGGTCAGTGCCTTAGCCACCTTAGTAGTCATAGGGTGTCCTATCTTACGGAACAGAAAACTATAAGATGGATATATTATACTACTTCACTGATGTCATACTATATTCGCCGGCAACTATTATTTTCTTTAAATAATATTATCAACCGAAATTACTAATATTCCCTCAATCCCTCCAACTAAGCAAAATTGCTTGTGCTAGGATTACTCGAGTGGGTTTACGTCGATAGTGTAATAGCCATTCGAACTCGGTACCTTTCGAAGGCCGACTTTCATTCAGTTTAAGCTACATCAAACTTTTTACTGTCAACCCTACACAGGGTCTTCTATAAAGGGGTTCTTTATTGTATTGCGATATGTTATGTACATAATATTTACTTATTAAGTATTTTATTTTGTACATTGTTATGTTGATTATTTTAACGCTATTAAATTGTTTGACGTATACAATTTTATTATATTCATAATGGCTTCTTTGAAACTTAGCCGGATGAAGACTTTAAGACAGGAGCTAGTCATTACTAAGTTAAAACTAATTACTTTCCTTCTCGTAAGTCAGTCTTACTTTTTCGTCCACTGTCCTTCTTTGTTTCTTGTTTTGGCAATCAACTGAAAATATAGCAAAATGCTATGTGACATTTTTTGATATTTTATCATTCTTTAAACATTCCATAAAGTTGGCAAAATTTTTTGAAAATTATTTAAAAAAGTTTTGAAGAAACGTTAAATGTTAAAAGGTGAAATGACCGATGACCCCATTAGATCCCCTGCCCGTCTAGACAAGTGGCAATTCATTGGCCGGCGTATTGTAGAATAGAACGACGAATGTATGGAATTTGACGTTTATGACATGCGTTGACGACTGTTAAATAGGTACCTCAAATCTCATACATACGTCATTCTGTTCTACAATATGCCGGCCAACGAATTGCCACTTGTCTAGAGAGGCTGGTAGTATGGCGTACACATACATACATATAATCACGACTTTATTCCCTGAGGGTTATGTAGAGGTGTATTAACACCCACATTTCACCAATCATTGTATTCGGTCCCACGTAACAGGGAGTGAGTCTATTGCCGTCTTCCGGGCACTATTGTTCACTCAAGCCATGCATCTGAGGCTGAGGCTGGTCTTTTTTTTTTATGTGCGCAAAATACCCACGGATACCCCCCCACCGGAGCCGGTGGAAGAGGTTATGTCAGACTCGAACCGGCTAAACCTCACGCCGCCTGTGGGTCGCTTTGGTTTCCGAAGGTAAGGTTGACAGGCATATCCCTCGCACCCCGGCTGACCCAGGGCCATCTCTCCCGATCGGGCCCTCTCCTCGGGTGGGGGGACTACAGAGTCCCCAACTCGTCCCCGGAAACGGGAAGGCGCGCGAGGCGCGCCGCCGCCGCGGTCTGCTTCTGCCAGGGTGACAGGCGGCTCCACCTGTCTCACGCATCCGCGCAGCGGACCATCGCGGCGAGCAAGATGGAGAGCGTGAGAACTCTCACTCCCAGGGCCGCCACAAGCTCCTGTCTCTCCGTCTCCCACGCCGGACACTCGGTGAGCATGTGCGGCCCCGAGTCCTCGCTCGCGTCGCAGTGATGGCACTCGGACGTTGGCTCTTTCTTCATCCGACGCAGATACTTCCCGAAGCACCCGTGCTCGGTGATCATCTGCGTCAGACGGTACGTAAGTGATTCTAATTATACCTAGGAACACATTAGACCTAGGTCACGAGATAATCGAGACCCTAATTCGCGCGGATTGTTCTGTAATAATCTATCCAAAGGGTTATAGGTTTGAGAACATGACCTGATAAATTAGTATTAGTATTTTGTAATAGGCTTCAATGTAATAAATTTATATGGTAAATTTATATGTCAAGAATATATCGATTTTATAGCTCATAAAGAATTTTTACAACATTAGAGGTGTTACTCTCGCATTGAAAACCGTTTCTCCTTCAGAATTCACTTCGTTTTGTTTAATTTTCTGGTAACTAGACAGCACGAGATTATTTTATCTGTTAAACAAATTTTAGCCGCAGTTTTCTTTACACGGCAAATATTTCTTCACACAAACAGTATAGGTACCAGAAAAGAAAATCCTTAACGATGTCTTGTACCTAAGTATTTTTCATTCTTGCGTGAATTAATTTTAGAGCCGACCAGGTAACAAAATTAAATTATTTATTTCTTCTCCAATTTTAAAATGTTTTATTTTAATGAACAAGTATAAAAACATGTCTCGTCGGATGTGGAAGTGTATACCATCTATATGTTCCAAACCATGATGTGAACGACTTGAGTTAAGCTGGGTATATCATTAAACTGAAAATTCAAAAATCCTCGCTATAAAAAAATCCTACAAAAAGTTGAAAATATTGTGTCCTTTAACTTTGATATGCCTAGCAATATTTTGACTCAAGCATTGTCATTTGAGGGACCCTAACTGGTAAAGTACTTCATCATATAATCGGAATGATTCAAGATCCCCCCGACATGAGAACGTTTGAATATAAATATTACTAAATATATCAAAGTTAAAGGTCTAACCAATACAATTTGTTTTTATTTATTTAATATAATACATGTAAATCAGTGCTTTTGAATGGTAAAAGAATTTTTGAAACGGTGTAGTAGTTTTGAGTTTATTCGAATACAAAAATACAAATCTTTCCTCTTCAATAGATGTATGGATATCTGCCGGATTTGTTGTTATGTGCGACCATTGTAACATTACTTAGTGTCTGTAATGGTGACCCTTTTTCCTGAGACTGCCTTTAGCTTACCATCAGGCGAGTCGAAGTCAAGTAATAGATAAAAAAAATATAATCACTGCTCCGCTTTCTTTTGTAGTAGCGTGATGTTGTATAGCTATAACCTCCGTCAAAAAATGAACTTTGATTTGATTTCCGAATGCCGAAATGGTGTTTTTGGGGGATTTTAACGCCCACCACGAGATCTGGTTGGGCTCCTCCAAAACAGACCATGCGGGAAGAGCCGCCCACGCGTTTGCTCTGGCGCACGGCCTGACCCAATTGGTGCACGAGGTCACTAGGATACCAAGAAGGTCGGGCCTAGCACCTTCTCTGCTAGACCTTCTGCTGACGAGTGATCCGGACCGGTACAGTGTATCGGTGCGAGCCGCTTTAGGCAACTCCGACCACTGTCTGGTCTGTTCCACGGTGCCCATTATAGCGCCCCCACGACCCGTGCAGGGGAAGCGGCGTCTCTGGCACTACTCGTCAGCGGACTGGGATGGACTTCGTGACTATTTTGCGTCCATCCCGTGGGTTGAGCGCTGCTTTGAAGGTAAGAACCCATCGGATTGTGCTACTGCTGTCGCCGGTGAGATCGGTCTGGGTATGGAATACTATATCTCATACACCGATGTCACCGGTGACCGCGGGGTGCGCCCTTGGTTCGGGCGCGAGTGTGCGGAAGCTGTTGAACAAAAACAGTCTGCGTACCGCGCTTGGGTAAGGGCGCGCGCCACGCGCCATCCCAATCTGGGCCACTTCAAGGCGGCGTACAACAGAGCCACAAAGGTCTGCAGAAGGGCCTACGTCAGAGCGGATGCCCTGCGCATAGCGCGGCTTGGTCAAGAGCTAGTGATGCATCCCACGGGAAGCCGTGGCTACTGGCGACTGGCTAAAGCCGTGCAAGCCAACTTCTGTCAGCCTTCGCTGCCTCCGCTGCGTAACCCTGATGGATCCCTGGCCCATGAGCCGCAAGAGAAGGCAAATCTGCTGGCTAATCTCTTTGCGGCCAACTCCCGAATCGATGATTGTGGTACGCAGCCACCAACACTACCCGACAGTGACCACGCGATGCCTGATATCCATATCAGGCAACGCGATGTCCTCCTTAATATGGCTTCAGACCGAAACGGTCAACGGGTGATCTTCTAGCATACGTTACCCATCTTTGGGGTGAGGCTATGGACAAGCACGGCGAGTCACTGGCAATTAGTCTTGACATCGCCAAAGCTTTCGATAGAGTCTGGCACAAATCGCTTCTTTCCAAGCTACCTGCCTTTGGTCTGCCTTCTAGGCTGTGCAACTGGGTTGCTAGCTTCCTGCAGGGGCGCCGTATTCGCGTCCTTTGTGACGGACAAGCTTCGGAGTTTCTGCAGGTTAATGCTGGCGTGCCCCAGGGGTCCGTCTTATCACCCACTCTCTTTCTTCTGCATATCAACGACATGCTGTCTACCGGCAATGTTCATTGTTATGCAGACGATAGCACTTTGCATGGGAGTTATCATGGACATCCTGCGGCCAAGCAGTCGGATATCGCGGAGAAAAGGCAGCTTCTTGTCACTGAGCTTGACGGGATCCTGAATCACATTTCTCAATGGGGCTCTGAGAACCTGGTTGAGTTCAATGCCAAGAAGACGCAAGCATGTGCGTTTACAGCAAAAGTATCTTCTTTCCTTCCCCTCCCCACTCTTCAGAGCACGCCACTGCCACTGCAGGACAATCTCAATATCCTAGGTATGGATGTTCGCTGCAACCTGAATAACAAAAACTACATCGAAAGTATCATCAAAACAGCCTCACGAAAACTCGGAGTCCTGAACAGAGTGAGACGGTTTTTCACGCCGGAGCAGCGGTGTCTTCTATACAAGACACAAATTCGCTCCTGTGTGGAGTACTGCTCGCATCTCTGGGATGGTTCAGCAAAGTACTTACTAGATGCTCTCGACAGGTTGCAGCGACGTGCGGTCCGCATCATTGGGAATCCCGAGATCACGAACACCCTAGAACCTTTACAGCTGCGTAGAGATGTTGCGTTCATGGCTGTATTTTACCGTTTGTACCATGGGGAGTGTTCTGATGAGCTCTTCCAATTAGTCCCACCCTCCCCTTTCCTACACAGGACAACGCGTGCAGGTCTTAGATGTCATCCGCACACGGTGCAAAACATCCGATCAAGAACCAAGCGGTTCGGAGACTCTTTCCTCTGTCGCACCATTAAGGCCTGGAATTCATTACCAGCTCACGTGTTTCCTTCTTCCTACAGTCCCGGGTCCTTTAAGCGGGGCGTGAAAAAGCATATGATGAGGCCGTCAAGCTGAGTGTCACCATTGTCACACGGTATGTGTAAGTAATGGTGACCCTCTTTTCTGGGACTTTGCCTTCAGCTTACCATCAGGCAAGGCGAAGTCCAATTGACGTGTCCTATATATAAAAAAAAAAAAAAAAAAAAAGAACTATTCAACAGATTTTTTTTTTACATATCGATAGATCCTGAGATTAGCGCGTTCAAACAAACAAACAAACAAACGAACTCTTCAGCTTTATAATATTATAGTATAGATACTCAGAAGTTGGCATCAATCAATCAGGTTAAGTTGGCATCAAGAAAACTCGGAGTGCTCAAAAGGGCGAAGTAGTACTTCACTGCGGGGCAGCAACTCCTTCTTTATAAGGCACAGGTCCGGCCTCACATGGAGTACTGCTGTCACCTTTTTGCTGGAGCACCTGCATACCAGCTTGACCCCTTCGACTCGTTGCAAAGACGGGCATTGAGGCTGGTTGACAATCCCATACTCACAGGTAGAGTGGAACCTCTTAGCCTTAGGAGGGATTTTGCCTCACTGTGTGTGTTCTACCGCCTATACAATGGTTTGTGCTCAGATGAATTGTTTGACATGATGCCCGTAGCTACATTCTATCATCGCACCTCTCGCCATAGGCAGGGAATTCATCCCCACACATTGCGACCTGAGACGGTGCGCACTGTGCGGTATGAAAGAAACTTCATCCCACGCACACTCAAGCTGTGGAATGACCTCCCTGCTGCGGTTTTCCCAAGCGCCTACAATATGGGGTTCTTCAAGAGGGGCATCAGAAGGTTTCTTCATGGTCGGCAGCACGAGTGTGACACCCCTGGTGTTGCATACGTCCATAGGCCACGGTAACCGCTTCCCATCAGGTGGGCCGTGTGCTTGTCTGCCAACTTAGTGGTATAAAAAAAAAAATACCACATATTCATAATTTAACAGAGTTATACGATATAGCCTTCAATTGCCATTATAAACTTACATCCGGCACTATTTTTAACCCCCGACGCAAAAACGACGGGGTGTTATTAGTTTGTAGTTGTATTAGTTTGACGTGTCTGTGTGTGGCATCGTAGCTCCTGAACGGGGTGAACCGTTGTCATTGTCGGTAGGACCTTGGATCATTTCGATAATATGACGTAGTGCTCTATCAGTTAGGGTCCCCATGACATGACACGGCTTGAATCAAAATATGTATTGCTTACACAACTTATTTTCGACTCTTTAGGGGTTGTTTTTCGTGACAGGGGTTTTTAAAATTTTTAATTTTTCTTTTTGAAATGTGAACAATCACGCTTTTATTGACCTCTATTTTCAGTCTGTAGGGCCCGTAGGATCGTGCGTTTTTTGCTAATCAATACCAGACTGCGCTCCTCTTTATCCGAAGTATATTCGACATTAGAAAATGTTTTCAGCCTCTTTAATTGGTAGCGCTGAACAGGTGTGATGTCGAATTGTTCGACAAGTAAAGACACTTCATGAACCCTGAAGGAACTGATGTCTAAGAATGAGTACATGTCTTCAGTTCATGGTTCCTCTCATGTGACTATGTGCGTGAAAAAGGTATCACAAAATCACAAAGTCTGTATTTCATTTTTGTAAAGAAATATACATATCATTATTCCGTTTTTGTATTCTTAAAAACTTCAAGTGACTGATGTTTAAAATCAGACACCTAATTATATTTTATATTGTAGTAGCATTATGTAAATGTGCTTAAGTTAGTTCGTCTTGTTTCAAAAGGATTTTAATAATGCTGTGTTATTCGTGTGTGTCGTAAGGACTTCCACAAGGTGACACCAGCATGTGTCACACGGGAAAAATACAAAAAAAATCTGTTCCAAAATTATTTACACATTAATTGATTACTGTTAGTGGCAATATTTGGAAGACTTTGGGTATTTCCTCCAATAAATTAAAAATATTTTCTGATCTTTGAATTCCAAAGAAAAATGAAGAACTATTAAGTAGTAACATAAATAAATTGTCAACGTTTTATCTCAAAATGTATTGTAATATGTGAGGATATTTTATTAGGTAAGATTAAAAACCGGTGTATTGGAATTTAGAGTATCTCCAAAAAATTTCAACATTCTTATTTTTCAATATGCAGACACAGGTAAGTTGCATGTATAATAAACATTTTATATAAAATCACTTTAATTAATAAAGCCTCACAACGTGTACACGTCATCGAATACAATTCAAGCTGTATTGCTTGCTTGGGGCCAGTTCGCAATAAGTTTAATCTATAAAACTTTATATGTATCTTATTTTTATCAAAAATTGTAGTGTATAAGCTCCTACTGATATTTTCAGGTCCTTAGTCCTTACCTGTACACCTGATGATAACCAAAAAGAATAAATGAATGCCATGGAGAACCGTTGTTAGCCAATTTCGGGAGGTGAAAGCTTCGTAGACACGGGATTAGTGGGCATTCGGTGGCGGCCAGAAAACAGTCTTATCGACCGACCGAATAATGCATTGCTTCCCTTGCTGCTCAGTGCAAATATTTGTATGCACGAATATGTATATTTGCATTGGTCTGGGTGTTTCTATGTACAATATGTATGTATTTACAATAAAACATTATTCTAAATATGTTTATCCGCATTCTAGATTTCAAAACACAAGCTAGTTAAGCTATGCTTACCATGGGTCTAGATAGTGTTTACAATGTTGTAGAATATTTATATTTAATTATTCAATGCTAGCAATGAGTATCTAACAACGTATAGCCACAAACGTGTTAATTAAACATAATAAAATAACATATAAAAATGATGATGCGTCACGGCTATGCACAGGAATATTGAAAATAAAATTTAAATTTTTCAATTCCTTTATTTTTCATAATAGTGTTACGGAATTACATCTTTTTGACGTCAAATTGTACATAAATAAACTAAAAATCCCATAAGGGGCTGATTAATCACGTGTGGCTCAACAGAGGGCGGGAAAAAATCACGAAATATCACTAGCGGAAGGAGGGGCATAGTGAGATTTCGCGTGTATATATTTTTTGCCCGACTACGGCGATAAGGAGGACTATAATTTTTCAAAATACGCGCGATATCAATGAATATTCTGTTTTTTTTAAATAACTAGTACCAAAAAATACACGTGATTTTGGGGAGGGCGGAGGTTAAAATGCTGAAAAAGATCATGTAATTAGTGAACGGCCGAGCTGCCCCTGACCTGATTGCAGCACTTCATTCGTAGTTAGTACCATCGAAATCAATCTGTCGCTGCAGCTCGTAGTGAGTTTGTACTGAAAATACTGAGTGCCTGTCAATTATCAAATAGCTACCGAACTTTCGGAAAGATCTACCGGAAAACGAGTCTACTCAGGGGCCCGATACAGTAAATTACGCATTTAATGACATGTGATTTTAAATGTAACGAAAGTATATAATATTAATATGTCCAAACAAATCAAAGTATTAGTGATTCTGAAGGATAATAAACCCTTCCTAGTTTTGTATAGAGACTATAGAATATGCATAAACTTTTTTACATTTTTCTTTTTAATCGAATTGAAATTACACGTTATGAAGGCATGACGATACTAAATCGGAGTTCAGGTAGAGTTAGATGTGTTGATACTGGTTCCTGTTTGCATCCAAAGCTTGCACTTTGAAATACGAAGTCCTTTCTCCAAATCATTGCCTTAATTGGAATTATCTTCGCTGTTAGAGGAATGACTACTGGGGAGTCCGACGAAAAGCATCGAAAAGTCATTGGTGTGTACCATGGCAAAACCTAGGATCGAACCCGAGACCTCGTCTCAGCAGTCCATTACCCATAGATACCACTAGGCTACCGCGGTTTTCATTTACACCAGGCTGATATGAATATATGCATATGAGACCGTACAACAACCTTATGACCCTAGCAGTCATTACCATCGTCAAGCGCATTGTGAGTATAGTGATATTGATAGTCATGATGGTCCTTTCATGAACTCTGTTCTCAGTGTCTTCAAAATGAGATGATGTTACAAAATGTAAAATAATAAATTAAAAACAAATGATTGCACTAACATTTATTGTCTTTTTTGAATTCAATTTAACAAAATAATATTTTTATTACTATTTTATGTATCAGATATGGAACTAGTTTTTTTAAAGGTCAACATGCTTTGTACTTCATTTCAAACCAATTTTTGGTGGCTTTTAGTTTTAATCATAATGAATTTCGTAACATTTTTTATTCTTGTTTGAATTTTTGTGGGTACAATCAATTTTTTGATTATAAAAAAGTACAGCACATGTTTGTATCTTTTCTATTGAAATTGAATTCTGTTTTGTTTTTCAAGACAAATTAAATATTTAAATACTAAATCTACATTTTAGTGCGCCGGTTACATTCAATACATAAACATTTTTGAAGTCAATCCCAACTGAGTTGGGGAACAAATCTAAGGATGACGATCTGAATATATTTTATTTTGTGTCGTATTGGTGAGTGATTTTGCCATTATCCGTCTCCATGAAGTGTTCGTGTGGTTTTCCGTTTGCATCAGTATTGATAGTAAACACCATTTCATGTCCTGGCCCCGGCTTTACGGCATCCTGAAAAAGAAATGCAATAAGTAGTAATGGCTTGGCAATTTTTGGCATTAGAAGCATCATAAAATATAACACACACATATATAGCATGCTTAATATATTTTAATCGATAGCATAATTTGAACCAAAGCCGATTATTCTGTAGTTTACTTTTTGAGCACAACATGCTTATTGTGTTATAGTGGAATCCTGGTGACTAGTAATACAGGTAATCTATTATCTACAACAGGCACCAGCGATCCACAACTGTATACCTTAATTTGTGCAAACACTATATTTTGTAATTTGGTTGTTGGTGAGAAATATTTTATCATTTGTTCTTCATCCTAGCTTTGACCCCAGTCGGATAGTCACATCCAAAACTTTAACTTGGAGTCTGGGATGTGCTTTGCCAGTGTAACTGCGAGTTGGTTAATCTTAGATATTTTCCTTGAAGCGACTGGCATCTTGCCTCCACAATCCACAACTTATTGTCGATACCGAAGCATTGCAGTTACACCAGTTGGTCAATTTCTAAGGCTTCAACTACCATACTGACATAGAAGTTCGTATGGCAACCGAGATCGACAACTTAACGTGTACTCGCACGAAAATACCTAAACCAATGCAAACAGACATATTCATGCATACGAATATTTGCATTGAGCGGGAATCGATCCCGCGCCTCCTGCGTATCATTCAACGAAGCTGTCACTATTAGTTAAAGAAGAAAGTTAATAATAAGGAATCCTTGCCGTGATGTGATGTCAAGCTATGTACAAATCATTCAGGCCATTTTTCTTCGAAACATTATTTATTACACGCCGGCGCCATAAGTAAACTGGTGGATAGATGAATGAACTTTGGTTCTGTAGAAAATATTATAATTTTATCGAAGTAGTTCAGTAAATTTTCGCGAGATGGCAGTGTAATTAGTTTCGGCAACTTGAAGTAAACGAAGGAGGAACTTCGTCGGATCCAACGAGAAGCGCTCGCACTCTCTCAATTGCCGATAAAAATAATTCCACAAGTGTTCTAAGGTGAACTGTGCTTCAAATGTATTTGTTAGCAGTGATATACCTACTTAAGAACAATAGTTTTATGTTAAAATGCGGCTGATAATTTATGGCAATATCCAAAGCTTCATTCACGTATTCTTGATTACACTTGCTTACGGTTGTTGAAGCTAATTGATATCGCTTTGCATGACCATTTTAACCACTCATGTTGTACTTATATGGGTACCTATAGTTTTTTTTATATAATACCATTGCTTCTATATTAAGTACTTATACTATACAGATTGAAGATATTCAACTTACCGGATGTCCCACATTGTACAAAGCTGCTTGTATGGCTCTGAAACAAGAAAAATATACATGGTAAAAATCATATCTACGACATGATGCAATCACGACTCAAACAAGAGCTCTTTTTAAGCATGTGTTCAATTCTGTAGTTTGTTGAGATGACTAATATCCTATATTAACTATATCTAAACTCAAAGAAGGATACCATAGAACAGATAACTGCCTTGTGTTATGAGATCTTGAATGCGGATAAACATAGATACTTAGATAAATTTTTTACTTATTCTTATAATACTTACTGTATTGCAGAGTTGCCTGGGAAGTTTGGCTCAGCTGCAAATAAAAACACCAGTAGTTAATACAAAATAACGATGGAAATGAGAACCTTCTTGTTTTTTGGAAGTCGGTTTGATAGTAAATGTGGATGTAAGATTTTACGCCGACTTTGGGTTTGATTCTTGCGGTGGAAAAAAAAAATTAATGAAATTTTCAGTAATGAAAACTTTGTTGTTTCATTAATTAAGAAAAAATGTAGAGAAATTTTATTGTATATTCGTTTATTGTGTTTGAACAGTACAGTGAGCTCGTAATTATTTCTTGTAGCGTATGTGCCCACCCTTAAGAGATACTTAACCATAACTTACATATGAACAGAAAAAATATAAAATTTATAAATACCAGTAACACTGCAAACGAAAGCAACGAACGCGACAATTAATACAATTTTCGACATTTTAAATGTTTTTGGTATGTATTTTCAGTAACCGTTGGGATGAAATCGCACAATATTCTGAGGCAGGGGATGTGTCAGCTCCATTATATATATGTGATCTACATGAATAACCTTGACGCACTCAATAGCTGTGTTTGTTGATGTACGTAGGGGAGGATTGGGTAAATTGATCACACAGATTGTTTTTTTTCATTTGGGTCATTTCGTAAAATTTTATTTTGATACATTTCGTGGCGTTCAAAGAATCATTATTTTAATATTATTAAAGGAATGGTAGCTAAATGCTCAACAAAATTCGATTTATGAGACGACTGGGTACTTTCATTGGCGCACAAAAATATCGTCAGCAGATGAATGTTATGCGCTTTTGAGACATCAACTTGGAAGGTTTTTGTGATGTCAGTGGTAAGACCGAGGAGTGGAAGTTTGTCCTGCTTTGTCTTTTACACTGACGGTACAGAAACTCTCAATGCTTGTAGAGTTGGCAGCGCGAGTGTGACTCTTGGTTTTGCACACGTCCATAGGCCACGGTGACCAATTTCCATCAGGTAGGCCGTGTGCTCGTCTGCCACCTAAGTGGTAAAAACAAAGAAAATAACTATATAACAAACTTTTAAATGTAAAATATTTTTTATTTTATAAACTCACGCCTATATCCCCGAAGGGGTTGCCAGAGGTGTTAGCACCCACATTTCGCCAGTTTATGTTTAGGTCCCAATGTAAGAGGTGCCGAGCCTATTGCCATTAACCGGGCACTTATAAACCTGCGATAAATACACACATAACTTTAATTTTAATTTAGAATATAAGTAGGTATTTCATATATGCAGTGTTCAAAAATGCCCCTATGTTAAAATTATTCATCATAATCATCAGCGTCGTAAGACTTCGTTGAAAAGGACTAGATTTTTAAAAAGCCTAATTTAAATATCAATGGTTTGACGAACATGCGTTATAATTTTGAATGATTGTCATTGTTGCAAATGTACGTAATTTAAAAAAAGCAATTGCTTTCTGGAAAATACGAACGGCACATGTATTACGGTTAGATTATTGTAATGGTCATATATCTATATAATATACAAATCAGTCTTAAGGTTTAAACAATGTTGTGTGACAACGTTCCAGTTAATGACGACGCTAACAGAAACGTTTTACTCAAGTGACGAATTTATTAATGTACGACGATTTATTCAAGATTAATGGACGTCCTGACATACCTATGTCAGAATCTAAACCGATACATCTACTATCTCATGCTTGGGGGTTATCTAACCAGAATAGACAGAGTAAGGAAAATTCATTCATTTATTGAATAATAAGCCCGACTACATGGAGTGAAGTCTGGCTGAACTTAATGACATAAATAGACATGCTATGTCAAAATATATTACCCATCCGGTTTCATTTTATTTTGGTTTTTGGCGTTCCGTTACAAATCGTTTTTTTATACCACTTAGGTATCAGACAAGCACACGACTCACCTGATGGGAAGTGGTTACCGTGGCCTACGGTTGTGTGCAATACCAGAGGCGTCACACTCGCGTTGCCGTCCCTGAGGAATCCTTCTAATGCCCCTCTTGAAGAACCTCATATTGTAGGCGCTTGGGAAAACAGCAGCAGGGAATTCATTCCACAGCTTGAGTGTGCGGGGGATGAAGTTTCTTTCATACCGCACCGTCTCAGGTCGCAACGTGTGAGGATGAATTCCCTACCTATAGCGAGGGGTGCGATGATAGATAATAGATAAACAATTTATCTGAGCACAAACCATTGTATAGGTGGTATAACACACACAGCGAGGCAAAGTCCCTCCTAAGTCTGAGAGGTACCACACCACCTATAAGTACGAAATTGTCGACCAGCTTCAACGCCCCTCTTTGCACCGACTCGAAGGTGTCAAGCTGGTATACAGACGCTCCAGCAAAAAGGTGACAGCAGTACTCCATGTGGGGCCGGACCTGTGCCTTATAAAGAAGGAGTACTGCTTCGCCCTGTTGAGCACTTCAAGCTTCTTTGATGCCAACTTAACCTTGTCCTCCAATGACTGCGGTAGGGACTGGACGTCACTGGAGATATCGACACCTAGGAAGGAGAAATGGTACGGCGCTACGATGAATGGGGTTTTCTTAGCGATGAATACACATACATGTGTCTTAGTGGGGTTGAATTGCCGGCCTGGGGGTGTCAGGTGGAGCCGCCTGTCACCCTGGCAGAAGCAGGCCGCGGCGGTGGCGCGCCTGGCGCGCCTCCCCGTTTCCGGCGACGAGTTGGGGACTCTGTTGTCCCCACACCCGAGAAGAGGGCCAGATCGTGAGAGATTGCCCTGGGTCGGCCGGGGTGCGTGGGATATGCCTGTCAACCTCACCTTCGGCAACCAAAGAGACCCACAGGCGGCGTGCGTTTTAGTCGGTTCGAGTCCGACATAACCTCCTCCACCGGCTCCGGTGGGGAGGTATCCGTGGGGATTTTGCGCACGTAAAAAAAAGAAGTGGGGTTGAATTGGACTAGGTTTAGTCGACCCCAATCGGATACTCCAGAGAGAGTAGTCTCGATTTCAGACACAAGTTGTTCGCAACTCTCCTCCACCTCGGATTAAGGGATATTGGCATGGCCCGTGTAACATAAGGTGGGCCGTGTGCTTGTCTGCCACCTAAGTGGTATAAAAAAAATAGAGCCATCAGACAGCATATATGTCATTGATATGCAGCAGAAACAGGGTTCAAAAAAAAACTGCCACTGTTAAAACTGCCACTGCAGGACAATCTCAATATCCTAGGCATGGATATTCACTGCAAACTGAATAACAGAAATTACATCGAGAGCATCATCAAAACAGCCTCGCGGAAACTCGGACTCCTAAACAAAGTGAGACTTTTTTTCACGCCGGAGCAGCGGTGTCTTCTCTATAAGACACAAATTCGCTCCTGCGTGGAATACTGCTCGCATCTCTGGGATGGCTCCGCGAAATACCTACTAGATGCTCTCGACAGGTTGCAGCGACGCGCGGTCCGAATTATTGGGAACCCTGAGGTCACGAACACCCTCGAGCCTTTGCAGATGCGTAGAGATATTGCTTCCTTGGCTGTATTTTACCGTCTCTACCACGGTGAGTGTTCTGACGAGCTCTTCCAACTAATCCCACCATCTCCTGTCCTACATAGGACAACACGTGCAGGCCTTAGATGTCACCCTCACACTGTGCAGAATATACGAGCAAGAACCAAGCGGTTCGGAGACTCTTTTCTTTGCCGCACCACCAAGACCTGGAATTCATTACCAGCACACGTGTTTCCTTCTTCCTACAGTCCCGGGGCCTTTAAGCGAGGCGTGAAAAAGCATCTGATGAGGCCGCCAAGCTGAGTGCCACCATTGTAGCACTTAGTGTCTGTAATGGTGACCCTCTTTCCTGAGACTTTGCCTTTAGCTTACCATCAGGCGAGGTGAGGTCAAGTTGGCGTGTCCGAAATAAAAAAATAAAAAAAAAATGTTCGGAAACAACACGAAGTTTTGTGGGCTGGTGTCCAGCTCTATGTCCATGCGGTCCGAGCAGCTGCCGTCGACGACTGCTTGGACCTGTTACAGCTGTTGGATTAAAAAGCTGGCGATCCATTCGCATAGTCCCTCGGAGAGTCCATAGTGCCGCAACTATATATATTTTTTTTAATACATTCCACAACATTCTACACAACGCTATCTAGACCCATGGTAAGCATACTAGCTTGTGTTATGGGATCTAGAATGTGGATAAACATACTTAGATTTTTTTTTTTTGTAAATACATACACATTATACATAGAAACACCCAGACCAATGCAAATATACAAATTCATGCATACAAATATTTGCACTGAGCGGGAATCGAACCCACGCCCCCTGCATTGCAGTCGAATGCTCTACCGCTACGCCACGGAGGTCGTCATACATTAACTAAACATAAACAATCTTGATGTGTCTTTTTAATAAGTTCTACTTAAAAACTCGGTTAATTAATATTTCTTCGTTTAGAAACGCTTTTTAAAACTTAAAAATCGAAATCGAACCACTAACTAACTAATAAACTAGGCTAACTGACTAACAGTTGGCCTACTTTATTTGTTTAATATGTGTTTTTATACTCGTCAATAGTCGCTACAATATTGTCTACCTTTAGTTAAGTACCTAACCAACCATACCAACCTATAGCCTATTCATAGTCATCTAATCAGTGACTCTATCCGTACTTTTTAATAACTTAAGTATTTTTTTATGAATAGTAGGCTGTGGTGGTATATGGTATGGTAATCACTGAAACTTAAACGATACATCAAACAATTGCAAACAACTGCATTTCAAAAAAGTTTTTGTCATAAAATTGTCAGCAGAGAAGAATTGAGTTATAGAAAGTGGAACGTGCGTCAGACTTCAACTTCTTAGACTTGTTTCTTTTATTAAATTGTCATCTCAATAGCTATTGCCTAGATATATGTACAATACTGATGACGTCAAAGTTACGGATACTTGTTGGCTACTACGATGACCACAAATTAAAAAATACCACAGTATTTTTTCTATAATGCCATTGTTTGCTTTTTTTTTTTATACCACTTAGTTGGCAGACAAGCACACGGCCCACCTGATGGGAAGCGGTTACCGTGGCCTATGGACGTATGCAACACCAGGGAAACCTTCTGATGCCCCTCTTGAAGAACCCCATATTGTAGGCGCTTGGGAAAACCGCAGCAGGGAGGTCATTCCACAGCTTGAGTGTGCGTGGGATGAAGTTTCTTTCATACCGCACAGTGCGCACCGTCTCAGGTCGCAATGTGTGAGGATGAATTGCTCCATATAAATGGGAAGTGAGCGTTTGTTTTCTTTCATGCCAGCTGTCCCTCGTAGTTTTACACGTCAAACTCGTCTTGTTTCACCACGTGACACGGTCCGCTTATAGGACTGCATGCTGTGAGAACGTTTCGAACGATCCAACGAACTTAACAGTTAAATCCGCGGTAAGATTTCAATTTTGGATGCTGTAATTATGTAATAATAGTGACGTCAAGTTGTCGAGCACATCACACACATCACTGTTCAATAGTGCTCAACAACGTGATGACACATCCACAAACAGTATGTGAAATTGAAATCTCACCGCGGATTTACCTGTCGAGTTCGTTCTATCGTTCGAAACGTTCTTATAGCATATGCCTGCTGATTTGGATACTTACTGTTTCGTCGTCTAAAATGTGCCTAGAATAAATTAACGAAATCAGGTAGCACCCCCGTTGCTCAATTGGTTGAGTAACCTCGTGGTCCGAAACTGATATGACGCTATAAAAAGTACTAAATTTAAAAAAAAGCCGTCACAAAAAACAATCTAAACTTAAAAAATATAACTTTTGGTAATTGAAGACGTGAATGGATAATTGACATCTAAACACTGCACGTGTTGTCCTGTGTCGGAAAGGAGAGGGTGGGACTAATTGGATGAGCTCATCAGAACATTCACCATGGTACAGATGGTAAAATACTGCCAAGGACGCAATATGTTCGTGACCTCAGGATTCCCAATAATGCGAATCGTACGTCGCTGCAACCTGTCGATAGCATCCAGTAAGTACTTTGCAGAGTTCTGAAGAGTGGGAAGGGGAAGGAAAGAAGATATCTTTACTGTGAACGCACATGCCTGCGTCTAATTGAAAGTGAATCAGGATCCGGTCAAGCTCAGTGACAAGAAGCTGCCTATTTAACTGATATCTGACTACTTGACCGCAGGATGTCCGTAATAACTCCCGTGTAAGGTGTTATCGTCTGCAAATCAATGAATGTAGCCGGTCAGCATGTGGCTGATATGCAGAAAGTGGGTGGAGCGGGTGTTAAGACAGACCCCTGCGGCACGCCAGCATTTACCTGAAGTAACTCCGAAACTCGTCCGTTACAAAGGACGCGAATAGGGCACCCCTGCCTACCTACTTACTTAGCCTAGGAAGCAGACCAAAAGCTGCTAGCTTGGATAGCGATTTGTGCCAGACTCTATCAAAAGCTTTGGCGATGTCAATACTAATTGCCAGTGACTCGCCATGCTTGTCTATAGCCTCATCCCAAGGATGAGTGATCCTCTAGGTGATGCATGAGCTGTTTATTGATTATGTAATCTATTACCAAAATCTACCAATAAACCAAAATTACCTTACTAACTTTACGTAAATACCAGCTGTTGTTGACATGTATTTGCTTATTAATTTTTATAGCAACTGTTTTGTTCCTTTAGACTGTACGAGCAAAATACATGTAAATGTATTGCTATGACATTTTTGGTCGGATTATTCGCTAGCTATAAACTATTGAGATTTGTAATCACATTATATGGTCACTGCCCACCATGACCTCCAGTGCCCAAACTAATCTCACCTGCGTGCCGTCCCACCTTTCAACTCCCTGAAAAAACTTACACGACAGTTTCATCCAGCACTCAGCTGATGTACATATTGGACAAGATAGACATAACTAGGTATTTTTTTATTGACAGCCTTTCTCATGTATATCTTAATTCTGGCTATCACTAGTGGATTTTTTTTATACTTACGGTAAATTGATTTCTATGTATTGTAGGTCCTTATTATTATTATAAATTGTTTAGAACCAAATTTGTGTCACAGTTCTATGGGTGAGGGGGGAATGAATTATGAGTTTGTATAAACTCACATGAAAATGTATGTAGTTGCTTGATATCTCTTTGTGTTATTGCTATTGAATATATAAGTTGAATTTGATTTAGCAGGTATGTTAATCTGTGCACCACATGTGGTAGGTGTGTTAAAGTAACATATAAGAACTTGATATAGCATATAAGACCTTTATATATAACCTATGATTCGCAGAATCAACATTATGATTACGAGTTTTGAATTAAAACAAGAAGTACATATCCATTTAGATAGAAAAATAAGAGAAGAGTAAGACAGCCTCCGTGGCGTGGCCACTACGCAGGAGGCGCGGGTTCGATCACCTCTTACCTCTTACGTATTTACACTGGTCTGGTCGTGCCTCAGAGAGCACGTTAAGCCGTCGCTCCTGGTTGCCATACAAACATCTATGGCGGTCGTTACGGGTAGCTGGAGCCCTAAAAAGTTCAACAACTGGTATAGCTGCTATACTTCGATACTGCCTTTGGGTTCTGGAGGTCAATTGGCAGTCCTTTCATTGAAACTATCGAAGTTCAGACAATTACGCAGTTGGTAAACAGACAGACATGCTCCGAGGTGAAAGCTTCGGATGCGATTACAATTAACGCTAAAAAGAAAATAGGAAATTAAGAGACTACAGTTTCATACCTGAATATTCATATGGCCGTAGCGCGCTTTTTCTATTATCATGTTTATTTTTTTTATACCACTTAGGTGGCAGACAAACACACGGTCCACCTGATGGAAAGTGGTTACCGTGGCCTATGGACGTGTGTAACATCAGAGAAGCCACACTCGCGCTGTCGACACTGAAAACACAGAGTCTCTGTGCCGTCAGTGTAGAGGACAAAGCAGGACAAGCCTTTAGTAATCCCACTGACAGCACAAATTCTCCAGTGAGCTCTGGCTACCCTACTCACCGCTGGGAACACAACACGAAGTTATTATAATGGCGGTATTCTGTAGGGTGGATGTACTTCCCCAGTCGGACTGCTCAATTGGGCGGAAATACCGCCGTGTCCTACCTACTATAAAAAATTATATCAGCTACAAGAAGTTAGTTATCAGGTTCTGATATTCAATGGACATTTTCGTTCCATATAGCTAGTATACAATTAATGTTGTCATCATCATGCTTGTTTTAGTCCCGGTCCCGATCTGCTTAGTTATTATGTGGCATTGTTTTTTCGATTATTTTGAGAGCGACAGCCGTCTGACCTCAAAGTCTGAGTTGTAGTAAGTGGCCAACCACTGACAGAGTTGTTCAGGTCGCCTATATAGGGTTCCATCTTTACCTAACTACTGTCGACTGCCGGGACTGACTTTTAACGTGCTCTCCGAAGAACCAAATAGCTCAGATCAAATACTACTAAGCGGTCACCTATCCAAATGGTATCCGTACATAGATAGCTTACCGTACTAATTGTTCATCACAGTTGTATTTCTCCAAAGTATCATGCAAGGTTTGTAAATAATGATTTCTATCAACACCCTCGGAAATAAAAAGGCTTGAATATAATATGTGTGACTAGCCAAAATGAAACAACAAAACAGACTATTTGTATATATTTACTGCAACAGAAAAATACATTGGGGTATGAATAGCAGAGAATTTAAAAGAAACTCTATGTTTTGAACAAACAGAATTAGTTAGTAATAAAGTTAACGGGATATTTACTATGTTAGTTCAACTAACATGGTAAATATCTCGATTAAACTATTGAATGAAATTTTAAAGCATTTAGTATGCTAATTATTTTTTACCTGAGTTTTAACTATAATTTTTTTCCTATCTTATTCGGACATTTATACTGTTTTACATAGTATATGTTTTAGGAAATAGTGGATGTTTCGTTCATTCTCGACCTTTTAGAAGATAATTTTTTCTTCTTGGACATCCCCATTGTTGTTCGTTATAAATGAGGCTTCCCCACTACTGTGTTTCTTTCCATTAATTTCATTAGTATTGCTTGAATACGTATAGGCAAGGCCCTGAAACTGTTCGTTGCTTCCAGGACGAATATCTTTAATGGAGTTCATCTTCATAGGTTCGAAGCTGAATGGTTCCATTGTTGGCATGTCGAAGTTAGACCTTTTGAAATTCCCAAAATTCTTCTGTTTGAACTAAAATACGAAAAAACTTATTATTAGTGTTAGCCATGTTATATAATTTTATGTTTACAGTCATAGCGCTAAGAAAATAAAAAACAACAGATAAACAGACAGGCATCTTCAAACGATATTATTGGCTTATCCAAAACACTTATTTTTGTAATTATATTTTAATCAACTATTTCATGGTCTAGGCTTTTTAAAATTATATAATTAATATATAGTTCTGAATGAAAAGTATTTACAACACTCATTTGAAACTCACTGTACTTCCGCATTTAATTTTACCTATTTCCTTTTTTTAGTTTAGATTTATTTATGTTATCTGTGTATTTTCTTATTTTAGAAAGAAATAAACTAATAAAATAGGATAGAAAAGGTCCAGCATCGACAAATTTCTCCACATCGATATCGACTGGTAATGTGCCCAATATGCTGGCGCCATTGCCCCGTTGGATGGCAATGCCTTTGCTATTTCTTTTTCTCTTTTCAAACGGCACAAATGTATAATTGTTGGTTATATTATCATATTTTCGCCGTTTGGTTGCTCCCTGTGTTTCTTCTCATCAATGTCACCGGGCTCTTGTCAGCCATACATGAACCAGTTGGTTTGGTGCGCAACGATGGCAAGAGACCGGACGGTATGTCTTTGGTGCCTTGGAAGATGGGTAGGCCTTGCGCCTTGCTATCTTCCAAATTACGAATCGGAATCAAATGGTCAGTTAAATATCTATTGATTTTTGTCCAAAGAATTCGGGAGAAACATTTTCGCCAAAACCATTTTTCAGGGTCCAGGTCCAGGTTGCCATACGAATTTCTATATCTGTCGTTACGGGTAGTTAGAGCCCTAAAAAGTCCAACAACTGGTCTAACTGCAATGCTTCAATATCGCCTTTGGGTTGTGGAGGTCAGATGACAGTTGCTTCACGGAAAATATAGTTAGACTGGTAAAGCGGACCCCAACTCAGAGGTGGAAGCTTCGGATGCGACTTGGATTAATGCTCGGATAAAGAAGAAGTTAAAGTCCTTAAAATGACCGATAACCTGGTATAACTACAGGACTTCAATATCGCTAGTGGTTGTGTACGGAGGTAGTCGCTTCACGAAAATAATCGAAATTCGATCGCGTCGCAATCCGGTTGAGTCGGGAAAAAGCTCGGTAAGACTAGCAAAGAATTGTGAATAACGTGTTTATAATGTCTAAAAGCTACGAAAAGTGCAATACTTCTTTAACTAGCTCCACCCAGATTGTAAATTACTGCAACTCCTATTTACCGATTACCCATGAAACATGTTACGTGGACGAACGTGGAAAGATAAGAAAAGAAAATAGAAAAGTGCAACAAATAGAACTGAAAAGAATAACATAATTATAAAGTGCAGTTAGATACAGATAAAATTGACAAACTGTACCTCTGGTTGTTGGAAATCGGCAAACTGCAACAAAAACGTAATATACATTAGAAATAATTATACACTGTGACATGGGATTCGAAAATCTAAAACTACCAAATGTGTTATGTAATGATGTAGAAATTATAAGTAGGTATAGTTCGTCTTTGTATTAAGCTATTATTACCTTTTTTATCAATACTGGTTCCATACTTGATAATTTAATGTTTAACTAATTAATAATTGTGTATGTATATAAATGCGATGTATTAGATAGTAATGTATTTGTAGCGTGTGAATTTCGTTTACAACTAGGTGCTGCTTACCGGTGGAATCCTGAAACAAACACATTTTAACAGATTTAAATCGGCGTACCTATTGGATTAAACGTCTATAGATAATATTTACCTACTTGTACTGGGTAAAGCTTATATCTGGTGGTGCATCTCCAGCTGAAAAAAGATGTTCAGGTTGTCATAGTATGAATATAAATTATGAAATAAATATTTATGTAATCGAACAAGGGCGTATGTGCATTGCACATGCATCTTCGATTGTCAGTGATATTATAATGAGAAAGGTACATTACGATCAAATGATTATACTGCATTTATAATTATACACTGCCATACAGTATAGTATGATTGAACACAAAAGACATTCTCTAATCCTAAATTCGTCACCTATAATTCTAATTCTAGAGGAAGAATCTTGGAAGACCATTGGATTCGTGGAACAGTTTTTCTGCACGACTACTGTACTTATTAGAAACAAAATTCAAGAAACACGATCCATTGGTATTCACGTGAGCCAGAACCACTGTCTCATGAAGAAATATTAACCAGCTGTAGTGCTCAAATTTATTAAAAGATCCTACTGATCATGGATGACAAATGAAATAGAATGGAAATTTTAATCCGCCGAAATTGTCCAAAATTGACCCTTCCATTATTAACGAAAGTTTGGACTCAAGGGTTAAGCTATTATTAAAGTGATTCATTCTTAAGTTCAAACCAGTTTTTCCCTACATCATTAGTTCTTTTGTAGAAATTGAAGTTAGTAATTAATGTCAAAGAGAGGTTAGGCGGTAATCGCTCCCGCGAAAACCAAGAAAGTCAAAGCAAGAGAATGTAAGAGCAAGAAAATGGATCCCGAGCTACAAAATACAACTGGGACTAACGCTGTGACAATGCTATGATAACTGATGCTTAAAAAGATTACTCTATTTTTACATTCAAAAAACATGAAACCAATCCAGAATTATTTGAAATCGATCAAACAAATCGTATTTGGTTTCATTCCGAGGCTACGCTACAATAATTCGCAGCAAAGTTGGTGGGATTGCTCAAAATACCATTACAAATGAAATATAAAATATCCTCATCGATCTGACACCTGGAATTTTTTATTCGGGGTCTAATGTCATAAAAACGGGGTTTTCGCGAGTTCCAGCAAAATGGTAAGTTTCATCATAAAAATGTCTACGGTAGCAGTACGGTACTGGTATGGACGGTTACGGTTTTCGAAATCTTCTCTTTACTTGTGCTATAAGACCTTGTTTCTTCCCGAATGTCATGACTCTAGCTCAACGGGAAGTACCCTAAAATAAAACTTCTAATTTAACGCAGTCAAAGTATATTGACGTTTACGTAAGTCAAGTTCGCACCTTTCACCATTCAGTTTCGTACTGAACCTTTAGTGAGCGAGTCCGGCTCATACTTGATCGAATTTTATAATATTCGCATGGTCTTCAACTTTGTCTCAAACACTGTTATGATAAAACTAACCTTTTTTGAAAATCGCGAAAATCCCGTTTATACTAAAACAATTCAGCTGTCAGAGCGATGAGAACTTTTTATACTTCATTTATGGTAGTGTTTTAAACTATCCTACCAACTTTCAGCTTGATGCAAATTATTATAGCCTCACTCCTATAATTTGGTTTATATTTACCGGGCTAATAGTGCTAATACAATTTTTACAGTACAAAGTGTCAATCCTAATTTAAATAAATTGAAAATCTTAATAATCTGAAATTAAATAAAAAAGTTATTTATACATACTTTTCTGCACAGTAACTTCTCCATTATCATTGTACACCAGGGTAGATCCACCAGTTTTGTCTAGTTTTCCGTCTTCACCTCTTGTGACCGAGTGGTGGGAAATCAACGTTACACCGTTAAAGTTGGATCCTGGCCTTTGGCCTTGCGATGCCCCGTATTGACCCGTTGCTAGTTGTAAGTTTGGAAACTGTGGTTGGGGAAAATTGGGGAAGGGCAAATTGCCGAGCCATGGAAGTGGTGGTGGTGATGGTAAGTTGAAACCAGGTAATTGAGGCAACTTAATCGGGTTTATGAACGCCTGTAAAGAATCACAAAGACGAACTATTTTGAACGATTCAATGAGAATGTGTGTGTTTTTGTATCCATTCTATTTCATTTATTCAGTTCTTACCGGATTGTTAAACCTGCAACAATAGAAAATGAAATTAATTACAAATTAAATACATTAATTTTTAGCATACTAATTGACTAGTTTTTAAGGGGCATAATAATAAAATAATGACTACCACGATGTTAAGCAATAAATTTATAAAACTTAGTTAACTTTATAGTAGAACCTTTATAAAACCGCGGTAGCCTAGTGGTATGGGTAATGGACTACTGAGACGAGGTCTCGGGTTCGATCCCAGGTTTTACCATGGCACACACCAATGACTTTTCGATGCTTTTCGAAGTTATGTATGTATATATCGCAGGTTTATAAGTGCCCGGTTAATGGTAATATGCTCGCCACCTATTACATTGGAACCTAAACATAAACTGGCGAAATGTGGGTGCTAGCACATTTGCCTACCCCTTCGGGGATATAAGCGTGAGTTTATATTTATACTTATAAAACTTATCCCACAGTTTTGAGACTGGTTCGTAATTCAAAATAAAATATAGGCCGCCCATTGTACATTGAACTGCATACATGCTACCTACTAGTCCTACTGTAAATCTGTTGCTGTACAATAAAGAATTATCTATCTATCTATAGTGTAAATCTTACCCGAAGTTACCAGCCCCAGTGGAAGCACCTGCGTAAGTACCAGTGAAAACGCCAGCTGAAATTAAAACAAAAGAGTTGGTAAATAAAGGATGCCTTCCTTTATTTAGCTAGCATTTTGAAGACCGAGGTCCGCGTATTACTTCCGTTTAAAGTTTTAGTTTGAATGACTTTTTACATGGAAACCACTGTCCTCATACATCTAAATCCTGAGAGGAAGCTGTCAAGAGCCTTATACATCAATCAGCATATGAGGTTAGCTTGGGTTCACTAATACGAACATGGGTATAAAAATTGTTGTATAAGTGAACGAATGAATGGGTACAAGCAGAGTAAAAATATAAATAAAATTAATATTTATAAACACTATGATTTCACTGTCGATTTATAAGTTGAATATAGTTATTATTACAGAGATTATTAATTATTACATATATGTTGCATCGTAGCAAAGTCTTTATATAATGTCTACATCTATGTAAACACAGGTGTCAATATTGAAAAGAATGTCGTACAATGTGATTAATAATTACAATAGATTGTAGCATTCGTGAATTTTCATCTATAGACAATTCTAGAATTCTGAATCATCTGTTTTATCTTATAAATACATTATGCACGACAAGGCGGGACACTACTGCCATGCTCCCAGACTAAATGAGCGTGAAATTCATAGAAGCTATGAAAACGCTCAGTATTTCTTTTAACCTCCTACGCAAAAACGACGGCGGTGTGTGTGCATCTGTCTGTGTCATCATAGCTCCTAAACGGATGAACCGATTTGTATTTAGTTTTTTTTGTTTTAAAGGACTAATATTAGTCCGAGTGTTCTTAGCCATGCTAGTAATAAAAATTAAATTAAAAATTGTTGTCGGGACCCTAACTGGTAAAGCACTCCGTCATATTATCGGAACGTTCCAAAGTCCTCCCGACATGACAACGCTTGAATCAAAATATTACTAGGGCAAACGGCTAACCAACACAATTCATTTTCAACTTTTTGGAAATTCGTATCAAAATAAACGGGATATTTACCATGTTTTAATGTTTTGAGTTTCCGATATTTCGGCGCTGTTGCAAGCACCATGATTACGGAGGAACTATCGCGTTTATTTTGATACTGATGTGAGTGACCATGATAGTTTAAATACCTATATTTTTGGAAATTGTATTTTTGTGACGGGTCTTTTCAAGAAATATGATTTAATTTAAAAAAAATAATTATCTATAAATATTATTTATGAAGAGAAGACAATTATTTATGACCGAAGCACTTGGTGGAACTTGTTACACATATTGTAAGAAATAAAAAAGTACAAGTACGTATTAGATATAAATAAATATTGTATATAGCTACACGTTGAGCCCCAGGCCAACCTCAACTGCAAGTCGGTACCCCTGCTGAATAACGGACGACACTCTTAGGCTTTCCTCTCAAGGTTTGACAGGTCAGACAGAAGTCGCTCCTGAAAGAGCCGATAGTTATAAAAACAATAAACAGACCTCAGGCTTCAGTTTATGTGACTGGTAAACGAAATCGAAATTCATACTAGGTCTTGAAATTGATGGCCCTGAGTCTTTTTTATTTTTTTACGTTTGCAAAAGAGGTTATGTCGGATTCGAACCGACTAAAACGCACGCCGCCTGTGGGTCGTTTTGGTTACCGAAGGTGAGGTTGACAGGCATATTCCTCGCACCCGGCCGCCCCAGGGCCATCTCTAACGATCTGGCCCTCTCCGACGGCCCTGGGTCGACACTGGTGCGACGTATATGCTTGAATCGTTTAGAAAAGTTCTATCAAGGTAGAAATTTGTTTCTCCGTGGCTTCTTGAATGAATATGTTCATCTCAATTCGCGAATGAATTTGGAGTTCCTTTCAAATCCCGACTATAAGGCATCGTTCACTGTATCACTGCGCCACGTCATCACTATCCTTTCTTTTTCGTATTTTCTTTCTTTCTTTCTTCTATTTTACATATAGGACACGCCAATTTTACTTCACCTCGCTTAAAATTTTTTCTTTACAATTAACAATAAATAAAAAAATGCAATACTTACCGCTTGCGACCCTTGCTATTATAGCAGCAAATAGTAAAAAGAAAATCGTGCTAGCCATTGTATGGCAAATATTCTAATAATGAAGATAAAATCTGTCCCAATATATGTAGTTTTAACCAACGTCTAATGTCACACTGGTGCTCATCGACATAAACCTTCTTTTAAATATTACACAGTTGTTGTTCGTTCTCCAAGCTGAACAAACAGTGTGACGAATGCTTTCTTACAGGGAAACGAATTTAGTTTAAGAACCTGAAAAATGCGAGACATTAATATAAGTGAATTCTGAATGGGATACTCAGTATTTTCAAACTGACCGGCTTTGTTTTTCCCAATTCTGTTGGTTCGGTGACGAATTTCAGTCAGTACTATTGCTGTTTTGTTTGTGATGTTCTTTCATTGAATACTTGGAATACCCTGTATTCTTATTATCTTGAATTACGCAACTATATACGCACTAATAGAATTATGTTAGGCAATAACAAATGGAGATAAATAGTGGCAGTTTGTATGTAGTAGCTCGTGGAAGTTTCATGAATGAAATGATTTCATCACGAGAACCACAATCTATAAATTATGGTCAGAATTTTTTGATGTTTAAATACCTGATACGCAATAGCTTCGGTTTTGACTGTTCTAAAAAGACATCACGCCATGCGCTGTACAATAGAGAGAACGTTCTAGAAAGCTGAAGTAAACCGATCTAAGGCAACCTCTCATTCTTCTTCCCGAACGCGACGTATTAAAATCAAAAGATACATTAACATAATAATGCAATATCCCACAGTTATCCTACAGTTGCAGCAAGAGCTACCTGTTCACATTATATTATAGGACTAAGTACATTCTAGCTAACCATTTTATTTTGTAAAATGATACCTCATTGACTTAACACTCGATTCCTTACAGACGGAATTGACGCTATAGGTATATGTACACTTCAGAATCTGCCAAATTGTGATATGTGTGACCTTGTTACAGAATTTAAAAAAACCCAGTTGAGGCTTTATTACATAACGGCTCTATCATAACCGCTTTTTAAAAATGAACTTAATGCAGACAATAAAAGGGCAACAAGTACCAGTGGCAACGTCTCTAACTGAACATGACAAACAAAAAAGACAAACCCGGACATGTCCACTTTAAGGTCAGTAAAAACCTGACTGACTTACGCAAAGGTAGCGCAATATTCAGAGTTCTTAATATAGTGCTATGATATGCATAAATATATTCATGTAGGTAGTCCAAAACCAGGCCACGAGACGTGACGTCAGAGACGCATCCTTGTTTACGGATATATACGTAAGCAAATAACCTCTTTTCTTTTATATCTATTATATAATTGTGACGTCATAAATACATTTATTGTAGGCGGTTTAACGATCACTGGTCTAAACTAGCGCAAATGTTGGCGCCATTTCCATATGAGGTCCTATTAATATCTTCGCGGTCTCAGGTTGAGTTGATTTCACTTTGGTGTTTGGCAGATTGTTTTGTGTTCTCTCACAGGCAAAAATCCAAAAACTATTAATCAGGTATTTTCACGACTTCACCCTATACTACAAGAATATTAATGGAATGGCCGGACTTCAGTCGTATCTGTAATGGCGTAGAAAGATAGATCTGGAAAATTCCATTTACTACAGAAACATGTTGCATGTAAAACAAAAGAACTAATTTACTGGGCAAAGCTGTGATAACGCGCACCTTACATATACTCAATGAAGTAGCGGACGGCACAGATCTTTTTACATGTTCCCTGAGTGAGTTCTCAAAAATTGCACTATATGTTATATGTTATTATAATATTTAAGGACCACACTATTGTATTAGGTTAACCTGTAAAGATAGTGATGTAGTGAAAAATAAATAAATAAATAAATAAATAAATAAAAATAAGTCGTAATTAGGCATACAAATCCACGAGCTGGTTCAGATCTTTCTGGAATAGTTTTCGACAAATATTTGCATATCAATAGGCCACCTGAAAGGCCAGACTTTCGGAATATATTTGTCACGTTATTCTCCACGAGTCCGAATGTGTGGCGATGACTAAGAAATGGGGACAATGAGTCTACACTTGTTACAATAATTTGTAACGGTCATAAATCTTACCAGACTGCATCGATAACGCTGGGATGGCTTGTACGGCTATTTAGCTTAAGGACCTCAGTTCGAATATTGGATTCGACATATCTGTGGAATATATATTCAACTATTAGAAATAATAATTGTTCAAAGATTTGGCAAGAAAGGGTGCCATACTAGCAAAAATGGACAGAAAAATAGAAATTGATAAAAAAATGCGAATGGCTTCCCAAACGTAACAATAACAAATCTCAAATAAAATCCGATAACAAATAACTACGAAACTCAAACTAAGGCAATCGTGAAACGGCCAATGTTGCGGATATTGCTGGTCTCGAAGGACAAGCGCAGGGCCTCGTGCGGGGAAGCGAAAGGAGGATTGTTTTCCAGGCAGGTACCATGTTATTTGGCACGAATTGTAGGTTAAATGGTTCTTCTAAAAATATTTCTTAAAATATTATTAAAGTGTAACACCATGCATAACAACTGCAAGACCGTGTAGAAAGATAACAATAGCTGGAGAAAAATGCTGCTCTAGGCAACGATAAAAGTATTATATTGAAAGATAGTCCAAAGCATACAAACTTGGAAAATCAGAATAGTAAATTATCTAAATCTCCAGTTCACCCAATCAACACAAATGTAGCACATATTACAAAGACAAGGAGATGCTTACTGTAGTTATAATGCGAAGTAGAGGATACGGGAAGGGAATTTTTACTACATAGGTATTTTGCGTTGTTGGCATTTACAACTAGACCCCTATTAAGCACTTCTGCCACACGAACGCATTCAAAAGGCTTAAAGATATTATCATTAAAAAATCTTATTTCAAACTATCACGTAGATTGGGACATATATTATAATGAAATTACTACCATTAATTAACAAAATATTACAGTTTTACAGTTTTTGATAGAATATAATATAATATATATAATAATAATGCAGAACGATACTCGGTCCTGAATCTCGAAGTAGTTACTCCTATGGACTACTGTGGAAAATGTTTTTACAATGACAATTATAAACAGTCGCTCCTTCTCTAATCCGGTCGCTCACTGTATTAGAGAAGTATAATAATTCAAGCCAATTTTATTTGAATGGAACTCTCCACGCAGAAATAATATATCTTTTGAATTGTGAATGAAAAATGTTCCAAAAGGACAAAATCGCGGGTAACAGCTAATATTATAAGAATACAAAACTTGTTCTTAATCTACATATCGTTGTTCTTAGAACTTTAAATCTGCCATTAGGACTGAGTCCGGATCTAATCTATGAGGATTTACCAAAGATGACGTCATGACACATACTGGTTATTATTGTTCTCTAGATCCCCAACCGGTCTTTGATTTATTACCACCTATAACATTTAGTCAATCATGACTTTTTTATGTCTAGATTTTTTTTCATTTTTGAATTTTGACTTTCCCGGATTGTGTCTAGATGTAATCAAATTATTGGCTAACAAAAATGTTCAATTAGTTTAAACATCTATTCTTGTAACTATAGAAGTAAGTACAGTCAACTTCAACGCTTTTAACTTCTCCATAAAGTTCGGTGCATAATAGAGAGGGCACTCTATAAAACCGTAACAAAACTAATTTTAGCCCGGGATTCTGATTCTTATTTTGGACGTGTCTAACCAAAAGTTGGGTAAACTACAAGTGTTTTTTTTAATTCATCCACATACAAAACATACCAATAATTGAGAAACTGCTTAGTATGTAGTCCAGTCGTTAAAGTGTGTCCAAATTCTGTAAGCAAACAGCACGGGCGTGATAACTACCTAAATACGCAATGAATTAGATAATATTTACCAAACTAAACAAGTATTTCAAATGTAAAAACTATGTGTTACCTTGATATATATTCGTGTTTACCAACTAGACTAGCAGCAATTGAACTGTTATGTTTAACATGCTTACGACACGCGCATCAAAATTCAAACACTCGCAATGTAGAGATTGAAACAGAGTATTGGAAATCTTTTTGTTTTAAAATTTATTTGAATAACAACGTCTGATATTAAGGTTATTATAATTAGATAGCAAACACACATAGTAACACTTTGAACCCACTAATTATAAGCTCATATCAATTAAGATAGGAAAAAAATGAATCAGTTCAGGTGGGATTTGAACCCGCTTGATTTTTCCTATTATATATTATATTAAATTTTTCCTTACTCAATTTGAATAGTAAGCATACTTAATGCTTTAAGATTGCAATTGATATGAAGCTCATAGTCAATAATAAACAATCAACAGCTAATTTGCGGCTGCTACCTAACTATATAAATATTATTTGCTGTTCATGCTTTAAGCATTTAATAAAAGTTAAGTTGTCTATTTGTACTAACTAGCCTAGCTTATGCCGACGATGCGTGGGCATAACGGTCGCATCCCAGCGAGCCCTTCAGGTCTTCTAGGATAAAAGTAGTACTCTCTCATTCCTCCAGCAGTTTATGCGTTTTATACAACCACGCTTTTTTTATATCACTTAGGTGGCAGACAACCACACGGCCCACCTGATGGAAAGTGGTCACCGTGGCCTATGGACGTGTTTGACACCAGAGAAGCCAGAGTTTCTGTGCCGTCAGTGTAGAAGACAAAGCAGGACAAGCCTTTAGTCATCCCACTGACAGCACGAATTCTCCAGTCAGCTCTGGCTCACCACTGGAAACACAACAAGAAGTTATTATGGCCGCGGTATTCTGTAGGGCGGAGGTACTTCCCCATTCGGACTGCTCAATTGGGTGGAAATGCCGCCGTGTCCTATAATCGAACTTTTGGATTATAGCATTACTTAGAATGTTGTGCAAAAGTTTCTCCTTGCCGCACGTCGCCGTCATTTACCTGCGAATGCATGCTGCAATATTTTACATATCAAGCTTTGGTTTTTTTTTCTTACAAATCTACATCATCCAAGTGCCAAGCCCAGTCATTCAAAGCTTAAAGTATAGTGAGGGTAAGCTAATAGTCCGCTCTTCAACTCATAAAATTTTTATATTGCCTTTCTTGTGGGAGGGAGGGACTGCCGTCTGACGTTCTAATCCCGAGAGAAAAACCTGCGCCAGAATCGCGTCCGTCAATCAGCAGGTGTGTACTGGCTTCAAGGTTAAGTTGGCTAGACCTTAGTGAAGCCTCATACATCTTTTTAACGTAAATATATGTATTAAATCTCCTTCAACTAAGTGGTTTTCTAGTCGTTAGTGTACAAATGTGAGCAAAAAAAAACTTATCGTAGAACGACCGGCCTTAGAATGTGTATAATGTATTCATTGGTTGTACATAAAACAAATTGGGCAACACATTCAATGTCATTGCTAACTGATGCGCACGTGCTTTTCGTTGTGAAATTACGTCGTACGAATCTACTGTCTACGGTTAATTAGGAACATTGAAACGCAATTGTATCAGGAATGAAAGATTTGTACAAAATCGTTATGAGGATACAATATGTATCCTCATAGCGATTTTCAAAAAGAAATAAAGAAAATGTTTTTAATAAAGGATCATTCATTGACTTTCACAATTTAAAAAAAAATATAAATAACTAAAAAAATTTCAGTAGGTACCAAGAAAAAAATATCACTCATATTTATCTACTCAGGCGGCGAACGCTTTGTAGCTTAATAAATTATGATCGGCTAATTACTTTTTTTATACCACTTAGGTGGCAGACAAGCACACGGCCCACCTAATGGAAAGTGGTTAACGTGGCCTAGAGATGTGTGCAAAACATACTTGCGCTGCAAAACCTGTTTTGACCGAAACCTGAAGCACAGATAGTTTTTGTACCGTCAGTGTAGAAGACAAAGCAGCATAAGCTTTTTAAAGGTGTGTCGACTTTTTGGAGCGTCTGTCGTCTGATTTGTGAGCCTCTACTGTTTTTAGCAGGTGCGACTTGCAGGTAAGGTTAATTCGGGCCTTGAGGATGTTGGTAAGACCCTATATCCCTATTCTAAAAGTAAGCATATGTATATAATCAAACGAAACGAATCCTAGACTGGAGACCATGAATCGGTAATCGTCTGGTGGGACGCCCTGAAGCCTAATGTATTGACTTTGATACGACTGCTGTGGATATATTATAGTCCTAGTTTGGATAAAAGTGCAGTCAGTTTTTCTGTGAGGAAATACTCGAATCAGACATAAGGTAAAAGGGACCCATTTGATCGTAATAGGTTCGCAACTCCGGGACAGGAAATAATTGATGGAATTTACACAAAGTTTATTAATAATGTGAATGAAGATTATTTAATGCCCATAAAATACCTACCATTTACCATTATATACCACTTATCACCATGTCCAATTTATAAAATCCTTTGAATTTAACCGTTTGTAAATATCTGTGGTCCAAGTTCATTCCACTTAATAGTTTCGACTTTTATTAGCGAATTTAATGGACTATTAAAATAAATTTCAAATTAGTGAATTCCTATGAATTAATTACAGATTTTCAATTCTTTGATCAATTCAAAATATCTTTGCTATTCAACTCAGCTAAACTTTGAGTTGCAGTTTCTGTACAGTAGGTATTGAATAGCTCTCCAGAGCTAATTTTCAAACTATAATATAATTTACTGGCAGAGCTAATTATAATATAATTATCAATTAGCCTATAAAATATGTACTATACTTACTTACATATCAATTAACCAATTAGCCTATCGCAGTTCACAGCTGGACATAGGCTTCACATCACTTCACCCGATCCTCCGCCTTCAACATCCAGTTTATCTTCTTCTCTTTTTTTTTTTGTTTGTTTGTTTGAGGATGCCGTAAGGCGAAACCGGTCAGGTGTAATAAGCAATAAAGTAATGTGGAAAAGTACAAGTGAGTTATCAATATTTGTATCTTCTTCTTCTCTACTTATATATAGTTTATAATAAACTTAAATTTACATGATTCATCATCACTTTGTAGAAGTTATGATTACATTTCAAATTACGAAAGAACAATCTAATGTATTCTAAGAACATTATTTGCTCGTTTGTTCATCCATTTTCATCTAAGAGAATACCTAGACTTTCGGCAACAGTTATTTTTGACATAAGCACTTTACAATAGAAGGCGGCCACCAGACCTTGTATTCTGTGACGACCGCATTATACAGATACAGGTTTTTGGGTTAATAGTACTCCAGAACTGAGATTTTTCAAAACGACTAGCACAGAAAAATAACATGGTTTTTTTATACCATTTAGGTGGCAGACAAGCACACGGCCCACCTGATGGGAAGTGGTTACCGTAGCCTATGGACGTGTGCAACACCAGGGGTGTTATACTCGCGCTGCCGACCATGAAGAAACCTTCTGATGCCCCTCTTGAAGAACCCCATATTGTAGGTGCTTAGGAAAACCGCAGCAGGGAGGTCATTCCACAGCTTAAGTGTGCTTAACTTTTAAACTATATACAATAATGTTAACGGGAATTACCGCAAACACGACATAAGTACATACATACCTTTGATTTGCCTGACGTTTCGACCAGGTTACATCAGCCTGTCTGGCAATCAACCTGTCAAGGTCATAAAATTACATAATCTCCGGTTTGTAAATAGTTCACGGCCGATGATGATAAAGAGTTCACGGCCAATGTTATCAAAATGTTGGGATTAGACCGGACATTTGCTGTTTTAATCCGGCTGAACGTTTTTATATTACACATGGTGGATTTTATAAAAACACCTCATGTCAACTACCATAACCAATCATAGTAAACATGAGTCCCCCATCAAGATCTTCGGAGCCAACCTCATCTGCAAACAGGTGAACCTGCTCTGCATTCAAAATATGTAAAATTCAAAACTGTGACATGTGAGGAAACAGAAACACTTCTACTCATACTGGAATAGACTACACACACACACACACACACACACACACACACACACACACACACACAAACACACGTGCGCGCACGCACGTATTCATACTCATATGCACAAACTCATTTGCATTATTTTGGTATTTTATTATTATTGTTCCAATGAATTAACTTTATATTAAACAGTAAAAATCTCAGTACTTATATACTAAGCAACTGATAATCATACAATCTATGCTACACTGCACACCTCTGTAGGAAGATGAGGGCATTCGTGGTACAGAGTTCACCTAGTACGAATGACTAAGCACTCCTTATAACCTAATTGAATTGTATAGCATCTAAGTTTTACCTGCATACTAGGACTGTTATAAGGAAAAATATTGTTATCGACCTATAGAAATAAAATTATTCTTATTCTTATTCTTTCAGGTTTTTTCTCTCGGAGTAGGGAGGTCTGACGGCACCCGTATAAACCGTCAAGCCAAAAGGAAGAGGAGGTAACGGATCTCAGGTTCCGAGGATAAAGTCTCGAGTGCAACGTGAAATAATACTTAATGTGATGATGATATAATACTAAACAAGTACAAGAGGTGACGTGTCTTAAAGTGAACTGTTTGCGAGGCCTATGATAGCGGCCAATACCAGATCAGAGATGTATTTTGCTCGTTGTTGCCTGCAGAGATGAAAAGGGTAGAGAGTAGGATTAGTAGATTTTTCTGAAAGCTAAGAAGAACTCTGATGGTCTTATCAATTAAGTATTTTATTTTATTTTATTTCATTTGGGGAGCTTACAGCTACATTCACATATACGCAACATTTAGGTTAGTACGCGCCAATTACAAGCTTCCACAATTATATCAACCAGTTATATAAAACAAAATTGTTAACAGCTGAGAGCAATAAGACAGAGATAAGATTGAGTCAATAGAAATATCAACATCTATAAACTTTCAACAAAACACTTCGTTAGACAAGATCTGGCAGAATGTTTACCGGTATTAAAGAGATCCAAGTTACTATCAATATTCAATTGGTAAAGTTGATATTTATAAGGTTGTCAGATTTCTTCCTACCCAGTAGACTGGGAAATTAACGCAGTGGTATAATGTAAGTGTAGCGAATACACAAGAATATTAAACTACAGCGATGAACATTAGATAAGAACACTATCAGGACATGCGTTCACTGTGACCCTGTAGCTTATTATAAAGAGCCGTATAGATTCTTAAAAATAAAACAAAACTTCGATAACAATTTGTAAAATGAAATAAATTTATTTAGTATTCAAGGTTCAGTCGATACAACTAACTAAATAAACAGTAAATATTTCAAATAATTTCACATTTATTTATTTGTGAGGATATGTTACTAAAGGTGTCACAATTGTGTTTCCTCATACTCTGCCGCATGCGATGCAAATTCACAAGTCCATGTCATAATGTTGTTATAATTTATATCAAAAGAAGTCGTAGTCTGTTATCATATCTTCAAAAAATTCATTATATTTAATAAGGCAAAAAAAATCGCATATTTTCCTTAGTTGGATTTTGAAACAAAATTCAAAATCCAACTGCGAAAATATGTGAAATTTTTGTTTGTCTACAAAATGAACTTACTATACTGTATACTTATTCAATTAGGTGCTAAACAGTTTGGAGACAAAGACAAGGAGCAAATAAGGTCAAGATGACACATTACGTACGTGTTCAATGTTATGACGGCTAGACTGTTAAGGTTGGCTATTGTTCAAAGGTTCGCTCTCGTTCGACAATATGTCTGTTAGTCACTTTATACACTTAGTGAATTTTTTTATTTTGTATCTACTAAGAAAACATCTGGTTTATCGGAACTTATAAACAATTGAAATAGGACTATTTTACTAATTACAATGATAGGGACATTTAATGTTAACATTTACAATGATGGGACATTCAATGTTAACATTTACAATGATAGGGACATTTCGGTTGCGTTTTTGCAGTGTGTGATCATCACATTAGTTACAGTGTAAGTCCTACTAATATTTATGAATGTGAATATTTATAAATAGTAATGAGTAAAATTCGCGTAAACCTAATTCAGAAAGTTCACTTTTTGTTCTATTTCGACCTTCATTTTTCATTTTTCACCCAAATTGACACATCTGAACATAAAATGACTAAATTCACGAACGAAAAGATCCAAGAGTCTATTACACTTGCTCCGATTGAACTGAAATGAAAGAACACTGATTGAATATTTTCGGGTTTGTCAATTTGTCTCGAGTCATGCAGACGACGGATGTCATACGTCACTTTAATTTTTCTCCGTGTTACGTTTAAACTAATTTCCCGATGACGCACGACACGACCTCCTTCGACGACATATAGAAAGACATGAAAAATGAATGTTGAATTCTCTACGATATTAGCTTAAAAATAAGCAATTGCCCCAGTGAACATCAAACAAGTAAACCGTCTGATACCTGCTTTGACATAATATTCCTTAAAGTATCTACACACAATGCAATTTCATATTCGTTCTATCGATTCAATTCGATATGATTCGACATATTGAATGCGAAATTGCATTATATACTTATAAATTAATGTTAAGTAGAGGAGCAAGTGTTAAGTTATTTAGATACGGGTTACTGCAGGGTATTTCATAATTTAATTTTTCAGTTTGACTGTGTTACTGAATATCATCAGCTGTTTTTTTACGTGCGAATAATCCCCACGAATACGCTCCCAGAGCCGGGGAAGAGATTATGTTTTAATCGAACCGACTAAAACACGGCATCTGTCGGTCGTTTTTAGTTGCCGAAGGTGAGGTTGAAAGGCCGACCAGGGTGCGATGGATATGCCTTTCAATCTGCCCCTCTTTTGATCCGGCCCTCTCCGGGTGTGGGAGCCGCAGACACCCTAACTTGTCCCCGGAAACGGGGAGGCGTTTCTGTCACGATGACAGGCGGCTCTACCCATCACCTTCAGGCCTGCACTCATGGGGGGGCGGAGGTCATTCATGGCAGCTTGGCTTGCGATCCTCGAATATCAGCCAGGGGGTAGGTAGTCGGAGGCTCACGCAAGGGCCCAACTGGCAAATATCAAAGTACTCTTACGTGTGTGATTTTTTTTTATACCCAACCTCATAATTTGTAAGACGCAACAAAATTGTTACCTGTCGTTACCTAACCTCAGAACGTATGATATCATCAAAATAATGACTAATATGTGAACAGTCTCAGAAAGCCATATACATAATTATTACAAGATCTAGAAACACTTGGGGTGATGTGTTACTGTGCTAACTATTGCCATATTGTGGTAATCAGTTGCGAAAATCTGTGGGATGAAGTTGTTGGTTTCTCCATCTCCGTAGTGCATATTTGTTTTTGTAATTGTAAAGTTATATTATAACAAATTCTAGGATGTAAATATATACATTGCTTAAGTGAGTTCTTGTTTTATTCGTTCTCTAAACAGTTCAAACCACTAATAGTAAGTTCGTCATACCTCGTTAGTTTAACTTTATAGTTAATCAAGTACCTTACTGCAAATATAAGACTTAACTAAATCATACTAAAAAAATCCAACTGCTCAAGTCATCTATTTATCAAATTAGACAATTGTGGGATATAACACCTTATTATCTTATATACGGATTTCGTGCATCAAAAAAAGTCTGAACATCGTTCAGAAACATCTCCAACCCTGGCGTTTCGATATCACTGAAAGGCATACATACCTATCGTTAACGTCTGCAAAACAAGGGAGAAGACAGGGCTACATACATACTTACAGGCACTAAAACATCTGGCGACAATAGATGAATAGAGCAGTCTTCATACATTCAGTCGATAAAATGATTCTGTTAGAATTGAAACGAGTAAAAGCAAACGGTATATCCTATAGATTTTCAGGAAAGAGGCAACATCAATATCTATTGAACTTTTGCAGAATATATCTTATGCTGTTGTACCTAACAACAGATACAACATTATAAAGTGTATGTATTCCACTCAAGATTTTCTTGTGGTGAATACATACACTTTATAATGTTTTATCCATACACTTAATGTTTTATGTCGGCATCCTATATAAATGTTATATATCTTAATTTAAGCGAAGGCATTATCTTGTCATGAACTAGTGATCAGTCGGTTATAAATTGAGCTGTCATTAGCGGTAGGGTTAGCATTCATGTTTTATATAAATCTATTATTTGTGTAAATTGCAATATGACCCTCATCTTTGTAAGGACGGCTGGAGATGGTTATCATAAAACCGTTGGGTTCGGATCTTGTTGACAGGCCAGTGAATAAAAACATATTGTTTAAATGAATACACATTTCTCTAGATAGCTTTTTGTTAACGCTTGTCTCTTGCAGACGAGCTTGGTCTGAAGATTGATCCTTGATACGTGATTCAATTCGATATGTTTCGACATATTGAATACAAAATTGCATCATATACTTATGAATGAATTTTAAGTACTGAAGGAAGTGCTAAGTTATTTGGATACGGGTTACTGCCGTGTTCTTCATAATTTACTACTAATTTGTTACTGAATATCATCAGCTTCTTTTTACGTGCGAAACATCCCCACGGATCTAAAACGCACGGCGCCAGTGGGTCGTTTTTTGTTGCGGAAGGTGAGGTTGATAGGCCTGCCGACCCAGGGCTATCTCTCTCGATCTAGGCCCTCCCCGGGTGCAACTCATCTCCGGAAACGGGGAGGCATTTCTGTCATGGTGATAGATTTATATGTTACATCCTGAGGGATTCATAAAGGAAGGTAATGAAATATAAAGTGTACAGACTCAAGAAAACTATGTATGCACGGATTTATGCAGGCGTCTCATCCTTGGGTTGAAAAGGTGAAAGAAATTTTACTCGCAGAGAAGTTCACATAGAGTAAGATGATGAATCCCAATCGTTTCGTTCATTCCTCTTCGTTCATAAGGTGAGTGTAACACGGTCGAGGTCGCACGTCCTGTGTCACGGTCGACGGATACATTGAACGCGTTACCGCACATTACGATACAAATATTAACGAAGAACCACATCATCGATTATCATGTAGGAGGGTTAAAGTTAAATGCATAAAATGGTTACCAGTTACAATAAATAAATTTATTTCGAGTTACAAAGACTCGCATTTTCATTATATTTTTGTGGTCATATTGAGGATTATGTCAATTTCATAAATTTTTGAACATTTCCACTCGCTAGTCGCTAATCGAATGTCACTTTTTTTACAGCTAGCAACGATCTAACACCAGTACCAACACGGAATACGGAAAGATAGATATTCTCATACCTACAGCAATTCTTTGACTTCACTTTATTGGCACCGTGGTGACTTGGGTGACATCTCATCCGCGAAAGATTTCATCTTCGAATGAAACGCCGCCCTTTTTAAATTGTTAGGTCACGAATCATACGCACTTGAAATGGATTTCGGATGAGTTGTCATAATTCAATACTAATAGTGGTCTTTTCCGCCAAAATAAAATACTTGTTTGTTTATGTCGACTAACGTTTAAATAATTATATTTCGTATACTGTTTACGTACGTTATAAAAAAATTCTAAAATCAAAATAATTCGGGTTTTAATGATCAACAATTAATCTGTGTATTTCTAATAAGACAACTTCTCTATACAATGTCCGAGGCTGATTTCAGGGTCCGTAACTAAACTTCGAGAATCATATGTTCGATGAATGGAAAGTCGACAGAACGTTTGATCGAATATTCCTATTTCGAATGAACCGTTTATCGCCAAACGCAACTTCGACTGAACGTTTTATCGAATATTTATTAATCGATGGATTGCTGTTTCGAATGAGATTTAGACATGAAATTTCATGAAAAGGAAGATAATAAAGCACAAGTGAAGTATGATCGAGGATAGACCATATATATCTCCAGTGGAAACTATGGTGGAATCTTTATAACATTGCAATCAACCTCTATAATGTCAAACATTAGTTAACAAATAATTATAATTACGTATAAAATGACGTGCTTATCGTGATTAATGTCATCTAGTAATCGTCGATGTAAGATTGAATTAATTTTTACATAATAGTTTTCTTAGTTATGACAATAGATGTAGCTGGTTTTAATTTATTAGGTTTGCTAACCTTTTATAAAATTAGACTAAATATGAAATTACCCTCATTTTAATCTTATTCAATTTATATACTCGTATGTCAGTTTTGTATTGGATCAGAACTTCCTATCTGTTTGTCATGTACTTTACCTCAATCATATTAGATATTATATTAAAATGGAAGAATTAAAGTTTGTGAAATCTACAAAAGGAAAGAATTTATTGGTATTAGACGGGTATACATATTCTTTAAATAAACAAGTGTCTGATAAGTGTTATTGGGCTTGTACAGAAAAAACATTATTGAAATGTAGTGCTACGATTAGAACGGTAATAGAAAATTCGAAACATATTTTGAAAACTGAAATTGGATTAGTAGACCACCTTCATCCACCGCGCCCTGAAGAAATCATCGCTAGAGAAAGAAGGAGTGATTTGAAGAGAAAAGCGGAGCAATCTATGGAAAGCCCATCACATATCATCCAGGCTTGTAAACAGAAAGTACCGCTTAATTCAGCTCCTTATATTTCTAATAATGACGCTTTGCGGATGATAATTAATAGAGCGCGATTAAGGAAAATCCCATCAATACCAAAGGAACTAAGTGAAGTAAATTACTCTGACATATACAGTGTAATGAAAAACAAGAATTTTTTGATTGGTCATTATATTCATGAAAATGAAAGTGTTCTTGTTTTCAGCACCGAAAATAATGTGCGCTTGCTAAATGAGTCCGCATATTGGTTATTAGATGGAACATTTATGTGTTGCCCCAATCCGTATACTCAAATGTATACTATACATGGATTTGTAGGTAGTAAAGAAAGCGCTTTTAAATATCTACCGTTAGTTTATGGGCTGTTAAGTAAAAAAACTATTAATTGTTATTATATTTTCTTGGAGATAATAACGCGACATGCGTTTAGGGAATATAGCCTGAACTTAAATCCACAATATGTTTTAACAGATTTTGAGATTGCTACTACAAAAGCTCTTAAGAGAGTATTTCCACATTGCAGTCAAAAATATTGTTATTTTCATCTCCGGCAATCTATTTGGAAACATATCCAACAAAGCGGGTTTGCAAAGAAGTATGGTACAGACATTACTTTCGCACATAAAATGAGACATATACCTGCTTTGGCATACCTAGAGCCAGAAGAAATTCGCTAAACATTCCTTTTGCTTCAAAAAGACGTGCTACCGGAGGAAGTAAATTCATTTGTGTCCTGGTTTTCGAAATATTATGTCGATGGCACTTTCAAGAATGTCACAACTACTGCCACAAATGAGACTGAAACAAATTCTACCAATTCTTTAAATGTATCGATTCAAAAAGTTCCACCATTGTTTCCACCTGAGACATGGTCTATACATGATCGATTAGAATTAAACACGCCTAATTCTCAAAATTCTGTTGAATCTTGGCACCACCGCTGGAACGGGCTGTTAGGACAAAAAAGTGGAATTTGTTCAAAACAATAACAGAAATAGAAAAAGAGCAAAAAAATAATGAATTAATCATTGAAAAAATTAAAGCTCACGATGAAACAGTTTCACCAAACAATAAGAAGAAGCAGGTACTCTAGGAAAAAAAATTGGATAAACTATTAAATCAAAAATCAGAAATGGACAGACTCACATTCATGAGCTCGTTGGCTTACATTTGCCACTTCAAAAATTAATATTATAACGTTTATGTCCCTTTATTTTTTATTTTAATAAACATTTTTCACTTCAGTTGTGCTTTAATATCTTCCTTTTCATGAAATTTCATGTCTAAATCTCATTCGAAATAGCAATCCATCGATTAATAAATATTCGATAAAACGTTCAGTCGAAGTTGCGTTTGGCGATAAACGGTTCATTCGAAATAGCAATATTCGATCAAACGTTCTGTCGACTTTCCATTCATCGAACATATGATTCTCAAAGTTTAGTTACGGACCCCTGATTTCATTGTCAATCAGTTCGGTCAAACAGTTATTTGTTTTTGTTTCTTTCAATATACTTTCTTCGGTTCTCTTTGAAATAAATCCTAGATTTTTCATGATATTTGGCATATTTTTTAGGGTTTTTAATAAAACTGCCAAACCCAATATGGTTTGCTTTGTACAGTCCTGTTTAGCCTTGAGTTCCACCATGTTATGGCAACATTAAGTTGTCTTCAATAATTTTGCAAGTACCATCAACAATAACGCAAAATGGAAAATAATTTTTTTTTGACGGTATTGACACAATGATTTAGGTATTCTAATGTAGTTTTACAGTGCATTTATTACATTGATCAGTGTCAACAGTATGGATACAAAGTAATAAACTATTTTGTATCAAGTATAAATAGTATTTAATACAGTTTTCATGTTATATTGTGTGTAATTCAGCTACGTTAGGTTATTTTTAGTATTACGTTTTATTGAAATTAATATTAAATGTAAGATGAAACTAAATCGGTATACATTGTTATTTTAGAGTTACAATTATGGACAAGGAAATGATATCATCGCAAAGAGAAGGAAAACTGCCCATGCTAGGCAACGACCGATATCATAAAAAACGTCAAAATAAAAACGGACATATAGTATGGCATTGAGTGTTACAAAATTGTAAATCGAATTTAATTACTAACAGTGATTGCAGCCTTGCAGTGAAAGAGCAAGCCCATAGTTGTTGTTCTAGTATTATCAATAATCAGTTAAAGGAGAAAATAGACGAATGTTTAGATAGAGCAAAATATGAAAGTACTCCAGTGCCTACCTTTGATAAAGAGGCGGTAGAAAAATTAGAGTCTACAGGATTAGATTTATTTGTACAATTACCAAAATACAACAATTTAAAAAAGAAGATGTACAGGCAACGTAATAAAGAACTGCAGACTAAAACTGTAATTTTTTTTCAATTCAGAGATGTGACAGTTCCTGGATTGTACTAAGATTTTTTGCTAGCAGATTATTTTGCTGAAAAGGAGAGAATAATATTATTTGGCACAGAAAAGTGTAAGGAAATTCTAAAAACAGCAAAACATGTATTTTGTGATGGAATTTTTAAGGCTGCGATTCAAGCTATTATATACACTACACGTTGATGTGGGTAGTACTAATACACACACAAATATTATACCAGCGGTATATGCTTTATTACCGAATAAGAAGCAAATAACCTATGAGTTTTTTTTTGATCTTATAAGGAGCCAGATTCCGGAATTTAATCCTGAGTTTATCACTACAGATTTTGAAATCAGCTCGATGTAAGCAGCCAAAACTGTATTTGATAAAGTAACTACTCGAGGGTGTATTTTTCATTTCAAAAAAGCAGTACAAAAAAGCAAAATTACTTGGAATCACAAAAAAATCAAATATGTCAAGAGCTCACGTAAGGCGTAGTATGGCATTGACGTATCTTCCTGATACAAAGGTTTCAGATGGTTGGCTTTTTTTTTATACAACATAGGTGGCAGGCAAGCACACGGCCCACCTGATGGAAAGTGGTTACCATGACCTATGAACATGTGTAACACCAGTGGAGTCACATCCGTGCTGCCGAACCTGTAAGAACAGAGATTTTGTGCCGTCAGTGTAGAGGACAAAGCAGGACAAAGCCTTTGGTCATCCCACTGACAGCACAAAAACTGTCCAGTGAGCTCTGGCTACCCTACTCACCGCCGGGAACACAACACGAAGTTATTATAACCGCGGTATTCTGTAGGGCGGAGGTACTTCCCCAGTCGGACTGCTCAATTGGGCGGAAATACCGCCGTTTCCTACCTCCTCAAATAATGTAATAGTGTAATATATTTCTGTTTTGGGAGAGTGTCTACAAAGGGATAAAAAAACAGCTCAGTTCAATTTGTGGAAAAATCAAGGACTTATTTCAAAGAGAACCGAAGAAAGTATATTGAAAGAAACAAAAATAAATACCGAATACCGAACTGATTGACAATGAAATCAGCCTCGGACATTGTATAGAGAAGTTGTCTTATTAGAGATACACAGATTGATTGTTGATCATTAAAACCGGAATTATTTTGATTTTAGAATATTTTTTTATAACGTACGTAAACAGTATACGAAATATAATTATTTAGACGTTAGTCGTCATAAACAAACAAGCATTTTATTTTGGCGGAAAATACCACTATTAGTAATGAATTATGACAACTCATCCGAAATCCATTTCAAGTGCGGATGATAAGTTACCTTACAATTTAAAAAGGGTGGCGTTTCATCCGAAGATGAAATCTTTCGCGGATGAGATGTCACCTAAGTTCCGTGGTGTGTAGGTTTAAGATACGTTTGTCTTATTTTATTGTTAATAACAAAATCGTACTTACTAGTGTATAACTAATGTGTGTTTGGTCTATTTCAGTGAAACAATTTTTATTTTGGTAAGCTTTTATCCATTATGGCCACCATTTATTTCGCGAGCATTTATTTTATTGCGTAAGTTAAGATTGTTAGGTGCGATTTTATTTGGTATTAAAATTGGTACGCTCCATGTTGGTGAGATTTTCATAGGGTGAGTAACCACCTAAGCCATGAGACGCATGTGAATGCTATACGGCAAAGTCAGATACAGAAAATATTATCCAGGTAGGGTAGGTCTACCCGCTCATTATCATACCGATTAAATATACGTCCTCTCTTTAATGGTGGGCTTCAGAAAACTTGATAATGTCAGTAACAATCGTTTCCTTGTAGAACTTTTACAACTCAGAAACTGGTTTTATAAATACATTGTACACATTATGTTGAACTGGTTTGCGAACAAAGAAGAAAATACTTGTACTTACGCAATATGTGTACTTCGAAATAACGTGAATTCCATAATGTGACATTTATGTCTATAAGGTGCATCTTTGAGGTCCAATTTAACCTCAGCTGATAGATGCACTGACTTGTTAAGCAACAGCTGAGGCGCTGGAGCAGGTTTCCTCTCAGGGTTGGGAGTTCGGAGCCAAAACTGATTTAGGCCTCTCCCAGTGTGCGCCATTTCGTCCGATCCCCCGCTTTCCGCATCCAGATATACCGATGTACTAAATAATAACACTGAATGTATTTGACATTTCTTTTGTATGTGAATTATGAAGGTACTTAGATATTTCACATTTTTGGATGCCAACTTTAGTGAAATATTCTGATCTACATAATGTAATAAACAATATAACACCGTATTTAAAATTCACTTTATAATTTTATAAACAGTTATAGCAATTAACAATATTGTGGTTATCTAGAAACGTATCATTAAGATTATTTGTTATTTATTTATCTACGTTTAGTTAAACCTTTATTTTAATTTATTCTAATAATGTTAATGTTATAAATTATAAATTCGATTAAAAAGTTCACATAACTGTATTTTTTAATCAAATTCAAATAGCTCTCAGCTCTAACTCAGCATACCGACTAGACGTTCATGATTGCTGATGATTAGGGCTGGCATTTAACTTTACATTTTATTATTGTGTTTTGTCATTTTCTGATTATTCTGTCTGTTCTTATTAGTCTAATATTAAATGGCATTGTTTGCAGTGTCAGTAGTATGGCAATGATTTTATTATGACATATGATTAGCAGAATCGGGGCCTAGATTATCTTCCTTTTATCTTATAAATAAAAATAAGTCGCTAATTTTGTAGCTAAGAGCAAAACTTTAGAATGGCTAGACCGATTTGAATGACTTATTATTTGTTGGATAAGTTTGAAATGATAGTATTTTTTAATTCTCCGGGAAAAGTCTTAACCTGAATAACGCAGAACGACCAACTAGTATTAGCATGCACATAGCTTATGACGTACTTATGCCTATCACATAAATTTCTACTACGTCAGTATGTACGTATTTTCTAAATTTACAGAAGTATTATGGAAGGTATCTTATGTACACATGTTGTACTTTACTCATTCGTTTGAAGAAAATTCAGAGTAAAACTTGCCTTTGTAGGTACTTACATATGATTTATATTTGTAACGAATTAGTAATTCTTCCTGAAGGAGATAAGGTAATAATTCTGTAATTGTATATCTAATAACATTATTATATTTTTTATATTCACAACTGATATTATAATAATATCTAAACGCTTCCGTGACTTCTTTTACAACGTCAACGTGCTTAGATTGTTTAACAATCTTATTTGAAGTGGGACACTTGGATTTCCCAATCACGAGTTCCATCTTAGCCATCTTAATTTCCCGCTACTGCTAAAAGTGCTTAAGACAATAAGCTATCAAATTAAAAAGGACAGCGCCTTCTATGGACTTGGGTGCCGCGAAGAGGGGATGGATAGTTGGCAGGATGTTGTCTCGGGCAAAGCGCAGTGGGTTTTCTGAAGGCTGTGGCGCGTGCCGCATGCCAACTCCGCGGATGACCTCGCACGACCCTATTAATACAAGATACACCGTCGATCTCACGTAGTCAGTAATCACCACTATGAGGTTCATCTACATATGTTTGTGTTTCGCCTCTGTGCTGAAGGTCGTGGTGCCGGTACCGTTCGTGTTCCCTGATGAGACACGATCACCGAGGCAAGAGAAGAAGTTGGAGCCAGTAATCACTCCACCTGTTCTGCCTGTTTTAGAACATTTGGAGCGTGATCCGAGCACGCTATTGCCGAGCGAGCGAAGACCTAATCTAGTGAAGCCGAGGTTTGGCTTTGGTGGAAGTTTTAATGTTGCTCCGTTACCGACTGGTGGACTTACAGCGAGTATTAGTAGCAGTGCCAATGGAGGTGGAAACAGCCATTCAGCATCGCAGGCCTTTTCTTTCGGATTCAATGAAGGTTTCAGTGCATCACACTCTGCCAGTCAAGCTTCATCGTTCAATGGATTTGGAAGGTTAGTAACCTTTATTAATGTAGGAGAACTGACACTGTGGACAGTTAACAAAACATATTGTTCATTGTATACCGTTAGCAACATTTTACAAATTTAGGTTTATACAAAACGCACCATCGGAGGTTTTTCGTTTGACATGATTTGTGATGATGACTTCTAGATAACTTCCAAATTTACGTATGGGCAATTAAAGGTTGCACAGATTAGTCAAATCAAATCAAATCAAATCAAATCAAATCAAATCAAATCAAATCAAATCAAATCAAATAATTTATTTGCATAACACAGGTTACAGAAAGTTAGTAAAAGATACATTTTCGATAAATGTAGTTTCAATCAAATATTGATACACATATAATCACATAAATATAATTATATAATATGCGCGAATATTACTTAAAATTATTTTCAATGTATCTGAGTGTAAACAACAATTAATAATTCGCGAGTGAGTCCATTATTAATAAGAATTTTAATTCAATTTGGAAATAAATTGATAAATTTAAAATAGGTGTGGTGAAATACGATTATGTGTCCTAGAACTACTAAGTACTGTTCAAATTATAATTGCTAAAGTTAATGAAATATTTACAACTTTTTGTTGCCTTTGCTATTATAGATAATATTAATGCAGTTAAACACATACTGTTTAAGTCCATTAATATTACAAAAATAATATTAATGGACTTAAACAGTATGTGTTTAACTGCATTAATATTAAAATAGTTAAATAGTTGACATTAAGAATCACTTTCACTCTCAGACACGCAAAGTAATTGTTACCACTTCATGAGTAACCAATTTAACCGTTTAATATTCCTTACAGTGAATATTTTACAAAAGAACATTATTACTTTCACACAATCTATTGTGTTCATTTTCTTAACATCTCTGTTTGTGTATTAGTTGAATAGTATTTTATAATATGGGTATGTCGATTATGGTAAATTGAATCGGTTCAGGCAGAATACGAACCAGCGATCATTCCCTTATGGGGGAATGCTCTGACCACTGAACCTCGCTGGAGCCATTTGAATCTTTTTATACATACATGTTCCCAGCGGTGAGTAGGGTAGCCAGAGCTCACTGTAGAATTTGTGCTGTCAGTGGGAAGACTAAAGGCTTGTCCTGCTTTGTCTTCTACTGACGGCACAGAAACTCTGTGCTTACAGGGTTGGCAGCGCGACTGTGACTCCTCTGGTGTTACAGACGTCCATTACATAGGCCACGGTAACTACTTTCTATCAGGTGGGCTGTGTGCTTGTCTGCCAACTAAGTGGTATAAAAAAAAAACATCTTGCGGCTACTCAATCTTTCCTATCTTCATCGATTAGAATATTTAGCATATTAAGGCCCGTATTCTAGAATGACACTCACTTAAATCTCGATTTATCTGAGGACATATTGTAAAGACCGAATTGACAGATTTGACAGATGTCTACACAATCTATCCTCAGATACATCGTGATTCAAGCGAGTATGTTTCTAGAATACGGGCTTAAATGCTTTAAAATTTCATTCAACAGGGGTACGATTGAAGTTATCACCACAATAATAGAGTTAGTCGCCAAAATAGTACCTTAGCCACCAAAATACTTTGGCGGTAGATTTACTAATTCCATAACACGCTCTATTGTTTCCTCCCTCTTCGCATGCATAAGCGACATCGACAGGCGTTTTTGTACGTTGTCACAAGAAACGTAACACGACTTCTAACCGGACCACGTCAGGGAATGCGGTGTTATAAATTAGACAAAGAGTAATATCAATGTATTTGGCGACAGATCTATTATATTTGGAGGTAGATCTACTGGTAGTCCAACTCGTACTTGACCGGTTCTTTTTTCTATAACTCTTATCTATGACCTTGCGAACTTGTAATAAAATTAATGTAAATTGATTCACAAATCGTTGATAATATATTATTATTATGATACACGTGGGGACTGAAGGTGACGGTTACGATTTATTCAGATTTCTTAATCCTAAATGAATATGTATATTTCTATGCATGGAAGTGATAGAATTGTGATATAAAATATTAAAAATAATAAAACCAAAATAATGTTGAAAGTTTCCTCGAATATTACACATTTTTAACGGATTCCAACGTTGAAATTATCGGAAATTATTTACACATTGAAATAAAATTTATTACATAAAGGAAAGGAAATAAAAATATGGTATGTACTTCAGGTTTTATCTATCTCTATGCCTATACGCAGGATGCAAATCGCACCCGCAGGGTTAGTAAGTATTCTAAATCCTGGTAATAGCATGTTTTTTTTCTTTATGAAGAAAAAACAAATCTGCATTCAAAGATTTTCCAAAACTCGATTGCCATTTCAATAGAACCGGTTTAAATCCGAAAATATAAAATCCTATCTTTATGGCATCAATAAATAGGATTAATTTTATTATTACGCATCGAAATAATGAGGTTTTGGTCGTAGTTTACGATCAAAACGTCTCTGACAAACATGTTAGGTAATTGAATATAGAGATATCCATGAAATATAAACATCAAAAATTAAATGGAAAAGATATACAGTTTTTTTCTCGTAACTAATACGTACTTGAACGACACATTTTGGACCACAATGAAATAATCCAATAATGTGTAGTTGCTCGATCAATAATGTAGTTATCTTACCTTCGAATGTCATCGTATATTTTTTTAGATATAGAACACGTCAATTAGACTTCGCCTTGCCTGATGGTAAGCTGAAGGCAAAGTCTCAGAAAAGAGGGCCACCATTACTTACATATACCATGTGGCAATGGTGACACTCAGCTTGACGGCCTCATCATATACTTTTTCACGCCCCGCTTAAAAGACCCGAGCTGTAGAAAGAAGGAAACACGTGAGCTGGTAATGAATTCCAGGCGTTAATGGTGCGACAGAGAAAAGAGTCACCGAACCGCTTGGTTCTAGATTGGATGTTCTACACCGTGTGCGGGTGACATCTAAGACCTGCACGTGTTGTCCTGTGTATCTAAATACCTGCAGGCATTACTATAACATTGTGCAAAGTTTTATCGTTAAAACATGTCGGCCCTTACATTATATAACAGTACATGTATCGTGATCTAAACAAGCTTGGGTATTCCTAAAGTGACACAACTTACCAATGGCATACTTTTACTTATGCCACATACTTTAGTGCATATTCATACACACTTGAATACCTTTTCTTGCATAATTTTAACACAATCACATTTTACGAACAAAGTGGTTATAGAACATTGTAAAATATCTCTGCTATGGATTATAACATAAAATAAAACGTAACGATATGCAAGGGACAAGAATACATACATACATTATATTTACGCCTCTATCCCCGGAGGGCTAGGCAGAGGTGATAGAACACCCACATTTCACCAATCATTGGCAAGTCCACGGGTAATGTGCTATACCTGTTTGCATCGGGACGAAGCCAGGACGCGCAGCTAGTTACATAATAGTCGCTTCTTTTTTTTATACAACTTAGGTGGCTGACAAGCTCAAGGCCCACCTGATGAAAAGTGGTTACCGTGACCTATGAACGTGTGTAACACCAGTGGAGTCACATCCGTGCTGCCGACCCTGTAAGAACAGAGATTTCCTGTGCCTTCAGTGCAGAACACAAAATCAGGACAAGCCTTTGGTCTTCCCACTGACAGCACAAAAACTCTCCAGTGAGCTCAGGCTACCCTACTCACCGCCGGGAACACAACACGAGGTTATTATAGCCGTGGTATTCTGTAGGTGAAGGTGCTTCGACGGGAATACCGTCGTGTCCTACCTCCTCCGCTTTTACGTGTGGCGAGGGGCTAGCGATGACAAGGCTGCGTTGGAATCGGACCGGTTATAGCCACACGGTGTTCCCATCCGATACCCATTATGGGAGGATTCCGGGCTCCGTACCCGGGTACCTATACCCTAGACTAGAATATCCCAGGAGGTACTGGCTGTCTATCATGAAGAAGCAGAGGGAGACAATACGGGGGATTGCTCCCTGCTTGAAAGAGACGCGTGCAGAAGCCCTCAATATTGCAATTCACATTAAGCATCACGTTAGTAATAAATCATTAAAAAATTTGCTAGTTAATTACAATCGAGGATAAACAATTACGTGGTTAATCTATCACCTTTTCTTTATCTTGACCCACAAATATTAAAAAGGTCAAGTTCGATCTAATATGCTCTTTTAGCGCATAAAAATAATTATAGCAAAAATCAAGTATATATATCCGAAGCTGTGTTATTGTTACAGGGTTTTTTTTTACACAAGATTCAGACAATCGGTACCTTGAATGGAATTTTAATCCCCAATCGGTCCCAAAGACACTTTGTTCTATTTTATTTGAATCCCACCTTCACGAGGCGAATGAAGAATGTACACATGCATACATACATGCGGCGTGGTTCGCGGCACCACCGCGGTGTCGTACAAGGCGGCTAAGGGATACGGCTGTTTGACGTCAGACAGATATATTCACCTCAATCAATAAATCAATTTCATTTATTCAGTTTAGACACACAAAGAGCACATATGAACGTCAAAATTTTACAATTAGATATATCAAGAAATAATATAAAAATATTAAATAATTTAAAAATAAATCATTGGAAAATGATCTAAATATTAATGTTCGGTAGGTTAGTTCTACTGAGAAGATACCAACAAGAAACTCAGCGAACTGTATTAGAACTAGATTATTTTTCTTTTTTAAATTTGCTTTAGTTTACAATTTATTTTGTGCGAGCAAGCAAGAGACTTATGTTGACCACGTATTAACATCATTAAGATACTCATCCACTTTATAGTAACCTTTACTCATTAAAGTTTTTTACACTTCCAGACTCAGGCTCAGATGCATGGCCCGAGTCAAGTATAGTGCCCGGAAGATGGCAATACGCTCACCACCTATTACGTGGGACTGTATTTAATAATTAGTGAAATGTGTGTGTTAATTTACCTCTGCCTAACCCTCCGTGAATAAAGGCGTGATTATATGTATGTGTATGTATGTACAATAATTCTCAACGGTTTTTCATTTGCAACAAATTTCGTGATGTTACAACGCCGGTTGCATGTTCGCACTTGACCTTCACAAACGATGACGCTATTTTAAATATTCAATTGATGAATATTACAAAAGTAGTGTCCGGCTTAGATCGTCGCCGGCCTCGACTTTGTAGAGCATTCTCTTCTTCATGGACAGAACTGACAGAACTGACAGTCACTCTACGAGCATTTTCACAACTCAGTCCAGGTTGGCTTTCAGTTCAAGATACGGCCGATTTGAAGGCTCAATAAATGAAGAATCTTCAGATTTAAGTTAAATATAAAATACGGCCAGATAAAATTAAAATAATATTAGTTAAAGAAAAGAAATCCTGAAATAATTTCACGATATTACACAACATACGGTACATTTCAAAATTATTTCATAAAAGAGAAATAAAGAAAAGATAATTACAAATATTTACTTAATGTTCATTACATTGTATTGTATCGCCAGACTCAAATATTCAAAAGCATTATGATGACGTTCGATAGTATGATGAAAAATGTTTAAAAGTAAAGCAATGTGAGAATCAGACCAGTTAGCTACGATCTTTATCTGACATTCTCAAGCAAACGTGAAAGGCTTATTTGGCAAACAATGTTTTCTTCGTCTCATAAAACACGCGAGTCTATAATATTATCAGCTATAGTTCCGCTCTTTACCAACTACATCTAAATAAAACTAAACTAAAATATTAATGAAATATTTTGTATTTTCCAGTGGGTTCAGCGGCAGCCAAGCCAGCAGTCAGGCGGCATCCTTCGCCGGCTCAGGACAGTCTTTCACGGGAGCTTCTTCTTCTGCATCGACCTTGGGCAATAACTTTGGAGGTAACTTCGGCAGCCAGAGCGCATCTTCAGCCTTTGGATTCAACTCGCTGAATGGTTTCCAACAACCAGATGTAAGTGTTGCTTTAGTTGAAACATGAATTGTTCAGTTACTCTCAATTACATGGCGGATATACCACTCAAACGAAAGAAATGTTTTAGCAATATGTCTATTTGCTAACTGCTGAGCCAAGTCTATGTTACCAGAGAGTCACTTTGACTAGACGAAAGGCAGTGGCCAAATGCAGGCCTATTGTAAAAAAATACAATTAGTTTTGCAATGCCTAAATGATGCAATATCAGGCTTGTACTGCAGCGAGGTAAAACATAATGATGATATTATGCACTTCTAATGATTCTGTTTATATTTGGATTCCAGATCTTCGGCGATGGGCTCTTAGACAGTAGACATAGAGGAGCATTTTCGAACTTCCCTTCTTTCCCTAGTTTCAATGGAAGAAGCAAAGGAATTGGCGCAGCAGCCTTCAGGAGTGCGAAGTTTGGGCCTTCTTCGACAAGAACTGGAGATGATATCTTAGCTGTACTTGTTTCTGACTAAACAGATAGACCTGAACATTTGTGTTAAATGTTCATGTAACATGTGACTGGATAGTCTTTAGGATATTTACCTTAAGGGATACGATAAGTAATGAATGAAGATGAGAATTTTGGCTCTCGTAGGCATAAAGCTGAATCAGTCGGACTGATTCGCCAATGTAATTCTACGATGTTTTGGTAAATTGGAAGACTACTGTTATCATGGAAGTCTGGATTGGCCTGGACGTCATACGACTCTAAGATAAACAGGGCTTATTTGCGCATATTATATGCTCAAATACACACTTTAAAACCATTTTTTACTAAATCTTAAAAGAGACAGACATTTCTTTTTTTACTTTATCCTTTGTTATTCTTGGCACTTGTAAGGTTTTTCCCTATATCTACTATATCTATTGGTGGCACTTCACATGCTTTTTTGTATTTGTGTATTTGTCATATTTGACAAGCAATTACTATGTGTGGACAGTGTATTTTGCTTTATTGCCTACTTTGACAAATATCACCAATACAAAATCTGTACAATTGACAAGTTTTTAGTTTTTTATTAATTTCTTTTCGGCCAGTAGAGTGACACTTCTTCGTAGTGAATACTTTTTTGTGAAGTAAATCGTGTTCGTCTATATTGGCATGTTTGCATTTACGATTTGGGCGTTTGTTGATTTTGCTAAATCAACAAACGCCCAATAGCAAACACAAATAGCCGAGTGAACTGCCACCATAACAACTATAAAATCAAACATCAGTTTGAAAGTCACATTTTTTATCAATACTTGAACGTTGAGAATACGATATTCTGCGACGGAGTGGCTCGAACAAGTTTATTACTTCAACTTTGATGACTGTCCCATCTAATTCAGGTTTTTAATACATTCAAATAGAGTTGCTTCAGTACTTGTTTAGATAAATGTGGCCTAAGATATGTAATCTAGTAACTGCGTCCCAAATAATGTTATGATACCTACTAATGGTAGGTATCATAACATATCAAGATTAATTTGGGATATATTTCATCACAGTGGTTATTATTGTTTTCGGCCTGTTCTTGGATGGGTAAACAAATAAATGAATGGCGTGTAAATTGAACACTTATTCTACAATTGTATAAGGCGACCATGTTGCCCGTGTGTGTAAAATTTGCACGAAACAGTACGCATTGCGGGGAGACCCACATTTATATGGCAAAGGAAAGCCTAAACAATGTATCCAAAAACAGTTTCTAACTCAAAGTTTATTCTCTCGAATGTCCAAGAATAAAAATTTGGTAGGGATTAATTTGTTAATACACAGTTCATCGTCTAGTCTTAATAAAAGTTTATGTATAAATAAATTATTTAAAATATTCCGAAATTTGAATAGACTTTTGTATCAGCTATTAAATTTACGCGTGAAACCAAATATTGTAAATCATTATTGAGGTTTACGTACTCATCATAATAGTCATTCATGTAAGTTGTAGGTAATCTAAGATGTATTTATTTATTAACTTATTATGTAAATATTGTTTGTTCTACTACAGCAGGTATTACAATATTTTACTTAACATACTGACTTTATTTTTATCATCGACTCAGCATATAGTCTAGTCGCATCCGGCTTACCCTCCTCCACTTCATAGGATCTTGATTTCAACTAAATTTCCCAATTAATTGCAATTCCTGATGCAATAGAAGGTTTTCATTTTGAAACAATCATTCAAATACATGTTGTGACGGTAAGACCTCACTCCTAGGGTCATGGAGGAGTGGCTAGAGTGGCCCCACAGCAGCCACTGGTACCTTCTGACGCAGATGATCACGGGTGCTTCGGGTAGTATCTGCGTCGGACGGAGAAAGAGTCAACGTCTGAGTGCCATCACTGCAACACTGGACTCGGGGCTGCACACGCTCACCGAGTGTCCGGCGTGGTAGACATCGAGACGAGAGCTGGTGGCGGCCCTGGGAGTGAGAGTTAGAGCACCACCTTGCTCGCGGCGATGTTTGCTGCGCGAATGCGTGGACGGCCGGCGCCTCCTTCTGCGAGCAGGTAATGCTCGTGAAGGAGGAGGCGGGGCGGGAGCGGAAGCGGCAGCTGGAGCGAAGGGGGATCGCAAGCCTAGCTGCTCGTGTACTGAGGAAACTTTGTAATGCCGGAATGTGCGTGCGTTAATTTTTTCTATAGAGTAACACAGAATTTATATTTCCTATATATTTTGAATGTGCTTGTAGCAACGTCTGAGAAGATTGCGGTGAATCTTCATTGATCACTTGTTGTGTTGTGGTGTTTGGTTTTCTGAGTTGGTGATAGATGTAACTGGTGGTAATTCTAATATTAATTAGCAATTCAGTATCTTCATATCATGATTTAATTGTGTGATGTTATGGAATTGAATCACTTAATGTCTCTAATTTTATTAAATTGACCATAGTGCGTATGACAACTATCATCTGTCAAAAAAAGCGTTGCATTGATATGTGTGAGAAGTCTTTTTTTGGGTATTACGTATCCGTTTCAGCGAGTGATTGGTGAAAATTTGACTTATCTACTGGAATCTTCCATGGAGAAGGCTATAAATAGGCCCCTCCTGGTGAGATCATTAATTCAATTCGCAAAACATTAATTTAGCTAACGATAATTTTGTTTATAGGTAACGACCCTTTAATTTAAACTCGTTTAATTTAAAATATGACGGTTCTTCTTGTGTCCGCGTCTTCATTGAGAGATTGGAAGAACTGAGGTGTGCAAGGGAAGTCTCTAAATCAAAGGTTCTCCTGGCGTTCTCAGACCTATTGGACGGACCAGCTTTGTCTTGGTCCCGCACCAATAAAGCCAACTTTATGTCTTATGAAGATTTATTAAATGAGATACGAGACGCCTTTGATATTCCCGATTACGATTATCGTTTACGGAATGAGATTAGGCAACGTACCCAAGCCCGTACTGAGTGAGTGGCTAGAGAGGCCACACGGCAGCCTCTCGTACCGTCTGACGCAGATGATCACCGAACACGGGTGCTTCGGAAAGTATCTGCGTCGGATGGAGAAAGAGCCAACGTCCGAGTGCCATCACTGCGACGCGAGCGAGGACTCAGGTCCGCATACGCTCACCGAGTGTCCGGCGTGGGAGACGCCGAGGCGGGAGCTTGTGGCAACCCTGGGAGTGAGAGTTCTCACGCTCTCCACCTTGCCCGCGGCGATGGCGTGGGCGGCCGGTGCCTCCTTCTGCGAGCAAGTAATGCTCGTGAAGGAGGAGGCGGGGCGGGAGCGGCAGCGGGAGCGACGAAAGATCGCAAGCCAAGCTGCCCGCGTACGAAGGCAACTCGGGCGTCGGAGGTCGATGAACGACCTCCGCCCCCTATGAGCACCGGCCTGGGGGTGACAGGTGGAGCCACCTGTCACCCTGGCAGAAGCAGGCGGCGGCGGTGGCGCGCGTGGCGCGCCTCCCCGTTTCCGGGGACGAGTTGGGGACTCTGTAGTCCCCACACCCGAGAAGAGGGCCAGATCGTGAGAGATGGGATGGGTGCGAGGGATATGCCTGTCAACCTCACCTTCGGCAACCAAAGCGACCCACAGGCGGCGTGCGTTTTAGTCGGTTCGAGTCCGACATAACCTCCTCCACCGGCTCCGGTGGGGAGGTATCCGTGGGGATTTTGCGCACGTAAAAAAAAAAAAAAAGCCCGTACTGAGTCATTAGTAAACTACATCTCTACAATGCAGGCGATGTTCTCTAGACTGTCTTGTAAAATTCCCAGTGAAGAACAACTGGACATCCTTATGCATAACATCAGACCTTACTACATGAAGTCAGAAACTTACCCTTCATGAAGTCAACGCTATTGATGATTTAAAAAGGTTAGGAAAGCGTTTAGAACTTGCACGAGCTAGGGCTGAGGCGTTTCATGAGCCAGTCTTAGACAGTCTCCTCTGACTTACATTCACAGAAAGTCAAGAGCACACCAAAAACTACCAAGCAGGTCTCCGCGGTGGACTGCTCGCCGGTCTCGCACGAACGCAAATGCTTTCGGTGTGGAGGCAGTGATCACACAGCTCAAAGTCGTGGGAGTTGGTGTGTTTTCCTTGTGGTGCCAAAGGAGTAACGACACCTGACCACGCGTTTTTTGTTGCATTGGGGGCAGCCCAATGCACGACGAAGTCAAAAAACGCGTAGGCCCTATTAAGAAATCGTCAGGCATGTCTGAGCCAAGCTCAGTTTCTGAGTTTTATTCTGATAAGGTCCTGTCAATCTCCGATCTCAGATAGTACTTAGTTATTAAGGCTTTAAATTTAATGTTGTAGGTCTTCTTGATTCCGGTGCCTCCTGCTCTGTGTTAGGAAAGGGTGCGCACCGTATCTTCTTAGATTTAGGGTTTGAACTGGAAAGTGTCAACCCAAACTTTAGTATCACAACTGCAGACAGTTCCCACTTGAAATATCTGGGTTGCGTCTCTTTGCCCTTAGAATACAACTCTGTTTTCAGAGTAGTTAAGTTTTATTTTATACCAGAAATATCTACCTCAATGATATTGAGAGTCGATTTCTGGCAACAATTCTAATTAGGTAATAAATTAATTTCTCAAAAAATTATATGAATAATTTAAATGAAAACTGTCCTATTGAATCTTTGTCTTTTCACAGTGGTCTCGAGGATTACAACAACCTGAACGAGAATCAGAGGTTTGTAATGAACGGGATCATTGAAAAATTTGATCCATTTTATACGGATAAGGTGGGCTCCGGTCGAACGACGCTTGTGGATCACGTCATAGACACGGGTGACAGCAAACCGATTAAACAACGGTATTACTCGCTCTCACCTATCAAACAGAAGGCCCTGGAGGCGGAGTTGGCAACGAAAGCAACGACTGATGGACCGCCTATTCGGCCCCGAGTTCTACAACAGAGTGTTTTACTTCCAAGACGACATAATCTGTGTGGCCAGCACCTTCGAGGAGCATGTAGATCTCTTAAATAGAATCTATCAGCGACTCAAGGATGCGGGCCTAACGTTAATATGAAGAAATCACACTTTTGTCGAAGCGAACTAAAATACCTTGGTTACTATGTGGATAAGCATGGATTATGAACTAATCCAGGTAAGGTCGAAATTATCCTCAATTATACTACTCCTTCTAACTCGAAGGATGTTAAACGTTTCCTAGGTATGGCCGGATGGTATCGTTTCGTTAATAATTTCTCTAAAATTAGTAAACCTCTATGTAAATTAACCGCTAAAAGTGTAAATTTCGTTTGGACATCTGAAGCTGTGGAGACTTTTAACCTTCTCAAGTCATCTTTGGTCTCTGCTCCTATTTTAAAAATGCCAAATTATTCTTTGCTCTGCCACATACTAAGCGACGCGTCAGCTTACTCTGTTGCTGCTGTATTGACCCAAACACACGATGATGTGAAACACCCCATCGCGTATTGCAGTCGCTCTCTAAACAAGATCGAAGTGAACTAAAGCACCACAGAGCGTGAGCTTCTGGCCGTGATTTTTGCGCTGGAATAGTTCCGAAAGTATGTGAAAGGACAGGAAAGTGCACTGTTAACAATGATCATGCCTCCCTACTGTGTCTCTCACAAGCTCAAAAATCCTAAAGGACGTTTAGCGCGTTGGAGTATGCGACTCAGTCAGTTTGATTTCGACATAGAAAAGATGGGAAAAGATTATGTAGTACCTGACGTTCTGTCTCGCATAAAGATAAATTCCATCGACGCGAGCTCCACTAGTGATCCGTGGTATATTCACACCATGGGTGCGTAAGAACCCAAGGCATTACCCTAATTTTTATATTCATGATAACTTGTTATATAGATTCTCTAAAAACAAATATTCTTTGACTTTAGATTTTGATTGGAAGTTCGTGGTACCCCAAGAAGACAGACTAGCAATTCTCACCAAATATGACACGCTTGATGCCCATGGTGGTGTTTGGAAAACGCAAAAGAGGTTGTCTTTGAACTACTACTGGCCGAAAATGTACAATAGTGTCAAAGAATACGTAGGTAATTGTAAAGTTTGTACGCAGTACAAGCCTGTAAACACTTCTCGTCCTGGGTTAATGGGTAACCCAAAGCGCGTATCTACACCTTTTGAAACAATTTGATGTGATCTGCTTGGACGTTTTCCAGTGTCAAGCTATAAATAGGCCCCTCCTGGTGAGATCCAGGACAGATCTTACTAAATTACGTTCGACAAAGGGCGTAAATCTCTGCTAGTTCTTTGTTTTATAATATCTGATAGGATTTTTTGTACGTACCTACATATTATTTTAATATCGGTTTGATACACTCGTTGTGCAAATACATACCAGCAAAAAAAATTCGCAACTACCTACCATAAATATGGCAAAGTGTATTCGTTGCAATAAGGCCATCACCAAGAAGTCTCCAGGGCTGGAGTGCAACAAATGTTGCAGCGTAACACATGCGAACACCACTTGCACCCAGCTGACCGCGAAACAGCTAGGTCTACTGCAAGCTGCCGAAAACCTCGAGTGGACTTGTTATGAGTGTGCGGCCAAATCATCGAAACGAAACTCGTTTGTAGTCCCGGAAAACGGAGAAGATGATGAGGATGATGAACAGCGTAGTGATGGAGGTATATGCCCAATCGACACGAACAAGCTCGTAGCTGATATCACGAAACACATGGATAAAGTGTTCAAACGTGACCTGAAAGAACTACAACAGGCAGTGCAGTTTACAAGTGATAAAATGGATGAATGTTTGGAAAGCATAGAAGCATTCAAAGAGAAGATTAAAGAACTTGATAAGAAAAATACTGACCTTGTAAACCGCAACAAACACCTAGAAAGAAGATTAGAGGCACAGGAACAGCGTTTGAATGAATACGAACAAAGAGAACTAAAAAAAGTGATAGAAGTTCAAGGAATTCCAATACAAGAAAAGGAGAACCTACGAGTTATCGCTGGCAGCCTCGCGAGCAAACTGCAAAGAAGCTCGGAAGAGGTGAATAGACTCCCTACAAAGGAAGGAAAACCTGGATCTCTCCACATAAAACTTCACAATGAACACGTGAAAAGGCAGTGGTTAGACGCGGCGCGAGAAGTGTCATTACAGGTCTCCGATGTAACTACAAGTTGTATAGCGGTAACCAAGCAGAACAAAGTATTTATAAGACAAGCAATAACCCCGCATGTGAAAAACCTACTTTGGAAAGCTAAGCAGGAACTGAAAGAGACGTACAAATACATCTGGTGCAGAGAAGGTAGGGTACTTTTACGTAAAACAGATAACGCGAAAGTCATTGTCGTACGAACGGAGAGTGATATAATGAACCTCATTCAATCGTATAATCGTACATAGCTATGTACCTACTTGGTGGGTCCATAATTACAATTCTTCTGTAATGTCAATTATCCACCAAAATAAAATCTTTATAAATGGATGACATCCAAGATGGTGGCGCATGGCCGAGTGCGGTAATGGACTGTGTTGCGGGAAGTAGCTAACTGTTCCATTGACGCTTTACACACAAAAGACAGGTGGTCGGGTTGCCGCGGGAGTGATCCAAGCAATGAATGCAACCCGAGAAATTAGGAGAGGATGCACTAACCTTCACGACACACGTGTTTTCATCGCAGCCGGTACACGGATCTTCTCTTCCTTGCTCAGGAGCTGCCGTCAGCATCACTAGATCACTTGAGGAACACACGAGAGGCACAATCCGATCGGTAAAGGTCTATGAAGCGGTAAAATGTAACAAATATTAATCATTTTTGAGAGACGCGAGCGCGGTCCGTCATCACGCTGGCTAGTTCAAAGCGAGACTGGCCGTCCACATCTCACACAATGGCGGACGGAAGCCACATCTATGGTTAGTGCGGAAGGGGACACGGGTATAAAAGGAGTGTGTTTCCGTGTCAAAAATACAGTTTCTACTTCGGCGCAACCATTCCCCCCGGCTTGAAGGGTTACCTTCGAAACGACAAATGCGAAACAAATCTAAAGTCTAATCTAAATCTAGGTTTGGGAAATAACAACTAAAATATAAACCTAGATTGGAGCTCGTGCCTACTGCTGGCTAGGCAGCGGGCAGAGGCGAACAAACAACACAACGCAACAGTCTCGACCAAGACGAGACGCGATTAGCCAACAACAAAATAAGGGTCTCTTCACGTGGGACCGATACAACAAGCGAGTGCTTCTTCTCCTCGGGTGGTTCGGAAACCGTAGTGGGATTGAATTGACTAACTGGCCACCCATCTAACGCGGCATGAATCCAGGACGGTCCACCAAACCACAACGGGTGATCCAAAATTTGCGAAGGAAGCAATCCACGAGAGAGACAATCGGCTGGGTTGTCGGTGCCAGCAACGTGAAAGAGATTATGTGGCGCCAATTCAGATTGAATTTTGCCACTCTATTAGCGACGAATGTGTCCCAACGATGGGGCGAAGAGTGGGCCCAACACAAAGCGACTGTTGAGTCCTAAAAGCTAAAATTCTACTAATATTAATGCGAAAATTTACAATTATGTCATTAAGCGACACGGAAGTGCTAGTCTTAGCACTGCCATCCAAAACTACACGGAGTTTTAGTAGTAAGCTTATCTTCTCTAATAACTCCGCGGTGCGGGATAATGTACGAAGGCTGGGTCCCGCCAGTGTCCGCAGGCGCAGGTGAGATGTAACCTTTATCTAAATATTCGTTAACAACCTCATCATAGGCCCGCTTCGACTTTGGGGACGCCTGCATCTTTCGTTCCAAACAAAGAAAGCGTTTTTCAGCGGATACACGGGAGCCACCGAGCGAAAACTTGCGGATGGTAGACTCCAGTGGCGGCTCGACGGTGCAACAGAACGAAGCAGTCGAGTGACTAAAACTATCCATAGAAGCGGGTGCGGAACCAATTATAACAAAACCAAGAACTGTTTCCAGTGCGTGCGGAGCGGGGTACGTCGGTCCCCCTTGAACCTTACGTGATAACTGGAGGTGCGGGAGAATCGAAGCGCCGATCAATATATCGACGACTCCAGGAACAGCGTAAGTCTCATCTGCTAAAGGCAAGTCTTTAAATTTCGTTAATAAAGACGTGTCAACCGGGACGGTAGGCAACTGTTCAGCTATTCTATCTATAACGAGCGAATCCATGTCAAACCAAATATTATTATTAAAACGAGATCTAAACCTTGTTTTAACGGTGCCACGAACAGCTGACTGTAAGCTTCCAAAACCCTTCACCACTGAGCGGGTTGAACGCTTATCAACATTGAAACCAAGACGCCGACAACAATCTTGAGTAATAAAATTACTTTGCGAAGCGCCATCTAACAGCGCTCGAACAATGCGCGGCTTACCTAATGCATCAACAATAACAACGCGAGCGGTCGCAAGACACACAGTAGTGAGTGCAGCACTAGCGGAGAACGAACACAAGGTGACGTCATCCGCGGCGGTCACCGGGCGGGCCGGAGCGCGCGCGAGCGCGGGCTGCGGCTGCGGCGCAGGCTGCCGTGTGTCACCGCTCGACGAGCCAACCGTGCTCACATTGGATGCGGCATTACTATTCTCAAAATGAAGCAAAGTGTGGTGTCTCGCTTGACATTTGCGACAACTATTTCTACTATTACATAAAACAACGCGGTGTTTAGTACCGAGACAATTAAAACAAAAATTATTAGCGCGAACAAATTTATAACGATCACTAGGCGACAATTTTAGAAAACCAGGACACCTGTACAGTTGCGAATGATGAGTGCTACACAAAGAGCAAACAGGTGACTGTACACGTGCTGGTGCGGTACTAACATAAGTATGAGTTGACCTCAGTGACTTCGATGACGCATCTACTTTGCGTGCAGAATCCACAACTATCTTCGCGCCTTCATGTTTCGATGAAGAGCGCTGCAATACTTTTATATGCTCGCGAACAAAACTTTCTAAGTCTTCGAACTTAGGAATTTTATTGCCGCGATGATCCGACTCAAACAAACGAATGGTTTCGGAATCTAATTTCCTTAAACCCATATACAAAAATACGAAGTCGCAGAGGTCATCAATCTTTAGGTTCTTTACGGCGCGAACAGCTGACGCGAAAGTATCTAGAAATTTCTCTAAGTTTTGATCGTTACATGCCGCAATAGATTTCAAATCAAACATCTGATCTAAATAGGCGTTAGCTACCGATCTTTTATCCTCATACCTAGCTTTCAAAGTATTTAAAATTAAATTATAATTCTCGGCACTAAACGTAATTCCAGCGCAAACGGTTATAGCTTTACCAGTCAATTTTTCAACGAGATAATGCAACTTTTCGTGATCTGTCAACGAATCGTTCTTATCTATTGTATTCTCAAAACTATCTATAAATAGACACCAATTGCGAATATTACCATCAAACTCGGGTATTTGAATTGGTGGCAACTTAGGTCGGTCGCGAGTGGGGTTGGGTAGGTCAGCCGGCTTCTCCAAACTCCTAGCGACGCGTTTGATACGACAATACAAATCGTCAAACGACGACAAGGCTTGATAACTCACTGAGTAATCGGGATTCAAATTCAACTCTAAAACGTTGATGTCATGTACTAAGGTTTCGAAATCCGCGCGTAGACTATCTAAGTTTTCTATAGAACACAAGAACGAATCTCTGATGACCAAATCAGAGGTTTTAAGTGCATTATCATAAATCGATTGTACGCGAGAGTAAATCATTTCTTTTTTAGCGTATAAAAGTTTCAATTGAACCTTACCGGTCTTATCAACCTTTGGGGACATGTTTACAATTAAATCTCAAACTAAAGTGCGGTAAATAACAAATATGAAATGACTTAATCTTAGCGGTACAGAGCAGCGAGGCGGCGCGAGCGATAACCGTAGGTAGGTAGGTACTTATGACTGCCAGTGCAAGCTTGAACTAACGCGCATAGCAACAAGGTCGTACCTACGCGATGGTCGCTGTCTAGGTTCAACTATTATTTCAGAGATTAAGTATTGCGTAATATCTATTCAAATTAAAATACTTTCGTATGAATTGGGATGAGATGCGAGCGAGGTAGGTACAGCCACGTGTCTACCCACGCAGGTACTAGGCAAATACGACGCGAGCCGAGAACAACGTAATTGAAAAAAAACAAAACAAAGCCAAATGCGTTAGGTATTACACTGTGCCTATGCACTAGGGTGTCTAGTATACCTAAGATCTAAGCCTAAATGTCTGGATGCGGGGTTTTCTACTAAAATAACCAGGCACTTAGGTGCGATGCGAAAATTGTGAACTACGATTAAGTGTTGATATGATACCTAACCTATTTATGTATTAGGTAGGTACAATGCGAGCCAGCGGCGAACGGACAACAAATTCTAAGCCTAAATGTCTGGATGCGGGGTTTTCTACTAAAATAACCAGGCACTTAGGTGCGGTGCGCTCATTCCCATTAGAATAATAACAAAATACGAACTACGGCTAAGAATCCGGCTCGATCCGGACCAAAAATGGTGGCGCATGGCCGAGTGCGGTAATGGACTGTGTTGCGGGAAGTAGCTAACTGTTCCATTGACGCTTTACACACAAAAGACAGGTGGTCGGGTTGCCGCGGGAGTGATCCAAGCAATGAATGCAACCCGAGAAATTAGGAGAGGATGCACTAACCTTCACGACACACGTGTTTTCATCGCAGCCGGTACACGGATCTTCTCTTCCTTGCTCAGGAGCTGCCGTCAGCATCACTAGATCACTTGAGGAACACACGAGAGGCACAATCCGATCGGTAAAGGTCTATGAAGCGGTAAAATGTAACAAATATTAATCATTTTTGAGAGACGCGAGCGCGGTCCGTCATCACGCTGGCTAGTTCAAAGCGAGACTGGCCGTCCACATCTCACACAATGGCGGACGGAAGCCACATCTATGGTTAGTGCGGAAGGGGACACGGGTATAAAAGGAGTGTGTTTCCGTGTCAAAAATACAGTTTCTACTTCGGCGCAACCACAAGACAACATTACGGAAATACGCGACTGCCCAAATATCTCATTTTATTTCAAACAGCTACCTAACCCTAGTAATAATTCAGGCTACATAACTTACCTGCATGTTAACATTCGCTCAATAATTAAAAACTTCTCGAAGCTTGAGTTAGTTATAGGTAACTCAAACAGAAACGTAGATATTATTGTGTTGACCGAGGTGGGTATATCTGAACGTATCAGCTGTTTATATCACATACCTAACTATAACATGCACACAGAGCTACGGAACAGGCGGAAAGGTGGTGGTATAATAGTTTATGTCCACAAAAATCACACATTTATACCGTACAAAACCACCACTATTCATACAGAATGCATCATAGGCAAAATCACTACACAATCCAACATGACCGGCGTTCTGTTTGCACTTTATAAACCCCCAGCACGGAGTAAGACCCGCTTCCTTGTTGAACTGAACAACATTCTTAGGAACTATCGTACCGAGGATATCATACTTATTGGAGATGTAAACATAGATCTAAAATCCAAGACTTTCGCAGCATGTATGTATCTTAATTTAATGTACCAACACGGCCTTGTGTGCGGGATCAAAGATTATACAAGAATTGAATCTAAAAATGATATTATGACAAAAACTTGCATTGATCATATATTTATAAGATCCCGCACGCAGGATGTGTCTTGTGCGGCGCTTGGGACAGTACTAGCGGACCATCGCGTCACTGTTGCCTCGTTCCCACGTACCGGTCACATACAGGATGATCGGAGATATGTGTTTCGATATAACAAATCCATGCTCGAGAAAGAGTTAAATAATATCATATGGAAAAACATAGATGAGGTCACATGTCCAAACAAAATTTATAATATGATTAAAACTAGTATAGAAAATTGTTATGAAAAATCTAAATACCTCATAAAGTTAAGCTCATCTGATAGGAACACAAAAAAATGGGTTAATAACAAAGTAATTAAAATGTGTAAATTGAAAGACGAAAAACTAATAGAACTGAAAAAAGATACAACAAATAGAGTAGTTAAATTAGAATATACAAAATTACGCAATAAATGTAACAAAACCGTAGAGAAGACAAGAAACCAATATTATAAAAAAAATATCAATGCTAATAGGGGTAATCCAAAAAAATTGTGGGAAATTTTAAATGGAATGACAGGTCGAATGAAGTCGTCCTTGGATAGCATAATATTAAAAGCATTTAATAAACAAAACGCATGCAGTAAAACTATAGCAAATAATTTTGCAAAAGAATTTGAAAATTCTGTAAAAGGTATCGTGCCGAAATGTGTAACCCCACTATTGGACCCTAGTTCCTATATCAACAACGTAAATGTATCAATGTTGTTAAAAAACCCATCTCAAAAAGACATTCTTAAAATTATTAAAAACATTAAAACCAATAAATCTCCTGGAATTGACCGAATTAAACCAATTGACATTAAAATTATTTCTGAAAAATTATCCTATGCAATCGCAAAATTAATTAAAGAAAGTTTAAATAAGAGCGCGTACCCAAATGAACTTAAAGCAGGTATAGTTAGACCAGTCTATAAAAAAGGAGTAAATAATGACTACAGTAACTACAGGTCCATTACCATATTACCTATTATAGATAAAATAGTTGAGAAATATATTTGTAATGAAATCCATAACTTTTACAGACAGCACCAAATTATCTCAGTAAACCAGTTTGGATTCCAGCCCAAAAAAAGTACAACGCAGCTACTCTCTAGTTTTACAGATTATGTAAACAGCAGACTTGATAAAAAAGAACATGTTCTCATGGTCTTTATAGATTACAGCAAAGCATTCGACACGTTGAGGCATGACATACTAATAGAAAAACTGGAATGCAGTGGCATACGTGGCCCTCTTCTAGCTTGGTGTGTAGACTATTTAAAAAATCGATCCTACCACGTAAAGATAGATGATGAATTGAGCGACCAGGTTAAAGCTTTGCAGGGAACAGCTCAAGGATCCGTACTAGGCCCTCTGCACTACCTTGCCTATGTAAATGATATGAACAATATCATAAAAAATTGTGTCGTATATCAGTATGCTGATGACACATGTCTCATCTCAGCCGATCGTGATATAGTAGTTGCAATGAATAGACTGCAAACGGACTTCACGTTACTAACAAAGTGGTCTCACGATGTAGGACTAGTCTTGAATGCACAGAAAACTAAAATGCTGCATGTATCGTCAGCCTATAATAAAAAGAACAGTGATGTCGATATCCATTTGGCTGCTCATGATCACGACTGTTTGCATGGCAGAAAAATTCAATGTAACTGCGAATATATTGGCAAAGTATCTCAAATCACATACCTAGGAGTAACAATAGACGATAGATTTAATTGATCTGCCCATATTGACACAGTGTGTGACAAGCTTCGCGCCATTCTGGCAAAATTCTCCATACTTAAGTATAAAATACCATTCCCTACTTTGCTTGATATGTATACAGCCCTAGCAGAGAGTATTATACTATACGGGCTCAGTAGTTACGGCCGCACATTTCCATCATATTTACATAAAATATACTCCCTACAACTTCGTCTGTTAAAGTCTATTGTGCCTAAAAATGTTCGAATTCAGTTTACATATGATGATGAAAAACTATTTGAATATTGTAAAATTATACCTGTTAATGCAAAGGTAAAAATGATGCTTACGATAGAAAATTATTTTAAATACCATAATAATGTAATAGAACACCCCATCATGACACGTCAAATTGTAAAAAAAAGATTAATTACCAAAACAGCCAACAACTACTACGGCACGCGAACTACGGACTACCTAGACTAATAAACGAGATACCATTAGAAACCAGGAGTAAAATAGATTCACTCAACATAAAACGACTAGTCAAAAACATATACCTACCTACCCATCAAAAGTAAATAATATTTGAACATGAACCAAGACAAAATATTTAATCTATAAATAAAATATAAAATGGTTCATACCAATAAAATAACCAAAATGAAAAAAAAAAAAATTATTATTAAAACTATGCTATACGTAAATAGTTGCAAACCAATCATCCTGTATCCAGAGTGCATCTATTAGCGACCGCGTGCAAGTAGGTGCAAATAGCAGCGTTGCATCTACCGTAAACAACAGCCGGTTTACACTCAAAAGACTACACCTACCTACTCTGCACTTACTATTCCTTGTCACCGGCGAAACTTATTTATGTTTTTGTTTGATATGTATTTATAATGTTCACTTAAAATTAGATTTACAATAATTTAGAAATTAGAGTACGCCAATATATAAAAAATTATTATTTGTTTGTATGAGAAATAAATGATTTAAAGATTATAAATTATTAAATATATTTATATATACATTTTAAATGAATTAAATTATTAAAATTGAATTAGATTATTAAAATTGTATTAGATTATTTATAATTGTATTTTTTGTTGATTATATAAATTAAATTTAATGTACACTCACACCCAAGATAAACCTATGCGGGTTTTATGGGTGCTTCTATGAGATTAACTAATGTAATAATATGGAAATAAATTAAAAAAAAAAATTGGTGATATATCCCGGACTTCTCATCCGCAAAGTGCTGTACTTTCTGTTTGGGTTTCTGGTCGGATCAGCAATCGGAGTTCTTCGTCTTTCGTCTGTCGACTTTTTGAGTAATTTCACGATTAAGCTATATATTATAAAGCTAATGAGAATTGTGTAGAAAATAATATTTTGAAAAATTAAGTACCTACAGAACAACTACTTTATTCATTACATTGGGGATGATGATAAGCTGCTAATAACCTTGTTGGCAGTATCACCATGGTTTACACAGTGCGAAGAAACTTGTGATACAGTGAAATTTCCTACGTAATTTGACTCACGTGATGATACAACATGAAGATGTTAATCCTCAGGAAGATGAAAATCTGATAAATTGTTGGAACAATGCATATATCTTGATCTCAGTGTAATATTTATAATTTGTCCTCGTAGGTTCAACTGGTAAAAATCTGCTCATCACTGAAAAACTAGTAACCAGTGAGAATTTACGCCATTTATACTTCACAATAACAAGTATAAATATAGGTCATGTCTGAACTCTGAAACCGAAAACGCATGTAGCGACGAAACTTAATAGAATAGTAAGAATGATATTAACGTGAAAGATACATCATTCTCCAGAAGATGTAACATTTTTGGAAAATGTCGACTTTTCACCATTAAGCTATATATTATGAAGCTAATGAGAATTGCGTAGAAAATAATATTTTGAAAAATTAAGTACCTACAGAACAAGTACTTTATTCACGACATTGGAGATGATGTTAAGTTGCTAATAACCTTGGTGGGTGGTGGGGAATATCACCACGGTTTACATGGTGCGAAGAAATTTGTAATACAGTTAAATTTGCTAAGTAATTTGACTCACGTGATGATGCAACATGAAGATGTTGATCCTCAGGAAGATGAAAATCTGATAAATTGTTGGAACGATACATATATCTTGATCTCAGTGTAATATTTATAATTTGTCCTCGTAGGTTCAACTGGTAAAAAACTGCTCCTCACTGAAAAACTAGCAACCAGTGAGAATTTACGCCATTTATACTTCACAATAACAACTATAAATATAGGTCATGTCTGAACTCTGAAATCGAAAACGCATTGAGCGACGAAACTTAATAGAATAGTAAGAATGATATTAACGTGAAAGATACATCATTCTCCAGAAGATGTCACATTTTTGGAATATGTCGACAATTTGAGTAATTTCACGATTAAGCTATATATTATAAAGCTAATGAGAATTGTGTAGAAAATAATATTTTGAAAAATTAAGTACCTACAGAACAACTACTTTATTCACGACATTGGGGATGATGATAAGCTGCTAATAACCTTGTTGGCAGTATCACCATGGTTTACACAGTGCGAAGAAACTTGTAATACAGTGAAATTTCCTACGTAATTTGACTCACGTGATGATGCAACATGAAGATGTTGATCCTCAGGAAGATGAAAATCTGATAAATTGTTGGAACAATGCATATATCTTGATCTCAGTGTAATATTTATAATTTGTCCTCGTAGGTTCAACTGGTAAAAAAACTGCTCCTCACTGAAAAACTAGTAACCAGTGAGAATTTACGCCATTTATACTTCACAATAACAAGTATAAATATAGGTCATGTCTGAACTCTGAAACCGAAAACGCATGTAGCGACGAAACTTAATAGAATAGTAAGAATGATATTAACTTGAAAGATACATCATTCTCCAGAAGATGTAACATTTTTGGAAAATGTCGACTTTTTGAGTAATTTCACGATTAAGCTATATATTATAAAGCTAATGAGAATTGTGTAGAAAATAATATTTTGAAAAATTAAGTACCTACAGAACAACTACTTTATTCATTACATTGGGGATGATGATAAGCTGCTAATAACCTTGTTGGCAGTATCACCATGGTTTACACAGTGCGAAGAAACTTGTGATACAGTGAAATTTCCTACGTAATTTGACTCACGTGATGATACAACATGAAGATGTTAATCCTCAGGAAGATGAAAATCTGATAAATTGTTGGAACAATGCATATATCTTGATCTCAGTGTAATATTTATAATTTGTCCTCGTAGGTTCAACTGGTAAAAATCTGCTCCTCACTGAAAAACTAGTAACCAGTGAGAATTTACGCCATTTATACTTCACAATAACAAGTATAAATTTAGGTCATGTCTGAACTCTGAAACCGAAAACGCATGTAGCGACGAAACTTAATAGAATAGTAAGAATGATATTAACGTGAAAGATACATCATTCTCCAGAAGATGTCACATTTTTGGAAATTTCGACTTTTTGAGTAATTTCACGATTAAGCTATATATTATAAAGCTAATGAGAATTGTGTAGAAAATAATATTTTGAAAAATTAAGTACCTACAGAACAACTACTTTATTCACGACATTGGGGATGATGATAAGCTGCTAATAACCTTGTGGCAGTATCACCATGGTTTACACAGTGCTAAGAAACTTGTAATACAGTGAAATTTCCTACGTAATTTGACTCACGTGATGATACAACATGAAGATGTTGATCCTCAGGAAGATGAAAATCTGATAAATTGTTGGAACAATGCATATATCTTGATCTCAGTGTAATATTTATAATTTGTCCTCGTAGGTTCAACTGGTAAAAAAACTGCTCCTCACTGAAAAACTAGTAACCAGTGAGAATTTACGCCATTTATACTTCACAATAACAAGTATAAATATAGGTCATGTCTGAACTCTGAAACCGAAAACGCATTTAGGGACGAAACTAAATAGAATAGTAAGAATGAAATTAACGTGAAAGATACATCATTCTCCAGAAGATGTCACATTTTTGGAAAATGTCGACTTTTTGAGTAATTTCACGATTAAGCTATATATTATAAAGCTAATGAGAATTGTGTAGAAAATAATATTTTGAAAAATTAAGTACCTACAGAACAACTACTTTATTCACGACATTGGGGATGATGATAAGCTGCTAATAACCTTGTTGGCAGTATCACCATGGTTTACACAGTGCGAAGAAACTTGTGATACAGTGAAATTTCCTACGTAATTTGACTCACGTGATGATACAACATGAAGATGTTAATCCTCAGGAAGATGAAAATCTGATAAATTGTTGGAACAATGCATATATCTTGATCTCAGTGTAATATTTATAATTTGTCCTCGTAGGTTCAACTGGTAAAAAAACTGCTCCTCACTGAAAAACTAGTAACCAGTGAGAATTTACGCCATTTATACTTCACAATAACAAGTATAAATATAGGTCATGTCTGAACTCTGAAACCGAAAACGCATTTAGGGACGAAACTAAATAGAATAGTAAGAATGAAATTAACGTGAAAGATACATCATTCTCCAGAAGATGTCACATTTTTGGAAAATGTCGACTTTTTGAGTAATTTCACGATTAAGCTATATATTATAAAGCTAATGAGAATTGTGTAGAAAATAATATTTTGAAAAATTAAGTACCTACAGAACAACTACTTTATTCACGACATTGGGGATGATGATAAGCTGCTAATAACCTTGTTGGCAGTATCACCATGGTTTACACAGTGCGAAGAAACTTGTGATACAGTGAAATTTCCTACGTAATTTGACTCACGTGATGATACAACATGAAGATGTTAATCCTCAGGAAGATGAAAATCTGATAAATTGTTGGAACAATGCATATATCTTGATCTCAGTGTAATATTTATAATTTGTCCTCGTAGGTTCAACTGGTAAAAAAACTGCTCCTCACTGAAAAACTAGTAACCAGTGAGAATTTACGCCATTTATACTTCACAATAACAAGTATAAATATAGGTCATGTCTGAACTCTGAAACCGAAAACGCATGTAGCGACGAAACTTAATAGAATAGTAAGAATGATATTAACGTGAAAGATACATCATTCTCCAGAAGATGTAACATTTTTGGAAAATGTCGACTTTTCACCATTAAGCTATATATTATGAAGCTAATGAGAATTGCGTAGAAAATAATATTTTGAAAAATTAAGTACCTACAGAACAAGTACTTTATTCACGACATTGGAGATGATGTTAAGTTGCTAATAACCTTGGTGGGTGGTAGGGAATATCACCACGGTTTACATGGTGCGAAGAAATTTGTAATACAGTTAAATTTGCTAAGTAATTTGACTCACGTGATGATGCAACATGAAGATGTTGATCCTCAGGAAGATGAAAATCTGATAAATTGTTGGAACGATACATATATCTTGATCTCAGTGTAATATTTATAATTTGTCCTCGTAGGTTCAACTGGTAAAAAAACTGCTCCTCACTGAAAAACTAGCAACCAGTGAGAATTTACGCCATTTATACTTCACAATAACAACTATAAATATAGGTCATGTCTGAACTCTGAAACCGAAAACGCATTGAGCGACGAAACTTAATAGAATAGTAAGAATGATATTAACGTGAAAGATACATCATTCTCCAGAAGATGTCACATTTTTGGAATATGTCGACAATTTGAGTAATTTCACGATTAAGCTATATATTATAAAGCTAATGAGAATTGTGTAGAAAATAATATTTTGAAAAATTAAGTACCTACAGAACAACTACTTTATTCACGACATTGGGGATGATGATAAGCTGCTAATAACCTTGTTGGCAGTATCACCATGGTTTACACAGTGCGAAGAAACTTGTAATACAGTGAAATTTCCTACGTAATTTGACTCACGTGATGATACAACATGAAGATGTTGATCCTCAGGAAGATGAAAATCTGATAAATTGTTGGAACAATGCATATATCTTGATCTCAGTGTAATATTTATAATTTGTCCTTGTAGGTTCAACTGGTAAAAAAACTGCTCCTCACTGAAAAACTAGTAACCAGTGAGAATTTACGCCATTTATACTTCACAATAACAAGTATAAATATAGGTCATGTCTGAACTCTGAAACCGAAAACGCATGTAGCGACGAAACTTAATAGAATAGTAAGAATGATATTAACTTGAAAGATACATCATTCTCCAGAAGATGTAACATGTTTGGAAAATGTCGACTTTTCACCATTAAGCTATATATTATGAAGCTAATGAGAATTGCGTAGAAAACAATATTTTGAAAAATTAAGTACCTACAGAACAAGTACTTTATTCACGACATTGGAGGTGATGATAAGCTGCTAATAACCTTGGTGGGGAGTATCACCATGGTTTACACAGTGCGAAGAAACTTGTAATACAGTGATATTTCCTACGTAATTTGACTCACGTGATGATACAACATGAAGATGTTGATCCTCAGGAAGATGAAAATCTGATAAATTGTTGGAACGATACATATATCTTGATCTCAGTGTAATATTTATAATTTGTCCTCGTAGGTTCAACTGGTAAAAAAACTGCTCCTCACTGAAAAACTAGTAACCAGTGAGAATTTACGCCATTTATACTTCACAATAACAAGTATAAATATAGGTCATGTCTGAACTCTGAAACCGAAAACGCATGTAGCGACGAAACTTAATAGAATAGTAAGAATGATATTAACGTGAAAGATACATCATTCTCCAGAAGATGTAACATTTTTGGAAAATGTCGACTTTTCACCATTAAGCTATATATTATGAAGCTAATGAGAATTGCGTAGAAAATAATATTTTGAAAAATTAAGTACCTACAGAACAAGTACTTTATTCACGACATTGGAGATGATGTTAAGTTGCTAATAACCTTGGTGGGTGGTAGGGAATATCACCACGGTTTACATGGTGCGAAGAAATTTGTAATACAGTTAAATTTGCTAAGTAATTTGACTCACGTGATGATGCAACATGAAGATGTTGATCCTCAGGAAGATGAAAATCTGATAAATTGTTGGAACGATACATATATCTTGATCTCAGTGTAATATTTATAATTTGTCCTCGTAGGTTCAACTGGTAAAAAAACTGCTCCTCACTGAAAAACTAGCAACCAGTGAGAATTTACGCCATTTATACTTCACAATAACAACTATAAATATAGGTCATGTCTGAACTCTGAAACCGAAAACGCATTGAGCGACGAAACTTAATAGAATAGTAAGAATGATATTAACGTGAAAGATACATCATTCTCCAGAAGATGTCACATTTTTGGAATATGTCGACAATTTGAGTAATTTCACGATTAAGCTATATATTATAAAGCTAATGAGAATTGTGTAGAAAATAATATTTTGAAAAATTAAGTACCTACAGAACAACTACTTTATTCACGACATTGGGGATGATGATAAGCTGCTAATAACCTTGTGGCAGTATCACCATGGTTTACACAGTGCTAAGAAACTTGTAATGCAGTGAAATTTCCTACGTAATTTGACTCACGTGATGATACAACATGAAGATGTTGATCCTCAGGAAGATGAAAATCTGATAAATTGTTGGAACGATACATATATCTTGATCTCAGTGTAATATTTATAATTTGTCCTTGTAGGTTCAACTGGTAAAAAAACTGCTCCTCACTGAAAAACTAGTAACCAGTGAGAATTTACGCCATTTATACTTCACAATAACAAGTATAAATATAGGTCATGTCTGAACTCTGAAACCGAAAACGCATTGAGCGACGAAACTTAATAGAATAGTAAGAATGATATTAACGTGAAAGATACATCATTCTCCAGAAGATGTCACATTTTTGGAAAATGTCGACTTTTTGAGTAATTTCACGATTAAGCTATATATTATAAAGCTAATGAGAATTGTGTAGAAAATAATATTTTGAAAAATTAAGTACCTACAGAACAACTACTTTATTCATTACATTGGGGATGATGATAAGCTGCTAATAACCTTGTTGGCAGTATCACCATGGTTTACACAGTGCGAAGAAACTTGTGATACAGTGAAATTTCCTATGTAATTTGACTCACGTGATGATACAACATGAAGATGTTAATCCTCAGGAAGATGAAAATCTGATAAATTGTTGGAACAATGCATATATCTTGATTTCAGTGTAATATTTATAATTTATCCTCGTAGGTTCAACTGGTAAAAATCTGCTCCTCACTGAAAAACTAGTAACCAGTGAGAATTTACGCCATTTATACTTCACAATGACAAGTATAAATATAGGTCATGTCTGAACTCTGAAACCGAAAACGCATGTAGCGACGAAACTTAATAGAATAGTAAGAATGATATTAACTTGAAAGATACATCATTCTCCAGAAGATGTCACATTTTTGGAAATTTCGACTTTTTGAGTAATTTCACGATTAAGCTATATATTATAAAGCTAATGAGAATTGTGTAGAAAATAATATTTTGAAAAATTAAGTACCTACAGAACAACTACTTTATTCACGACATTGGGGATGATGATAAGCTGCTAATAACCTTGTGGCAGTATCACCATGGTTTACACAGTGCTAAGAAACTTGTAATGCAGTGAAATTTCCTACGTAATTTGACTCACGTGATGATACAACATGAAGATGTTGATCCTCAGGAAGATGAAAATCTGATAAATTGTTGGAACAATGCATATATCTTGATCTCAGTGTAATATTTATAATTTGTCCTCGTAGGTTCAACTGGTAAAAAAACTGCTCCTCACTGAAAAACTAGTAACCAGTGAGAATTTACGCCATTTATACTTCACAATAACAAGTATAAATATAGGTCATGTCTGAACTCTGAAACCGAAAACGCATTTAGCGACGAAACTAAATAGAATAGTAAGAATGATATTAACTTGAAAGATACATCATTCTCCAGAAGATGTAACATTTTTGGAAAATGTCGACTTTTCACGATTAAGCTATATATTATAAAGCCAATGAGAATTGCGTAGAAAACAATATTTTGAAAAATTAGGTACACAAGACAAAAACGATAGCCTGTCTAGTGATATAAGTATTATACATATCTTTATATTGATTTTGGCAAGCAGAAAAGGTCACCAGTAGGTTCTTCATATATGTGTGTGTAACAATAATTCGTTTCCTCACTCACACACACTTACACACTTGCAAATTACAATTGATTCCAAACCATTCGTATTTATTTATCATCCATCAGTAACTTTCTTTAGTAATAAGAATAACTCATAAAATTCTTATTACTAGGATATGAACGTAATTTTTGATAGAATCTTAGTGAGTCTTCGTGACCTCGGGGTTTACGGTTTCGTTTTATAAGATTTAAAATATCGCAAAGTTTTGCATTCGATTCACGGTCAAATTTTACTTTTTGAACTTTTAAATATTTGTATATCTTCATGTTAATTACTTACCTATTAAGGGAATGTTGAGGTAACATCACAAAAGTATCTTGATATTTTAGTTATAATTTTATAGCAACTTAAATCAGTAGTATTTTTATTATTACTGAGCGAGTATTGTTGCACACACATTGCATGAATGTTTTTCGTATTGGAATTTATGCTACCCTCATTCTCATGATTAAAATAACATGATAATTTTATTTTTATCTGTCAACAATTGGATGCGTTCTGCTTTCCACACGGTTAATTAACAACTTTTTTATTTATTGTTTTTTATTTATAAAAATGAATCAACAACTTACAACTATTATGAGAGCGCATATTATTACTTTGCATGAGCAAAATATTTGAATACATGAAATATCTCGAAAATTGAACATATCGGTAAGTAGTGTTTTCTGCAATTTATTATTATGAAAGTTATTTGATCTTATAATCATCATCATCCTGGAGAATCTATATATCTCCCAATACTAATAATAAACAAAAATATATAAGTAGGCATATAAATTTTACAGAATTTTAACAAGGAATTTTATTACTTTTTTTCCATTACAGAGCAGCGGTGGGTGCGCCGATATGGCGATTCAGGCACCAGAGACCGTCTTCGGCCTGGCCCCAAAGCCTTTGCCTACACCGATGCGCGTTCTTTGCATAAAGAGGTGGTTGAAAAACATATTCAAAACCCCTTCCACCCGTGTTATGGCCACCAAACACCATGTTACATTGCAAACAGTAAGGAACACCATGTTACATTGCAAACAGTAAGGAACCATCTTCGGGCAGCTGGGATCAGATGTCGCAGACCGGCAAGAAAAATTTTGACGTGGGATCTTCATCGTCGAAGTAGGTTTAGGTTTGCCAGAGGATATTTAAATTTTGACTGGTGCAACAATATAGTAATATTTAGTGATGAAAAATATTTTAAATCAGACAGGGATGGACGCAAAATTTTATGGAGAAAAACAGGTGAGCGATATTGCCAAAAAAAATATTCTACCGTGCAGGTCTAGTGGTCATATTACTTGAATTATTTCTGTTTAATTATATTGCAAATCTGAATTTTAGTGGTTTCAATCATACTTGGTATATATACTTCGGTATAGGTAACTTGGAATAATTAAAACCACTATATACTATCTAATATATAGGCAAATTTAAGCAAATAAATGACCATTATTATCTATAAGTATTATTTTATAATTCATATTTATAATAAAAGTTCGAATTTGTTGCGCCATTTCTTCTCTACTAGTGCTTAGGAACTAAAAGATGTAGGTAATTATGTGGCATCATTTTGAGAAATAAAGAAATTGAACTGAAAATAAGTGAGTGATGTTATTGTTAACGAAATGAGAAGTTATTATATTTGCATATAGTATAATTTCTAAACGTTAACATGGTGATTCACTACACTTTAGTTACTGAAAGTTAATTAGTTTACCTGCGTCCATGCTTGTCTGATTTAAACATCCAGAGGGATAATATTGAGTAACCTATTTATTATATAAAGAATGTGTAATGTATAAACCTAAACCTGTGGCACTCGGCTACGACCACATGGATTTCAATTATCCCGAACAATAGTATATGACTATTCTTAGGTCTACTAAATACTATTTAGCAAAAATGTTTATCAAAATCTGTCTAACTGTTTAGAAGGAGTTTAGTTACAAACATTGTGACATATATATATGTAGTTCTACGACACAACACAATTAAATTATTTATTTACTGAACAATCTTACTTTATTATTAAATCGTTGAAACAATGATGTTGTTTTATTTTCCATATTATTTTTGAGACTACGGAACACTAAGTATAAAAGACAACTGTATGGTTCCTTAATATAACAAACAAAATAAAGAACAAAAACAAAACTATTTATTAAATCAAAACTACTACATCAATACAGTTGCGGTTCGAACTCGCTACCTTTATAATGCCATTACGCCTATAATACCACTCAACTGCGTGAGCCTGTGCTAGTTAAATGAAATTTACCTTCTCATTCGATGGCAGGCAAATCACTCACTAACACATATTCAATCGTTCACGATTCATGATCGTGCAAACTGGCACACATAAACATAATACACTAATACGCCTGTAACGATGACGCACACATGTGACTTCAAAGCAATGGAGTTATTGTTTTTGACTGTTCACACATATATGTAAAACATACGGGTGTTTCCACTTGACCCAGATGATAAATAGATTTTATTAGATGGATAGGCTAACGTTTTTGTCTTGTGTACCTACAGAACAAGTACTTTATTCACGACATTGGAGGTGATGATAAGCTGCTAATAACCTTGGTGGGGAGTATCACCATGGTTTACACAGTGCGAAGAAACTTGTAATACAGTGATATTTCCTACGTAATTTGACTCACGTGATGATACAACATGAAGATGTTGATCCTCAGGAAGATGAAAATCTGATAAATTGTTGGAACGATACATATATCTTGATCTAAGTGTAATATTTATAATTTGTCCTTGTAGGTTCAACTGGTAAAAAAACTGCTCCTCACTGAAAACCTAGTAACCAGTGAGAATTTACGCCATTTATACTTCACAATAACAAGTATAAATATAGGTCATGTCTGAACTCTGAAACCGAAAACGCATTGAGCGACGAAACTTAATAGAATAGTAAGAATGATATTAACGTGAAAGATACATCATTCTCCAGAAGATGTCACATTTTTGGAAAATGACGACTTTTTGAGTAATTTCACGATTAAGCTATATATTATAAAGCTAATGAGAATTGTGTAGAAAATAATATTTTGAAAAATTAAGTACCTACAGAACAAGTACTTTATTCATTACATTGGGGATGATGATAAGCTGCTAATAACCTTGTGGCAGTATCACCATGGTTTACACAGTGCTAAGAAACTTGTAATACAGTGAAATTTCCTACGTAATTTGACTCACGTGATGATACAACATGAAGATGTTGATCCTCAGGAAGATGAAAATCTGATAAATTGTTGGAACAATGCATATATCTTGATCTCAGTGTAATATTTATAATTTGTCCTCGTAGGTTCAACTGGTAAAAAAACTGCTCCTCACTGAAAAACTAGTAACCAGTGAGAATTTACGCCATTTATACTTCACAATAACAAGTATAAATATAGGTCATGTCTGAACTCTGAAACCGAAAACGCATTTAGCGACGAAACTAAATAGAATAGTAAGAATGATATTAACGTGAAAGATACATCATTCTCCAGAAGATGTCACATTTTTGGAAAATGTCGACTTTTTGAGTAATTTCACGATTAAGCTATATATTATAAAGCTAATGAGAATTGTGTAGAAAATAATATCTTGAAAAATTAAGTACCTACAGAACAACTACTTTTTTCACGACATTGGGGATGATGATAAGCTGCTAATAACCTTGTTGGCAGTATCACCATGGTTTACACAGTGCGAAGAAACTTGTGATACAGTGAAATTTCCTACGTAATTTGACTCACGTGATGATACAACATGAAGATGTTAATCCTCAGGAAGATGAAAATCTGATAAATTGTTGGAACAATGCATATATCTTGATCTCAGTGTAATATTTATAATTTGTCCTCGTAGGTTCAACTGGTAAAAATCTGCTCCTCACTGAAAAACTAGTAACCAGTGAGAATTTACGCCATTTATACTTCACAATAACAAGTATAAATATAGGTCATGTCTGAACTCTGAAACCGAAAACGCATTTAGCGAGGAAACTTAGAATAGTAAGAATGATATTAACTTGAAAGATACATCATTCTCCAGAAGATGTAACATTTTTGGAAAATGTCGACTTTTCACGATTAAGCTATTTATTATAAAGCTAATGAGAATTGCGTAGAAAATAATATTTTGAAAAATTAAGTACCTACAGAACAAGTACTTTATTCACGACATTGGAGGTGATGATAAGATGCTAATAACCTTGGTGGGGAGTATCACCATGGTTTACACAGTGCGAAGAAACTTGTAATACAGTGATATTTCCTACGTAATTTGACTCACGTGATGATACAACATGAAGATGTTGATCCTCAGGAAGATGAAAATCTGGTAAATTGTTGGAACGATACATATATCTTGATCTCAGTGTAATATTTATAATTTGTCCTTGTAGGTTCAACTGGTAAAAAAACTGCTCCTCACTGAAAAACTAGTAACCAGTGAGAATTTACGCCATTTATACTTCACAATAACAAGTATAAATATAGGTCATGTCTGAACTCTGAAACCGAAAACGCATTGAGCGACGAAACTTAATAGAATAGTAAGAATGATATTAACGTGAAAGATACATCATTCTCCAGAAGATGTCACATTTTTGGAAAATGTCGACTTTTTGAGTAATTTCACGATTAAGCTATATATTATAAAGCTAATGAGAATTGTGTAGAAAATAATATTTTGAAAAATTAAGTACCTACAGAACAACTACTTTATACACGACATTGGGGATGATGATAAGCTGCTAATAACCTTGTTGGCAGTATCACCATGGTATACACAGTGCGAAGAAACTTGTAATACAGTGAAATTTCCTACGTAATTTGACTCACGTGATGATACAACATGAAGATGTTAATCCTCAGGAAGATGAAAATCTGATAAATTGTTGGAACAATGCATATATCTTGATCTCAGTGTAATATTTATAATTTGTCCTCGTAGGTTCAACTGGTAAAAAAACTGCTCCTCACTGAAAAACTAGTAACCAGTGAGAAATTACGCCATTTATACTTCACAATAACAAGTATAAATATAGGTCATGTCTGAACTCTGAAACCGAAAACGCATGTAGCGACGAAACTTAATAGAATAGTAAAAATGATATTAACGTGAAAGATACATCATTCTCCAGAAGATGTAACATTTTTGGAAAATGTCGACTTTTCACGATTAAGCTATATATTATGAAGCTAATGAGAATTGCGTAGAAAATAATATTTTGAAAAATTAAGTACCTACAGAACAAGTACTTTATTCACGACATTGGAGGTGATGATAAGCTGCTAATAACCTTGGTGGGGAGTATCACCATGGTTTACACAGTGCGAAGAAACTTGTAATACAGTGATATTTCCTACGTAATTTGACTCACGTGATAATACAACATGAAGATGTTGATCCACAGGAAGATGAAAATCTGATAAATTGTTGGAACGATACATATACCTTGATCTCAGTGTAATATTTATAATTTGTCCTTGTAGGTTCAACTGGTAAAAAAACTGCTCCTCACTGAAAAACTAGTAACCAGTGAGAATTTACGCCATTTATACTTCACAATAACAACTATAAATATAGGTCATGTCTGAACTCTGAAACCGAAAACGCATTGAGCGACGAAACTTAATAGAATAGTAAGAATGATATTAACGTGAAAGATACATCATTCTCCAGAAGATGTCACATTTTTGGAAAATGTCGACTTTTTGAGTAATTTCACGATTAGCTATATATTATAAAGCTAATGAGAATTGTGTAGAAAATAATATTTTGAAAAATTAAGTACCTACAGAACAACTACTTTATTCACGACATTGGGGTTGATGATAAGCTGCTAATAACCTTGGTGGGCAGTATCACCATGGTTTTACACAGTGCGAAGAAACTTGTAATACAGTGAAATTTCCTAAGTAATTTGACTCACGTGATGATACAACATGAAGATGTTGATCCTCAGGCAGATGAAAATCTGATAAATTGTTGGAACAATGCATTTATCTTGATCTCAGTGTAATATTTATAATTTGTCCTCGTAGGTTCAACTGGTAAAAAAACTGCTCCTCACTGAAAAACTAGTAACCAGTGAGAATTTACGCCATTTATACTTCACAATAACAACTATAAATATAGGTCATGTCTGAACTCTGAAACCGAAAACGCACAGTGCAGTACAGTGAAATTTCCTAAGTAATTTGACTCACGTGATGATACAACATCTTCAATGTTGATCCTCAGGAAGATGAAAATCTGATAAATTGTTGGAACGATACATACACACCTCAACAAAATCTAGGGATATCATAATCTCATATTATTGAAGACTTTATAGTTGAAACTTTTTTCAGTTTCCATAAAAAGTTTATACACCAAATGAAACCTCTTTTATTCTATTTTCAAAATTTAAAAATATATAAAACTAACAATGCTAAAAACAAAAATACGGCGGCAAAATTGTTGGTAATTCATTACGACAAGGAAAATTAAAATTGTTTTTTTTTTGTTTTATGCTGTTATTGAATGAAAATTGATCAGCTTGATTTTTTTTTAATTGATCTTGCTGTGCTAGCTTCAAAAGTCATGTCACGTCGCCATTTGAGTCGAAATGAAATGTTACGAGCCGTGGGCATGTTAGAAAATGGTGCTATTCAACGCGTCGTTTCTGAGACCCTACACACCAGTCAAAACGTGATATCAAGATTGTGGTCACGTTATCGCAGTACTGGGGATGTGGCTGAACGGCATAGTGGTAGACATCGGGTTACTACGCAAAGACAGGATCGATTCCTCCAAACAAAAGCCAAAAGACAACCCAGTATCACAGCGAGGCAACTCGTGCAAAGGCTCCATGAGGACCACCAGCTGCTGGTAAGCGACCAAACCGTGCGAAGGAGGTTGCATGAAGTCAACCTTCATGCTCGAAGACCGCTACGTGCTCCAGCACTGCGACGTGGCAATCGCGGTCGGCGGCTTTTGTGGGCTCGGGAGCATTTGCCTTGGAGTAATGAACAATGGTCATCGGTGCTCTTCACTGATGAGTCCCGGTTTGGATTTCATCCGGATTCAAGATGAGTTCGTGTTTGGAGAACTCCAGGCAGAATTAGCCGTTTACGGCACCCTCAGCAGGTCCCTTACGGAGGCGGGACAATCATGGTGTGGGCAGGAATTCGTCTTGGCGGGCGAACCCAGCTCGTTTGGATTCAAGGCAGCATGACTGCGCGAAAATACCTTGAAGAGGTAGTAGAGCCTGTAATTATCCCACACAGAATCCAAATGGGCCTGGCATTTCTATTCATGCATGATAATGCTCCTCCTCATACGGCGCGGCTGGTATTGACAGCTCTTCAAGATCATGACATACAAGTTTTGGATTGGCCTGCACAGTCGCCCGACTTAAATCCCATCGAGCATATCTGGGACATGTTACAACGAAAAGCGTTGCGAGATTTCCCGCCAAATTTGACGACGGAACCAGAACTTTACAGACACTTGCTAAGAACTTGGGACCTCATACCGCAACAGGACATTGAAAATTTAATTTTAAGAATGAGTAACCGCTGTAGATGTGTAATTAATGTAAGAGGTGGCAACACTGATTATTAATAATTAGTTTTTATTATATTTATAATTTTTTTATTAAAATTAATAATTTTACTAAAAGACTTATGACATTTGTACTCGTACCAATTTTCTGCAATGATTAAAAAGTTAACATTTTGATTTAAAACTAAAATATCACGAAATGTTTTCTTTTTTTATTAAAGCTACTAAAATAAGCTACTTTTCTTCCATTCGCTATCTATGAAAATACTTCCTAGATTTATTGAAATTTGATAAAATATAAAATATCCCTAGACTTTGTTGATGTGTGTGTATCTTGATCTCAGTGTAATATTTATGATTTGTCCTCGTAGGTTCAACTGGTAAAAAAACTGCTCCTCACTGAAAAACTAGTAACCAGTGAGAATTTACGCCATTTATACTTCACAATAACAAGTATAAATATAGGTCATGTCTGAACTCTGAAACCGAAAACGCATTGAGCGACGAAACTTAATAGAATAGTAAGAATGATATTAACGTGAAAGATACATCATTCTCCAGAAGATGTCACATTTTTGGAAAATGTCGACTTTTTGAGTAATTTCACGATTAAGCTATATATTATAAAGCTAATGAGAATTGTGTAGAAAATAATATTTTGAAAAATTAAGTACCTACAGAACAACTACTTTATTCATTACATTGGGGATGATGATAAGCTGCTAATAACCTTGTTGGCAGTATCACCATGGTTTACACAGTGCGAAGAAACTTGTGATACAGTGAAATTTCCTACGTAATTTGACTCACGTGATGATACAACATGAAGATGTTAATCCTCAGGAAGATGAAAATCTGATAAATTGTTGGAACAATGCATATATCTTGATCTCAGTGTAATATTTATAATTTATCCTCGTAGGTTCAACTGGTAAAAATCTGCTCCTCACTGAAAAACTAGTAACCAGTGAGAATTTACGCCATTTATACTTCACAATGACAAGTATAAATATAGGTCATGTCTGAACTCTGAAACCGAAAACGCATGTAGCGACGAAACTTAATAGAATAGTAAGAATGATATTAACGTGAAAGATACATCATTCTCCAGAAGATGTCACATTTTTGGAAATTTCGACTTTTTGAGTAATTTCACGATTAAGCTATATATTATAAAGCTAATGAGAATTGTGTAGAAAATAATATTTTGAAAAATTAAGTACCTACAGAACAAGTACTTTATTCACGACATTGGAGATGATAATTTAGTCTATAGTATAGATTTACCAAATTAAGCCACCAGACCACCAAATATCTACCGCAGACTAATCCTGGTGCCGATCTGAAAGAGTTACCACATGAAGATGAACCTGTATTTATAAAACACATGTTCTTGCAGGGTCGATCTATGACTGAAACTGGAAGGTCATCAACACCGCAGCTAGATTATTATTCTTGCTTTGAACATCTTAATACTGCAGCTGACACACTTTTGTTACCTTCAGTCGTCAAGGAACTGTTCGAGCAACGAGACGAATTTAATTTAAAATTAACATTTTTAACTTAAAGACAATGATTGAGATGATCAGGCTTTTGAGGAACAGGTACTTGTTGACGATAAGTTGATTAGTTCGCCCTGCCTGATAATAAGCTGAAAGTAAAGTCTCAGAAACGAGGGTCACTATTACTTACATATACCATGTGACAATGGTCACATGGTATAAATGGACACTCGGCTTGACGGCCTAATCATATGGTTTTTCACGCCCCACTTTAAGGACCCGGGATTGTAGGAAGAATGTGACACGTGAGCTGGTAATGAATTCCAGGCCTTAATGGTGCGACAGAGGAAAGAGTCACCGAACCGCTTGATTCTTGATCGGATCTGTCGAGAGCATCTAGTATGTACTTTGCTGAACCATCCCAGAAATGCAAGCAGTATTCCACACAAGAACGAATTTTCATTTAAAGAAGACATGCTCCGGCGTAAAAACTTGTCACTCTGTTCAGGACTTTGCGTTTACGCGAGGCTGTTTTGATGATACTCTCGATATATTTTTTGTTGGTTTCAGCGAACATCCATACTCAGGATATTGAGATTGTCCTGCAGTGGCAGTGGCGTTCTCTGAAGAGTGGGGAGGGGAAGGAAAGAAGATACTTTTGCTGTAAACGTACATGCCTGCGTCTTCTTGGCATTGAACTCGACTAGGTTCTCAGAGCCCCATTGGGAAATGTGATTCAAGATCCGGTCAAGCTCAGTGACAAAAAGCTGCCTTTTCTCTGCGATATCTAACTGCATGGGCGCAGAATGCTAATGATAACTCCCTAGTTAGGTGCTATAATAATGTTGTATATTGTGTAGGATACATCGGTTTAACATGCAAAATATACATTTCAATTGTCATTCATCAATAAAGCCCATTAATTTTTATTCGTATTACAGAACTAAAATTCAATTCTATGAATGTATGATTAATAATCAGATAGAACGTGAATGAACTGATACAATTTTTATCAAAATCAATGTTACAGGAGGTAGGACACGGCAAGAATACAGAATACCGCGGTTATAATAACTTAGTGTTGTGTTCCCAGCGGTGAGTAGGGTAACCAGAGCTAAGAACCAGAGAAAAGAAATAAAATTATAAAATTTCTGAGCCCCTATTACAAGTCAAAACAAGTGAGTCAATCAACTCCACCAGCGCATAATATACTATTTTTAATTTAATACTGCCGGTGGAGAGCATGGCATTGATATGCATAAGAGAGTGGGTGATAAGACGGGCCCCTGCGGCACGCCAGCACTTACCTGCAGAAACTCGTCCGTCACAATGGACGCGAATAGGTCGCCCTTGTAGGAAGCTAGCAACCCAGTTGCACAGCCTAAGAGGCATACCAGAGGCTGGTAGATTGGAAAGAAGCGATTTGTGCCAAACTCTATAGAAAGCTTTGGCTTTGGTGACTTGCCGTGCTTGTATAGCCTCGCCCCAAAGATGGGTAATGTATGCTAGAAGATCACCCGTTGACCATTGCGGCCTGAAACCATATGATGACGCATAAGCTGTTTGCTTACGATGTGCTCGAAGACCTTACACAGCACTGAGGTGACACGACTATGGGTCCATAGTTCGTCGGGTCTGAGCGATCCCTCTTTTGCGCGCGCACCCTCACCCAAGCGCGGTACGCAGACTTTTTTTAATCAACAGCTTCTGCGCACTCGCGCCCGAACCAAGGGCGCACCCCGTTGACACCGGTGATAGATATATATGGGATTTTAATATTCCTTACCCATACTCACCGATGACAACAGTAGTACTATCCGATGGATTCTTACCTTCAAAGCAGCGCTCAACCCATGGGATGAACGCAAAATAGTCACGAAGTCCACCCCAATCCGCTGACGAAAGGACTTATCACAATAATTCAATTGAAAAGTCTCCTAATACAGGCATTACTTGCTTAAAAGGAGGCTTCAATCACAAAATTGTAACACCCCATGTATAATGCAAATAAACTATTTTATTTTATTTTATTATTATACCATTTTCAAGTAATAAAATTTTCAAGTATTGGACATATCGAACCCCTGACCCAACATTCTGGATTTTGGATGATGTGATGATGATGCAGATGAGGAGGGCATAGGTTTATTGGTTCAATAACATTCTACATTAAAAAATAGCCAGTAGATTAAATTCTCATTTGCTGTTTGACAGACATGGATACGGCTAGAATAGTTTATTTCAGCTATTTTCATAGTATTTTGAGCTACGAAATTCTTTTTGGGGTAATTCTGCAGATTTAAACACAATATTTGTGTTACAAAAACGGGCTGTGCGAGCTATTTATAATTTGAGCCCAAGAGTCTTCATTCGAGAAAAGTTTAAGGAAATAGACATTCTAACCGTAGTGTCACAATATATTCTCGAGAACTTAATGAATGTAAGCAAAAATATCTCAAAATTTTCAAGAGTTTTTGACAGGCATAATATAAATACCAGACACAAAAACAATCTTGTAGTCTGTGATAGTAGACTTAAAAAATTAGTCCAAGAATACTTACATGATAAACAAGCTTGGAAATGAGCTGTTCGCTCAACTATGCTACTCAAGTAAATTATTGTATATAGACGGTTTGTAGGTGTAAATTTAATGGTCTATGCAATATAAATTATTTTTAACTTTGATTACAGGTAGACGAAATATTGGATGCTGAAATAGCTAATGAGTAACTTGAAAACAACGATTCAGACGATCAGGCTTTTGAGCATAAGGTACTTGATGACAATAATGTAGAATACAGTGATGTCTTTAATCAAATCATATCAATAGGTACATCTTGGAGGACGAAATACAGAACGAGGGTGCTATTAACGACATCTCTAGAAATCAAGCTGTCTATTTCATTTAAAATCAAGCGAATAATCATATAGAAATTGGGGATCTCTTAGAAGGTGAAGTCACAGTCAGTTCACTTCATATCTTCAGAAGATTACGATCAGTAGCTGATATCGACCTCTTACAAACGGTATATTACTCCTTGTGTCAATCTATATTAATGTATTGTATTGTCTCTTGGGGCTCAGCCAGTAAATCTTGCATGATCGGAGTAGAGCGAGCACAGCGAGCAATTCTGAAAGTAATGTATAACAGGAGAATCCGGTACCGAACAACTATATTGTATCAAGACTCGCGCATGCTGACTGTGCGTCAGTTATTCATTCTGTCCGTTTCACTCCGATTCCATAAAACTGCACGTGCTACCCTTGCAACTGTTGGTCGCTCTGCAAGGAGGCAGATATGGAGAAGGCGTACGTGTAGACTGACTTTTGGACAGAGAGCATTTGAATGGATGGGACCATACTTGTACTCAAGGATAAATGAGAGATTGAACCTACTTGGAACAACTAGATACTGCTGCAAATCGAGAATTAACGATTGGCTTTTAGATATGGATTATAGTACTACTGAAGACCTTCTACACATATCCTAATAACATTCACAAACAACGACACACACACACACACACACACACACACACAAACACACGCGCGCACACACACACACACACACACACTCACACATGGGTACCCACACGCACATACCTACACACACGATAAATAAAAATATAACTAATAGTATTAAGAATTACTTTGATTATGTGGAAATTTAAATCTAAATTTAAATTTAAGCTAAACATATTCAGTTGAATTTATTGTGTCTTACGAAAGAGGACTGGTCTTCACGACACAGGGAATCCTAGTGTGAAGATCCAGCGGACAATAGTTTTAAGAGCCATGTAAACTGAATTTCAATAAATGTTTCAAATGTTTCAAATGTTTCAAATGTTTCAAATGTTTCAAATGTTTCAAATGTTTCAAGTACATGATGAGAATGATACTAACAATGGCTCCGTATAATATTTATGATTTGTCCCCGTATGTTCAAGTGGTAAAAGAACCGTTCCTCACTGAAAAAATTGTAACCAGCGAGAATTTACGCCATTTATAGTTAACAATAACAAGTATTAGTCTATACATATATGGGTTTGAGTCAAAATAAATGTACATGGTTAAAAAATATCGTGTCCACTGACGTTAACCCATAATTGTGCCTAAATGTATGGCACTAAAAAGATTTCAGTTATTTTTTCTATTACACTCAATGATATTACATACTAAAAAAGAAGCAGATATGTTACTAGAGCGCGCCTGGTGAAGACGTGAAAACGTCCCAATTGGGACGTATCGCATTCAGTGCATGTCTTGCAAACGCCGAGTTGTCACGTATGTAAGCGCTTAATAAAATTGCAACAAAATGCCATCGCGTGCTTTTAAAAATGTACAAATTACGACACTAAGATTAATAAAACACAAGGGATCTCCTATAACATGTAAATACATAAAATATTACCGATTTATTAGTGTTTTCTAATAAAATTAGTTTAATAATATTCTTAAAGTAATGGCGCAAAGGTCTTCTTGCGAAGTTGCCGTACTATGGACTCCCCGAGGGACTTTGCGAATGGATCGCCAGCTTTTTGTCCAACAGAAGCATCCAAGCTGTCGTCGACGGCAGCTGCTCGGACCGCATGAACATAAACGCTGGTGTCCCACAAGGCTCCGTGTTGTCTCCGACGCTGTTTCTGCTGCATATCAATGACATGCTGTCTGATGGCTCCATTCATTGTTATGCGGACGACAGTACCGGGGACACGTGTTACACGGGCCGTGCAAATATCCCTCAGTCCGAGGTGGAGAAGAGTCGCGAACAACTTGTGTCTAAAATCGAGACTACTCTCTCTGGAGTATCCGATTGGGGACGACTAAACCTAGTCCAATTCAACCCCACTAAGACACAAGTATGTGTATTCACCGCTAAGAAAACCCCATTCATTGTAGCGCCGCAATTCCTGGGCACACCGCTTACCATCTCCTCGAGTATCGGGATCCTTGGTGTGGATATCTCCAGCGACGTCCAATACCGAAGTCATTTGCAGGACAAGGTTAAGTTGGCATCAAAAAAACTCGGAGTGCTCAACAGGGCGAAGCAGTACTTCACTGCGGGGCAGCAACTCCTTCTTTATAAGGCACAGGTCCGGCCTCACATGGAGTACTGCTGTCACCTTTTTGCTGGAGCACCTGCATACCAGCTTGACCCCTTCGACTCGTTGCAAAGACGGGCATTGAGGCTGGTTGACAATCCCATACTCACAGGTAGAGTGGAACCTCTTAGCCTTAGGAGGGATTTTGCCTCACTGTGTGTGTTCTACCGCCTATACAATGGTTTGTGCTCAGATGAATTGTTTGACATGATGCCCGTAGCTTCATTCTATCATCGCACCTCTCGCCATAGGCAGGGAATTCATCCCCACACATTGCGACCTGAGACGGTACGCACTGTGCGGTATGAAAGAAACTTCATCCCACGCACACTCAAGCTGTGGAATGACCTCCCTGCTGCGGTTTTCCCAAGCGCCTACAATATGGGGTTCTTCAAGAGGGGCATCAGAAGGTTTCTTCATGGTCGGCAGCACGAGTGTGACACCCCTGGTGTTGCATACGTCCATAGGCCACGGTAACCGCTTCCCATCAGGTGGGCCGTGTGCTTGTCTGCCAACTTAGTGGTATAAAAAAAAATAAAAAAAAATAAAAAATGGCGGCAGAAAAACGAGACAAAAATATTTTTGACATGAGTACGACAAGGACACAATAACACTGCATGCATAGATTATCAGTACAGATGGGACATTTTCACTTTACTGCCTACTAAAGTAATAATTGACCTGCTGTTCAGTTTCATTTGTTATTTAAAAGTTTGTAATCACCAGTATTAATCACCATCACCAGTATTAAGGTATATCGCGACATATCGATTAAGTCAGGACCATATTGAAATTATTTTTGGTATCATTCGACGCCAAGGTGGTTACAACAACAATCCGAACACCATTCAATTAAATGGATTGTACAAAAAAATTTCTATCATTTAGAGTTACGTAGTGCTTTTAGTGGCAATTGTATTCCTTTGGAAAATATTCCTGTATTTACGTGCTCATCATCAGGAATCATAAATATTAATTCGTCGTCACGACTTCCTGTTTTACACGAAACTGATAATATTGTAGATATCCTTATATCCAGTGATAAAAATTCGGAAAACAATACTAATATTCTTGCTGGAATGCTTAGTAACGAAAGTTCTTCAGAATCGGCTAAACAAATATTTCTGGTTGGATTGCAAGAAAATTAGCAAATACTTTAAAATGTGAAACCTGTGTTGATACCTTGTACCCTAATGAAAAATTGTGGTTCCACAAATTAATTTCAATTAGAGATATGGGAGGTTTATGCTATTCATCAGAAGATTTGTTTTCCGTTTGCTAACAGTCAGAAAGTGTTATTAAATCTCATTTGAATGAAAAAGGAGTTCATTTTGTAAATAATGAAGATGTTGATAAGTTAAAGTATCGAATTTTAAAAAAGTTTTTAAGCTCCAACATATTTCACTCACTTTTAGACCATTCAAAGCAACAAGCACCGTCTTTTAATCATCGCATAAATTTAATTAAAACATTAATTGACAAAAATATACTGCTGTTCGGCTTCATTCTGCTCATAAAAATAATCCCGAAATAAAAAAACTTTCTAAGAGGCAGAAAAGAAATAAATTAAATTTATTCGAAGGCGTTTAATTTTTTCTTAATTATCGTTTTGTTTCTTAATTATCATTTTGAATTTTATATTATCATTTTCCGAAATAAATAAATACGTATATTTTTTTCATCGAATTTTATTTCTTACCTACCAACGAAATACCCCTTCTGTTCAACAAAACTAATCTATGCTTCGAAGCTATACTAGAAGCGCAATCGTCCGAGTTATAGCTATCTTTTTTACTCACGTGCTTATCCCATCTTTCGCACTACTTTAACGCTAATTGTCAACTGTTGTGCACTGTATAGGCATGTTTAGCCTGCCGGATCAGATTTGACGAGTCAGTTACTATGAACGTAACATATCTTGTATATAATATCATTGATTACACTGGAATAAATACGTAGAAAATATGTTTTATATTTACATTTACAATTATAGTTTCTTTTTAAATATTAATATTAATTTTTTTGTCCATACATATGAAATATGTCCACCTCACTAGCTCTTTACGATAATAGCTCAACATACCCTTAGTTCCATATCAGACTTACAATTCAATCAAATTTTAGTATAGTACTTAGGCATCTATTTTATTGATATTTTATCAGCCAGCTTATGAAATAATAAGAATAAAAAATATTTACAAGAGTGTCCTTGATTTTGTCTGTGAGAAACACTTGGTGAGAAACGCTTTAAAAACCTTCGTACGACTGTAGAAATAGTCACGTCACTACATTTTTTTTAACAAAGAAATGATTTTTGACATCATTATTTAAAAAAAAATGTCAATCTCCCTCTGTGTCTCTGTGTGTTGTGGTTTTTATTTTGCTAGTTATACTTTTTGTGACAAATCCCTGTTTTTATCAAGAAAGGTAAGTAATATTTTTGTTTATTATTACTGCAATGCATTTTAATAGTAAAGTGATCTCTGTATATCAGTGTTATGCTTCCATCGTATCCGATTTTTAGGTTAGAATCAATTACAGTGATTCAAAAGTTGCATGTTGCATGCCTGTGAGAAATGATCGAACATATATGCAAACATCAGGTCCGTTATACTGGTCATATTTCTCACTTGACTGTTTCTCAAAGTATTTATACTTACGTAGGTACTATTTCTACTACTATTTCATTAATTATTTGTATGTCGGCAGGCAAAAAGAAAACAAAAACCTGCAAGAAAGTCAAATACCAGAAAAGATATCTGTTACAAACCTTAAAAGGATTGTATACCAAATACGTTGCAGAGGGTGGTAAATCACGTTCCGTCAATGGCAATGCAAACAACATAAATACATCAAACAAAACAGCGATGGTACTATAAATTCTCAAATCACAAAAAAATATGTTGTAATGTTGGGGTTTCTAGCGAGATATTGAAGAAGACAACCAGTACGTACAAAAGTAGTTTATTCAGTCCATCACACTATAATGCGCATTATAAGTAAATGGTATGATCAGCAAAATACAATACCATTGTAAAGGAGCATACTGAATAGGTAACTTAATCATAAGGAACATACACACTTCACCTCCGGGGCAAAGGAAAAAAAAAATTAATAAAATTTTTTTTTTTTGATAACAACAATTAAAACAATTCTGTTCATATCTGATCAACTCACAAAATCTTTCTTATATACTTATTGATAATAAGGCCTACTCCTATTTTTATGCACTAACTCTATCTTGTTATTTTTATCTATTCTAATATTACAACCTAAATCTTCAACTACTCTATAGGGACCTTCAAACAATGCATCTAATTTTTTACCTGTCTCATTCTTTAATAATACCGAGTCATCTTTATCATATTTCACAGAGTTTACTGATTTATCATACATTTCCTTTCTTTTCTGTTTATTACATAACAATCTTTTTCTTACATCAGCATGGGCTAACTGTAATCGATACTTTAATTGCAAAGGATAATTATCAGTATTATACAAAGGTTCAATATTGTTAGCAATATTACTGGGTATGTTGCAAAGTTTACCAAAAACTAATTCATGTGGTGTGTAATTTGTTTCAGAATGTACTGTGGTGTTAAAACCAAAGCACCAAAATGGTAGCCAATAACTCCATGTATTCGTGTGATTTACACATTGAGTTCTCAAAAATGCACCCATGGTTTTATGAGTATTTTCGAGAGCCCCAATGGATTGGTGATGATATGCAGTCGAGGATAATTTATTAATATTAAGAATTTTACAAACCTCTTCCATAGTAGCAGATATGAATTCGGTGCCTCGATCTGTAGCTATTACTGCCGGGATTCCAAACCCTAAAATTAACTCTCTCACAAATGCATCTGCTATAGTTACGGTTTCCTTATTTTTAAGTGGTACAGCTTGAATAAATTTAGTCAGCTCACACTGCATAGTCAATATATAACGATTATCATCGATGTCTATATCTAAAGGACCCACTATATCTAAATAAACCTTATCAAATGCCGAGGAAGCCGTTGTCGTGATTTCCATCGGCTCTTTTATATATCTATAATATTTAGATTTTTGACACTGCGTACACTTTTTTACAAAATTTTGCACGTCTTTATCAATGCCTGGCCAGTAGTATCTTCTCTTTATATTGTTAATCATTCTTCGCACTCCTGCATGTCCACTAGAGGGCAGTAAGTGGAAGTCATTCATAATAATAGTTTTTTCGTCTTTGTCTATAATTCTTTTCACTCCTTGTAATATGCATATTCGAGGTCCGGACCATTTTTCTAATGACGTTATTTCTTTACATATATTTTCAATGAAATCTATATTATCTTTATTCTTTAATATACACACTTCTTCGATGTGTATCTTTTTACAACAATAACTCAATTCTTGCACAAATTCGGCTCGCGAAAAATGCGCCTTAAAATCAAGATTTATATATAACGTCATCCTACTCTTCACAAAAGCAAAACATTTAAATTCTTCATTAATTAAATTATCTTTACGTAAAATTCTGAGCTCATTACCTTCTATGAATTTCATCTCTACTGAGTCCATTACCATTACTGAGACCATTTATCGGTGCATTTATTAAGGATCACGTTCTCATAGTCTTTCTTTGCATTAATTTCAACCCCTATCTTCTTCTTTTGAGCTCTAGTCATTACAAACATACATTGTGCATGTATACTTTTAAGATCATTTGATGTTATAGATACTCTGGACAGAGCATCTGCTACGACATTCTCTTTGCCTTTGATATAAACAATTTTAAAATCATACTCTTCTAAAACTAATCGGAATTTCAGTAACCTACTTGAAGGGTCTTTCATGCCAAACAAATATACTAATGGTTTATGGTCAGTCATTATTGTGAATTTCGTGCCGTATAAATAAGGCCTAAAATACTTTACGGCCCATACGATTGCAAGAAGCTCTTTTTGAATTGTCGGATAGTTCTTTTCCGCTTTATTTAAAGGTCTACTTGCATAAGCTATCGGTCTTAAATCTTTATTGCACAATACTGTTCCTATAGCACTACCTGAAGCATCCGTCTGAAGTATGAATTCATTATTTTTAGAAAAATCGGGATATTGTAAAACTGGTGGTGAAGTTAAAGCATTTTTGAAATATTCAAACGATTTATTACATTCCTCTGTCCAATTAAACGGTTCGTTTTTCCTACTTAATTTGTTTAATGGAGTTGCAATTTCTGAAAATAATTTTATAAATTTCCGATAGTAGTTACAAAATGCTACAAAACGTTTAACTTCGTCTGCATTTTTGGGCACAGGATACTTTTTTAAAATTTCGATTTTTTCTGGATCAGGTAAAACACCTTTCTCTGAAACGACATGACCTAAATAAAGAATTTCTTTCTTTAAAAATTCACATTTTTGCGCATTTAACTTCAAATTTACTTTTCTCAATCTCTCCATAACTGATATTAAATTTTGATTATGTGATAAGAGGTTTCTGCCGAAAATAACAAGATCATCTTGGTACAGTAGACACTTATCAAATGTTAATCCTGACATTGCGACAGACATCATGCGACTAAAAGCATGTGGACTGGTCTTAAGTCCCATTGGTAAACGTTTCATTTGAAAATGTCCCACCCAAGTTTGTAGAAAAAGCTGTAAATTTTCGACTATTACGGTCCAAGATCACTTGATAATAGCCTTGGTGAAGGTCAAGGTGTGTGAAATAAACAGCACCTGATAAAGAGTCCAAAATTTCGTTTATATTAGGTAAGGGAAACTTGTCATCACATACCAATTCGTTTAATTTTCTGTAATCTACGACTAATCGCCATTTTCTTGTACCATCTCCGCTTTTCTTAGGTACTAATAAAATTGGACTGGACCATTCACTGTTAGACGGTTCTATGATATCATCCTCTATCATCTTATTAATATGTTTTTCTATTTCTGGCTTCACAGCTTGCGGCAATCTATACGGTTTAGTGTAAATGGGATTGCTATTCGATTTTAATGCAATTGACTGATCATAAATATTAGTTGCAGTTAACTTATCTCCATTAATATAGAAAACGTCTGAATATTTGGCACAAATTGCTTCTATAGATGCCCTTTCTTCGGTGTTTAAATAATCTAATTTTAATTCATTTAATAAAGTCTTAACTCTTTCCACATTACTACCCGAGTTATTAAATTGGCAAATATTATAAATACATAAAGGCTCTAATTCTGGTTTAAATAATGATAATGTTATATCTTTGTCACTAACATTCAATATCCTAACAGGTATTCTATTATTACGAATTGTCGCTACACTGCTCGCTAAAAACACTTCGTTCTCTGTTTCCCACATATAATTACCTCATTATTCCACAATGGGTCGACAAAGATGTAATGTATTGACTCTGAACGCGCCGGAATATTCAATACATTTTTTAACCTATCATTCTCTTCAATTAAATTTAAACAATAATGTATTCTATTGGAAATTAATGTTAAATTATTTGCACCTAAATTAATATTTGCTTGATATTTATTTAAAAAATCTAAACCTAAAATTCCATCAGCCCTTAATGGCAAACATCCAAAAATTATAAAGTTGTGTGAAAAAAATTCATGTTCAGTTTCATGCTTTAATTTTAAATTAACTACACCTTCAGACTGACGTTGACCACCTATTCCATTTATTAACGTATCATCCCTTTGTATATTGATGTTTAAGGGCAACGCTTCTTTTTTTATAATTGATAAACTAGCTCCCGTGTCTACTAGAAAATAATATTTAACGTTATTAATTTTAAAAACAATATACTTCGCGTTACCTTCAAAAGAAAAAATAAAATTTTTAGGAACGAAAAAACTGGTCATGTTTTACTGCTGTGTCCTTGTTAGTGTTTGGAACGTTTTGTGGAGTGGTATCTGTCTGTTCTACAGAATATATTCCTCTACCCTGATGCCTAAAATATCGATCTCGTTGAGACCCCCTATAATTCTGCGACACATAGTTGCGCCCCCTATGCATACTATTACCACGCGAAATCTGTCCTCGATTATAATTGTTATAATATTGACCATGATTATGCTGATAGCGATTGCCTCTCTGGTAAAAACGACCTTGAGAACGTCTGGCAAAAGATAAACCTCGACCATTGTTAGATGCATGCATGATATTACCTGATGGTGACTGTTGCGATGTTGTCTCCTCGTCCTTGGCGGCTTGGATGGCGTCAGTCAAACTCTTATAATTTCGGGCAGAAATTATTGTGCCTAGCCTTGAGCTGCGTAAACCCTCTGAAAAACGTTTTATTGCCACTTTTTCATTTAAACGTTTCAAACCATCAAACATAGTTGAGTTTCCATCTGCTTGTGCAATAGTTAGTTGAGTAAACAACTTCTCTATCTCGGTACCAAAACTATCAATTGATTTTGAACCTTGTTGTATATTCTGTAACTGTGTTTGTATGGCCATAAATGATTTTTTCGGAAAAAGATAATTTCTTAAATCATTAGTTAAAGCCTCAATAGTCATATAAGAACCTGAAATACGCAACTTGGCATTTTCCGACAATCTGCTTTTAAGAATAAATGTAATTAATAATGCCTTACCTTTGTCATTCAACATATTCGCATACATTTCGACTGAATCTATTAACCGTTTGGTAGTCTCATGGTTACCATCCATGACTGGAAGCAAACTACACGCCACTTTAAGGTCAAACTCCATCTTGTCTAAATCAATCTGAGGAAATATACACAAATTATTTATTACGTTAATAATATTTTTTATATCCTGAAAGATTTCTATCGCCGATGTAAGACAACTATCCTTGCTATTTTCTACTAATAATAATATTTCCTGACACTTATCAAAAACCTGTGTAACTTCACCCAACTTATTCTCAATAACTTTACCCTTATATCTGTTTTGTCCCTTTTTAATCAAGTATTTTCGTATATCTACCAAGGTATTTAAATTTTGGGTTAAACTGTCTATCATAATTTATTTATATAAAAAAAAATAAAAGAAGTTAGCTTATAATTTTACGTAAAACTAAAACACATTATTATAATAAAATTATTCCCACACACTGCAGAATGTCTTACGCTGCAACTTTGCGCGCGCTCGGTATCATGTTCACAGAGTACTTGTGCAGGATTATAGACGCTTCACGATATTAACGTAACGAAATACGATATTACTAATACGGAATTTTAGACACTTTTTGTACATAATATACGAATACGTTATCGGTTAATCACTCACGATCGCCGCCACCGTTTTCCACTCGTCCTCTCATAGCAGCTCGGATACGCTGCAGCGTGCTTAGGCCAATTTCCTCCTGGATCCATTGCCGATGGCAATTTCGGTACAATTTTACGGCGAAGTACGTTACCAAAATAGCTATAACGGCGAGGATAACTATTGTGATCGTGTTCAGCCGTTCCACGTGTCCACCAATGTCCTTCAGCGTAGCGTCGTTGTTCCCACCAGCAGCATTCTGGCTAAGGAATACCTCCTCTTTTTCCACTTTCGATTGACACATAGCTAACTACCAAAGTTGTTACTATATTCCACTAAAGCCCCTTGGCAGACCTTGATGGCAGGGTCGCCATGTAATGTTGGGGTTTCTAGCGAGATATTGAAGAAGACAACCAGTACGTACAAAAGTAGTTTATTCAGTCCATCACACTATAATGCGCATTATAAGTAAATGGTATGATCAGCAAAATACAATACCATTGTAAAGGAGCATACTGAATAGGTAACTTAATCATAAGGAACATACACACTTCAATGTAAACGAAACAATAACAAGCACAATCTCAGAATTGACTTCATTATTTACAAAAGAATTAAATTTATTTGAAACTCATTTCTTTTATATAAAACATCAAAATATCGAGAAGCTGTCGACAACCTTAATGAATATGAATTATGCACATTGGTAGACTTCTCGGAAAACCAACTTTGTAAGCTATCCAGCGAGATTCAGGCTATGCATTTTGGTACATCCCGAGCACAAATCACTCTTCACACTGTAGTGATTTATACAAAAGACCATAAACCAAAGTCTTTCGTTTCCATATCACCGAACAATGATCATAATCCTGGTGCAATATGGGCGCATTTGCAGCCCGTAGTCGATCATGTAAAAACGACGTTTCCTAAAGTCAATATGTGCTTCACTTTTTCTCCGATGGGCCCACCACGCAGTATCGACAGAAGAACAATTTTTATCAAGTAGGTCAACTACTACAACAAAATGGGTTTTCGTAAGGCACATGGTCATTCTCTGAAGCAGCACACGGAAAAGGTGCTGCTGATGGTATTGGTGGTGCTATCAAACCAAACGGCTACTGCACCAGGAAGTCTCGTATGGAAATAGCATTAGTGATGCGACGAGTGCGATGAATTGAACTGAGTTTTATAATAAATTTATGTATAGAACAAGGTATCTTCCCAGATGCCCTAAAAATCGCAGTCATCAAACACCTTCATAAAAAAGGTAACAAATCTTCTATAAATAATTACCGTCCCATTGCACTACTTTCCATATTTTCTAAAGTTTTCGAGAAAATAATCTATAAATGTTTATATAATTTCTTCGAAATCTATAACTTATTTACAAAATGTCAATATGGTTTTAGAAAAAATAAATCTATAAATTTGGCTGTGTATAATTTTTTGCATGATGTGTTACTGAATATGGATAAGAGAACTCCAGTGGTAGCTCTTTATATAGATATGCAAAAAGCATTTGATCATGTGAAACACGAAATTCTTCTACACAAAATGTATGCGTATGGAATTAGAGGAAATGTATGACCTTATTAAATCATATCTTAGCAATAGGAAACAGTTTACTGAAATCAATGAGAATATCAATAGTAAACAAAACAGAAGAAACGTACAAGTCAAACACCAGAGATATTCAAACTGGTGTTCCCCAGGGAAGTATATTAGGAGCACTTTTCTTTCTTATATACATTAATGACATGCCACAAATAACCAATAAAAAAATGACATTATTTGCTGACGACAGCACAATAATTTTTAGTGGTAAAGATTTGACTACCATAGAACATGACATTAATATATTCTTGACATCTATTATTAACTGGTTGAATAAAAATGATTTAGTTATTAATCTAGACAAAACGAAAAGCGAGAGGCTGAACATAGCTGATCAAATCATGTAATAGACCATCTCTGTACCTACCTATGTTTCACAATAAAGATATTTGAATTAGAATTTGAATATTATGAAACATAAAACTAATGTTCAACTTTTTTATGTTTTCGACTCTGAAATTAGAGAAAAACAAAGACAGATCCCAGAGAATTTAATACCGATACCAGGCACAATGCGGATTCACCAAATTATTTGCCAGAACAATGTATTACAGTATCGTGACCATAGTTGCATTTGCGGATTTAAAAGGGGCATTTGTATTAACGTTAAAACACACAATTTGATTAAAAACTCACGGGAACTTAGTTTGAGTGAAACTTGAGCAAGGATGAATACATCAGAACTTAAAAAAATTGTAGCAATGCCACACAAACGTAAAATGAGAATCGAATCAGAAACAGAAACAGATAGTGACATAACCTACACCGAATCTGATGACAGTTTATTTATACCGAAAATTATGTGAAAGTGATGATAGCTATGAGGCTGGGGTGATCCAACAAACGGCCAATACTGAAATGAGTTTTCCAGGACCTTCTTTAAGTATTGTTCTTATTTCACCTGTAATACTCGTAATCATAATCATGCTATGTACTGTCGTATAAATACGGTTTCTTTACATTTCAGACAAATCACACGACAAACAGGTTCGTCAGGTACATGAACACTAAATACTTCTGTGGGACTATTAAAAGTATATTCCGTGTAGTGTGTCGTTTGCAAAACTTTAACTTGTATTAATAATAAACAATTTCATTGTTACAGACAAAATAAAAGAAAATATAGTTCCAGAAACAAACAAGCACTGCTTACTGTCAACAGGTTGTAAAAAAACCTAAAATTATAGAAAATATTAATTTTGACGTAAAAAAATATACAGGGACAATTACACTTACGACTGTTGATTTAAAAAAGATCATTACACCAGGAATAAAAGAATCTATTACTAACACAGATTACTATAACATTAATAAATTTCACGAAGGGAGTTGGGTTGTAGCCAAGTACGGAAGTTATTATTGTATTGCTAAAATAATCAAAATTACATGGAACGTATACAAGGTATTGGGTTTTAAAAAAGATAAAGATAATCTTGTTGACTGGTGTGATATTTCAGAAGAAGATACGTTAACAGAAACGCAGTTAGTGTGTGAATTAGAAGAGCCCAAAGTTCATGATACGGGTGCACTAATATTTGATAATTTACCCAATTTCAATTATATTTAAAATGTTCATAAAAGGTTGTATCGTTTAACGTTTATTAAACATCTCTACCTACATACAAAGTCTATAATTCACACTGAACAAATTTATTCTATGATTATATTGTGTTTTATTTCATACCCCATTCTGATTTTTTTTCCAATTAGCGGCCACGCATAAAACGTTTAGTAATAGATAATCGTCATCAGTACAAGCACAATGTATAGATTCGTAAAATATCACGTTTCTCTATTTTATGCTGCCAAAGATGTTCAAGTGGCGTATTGTACATCTTTGACAGCTCAACTTAAAAATGACTACTACTCGTATTAATGTGATTTATCGATTAACGAAGAATTATGCATGGTCGCCCTTTTGAAAAAAATAATTAGTTAGTAAAGGCAGTATTGGCAGTAATGTCTTTGATGGAAAAGTCTTAGAAAAACATTTACTATACAACATGTGAATAAATGTACATACCTACTTATTATTTTGGCAGACATGTCCGTACTCTTTCTAGACCAAATACAACAATTCCACGTACTTGCACATTTACCTTTTTTATTACCGACCTTCCTGTACGACTGAATTGTGTCATGTCCTAGTGCCTCTAGCAGGGAAGATTACCTATGTGAACGCACATTTGTGAGAAATGATTTTGATTCTTGTGAGAAACGTGAGAAATGTTTCTCACAAGAATCATTTGAGAAATGTACATTTATTTTGGCTCGTACCCATATCCGATCTCCGAAAACTATGACGAATTCAACGATGGAACTTAATAGGATTATGAGAATGATAGTGACGAGACAGATACATCATTCTGCAGAAGACGCAAAATTTTTAGAAGATGTCGACCTTTTTGAGTAATTCGATGATTAAGCTTTCGAATATTATAAAGCCAATGAGATTGGTCTAGAAAATAATTTAGTCTATAATATGGATCATTCAAAGTCAAGCGAATAATCATAAATAACAATTGATGATCTCTTGGAAGATTATGTACATTAAGTTGCTCGGTGCTAATAACCTATATTGATTTTACACCGATTTGTAACGAAGGCCTATTCACTGTAGTCTTACCAGTTGGACTACTGGTAATTTCCTTCCCAATAGATTTTTAGAATTAAATAGTAGAGAGATAAGCGTTGGTAATTTTTTTGATAGTTATGTAAGTTGATAAAATAGGTTAATTAAATAGTTATGTACAGTCGGGTTCGTAAATACGCGTACAGTCGAGGAAATTGAATGTTTGTTACTTTTATGACTCTGACACTGACATGACACACCAGAAGTGACAAATTCAATTCAATTTCCTCGACTGTACATTTTGTCACCTTTCATATTCTTACAGATTGATACACCGTGTGATGTTTTGGGTGAATTGCACGCATTTAGTTTTTAAAAAAGAAATTTTATTAATTTTAAATATTATATATATTTTGGTATTTTACGGACTCGACTGGATTCGTTTGTTATTTTTTGTTATAAAGAAAAATGCATTTTATTTTCTTCTAGATTTAATAAAACTACTGTCTATCAAGTATGAGGTCTATGATTTAACAGAGTAAAACTAATAACTAGACGAACCTTGAACTAATGGATAGAGCTACTTGCTACTGAGTTACATTAAACACTGTTTAAAACCTCCAAATTACTTGCCTGAACACCTTAGGAAACATCCCAATCAATTACATTAAACTCCATGTAAAACCTTAACTACACTAACCCATCTGCAACATTACTAGGTCTATATTTTATAATGGTAAGGCTAATGGGAAAAAATAATGCCTGGTAAGTCTTACTATCAGTAAGTCTAATGGGATGAATATTCCCAGTAGTACTACTACTTTTAAGAGACTTTTAAGTTGCTGAGGGCTATCCCTATATCTAATCCCTTAGCCCTATGGCTTCAGAGTTGTTCAGTTAATCAGATTGTTACCACGACTACATATCATCAGTCGAACACTCGATTATGAATAACCCCAAATACTTTTGGACTTACATCAAGCAACGTCGTAACTCATCTAATATCCCGGGTACTGTCACTTACGGTAATGTAATAGCGGATACGGGAGGCGCGGTGTGTGATGTGTTCTCTGATTACTTTTATTCTACGTTCTTACTATCTTCATCATACACTGCTAGTGACGCGGCTCATGAGTGTGGCGACTCGATCTCTGAAATATCTCACATCTACACTGATACCAGCGAAATCAACAAGATTCTTAAATCACTAGACACTAATAAGTCGGCAGGTCCAGACAAGATACCGCCTAGTTTCCTAGTTAGGTGCGCTGACACTATTACAGTCCCAGTAACGCTTCTGTTTAAAAAATCACTATTTGAGTGTACTGTACCGTCAGTTTGGAAGGCCGCATATATTACCCCAATTCACAAAAAGGGATCCAAAACGGAAGTCACTAATTATAGAGCCGTGTCCAAATTATGTGTATTAGCGAAGGTTCTAGAAAAGATAGTTTACAATCAATTATACGCGGCACTAAAGAGTAGTTTTAGCATTTTTCAACACGGTTTCTTGAAGGGACGCTCGACAACATCCAACCTTATTTTAATTAACGACTACATTTCCGATGCCATGAGTAAGTCCAGCCAAGTCGATGTCGTTTACACGGATTATAGCAAATGTTTCGACAGGTTGGCATAAGGGGTGACCTGCTTAGGTGGTTTACATCATATATATTTAACCGTTCTCAGGCCGTTGTAGTCGAAAATTATATTTCTGGTTGGGTTATCGTGCCAAGTGGCGTGCCCCAAGGCTCCTTACTTGGACCCCTATTGTTTCTAGTCTGTGTCAACGACATCGAGAAGTGCTTTCAAAATTCGCATCTTTTATGTTTTGCTGATGACATGAAAATATTCAAGTCTATATCAACTCCAGCTGACGCCATCGCACTCCAAAACGACCTATCTCGGTTGGATGACTACTGTATAAGAAATAAGTTGGATCTGAATCCATCCAAGTGTTCAGTTGTAACTTACAGTAGGAAAACAATGAATTTGGCAACGGATTATTATCTGAAGGGGTGTAAAATTCAACGTTGCAATAGTGTGCGTAATCTAGGGGTAACACATGATTCCAAACTGCTATTTGATGATCACATAGGCCAAATGATTAACAGGGCATATCGGGCCCTAGGTTTCGTAATTCGTACCTCTAATAGTTTTAAGGAGGCCAAAACTATGAAAGTATTATACTGCACATTTGTACGTAGAATCCTTGAATATAATAGTCAAGTTCAAAAAAACGCGGGTACCACGAGAGTGTTCGGACGTGTTTTGTGTTGTATCTTATTTAAAATTAAAATAATTTAATTACTTACATCTTTAGAAACCAAAGTTATGGTTACGAATTGTAATGGTTGTAGTGCCGCGCTGTACGATATTTCTTATATGGAATGTTCGCAAGCAGCATGTAAAAAGTTATACCACCTGAAGTGCTTAGCTATCACTAAAGAGAAGTTCGAAGAGCTATCCGAGGAGTACAAGAGTACTTGGACGTGTCCAGAATGCGTCAGCAATACTCCTAAGATGGGCAACTCCGACACACCGGTACGCACCAACATGCTAAATAAAACGTTTACACCGAGCGCGAGCTACGTAAACACTGAACGCGGTAGTCGATATCCTAAAGAGAGGGATACATGTATGAGCGACACAGAGCGAGAGTTGTTAGCGGAGCTGCGGGAGTTTCGGCGGGAAACGGCTAAAATGTATGAGGTACAAAAAAAAGAATATGAACGACTACAGCGGAGATTTATTCAAACTGAAACTGAGCTGAAGGGCTTGAAAGGAATTATGGAGGTAGTGAAATCTAAAGTAGACCAGGTTGATGAGCTGCAAGATAAAATTAACACACTAACGAAAAGAAATGAGTATCTGGAGTCTCGTCTCACTATAATTTCAAATGCCGATAAAATAAATAATGGAAAGAAATCAGAGTCACCAATGTCATTCGCAAAAGTAGTTAAAATTAATAAAAATATAGTGGGTAATAATGTTTTGCAAAAAAGTGTGGCCACAAAGTCAGCTAATACTAGTTCGAATGAAATAGTACAACTACAGGCAACTAACTGTGGGGAGAGTTTGGTAGAAAGAAATTCGGACGAGATAGTAAAAGGAGACAGCTGGACCATTGTTAACAGAAAAAAGAACCGATATGCCAATGGAGAAGTGAAGCGAGGAGGCGGGACCAATATAAATGATATACAAGGAATAGAAAGGAAAAAGTACCTACATATCTGGCGTCTTCAGAAAGGAACTACAGTAGAGAATATTGAAAACTATGTAAAGAATGTTTTACTAGGTGGAAAGGAAGTACCTGTAAAGGTCGAAAAAATAAAGCATAAGACGGAGAGAGATTATGCTTCATTCATCATAGGGGTACCAGAAACTCAGTATAACTTAATATGTCAGCCAGAAAGTTGGGCTGTAAATATTGAGTTTTGTGAATGGGTGTGGTTTCGCAGATCAAACAGCAAACCAAACTAAAACTATTAAACAGATTGAGATCTTATACCAGAATGTGAATGGACTGCGTACAAAATTAAATCAATTCTATGAAGGGCTAGCAGGTTCATCAGCAGATTTGATTGCTGTCACAGAAACGGGGTGTAACGAGTCCATACATGATGCTGAAATGATACCGCCGGGATACACCATCGTACGTTGTGACCGAGCGGATGGCCGTAAGATGGGCGGCGCGGGTCTCGTGGCCACACCGTGCGCGTCAGTTGAAATTCGTCCTCTAGGACGAAACGACGTAAATATTGATATTGACGCGCATATATTCGAACTAGTTTGTGCAATGGTGTATCAAAGTAATCGGTTGCAGTTTCTGTTATGTGTTGTTTAAATACCTCCTAATAGCAGTGAAAACAATTATTTGTTATTATTCAAAATTTTTGAAGACTTGTGTAATAAGTACAAAGATATTTTAATAATAGGGGACTTTAACTTGCATTCGTGTTCGTTAAATGTTATTAATTATTATGAATACTTTATAACGTACTGTGGATTTACTCAGAGTAGCAATATAGGTAATAAAAATGATAGACAGTTAGACTTAGTGTTGAGTACATTCGCGGACAGTCGGGAAGTGAGTGTGCGAGTGGCGGCGGCGCCGTTGGTGCGGGTGGATGGGCATCACCCACCGCTGGAGGTGTCGGTGAGGTCAAGCGGTCACCGCTTGTCACCGAGTAATGATGGTTCACAGATGGACTCCGAGGCCAGTGCGCAGAGATCATCAGGTTGGAATTTTAATAAAGCCAATTTCTTATCACTATATTCACAACTTGCGTCTGTTGATTGGACTAGTATTTACAATTTTAACTTAGAAACGAGTTTAGATTATTATTATAGCAAAATTAATTCAATAGTAGATGACTGTGTTCCAAGAAAAAAGCGAAGTAGTGTACACTCGAGGTACTGTTACCCCGAGTGGTACACTATGGAAATAATTCGCGACATAAAAAAGAAGGCAAACCTTCATAAAAAATATAAGGCGACAGGCACTAGGGCTGATTACGGGGTGTTTGCTGCATATCGAACAAAGGTGAAAAATATGATAGCACTGGCACGGGAACAGTATCAGAGCAGGGTTCAGAGTCAACTGCAAAGCGACCCAAAAACTTTTTGGAGTTTTATTAATTCTAAAAGGGGTAGTAGAAGTTCGCAAACCATAATGAAAGACGGCATAGCTTTGAATTCAGAGGAGTGTGCGGGAGCTTTCGCGGAGTATTTTTATTCCGTGTACAGTAAAAGGCGGCCCGAGCTGAGCATGGACAGGGCGGTCATGGAGGCGAGTGCCATGAGCGGAACCGACGCGGCGCGGGTACATATAGACAAGTTAGATTTGAAGGAAGTGCTAAGTGCGCTTCAGCAGTTGAAACCAAAAAAGTCGATTGGCCCTGATGGTATACCACCCTACATTTATAGAGATTGTCGATATGTACTCGCGGAGCCATTACTTCATATCTATAATTTATGTCTGCAAACAGCGGCATTCCCCGACATATGGAAGATCACCCGTGTTGTGCCAGTGCCAAAAACGAGATCAGGTAGGAGGGTGGAAGAGTATAGGCCAGTGGCCGTGTTGTCCACTCCCGCTAAGGTGTTTGAGTCGGTTATTCAAAAACGTATTCTAGCGCAGGTAAACCCGCAACTCACAGAAGCTCAGCACGGATTTCGACCGTTTCGAAGCACCACCAGTAACCTCCTGAGCTACATGAATGATCTAGTTCCGGCGGTGGACGGGGGAGTGCAAGTTGACACCGCTTATTTTGACTTCCGAAAAGCATTTGACGTAGTAGATAATGACGTGTTATTGAGAAAGTTAGCTGGTGTTGGCTTCACTCCGCATCTGCTAAGCTTCTTTGGCAGTTACATGGCAGATAGGCGGCAGTATGTCGAGTACGCTGGATTCGTGTCACAGCCATATAATACCTGGTCAGGCGTTAGTCAGGGCAGTAACCTAGCACCTTTGGAGTTCATCATTATGATCAATGATTTGCCCAAAGTGATAAGGGATTCAAAGTGTTTGTTGTTTGCAGACGACTTAAAACTGTACCGAAGTATCGGAAGGGTGGATGACTGTGAAAAATTGCAGAGGGATATCAATAGGGTAGTGTCTTGGAGTAAGAGAAATAATCTACACTTTAACACCTCCAAGTGTCTTACTATCACATTCTCTCGAGCGAAGGCTCCAATTCTACACAATTACAATATCGAGGAGATCCGCTGGTCCGGGTTACAGAAGTGCGTGATCTAGGGGTTCATTTTGACGTGCAGCTGACGTTTCGTGATCACATCATTGAAATATGTAAAAAAGCATTTAGAAATCTGGGTTTTATATTACGAACAGTGAAGGATTTTACTAGTATCAGGGCAATAATCACCTTATATAATGCGCTTGTTAGAAGTCAACTGGAATGTAATGCAGTCATCTGGAGCCCACATGAAATTAAATATAGTCTCATGTTGGAGCGCGTTCAAAATAAATTTGTTCGATACTTGTATTTCAAATATTATGGAGTTTACCCGTTTTACCCCTTAATGTATCCAACACTGTTCGTACTGGGTATGGTCGGGTACAGTGAGCTAAGGGTTAGGAGAGAGCTTGCGTTGGCCATATACCTACTGAAGGTTATACGTGGAAAGATCCAAAATCCGGCCATACTCGAGAGTATCAATCTATGCGTCCCAGACGGATACGTGGGGAGGCGCCGGAGGCCACAACTGCTGCAAGTACCGAGCACGCGCACCAACCTGCTGAGGGAGGCGCCGCTGACCCGAGCCCTCCGGACACTCAACGTCATTTCAATAAATATTGACCTGTTTAGTTGCTCTCTGAGGGAATTCACAGATACCGCTTTAACAATTATATGCTATAAGTAAAGATGTAATTAAATTGCCTACTCTGTTGTATTAGGGTAACCTGTAAAAATAGATGTAGATGAGAGAATAAATAAATAATAAATAATAAAAAAAAAAGTTTGGAACCCTAGATATGATACATATCTCTCGATCTTTGATCGGCAGTGAAACAGTTAATACACGTACATACTTTCTCTCAACAAAAAAAATAAAATATCCTTTGAAAACTTACCTTTAATTGATATAAAACAGTACATATTGCCAATAACACTGTAGTGAAGTAAATCATATATTAAAATCAACAAAAAGTGATGAATAGTGGCTTATAACGAATAAAACTTTAATATCTACCTGATCAGCTGGTGAGTGAATGACTTACGTTTTTGTGAACAATACACGCAAAACGCACGGTTAACCAGTGAACATAAGAGCGCTTACTGCGTGCGCGCTGCTGTGTGTGCCGCTCAGTGACGCATGACGGTACTTCGATAGCGAGCCATCGGTGATTAGTTAACCGTAGACGGCACTATCTTTTCTACCTAAGATTTGCCTCTGTGAGGAATTAATATTGACCAAAGAGATTTTGTTTATTGTTTGCAAAACTAAACATCTGGAATTAATTGTATTTCTTTACTGCTGAACATAGCTTAATCCAAGATGAAATGCTATGGATGTCTGAAAAATACAAAAGACACTTGTATTAAATGTGCTGTGGATACATGTGCAAAAAGCTTCTGCTCACAATGTATAAAAATACCTACGTTGTCAAGCGACAAGATAAAAGTATGGAAATGTCCGGACTGCTGTGCGGCGCTAAAAAAAGGAGGCGACAATAGTTTAACGCCGATACGCCCTACGGATTCGAATGTTACCACAAGGAAAAAGGCAGACATGCAGACTGACGGTTCTGTAAACTCTGAAGTAAAAGAATTGATAGAGGAAGTGCGTCATCTAACACAGGAAATTTCTTCTCTTAAAAAGCAACTTGAAGACGCGACAGTCTCGTTGGTTAATTGTCAGACAAAACTTACCGAACTGGTGACAGCAGTAGACTCGAACAGCAATAGAATTAACTGTCTAGAAAACCGTGATAAAGACTTAAAGCTGCTGGAAGCTACAGTAGTTGAACTGAAGCAGGAATTGAATGGGCAAGCCCAATTACACCTGCGCAATGAGCTGGAATTGGCTGGCGTACCCGAGCAAGCAAATGAAAATTTATACCACATTGCACTGTTAGCAGCCCGCAAGGTTGGTGTAGAACTAAACGACTCGGACATCGACTGGGTTGCCCGTGTTGGACCCCGCGTCAAATCTGCTCTAAACGCTGAACAAAATACCAGATTTTCAAGACCAGTAGTGATGCGTCTGTTGCGTCGTACCAAACGAGATCAGATATTGACGGCTGCAAAATCTAGAAAAAATATAACAACAACAGACCTTGACATCTCTGGTACGCCGCAAAGATTATATTATAACGAGCGCCTAACAAAAGCAAATCGACTGCTTTTTCGAGCGGCAAGAACCAAGTCCAAAGAAATGGACTACACCTTCTGCTGGTGTACACAGGGTAATGTCTATGTCAGGCAACGTGAAGGTAAGCCAGCCCTACCAATACGCTCACATGAAGATCTTCTTCGGGTTTTTAATACTCCTACTGGAAACTAAATCAAGATACATTGAACATGCTTTTCCTACTAACAAAAAAAATACATTTTATATAATAAGTAACAGTGTTGTCACTGCCACTAGTATTTTAAGTGTCAATCCTATACATCTATGCTTATTAAGAAAACACAAACAAACACATTCTTATTTATCTAAACCAACATACACAACTTATATATCTAATATCTACACATTCGCCCATAGCGCCCATATACACAATTATCACTCAATCAAAACACAATCCAACTTCACTTCAACTTACATACTTACAAAATTTACAACCACACAATTAGGCAACATTTATTCCAAAATAAACAAATTACAACCTAACCACTCAATCAAAAGACCTCAACGCAACTCAATAACTACTAGTAGCTGCACCAATTGTCCAACACCTTATCATTGGAATTCATATTTTGCCTATACATTTTTTATAATTATTGAAATTTATTTTAATGTTGTATGGTATTTCAGCCGAAAAATAAGTTTATTCCACTCAATTTCAAACAACATAAATAGCACACTCACACTTTTTAAAACTAATAATGGACAACAGACAATTATTTGACGAATTTGACAGGTGTTGCAAAATTCCATGTAACTTAATTATAGACCCCAACCATTTAGCGCACAAGTTTGATAATTCAAATAGATTAAACATAATTTCATTCAACATAAGAAGTATAAATAAAAATTTAGACAGCTTTCTAATATATATCACAAGGTTAAAAACTAATATAGATATCATCGTCCTGACAGAATGTTGGTGTAATGAAAACTCGAATCCCCCTCAAATTGATGGTTTCTCTATGTACTTCAGTAAGCATAGCTTTAACCAGAATGATGGAGTGATCATGTATTTGAACGTGAATATTAAAGCATCTGTACAAGAAGTTGACTTAGATGAGGCCAATTGCTTGACGGCCAAAATAGGCAACTTGACAGTAATAGGTATATATCGCCCTTTCTGTTTCAAAAATCCTAAAATATTCCTTGATGCTTTGGACACGTTGTTAACCAATACCAAATCGCGGCATATCATACTAACCGGAGACATAAACATCGACACCTTAGATACCAATAATACCGACGTTAGAGATTATCTGGAAATCATTGGTTCCCATGGCTTACATCAAGGCGTTGACATCCCCACGCATGGTCATACCTGCTTAGACCACTTCATGTGCAAGCTAGAGGGCGACCATCAATGTTTTGTACTTGAAACAGATATCACAGACCATTATCCCACGTTCTTGACCTATGATAGTGCACCCTCATCAAAACCAACCATTCACAAAAACCTAACTAGAACAAAAATAAATTATACCGCTCTGACTGAAGCTATAAAATCAAAAGACTGGACATCCTTTCTAAAAATTACAGACCCGAACTTGGCCGCGGAAATACTAATAAATACGCTCCAGACTCTTATAACCCAAAACTCACACACAGCTTCTTTTGCTAATCGTCAACGACCATTAAAACCATGGATTACAATAGGTGTTATCAAATGTTTTAAGACTAGGGATAAACTTCACAGTATCTCAAAACTGAATCCTGACAACGCCGAAATAAAAACGCAGTACCTAAACTATCGCAATACTTGTAACTCATTAGCTAAAAATCTAAAAAATAACTATTATAAGGACAAATTTAACAAACATTTCAAAAATAATAAAGGGACTTGGGATACTGTGAAAGAATTGTGTAATATTAAGAAAAATCACTCCAGAGCATCTAATCTACTTGAACTAGTGCCGGATTCACCCTGTGAATCACTTAATATGGTTAATCGATACTTTACCTCGATTGGTAGAGAACTAGCTACAGACATCTTAATAAGAAATGGTACTACTGAACTGCGCTTAGCAGAAAAAAATACTTCGTCAAGCAATGTTAGTTCTATGTTTCTAGACCCAACAGATCACATTGAAATTAATAAAATTATCATGAGCCTAAAGAATAGCAGTGCTCCAGGTATGGATAACATTCAAAATATTGTACTAAAAAACTCTCGGACGATTTTATGCACCATGATTGCTCATCTGTGTAATCTTAGCCTTACCACTGGGATTTTCCCAGCAATTTTCAAAGAAGCAGCTGTGGTGCCTGTGTTTAAGAGTGGTGACGCAGAGACAATTGCTAACTACAGGCCCATATCGCTACTGAGTGCAATTAGTAAAATAATGGAAAAAGTAGTTAACACTCGTCTAATTAAATTCCTCGAAAGCAAAAACATTCTAGCAAGTACCCAATACGGTTTCCGCTCGGGTAGAAATACTGAGGATGCGGTAGCTAGGCTCTCGGATATCGTTACAAAGGCAGTAGACAAGGGTGAAAAATGTGTTGCCATATTTTTGGACCTCCAGAAGGCATTCGATACCGTTTCAATACCAATTTTATTGCGCACTCTGGAATACATGGGCATAAGAGGTACGGTTCTGGAGTGGCTCCGAGACTATTTGGATGGAAGAAGTCAGGTGGTTAAAGTAGAAAACACTTATAGCACGAGCTTTCCGGTTACGTACGGAATTCCGCAGGGTAGTACCCTCGGTCCAACGCTATTTTTAGCTTACGTTAATAGCCTCTGTAAACTTCAAATAGATAACGCGGAATTACTGGCTTTTGCAGATGATACCGTATTGATTTGCCGTGGGAAAACATGGCCACAGGTCCAAGTGTCTGCTGAAATGGGCCTCAAACGAGTTAGCCTTTGGCTTGATGAGCATTTACTAACTATTAACGTAACTAAAACAAAATATATTTGTTTTAGAATAACGGAAGCAACAAGTTCAATGTCAAATTTTTCTATTACAGCTCATACTTCCCAATGCAAACTCGAAAATAGTGGCTACTGTGACTGCATTCCCATTGCCCAGACCGATACCCATAAATACCTGGGAATTATCATAGATTGCCATTTAAATTGGAAACCGCATATATCGTCACTTAGCAAAAGAGTACGTAAATTACTTCCAATTTTTAAAAACCTACGCGAAGCTGCGGACTGCAATCTCATAACCAGCATATACTATGCCCTTTGCCAATGCGTTCTGTCTTACTGCTGCCCTATTTGGGGTGGAGCTGCTCCAACTCATCTGCTTGAGCTGGAAAGAGCCCAACGCGCAGTCATCAAAGTCATGTTCCATAAGACCAGGAAATATCCCACTCAAAAACTTTATGAAGAATCGCGTTTCCTCACAGTTCGCCAATTATACATCTACTGTACAGTCCTACGTCACCATAAATCTATCGATCCATCTAAGATCTCACTGAGTAAAAGAAGAATTCGAACACCTGTTCCCTCCTTCAACACAATGTTCGCTCGACGTCAACTGTATTACATGGGCCCTTTCATTTATCGGTTCGTTAATGATTCGAACCAAATCTACAAAATGCCTAAGTTTAGGTTAAAATCTATACTTAAAAAATATCTAATGGCCCATGATTACCTTAGCACAGAAAAAATTCTACGAGTATAAAGCAAAAACCACTAGGAACTTGAATCCTTACATATCCAGATGCACATTCGCATACTTACACATACGGTATACATGCAGCCGTAAACGCCTAACCCTCACTCAGACGCAACACACACTCACACATAGGTACTCAATGCACACCCAAAGACAAACAAAACATATACGTACACATCCACGAACATTTTTTTTTTTTTTTTTTTTTTTTTTTTTATACCACTAAGTTGGCAGACAAGCACACGGCCCACCTGATGGGAAGCGGTTACCGTGGCCTATGGACGTATGCAACACCAGGGGTGTCACACTCGTGCTGCCGACCATGAAGAAACCTTCTGATGCCCCTCTTGAAGAACCCCATATTGTAGGCGCTTGGGAAAACCGCAGCAGGGAGGTCATTCCACAGCTTGAGTGTGCGTGGGATGAAGTTTCTTTCATACCGCACAGTGCGCACCGTCTCAGGTCATATAGGAACATATGTATACATAAAACACACACACACACACACATACACACACACACACACACACACACACGCACACACGCACACACACACACACACACACGCACATACATACACATACACATACACACACACACCCACACCCACACGTATTTTCACACATCTTCATTTATAAATTATATTAGATTCTGGCCAGGGGTGGAGGGTTGGTAGCCTGAGACACAGGATTCTCCTAGTTCAGGTGCCAGCCCGCCATAATTCTGATTGATCCTTGTACTAATTTATTAATTACGTTCTACTGTATTTTATTTGAGATTTGTTATGTAAACGTTTTGGTGAGAAATAAACATTATTATTATTATTATTATTATATATCACCCGTATCGAAAACATTCAAAAAAAGTTTATAAAATATCTATGTTATAGGGTAAATATCAAATATTCATCGGTCGACTACTTGAAACTATGCGCCAAGTTCCACATTCTCCCTTTGTCCGCACGCCGCGAGATAGCTGATATCACTTTCATTCTTAAAATACTGAACGGGTCTATTGACTGCCTTGAGCTATTGTCCAAAATCGGCTTTAATGTTCCTGTCAAAGTCTTCAGACACTACACACCTATCCACCTCCGCTTGGCAACCACCAATTACAGACAGAACTCATTTTTGCGGCGAGCGAGCAGCAGATTAAACATACGTTTCAAGCAATTTGAATTCGACATTTTTAACTCTAAAACAGAATCTGTGAGACGGGTACTCAGTATCGATTTCTTCTCAAAATTCTTATCACACTAAAATTTTCAATACGTGTTTTTTATTATTAATTGTTATTTATTGCATCCCACGTTGCATACTTGCATTATATTCGTTGCACTTACAAGCATTCAAGCATTATTATGTTCACATGTTGTACTATTTCTATACGTGGAGACCTATAATTGGCTTTCTGTCGCCAACTTTTAAATGTGCACATACTGTTGTGACTGTCTGGAGTGTATATTTTGTTTTATATATTTTGTAATTTTTAGCTGTTGGTTTCCCAAATAAAGATAAATAAATAAATAAAATAAATAAGACTATACGGTAGTACTACTGGGAATAGGGGGTAACGAAACTATCAAAATACTTATCTAAAGGAAATCTTTCCTCTTTAAATTTTATAATATTATATAATATCAGCACAGAATAATGAAACAGTTCGTTAGACTGTGGTATTAGTATAGATACATCAAAAGTCCTAAGTAGGTCAAAAAAACAACAACACTGGACGTTCGTGAAGTTTAAAAAGAAAAGGTTTAAAACAAACGTTATTTTCTTGAAGTATACTATCGTCACTTCTCGTCGCGTCGTGGGAACACATATATTTACTTTTCTAGTCTTTTTATCATTCCTTCTATTAAATAACATAACATAATATCAACTCACGCCTATACCCGAAGGGGTGGGCAGAGGTGCTAGCACCCACATTTCGCCAGTTTATGTTTAGGTCCCAATGTAATAAGTGGTGAGCCTATTGTCATTAAGCAGGCACTTATAAACCTGCGATAAATACACACATAACTTCGAAAAGCATCGAAAAGTCATTAATGTGTGTGCCATGTTTTGACCTAGGATCGAACCCGTGATCTCGTCTTAGAAGTCCATTACCCATACCACTAGGCTAAGTTACATAAATGTTCGTTGTAATTACATTACTTAAATCAAAAATAAGTTCTAAGGCACTATAGGTAATAATGTAGTCATCGGTATATTTTAGTCCTTTTTTTCTCTAAGAAATGATGAAGCACTAAAATGATGACTACGATGAAGCACGAAAGTCATTTCATCAGTCCTTTAATTTCTTAAGGAGGAACGTTGAATATTTTGTATTGCAAAAGGCATATACTTTACTGATTTTCGATAACCATTTATTTCAAGAACATGTTTTGTAACCTGCAAACATTAAATAATATTTACTGACATCACGTATAGTAATTACCTACTACTTGGTCATAACGAGTTCTTTACGAGGAAAACTATATGCGATGTTCTTCTGGTCTATCATTGTTTGAACAATAATATTACTGACCAGGCAGTAAACTGATTCTTGGGTGATAACGATAGCAGTAACCTAAAATATGCTACTTGATTGATCACTTTGGATCCGGATGATGTTACCGGCGATCTAAAAGTACCCAAGGCAAATGTCCATTTTGTTTTCCTAACATTGTTTAAGAAGCTACTGTGGAAGATAACAAAGTTAAAATAATTGAACCAGCACTAATTGAACATTCTTCAACATTTAATAGCGCAGCAGTTTCATTACGAAACTTACTAGTAATAACAACGTAATATAGCTATTAAAAGAAAGAAACTGGTGGCGGATAAAGGTCAACAATTAAGTGAACTCTCGCTTCGGTTTGTACCTGGTGCAAAGGCTAATCATTGCGGTCTTACGAGAAAACGCGGCCAGTGTTCTGGGCTCCTTTGCACCGGGTACGACACATGGCGGATTATTAACATGACAAAAGCATGGCTGGCTACTTGACATAGCTGTATTTGACATTTATATTTTATAATGTAAAATATTAAATAAATTTAGGTAAAAAAACAATATAAAAAAATAATATTTTATTCTATCTCGTCTATCTGTGTTTGAATAATTGTATTACTGACCCGCCACTGAAACGATTCTTGAGTGAAAATGATAGCTAGCAGTAACCTAAAATATGATCTGGATGCTGTTACAGGCGATCTAAAAGTATTAAAGGCAAATGTCCATTTTTTTTACACTGAACACTGTTTGGAAAACCACTGTGAAATTTAGCGAAGCAAAAATAATTGAACCAACGTTAATTGAAAATTATTCAATCCTTATTAGCGTGGCAACTTCATGACAAAACTTTTATTAACCAACTAATGAAGTCACAGCAACCAATGACTGTTTACCTGACAAAAATGAAGTATGAGGCTATCAGGTTTCGTAATGATACTTAAAGCTCATTTCCTGACTTACAAATGGTCGTTCAACAAATGATCTCATTGGGCATTTTAACGCTCAGCCAATAACGACTTATGGATCAATACTGGCGGAGTACAGATAAGTATTGCAGCTAATCTGCAGGCTACTTAGCATGCATCGCTTGAGACGAATTTAACTCGGAGGACTCCACCTTGTCAGGGAGGCCGTATATGCTGGTCCTAAGCAGTTATGGATTTATGAAAACCAGTCACAGACCATCAAACATCAGACTCGAGGCTATTCCTGGTGGCGATCTGGAAAAGTTACCACATGGATATGAACCTATGCTAATTAAACACCGGTTATTACTAGGTAGATCTATGATCTGGCAGAAGCAGGCCGCGGCGGTGGCGCACCTGGCACGCCTCCCCGTTTCCGGGGACGAGTTGGGGACTACAGAGTCCCACACCCGAGAAGAGGGCCAGATCGTTAGAGATGGCCCTGGGTCGGCCGGGGTGCGAGGGATATGCCTGTCAACCTCACCTTCGGCAACCAAAACGACCCACAGGCGGCGTGCGTCGGTTCGAGTCCGACATAACCTCCTTTAATTTAGAATTACTACAAGAACATTTTCATTTTATTCACACGATCAGGCTTTAGCGGATCAGGTACTTGATGACGAGGATGTAGAAGATAGCGATGTCATGGAGGATGAAGTACAGGAAAAAAATAATACTATGGATGGCTCTGGATATCAACTTGTTCATTTCGTTCAAAATCAAGCGAATAATCATAAATAGCAATCCTCAAATCTCTTGGAAGATGATGTACAGTCAAGTGCATTAATATGTTTCTTGAAAACCATTACAATAACATATATTTATGTAAAGGTTCACGAAATATGTGCCACTTTTCTCATCGTTATTATGCCTTCGTTTTTGTTGCAAAAATATCTTAATAACTTAGTGAGCAATAATATATTCTAACGTCGTGTGCATAAATATGTTTCTTGAAAACCATTACAATAACATATATTTATGTAAAGGTTCACGAAATAAACACCTCAACAAAGTCTAGGGAACAAGATGACCCCAATTATTTTTTTTCGTGTAAATCTTGATTTGCAAATAACTGGCAGCAAATAAATAAAAATAGAATAAAGTAGATTACAGAGTTGTTCGAAATTTAAAAATTAATTTAAATAAGTAATGATTTTCGAATATGGAGGGAACATTTTTAAAAGTGTTTGATTGTGCAGTTTCTCTGAGGCAAAATAAAAATTATTTTTTTTTATTATAAATAACGTTTATTATCAATAATACGTCTTTTACGTATGGTTTGTGCATTTTTGTGACTGTAGTCATCATGTCACGTCGTCATTTAAGTCGCGAAGAGATGTTAAGGGCTGTTGGTATGCTGCAAGCTGGACGAACTCAACGCGACGTAGCGGATGCTGTCAACACCCAACCAAGCGTAATTTGCAGATTATGGGCACGCTACAGGTCTACAGGGGATGTTGCCGAACGTCCCAGGGGACGAAATAGGGTTACTACCCCGCGACAAGATCGTTTCTTGCAAAATTCCGCAAGGCGGCAACCCACGATTACTGCTCGTCAGTTGGTCGCAGGCCTCCAGTCTCAGCATCAAGTGGTTATTAGCGATCAAACTGTCAGAAAAAGACTACACGAAGCCAATCTTTATGCTCGCAGACCGCTTAGGGTTCCAGCTCTTCGACGTGGAAATCGACCTCGACGACCTCGTCGTTTATTGTGGGCTAACGCACATTTACAGTGGACCGACCATCAATGGGCACGGGTTCTGTTTTCCGACGAATCTTGCTTCGGTTTTCATCCTGATTCGAGAAGAGTGCGTATATGGCGAGTTCCTGGACGTCGGAGTCGTCTCCAGAATCCGCAAGAAGTTCATCCTTACCAAGGTGGAACAATCATGGTATGGGCTGGAATTCGCCTTGGTGGAAGGACCGACCTCGTTTGGATACGGGGCAATTTGAATGCAAACCAATACATTCAGGAGGTTATACACCCCATGGTAATCCCTCATCGACAGCAGTTCGGTCAAGATTTTATGTTCATGCAAGATAATGCACGGTCACACACCGCGAGGGTAGTGGTCAATGCGTTAAGCGAGCACAATATGACGACGTTGGAATGGCCTGCTCAGTCTGCCGACCTCAATCCCATAGAGCATGCCTGGGATTTGCTTGGGAGAAGAGCTTTCAGTGATTCTTTGGAAAATCTGAACACTGAAGAACAACTTTTTTTACACCTTCGCAGTGTATGGAGCCATATTCCACAGACGATGATTGACAATCTCATACTAAGTATGCCACGCCGTTGTCGAGCTGTTGCTAATGCTTTAGGAGGTCCTACAGATTATTAAAAACGTTTAAAGTACGGTTAATTACTGTATTTCTTACTACCTCGTTATTTTTGTGCCTAATCATAGAAGGTTGTAATACTCAATATTGGCACTATTCAATTCTTTCTTAAAAAAAAAAAAATGGTATGAAAATGTTTATTAAAATTAAAATTAAAAACGGTATAAAAATACCCTTCTATTGATATAAAACACTCACTATTACAAGAAAGGGTTTTTAAATAAAAACTAGAAATGTCCTTGTTCCCTAGACTTTGTTGATGTGTGTATGTGCCACTTTTCTCATCGTTATTATGCCTTCGTTTTTGTTGCAAAAATATCTTAATAACTTAGTGAGCAATAATATGTCCCTAAAAAGGTTTGTATTGTTAGATAATATGTCAATTAAAAAGAAAACTTAATATTTCCTTGCTTTTTTTGACACCATTGACAATCATTTAAATTTTGATTTCCTTTTCTATGGAACATCGTCAATTATTTGTTGAAACAAAGTGAACTTCATGTAAATACTTCAAAAGTACTTAATACTGATAAGATTTCATTCTGAATAATAATTATATTTTAAGTGCAATTCATATTACTATCTCAAGTGTAGTATAAATAAATAATTTATAACATGTATCGCATAGATGAGCATACTAAACATCGTATAGTCGCGTTAAAAGAGGAGGGTGCTTCAATACAAGACATATCTGATGAATTGGGTGTAACTCGAAAGACAGTAAAATTATGGATACGACGTTGGGAAGAAGAAGGAAGGTTAAATACTCATGTGTCCAATGGAAGACCAAGAAAGACTTCTACTGAACAGGATCGTCTTTTGATAGAAGATGTTCAATATCGCCGTTTTGTGACTACTTCAACATATGCCATTGATCGTGGTGTATCAATACACACTATACGCCGTCGATTGCATAATGCTGGCATTCATTGTCGCATACCAGCTAAAAAACCGAAACTTACAGATAGGCACAAAAGATTACGATTGAATTTTGCACGAAGGTATTTGAATTTGAATTTTGATAATGTATGTTTTTGTCGATGAAAAAGTATTTACAACAGCAAGTGATGGTCGATTATATTTGCGGCGATTAAATAATACTCGCTAGGATGAGAGAAACGTCATCCCTAATCGCAGAAGTGGGCGAATATCATTGGGGTACTGGGGCTGGATGTCGGCTAGTGGCCCCGACGAATTGGTACAAATAAGTGGTCGAATGAATGCCAGGAATTATAAAGAGATCCTTGAGGACGTTTTAGTTCCGACGGCTACAGCTGCTTTCGGTAATGAGCCAATATTCCTAATGCAAGATAATAGCTCTGTCCACAACTCGCATGTCGTACAATTATGGATAGAGGAACAAGAAGGCTTGCACTTAATAAAGTTACCGCCGAAAAGTCCTGACCTAAACCCTATAGAGAATCTATGGGGTTTAATGGTGCAGGCATGGGATCCAACAGCTGTAAGAAGTGTTGACAGCTTAAAAGACCATGTTAATTTCATATGGAATAGTTTTATAGGCAGAGATGTTTGTTTCAACATGGTAAGATCTATGAGAGAACGTTTGCAATCGGTGATTGATAATGAGGGAGGTTACACACGCTACTGATAAGTGAACCTTTTTTATTTTTACTTAGAAATGAGGCATTTTGTTTTGTTATTCTTATTTAAAAGCTGTGTAATTATTTATTTGGCAATAAAAGAGTATTTCACTGTTATTTGTCTTTTTCTTTTTACATCAAAAGAAGCATTTTTAGTAATAGACCGTCAGCTCATGACAGATTTCGGGGCCCATTTTCTCATGCTAGCCTCGAAGAGGGTTGGAAGGTACGTCCATACAGAGTTGAATAAAGATAAATTCAAGTTCCGCTTCTGGGGTAAAAAAATTGAGCGTACACCTTTGATTTATGTTAAGAAAAAAAATTTTTTTTCATGATATCTCCAGGAGCGGAACTTGAAAAGACCATGTTAATTTCATATGGAATAGTTTTATAGGCAGAGATGTTTGTTTCAACATGGTAAGATCTATGAGAGAACGTTTGCAATCGGTGATTGATAATGAGGGAGGTTACACACGCTACTGATAAGTGAACCTTTTTTATTTTTACTTAGAAATGAGGCATTTTGTTTTGTTATTCTTATTTAAAAGCTGTGTAATTATTTATTTGGCAATAAAAGAGTATTTCACTGTTATTTGTCTTTTTCTTTTTACATCAAAAGAAGCATTTTTAGTAATAGACCGTCAGCTCATGACAGATTTCGGGGCCCATTTTCTCATGCTAGCCTCGAAGAGGGTTGGAAGGTACGTCCATACAGAGTTGAATAAAGATAAATTCAAGTTCCGCTTCTGGGGTAAAAAAATTGAGCGTACACCTTTGATTTATGTTAAGAAAAAAAATTTTTTTTCATGATATCTCCAGGAGCGGAACTTGAGGTAATTAACCATTTTAACTGAAAATGTTCCCGTGAATGTGAATTCCCGTTCCCATTTTCTGGGCCAAAAGAAGTAGTTCTAAGATCTACATCACTCCTACATGGTTAGGTACTTATAAACTTTTGGCTGTCTAACATTAAGACCTTTTTTTTAGAAACAATTCTTGTCTATATATTTTTAACCCTTTTTGCAATACATAATTAAAATACATTTCATGTATCTATATTAGTTAACATTTTATAGTAAATATATTAATGGAAATCGTCAATAATACCTTTATAATGATTTCTTTGCTCATTATAAAACAAATTGTCCTTTATAGTATACATATTATTGATCAGTTTCCGCAGACATATTTATATCAGTTAGATTGGATGCTACAATAATAAACATTCAATGATACATACTTTTGAAATGATAGTTTAGATACATATTTATGCACTTGATTGTACATGAAGTTTAACCTTTTTGGGAAGTATCACTACGGTTAACAAAGTGCGTAGGAACTTGCAATACAGTATAATTTCCTGGAATTTGGCTAAATTGATGATACAACAGCATAAGGAGCCTAGGCTGATGATGAAGTTGAACGTATTGGTGTTTAGTTAGAGCTTGGAAAATTCGAAGCACCCGAGGACCCTCTCTTCCTGTTACATCATTCAGGCGGACTAGATTTAGAGCATGCTCACATTTTCTTGAATCGAATCGAGAGTGGAGGTAGATTAAAATAGCAAAAATGTTGGGGAAAAGGCGTCTCCGAAACCGGGAATTGGAGATCCAGGAGCGCTGGCGCTGGAGTTCATAAGCAGTTTTTGCTCATAGATCTTTACGGAGACATTTCAATTCAAAACAAACTATGTACTTCTGTTTATGTACTTATTAGTAGCTGCAAGTTTTCCGAAAGAATAAAAAAAATATATTAAACAAATAAAATTAATATAAAAATACAACCGATTTCAAAACCAATTAGGTATCCACTAAAAAGTTAAAAAAGTTGAATTAGAGAATGAATCTCTTCCCGTAGGTCAGATGGCACAAATGTAATTTACAATATTTTTGTTACAAAAACGGGCTGTGCGAGCTATTTATAATTCGGGCCCCAAGAGTCTTCCTTCGAGAAAAGTTTAAGGAAATAGACATTCTAACAAGTGACACTACGTCACAATATATTTTTGAGAACTTAATGTATGTAAGAAAAAATATCGCAAAATTTTCAAGAGCTTTTGACGGGTATAATTTAAATACCAGACACAAAAACAATCTTGTAGTCTGTGATTGATGACTTAAAAAATTAGTCATTCTTTCAAGGGCAACTGTATACGCTTTTTTAACAAGCTTCCTTATGGAAATTACGGATTTACCTGTGAATAAATTTAAAAATGTAGTAAAGAGTAAATTGTGCCAGAAAGGCTGTTATAAAATCCAAGAATACTTAGATGATAAATAAGCTTGGAAATGAGCTATTCGCTCAACTATGCTACTCAAGTAAATCATTGTATTCAGACGTTTTGTAAGTGCCAATTGAATGGTCTATGTAGAATACATTATTTTTGACTTTGACTACAGATGGATGGATTGGATGCTGAAATTGCTAACGAAGAACTTGAAAGTAACGATTCAGACGATCAACTTCTTGACGACAATGATGTAGAATGCAGTGATATCTTGGAGGATGAAGTACAGAACGAGGGTGCTATTAACGACATCTCTGGATATCAAGCTGTCCATTTTATTTAAAATCAAGCGAATAATCATATAGCAAATTGGGGATCTCTTACAACACGAAATCCATGGTGAAAATGATACTAACAAAGGCTCTGTATAATATTTATGATTTGTCCCCGTATGTTCAATTGGTAAAAGAACCGTTCCTCATTGAAGAAAATGTAACCAGCGAGAATTTACGCCATTTAAAGTTAACAATAACATATATCCGATCTCCGAAAACTATGACGAATTCAACGATGGAACTTAATAGGATTATAAGGATGATAGTGACGAGACAGATACATCTGCTGAAGATGCAAAATTTTTGGAAGATGTCGATTACTCAAACAGGAATCAATCAACAGGAATCAATCTTTGGAATATTATAAAGCCAATGAAATTGGTGTAGAAAATAATTTAGTCTATAGTATGAATCATTTAAAGTCAAGCGAATAATCATAAATAGCAATTGATGATCTCTTGGAAGATTATGTACATTAAGTTGCTCGGTGCTAATAACCAATAAAGGTTATTTAGTTAGATTTTACACCAATCTGTAACGAAGGAGTATTCCCTGTAGTCTTACCAGTGGGACTACTGGGAATTTCCTACCCAATAGATTTACTAGTAAGAACATTGGGAATTTTGTGCCCAGTAGACTTACCAGTAAAACAATATTCCCAATGGTCCTACTCTTACATATGAGTCTACAAAGACTTAGGTTTTTAATAGAAAACCTACATAGTGAACTTGAATTTATGACCCAAGATAAAACATTTACTTGATAGACATCTTGTCACATAATTATAAACTACAATCGAGTAATAGAAGAATACTTGTAATTTATTTTAAATTTAGTGAAATGTCTGAAATAAATATAATAAAAAGAGGACGAGGTGAGGTACTATTGCTGAATGGATAGCAGTACGATAAATTAAAGAGTTATGAAGATGCAGGAGTTATATGGCGATGTGCTTTATACCGTAATAGTCATTGTGTCGGATCTGTTACTATTATTAATAATGTTGTGGTGAAAAGTAAACCACATCTTGTAACGTGCTGTCCTGATCATGCTCGAAACGAAATAGAAATAAGGATGAATGATTGTAAAAAACAAGTTGAGTCAGACACGGTATCGATACCTATGGTCTATAGAAAAGCCGCGGGCTCACTCGAAAATTCTGAAATTAATATAATTAGCAAGCTACCAGAATTCGCCAGCACAAAATCGACACTTTACCGACATCAAAATAAAACTGTGGAAGTAGAAAAATTATATCAAATTTATTTTGATATTGAGATTCCGTCTAAATTTGATTCTTTTCTGTTAGCAAACTACTATCGTGATGACAGTGCACGAATTTTAGTTTTTGCATCCAGAGAATGTGTGTATTTGGTCAACCGCATCGCACAACCAATTATTTGGAATCGTGGCATTTTGTATTGAATGGTGATGTGGGTAAGAAAAAACTAACTCGAAACCTTAAAACTTAGTTTCACGATATATCGTATAGACACATCAATTGGCTAACATTGCACATGACTAATAGAATATTACTAGATTTTTGTAGTTAAACTTAATGTTTTAAACTGAGAGGGTGAAACTACCCACGTAGTTCATTTAATTATAAACTAAACTAAATGGGTAGTTTAGTTTATTTAATAGCTGCTTAAACTCAGTGACTTGCTAGTTTGTTCGTTCGCTAACATCATTCCTATTTCTATTATCGTTGAGCTGAGTTAACCAAATATTTTTTACTAAAATGAGTACGCGATGCAATATTGACATGTCGACAAGAGCAAAAATAATTTGCTCTGCATGATCGAGGCAAAAACATGTCTGAAATAGCACGAGAGATTGGCATAAACGTAAGTGTGTCCTGTTATATAACTTAGTGAGCGCTTACAAAAAAAGGACGATAGAGGTTCCTCACCGATCTTTCGCGTGTTTTCTCTTTCCGATTTACATAGTAGCGATTCAGTTTAATTTGTAATGTTACTTTTATTTCATCCTTTGATAAAACTAATCCTTCATAACTACTTTAGTACTTTATATAAATAATCCAATTGTTTTATTTCAATGTAAAAGCTACTTCAATTGTTATTTTAAAATTTTTCTTTCTTTGTTATAGCGAAAAACAGTGGTCTTATGGGTGCGACGATTCGAAGAAGAGGGTTCTTTGAAACACCATCAAAGAAGTGGCTGATCACAATTATTAGACACAACGCAACAACATGCAATGATAAGGGTAAAATGGATTAATGCCGACAAAGCATTACGCCGGTTTGTTTGACACAAGTGTGGATACTGTTCATCGCATCTTGCACAGTGAAGGTTTGCATTTTAGGAGGCATGCTGTAAAACCATTACTGACGGACAGCCATAAAAGAGCGAACTTGAGTTCGCGTTGGAGTACTCCAATTACGACTGGAGTAACGTCATCTTCACTGATGAAAAAACCTTTAAGTCGAGTCAACATGGGCGTTTAAATTTATGACGTCGTGATGTGACAATACCAGACACAGCAGAGATCACGTAGTGCCCAATATTGAGTCTGGTCGTATAACAGTGAACATGTGGGGACTCATTCGAGTGCCTAGTCGAGCAAATAGTTTCCATTATATAGATGTGTTGGAGGAGACTATGTTGCCCTCAGTTCGAAACGTGTCTCCTGAGGAAGAAGTTCCTGTAATAAAATTTGTGCAGGATAATTGTCCCATACACCATTCGCGTAGTGTGCAAGAGTGGTTTGGCCGGCATGATAACATTTCTATCATTCCATGGCCTGCTAGATCGCCGGATTGGGAAAATCAAAACGAGCGGACCCCAGATGCCTTAGAGAAGCATTGCTTAAAAGTATGGGACAAAATACGTGGTTCTGATATGTGTAAAAACTCGTTAGCTCAATGCGTTCCCGCATGCAAGCTGTTATCGATCAGAACGGTGGTTACACGAAGTATTAACATAATTGTTTAGTTTATTTAGTGGTAGTATTTTATAAGTGCTGACCGAAATGTGATATTCTATTAATAGTAAATTGTTATACAATTTATTATAAGTTTAACTTATAATATGTTTGTATTGCGTAAGTAATAATAATTCATTGATCAGTGTTTACTTAAATAACAATGTTTCATTAAAAACGATGCAGTTAAAGTTTTTAGTAGCTAGATTTACTTTTGTTTATATTTTATGTGCAGTCAAGTTAAACTTGCTATATCAAATTACATCACAGAAAACTAACGTTTTATAGTATTTCGGTGTCCAGTTTATTTTTATTGAGTTTACAATTCGATCTTCTTTCTGATATCGGAAACGAAAACTTAAGCTATGTTCTCAATAAAAATTATCAATATTATGCTACCACTAAGAAATAAAAATTATTAATATGCTATATGGAAAAATTGTATAAACTTATGAAAGAAAGAATAAAGCGTTTATAAATAAGAAATAAATATTTTTGATTAAATTGCTGTATAGATTTCTAGTTAATCATCATTCTCTGAACCTTTTTCCCAACTCAGTTCGGGTCGGCTTTCCAGGCTAAATGCGGCTGAACTTCGATATTTTCCGTGAAGCGACTGCCATCTGACCTCCATAACCAATGGTCCAATGACCAACAGCGATATCGAAGTTTCAAGTTACACTGGTTGGACTTTTGAGGGCTCCAACTACCCGTAACGAATGCCATAGATGTTTGTATGCCAACCGGGACCGACGGCTTAACGTGCTCTCTGAGGCACGACCAGACCAGTGTAAATAGTCTTATTCATGCATACAACTTTTTTGCACTGAGGCGGGGATCGAACCCGCGCCTCGTGCGTAGCAGTCGCGTGCACTACCGCCACAAGTTACTGGTCCAAAATAAACCTATCTACATTTTTATTAAGATGACAAATATATTTGCGGAGGTAGGTATACAATATTACTGTTAACAATGAAACGGTAGTTAGCATAAAAATAACAACCGTATTAATGTCGCTCTCTAATACGCTAATAGCTAGTAAAACCACTGTCGTCATCTAGTTTATTTTTTATAAACTGGGGTATGACAGTTCATAGGATGATCGATCTTAAGCTATCCATGCACTTTTGCAGCTTGCTGTACGTCATATCCAAGTCAAAAACAATTTGAATTTGCATAAAAGAAACTATGTTTACATTGAACGCGACCGGTTATTCAGAATGCACAAATGCAATTAATTAATAGACAGATAAGCGTTGGTATTTTTTTGGAAAAGTTACGTTGATAAAATAGGTTAATCAAATAGTTATGTACGGTCGGGTTCATAAATACGCGTACAGTCGAGGAAATTGAATGTTTGTTACTTTAATGACTCTGACACTGACATGACACACCAGAAGTGACAAATTCAATTCAATTTCCTCGACTGTACATTTTGTCACCTTTCATATTCTTACAGATTGATACACCGTGTGATGTTTTGGGGAAATTGCACGCATTTAGTTTTTATAAAAGAAATTTTATTAATTTTAAATGTTATATTTATTTTAGTATTTTACGGACTCGACTGGATTCGTTTGTTATTTTTTGTTATAAAGAAAAATACATTTGATTTTCTTCTAGATTTAATAAAACTACTGTCTATCAAGTACGAGGTCTATGATTTAACAGAGAAACTAATAACTAGACGAACCTTGAACTAATGGATAGAGCTACTTGCTACAGAGTTACATTAAACACTGTATAAAACCTCCAAATTCCTTGCCTGAACACCTTAGAAAACACCCCAAGCAATTACATTAAACTCTATGTAAACCTATATTTTATAATGGTAAGACTAATGGGAAAAAATAATACCTGGTAAGTCTTACTATCGGTAAGTCTAATGGGGTGAATATTCCCAGTTGTACTACTAGTAAGACTATAATAAGGTAGTACTACTGGGAATAGGGGGTAACGAAACTATCAAAATACTTATCTAAAGGAAATCCTTCCTCTTTAAATTTTATAATATTATATAATATTAGCACACTATTCCCACTTCCTTCCCATGGCCCTACCAACCATCTTGGTTATAACGGGCCGAATCTTGGGAGATGCGCACCCTACTGGCGGCTGCTCTCTTTTAGGCGCGCATTTCTTGACTCCCTACAAACTATTTTATGTGCCTCACCATTTTCGCTCTCTCCCCTTTCTGGGGCAGCACGCCACACTAACAGGCTTCGTCGCCGTTAGAGACCTCACGAGCTTTGCGCCTCTCGTGCCAAACGCGCGCAAAGCTCAGCAGCCGTCCGAAGTTTTGGAGTGTACCTACAAGGTACTATATAATAGTAGCACAGAATAATAAAACAGTTCGTTAGACTGTTGTATTAGTATAGATACATCAAAAAGTCCTAAGAAGGTCAAAAACAACAACAACACTGGTCGTTCGTGAAGTTTAAAAAGAAAAGGTTTAAAACAAACGTCATTTTCTTGAAGTACACTATCGTCACTTCTCGTCGCGTCGTGGGAACACATATATTTACTTTTCTAGTCTTTTTATAATTCCTTCTATTAAATAACATAACATAATATCAACTCACGCCTATATACCCGAAGGGGTGGGCAGAGGTGCTAGCACCCACATTTCACCAGTTTATGTTTAGGTCCCAATGTAATAGGTAGCGAGCCTATTGCCATTAAGCGGGCACTTATAAACCTGCGATAAATACACACATAACTTCGAAAAGCATCGAAAAGTCATTGGTGTGTGCCATGGTAAAACCTGGGATCGAACCCGCGATCTCGTCTCAGAAGTCCATTGCCACTAGGCTAAGTTACATAAATGTTCGTTGTAATTACATAATAATGTAGTCATCTGTATATTTTAGTCCGTATTTTTCGCTAAGAAATGATGAAGCACTAAAATGATGACTACGATGAAGCACGAAAGTCATTTATCAGTCCTTTAATTTCTTAAGGAGGAACGTTGAATATTTTGTATTGTAAAAGGCATATACTTGACTGATTTTCGATATCTATTTATTTCAAGAACATGTTTTGTAACCTGCAAACATTAAATAATATTTACTGACATCACGTATAGTAATTACCCATTACTTGGTCATAATGAGTTATTTACGAGGAAAACTATATGCGTTGTTCTATCTGGTCTATCATTGTTTGAACAATAATATTACTGACCAGGCAGTAAACTGATTCTTGGGTGATAACGATAGCAGTAACCTAAAATATGCTACTTGATTGATCACTTTGGATCCGGATGATGTTACCGGCGATCTAAAAGTACCCAAGGCAAATGTCCATTTTGTTTTACCAAACATTGTTTAAGAAGCTAATGTGGAAGATAACAAAGTTAAAATAATTGAACCAGCAGTAGTTGAACATTCTTCAACATTTAATAGCGCAGCAGTTTCATTACGAAACTTACTAGTAATAACAACGTAATATATCTATTAAAAGAAAGAAACTGGTGGCGGATATAGGTCAACAAGTAAGTGAACTCTCGCTTCGGTTTGTACCTGGTACAAAGGCTAATCAGTGCGGTCTTACGAGAAAACGCGGCCAGTGTTCTGGGCTCCATTGCACCGGGTACGACACATGGCGGATTATTTACATGACAAAAGCATGGCTGGCTACTTGACATTGCTGTATTTCACATTTATATTTTATAATGTAAAATATTAAATAAATTTAGGTAACAAAAGCGATATACCTATTACTTGGTCGCAAATGGGTTATTTACATGAACTATATATGATATTCTATCAGGTCTGACTGTGTTTGAATAATTGTATTACTGACCTGCCACTGAAACGATTCTTGAGTGAAAATGATAGCTAGCAGTAACCTAAAATGTGATACTGTTATCGCTTCAGACCCAGATGATGTTACAGGCGATCTAAAAGTACTAAAGGTAAATGTCCATTTTTTATACTGGACGCTGTTTGGAAAACTACTGTGGAATTTAGCGAAGCAATAATAATTAAACCAGCGTTAATTGAAAATTATTCAATCCTTATTAGCGTGGCAACTTCAAGACAAAACTTTTATTGACCAACTAATATGATACTACTACTACTAATATGATATGAATAATGATGTGACTTATCAACCAATGACTGTTTACCTGACAAAAGTGAAGAAAGAGGCTATCAGGTCTCGTAATGATACTAAAAGCTCATTTCCTGACTTACAAGTGGTCGTTCAACAAATGATCTCATTGGGCAGTGTAACGTTCAGCCAATAACGACTGATGGATCAGTACTGACGGGGTACAGTACAGTATTGCGGCTAATCTGCAGGCTACTTAGCATGTATCACTTGAGACAAAATGAACTCGGAGGACTCCTCCTTGTCGGGGACACCGGACATGCTGGTCCTAAGCAGCTATGGATTTATGAAAACCAGTCACACAGACCATCAAACATCAAACTCGAAGCTATTCCTGGTGGCGATCTGGAAAAGTTACCACATGGATATGAACTTATACTTATTAAACACAACAGGTGTTTTATGTCATTACTGGGTAGATCTATGATACTTAGAGTAAAATATCATCATCACCGCAGCTAAATAATTATTTTTGCATTGAGCATACTCTAAAATACATATTCTACCATAACTGGAACACTTTAGTTACGTTCAGATGTCAAGGGACTGTTCGAGCAACGAGATTACTTTGATTTAGAATTACTACAAGACCATTTTCATGTTTTCACCCTTTTTTCATAATTTTGTCAACCTTTTTTTTTGATAGTGCGTAGAGAGACTTATCAAATTTTTAAACTGAAAAACATAGTGTTGGACATATCGAACCCCCGAATTCTGGATGGAAGACGATGTGATGAGGATGAAGAGGAGAAGGAAAAAGCTTTCCTTGATTCATTGAACATTCTAAAGATAATGCCGAAGTCTTGCATGTCGAAATACCTAATAACGAACTTGAAAACAACGAATCACACGATCAGGCTTTTGTGGATCAGGTACTTGATGACGGGGATGTAGAAGATAGCGATGTCATGGAGGATAAAGTACAGGAAAAAAATAATACTATGGATGGCTCTGGATATCAACTTGTTCATTTCGTTCAAAATCAAGCGAATAATCATAAATAGTAATTGAGGATCTCTTGGAAGATGATGTACATGAAGTTACTAATAACCTTTTTGGGAAGTATCACTACGGTTAACACAGTGCGTAGGAACTTGCAATACAGTATAATTTCCTGGACAATTTGGCTAAATTGATGATACAACATGAAGATGTTAATCCTCAGGAAGATAATGCTGAACTCTTGGATGTCAAAATGCCTAATGACGAACTTGAAAACAACGATTCACACCTTCAGGCTTTTGTGGATCAGGTACTTGATGACGATGATAAATCAAATCAGATGAATTGTTGGAAGGTCATATGTATATCTCGATTACTGAAAACTATGACGAATTTAGCGACGAAACTTAATAGGATTATGAGTATGGTAGTGACGAAATAGATAAATCATTCTGCAGTAGATGTATAATTTTTAGAAAGGTGACGATCTTGTTAAGTAATTTGATGACTAAGCTCTGGAATATGGCTAATGAGAAATATGTAGAAAATAATCTTTTACTCCTCTGGTGTAACAAACGTCCATAGGCCACGGTAACCACTTTCCATCAGGTGGGCCGTATGTTTGTCTGCTACCTAAGTGGTATAAAAAAAATGCTTTGTATATTTTAAGATTTCTTTGATGATGAAATTAGACGTATTGATGTAAAGGCAAGGCCTGGGACATCTAAAGTACCCCCAGGACTACCTGGGGTGCTGGTCGGGTAAGCCCTTTTCAGGGCTAGCTGACCCCACTGCACGAAGGGTCTTGGGATGGCGGGCCTGCCAGGCCCGCGAGGCGGGATCCATCCTCAGGAGACCTCCAAGCCCTTTTCAGGGCTACTCCAACAGCCCTTTTCAGAGCTACTCCAAAAGCCCTTCTCAGGGTTAGTTGACCCCATGAAGGGGGGTCGTGGTGCGGTGGACCTGCTAGGTCCGCGAGGCAGGATCCGAGAGGATCAGGTGACAGGTTGGCCCACTGCTCGCGCGGGGGCTGACAGGCATTCGTGCCACCGTCGGAGTTGGGTGGGTTGGCTGCCCCCCTAGGGTCGCGTACCTTCCGAGTGATCGACAACGACCCGAGTGCTAGCCACACTCGGGAAGCCGTGATTTCGGAGAACGAGCGGCTTGCCTTAATTGGCCGGCCCGCGATTAGGAAAAGTCTATAAAACCCGACAGCGAAATCGCTTAAAACCTACGGATACGGGACCTCCGTAGTATATCCCCGCTTCCCGGAATGGCCGTCACCTGGAGAGTGTAATTTTATCGGTTCAGCTCGTGGGATATATTTATGGAATCTATAATTTTAAACCAAAATGTGGAGAGGGAGGAGTCGATGGAGATCGAAACGGGGGTCGCGAGACCCCTTGGCTCTCTTGCAGAAGCGGTGGTTGTATTAGAGCGGCTGGAGGAAGCTTCCCCAAGTGGAAGACTATGGCGAAAAAGAGTTCCGGAGACGGAGTCCGCGGAGGCTTCAAATAAGCCTCCGCGAACTCTCTTATAAACAGCGTCCTGTTTCTCTGCCGCAGCAGGTCCTCCGCCATCTCTCTTTCGGCTTGGAGCTTGAGCTCCCGCTCCGTGGCCGCGTTCAACTCGGCCTTGGCTTGCGCAAGGCCGACGTACTCGCCTGTTGTTGGTCCGGCACAGAGTACGAGGAGGTGGCCCAGCTCCAGACCGAGCTGGCGGCTGTGCGGGCCGAGATGCGGGCCTGGCAGCAGCAGGCGCAGTCTGCGCCGCCGCCCATGAGCCGCGACGAGATAGGGTTTCTTGTCGACGCGCGGCTCGCAGGAATTGCGGACCGGCTGCTGCTGGAGACCCCTATCCGCTGGAGCCTCTCGAGGCGGACCGACGAAATGCGGCTCAGTCTGATGCTGGTGGAGAGCCTCAGATGCAGCTCACGGCGGAGCTCCCGGCTCTTACGCCGTCGCCTCCCCCCCCCCTACCCGTTCAGGAGGCAAGCAAAAAGAAGGCCAAGAAGCCGAAGAAGAAGTCGGCCGCAGCAAGGGAGGGGGAGAACGACCGCCAGGCCCGGGTGTCGCCCCCTTCGGCACCCTCAGCGGCGCCTTCGGTATCTTCGTCGGTAGCTCTAGCGGCGTCTTCGTCGTCTTCTTCCTCGACGTCAGCAGCACTTGTGGGCTGGAACAAAGTCGCAGCACGGCCAAAGACCGCGAGACCCGCTCAGATCCGGGTGGCAGCTGCTCCGGCGAAGGCTGCGACTCCGTCTGCGTCAGCCAAAACAAGAAAACGTAAACTGGTCACGTGGCTCACGCTGCAGCCGGGCGCGCAAGAGCAGAGCATCACCTATCACGGCGTGATAGCCAAGGCCGAAGGGGTCATCGACATTAAGGCCCTTGGGCATTGACGGCCTCCGGTTTTGCACCACAGCGACCGGGGGTCGGATGTTAGAGGTGGCTGGCGCTGACCGCGCCCAGAAGGCCGTCGTCCTGGCCGCCAAGTTGCAAGAGACGCTGGCGAAGGTCCGGGTCGCAAGGCCACAGAAATGCGTAGAGCTACGCATCTCTGGCCTGAGCGACTCGCCCTCAAAGGAAAGGGTGGCAGCAGCACTAGCAGCTGAGGGGGGCTGCTCTGCCGACTCAATCAAGGTGGGCGACATCCATCGCCCACCCGGTCACCAGGGCACTACGTGGATACGGTGTCCGGTAGAGGCGGCCAAATTGTTGACGGATGGTCGTCGCATCCTTATTAGTCGGATGGTCGGTGGTCAGACTGACCACACTGGGGAGTGAAGAAAGAGGCTATCAGGTCTCGTAATGATACTAAAAGCTCATTTCCTGACTTACAAGTGGTCGTTCAACAAATGATCTCATTGGGCAGTGTAACGTTCAGCCAATAACGACTGATGGATCAGTACTGACGGGGTACAGTACAGTATTGCGGCTAATCTGCAGGCTACTTAGCATGGATCACTTGAGACAAAATGAACTCGGAGGACTCCTCCTTGTCGGGGACACCGGACATGCTGGTCCTAAGCAGTTATGGATTTATGAAAACCAGTCACACAGACCATCAAACATCAAACTCGAGGCTATTCCTGGTGGCGATCTGGAAAAGTTACCACATGGATATGAACTTATGCTTATTAAACACAACAGGTGTTTTATGTCATTACTGGGTAGATCTATGATACTTACAGTAAAATATCATCATCACCGCAGCTAAATAATTATTTTTGCATTGAATATACTCTAAAATACATATTCTACCATAACTGGAACACTTTAGTTACGTTCAGATGTCAAGGGACTATTCGAGCAACGAGATTACTTTGATTTAGAATTACTACAAGACCATTTTCATGTTTTCACCCTTTTTTTCATAATTTTGTCAACCTTTTTTTTTGATAGTGCGTAGAGACTTATCAAATTTTTAAACTGAAAAACATAGTGTTGGACATATCGAACCCCCGAATTCTGGATGGAAGACGATGTGATGAGGATGAAGAGGAGGAGGAAAAAGCTTTCCTTGATTCATTGAACATTTTAAAGATAATGCCGAAGTCTTGCATGTCGAAATACCTAATAACGAACTTGAAAACAACTAATCACACGATCAGGCTTTTGTGGATCAGGTACTTGATGACGAGGATGTAGAAGATAGCGATGTCATGGAGGATGAAGTACAGGAAAAAAATAATACTATGGATGGCTCTGGATATCAACTTGTTCATTTCGTTCAAAATCAAGCGAATAATCATAAATAGCAATTGAGAATCTCTTGGAAGATGATGTACATGAAGTTACTAATAACCTTTTTGGGAAGTATCACTACGGTCATCACAGTGCGTAGGAACTTGCAATACAGTATAATTTCCTGGACAATTTGGCTAAATTGATGATACAACATGAAGATGTTAATCCTCAGGAAGATAATGCTGAACTCTTGGATGTCAAAATGCCTAATGACGAACTTGAAAACAACGATTCACACATTCAGGCTTTTGTGGATCAGGTACTTGATGACGATGATAAATCAAATCAGATGAATTGTTGGAAGGTCATATGTATATCTCGATTACTGAAAACTATGATGAATTTAGCGACGAAACTTAATAGGATTATGAGTATGGTAGTGACGAAATAGATAAATCATTCTGCAGTAGATGTATAATTTTTAGAAAGGTGACGATCTTGTTAAGTAATTTGATGACTAAGCTCTGGAATATGGCTAATGAGAAATATGTAGAAAATAATCTTTTACTCCTCTGGTGTAACAAACGTCCATAGGCGGTAACCACTTTCCATCAGGTGGGCCGTGTGTTTGTCTGCTACCTAAGTGGTATAAAAAAAAATGCTTTGTATATTTTAAGATTTCTTTGATGATGAAATTAGACGTATTGATGTAAAGGCAAGGCCTGGGACATCTAAAGTACCCCCAGGACTACCTGGGGTGCTGGTCGGGTAAGCCCTTTTCAGGGCTAGCTGACCCCATTGCACGAAGGGTCTTGGGATGGCGGGCCTGCGATGCCCGCGAGGAGGGATCCATCCTCAGGAGACCTCCAAGCCCTTTTCAGGGCTACTCCAACAGCCCTTTTCAGAGCTACTCCAAAAGCCCTTCTCAGGGCTAGTTGACCCCATGAAGGGAGGTCGTGGTGCGGTGGACCTGCTAGGTCCGCGAGGCGGGATCCGAGAGGATCAGGTGACAGGTTGGCGCACTGCTCGCGCGGGGGCTGACAGGTATTCGTCGAGTGATCGACAACGACCCTAGTGCTAGCCACACTCGGGAAGCCGTGATTTCGGAGAACGAGCGGCTTGCCTTAATTGGCCGGCCCGCGATTAGGAAAAGTCTATAAAACCCGACAGCGAAATCGCTTAAAACCTACGGATACGGGACCTCCGTAGTATATCCCCGCTTCCCGGAATGGCCGTCACCTGGAGAGTGTAATTTTATCGGTTCAGCTCGTGGGATAAATTTATGGAATCTATAATTTTAAACCAAAATGTGGAGAAGGAGGAGTCGATGGAGATCGAAACGGGGGTCGCGAGACCCCTTGGCTCTCTTGCAGAAGCGGTGGTTGTATTAGAGTGGCTGGAGGAAGCTTCCCCAAGTGGAAGACTATGGCGAAAAAGAGTTCCGAAGACGGAGTCCACGGAGGCTACAAATAAGCCTCCGCGAACTCTCTTATAAACAGCGTCCTGTTTCTCTGCCGCAGCAGCTCCTCCGCCATCTCTCTTTCGGCTTGGAGCTTGAGCTCCCGCTCCGTGGCCGCGTTCAACTCGGCCTTGGCGTGCGCAAGGCCGACGTACTCGCCTGTTGTTGGTCCGGCACAGAGTACGAGGAGGTGGCCCAGCTGCAGACCGAGCTGGCGGCTGTGCGGGCCGAGATGCGGGCCTGGCAGCAGCAGGCGCAGTCTGGGCCGCCGCCCATGAGCCGCGACGAGATAGGGTTTCTTGTCGACGCGCGGCTCGCAGGAATTGCGGACCGGCTGCTGCTGGAGACCCGTATCCGCTGGAGCCTCTCGAGGCGTACCGACGAAATGCGGCTCAGTCTGATGCTGGTGGAGAGCCTCAGATGCAGCTCACGGGGGAGCTTCCGGCTCTTACGCCGTCGCCTCCTCCCCCACCCTACCCGTTCAGGAGGCAAGCAAAAAGAAGGCCAAGAAGCCGAAGAAGTCGGCCGCAGCAAGGGAGGGGGAGATCGACCGCCAGGCCCGGGTGTCGCCCCCTTCGGCACCCTCAGCGGCGCCTTCGGTATCTTCGTCGGTAGCTCTAGCGGCGTCTTCGTAGTCTTCTTCCTCGACGTCAGCAGCACTTGTGGGCTGGAACAAAGTCGCAGCACGGCCAAAGACCGCGAGACCCGCTCAGATTCGGGTGGCAGTGGCGAAGGCTGCGACTCCGTCTGCGTCAGCCAAAACAAGAAAACGTAAACTGGTCACGTGGCTCACGCTGCAGCCGGGCGCGCAAGAGCAGAGCATCACCTATCACGACGTGATAGCCAAGGCCGAAGGGATCATCGACATTAAGGCCCTTGGGCATTGACGGCCTCCGGTTTCGTACCACAGCGACTGGGGGTCGGATGTTAGAGGTGGCTGGCGCTGACCGCGCCCAGAAGGCCGTCGTCCTGGCCGCCAAGTTACAAGAGACGCTGGCGAAGGTCCGGGTCGCAAGGCCACAGAAATGCGTAGAGCTACGCATCTCTGGCCTGAGCGACTCGCCCTCAAAGGAAAGGGTGGCAGCAGCACTAGCAGCTGAGGGGGGCTGCTCTGCCGACTCAATAAAGGTGGACGACATCCATCGCCCACCCGGTCACCAGGGCACTACGTGGATACGGTGTCCGGTAGAGGCGGCCAAATTGTTGACGGATGGTCGTCGCATCCTTATTAGTCGGATGGTCGGTGGTCAGGCTGACCACACTGGGGCCTGGGCATGTTGGGGCCAAGTGCACTGCTGGCGTTGACCGCAGTGCACTCTGCTTCCGTTGCGGGCAGGCGGGCCACAAATCCGCCACCTGCTCCGCGGAGCCCAATTGCCCGGTCTGTGCGGCGGAAGCGGTGGCGTCCGGTCACTGGCTTGGCTCCGGAGATTGCAAGGCGGCCTCCCGCAAAAGGGCGGCCCCCAGAAAAAGTGGATCTGCAGGTGGGGGGAATCCCACTCCTGCCCTGCCGCAACCACGTGAGGAGGAGATTGACACCGCCCAACCATAATGGCACATCCCATCTTCATACTGCAGGCCAACGTCAACCACTGCGTCACCGACCAGGACCTTCTGGCCCAGTCCATGGCGCAGTGGCAGACGACACTGGCCTCACGAGCACCGTAAGAGCAGACCTCTCGCTGTCGGTCGTAGTTTCAGCTATGGCCGGCAGCGAACAATGTTGGGCCGCCGTCGCCTCGTTCGCTAGCTAGGTGATAGCGGCAAAGAGAGAGGCCTCGCGGGAGCGGGAGCGAGCTGGGCTCACTCTTCCGCCCCGCAGGTCCCCAGCGAGGGGACACCGGCGAGCACTATTCGCCCGCGTCCCCGAATGAGAGTGGCCACGGGCGGTGGGTCGAGGGACCCACTGCTCTCATGCTGATGTGACGTAATGCGCCCCTGTGTGTTCAGGGGGCGCATTCTAAAGAGGAGGAAAGGCCCCACTGCCTCGGCTCGATGGCCGGGACCGTGGGGCCTCTAGAGGCGAGCCCGCTAAATAGGGCGTCCGAGTCCGAGTCGCGGTGAGAATTCTATCCCGCGGCTCGAATTAGGCGAAGGAGGAACACCGTGGTGGTTTAGTGGGTAGTCTGGCCTTTGTCCCAGGCCAGGAGTCCCACACGAAGCGAGGCCCCTGCCCATGCGGGGGGTTAGCGAAGTGCGTAAATGCATAAAAAAAGAACCCTATGCCTGTCGAGACTGAAGGCAGTTCAGAAAAGACCAAATGTTGTAGGACAGGTGTCTCCGATACCGGGAGCTTGAGCATAAGGAGCGCTGACTGGTGATGAAGTAGAACGTATTGGTGTTTAGTTAGAGCTTGGAAAATTCGAAGCACCCCAGGACCCTCTCTTCCTGTTACATCATTCAAGCGGACTAGACTTAGAGCATCCTCACATTTTCTTGAAACGGATCGAGGGTGGAGGTAGATTAAAATAGCAAAAATGTTGGGGAAAAGGCGTCTCCGAAACCGGGAATTGGAGCTCATAAGGTATTTCTGCTGATAGATTTTTACAGAGACATTACAATTCAAAACATGTACTTCTGTATATTTACTTACATTAGCTGTAAGTTTTCCGTAAGAATAAAATAAAATCAAATATAAAATAAATACTATTAATATAAAAATACAAACAATTTCAAAACCAATTAGGTATCCACTAAAAAGTAAAAAAAAGTTGAATTAGAGAATGAACCTCTTCCCGTAGGTCAGATGGCGACTAAAGCACACTGCAGTTCGTCATCCGAGAGTAAACATGTGTCTGATAGATGTTATACATAACTTACTGCTATTATTATAGATTCTATCATAATCGCAGTAATGTATGTTCTAATGGTAGTAAAATGCACGAAACTGTCAAACTCAGTTTTCAGCTAGTTCCATTTACACGAGTGCCACTAAGTTTTATAAAACTCATGACAGCCCAACTACCGTAAACGTAGTCACGTGATCCTGTAACGACTCTAGTTCAAAAACTCGTGGTAAACCTACGTATCATTCATTTTGTTCTTTTGGTTGACAATTTTGATGTGATAAACTGACTTGATATAATATGGCTAATTTTATTGCTATACTATTGGATTGGATTTCATTTCAGTAATATTTTATCCAAAATCTTGGTTTTTGAACTCTTGCAATCTTGAAACGTCCCTCATATTTTTTTCTAATTTTCAGACCTAACCTGATGCCGAAATGTATGCAGAGGTACAATAACAAGAAACCAGCAAAAATGGATGAAAGAAATACCTCAACATCGATACCAAGTTACCCACTTCTCTGGTTCTGGTTCTTTCCTAATTTTTAACACAGTGAGGCTCCTCCGCAACATGAAGAGCACCTTAAGCAGTCGATCGTAGTTGCCATACGAACGTCAGTGGCAAAGGTTACAGGTTGGTGGAGGTCTAAAAAGTTAGACAACCTTCCAACTATCGAAGTTCGATATGACCAGTGGATTGTTCGACTGTTCCGTAGTTAGAGACCCCAACCTAGCTGGGAAGGGGCTCGAAGGATGAGAGATTCAATTCCTTGGACAAAGTGAGTAATTGCTGCTGGAAAAGCATGGTTCATCGAAAAAAATATAATTTCTGGATAACCTACAAAAAAAGTACGAGCGCTTCTACTTGTCATTAAATTGCTAACGCAATATTATCAGGCATTTCTAGCAAAATTTGTCATAGAGGTTATTCGGTTAGTTGATCATTCAAATTATATAAAGATTAAGGCTACTAACTAGAAATATGTTTTAATCGCAACTTAGTAATAGCATAGCATAGGGGTATGCTGTAAAGCCCATTTGGTGCCGTTTTCTCTTACTTTAAGTAGTATATTTCGCGTGTTCTAGATCAATTATTTACTTAACGGGTAGTCTTAACAGAAAAAGCCCCGTATTACGAATAGCACTGGACAAACGACCCTTTGTAAGTAAATGAGAATTTAATTACCATTTAAGTAATTCTTAAGATACAAGTTGAAAACTGAAACGAGTAGGGCTGTTAATTCTTTTTCCTTTTTTCGAACACCAAGTCGCGTGGTTTCCGGCAGAGTAGAATTTGGTCTAAATGGGAAGACCCATGCGGTAGCGTACAAGGCGACTAAGGGATAGGGCTATTTAACAATACAAAAAAAGGGACATTGAGAACATAACTAGTCAGCTGTGTGTTCATGAAAGAGTTCTTAATAGTAAGTCTAGTGGTGAATCCAGTAATTTCTGAACAAGGACAAGTCAGACGACAGGAGCAAGGAAATGTAAATTAAGATGTTTAGCTTATAAGGAGATCTGTCTTATTAAACATAATTGTCCAAAGGAGACTATCAGTTACACAAGAAAAACAAAATTGAAAAGATTTTTTGATGTAAGTGAATGCAATGGATGTAATAATTGATCGTGAAAATTGGTATGTTGATAATGGAGCTAAGCATCATGAGATATCAAGGATGATTTATTTCAAGATTTTAAATATTTTACGTTTTTTAAATTCATTAATAAGATTAAATTGCTTATCTGAATTATTTAATAACATTATTATTCAGTTAGTTTTCAACATATTATTCAGTTTAGGAACATCAAAATCTTACAATTATGTCAAGAAATAATATATAAATATTAAATACAATAAAACTAAAATAACTAATACAAATTATAGCTAAGAACAATTAAAATACGTCGTGGAATTCCTCCGCATCGCATGCCTCTTGTTGTAGCATTCCCAGAAAACTGGCAGCATTGCCACATTGTATGGCAATGCTTATTCTCTGACCTAAAAAGAGGCCAGTCTTCTGATCACGAGAAGCGTCGACCATACGCTTCGCAATCTCACGGAAGAGATTGCGAGCGCTCGGACCCAAAGTCTCGACTCCCAACGGCACAAATTCATAATCTCCGATGAGATTGGAATATTTACGCCGCTTGAGAGCCTCTGCAGAAGCATGTCATTTAGTTTATTTTTTTGATATAAATTTGCTAGTTCATCTTTATAATCCGAGTGACAATCCTTGCTGAATCTAAAGCTTGCACTTAGAAGCCTGAGGTCCACACCCCTACTTTGGTTTACTCTAGCTTTTGCGACCAGCATCTGGTGCCCAACTCTGAGAAAAAACCTTGCACCAAACGTCATCCGTCAATCAGATTACATTTAACACGAAGATCTGTTCCAGCAATACACTTTTTTGGTTGACAACCCTAAACACATAAAAGAACCTGCAAAATACATCTCCAAGGAGCCATTAAACCGGTCTTGCTCTGGTTTGGATGAGAATATATGTAGGTAAGGTAGGTAGGTAAGAAGACGCAGGCATGTGCGTTTACAGCAAAAGTATCTTCTTTCCTTCCCCTCCCCACTCTTCAGAGCACGCCACTGCCGCTGCAGGACAATCTCAATATCCTAGGTATGGATGTTCGCTGCAACTTGAATAACAAAAACTACATCGAAAGCATCATCAAAACAGCCTCACGAAAACTCGGAGTCCTGAACAGAGTGAGACGATTTTTCACGTCGGAGCAGCGGTGTCTTCTATACAAGACACAAATTCGCTCCTGTGTGGAGTACTGCTCGCATCTCTGGGATGGTTCAGCAAAGTACTTACTAGATGCTGTCGACAGGTTGCAGCGACGTGCGGTCCGCATCATTGGGAATCCCGAGATCACGAACACCCTAGAACCTTTACAGCTGCGTAGAGATGTTGCGTCCATGGCTGTATTTTACCGTCTGTACCATGGGGAGTGTTCTGATGAGCTCTTCCAATTAGTCCCACCCTCCCCTTTCCTACACAGGACAACGCGTGCAGGTCTTAGATGTCATCCGCACACGGTGCAAAACATCCGATCAAGAACCAAGCGGTTCGGAGACTCTTTCGTCTGTCGCACCATTAAGGCCTGGAATTCATTACCAGCTCACGTGTTTCCTTCTTCCTACAGTCCCGGGTCCTTTAAGCGGGGCGTGAAAAAGCATATGATAAGGCCGTCAAGCTGAGTGTCACCATTGTCACACGGTATGTGTAAGTAATGGTGACCCTCTTTCCTGGGATTTTGCCTTCAGCTTACCATCAGGCAAGGCGAAGTCCAATGGACGTGTCCTATATATATAAAAAAAAAAAAAAAAAAAAAAAAACAGTCCTTTTCTCAGCCAACCGCTTACAGCAGATGTGGCACAGCGTGTGGTGAGTAATGAATTAGCGATAGATAATATATTTATTTAGATGGGTTTTTGGGGTTCTGCTAAGATCTATGAGGTATATGGTAGGAGGTAGGACACGACGGTTTTTTCCTCTCAATTGAGCAGTCCGACTGGGGAAGTATTTGCACCCTACAGAATACGGCTATAATAACCTCGTGTTGTGTTCCCGGCGGTGAGTAGAGTAGCCAGAGGAGAGATTTTGTGCTGTCAGTGGGAAGACCAAAGGCTTGTACTGATTGTGTCTTCTGCACTGACAGCACAGAAACTTTCTGTTCTTACAGGGTCGGCAGCACGAATGTGACTCTCCTGGTGTAGCACGCGTCCATAGGCCTCTGTAGCCACTTTCCATCAGGTGGTATAAAATAAATCTTCGGCACACAAGCCACAGCTGCAAGCTATTCTATCTGACGAGGCTCTGGCTCAGGTTTTTATCTCGGGGACTATCGCTTTCATACCACGCCAAGCTCAAGCCAAACTAAATGGGGGATGAGGAGTACGCGTATCTCGAGATTAAAGCCTTGGACTGAATTGAAAACAAAGCTGAGACATTGTATAAAGAGAACTTTTTGATGAACACATTATATTTATTTAAACATAATAAATAGATGTATATGTATTTAGAACTTGTGGACACTCCAGATGTTGCACGGAATATATCCTCAAAAAATTCTATAAAGGGGGGGTACAGGATGGATTCCAAATGCGTATGCTACATTATTAATTCAAATTCATTAATAGTAAAGGCAAGTAGGCAATTTGATAGCAATAATTTGTCAGTCAACTTTCAGTGACATTTCTTTTTCTAAAATAACTAAATATTACAGAACAGCGTTGACGTGTAGTTTTAAACTACATACGATATGCATACTCGATGCTTATACAATCATGAACTTCAGAATATATAAATATATATATCATGTTTCTTAAACTACCACCGCGTTTTTTCTCTGAACCACAATAAATATTTATAAGTAGATCAAATCGTTTCATAAATGATGACATTAATAATGTGTCATCATACCAAGCATTACCAATTACAATGCTTCAAGTAAAGTACCTCATACAAGGAAAACTAAATAGTAAGTAACGTTTTAAGCACCCTAATACACGATCAATTTCAAGCAAATTGTATTAATATTTTGTAAAAATACTTATTTAACTTATTCTTTCGCAAATGTTTAAGTATGTGCGGCTGAGGATCGTGAAAAATCGTGAGTTCATCCGAAGCGATTTTAGAGTCAGGGTACAATTCAAGTTACGAGGCGATTTATTGCACGATCTAGGGTCTTCCCCACTACTTCCCCTATATCGTCACTGTTTAGAGTCGTATGCAGGCCGTTTGAACTGAGATCGGAGATTTTTGGCCAAGATTCCTGTGAGTCTCGAGTATGGGATCAGTATTATAAACCGAACTCTTTTTTAACTTTAACCATACCATGGTATTTTTAAGACAAAGTTGAAAACTGATATTTTTTTTAGGAAATGATTTACAATTTGCCTGACAAATGTTTATTTTCTTGTTTCGGAAAAAGGTAAATTATTTCGAATACTATTGATTTTCGAATATTCATATGAGGGGGGTAACATTGTACCATTTTGGGTCTTCAACACCTCAAGAATACATCGAATTACCAGTAACCCTATGTAACTATTTGCTTGGGTCAAATCTTTTAACTCGATTTTGATGAAATTATACATAGGTACATGTTTAGTTAGGATCACAATTATTATGCCATATAATTGTCATCCAAACAAAAGTTTAAAACACAACACTGCACTTGTTTCCCGTTATAGTTTTTACTGAAATTGTATAACTGGAATTACATAGTAAAAAATAAAATGACTCTAAAACGTCCGGAAATATACATAGAAAATACTAAATACTTTTAATTTCAAAATGTAACTTATGTGAAATATTGGAATACCTTGTTGTGACAACATACAATGACAGTGTAACAGTGCCTTTTGAAAAGGATAGTGTCGACACTCCCGGTAACTGCATCAACAGTTTTGTCATAGTCGTACAACTGTCATAGTCATATAAAGAGGGTAACACGAAGCTCGTTCTCTGGACTGTGACCTCTATTAAATTATACCATGAAGCGATTCATCTTTCGCGTGTTATTATTATTATTATTCATGTGGTTATACATGATTGGCACAATGGAAGCCAAGTCAGTTAACAAGACATCGACTCCTCCACCAGAACATATTTTACTAAGGAGCAATTTTTTTCCAGCTGTGCGATTATTGAGATTATATAACTCCACAAAGGTGAGTTTTATATTAATACTAGTAGTGGCCACGACTTCGTCCACGTTGACTTACATCTAGATTGTCACATATTTGCGCTTTAACTTCAACTTCAACTTTTCATATAAAAGTACCTTTTAAGTACTTTATTTGCCAATTTTGATAGCACTATGCTATCAAAATCAGCCCAACCGTCCCAGAAATTTCAAAAAGTTAAAATAAAAAAAGACTATTTGTGTGCTGTCATATATTAAATGAATATTATATTCAAAAGTTGTTATTTTAACGTTAAAAACAAACAGTTACATTTATTATATTTTAGTTGTTCAAAATGCATAACAAAAACAACCAAATGTTACCAAGAATTTATTTAAATTACTGTTAAATATAGATAAAAACAAAATATGAAGTAAACAACAATATTAAAGTAATCTTAAAAAGTAGCAGATATTTAAATAAATTAAAACCATAACGATAGTTGAGTCTTTTGTTTAATTAAGTAGGCATTGCTGAAGATGCAATATGATGCGAGGGATATGCCTGTCAACCTCACCTTCGGCAACCAAAACGACCCACAGGCGGCGTGTGTTTTAGTCGGTTCGGGTCCGACATAACCTCCTCCACCGGCTCCGGTGGGGAGGTACCCGTGGGGATTTTGCGCACGTAAAAAATAAAACCTGCAGTATCTAGCCACACTCGTCAAAGGAACAAAGATTATTAAAACCTTTATATAAATAGAATAGGTCATCATCATTTTAGCGTTGTTCCGGGGAACACCTGAGGACTTCATCTCGAACCCTATGAGGAAAGTCTGCAGTAGAGTCCCGTCCGTTTGTCAGCTCTTCAGCAAGCATATGCTCGCTTGGCTTGGCCCAAAATATCTTTTTTGTTTATTTTTTATACCACTTAGTTGGCAGACAAGCAATATGATGCAGTTGCAGTTCTAAACATACCCATTTCAACAGAATTGTATTTTTTTAATATCGAATTTCGCTGTTAGACTGGTAAAGCAGACCCCACACTCCGAGGTGAAAGCTTCGGATGCGACTGGGATTAACGCTAGGATGATTGACATAATGACGATTTTTTCATTATTGTTTTTTGTCTGTATTTGTTCGTAAAATCACAGGTGTTTCTTAAAACTCATCATATATGGGTAAAGACGATGTCATATAAAACTAGTTTACCTACTATATTTTTTGAGGAAGCCCAGTATCTCCTTTTAGACTTTATAATTAAAGAAGTTGACATTGTACCAACAAGGTTCTCCAACAGTTATTTATAATGTGGAAGTGATATTTAAATAATATAGCTACTTATAATATTGATTTAATTAACATATATAAAGTACCAATTCTGGTTGCATCTGAAAATTGCACTTTGGGAGTCCAGGGGCCCATTTCCAGCAATTCTATCTTTTGTTTACTTTGACTTTTCATTGCCTATTAATCCCGTGAAGAAATCCTGCACCTTATCTTTCTTTCCACAGGGGCTCTAGCTAGAGATATTTAAGTACTCGGCCCATGAATATCTGGGTGGGCACTCAATTAAAGTGGGTTATATTCATTTTACGCTAAATATACAACTTATGTTATATACAGAGTTCATAATTATGTTTAAAAAATATCGAGGTTATTTTACAATAGGTAACTATTGTAAAATAACCTCGATATTTTTTAATTATTTATTTTTAATAACTTATAATTAGCTGAACATCGCAACTGTAATTTATAAATTTATTAGTTTGAATATTCTAATTATGGCATAAAGCTGACGAAAATTCTTGTTATAAATTTGTCTTTCAGGGTGAACGACATTTTCGTATAGAATTTATTTAAACATATTCAGGTCATCTGCTCAATAGCATGCTTAAATCTTAAAAATATTATATCGATTATTCATTCTACTTTTAACAGTCAATCAGTCATAGTGTCTTCAATCAAGTGCAAATATGTTGAAGCTTAATGTACTCTTAATTTTACCTGTTTTACTGTGCGGGGCAAATGGCTGGAAAATATTTCCTTTACCGGAGTCATCTGTGGTTCTAACCGCGGAAGCTTCAAACGTGAAGCCCATAATCGTTGTTCGTCCCACCGAAGTCTTGCTTGAGGTAGAAACAACCGAACCACAAGCTCTGTCTTCTACAACAGTAAATATTGAACCCAGTGATGCATCGGACCCAGTATCCACAACTAGTGATGCTCCCACTTCAACGATCAGTGATACTGTAACAACTAGTGACACTCCAGTTTCAACAGCCAGTGAAGTTCCTGTGCCACATAACGAGTTACTTCCGCCTAAGGTAAAATCCTCATTATGGTATTGCATACATTTTCTAGAGTATGCTATCCTTATATTGAAGCAGTAAATCATTTGTACTGTGTGAACTTGGTGACCTATAATTCAGGTCCTTATTACCTACTACAGGCACCAGCGACCCACAGACAGAATTTTATTATATAAAGTAGCATTTTCTAATAGAACTATTTTATTATATTATATAAAGTATTTATTATATAAATATTTTATTATATAAAGTAGCAAATTAATAGAACACAACCTAAATGGAGCTTCTTAACACGTCGGTTTCAGTGTAAACTGGGATAAAATCAAGATTATATTCAACGAACATGTTGAACCGAGACCGATTGCAATCAAAGTATCGACACTGTCTACCTGGTGCAGGTTATCCAGCCTTCGAGAAAGAACTAGCCAGAAGGATCCAACTGGGTTGGGCAGCATTTGGCAAAGTACATCGGGTCTTCTCACAATGCCTGAAATCATAGGCCTTTGACCAGCGCGTCTCACATGTTATGACTTGCGGTGCAGTGGGGTTAGTTCATGTCCTAAAAGTCGCGCAGCGGGCTATGAAGCGAACTATCCTTCTAAAATAGGATTCGAAACGAGGTCATCCCACAGAGAACTAAAGTTTTTAACATAACTGACAGAATAAGCAAGCTGAAGGAGCTGTGAGCTGGCTACATCTGTCGAAGGACTGATGGTCGTTAGGTCAAACGAGGACAAGAGACAGAGACAATGGAGGAAGCGTGGAGGCAAACGGTACCTTCCGTTTGCCTCCACGCTGCCTCCAGTAGGACGCCCCTAGCCAAATGGACTGACGAACTGAAAAAGGTGGCTGGGACAGACTGGGTGTGGAATGCAGAGGATCGGCAGAAATTGGGCATATTGGGAGAAGATATCCAGTAGTGGACTGCGATAGGTTAATGGATTGATCCACATGACAACATTTTCGTATCATTCATTTTCGAAATTTGACATTTGCAATGATAAAAGTCAACGCTTAAACGAGTTATGTATTAAATAACTATCAGAATTTAACTTAACACGTTTACTACCCTATCAAACCCTATTATCAAAGCAAAAAAAATATACCCATTACCAGTTTTACCGGTAAAAAATATCACCGGTATTCAAAAAACGGTAAGACAAATACATCTATATAAAATATATTGAAAAATCTATATAATCTACTGATAAAAGTGCAATAATAATAATGAAGTCACGTGGAATACGTATTCATAATCATAACTTGTATAGTACATAGGTCAGACCTTAGGTTATCAACCTAAGATAAAACTCATCGGTTGGCATATGCGCATCATTTTATTTATTGTCACAGTGAACCAAGATGCAGTCGTATTTTATACTGCTATTATTACTCATTAGTATAATATGCGTTGTTTTCTGTCGTGTACCAATAAATGAGGGAACAACCGTAAAGTATGGAGATGGACAATTCGGACCAGACAATTTAAGACCAGCTAAATATCTTCAAAGCTTATACAATTCACCTAAGTACAAGTAGATGAGTGAGTATAACATATTTTTGTGTAGGTATGTATTTATTTCATGTCTTTTATAAATAGTGGCCCATAATAAAAGTATAATAATATTAATGCTCGTGGACTATGTCATCATAACTTGTTTAGTACATAACTTCCTTAGGTTATCGACCTACGACAAAGCTCTTCGGTTCGCATATGCGTATCATTTTATTTATTATCACAGTGAACCAAGATGCAGTCGTATTTTATATTGTTAATATTACTCATTAGTATAATATGCGTTGTTGTCTGGTACCAATAAATGAGGGAACAACTGTAAAATATGAAGGTGAATAAAATCCACCAAAATGTCTTAGACCAGCTAAACATCTTCTAAGCCTATACAATTCACCAAAGTACAAGTAGATTAGTGAGTATAATATATTTTGTGTACTATGATTCATGTCTTGTATAAATAGTGACACATATATTATTTATTCGAAAACATCAAAATATTTAAGGAGATAATTATTATAATCAAGGGCGTTCGACCGGAGGCGAAACGGAATAAGATTTTTTTCAATGCGAGTGCGTTCTGGCATACTTAAGCTGGTCTACTGATGGCCTGTCCTAGTATACAGTACGTGCAGGCGTAACGCGAAACTCCTACTGTATACTAGGAGTTTCGCGTTCAGGCTAATAATAATAAATAGGTATTCTAGTACATTCCACACATCTCATATCATGCTTGTGTTAAAGGAGTGTTCACGGTAGTGCAATGGTCAGGTTTGAACTTCAAACCTCTCGATCGTAAGGTGGATTGTGAGGCAACTATTAAGCTGCGAACTCTTCGATCAATATTATCTTACTAGGAAGTACGAACGCAACAATAAATAATCTTAAACTCATCAGACCAAAACAAGGTCTTGTTATCTAACTTTATTCATCTGTTTTTTTTGTTCCACATATACATATATCTCGAAAAATGACCAGTCTGTACAGGGTCTTAATAACTCCTTTGGGGCTATAGCTAACTTCACCTGCTAGAAGGTTCTGGTATTGGCTTTTCAGTCGCAATTGAGAGGCAGTCATTCTCCGGAAAAGCTGATATGCCAATCAAAAAGAATAAGCGAAACTCGGGTTCCGGAGACCAAACGTTGTACACAACTTTCCCAGTTTTTTTTTCAGTTAGAATAATGTGAATAATTACTCTGTATGAGCATCAAATTCACATTACTCAAGGTGGTGGTCACCTCATAAACTTCAACTACAAACCCCTTAAACAGAAAATTATCCGTGCTATTTCTATATCCGTGTCCGCGCATTTATTTTATCATCTAATGATGTCATTCTCTTTGATTTCAGACCGAGTAGCAAGAATACGAAGCCTTAAGACATCATGACATCTTTTAGACAACGAAGATATGAAATTATTGCATCAATAATTGAAATGGAATTAAAAGGCGATTAACTTAATTTCAATTATTGATGAAAGGATTTTATAAATTGACCTAGTATATACTCGTATAAGCATACAGAAATTAGCAAACATATAAAATAGCTGTATTCAAAATTAAAACAGTCGTTGTTTTATTTGGGAAACCCCTCACATATACAACGCAATATGTAATCAAAACCATGTAAAGTTTTTATAATGTTTAGGTGTATTACAAGTTCAGTTACATTGTTGTGGTTATGAACACATTATTATTAATAAATGTGTACTATGTCGCAATCACTACTAAGTTTTTTATTCTATTAGGTTTTTTCAAGTAGAACGCTAAAATACCTAGATTTTGATGAAATTGGGCGTGGCCATATTTTATTTTAGTTTTCTTTAGCTATTGTTATATTTTAGCTAGATTTTAGTTTATGATAGCAACTTTTATATTTATGACATATTGATGACGATTCTGCTGTTATATTACTAAAGAGTTATGAAAACAATATGATAATTATGTATGGTTGCGCCGAAGTGGAAACTGTATTTTTGACACGGAAACACACTCCTTTTATACCCGTCTCCTCTTCCGCACTAACCATAGATGTAGCTTCCGTCCGCCATTTGTGAAATATAGACACCAGTCTCGCTTTGAACTAGCCAGCGTAAAGACGGACGGACCGCGCTCGCGTCTCTCAGAAATGTATAATATTTGTTACATTTTTACCGCTTCATAGACCTTTACCGATCGGATTGTGCCTCTCGTGTGTTCCTCAAACGATCTAGTGATGCTGACGGCAGCTCCTGAGCAAGGAAGAGAAGATCCGTGTACCGGCTGCGATGAAAACACGTGTGTCGTGAAGGTTAGTGCATCCTCTCCTAATTTCTCGGGCTGCATTCACTGCCTGGATCGAATCCGCGGCAGCCCGGCCACCTGTCTTGTTTTGTGTGTAAAGCGTCAATAGAACAGTTAGCTACTTCCCGCAATACAGTCCATTACCGCACGCTGCCAAGCGCCACCATTTTTGGTCCGGATCGAGCCGGATTCTTAGCCGTAGTTCGTATTTTGTTATTATTCTAATGGGAATGAGCGCACCGCACCTAAGTGCCTGGTTATTTTAGTAGAAAACCCCGCATCCAGACATTTAGGCTTAGAATTTGTTGTCCGTTCGCCGCTGGCTCGCATAGTACCTACCTGGTACATACATAGGTTAGGTATCATATCAACACTTAATCGTAGTTCGCAATTTTCGCATCGCACCTAAGTGCCTGGTTATTTTAGTAGAAAACCCCGCATCCAGACATTTAGGCTTAGATCTTAGGTATACTAGACACCCTAGTGCATAGGCACAGTGTAATACCTAACGCATTTGGCTTTGTTTTGTTTTTTTCAATTACGTTGTTCTCGGCTCGCGTCGTATTTGCCTAGTACCTGCGTGGGTAGACACGTGGCTGTACCTACCTCGCTCGCATCTCATCCCAATTCATACGAAAGTATTTTAATTTGAATAGATATTACGCAATACTTAATCTCGGAAATAATAGTTGAACCTAGACAGCGACCATCGCGTAGGTACGACCTTGTTGCTATGCGCGTTTGTTCAAGCGTGCATTCACAGTTGTAGGTACCTACCTATCTGCCGAGTGTCGCTCGCGCCGCCTCGCTGCTCTGTACCGCTAGGATTAAGTCATTTCATATTTATTGTTTACCGCACTTTAGTTTGAGATTTAATTGTAAACATGTCCCCAAAGGTTGATAAGACCGGTAAGGTTCAATTGAAACTTTTATACGCTAAAAAAGAAATGATTTACTCTCGCGTACAATCGATCTATGATAATGCACTTAAAACCTCTGATTTGGTCATCAGAGATTCGTTCTTGTGTTCTATAGAAAACTTAGATAGTCTACGCGCGGATTTCGAAACCTTAGTACATGACATCAATGTTTTAGAGTTGAATTTGGATCCCGATTACTCAGTGAGTTATCAAGCCTTGTCGTCGTTTGACGATTTGTATTGTCGTATCAAACGCGTCGCTAGGAGTTTGGAGAAACCGGCTGACCTACCCAACCCCACTCGCGACCGACCTAAGTTGCCACCAATTCAAATACCCGAATTTGATGGTAACATTCGCAATTGGTGTCTATTTATAGATAGTTTTGAGAATACGATAGATAAGAACGATTCGTTGACAGATCACGAAAAATTGCATTATCTCGTTGAAAAATTGACTGGTAAAGCTATAACCGCTTGCGCTGGAATTACGTTTAGTGCCGGGAATTATAATTTAATTTTAAATACTTTGAAAGCTAAGTATGAGGATAAAAGATCGGTAGCTAACGCCTATTTAGATCAGATGTCTGATTTGAAATCTATTACGGCATGTAACGATCAAAACTTAGAGAAATTTCTAGATACTTTCGCGTCAGCTGTTCGCGCCGTAAAGAACTTGAAGATCGATGACCTCTGCGACTTCGTATTTTTGTATATGGGTTTAAGGAAATTAGATTCCGAAACCATTCGTTTGTTTGAGTCGGATCATCGCGGCAATAAAATTCCTAAGTTCGAAGACTTAGAAAGTTTTGTTCGCGAGCATATAAAGGTATTGCAGCGCTCTTCATCGAAACATGAAGGCGCGAAGATAGTTGTTGATTCTGCACGCAAAGTAGATGCGTCATCGAAGTCACTGAGGTCAACTCATACTTATGTTAGTACCGCACCAGCACGTGTACAGTCACCTGTTTGCTCTTTGTGTAGCACTCATCATTCGCAACTGTACAGGTGTCCTGGTTTTCTAAAATTGTCGCCTAGTGATCGTTATAAATTTGTTCGCGCTAATAATTTTTGTTTTAATTGTCTCGGTACTAAACACCGCGTTGTTTTATGTAATAGTAGAAATAGTTGTCGCAAATGTCAAGCGAGACACCACACTTTGCTTCATTTTGAGAATAGTAATGCCGCATCCAATGTGAGCACGGTTGGCTCGTCGAGCGGTGACACACGGCAGCCTGCGCCGCAGCCGCAGCCCGCGCTCGCGCGCGCTCCGGCCCGCCCGGTGACCGCCGCGGATGACGTCACCTTGTGTTCGTTCTCCGCTAGTGCTGCACTCACTACTGTGTGTCTTGCGACCGCTCGCGTTGTTATTGTTGATGCATTAGGTAAGCCGCGCATTGTTCGAGCGCTGTTAGATGGCGCTTCGCAAAGTAATTTTATTACTCAAGATTGTTGTCGGCGTCTTGGTTTCAATGTTGATAAGCGTTCAACCCGCTCAGTGGTGAAGGGTTTTGGAAGCTTACGGTCAGCTGTTCGTGGCACCGTTAAAACAAGGTTTAGATCTCGTTTTAATAATAATATTTGGTTTGACATGGATTCGCTCGTTATAGATAGAATAGCTGAACAGTTGCCTACCGTCCCGGTTGACACGTCTTTATTAACGAAATTTAAAGACTTGCCTTTAGCAGATGAGACTTACGCTGTTCCTGGAGTCGTCGATATATTGATCGGCGCTTCGATTCTCCCGCACCTCCAGTTATCACGTAAGGTTCAAGGGGGACCGACGTACCCCGCTCCGCACGCACTGGAAACAGTTCTTGGTTTTGTTATAATTGGTTCCGCACCCGCTTCTATAGATAGTTTTAGTCACTCGACTGCTTCGTTCTGTTGCACCGTCGAGCCGCCACTGGAGTCTACCATCCGCAAGTTTTCGCTCGGTGGCTCCCGTGTATCCGCTGAAAAACGCTTTCTTTGTTTGGAACGAAAGATGCAGGCGTCCCCAAAGTCGAAGCGGGCCTATGATGAGGTTGTTAACGAATATTTAGATAAAGGTTACATCTCACCTGCGCCTGCGGACACTGGCGGGACCCAGCCTTCGTACATTATCCCGCACCGCGGAGTTATTAGAGAAGATAAGCTTACTACTAAAACTCCGCGTAGTTTTGGATGGCAGTGCTAAGACTAGCACTTCCGTGTCGCTTAATGACATTTTGTATTGTGGTCGGAATCTTTAAGGTAATTTATTTGACATAATTGTAAATTTTCGCATTAATATTAGTAGAATTTTAGCTTTTAGGACTCAACAGTCGCTTTGTGTTGGGCCCACTCTTCGCCCCATCGTTGGGACACATTCGTCGCTAATAGAGTGGCAAAAATTCAATCTGAATTGGCGCCACATAATCTCTTTCACGTTGCTGGCACCGACAACCCAGCCGGGTGTCTCTCTCGTGGATTGCTTCCTTCGCAAATTTTAGATCACCCGTTATGGTTTAGTGGACCGTCCTGGATTCATGCCGCGTTAGATAAGTGGCCAGTTAGTCAATTCAATCCCACTACGGTTTCCGAACCACCCGAGGAGAAGAAGCACTCGCTTGTTGTATCGGTCCCACGTGAAGAGATCCTTATTTTGTTGTTGGCTAATCGCGTCTCGTCTTGGTCGAGACTGTTGCGTTGTGTTGTTTGTTCGCCTCTGCCCTCTGCCTAGCCAGCGGTAGGCACGAGCTCCAATCTAGGTTTATATTTTAGTTGTTATTTCACAAACCTAGATTTAGATTAGACATTAGATTTGTTCCACATTTTCGTTTCGAAGGTAACCCTTCAAGCCGGGGGGAATGGTTGCGCCGAAGTGGAAACTGTATTTTTGACACGGAAACACACTCCTTTTATACCCGTCTCCTCTTCCGCACTAACCATAGATGTAGCTTCCGTCCGCCATTTGTGAAATATAGACACCAGTCTCGCTTTGAACTAGCCAGCGTAAAGACGGACGGACCGCGCTCGCGTCTCTCAGAAATGTATAATATTTGTTACATTTTTACCGCTTCATAGACCTTTACCGATCGGATTGTGCCTCTCGTGTGTTCCTCAAACGATCTAGTGATGCTGACGGCAGCTCCTGAGCAAGGAAGAGAAGATCCGTGTACCGGCTGCGATGAAAACACGTGTGTCGTGAAGGTTAGTGCATCCTCTCCTAATTTCTCGGGCTGCATTCACTGCCTGGATCGAATCCGCGGCAGCCCGGCCACCTGTCTTGTTTTGTGTGTAAAGCGTCAATAGAACAGTTAGCTACTTCCCGCAATACAGTCCATTACCGCACGCTGCCAAGCGCCACCAATGTATATGGATGAAAGTCTTGAAAGGTTAAACATTGATACAATTTCGTTAAGACATTTAAAGTCCAAATTTTAATCTGACGTCAAATAGAACGAAGTTTCAATATTCAAATGAAAACATTTGGGAAATATTTTTGTGTTGTGAGATGATCTACAGAATAGGCACTAAGAACTTTTATTATAAATGCAATATTGTTTGTACTAACTCTAAATTAAACAAATGTGAGAAGCGCATCTACCAACTTCCTGTTAACGCATAAATACTTCTTGCTATATTACTAATAGGGTATTGTACGAAGAAAACAAATTGTGTCAGTAATAAAAATTATAAGATGTGTACCAATACTTATTAAACGATAAAAATATAAATATATATTTTTTTTTTTTTTTTTTTTTTTTATATAGGACACGTCAATTGGACTTCGCCTTGCCTGATGGTAAGCTGAAGGCAAAATCCCAGAAAAGAGGGTCACCATTACATACACATACCGTGTGACAATGGTGACACTCAGCTTGACGGCCTTATCATATGCTTTTTCACGCCCCGCTTAAAGGACCCGGGACTGTAGGAAGAAGGAAACACGTGAGCTGGTAATGAATTCCAGGCCTTAATGGTGCGACAGAGGAAAGAGTCTCCGAACCGCTTGGTTCTTGATCGGATGTTTTGCACCGTGTGCGGATGACATCTAAGACCTGCACGCGTTGTCCTGTGTAGGAGAGGGGAGGGTGGGACTAATTGGAAGAGCTCATCAGAACACTCCCCATGGTACAGACGGTAAAATACAGCCATGGACGCAACATCTCTACGCAGCTGTAAAGGTTCTAGGGTGTTCGTGATCTCGGGATTCCCAATGATGCGGACCGCACGTCGCTGCAACCTGTCGAGAGCATCTAGTAAGTACTTTGCTGAACCATCCCAGAGATGCGAGCAGTACTCCACACAGGAGCGAATTTGTGTCTTGTATAGAAGACACCGCTGCTCCGGCGTGAAAAATCGTCTCACTCTGTTCAGGACTCCGAGTTTTCGTGAGGCTGTTTTGATGATGCTTTCGATGTAGTTTTTGTTATTCAGGTTGCAGCGAACATCCATACCTAGGATATTGAGATTGTCCTGCAGCGGCAGTGGCGTGCTCTGAAGAGTGGGGAGGGGAAGGAAAGAAGATACTTTTGCTGTAAACGCACATGCCTGCGTCTTCTTGGCATTGAACTCAACCAGGTTCTCAGAGCCCCATTGAGAAATGTGATTCAGGACCCCGTCAAGCTCAGTGACAAGAAGCTGCCTTTTCTCTGCGATATCTGACTGCTTGGGATATATTTCTTGTTATTGCAATACAAGCAACACCCTACTTCCGATACAAACTATTCTCTAGAAAAGTAAAAGCCACTACGGCTTTTAGAATTGAAATTCGATGCACTGTATTGAGTAAACGTTGTGACATTTACAGAATTAAAATTAATTCCTTATTTATTATTTCATACATTACATACATACCGTCCAGATATACACAGCCCAGACTCAGTCTTCTCAGTCCGGAAAACGGCAATAGGCTCACCCCCTATTACGTGGGACCGAATACAATTATTGGTGAAATGTGGGTGTCAATTCACCTCTGCCTAACCCTCCAGTGATAAAGGTATGATTTTATATTTGTATGCATGTATGTTATTTTTTCATTTTGTAATTTCTGATCTAACAGAGTTTTCGGGGGAAATCCTTCAAATTATGTAGATAACAAATAATTAGCAAACAAAGTATTAATAAAAGTGCCTCTTCTTTGAGTAACAAACATTGAAATATCTTTTACTTTTCCACATTTTTAATATTTTTTGGTAGTTCTTCATCTGTTACGCATTATGGTATAGTCAAAATCATTAATTTTATCAACAAGACAATTAATTCGCATTAACGTCAGTAATAGTTTTATTGTAACTAAGTTTACCACTGATTCCAAGGCACTGTAGGAAGACATGGCGCAACAAACTCTACTGCGGTATTTTTAAGACGTCAATTTACAATGGGGAATCCCTTAAGGCTAAATGTGGTCGAATGTACATTTGTCTCGTGTCAAAATAATAAGTGTAGTGTAGGTACACAAACCGAATATCTAAATTATAATGATAACTGCCAATATATTACGAAGACATAAGTCGTAGGTAGGTAGTAAGCCTCCCAACATTAGGAGAGGCTTATGTCCAGCAGTGGAGTGGGATAGGCTTGATTGATTGATAGCTTCTAGATCAATAACTGTATAATTTTAATATCTTTATGGCACCTTCAATCATATCAAATCTCGTTTGTAGTTTTTGTTTCAGGGTTAACGACATTTTTTTAAACAATTTGTATAAAAATTCGGATCATCTCTGTGCCGTGCTTTAATCTTTAGAAATAAAATATTTGCCATTCATTCCATATCTAACAGTCAACCAGTTCTCGTGTTCTTAAATGAATAAAGCAAAAATGTACAAGTTTAATTTATTCATATTCGTTTTATCCGTTCTATTGTGCGTCGGTAATGGCTGGATAGTATTTCCTTTGCCGGATGAATCCGCCAACGCTCCATTCTCCAAGGCTGCTTACAACACGCCTCTAATCGTTGCTACCCCTACCCTAGCCTACCCTAGAGTAGAATTTACCCAACCGTATCCATCATCTGTGATAGTGAAACCTAGTGCCGTATCTGGACACATTCTATATACTAGTGAAGTTAGGCTTCCATTCTGATATGCTGCCGCCTCAGGTAAATCTTTTATATGTATTTTTTGCTATTGCTTGAAGTTTTTTATTTAATTTTACACGATGTTTAGAACATCAATCAATATCAATAAAACAACATAGCTAAGTTGTTGAACTCTACATTTTTTGCGTATAGTGATTTTCCAAGGTCAGAGTGCAATCGCTGTTTTTACATGTACACGTATAAAGTTATTGATCTATTTGTGATTACTAGCTGTAGTATTTTACGAGAAACCTCTGTAAATTATTAATTTAACGTAATCTCCATCATAAGAGGGATTAAGGATGGTGGCGGGTTTAATATTAAGAAGAACAGATACAAAAGCAACTGGGACAGTCGCTAAGTTGATATTGTCATCCATTGTGCTCATCATCTCTTTAAAATTGCATTACGGTATATTTCTATTGGTATATTGGTGAACAGGCTTGCAGTTGACGTGAGATTGGGCACCAAAACTCTTAGTGGGATTTGTTAATAATTCAAAACGAAATACATCCTTAAATATGATTTTTTTTCTTTTTAATAAAGGTATCCGTAGCATACCTAGATATTTAAATATTTATAATTGTAGTTTTCCTTATTCTCATAGCATAAATTAAACGTTGGTTGGAAGGCGAAAACCTTTTATACTCGTATTTATATGAAAAACTTGTATGTCCAAGTCATCTGTCGTGCTTTTTAAAATAACGCAGTGTATTTAGACACTTAGATACTAAATGCTTAGCATGTATCTGTATAATAATAATATTTAACAACAATATAGGCGATAACACTACCAACTCGAATCCACTTCTAAATTCGTAATTAATATTCAATAATAAAATTATTGAATATTAATTACGAATGGTCAATAGTGGTAGAAGTTAACATCAGCAGCGATAGATAGCACTGTGCCAGTCGGCTGCATTGCGCTATTAAGATACACAAAACACTTGTGGAAAACAAGTAAATGAATTCCCGAATGAGTTCACTATTTTTTTACGGATTTTTGATTAGCGGATTTACAAGTTCTGAGCTAAGCTTAAAAGCATTCTCGACTCCGATTCGAGGGTTTTTATTATTATATTATACCCAAGGCAATGTTTGCCCAGGTTTTAACGAAAAGATTACTTCTAAAGAATCGTGGTCCATTACTGATCATACATAAGAAAAGGAGGTAGTTTTTAAGGAGGTAGGACACGGCGGTATTGCCGCCCGATTGAGCAGTCCGACTGGGGTAGTACCTCCGCCCTACAGAATACCGCGGCTATAATAACTTCGTGTTGTGTTCCCAGCGGTGAGTAGGGTAGCCAGAGCTCACTGGAGAATTTGTGCTGTCAGTGGGCTTGTCCTGCTTTGTCTTCTACCGATGGCACAGAAACTCTGTACTTACAGGGTTGGCAGCGCGACTGTGACTCCTCTGGTGTTACAGACGTCCATAGGTCACAGTAACCACTTTCCATCAGGTGGGCCGTGTGCTTGTCTGCCAACTAAGTGGTATAAAAAAAAAAAAAGAAGCTGCGCAGTAACTTTATTGTTTTGCCTAATGTAATTTTCTCTTTGATTTCAGACCTGTGCAAGTGCCAGCAACACGAGTCTGGCTACATGATAACATCTTTAAACAAGAAAGATATCTCTTAATTAAATTACAAGTTTCAATACAACCATACTTATTTATAGTAAAAAAAATGTATGAAAATCTCTGGGCTATTTTATTTGGGAAATTCCACACATATGTCGAATATAAACAATTACAAAGCTATGTAATATATTTTTTGTTTTGCACGATGAACGTATATTACATATTTACCTTATAAAATAAATTACATGGTTGTAGTTATGAAGCAGTAATTAAATTATGTATCAGTTAGGGTTATCGCTACGATATGACATATGATATTTTTAGTGGAGCCTTTCCATGAGGCTTTCAAACAAATATTACAGACTGAGAACAGGGTGTGTGACGAGATTCCGTCGTGTAGAACGAAGCAAGAGTTAAATAGTTTCCTAGATCCTCGTTACAAATTGATGGTTTTAGTGTCGAAAACGAGGCAAGAAAAACACAAAAAGTTAAGTCTGGAAGCTGCTAACAGCTATCATTATCATTGCCCAGAAAACTGTCAGCAGCACTATCAATGCGGATGGATTTTAGGTAATGCTATACGAAATCATTGGCCAAAAGTAGACGCATGTTGGAACTCCATTGTCGAAAGCGATTAAAAAGTTCGACACTTACATAAATGACGACCCGCTGCCAGTCTTCAATTGAGATAAGTGGCGTTAGCCACTCGAGTGGTAGCGTGGTCATATGGTTACGTACCTAACCTCACCTCGTCAAACTAGCACAAACTTACGGTGACATCATAGCTTCATCTGTTTCATGTGAACATGTTTTCAGTGAAATTAATGAGCGTCAGACGCTATTAACATCACAAAAAGAGACACAACTAACATTTCCCAATAGTAATTTGATGAAAAAAGATTTATGTGAAAAATCACACCATTTGTAAATAATTATTTTATAAATGATTCTAAGAAAAATACTTCTGGAAGAGAAAGATTCACCTAAAGTTCTGGAAGCAGATATTAACTATACACTGGGAGCAGTATAACAGTGGTAAATGGGAGGAATAATTTTTTTGTACCAACAGAACGGAACATCAAGTTTTATGGAATTTCAATATAAGGTTATTTTTTACAACGTAATGTAATATGTTTTTCAACACACTTGATTTTGAAATTAGCCACTTTATGGGCAAAGTGGCTAATTTCGTCCGCAAATAGGCACATAATGGCACATATAATCAAAAATTGTCATTTTCCTTCAATCACAATTCACAAGTGAGTTAAAGCTTTTTTAATTTTATTGGTTGAGATGATATGTTCTTAAAAAAGTTTTCGATACAAAAAAATCGTAATCAAAATACCTAGTACACATAAATTAATAGCTCATTTCATGCAATTTGGTATAGTAATAGATAATTTCAACTTGTTTGTTTATTAAACCAGTTTAATAAACAAAACTTTTAGTCAAATATATAAGTTTTCTTTATAAAAACTTTAAATTCTTAATTTTACACGTTCCGAAAAAAAACCTCATTCTTTTAGTCAATGGTCTAAGCTAGATGCGCGCGCATAGGAAAACTAATTATTTTTTTCTGCTATAGCGAAAATTATCTCAACTCATTTTCACTGTTGAAATTATAGTTCATTATTAATTCTCTTCATAACTAGTGCTTGTACGCAAGGTACAAGCAATAGTTATGAAGAAAATGATTTATGCAGTTCACCGCCCGATATAAGATGTGAAGTCCTTAACGTGATGGAAAGTTACTATCTGTAAATTATAAGCGTTATATCTATTTCAGTACTATTTTCTTCGCGAGTGTTTTGAAAAACGTCGTATGATACACGTGTGTATTGATGATTACCGTTTACAGATCTCTTAAGACCGTCGTTCACCTGTCGGCTCGGGTCTCAATGGCGCCTTAGCGGTAATCACCAACTTTACAGACTACTTGTACTATAATATGCAATTATCATTTAATATATTGTATTTTGCTCAATATATCATAACTTTAACATTAATGTGAGTGACCATGATAGATTAAATATCTATAATATAATTAATTTAACTTTTAAACATCTGTATTGTTGAAAACTAACAGGAAATCCACGACAACGTTGGCCATAACTATTAAAAAAATGTTAACCCACCTAAATAACGGGCGAAATATCTGTATGATTTTCAGATGATACAATGTAATGAAGATCTGGCGATACGTCTCTAGTACATATTACCACACCAACAAACAGATGTTGCCACATAATAATATAAACAGAGAACATTATACCCAAGTAGTAATTGACAGCCCTATTCACATTATGACGTAGGTACTATTAAACGATGCTTTGTCTCGCACGGAGAATCCCCAGAGACCAGCCAAACCACTCTACGCTATTGCGTTTAATTTATCATCTTAGAAATCTTCGTACCTTATACACAGAATAAAAAACGAATCTAATAAAATGATACCACATTTGAGCGGACAAGTCGCCGCAAGCTGGTTTATTATGTAATAATTCAGATTGTAATGGCAAATTTCACTGTACCAAAATTTGCAGAATTATTATGTTCTTTTAAAGGGAACTATGTTGAATAACTATGTTAATTAAAAGTGAAGGAGTATTGTGACACGCCCACGCTTGATATAAGTATTAGTATTTACATATAGGTACCTAGGCACAGTAGATCCTGTTCACCAACACGTGTAAATTCAAATAATGGTGTGGTTTACGATTCTTTAAAAATCTTTTTAAGGCTGGAAAACTGGAACTCCATCAAGTCCCAAAATAACTGAGTTCCTGATAATAAATACAGATACTAATAATATAATACTAAAAATTAAATAGAAGCATTGGTTTGCCAGCGAATTATTTATCTAATGAATAAATGTCAAGCAATGGAGTCATATTATTTTAATACGGAATAGTAAGTATTAAGTCTTGCAACAAAAACAAAAGCAAGCGACTAAGGCAGCAATCAAGAATCCTATAAATACAAGTGGTTACGGTGTTAAAAAAACATTATCGTTGATTCTATCCTTATGAGAAGTTATGTTGGGGCCACTCATTATACTCTTCGTCCTTTCGATTAACTATGTTGAACCCAAAGAAAATACTGCTTACCAACTCACGGGAACTGAAATCATAGACCTGATCCGTGGGTTTAAACCAAAGGAAGACTTGAAATTGACAAAAGTAAATCCAGACCGATCCCAATGGACTGATGGGTTATACTTTGTACCTGAAGATGATGCCTTATCACCTGGTGAATTCAAGTATTTGAATTTGGAAGTAAGTGATTTATTATTGTTTTTAGTAGATTGATTTCATTGTTTTATTTGTAAATTTTTTCTTAAACCTGACAACCTGTCTCTTTAGGATCATATTTATTTTTATATTATTTTGGTACTAGTAAAACGTCTAGTCAAACAGCCTAGTGCTACGTATTTACTGGTGAACTTGCAACGCTTGCTTGAGATATGACTCATTCCCAGCGCCCTGCCGCTCTAATCCCCTACCAAACTTTTTGCTAAAACTAGACAAGTAACTCAAACTTGCAGATAAAATGCAAGTATGATTTTACTTTAGTTTTCTGTATGATTGTATGTAATATAATAATATAATAATACAATCATACAGAAAACTAAAGTAAAATCAATGATTTTACTTTAGTATGTATACAGTTTTCTCTTTAGTCTGCAATTTCGTTCAATTTAAATAATAATTTAGTACTTGAATTTAGACATCGCTTAACTAAGTAATTTGAATTGTATCTGCCAACTCTCTTATCACGTTAGCGGATAAAATGCTTTTTTCTGAAAGACTGGACAAACGGAACCAAAGTTGCAACTACGAACTTGAAACAATAGTTTGCACTTGAGAAATGAGGGTGTCGGTGTCCATTTGCTACATCATATATTTCATTATCTAAATCATAAACTATTGTAAAAGCGTATATCAAAAACTAGTTCATCATTGAAGAAAATCTTTTTATAATTGTATTAGTCATCAATTTAAAATACTATAAGTGGATACAGTAAGATGTACGAACCTAAGTGTTCTTCCTGACCGGCTTTACACGACGTAAAGTTAAACTCCATTCGGAGATTCATAGAATGCTTGCACTTTGGAGCACTTAGTCCCCTCTCCTACTCCTACTGTCCATAGTTTGGTTTTTTTGACTTAAGTAGCGACTGTCGTCTGATTCCAAAATCCTCAGCAGTCAGTCAGCTGCTGTATCAGTTTACAGGGCCCCCAGAGAAATTGGTGTGGCCCCATACACCCATCGTCAGACCGTAATAATAGATCCATAAATAATTATACTATTTATACCTGTGATTGATGGCGCTTGGTGGAATTTGTTGTTACACATACTGAGAAACTCACTTGTACTTTTGCACATTATTTTTAATATTTATTAGACCTGATCAGTTTCGTCTTGCAGCATCCTTAATCTTTGGTAAACCTTTGAGGATGCCGTAAGGCGAAACCAGTCAGGTCTAATAAATATAAAAAAGGAATAATTATACTTTAATTGTATATGAAATCTTATCCAACTCAAACATGTTAAGCTGTCAAAACAAATTAAATTATTCAGACAAAAAATCGGAAATAATCTACCATGGTAATGCCTAATAGCCTCGACCCCTGGTTATTGGAATGCGTGAAATGACAAACTAACACTTCCACTAATGACTAAACAGACTGATTGTGACAAATCCAAATCGATAGATATTTATTTTAAGTTATATTTATCATTATACTTTTCTTGCTACAATATATGCGAAATTTTGAATGGATGAATGTTTGTTACTCAATTACACCAGAACGGCTGATCAGGATCTGAATGATATTCGCCACAAAGATACCTAAGCTCTACCGTACCTCTGGCGAAAGCTTTCTCGGTATTGAAGGAGTCAAACGGTACTCGATTTTATCAAAGGCAAAAGAATTAGCGCATTATATCTGTTGTAACTCTAAATTGCCAATAAATATGTTTTAGTACGTTTTTACACGTCTTGGTTTCAGGGACAAGGAGCAAAAACTGGTCGAGGTAAAAAATAAGATGGAAACACAACAGACGATTAGGAAAACATCGAGCGAATATCTCTGATCAATCATTTCTACCCGATGTTTTTTTGTAAAATTGCGTCCAAAATAACGAGCAAATAAAATAATATCCCGAATGGTGTGACATGTTGGATCACTTGAAAATGTTATTCGAAATAATTATAGAATAAATTGTAAATAAATCGCTATTTTTCTAACGACTCCAGCACCAGAAGCTTCATGCACGTGTTTTATTGACAACCTTTGTCATCATACTTACAGTAAGTACCCGACTTTTGAATTGGCTGTACATCGAGACAAAGAGTGAGAGACCGGTTAAGATCGGTTTAACCACTATAGCAGAACACCATGCAGCATATGCCACAACTCGATACCTTTAAAAAAATAGTTAAAACAGAAACTTTATTTTTAATCTATACTAATATTATAAAGCCTAAGAGTTCGTTTCTTTGTTTGTTTGAACGCGCTAATCTCAGGAACTACTGGTTCGAATTAATTGAAAATTTCGTTTAATGTTGAATAGTCCATTTATCGACGAATGTTTTAGGCTATATATCATCACGCTACTACTTAAGGGAGCAAAGCAGTGATCATAAATGTCAACAAGTCCGGCAGATTTCCATACATTATTTGAAAACTAAAGAATTACGGGCAGGTAAATATAAGGCTTCAAAATATACCTCGGGCGAAGGTGGGGCGGGTCAGCTAGTATTTTATAAACATAAACAGTTAAAAACTATTTCGGTTAAACTGTTTCGATTTGCTGCCCGTCTGCTTTCTTTTAATGCTTTTCTGGTGCTGTTCCCTCTAGGCGCAGCTGATTTGCGTTAGCCTAGGGAAGTTAGCCTACGATTTCAATTCTTCGCAATATCAAAATGGCGAAAATGAGAAGGCTATTGAACTTGAAAATCTAAAAACAGCATGGCGTTTTGAAAAAGTTTTTGTAGGAGGTAGGACACGGCGGTATATCCGCCCGATTGAGCAGTCCGACTGGGAAAGTACCTCCGCCCTACAGAATACCGCGGTTATAATAACTTCGTGTTGTGTTCCCAGCGGTGAGTAGGGTAGCCAGAGCTCACTGGAGAATTTGTGCCGTCAGTGGGAAGACTAAAGGCTTGTCCTGATTTGTCTTCTACTGACGGCACAGAAACTCTGTACTTACAGGGTTGGCAGCGCGACTGTGACTCCTCTGGTGTTACAGACGTCCATAGGCCACGGTAACTACTTTCCATCAGGTGGGCCGTGTGCTTGTCTGCCAACTAAGTGGTATAAAAAAAAAAAAAAAAAAATCCTACCGGCAAATCCAAATTTAACCACAAATTTGTTAACTGTGACATCAAGCACATGATTCCTCGCAGATTGAGGTGAAAAAAGGGTGCTCGTGGGGTCTACTGTTCACGAAAACGATCTTTAGGTATTTTAAACAATAGATCTTTTAAGGCTTGAAAGTATTCAACGTTGAAGAATCGAAAGAATTTATTACAATTTTCATTACCGCTCCACTTTAATTAAGTAACCGTTATAACGCACTTTGATGACCCTTGCAAATTAATCTAGGCGCTTATCCGTGACGAACGTACATACGTACACACATCGATGTCAGACACACATCATTTCAGAAATCGTGATGATCTTGAAGAAGCACACTATAAATAAAGATTTCGAAGATATCTACTTATCATTATTCACAATGAGAAATACGTGTTACAAAGTCATCGTTTTGTTTCTTATATTGATAATTGATATCAATTGTTCAAATGGTAATAAAATAAAAAGTGTTAAAGATGACAAAGTTGTATATAAGACTCCTGTTCTTGCCCCGCATAGAAATGCTAAGGCTAGTTCTGAAACAGCGAAGGACTTTCCCGTTCTTATGTTAATAGCTGGTGATAATATTACTAAAGTCGATAAAGAACAACTTGATGGATATCTGACAAATAAACGTCCTGTATATATTCACGTAAGTTTATATTCAGTACATTTGTTTTAAGCAGTCAGTTCGGACAGTCACATTGCTTACTAGTTCAAATATTTATTAAGGATACGATTGTTACTTATTATAGCCAAATTAAATAAATCAGGCATTACAATAAGATTCGCTGTACAAAACATTCTCAGGTTGACAGAGTGGCGGGAGGCCTCTACATTCATGCAATCAACTTATTGTATGATTCCAGAAACTGCAAAAATTGAAAAAGCTGTGATGTGCCGTCGAAAAATAACAGCAGAACCGATGTTGTGGTACGAAAGTACCGATGTTTCGCCAATGCGATCTAATAAAGCCATTACATGTTACAAACCGAACCATATAAAAATATACATAATATAAAGTTTTCATTGTTTTTATTTTCTCTGGTCTCGTATGTCTTTTCAGAAATGGCTTCATTAATACCCTACTATGGTTTTTCAAACCTATATATTGTAGGCAGATTTAATGTCAAGGGCAATCTCAGCCGTTAATTTTTGAGTAAAATAGTGAGCTAGCAGAGACAGAAAAAACACACGTGAAGTCCTTGAGACATTGTAGAATTTACATATATTAATACTATTTAATTTATGTAGATTTCACTATATTACATTACCTCATAATATATTTGAGAAATAGAACTAGAAAATGATAAGTGGTGTTATATCATGCTATCATGACCAAAAGAACAGAACAAGAAATGGTGTTGAAGGTTGGCTACGCTGAATCAAAGCAAAAATTCCAACGAAACCCAATACTAGTTCATAATACTATTAAAAGGAGTCACAAAACATAATGTAAAAAAGAAACGATTTACATTGTCAAATTTAATGTTCTCAATATAAACAAAAATTCGTTATTAATTGGACAATTCACATTAATGATTTTTTTTTGCAGACAAATTAAATATAAGTTCCCATTCTGTAAATTGAAATGTTCAAACAAGACGAGAACGTAGAAACTGATCAAGAAAAAATAAAATGACTAAATCACTAGAAAAAAAATGTATCGACATTAAAACTGGAATAAGTAAAAACTTTTTCGGTCAAGTAATAGAAGAAATGAAAAAAGTATATTATGCGAAGTGCAATAAATGTATGTTAATTGAATTTAAACGTTAAAGCTAATGAAAAATTAATACATTTACGATATCTTATAAAAAGATATCGTAAAAAAAAAGCCGTATTTTCAAAAAATCCTTACGAAATTAAGTTCACATTGACGTTAAAATTTTAATCGTTTGCAGCAAGTAAGTATGTCCGTTCAGCGCTAAACAACTCCTTACCATATCTTAGAATATTCGTAAATTGGTACAATGAGTAAATGGAGATCCTGGATTCACATCAGAATTATTTCGCATTCTAAAGATCAAAGTGATAATTCTGATATTAAGATCGTATGTAATTTAGTTATTGATAAGATGGTGATGATGCCAACAAATTTTTTTGATGGTAAGTAACACCACGGTTATGTCGAGGAACGCCAGGGTATGTTGGATTTTGACACGACAATAGAAATCATGGACAAAACTTAGCTTAGGTGCTACCTAGACTGAAGATGCTATGTTTGCCTCAAACCTGGATAACCCCGGTCGGATATTTTGTTACACAAGGTTTACTAGCAGCCAAACTTGCATTAATATGGAATGTCTACATTGTTGTGATTCACTCAATAAATATGTGATCAATTTTCCATCACGTTTTCATATAATACTATATTGGGGTACCAATATAACCGCCCATTCAGGGCGACGGAGTATTCGAGGGGCATCCGCACTAAAAAAGGTACATTAATGATTTATAAATTTTAAGTGCATAAGTACCATTAAATTAATTTGCAATTGTAATTACAGTAATTATGCTTACCACCTTTGTCAAAAAATACATCATAATACAATTTTTTAACGAATTTGATCGTTATTTATTAGCATCGTATTATTTAATTATTTCCACTGAGAGCTATTACAGACCTATAAATAAATACATGCGCATATTGGACGTCTTTTATGCTATATTTGCTAAAACTGCCGACATTATAATTATAATCCTAATATAAGCTATACATATTTGTAAAGTATGATAATTATTCATTTATTTTAATGTAATCTTTATCATTAATTGTGGTACTTAATTCATGTGTATTCATGTATTTAAGTTCTTTAGTGAAGAAATTACTTTATATACATTGTAGTAACAGAACCATCTCTTACGAGTTTCAGCCTTTGATTTTTAACATTTATTTTCGACCATATTTTTAATAATAGAATCGAAGAGAACATTTCTGACATTACAGAGAGGTCGAGAAAGAGGTATTTTATTCTTGATTATGTTGTAATTAGTTACATTGTATGTTGAAATTTTTTGGAGGACTCCTCCGCGTGAGAGTGCAGTACCTCCGCTCTACGGAATACCGCGGCCATAATATATGTTGGAATATCCAGTTACAGGTAACCAGTCGTAAACTTTTCGCGTCAGCGGGTGCTTTACGCAGACTGCGAAACTTCCTACCAATTGCCACTAAAACTGCGCTCGCACAATCGCTTTTTCTTCCTATTCTCGATTACTGCCGATGTCAGCTATCCCGATCTCACAGAGGAGCAACTAGATAAACTTGAGCGACTTCAAAACTTTTGCATACGATTCATATTTGGTTTACGCAAGTATGATCACGTGTCAGATTTCCGTAAAAAACTCAAGTGGCTCCCATTTCGACTTCGCAGGAATACCCATATTCTAACATTATTATATAATGTATTGTTTAATCCCACCACTCCCTCTTATCTTAAAGAACGATTCCAGTTCCTCCATGACACACATACGAGATGCCTGAGGTCAACCGAGAATTTGAGGCTGAGAATGCCAATACATTCAACTGATTTTGTTGATAAGTCATTCTCAGTCAAGGCTGTGCGCTTATGGAACGCATTGTCATTGAGTATCAGACGAGCAAAATCCCTAAACGTATTTAAAGCAATGGTAAAGGACTACTACCAATCATTTTGAACACTGTAACAACTCACAATTAATATGCTTACTATTTTACCTTCTTATTAGTATGTACTATTTACTTCATATATCTATTTATGTGCTAAAGTTGTATATTTATTTTACTTTATTTGAACTTCTCTCATATCATTCTTTCTTTTTGTTTTTGTTTTTTTAATACACCTTGTTTCTAGTTTATTTGCTAACTACACCAAATCTTTTGCTTTATTACACTACTGTTCATCCCAAGGTTGCCTGGAAGAAATCGCTTACAGCGATAAGGCCGCCCATTGTACATTAAACTGTATGCATGCTAACTACAAGTTTTTCTGTAATCTATTGGTGTGCAATAAACAATTATCTATCTATCTATCTATCTATAATAACCTCGTGTTGTGTTCCCGGCGGTAAGTAGGGTAAGCCAGACCTCACTGGAGAGTTTTTGTGCTGTCAGTGGGAAGACCAAAAGCTTGTCCTGGTTTGTCTTTTACACGGACGGCACAGAAACTCTGTGCTTACAGGGTTTGAAGCGCGAGTGCGACTCCTTTGGTGTTGCACACGTCCATAGGCCACGGTAACTACTTTCCATCAGGTGGGACGCGTGCTTGTTTGTCAACCAAGTGGTATAAAAAATGCAACATCATATTTGTAATATATAATTAAAGTTACCATGAAGTTCATCATTAATAGAACAATTAGAACCTATCTCCAAAACATCGTCTAACTTGCCGAGGTAAAGTGACGTTTTTAAATGTATGTTTACTTAACAATCTCGTAGGTACCAAGTTCACGGACTCCTTTAATTTATTATTGAGTTACAAGCATTTACGACTTGATTTCAGAAATTGTTTACAATTATAAAACGTATTTTAAGAACAAGTTTTATTGACTAAAGCCTCATAAGTGGAAGTGGAATTTTCCCATAGCAGTAGCCTATATCTTACCATAGATTCCACGTAGCCATGATTGCTATTTGCATATCAAGTCTTCCAGTCAAACGTCGTAAGTTATAAGTATTACATAACTGTTAACTTTATAGCAAACATTCTTAACGAAGTTGCAATGTTTTTCTAAATTAAGTCCTTATCTTACTCCCCAGGAGTTTGTTAAATTACAAAATTGATATCCCCTAAAACAAAATGAAGTAATTTAAATGTTTATTTGACTTCGTTTATCAGTAAAGTCATCAGTATAATAGAAAAACTAGTAGGTAGGTTCTTAATTAAACTGATGCTGCTTATATTCGTTTCGTAATTTTAAGAAGCAAAAAGTTCTGTGTTAAAAGTGGAAATTGACTTTTGAGTATTCTATTTGATTGTTTGTAAGGATAAATCCTTATATTCCAAGATCTCAAATTCATCAGACATAACTTATTTTTACATATATGAAACCTTAGCTTATCACGTGTTTTGGATACGATTGCGATGCGACAGAAAATTACTGTATTTATTTAAAATATTAGTTTTGAATAAAATGGTGCTGGTCTGTGCTTAGCTTAGCTCTCTTTTGAAAAAAAAAACGCGTAATCCGCAGCGGATGTTTGCGGGAACTTGTCCCCGGCCGACACTCAATACACACGAGCCTACTATATACGTCAACTCCACCTAAACATGAATGCATGGCACCACCCAGCTATGAAGAAGTGGTCGGAGTACACTACCTTAATCTTGAAACCGGACAGTCTATCACGCAACCTATAGAAACTGCAATTGCACAGTCAATCCAACAGTACCAACAGCAGTAGAATGAACGACTCGGTTTTAAGAATCAGCGATACAGTAGATACTACTTTGAACACCTCCAACACCACAGGTGCCACGTTGTACAATTGCATTACCAGACCTAATAATGACACCATAGTAGTTACAGTGAATGTGCAACAAAATTTCTGAATTATATTTAGTAAATTAATTTAAAATAAAGTCTGACAGGAACAAGACTTAGCATTTACAATTCTCTAGTCCATGAAGCAATACCTATCGCCGTATTTTACAAAAAAGAACCAGCTGCTTTGACCACTTCCAACACCACAGTTGCCATGTTGTACGATTTTTTTACCAGACCTAATAATGACGCCATAGTAGTTACAGTGAATGAGCAACAAAATTTCTGAGTTATATTTATTAAATTAATTTAAAATAAAGTCTGACAGGACCACGACTTTGCATTTACAATTGACTAGTCCATGAAGCAGTATCTATCACCATTTTTTACAAAAAAAAACCTGCGTGGCGTTGTGCAGTTCACTGTGTGATACCTAGGCAGGTAATAAGGTACCTAAAATGTTACTTAACTTAAATTTAGATGGTTTTTATTTGTAAAACTCAAAAATCGACTTTTCTAATCAGCATGAATCTACTCTACTAGATATCAACATTTTGACCCCTGTTCAAGATAGACCGTTAGATTTTTAACAACTGAAAAATATTTATTAATATCCAAGGCCCTCGTTTACCTTATAATATTGTATATTGTAATTATATTTTATGCAAATGGAGATCCGTGATCTCTGCCTACCCCTATGGGAGACAGGCGTGATTTTATGTATGTATGTATGTATGTATATTTTATGTAAGGCCCTCGTTAATTTTTTATTTTATACTGATGCTGACTGATGGTGTAAATAATATAATTACAGCGTATCTAATATAAACTCAGATATCAATCCAAAAAAAAAAATGCTCGCAATTTTTTACACCGAGTTATTTTCACAATTCATCTTAGCTAATTACATTACTAGCATTATTGAATTGATATGGAATAAGGTTAAAAAATCATCTTTTTTATTAGTGAAACAGCTGGTTTCTTACTCTATTTTTCCTATTAAATGTTCTATTATAATAGATATTTATAATTATTCTGTTTTTAATATACAGTTCCTAGTTCCATCCGTACATCAGCACGGTCAAGGTGATCGACCTTATGTGCAGACTTATTACTTATAATTGACTCTTAACGTGGACAATACAAATTATAGTCAATGACTAACTTAATAATCTTTTCATTGGGCAATCAAACCCATTTAGTGTTATGACTGATGTCTTTAAAAACTTCCACTATTTTTCTTACTATTCGTTATATAAGATGTATCTTGATTGCAATTACACATGACAATTATTGTACAGATAAAATCTTGTGACATTATACTATATAAAAAGGAACGTGTTTTAACTTTAGCAGTTAAAACAAATAAGGCAGTTAAGAAACCATAATGGTTAAAGTTTTTACAATTGTGTTTATCGTTTTTCTCAGTTGGAATTATTTTGCCGTCGAAGCACAGAACCAGAATCGCATTATGCTTGATGTAAGGATAATTTGCAATTTATAAACAGCTGTTTTTTTTAAATTTAATATTATATTTATTTAGTGCTGCTTTACTATTTTGATATTGTCACTAGGCTGGTTTAATTATTAGTACAACAACTCGTTAACCAATTACGAATCAGCGTCTAGAATTAGATACATTGGACAGATAAAACAGAAAAGTTTATAAAAGTTATTTCACAAAAGTACGCTTAAAATCATCACTATTTAAAAATTGCAATTAAATATAGATATATTGAATTAATGTAGCCCTCCAATAATCTATCCAAACCCCCTATTCCGGGGTTGAGGCAAATTATTATTCGTCTACACTGTAAACACTTTGTACCGCCATCGCAATAGCCGGGTAACATAATAAAGCCGGGTTCACATGGCATTGTCCTCCATGTTTTCTTTGTATTGGTTATTATAACGTACAATACCCCGGGTGTTCATACATTACGTTCATAGCGTGGTTCCTGGCGGAGTACAAGAACACTAAAGAATAAGGCTGTTTAACATCAGACAGATATATCCAGCCCAGTCTTCGTGCCTCAGTTGCAACAATAGTGCTCAGATGACGGCCTTAGGCTGTGGGTGTTATTTTTATTTATACGACTTAGGTGCTGTCACTGGGCCGTGTGTTTGATTGTACAAACACACGGCCCACATGATGGGAAGTGGTTACCGTGGCCTATGGACGTGCGCGACACCAGGGAAGTAACCTAACCCTACGGGGATAAAGGCGTGTTTATGTATGTACATACGGTAGATAGGACAATGCCGTTTGAACCCAGCCTAATCAAAGGCGGTAGACAGTATTGTATTTGGTAGGGTAGTGTGGAGCGGCAATCCATGCTACGCGGGCATACGCCATGAATAATGAAAATGCAGACTGCGTTATAGTCAAACAGGATAACTGCAACGCCTTTAGCGCACTCAAGAGAGACACCCTGTTGCGAGAGGGTTGTGAAATGGCTCCTTCTATCTATCCCTTCGTTCATCAAATATATCGCTGGCCTCCAGAATCGGGGAGAGCATCTCTCTCCAGATGCTCTCCCCGATGTCATAATTAAGCGCAAAAGTCTTCTCTATAACGCGACTTGTTGACACGCGCTTTGCGCTGCCTAGGCTTACATACCTGCTGAGAACAACCCCAATTGGATGTGCGCCGCGGAAATCTCTTCCTTTGACGATGCTTTAAAGTTACTCGTGCAGTCTGTCCTCAATGTTTCCTTCACTGAGCCCCAATGGTGACACAAACTTGGTTCTCAGCCAATCAAATACGGGAGCATTGGAATACGGCACACACAGGATGTTGGCATACCGGCTTTACTATAGTCGACGAAGGGTTACGGGCTTTGTCGCTGTTATACAGCACTCTGATAGCGTCGGGCCTAATAAACCCTTCGAGTGCGAAGCGTGGAAGATCTGGTTGACGCTTAATAATGGTGCGCGGCTCCCGACCGCTCCTCGTATTAAATATAAGCATAAGTTTAGCCACAGGAAGATATGATTGCCGTCTGCATTCTGACTTTGATATGTCATAGTCCCAAGCTACAATATGACTAATGTAGCCATTCGCAACTGCGGTCTAACCCGCATGTCTTTAATTAAATATAAGCATTAGTTTAGCTAAGGAATAAGGCTGTTTAACATCAGACAGATATATTCAGCCCAGATTTCGTGCCTCAGATGCAACAATAGTGCTCAGATGACGGCCTTAGGCTGTGGGTGTTATTTTTTTTATACGACTTAGGTGACAGACAAGCATACGGTCCACCTTATGGGAAGTGATTACCATGGCCTATGGACGTGTGCGACACCAGGGGCGTAACCTAACCCCACGGTGATAAGGCGTGTATATGTATGTATGTACATACGGTAGATAGGACAATGCCGTTTTAACCCAGCCTAATCAAAGGCGATATGAATGAGTCAACCAGTCGATATCATAATGCAAACTAGGAAGAATTGGTGTACGTCTATGTCACGACTCAATTCCTCAGGGTTAGGTGTGTGTAAAATAATAATTATAATACACAATGTTTTGTATTATTATTATTTGGATATTAGTTGTTGTTGGGTGTAGTACTTTTGAATATTATTCATAATAACATCAATATAATGGATTTCCTTGATTTTAAATATACTGTTTAAGGTATATTATTTTTTTAGAAATATTACTTTAGGCTAAGGTAAACATGTGATGATCTATTCTGTTCGTGCAAATAGATTTAGTTAATTAAATCCTTCAGACTAAATAATTCTTTAGTAGTTTTCACGTATTCGAAAAATATTAGGACAATTACATATAGTCGAAAAGAAAATTAATGTTATATTTTCTGCTGGATAAAAATATCTGGCTCGTCTATAAAAATTACTTCATAAGGCATAACTTAATATATACCTATTTATTTAGACTAGCATCATCAATTGGTTCCGAATTCGATTGTGTGTAAAATCGGGGAAATATTATGAGCGAGAATTACGTTCGTTTGATTTAATCAGTTTATATATTCGTATGATTTCGTAGCCGACCGCAGACCGCAGCAGCAGACGACAGCCGCAAACAATGTGTCGTTGCATCGAATCGTCGTGCTGTTGACAGTAGACGGTATTATATTTGGTAGGGTAGTGTGGAGCGGCAATCCATGCTACGCGGGCATACGCCATGAATAATGAAAATGCAGACTGCGTTATAGTCAAACAGGATAACTGCAACGCCTTTAGCACACTCAAGAGAGACGCCCTGTTGCGAGAGGGTTGTGAAATGACTCCTTCTATCTCTCCCTTCCTTCATCAAATATATCGCTGGCCTCCAGAATCAGGGAGAGCATCTCTCTCCAGATGCTCTCCCCGATGTCATAATTAAGCGCAAAAGACTTCCCCATAACGCGACTTGTTGACACGCGCTTTGCGCTGCCTCGGCTTACATACCTGCTGAGAACAACCCCAATCCCCAATTGGATGTGCGCCACGGAAATCTCTTCCTTTGACGATGCTTTAAAGTTTCTCGTGGAGTCTGACCTCAATGTTTCCTTCACTGAGCCCCAATGGGACTTGGCTTCTCAGCCAATCAAATACGGGAGCATTGGAATACGGCACGCACAGGATGTTGGCATACCGGCTTTACTATAGTCGACGAAGGGTTGCGGGCTTTGTCGCTGTTATACAGCACTCTGATGGCGTCGGGCCTAATAAACCCTTCGAGTCCGAGGCGTGGAAGATCTGGTTGACGCTTAATAATGGTGCGCGGCTCCCGACCGCTCCTCGTATTAAATATAAGCAGTAGTTTAGCCACAGGAAGACATATTTGCCGACTGCATTCTGACTTTGATATGTCATAGTCCCTAGCTACAATATGACTAATGTAGCCATTCGCAACTGCGGTCTAACCCGCATGTCTTTAATTAAATATAAGCATTAGTTTAGCTAAGGAATAAGGCTGTTTAACATCAGACAGATATATACAGCCTAGATTTCGTGTCTCAGATGCAACAATAGTGCTCAGATAGGCCTTAGGCTGTGGGTGTCATTTTTATTTATACGACTTAGGTGACAGACAAGCACACGGCCCACCTGATGGGAAGTGGTTACCGTGGCCTATGGACGTGCGCGACACCAGGGAAGTAACCTAACCCTACCGGGATAAAGGCGTGTTTATGTATGTACATACGGTAGATAGGACAATGCCGTTTGAACCCAGCCTAATCAAAGGCGGTAGACAGTATTGTATTTGGTAGGGTAGTGTGGAGTGGCAATTCATGCTACGCGGGCATACGCCATGAATAATGAAAATGCAGACTGCGTTATAGTCAAACAGGATAACTGCAACGCCTTTAGCACACTCAAGAGAGACAGCCTGTTGCGAGAGGGTTGTGAAATGGCTCCTTCTATCTATCCCTTCATTCATCAAATATATCGCTGGCCTCCAGAATCGGGGAGAGCATCTCTCTCCAGATGCTCTCCCCGATGTCATAATTAAGCGCAAAAGTCTTCTCCATAACGCGACTTGTTGACTCGCGCTTTGCGCTGCCTAGGCTTACATACTGCTGAGAACAACCCCAATCCCCAATTGGATGTGCGCCGCGGAAATCTCTTCCTTTGACGATGCTTTAAATTTACTCGTGGAGTCTGTCCTCAATGTTTCCTTCACTGAGCCCCAATGGTGACACAAACTTGGTTCTCAGCCAATCAAATACGGGAGCATTGGAATACGGCACGCACAGGATGTTGGCATACCGGCTTTACTATAGTCGACGAAGGGTTGCGGGCTTTGTCGCTGTTATACAGCACTCTGATAGCGTCGGGCCTAATAAACCCTTCGAGTGCGAAGCGTGGAAGATCTGGTTGACGCTTAATAATGGTGCGCGGCTCCCGACCGCTCCTCGTATTAAATATAAGCATAAGCTTAGCCACAGGAAGATATATTTGCCGACTGCATTCTGACTTTGATATGTCATAGTCCGCAGCTACAATATCGATTATTCCGAACCTGACCCGAAAACCTGACCCGGTCGCGGGCTAGATTAGAAACTTGAAGAATTTGTTCCGAACGTAACCCTCTTCCTAACCTGACCCGACGTGTCGTTCCTATCATAACCCGAATTGCGTTTTTGGTTATTCTCTCAATCTTTTATAAAATAAAAGTACATAGGTATGTGTCAAATTAGTATTTAATAATTAGAGAAGAGAAGAATAATCAAAATACTTATGACACTAAACTTTCACAAAAATTAAGAAGTACATAATAAAATTATAAAAAAAAATTAGATTTTAATTTGTTTAAATAGTTTATTATGAGTAAAAAAATGGAATATATAAAATTTAGTTAACTTACGAAGAAGGTACTTTTGAAAAGCTATTTTTTCAAACTACTGCAACTTTTTTATTATCATTTGTGGTCTTGTGAGTGCTCTTATCATTTAAAGGCTGAGTAATTTATATTAAATCAATAAATAAAACGGTAAGTACATCAATTGCTATTGTTGAGTGCATTTATTGGTTGCATTATTTCCGTCTATATTCGATATTAGATAGCTACTACTAGTTTTTATTTTGCAGAATATGTCTGATTTACCAGGATGTTCGCACAGCCCTTTTGATTTCAATTTGATAAATCGGAATGGTGGTACTGTATTGTTACGAGCTGGTTACCAGGACACAAAGAAAAGAAAAAACAAAGAAACACTTGTGTGGAGATGCGTTAATTATCACAAAGATCTTAAATGCAGTGGGTCATTAACTGTTAAGGTAGATATTTAATATTTTTTGACCCATTTTTTTTTTAAGACAGCATTACGGACACAAAGTACACCCAAATTCGGAACAAAAAAATTGTGAATTTGTGAGTCCTGCGTGGAACCCACGACCTCTTGCGCAGCAATTGTATATAATTCCACAGCATCACCGAGGCAGTCAAGTGTCATGGATTAATAATAAATCTTAATTGTAACTTTTTTACAGCAAAACACAACAGTCATCAAAGAAACCGCACACAAATGCTCTCCGGATATTGCTAAAAACGAAGTTGACATAAAATTGGATAAACTAAAAAAAACGTTCTAAATTCAAATTTTGAGCCAATACCGACTATTTTCAATCAAACTATAGCTTCAATTAATGACACTGATATACAACTAGTTACAAAAGTTCCAACTTTCAAAAATGTTAAATCTTCACTTTATTATAACAGGAATAAAAAAGAGAACATCAATAAAATTAAATTTGATAAACCCAAAGATGTGGCAATTCCACCTAAGTTTGAAAAATTTTTGATAGCAGACTATTGCGGTAATGATCGCATATTAATATTTGCTAGTGAAGAGGCAAAATATCTTATGTCGACACTAAAACATTTTTTTGGTGATGGCACTTTTAAAAGTTGCCCTGCCCCATTCAAACAAATATACACAATACACGGTGATGACAACAGTGACATGGAGTACACTCGTGTTATACCATTAGTATACGTGCTCATGACCAAAAAAAATGAAGAATCGTATAAGGTGGTTTTTGATTTGATCCAAACAGTGATACCGAACTGGAAACCTCTTAAGTTCACATCGGATTTTGAAAAAGCAACCATGAATGCTGTAAAAGTCATGTTTCCTGAAGTCGTGATTAAGGGTTGTCAAGTGCATATGGCAAAAGCTGTGAAGAAACGTGCAAAAGAATTAAAATTAGATAAAAGTAAACTTCATTACCGTACTGCTTTGCCTCTTTTACCTCGAAATTTAATTAAAGATGGTATGAATTACATTTTGGACGTTATGAACCCTGACGAAAAATTAAACTCATTTATTGATTATATGTTTAAGCAGTGGTTAAAAGATGAGGAATTTATTGACGTCTGGTGTGTAAGCGAGGAAAGACACAGGACAACAAATTGTCTTGAAGGGTGGCACAATAGGCTTAATACAAAAATCAGAGGAAACAGCAATTTAATGACAGTGTTGAATGCTCTAAAATGTGATGCGGACTTAAACACTGTGAAAAAAAAAAATTTCATGAAAAAAGGAGTGAGCATTCTATTAACAGAGATTTATGGATTCTGTACGTTGTTGGTCAAGTCAAGAAAGGAAACGTGACTGTAGGCCACTGTTTAGAAATGTTAAAATGATTTTTACATTCGACTTAATTTTTACATTAGTTAATCAATTATATATTACTCATGAAAAGTAAATGTTTCTTAAACATGTTGATTCTGTGAGATTATAACATAACATAACATAAACTCACTCCTATATCCCCGAAGGGGTAGGCAGAGGTGCTAGTACCTACATTTCGCCAGTTTATGTTTAGGTCCCAATATAATAGGTGGCGAGCCTATTGCCATTAAACGGGCACTGATAAACCTGTGATAAATACACACATAGTTTCGAAAAGCATCGAAAAGTCATTGGTGTGTGCCATGGTAAAACCTGGGATCGAACCCGAGACCTCGTCTCAGCAGTCCATTACCCATACCACTAGGCTACCGCGGTATTATAATTACTTAATATTTGGTCTATAGGTACTTATTAGATTTTTGTTATTTTTTACTGTGATATTTTGATTATGATTATTATGGTATCACAAAATATTATATATTAAATACTGATTTGAGACATGCACTTTTATTTTAAGAAACATAAGACAGAATAACCAAAAACGCAATTCGGGTTATGATAGGAACGACACGTCGGGTCAGGTTAGGAAGAGGGTTACGTTCGGAACAAATTCTTCAAGTTTCTAACCTAGCCCGCGACCGGGTCAGGTTTTCGGGTCAGGTTCGGAATAAACGTACAATATGACTAATGTTGCCATTCGCAACTGCGGTCTAACCCGCATGTCTTTAATTAAATATAAGCATTAGTTTAGCTAAGGAATAAGGCTGTTTACCATCAGACAGATATATACAGCCCAGATTTCATGCCTCCGATGCAACAATAGTGCTCAGATGACGGCCTTAGGATGTGGGTGTTATTTTTTTTATACGACTTAGGTGACAGACAAGCATACGGTCCACCTTATGGGAAGTGATTACCATGGCCTATGGACGTGTGCGACACCAGGGGCGTAACCTAACCCCACGGTGATAAGGCGTGTATATGTATGGATGTACATACGGTAGATAGGACAATGCCGTTTTAACCCAGCCTAATCAAAGGCGACATGAATGAGTCAACCAGTCGATATCATAATACAAACTAGGAAGAATTGGTGTACGTCTATGTCACGACGCCATTCCTCAGGGTTAGGTGTGTGTAAAATAATAATTATAATACACAATGTTTTGTATTATTATTATTTGGATATTAGTTGTTGTTGGGTGTAGTACTTTTGATTATTATCCATAATAACATCAATATAATAGATTATTTCCTTGATTTTAAATATACTGTTTAAGATGTATTATTTTTTAGAAATATTACTTTATGCTAAGGTAAACACATGTGATGATCTATTCTGTTCGTGCAAATAGATTTAGTTAATTAAATCCTTCAGACTAAATAATTTCTTTAGTAATTTTTACGTATTCGAAAAATATTAGGAAAATTAAACATAGTTGAGAAGAAAATTAATGTTATATTTTCTGCTGGATAAAAATATCTGGCTCGTTTATAAATATTACTTCATAAGGCATAACTTAATATATATTTATTTAGACTAGCATCATCAATTGGTTCCGAATTCGATTGTGTGTAAAATCGAGGATATATTATGAGCGAGAATTACGTTCGTCTGATTTAATCAGTTTATATATTCGTATGATTTCGTAGCCGACCGCAGACCGCAGCAGCAGACGACAGCCGCAAACAATATGTCGTTGCATCGAATCGTCGTGCTGTTGACAGTAGACGGTATTGTATTTGGTAGGGTAGTGTTGAGCGGCAATCCATGCTACGCGGGCATACGCCATGAATAATGAAAATGCAGACTGCGTTATAGTCAAACAGGATAACTGCAACGCCTTAGCACACTCAAAAAAGACGCCCTGTTGCGAGAGGATTGTGAAATGGCTCCTTTTATCTATCCCTTTCTTCATCAAATATGTCGCTGGCCTCCAGAATCGGGGAGAGCATCTGGAGAGAGATGCTCTCCAGATGCTCTCCCCGATGTCATAATTAAGCGCAAAAGTCTTCTCCATAACGCGACTTGTTGACACACGCTTTGCGCTGCCTAGGCTTACATACCTGCTGAGAACAACTCCAATCCCCAATTGGATGTGCGCCGCGCAAATCTCTTTCTTTAACTATGCTTTAAAGTTACTCGTGGAGTCTGTCCTCAATGTTTCCTTGTAACGACGCGCTCTGCGAACGTCGTCACACCGGTTTTAATTCTATTTTTGAACGAAAAGTTTCGGAACGCGGAGTGAATGACATTTTGACGTATACCTGTCAAAGCACCTTTCTTCCTAGCATTGAGGCTGGATGGTCGATATTCATGGCTTCGTAACTTAATTTCAATAAATCTCATAAAAATGAGAGTATTTTGGCCTAAAGGATAATAGTTTGTGTCTTCACAACTATCCTCTTGTGGAATTATAGTTTATTTCTGGTGAGTTGTCATTTTTTAATAAGATTCACTCTGATGGAAATCGCCACGCTCCTAATTTGAAAAATAATTGTTAAAATTCTATTGTTTCAGCTCTTAATCTGAAAATATTATGATTTCTTTTGCTATTGGCATTGTTCCAGCAAATTAAGGCGGTAAGTCGCGCAAATTTATAGAAAATTAGGACCTCGTGTCCATATAGGAGTTTGTTCTAATGACATGCAATTTTATTACAGGTTTCCAAATTGGAACCGCCTTTTTCTTTTTCCTTTGGACTTTTTCTTTGGACCTTTGTCTTCGGACATCTGCATTTCTTTATGGAGGGTTTGGACTTTTCGCCTCAAACCTGGATGTACCGCATGGGCTTAAACTGAAAACTTCGCCTGCTACGAGCTTTCCCGCTGCTGTGTTTACATATACTCGCCGAGGGATGCCGTGAGCTTACTTTAATTATATTTTAAATCTAAATTTCAAAATAACCTAAAAGTGCATTGGTGACATAGAATCATATTGACGTAGGATAATATAGACATAGCTTATAAAAATCTAATTTTAAATTTAAGGTTAGTTATACATTAGGAATGTATCCTTACATCTATTTCTGAATGCACACTGGAGTGGACAATAAAACCTTAAACCTCACAGTTTGGTTTCATTTAGCTCACCTCCGGAAGATTAAAAGTTTCCAATATCCGCTGATTATCTTAGGCATGTGTATCTCCAAGGCGCCCGAACTTTTATGGTAATGTACTTACAAACCAATTTTATTTATATTTCTTTTAAATAGGAGATTACACACTTACTTCTTTCATTGTCATATGACACATATTTTTTTATTATTACATCTGACGCTTGCGAACCAATTTTTTTTACTTTGTAATACATCATATTATTTTATTATTACATCCTTCACTGAGCCCCAATGGGACTTAGTTCTCAGCCAATCAAATACGGGAGCATTGGAATACGGCACGCACAGGATGTTGGCATACCGGCTTTCCTATAGTCGACGTAGGGTTGCGGGCTACAATATGACTAATGTTGCCAGTCGCAACTGCAGTCTAACATTTGCCAACCGCATTCTGACTTTGAAAGGTTATAGTCCCCAAGCTAAAACATGACTAATGTTGCCAGTCGAAACTGCGATCTAACCCGCATCCCTGTAATTACATATAAGTATTAGTTTAGGCACAGGAAGACATATTTCCCGACCGCACTCTGACTTTGTTATGTCATAGTCCCAAGCTACAATAGGACTAATGTTGCACGTTGCAACTGTGGCCTAACCCGCATCTCTGTATTAAATATAAGCATTAGTTTAGCCACAGAATGACCTTATTCAGAACATTTTGTATCTTACTCACATGTGTACTGCATCTATTCATAAGTATCTAGTGGTAGTTACATTTTAAAGGGCGAAAGTATTACCATATGTTGCATATCTTACAAAATTAAGAGAATTTAATAAAGAAACTGTCGTTACACACAATACAGGTTCATTATAGGGTGAACAAATCAAAAACACATTTTGCGGTTCGTGATTTTTGGACACAAAAGTGTTGGGCGTCATCTCTAATTGCGTTCTGCAGCTAAGGTCAAGTCCGAATCACCCGACGTGTCGTACGAAACATCATCTGCTGTTGTCGTCTGCAGTTGTCGTATGCGGTCAGCTACGAAATCATATCATTACAAGTACAGTTTAAGAACAGCCTTGGCAGAAAGACTTAGCTCAGCTGCCTATGCGGTTAGAAAGATAAGGTCAGTGACTGATGAGGAAACTGCACGATTAGTTTATTTTACCTACTTTCATAGCGTTGTCATACGGTCTGCTTCTGAGGTGCTTAGCTGTCGATATTGAAACTATACTTTGAAAGAATTTTATTCAAAGAAATTAATATTTTAACAGTTGCTTCTCAGTATATTTACGATAATATCTTATATGTACTCTTACGTACTTGTAAATATTTTCGAAAAAACATCTGACGTATGTGCGTCGTTTAATACGAGAAACAAAAATAAACTTATACCAAAACTCAGGCTTCACAAAGTTGGTGATTCGTTTATAGGCAGCTGTACAAAAATATTTAATAAAATTCCTCAGGATTTGATTAACATACCACTAATACATCTAATAAATTTAAAATACAAGTGAAAAAAACTTTAATGAATAAAGGTTAATATAAAGTAGATGACTATCTTGATGATGAAAATGCGTGGTCAACATAAGTCTCTTGCTTGCTCGCACAAAATAAATTGTAAACTAAAGCAAATTTTAAAATCCCCTCATAGATTTAGTGAATTCACAGAAGTATCTGGGATTGAAAATTGATGACAAGTTTAATTGGGTTAAGCATATCGAACACGTGTGTAATAAATTGAGATAGTTCCTGGCTAATCTAATCATTATTAAAACTCGCATACCACATAAAACAAAAATTATGCTATATAACTCAATCGCTGAATCATTTATAGTCATATACAATATTTATATGATTATATATTATTGTACATGTATATATCATGTATTAATATGGACTCGGTAGCTACGGTCGCACATTCGTAACTTACCTTAATCAAATCTAAATACTCCAGGTGAAAATCCAAAAAGACTTTGTATCCAAAAAAAATTAAACACCAATGCCAAAACGATGAATATAAATTATTTAAACACTGCAATGTACTACACTAACTACACTAATGCAGAATCTGTGAAGTTATTGTTGTATTTGGTATTAATGGTTTATTATTACTACTAAATTGTTATTTATGTCCGCATTATGACGTACATGAATATTTAAATGACAAATTTATAGAATGACATTTGAACATAAATAATGATGTTAATTAATAATAATAATAATAAATACATAATGGTTATAGATTTAATGTAGATTTAAGAAATTGACAAATGTACTAAATTTGCACGCCATCACATGGCAGAATATGAGCGAACTACACTATGTTATTATAACACCTCTATACACCATGTTCTAGCAAATAAATGAATTTGATTTGATTTGATTATGTAATTATTAATTATGTAATTTGTTAAATAAATAAAAAAAATAAAAATAAAAAATTCTTATTCAATTCAAAATCTCTGAGTTTCTTACTGATATTTTCTCAGTAGAACTAATCTACCGAACCAGCGAAAGAATCATTTTACAATGGTTTATTTTTACATTATTTAAAATTTTATACATTATTTTTTGACATAATTGTAAAATTTTGTCGTTCATATTTAGAGCAAATATGATGTTCACATTTAGATGAAATACGAGTATATGCCTAAACTGAATAAATGAAATTGATTCTTTGATTCTTTAACACGAAGTATACTTTTGTTACAGGATTTTTGGACGCATTCATTTTTGCATCAGAATCGATTCAAAAGAGGAAATCATATATTAGGTTAGTACATCATAAGTTAACGACTTTTGACATTGATTAGGGCGTAAAAGTATATTATGTTTTGGTGTGTCGGATTTTCCGGAAAATATCTAAGTGCAGCCAAATCCATAGTTAGACGACAGACTACGAGGTGAAAGCTTCGGATGCGACTGGGATTAACGCTAAGATGAAGAAGTCGAAGAAGCAGATTGTCCAGTAATTAGTAAATAACGACCTATCAAGTTTATAACAATCTAGTACAATCTACGTTATTATCACTTCAATTGTGTGAATTTCTCACATATACATCCTGTATTTATAATTTCAGGTTTCCCAAATTAAAATGCAAATTACTCAATTATTCATTACACCGCGTAAATGTTAACTTACAGGTCACGTGTCTGCGGTTCAGCCGAATGTGGTGGTGATGTCAGGTGGTAAGGAAAATCTTATTTTTGTGTTCAGAATTAAAAATATAACATACCACAAGTTATTTTTAATAAAAATATCCTATGTACAGACATGACTACTTTAATTAAATTTTAGAAGACAAAAAAATATTTAAAAAACCATATTGGACTGATAAGGAAAACAACGCAATAAACAAGTAAATGGCAGTTATTTTGCTAAAAGAAGATGAGTCCAACAAAAAAGATTGCGAGGACTGTTTTTTTCCATGATTATATTGACCTGATTTAGTAAGCTCAGGGGATGGAAAAATATGTTTGTGTTATTAAAATGAATACTAAACAGATTGTGTGACTATTGTAAACACTTTTCAAATTGATTTGATTTTGTTATTACCTCGACTATTAGTAGGATGAAAGTTACTACAACTGCACAAAAAACATTTTTCAGTCTTTTTGGTCGTTGTGCGGCGCGTTAGTACTGTTTTAATTTTTGACTTTGATATTGCTTCAAGAGGTATTTATTTCAAAACATATTATAACATTAAACACAGACTAAAAACATTCCACGAAGGTTTTGTTTTGTCACACCTGGCAGCGCTTGATTAAATTAGACGAATATTATGTTTCTCCATCGTGCTCCTGTTAGGTATTTAAAAAAAAACAAATGCGAGGTTCGATGACGTCTGTTGTGGTCAGCATAACAGACGCGGATATCGAAGTTCATCAATGTGTTGAACGTGACGTACGAAAACCTAACGCGTTGAATACTTACTGCAATATAAAAAGATGAGCAGTAACTCATGTTTGGAATTCTAAATCAGGTTTTTTTGTCACCAAGTAAGTAGTAGTAAATTAAAACCTGTGACATGAGGAATATTGTTGCGCAAGCGCAAAAATAATCAATTTTAAAAACAATCCTTTGACTAGATTTCTCACGATTTTTGTATAGTGAAGAAAGTACTAAGGATTTTTCTTCCTTCAAATTATTTAAGTCCCTTAGCACAGTTGCTTCTAGAAAAGAGCTACTATGGGATGGTCCCCGAGATTGAATTTGTATTGAGCTCCGTCTGCTATCTTTGTGATTATAGTCAATATCTCAAATCAGAAAAAAAATCTAATGTCAAGACTCTCTTCGTTGTACAACCCTCAATGCCGGTTGTATCAAAAGGAGCTTTGGATTGAGGGGGTCGCTCCTATCATAGTTTGATTTTTGGCTTTTGTGGAACCGTTGGAAATCAAAATAATGCGCAATCTATGCTAGAGCATTGGATCGTATAATAATAATACATATATGGAGTATGGTTGTACGTGGTAGAGCTTTGACAGCTATTTCAGAGATCCGAGATTTCTTTCCAGTACAGGGTGTTTAGGATATTTCTAAAAATTGTGTTTATGTAGAATGTAGATTTTGTATTGGTTCGCATTCTAATTCAAGTGTAAATGGCGCTATGTAATATGTCCTAAGCTTTTGAACAATCACTTTAGATCATGTATTTCAGCAACATAGTTAATTATATTTTTTCTTTACAGTTCCGAACTCTAACTACGGTGTCGTTACGAACTCTGGGTATGGTGGAGTACCCAACTCTTACGATAGAGGTTCCACTGTGATCGTCAAAATGCCAAGTAATAATAAATTAATTTTATATGAAACATTCATGATGCAATATTGATCGATAAGATGTCAGTTGCAGATGAAATATTAAACATTTTTTATAAGATTAATTTTCTCATACCTTGCGAATATCATAAATAATAAGTACCTAACCTTGTCAAAATTTCAAAATTTTAAACTTGAAAACCCAACGAATAAAAATTTAATATAATCAAATAAACTGTCAATATAGGGGCATCAACCTCAAACTTTACAGGTTCGGCTAATTAACTCCAGAGTTTCCTCGTATTCAATGAAATTTCAGAAGCAGGTGATTATTTTATTTTCTATGAAAAATAAAAAATTGAAGTGCGAATCCGGTGCAAGTCGCACTCATACAAAGGTTCCGTATTTCATTAACAACTAACGTTGATTTTGGTAAATTGAAGTTATCAATATAATTAGCATCAAATCTAAGTGATAATGGGTTGATCACATCTACCGGAGACCCGATGGCTACAAATGAGTCTTTGAGTAGAGACCTTGATCATCAGTCTGTGAATTGGTAAACGAAAGGTGGGACACACCCATAGCCAGATCATCAGTTCGATGACCTGGGGGCGTATTGCTTATGTGCAAAAATATTTCCGAAACACAGCTAATTAGCCAGGTGAAGTGAAGTCACGTAACCTTATGTTGTGCCAAATCTGGAAGGTCAGGGGCTAAAAGGACCAATTATACCCAAAATTATCGTGAAAATTGATGTCTGCCTTCGATACTAAATATAAATTTAAACTACTACCTTGTTAGGTGGGTATGCTTATGTTTGGGTTCAAGGTCTTAGGTTCGGATTCTTCATCTCGTAAAGTTATTTGTATTTCTTTTAAGACATTTTCAGTAACAGTATAAATATAGATGTAAAATACAGATGAATGAAGGTATATCCATAACCGCTACCATTAAAAATATATCTAACATTTTTCCCCACATGTGCATCGAACTAGGGATCTCGGGACAGTAGTAGTCGCTTTCATTACGTTAGTAGTGCCTCCTTTAGGGAGCTACTACCTAACGCGTAAAAGAAACGTCTAATTTCATAGGGACACCGCTTAGGGAGGTTAGTAAGGATGTCCGACGCACAATAACACCTGATTTTATACGCTATAATCGATTTGATGATAAAAATCCATGTCATTGATCAATAAACAAAAACAACAAGACTTAAGTGGATTTTTTACGCAAATAACCATTTCTTACCTACCTATATATACATTCGCTGCGGGGGAAATTCCAGTGTATTAATTGATCTTCAAATTACCATATTTCTTACTAAGACCTACTAACCGCCGATAGACATTTAGTGTAATTTTAACAGAGCTATAAACACGCAGCATTATCTATTTTATTGGAATGTTCAACGACCAGTATTTTACTGCTGGGTTTTTATTCTAATCCGCAGATTAAAGTAATTTATTTGGACGTGTAATCGATTTTAATTCCTTTCAGATGATGCTTATAACACACGAATGGGTGCTACTCCGAATGTGGTGACGAGAATATAGTACCAGGAAGACGATGAACAACAAAACTGACTCCAAATACACACAAACAAGAAGCTACATAAAGTTTTAGCAAAAAAATAGTCAGTTAACATCGACCAAGAAAATAAGTATAAACCTTAACATTTTAAGGAGTACGTAAAGGTGTATACTTATTTCATTGATCTTGTGTACTTGGCAGCACGACTTCTACCAATGTAACGCCGAAGAACATGCCCTTATACATAGTTTACTAATACATAGTTGTATTACGTCCTTAATTTCACCTAAATTCCACCAACTCAGGACCTACTATAATAAAGATGATACAAATCGCAAATTGCCTTTTAATTGATAATTTTCTTATAAACTTATAACATAACATAAACTCACGCCTATATCCATAAAGGGGTAGGCAGAGGTGCTAGCACCCAGATTTCGCCAGTTTATGTTTAGGTCCCAATGTAATAAGTGGCGAGCCTATTGTCATTAACCGGGCACTTATAAACCTGCGATAAATACACACATATCTTCGAAAAGCATCGAAAAGTCATTGGTGTGTAAAACCTGGGATCGAACCCGAGACCTCTTCTCAGCAGTCCTTTACCTATACCACTAGGCTACCTCTATTAATAAAACTTATCTCTATTAATAAAACTCTTACTACTTAAAAACAGGTTTATTATTCTCATTGCATCACATCCATGTGAAGATATGAGATCAGGTATATTACCTCTTCCTTCGTAATGATTTAATGAATACCAGTCCATAATTATTACTTGTACTGTCTCAATGATGAGCCTGAAGTAATGATGCTCGCTCATGCAATAAAACAGCTGTCGTATCATTCATTGTATTTCTGCTTCTTTAACCTCTCCAGTGACAAGATAATCATCAGATAAAGAACAATTAACTCACGTCGTTCACCAGGGTTCAAGGTGCTGTCGTATCGTAAGCGTGATCGGATGGATGTTTTCGTTTTCAACCCACTTTTATAACCCACGATCATTTTACCTATTTTCAACCCAGACATTATTCCGTTTTCTACTCATGATATTAAATTTAATTCTTTTTGCGGTATTCTTCTCAATATATTATCTGAAAATTATCACTGGCTTGAAAATTCAAAAGTTCTCGAAAAATTTCGTCGTAAAGCGATTTAGAATGTAGCACTCTCGCTATATGAGTACGACCTGATAACTATAGCAGACCATACAAATCCCGAAAGCAATCAATGGTTCGGAAAAAATGCGCAGCAGAAGTGTCTTGTAACAGTTGGATTGTAGACATCGGCACATTGATACTGGTGTCTCCGAGGTCAGTCTTATTCACACTCTTACTTCTGTATAGCAAAACATTGCTATACCTAGATATGTTAGCACTAGTTACTTAGCAACCTTTTCACGTTCTTGTCGGAGACCTTTAACAAGCTTTTCGAGCCCTGTTTTATACCTTCCTCTCCCTACACTTTGCCGATAATCTCAATATATTTTACGCTGCTAACTGAACACATGTAATCACAGTGTTCCAAATATGGTGAGACATTTTTCAAACCAGAGCAACGCGCGTGGCTCATGAATGTAAATGATAGTAGTTCGTTTTTTGCAGTTGTTTCCCTTAAGACGTTTGCAGAATTTTACCGTCTCTACCATATAGTTTCTGGTGAATTCTTTCAATTAATTCCACAATTTCAATTAATTACGGTGCAAATGATGCTATATATACTAACTGAGCCTGTGTGATGCAGCTATGGTGGGGTAATTCATCAATATAATATTGCCTGATGGTTAGCTGAAGTTAAAGTCTCAGAAATGAGAGTCACCATTACTTTCATAGACCCGGGACTGTAGGAAGAAGGAAACACGTGCGCTGGTCGTATCGTCAGAGCGGTATATTTGAGTCTCCGTTAGGAAGAGCATGGCTGGTTTCACCGTCTTTAGGTGATGGTGGACGGCGTTGAGTTTTGCATGGATCCCACAGATGTTAGTGGACTAAATCTCAAATATCGGGAGTGTGACAGGCCGCTGTGTTGCCTGATTCTCTTTATTGCGCTGCCATGAGTTTGGGTGAGAGAAGGCGTGAAAAAAGGGGTGATTGCCGTCGTAGCACCGTGTGAAAATGCGCGGGATATTGGTTTTGTCTATGAATGTGAGGCACGGCGAGCCGGCGCCCCGAACGGAAGGGCTCCATACTCGCCATCCCCACTAGGCTACGCCAAGACCCACAAGTGCTGCGACAACCACCACCTCTGCCCGGCTATGCACTTGCTGACCCCTGAACGTAATCCAACCGAGATTGAATTACTATGGAGGGTTTTTTTGCAATAGTGGACGGTGGTACCCACCCAGTCGAAATTTGAGACAAATTTGTGCCATCAAATTGCTACCACAAAATTATTGGTGTTATATGTAAATAGATTATTATGGTACTTGTGTACTTAAAATATGATGTACATATTGTACTTGATTATATCAAATAAATAATTTTTTTTTAATATGATATTCTTGAAAAGCTCAACTTGTTTACAGAATAGAGTTTAAAGCATTTGCACGCAACAACAAAGCTATCTAGTACATAAATCTTGAACAAAAACATAAAGAACCAGTTCGGAGTTATTATGTATCCAAACAGACAACGTCGAGTATCCGGTTTATGGGAATAACCATTTTAATACGTGAACCGACTCCGCAAATTGGCAGGCGTGTACCATCACGTTTTTTTCATTGTACCTATACACTACCATATTTTTTGTTTTCAAAGAAAATACCTCTGATACTTGATTATTAATTATTTCTCGTCATATTGGAAACCAAATGATACTAATATGTGTTTTGTATCGTCATCGTGGGAAATGACCGTTCCGCGAAGTGATCCCGCGAAGTGGTCGGAACAGTAGGTGACGTCGTACGTCGCAGGAAAATCGAGTCATATAAATAGGTTTGCTTTGTTCGTCCTGCGTCAGTGATCGCTATGGGATACGCAGGTGTAGTGGTGAGCGCGCTTGCGCTGGCGACGTTTGCGGTTGCGGCGCCGTCTTTAGGGGACAACTCGTTGGATGCCGGTGAACGTGTGGTGCTAGTTGCGCCGGTACTCGCTCCCCCGAGGGACTCGAGACGGCACTCGACGGACCGGTCGAGGCAGTTCCCGATACTGATATTGTGGGCACAGTCGGCCGCATCTGAATATGGCCGCCCCGAGCCCGAGGAAAGGTCCTTAAAAGGAAACCCGGAGCCCATTTACGTTAAGGTGATTATCTTGTTATTGATGTTCAAGTTAAATAACAGCTTTCCATTTTGAGACTTGCAATTCTGATCTTCTTTTTTGAAAATATATTGGATAATTAAACATCATAGTGAGGTCTGCGTCATAAAATTTGAAGTCGTCATATTTAATCTAAAAATCCAAACTCTATAATTTTATTACTATCAGACCTTAAATCATTATCATCCAATCGTCAATCCCGGTTGCATCCACAGCTTGCACTTTGATGTCCTGTTACTCTTTCATAGCTTAGTTTAGAGAGCGCATATATCAATTTGCCCCTCTAGACAGGAGGCAATACGTTGGCCGGCGTATTGTAGAATAGAATGGCGAATGTATAGATGTTAAAATCCATAATCTGATCTTGGATTGCCATTATTATCACGATACAAATATCTTTTGTTAGGGTAGACTTACATTTAATTAATCTTAATTTATAATCAGATGGTATTATTGTGGTTTTAATATACTAAAGTCCCATTGTTCCCGATTGCATCATGGTTTTTCTTATATAGCTTTTATGGGGGTAACTGCAAAATGTTGTGCGTTTGATAACCTTTGGTTGCGTGGAGGTAGAGCGCTCGACTGTCATGTCGGCGGGCGTATATTTGATTCCAACTTAAGTGCAAATATTAGTATGAATTAGTATGTCCATTTCCATTTATCTGATTATTGCTATGTATTATATAACGTCTTTGCAGTGGAGTATCTAAGTATGTTTATCTACATTCTAGAATCTGATATCACATGTCACTAGTTAAGCTATGCTTTGATCTAGACAGCGTTCCTATGTCGTAGATTATTGTTATAATATTGACTCAAACGCCCTAACCTCCTTGAAGTTATCTTATAGTTGGCAACACTAACAAAAACTTGATATTGCGTACCAAAACTCGCCTTGTTTCTCACCTCAGTAACACAAAAAATGTAGGTTTTCTTCAGCTATAATCATCTTTTTATTTCAAAGATGTTTTTCTGAGACTTATTTAATTAAAGATGTATCATCAGATTACCAACGTAATGTATAATTTTATTTTTGTGGCCGAATATATGATGTCATTAATATGAATCTTCTTTATCAGAATACTAACCGGTTGTTAAATATAATAATAAAACAAATTTGTTATGCGTAAAAAAAAACGCGCAAGGACTAAATGTTTTGTTGGTACTCGTATCAGCTTCATAATATTATTGGGATCTGATATTTTCGTTTTACGTATTTAATAATACTTCAATAATACATCTACATGCATAAATAAAAACGACTCGCTGAAATGTATGTACGGATTATTAACTTCCAAATGACTGCACCAAATTAGATTAATCTTTTTGCAGGACAAGGTAGTTCTTATAGCACATAAGTGCATCGGGGCAAAACGAGCGCGCAGCTGTAAGATAATAAAAGTGATAATAACAATGAAGTTATAAGAGGTTATGAGGCTATGTAGGGGTTACTTGCTGATTGACGGGCTATGATTTGATGCAGTCTCACCTCATCTTAGTAGTCGCTCCCAAAACGACCAAAATAGGCCAACCATAGAATTGCATCTTGGATGCAACTGAGATCATCGCTATAATGATGTTTTAAAGTTGATGACTGACTTGAAATTTAAATAGAACTCTCTTGAATTAATATGCAAATTTGTCTTTTTTTCTGTACAGCGTCTTCAAGATCAAGAAGAACCAAGAACACTCAACCGACAGAAACGTCATTTGCTGAGAAAACTTTTAGGTATAGGCGGAGGAGGAGGCCTATCATTTGGTGGCGGTTTTAGTCTCGGAGGTGGGGGCGCCGGTTACGGCGGTGGATACGGCGCAGGTGGGGGAGGCGGAGGTGGAGGAGGAGGAGGAGGTGGTTACGGCGGCGGCGGAGGTTACGGCGCAGGAGGCGGAGGAGGTTATGGAGCAGGAGGCGGCGGAGGTTACGGAGCAGGAGGCGGAGGAGGTTACGGAGCAGGAGGCGGAGGAGGCGGAGGAGGTTATGGAGCAGGAGGCGGAGGAGGCTACGGAGGCGGTTATGCACAAGGCTACGAAAACTATGAAGAACCCTCAAAAACAATAATCGTTAAAGTGGTTAAAGAGCATGGTACGGATGCACTGCACAGCTTACTTAGCACACACATACACAGTTGTAATTAATGTTTTAACTGGCGCGTCTACTATAAGCTAATTACAGCAGGTATTGTTGCCTATCCCGGAGGGCGTGAGCGTATGTATGTATGAATGATTTTATTGTTGGAGAACAGCGCTGAGATAATGATGAAACCCTTGATTCGCTTAAAGTTTCATACTCTTTTAATAACTTTAAAGCGCACCTCTATAGGCATACAAGTACTAACAACCTACCTTTATGGCATACAATTTAAGTCTTGCATAAAATTATAAGGCATATTTATTATTTCATTATATAATAATCCTTATAATATTACTAGCTTTTCCATTGAACATTCCGTTTATTATGTGTTTATAACAGCAAAATAAGCTTTGAAATCGTTAAGCGGACATCAGTCGTGGTAAAAAATATGCCTATAGAATTTATGCCGATATGTGTAACGATCATCAGAGAAAGTAAAAGTATGCGACTGTAAATTATGTCATTAAATGTTAGGCGAACAAGAAGAGAATATATTATATTAATCATGATTACTTATAGATCAATGCAGACTGTTTAGCCTGATTTCTTCTGAAGAATTTTCAATTTAAAAAGTATTTATTTATTCATGAACCATAAAAGCTAACACCAAAGTGATATTCCCCAATATGTTTTCCACGCCAGTTAAACCTGCTGTGTATAAGTACTAAGGCTTTAATATATGTTCGCTGTAGTTGTAATGCAGGCATGCTCCTATAAATGTTGCTTGTAGAACTGACCATAGATTTATCTAGAGCAAGCTGCTTCTGTAGTATAGTGAATGTGTTGTACATAATATTTGTAGTGAATGTTATTGTGTTATTGGTATAACTGCAAGCATGCTCCTGTATGTTGTATTGCGAACCGACATTATATTGACGTAAAATAATCTGCTTTCGTAGTACTAGTGAATGAATTACTAGTTATCGGTTTGTTTCAGTTTGATCGTGTAACTTAACCCATTTTTGATTTTTAGAACAGAACACAATTTTTTGACGTCAAATAATTACAGGTCACCACCATCACAAAGGTGGCGGCGGAGGTTATGGCGGTAATCAAGGATATGGTGGAGGAAGCGGCTATGGCTACGGCGGAGGCGGTGGTTATGGCGGAGGCGGCGGTGGCGGCGGCGGAGGAGGAGGCGGCGGCGGCGGTGGCGGTTACGGCGGTGGTTTCGGTGGCGGCTACGGAGGAGGCTACGGCGGTGGAGGAAACCAAGGATACGGAGGCGGTGGATGCAATGGTGGCTGCGGTGGCAACTATGGCGGTGGTGGCGGTACTGCTACTGCAACTGCAACGGCAACCGCGACCGCCCATGCTTCATCATATGGCCGGTAAGTATTTAATATTTTTTAGGCTTTTATTTAATTTTACATGTATGTTAGTTGGTACGTGAAGGTCTCGTTTTTTAAGCTGAATTTGATTAATTTTTTTATCCTTTTTTTCCTAGGGATTTTATTTTATCGTCTATATCGGTTTAGCTCAACAAAATATTTATATTGTAAGCGTGACGTCAATTGACGTTCAGGATCATTCGGACCCCTAGTATCAGTAGCGATAGGTTCGTCAACGTAGTTTGTAACAACGTTCGTAATGTATAGACTATAATCAATTAGTATTCTTATACACATTTCTTAAAAGAATCTTTTAATTCTCTTTATAAACGGCTTTACTATAAATTCATTACTTCAGACTGTCAATATTTGAATCCATAAACGCACGACACAATTATTTTGCACCTTATTATGCCATTTAAGATTTACATCCATCGAGTACGTGTCTATCTACTGCCTATACACAATAGCACTTTAGGTCAACGACAACACGTATAGGTAACAATTTAGTTATATTAACTCGTTATATTAAATCGATCTGACAGTGACTGACATTGCGTTTGGTTAGGTACACTCTTCTTTTTCTCGTTATAACTAACGTGTGTGTTATAAAAACTAAAATTTCACAAAAACTGTTTATTTAATGCGTGTAAAAAATCACTAATGTGGGTAGGTACAACAACGACAAATGGCTACGTTGTATAAAACCAAAAATGTAAGCTTTGGCTTTTGGTTTTTTGACGAATCTTAATTTAATTTTTTGCCTGCAATTTGAGGACGTATACCTACTTACTAATTCTTTCAATGTAAAAAGTGTACATTAGTATTATAAGGATATAAATTTGTTGTTGATCTATATCTACTTAATTGAAATTACTTTTTTGCAAGCGTAATTAAATCAGTACTGTTTATTATGAGGAACTGAACTAAATAGACTTAATTATACTGTACAATTTATTTACTTAAATTTTATATTATTTATGGTTTTTTTATAAACCTAACCATTAACTTATTCAATGAGATGATGATGCAACATATATCTGTAGATTTTGAAGATGGTATTTTTCGTAACCTGTAACCTATGTACCCATATATCGCAATAAATTAATTTGATTTGTGAAATATAGTAGAGAAAGTGTATAGTGCCAGAGCCCGTTCAATTCAATGATTGAAAATCTTGTTAATGATTTTGGAGAGCCGTGTAGCAGAAGAGTAATATTTTCGAGATATCTTTTGGAGTATGTCCCAAAACTAAGCTTATAGAAAAATACATTTTTGGAAAGTGATTATACCTAAATATCTGACCTTTTTAGCCCTAAATAAAGAACACGATGAAAAAGGGCTATCATTGACCATCTAGTCTTCAGTCCATAACAGCAAAACTGAAATTAATTGAGCACAAAACTAATACTATAATTTTCTGTTTATTTACAGTAAAAAGTGATATCTCTGTGCCGAGTGTTTTCGAAGTGCATCGAACAAGCTGTGATTATGGTGGACGATTATCGCTACACACCAAATAGCTTTATTCATTACATATATTTCTATTAACTATCCATGTGTATCGTACAATTAATTGCTAGGTAATTTAAAAATACGATGAAACGAGGAAAATTATGGTGACTCTTGCTTTGCAAGACTGACATCAGGTAGTTACGATTACGATACACATGGTTAGTTTTTAAGAAACAAATGATTGTTATAATGCTTACTTGTATTATTGTATAAGTAGTTGATATTAAAGACTTTTTTTAATTTTATGGTTTTATTTATTGGGTGTATGAAGCCTCGCTAAGATCTTCAGGGAAAAGCTCTGAAAGAGCTATAGCATGCAAAGCGATTAATACTCGAGGATTTTGCACAGGAAGATTGGGTTGTCAGGCTCAGTTTTGGGAGATCGGACGGTCTGAGAAGCCACATACATAAGCCAAATCTAAAGGAGGAGTAAGCGTAACGAAACTCAGGGTCAAAGTTGAAGGTTTCGGATGCTACCGGGAACCACGGTATGAATCAATACAGCGTGGTTTATATAAAGTTGTCATAACCTACATGAGGTCTACCATGGATGCCACGGTATATATAACTAAATTAAAAGTCATTTGATTTTTTATGAACATGTTTATCTCGTCAGAATCTTTTTATTGACTACATTTTCACTGCCAATCTATTATAAACTATAAATTCAGTAATTCATATGAGAAAAAAATATCTGTTCAACTGGTTATTATAAATGAATAATATTAGGTACATTAATAAACAGAGTATAGTAAAAAGACGAATCCGTGAAGTGTTTAAACTCGGAACTACTTTCAAATCACAGACTGCGTGTTTTGACAACATTCAAGGGATTATGGCGACCTTCTTCACTGCACGGAATTATTGGCTTTACTATAGATATGCCACTGATGTGACATGATGACGCAAGCACCAGTACAGGACATACATTTATAACAATAAGTGGGTATGAACAAGAACTAAGTATGACTGATGACTCCTGGAATGTAACACGGTGCTCTTAACTAGTTTGCGTCCAAATTTTCACGTTTGTTGACTTTCACGAGATCGAATTTCCTTTGAACTCCCAGTCCGGAAAGGACAGCCTGCATTACAGCTTCATCTGTAATTTAGCAGCAGCTCCAACTAGCAGGTGAGCTTGACTAGGACTTAGAAGGTGTTGATAGGGCTTTGTATACTCTTTGTATTGAAATAACATATCTACCTCCATTTACCTCATTTGAATAGATGATTTTTTTTTATACTACTTGGTTAGCAGACAAACACACGGGCCACCTGATGGAAAGTTGTTACCGTGGCCTATGGACGTGTGCAACACCAAGGGAGTCACAATCGCGCTGCCAACCCTGAAAGCACAAGAGTTTCTGTGCCGTCATTGTAAAAGACAAAGCAGGACAAGCTTTTGGTCTTCCCACTGACAGTACGAAAACTCTCCAGTGAGATTGTTGTCTATACAAGGAAGTTTCATATAATTCTAACTATGAATACGCATCGTTACCCTTGCAAGTAGATACTACCTAATAGGAATCGATTAAATCATTTTTCTTGTAATATTAACAATATAATACACATATATAGTTAATTTTAATAGATATCAATTGATCTCGAGCTATAACAAGTTTTTGTTCAGGTAGGTGATGTGCGTTTGGCCTTGCGCATCTAGTCAGATGATGTAAGTTAGTTAGTTAGTTCAAAGTGTGAAGGGAGGAGTGTAAGATCAGGTACGACAGAATTATCAAACAAACCAAGCATAGTTTAGTATGTTCCTTACCTTCCTACTATGTATTTCACATTATTCTTGGCTGGAGATGCAACTGTTATGGTTTAAATTACGAAAAGGTAGACACTTGGGTGAAGAATTTTACAGAATAGGACCACTGATCCAAAACGTCATGCATTTTTAACAATGAACTTATTAGAGCCGCAATTCTTTTTTGAATTTGTGCGAAATTCAAATGACTTTTCAATCATTTGACTTTCGCACAAAAATCAGCGTCGTCCGATTAGTGGTACCAACAAGAAAAGTATGTCCTATCAGTAGGGTCACGCAGTCATAGCAACCCGAAATTTTATTTTTACTAATCTCATCTTAAGAACCTCTCAAGATACCTACCTATACACATAAATATTTCCAAGTAATATCAAGACGAAGTAAACAATAACAGAATAGAATAATCGCAATAGAAACTGGTTTTAAAACCACAAAGTTGTGGGTAAAACCTTTGGGAAAATTACCCTAATTACATTAGAGGATATCTAAAGTAATTGTTTGTTGTTTCAGTTACATTTGTATGTAAATAACACAAAAGTTTTCTTAGTTCAATAATTAAATTTATTACTAGGAAAAGCTAACAAAAAAAGACAAAGGTCGTGTAAAGGATACTAAAAAGAAAGAAAATTTTCCTCTATAAGAGACATTGTGGATGGTGAGTCAACTACCAGGACATGGCCATACGCCAGTAGCATAAGCAGAGCAAGAACTAAACGAAACTAGAGTAAACGAAAGCTGATTGTTACAGAGACCTAATAATAACAAGGAAACAAAAGAAATGGTGATTCTAGTCTTCACGTATTTGCAAATGAGAGAGACTTAGACCCACCATCCCGAGAAATGGAAACAACCATATCTTGCAAAAATAAGTATATACCTTCTAAGTTATAGCGCCTGCGAGAAAATACATATCTTTAACTAACATCAGCCGACTTTGCTCCATTATTTTGATTATCGACAACGAAGAAGATAATATATATTCGAAAGGAAAACATAATACTTTTAACCACACAACGAAAACCTTCATCTGACATTACCTCTTATGAACAGGTAACCCTAGTTGAAGAGACAGGGTTGATGCACATTATTATACTTTAGTTAATTTAATACAAGTTAGCTTCATCATAACAGTATCACGTAGGTAACTTAACCCATTATAAGCTGCTCATCGAAAACTTAAGAATATCACATACCTACTTTAGATACTGTATTGTATACCACACTGTACTTTTTGGTGGTCAAGTGAAGAGAAAAATTATAAGGTAAAGGAATCATGTGAATGGGATTAACGCAAGGAGAATGAATATGAAATGTACCTTTGTCTTTATTGATGTCAGAATCTTTTCCCCGGGCATGACCTTTCTTGAATCAGGTGGAAGTCCCTAAATAGACTTCGAACACAGCAGGGCGAATCGGTCTGCGGGAAACGTGGACCTCCGCGTTCTCCACTTTTGAGGTTAGAGAACGCAATCCAGGCAGCAGAAAAGTAGGTCTCTCAAAATCTGTTGTCACTGTGTGCTACTTTGATACGTGATGTTAATAAATTGGCGTTGTAGCCTTTTGCTCAAATCAATTCTAAAGGCGTCCACTGTTATTTATTTTCGTGAAACATTGATTTTGTAAATTCTTTCTTTTTGCACTATAAACTTTTGAAATCAGCAAATCCCTTGCATAAAAATAATATTGTCAGTTTAGTACTGCTGATTTTTTTAATACAGGTAGGTAATTACCTAATTTTGTTTAAAAAAAGTATTTTCATTGATATTCCTTTTGAGGTACGATGGTTCTAAAAGAACAATAAGAAAAAGTTTTCGAACCACTTAATTTCAAAACTCGTACAAGTTGCGAGAAACGTTTTTAATTCTATAACAATTTATTCGTATCAGCACGGTACTAAATTAAAGTCAAGAATAACAATCATTTTAAATTAATGCGACGCACAGCAATAATTTTGTATAATTACTGTAATCAAAGTTGAACATCAAAAGCGCAATACTAAAAGGTTATCTTCAGACATAATTTAGTGACATTATCGGCTTCATTCTAAGAAGTATACCCGTATGGTCAATAAACTCGAAAACCTACAGATTAAGATTGAGGCAAATACGCAGTGTCGTTATATGAGGAAAAGTAACAATTCTACTAATATTATCGATAATAGAAAGCTATTTTGTCTCTAACAACCCTTCCATACTTCCAGAAAACGAAGTCAGGATCTACAGTCATATAACAATAATTGTGCTTTATGAATTAGAACAATATCAGTGTAAAGTTGTTCAAGTATCATTCTAAATTAATAATTATTTATTGGATACACTTTGCATAATGCGCAATTGAATTGTGTAAATTGATTGCTACCCATCAACAACTGTGCTCTTTGTAGTATAATGCATACTACAAATAGTACAGTGAAGTTACTTGACGGAGATTCTGTTTCCTGATACTTTTTGAATGAGGTCACAAGTGAATAGGTAGGTACCAACCTACTCATCAAACAGCTACATCGCATAACACAAGTTTTGATCGTGAGAGCAAGTCTATCCGCCATAAAAAAGAGGGGCAAGGGTCAGGTGCTGACTGGACTATGCGTCATCCCCGTGAACTTTGCGCTTATAACTTTAATTATTTTGCCTTCCTTTTCCATAAATGGAGTTTCCGTATCAGTTTAGATTGATGACGTTGAGTCAAGCTGTAAATAATCATTGAAAATGGAATATCTGAAAATCTGATCATCCAAAACCGCCATTCTAGAAATACAGGGATTATTGCCCAATGATGATGATGATGACGCTATAGGAATAGTCTCTCAAAGCTGAACCTTTTAAAGATGGTAAAATAAAGTTTTTTGGAAACTCGACAGAATAGAGATATTCGTACGATATTTAGTTGATTTGGTAAATGATATTATGCTTAATCAATGAGGATGAATAAGTGCCACAAAATTAATTAACATTACATTACATGGGTCCATATATAGGAATTTAATAACTTTTACTCCAGGAATCGAATTTTATTAGACCAATAGGTTCGTTACCAGGTATACACCTGAAGTTTTGAACACATTAACTACATTTTGGTTACAAGTTTCTTGCTCTACGTAAGAAACTTGGAAGTATAAAGTACAAACGTTTCTAATTTTATGATGTTTTTAACCACAAGTTTAATAAAAGGACATAATTTACTTTTTACTGAGATTTAAAATAACCCAGTGCATAGAACTTGAATGTGTACCATAGGAAGGTGCAATAAAATGATCGCTTCCTCGACTGTACATCCTTATAAGATCCTTCTCCCTCCTAATTTTGTTAACCAGCTTGTCGGTATCAAAAGTATGTACGTACTTACGTTACGTTACGTTACGTAGCAATATTAGTATAAGATGGATAGATATAAACAGCAGTAATATTAAGGTGTATCGAATTTTAAATCCCGCCTTGATAACTGACTTACACACCCTCAACACCAATTTACGATAATATCAGTATCACATAAAGAAAAAAAAGTTTGGTAACTGGTATCATACTGAGGATAATTTTAGCTTCTACCGTAACTGGTTACAAACCTACAGTTTCGTACGTGATCGAAGCGCAATTTTGGTGTCTTTAGCTCGGCTATGGTGATTCGACGATAAGTCATCGTAATACATTGTTTAACTTATCACATTGTATTCATTTTTAGATTTAGATAATATTTATATTATTAGATGTTTTATGTACTTCGCAATCAAATGTACTTTATTAAAAAATATGAAATTATATAAAAAATACACAATCAATACAACCAGCGTAAACGATATCGAGCAAATCAATGGTATTTCGATGATAATAATTTAAGTTGATTGGAAGTCGTGATCCATCACCTGAAAATAATGATTTCGAAGTATGTAAAGATAAAATCGATAATTGTGGATGGTCGATCGTATAGAGGAGCGTTTTATTGAACTTGTATTGAATGGACCGATTTTGTCTTCGAGATTGGCTTATTAGTTGAAGCATCTTGTTTGCTGGCACATTACTTACATATTATTAGCGATTTAAAAGGAGTAACCGTGAGCTTTTATACCTAGATATTTTTTTTTATTGTTTTATGAATTTAGCTGTAAATGTAAAAGCTTTGATATTATATTCAAAAGGTAACAAAGTAACCCTTATGAACAAGTGTTAAAGATCTAAAAGAATAAATCTACTTTTTAAAATCAGTGGAAGTTGTCGGTGGCCAATGGAGACGTGTTTTTATCGTTGGTGTGTATTTAGAAACTTTATTACATTCGTAAGGTTCATGTACGAGTAGAGATGATTTTTTTAGTTGTATAACTATAAATAGGTGCACTGTGAATTAGCGCATTTATGTAGTCTCCTTTTTTGGGCCGTTGTTCGTGAAGAGCCAACCTAGCTTCGACCAGAAACGCAGAAACGTACTGGGCTTCTAGGCTTCGCTTCTGTTCGAAGTTCGTTAACCACTAGATTCTGTAGTAGAGAAGAGATTACACCACCTTGTGGGCATTCTCTGCACACAACGCCTTACGTTGTTGTGTTGACTGTAAGTTGCACACGTCGTATTTTGGTATTTTTCCCAGTCAGTTGATTCTCTATTGTTCGTAGGCCTGTTGAAGAGCTTTCTTAGTTTGTGTCTTAATTTCTCAAGGGTCATCCCTTGGGTCACCACCAGTGCTCTCACCCCTTTCCAGACTTGGGTATGGTGAGGGGGCATAACTGCTCATTAACTTAAGTATTGCGGTAATTTTGTCTGTGTAATGGTCTAGGTCTGTGACTTACAGGTATTTTAGTGGAATATGTAGATTGTTTACACGAGCGCTGAGAAGCTTAAAAATTTTTGATTGTCTGTCTTGAGTGGTAGCCTACATGGTTTTGGGGATTCTATGTTTAAGAAGAAGCGGGTAGAAAGGTAAAGTTAAGGATGTCCTCACCTCTTTTGTTTGCAACCGCACAGAGTGTGATGTGCGTTCGTGATGGCTGCGACGATCGTTCATGATGGTCGCTTGCTTGGATGAAGACAATACCGCAAAGGGGAGGACGGGAGGTCATCAAGTACACTCCCTCCTCCTCCCGGAAAGCACGCCTTCTCTGATCCGGGCAGTGGTGATGATCATCCTGCCCCATGCCGTTCGGGTTTTTTGGCTGTTGAACAGGCCCGAGAGCGTCCATGTCCATATGAGTCGACCGTACCGTGATTTGGACACTACTGGTCCATACGAGACCGGGGCCTCCCGTGCGTCCGGTTGTGCTGATGTTGAAGCAGCGTTCTTGTCTGCGTCAGCCTTTGGAGCCTTTGTCCAGGTGGGATCATTGCTAATGTGGCTATTGTATGGCATCTCTAAGAAAAGTCATATCCATCGCCTCAGATGATGTTGATGGTTGGCCAGAGGTCGCGGTCAACTGGTTGCACAAGGCCTAGGTGAGCCAGTTTACCACGGGTTATTAAGATCACGACTTTTCATGCAGCCCGTTCGGCTGCGTATCGGGGTGTGGCGCCTTGCGGCGCAGTTTTTCCAGATCCAGACCTCGACGCAAGTGGTGGGACTCTGCTGGGCCCAGCTTTGGGTACAGGACGGGGAACTGCTTGTGACACTTTGCCAGTAGGTTTGTCCATTGCCCCCTTTGCCAAGGAGGTGCGAGAAGGGGTTACTTTTACAGCAGCTTTCTTAATATAGCAGGGTAGCAAGTTCGAGTATGATACTGCTTTTTCAGCAACAAACATGCTCGAAGATGTGGTGGGAAAAGATACTGCTTCTGCAGCAGCGATCTTAACCAATGGTGTTGGTGGAGGTGATGATTCTGCTTGTACAGCAGAGATCATGCCTAAAAAGGGTTTTGCTGCTTTTGCAGTAGCGTTTTTTTTTTGCGGTTTTGTTATGACATGTCAGGAGCTCTCCACCCGCCACGGAGCCCTCATGCCGTTGGAGACGTCGCTTACTTTGCAAACGAACACCAGAGCTACTCCCTCAGTAAAGGTCCCTTGAGTTGAAAAGAGGATGCATCCGTACACAACGAGATAGGACTTGGCTTTCCACAGCATGAGACAGTGCCGTTTCCACCAAAACCATCACGCCACGCCGACTACCCTTCCTCAACCCCTCAGACCTCGCTTAAGCAGCCCGCTTATGGGATACCACAGCCGATTGATCAACAGAAAGCAACTCTGTGACCTCCCGTGTAAGAGGAAATTCAGACTAAAGTGGCATGCTGCTAGCAGTGTGCAATTACTCCGGCACACTGTTAGCTCAACCACCAGGACTCCTTCATCCCCCGGTAAGGGTCCCCGCGCACGGCACAAACACGCGGGAGATCATTACTATCCACCACCTGCTTTTGTTCGGTGATGAACACGCAGAAACATGACCTCTACATTTCTGCGTTGGTGCGCCTGGAGGTTTCTGTTACGTCTATTTCTTAGGGAATTAGACCAAAGAACGGGACGACAACCTCGTGAAGGATAGTCCACCAGACTTGCTTTGAGGATCTACACGACTTGCGCTCTCCCTCAAAAACCACGTCTCCCTACCCCTCAGAAGGAGGGGAAGGGCAGGTCCATGCTAAGGTTTCGCGTAATAATACGGTCGTAGAAAGATTAGCATGTCCCCGTCCCTATTTTTTGCTTCTGTAGACACCTAAATATCTATAATAGTCCAGACTAAATAGAAGAACTAAAATGGTTAGCTTGCATAATTTCTTAGGGTCTTAAATACACCATAATACAAAAAATATCGAATGGCGTTGTGCATTGTTTAATTTAAGGTCGAAGGTCAAAATTATTCATATAGCACTTGCTGTTTACTACAAAAATGCGAGAACAAATAAGATCCCACCAATTTTCAGTTCTATGCGAATTTATACAATCTTGTTATTTTGTCTGGATTATAATGCGTAGATACTGCTTAAATACTTCGAATAAATCAAAAATAGATGTTTGATAGCACCATAATCACGTACGGTACTCTTAACGAGGCTTATATTAACTCTTATATTACCATGTGTTGTGTCGTCGCTTGCACCTTGCTACCAGCAGATGGGAAAGGCATTTTATTGCCATATTATTTTCGTACCGGTTAAAGTGCTCATTGTCAACATTGCACTAAAATAAATTTAACACGTAACTAAATGTTACATTGTAACAGATATTTTTTATCATTCATTCTAGGTCCGCATTTGAGTCTATGTCACCTGTTGAATTGTCTAAAAGTAACAATTTAACTTTTGACTTATAAATTCCGGAATTATACATACAATTAAATAAAAAAGTTACGAGTTAATTTTGAGTTAATAAAAGTAATTTATCTGTTCACTCGTGCTACAGTGTGTGTAGAACCTGAGTGTAGCACGAGTAGACGTAAGCCCGCTAAGGGTAGACAAACGTTGTACTGTGATTGGATTTTCAGTCCATGCCTTGTAAGTAGAGTGCTTATTATCTCAAGCACGTAGGTAGTTATAGGTATTTAAACTATCATGGTCACTGACATTAGTATTAAAGTTATCGGAATATTTACCATGTTGTATTGTTCCGAGTTTCCGATATTTCGGTGCTGTTGCAAGCACCATAATCACGGAGGAACTGAAGTGCTTGCAACAGCGCCGAAATATCGGAAACTCTGAACCATACAACATGGTAAATAGCCCGATAACTTTAATAATAATGTATGCATCTTACCCAGTCATCCACACCCGATATCCCCGCAGAACTATAGTAATAGTGATGCGCCGGATAAAAATCATATTCTAATTTACATAGAATATATGTAAATTAAAATATGCGCCGGATAAAAATTTCTACATAGAATAGCTAGGTCTACGCATCGCGTTTCATCAACATCATGCGATAATAGCACTACAGCATTAAATTACTTGTAAAGAAGATGCTAATCGCATCTCTTTCAAATATCCATACAATCTTGTAATTTTAGTATTCAAACATTTTTCACAACACAAATTAAATTTTGTACTACAGAATTATTATCTGTGGTACTACAAAGCCATAACCGTCAGTCATTATTTTGCGGCTTATGTGCATGATTGAGTATATAGATAGCATCTTTGTGGTTATTATGTGCGTAATCATACTTACAATATCATCATAAATCACGATTTGGAATCGAATATAAAATTATTTTATTATACTTATTTTATAGTATATCATGGCGTTCTGTTTAGTTATCCATTTAGTTATGGGACCTCATGGCACCACCACGATCTTCAGTCTAAGTCAACCTCTCTATTGATTAAAACAAAATAAAGCCAGTCAAGTGTGAGTCGGACTCGCACTCTGAGGTTCCGTACAAAATTGTTTTTAGGGATGAACTTTTACGACATTAACCGCAATTATATTTTAATTGCGTTGACTTAGGATCTTTGCACGGTTTTCAAGACGTTACAGATCTGAGTATGTGGTGTGAATTTCAGCTTGATACCTCCACACTCCGCGCATTTCTGTGAGAAACAGACGGACTACGAGTAAAGTGCAGATACTTTGATCGTTGTGGCAAGTGGACCCATGGAAGAACCATGCCATGCCCCACTAGTGAAACCCAATCTGGACCAGGAGCAGTGCAAAATCTGCGATGATCCAGCCAAACGGACTATCGACGAATTCACGCGTGATTACTTTTGTAAGAATGGAGCCAATCAAAACATCCAAAATGATTTTCTTAAGAGTGAGCGTATTTACAAAGATAAGGCGCGACAGTTGTCTAAACCTTTATTTGAACGTCAGCATCTCAATGGTGAACAAGTTTTGCGAAAGTGGCTTATCTATTCCGAAAGTACTGGATGTATTTTTTGTGAACCTTGTCTTCTTTTTAATGGCGGGAAGAGTCAGTTTGACATAAAGGAAGGTTTCAATGATTGGAAAAATTCCTATTATCGAGTCGTCTACTCACATATTAACTGTCCTACGTATGAACGAACGAAGTAACGATTTAGATCGCATTGACCACGCATTTTTTTTTTTTTTTTTTATATAGGACACGCCAACTTGACCTCACCTCGCCTGATGGTAAGCTAAAGGCAAAGTCTCAGGAAAGAGGGTCACCATTACAGACACTAAGTGCTACAATGGTGGCACTCAGCTTGGCGGCCTCATCAGATGCTTTTTCACGCCCCGCTTAAAGGCCCCGGGACTGTAGGAAGAAGGAAACACGTGTGCTGGTAATGAATTCCAGGTCTTGGTGGTGCGGCAAAGAAAAGAGTCTCCGAACCGCTTGGTTCTTGCTCGTATATTCTGCACAGTGTGAGGGTGACATCTAAGGCCTGCACGTGTTGTCCTATGTAGGAAAGGAGATGGTGGGATTAGTTGGAAGAGCTCGTCAGAACACTCACCGTGGTAGAGACGGTAAAATACAGCCAAGGAAGCAATATCTCTACGCATCTGCAAAGGCTCGAGGGTGTTCGTGACCTCAGGGTTCCCAATAATTCGGACCGCGCGTCGCTGCAACCTGTCGAGAGCATCTAGTAGGTATTTCGCGGAGCCATCCCAGAGATGCGAGCAGTATTCCACGCAGGAGCGAATTTGTGTCTTATAGAGAAGACACCGCTGCTCCGGCGTGAAAAAACGTCTCACTTTGTTTAGGAGTCCGAGTTTCCGCGAGGCTGTTTTGATGATGCTCTCGATGTAATTTCTGTTATTCAGTTTGCAGCGAATATCCATGCCTAGGATATAGAGATTGTCCTGCAGTGGAAGTGGCGTGCTCTGAAGAGTGGGAAGGGGAAGGAAAGAAGATACCTTTGCTGTGAACGCACAAGCCTGCGTCTTCTTGGCATTGAACTCGACCATGTTCTCGGAGCCCCATTGAGAAATGTGATTCAAGATCCGGTCCAGTTCAGTGACAAGAAGCTGTCTTTTTTCCACGATATCAGACTGTTTGGCCGCAGGTTGTCCGTGATAACTCCCGTGTAAGGTGCTATCGTCTGCATAGCAATGTATGCTGCCGGTGGACAGCATGTCGTTGATATGCAGAAGAAAGAGAGCGGGAGATAATACAGACCCCTGCGGTACGCCAGCATTTATTTGCAAGAACTCCGAAGCCCGTCCATCACAGAGGACGCGGATACGGCGCTCCTGCAGGAAACTAGCAATCCAGTTGCACAGTCTAGGAGGCAGACCAAAGGCTGGTAGCTTGGAGAGAAGCGATTTGTGCCAGACTCTATCGAAAGCTTTGGCGATATCAAGACTAATTGCCAGTGACTCGCCGTGCTTGTCCATAGCCTCACCCCAAAGATGGGTAACGTATGCTAGAAGATCACCCGTTGACCGTTTCGGCCTGAAGCCATATTGCCGGTCATTAATTAAGGAGTGATCCTCTAGGTGACGCATGAGCTGTTTGTTAATGATGTGCTCGAAGACCTTGCACAGCACTGAGGTGACGGCTATGGGTCGATAGTTGGCTGGCTCTGAGCGATCCCCCTTCTTGGGGATCGGCTGTACATTCGCCTCTTTCCAAGCCGAAGGCACTGTACCCGAGCTGTAGGACAGTCGGTACAGCCGCGTAAGCATCGGAGACAACTCCGCTGCACATTTTTGTAAGACCACCGCTGGAATACCATCCGGGCCACTGGCTTTCCGGACATCGAGTGATTGAAGCACCGCACGAACATCGCATTGCCTAATACGTATTTCAGGCATTACGTGGTCACCATTGGGTAGTGTCGGCGGCTGTATACCGCAATCATCGACTCGGGAATTGGCCGCAAAGAGATTTACTAGCATATTGGCTTTCTCTTGCGGTCCATGGGCCAGGGATCCATCAGGGTAGCGCAGCGGTGGCAGCGAAGGCTGACAGAAGTTGGCCTGCACGGCTTTGGCCAGTCGCCAGTATCCACGGCTGCCCGTGGGATGTGCCACTAGCTCTTGACCAAGCCGCGCAATGCGCAGGGCATCCGCTTTGACGTAAGCCCTCTTGCAGACCTTTGTGGCTCTGTTGTACGCCGCCTTGAAGTGGCTCACATTGGGATCGTGCGTGGCACGCGCCCTTACCCAAGCGCGATACGCGGACTGCTTTTGATCAACAGCCCTCGCACACTCGCGCCCGAACCAAGGGCGCACTCCTCGGGCACCGGTGACATCAGTGTACGGAATATAGTATTCCATACCCAGACCGATCTCACCGGCAACAGTAGTAGCACAATCCGAGGGTTTCTTACCTTCAAAGCAGCGTTCAACCCACGGGATGGACGCAAAATAGTTGCGCAGCCCATCCCAATCTGCTGACGAGTAGTGCCAGAGACGCCGCTTCCCCTGCACGGGTCGTGAAGGCGCTATAATTGGCACCTTGGAGCAGACCAGACAGTGGTCGGAATTGCCTAAAGCGGCTTGTACCGAAACACTGTACAGGTCTGGGTGACTCGTCAGCAGAAGGTCTAGCAGAGAGGGTGCTAGGCCCGACCTTCTTGGTATTCTAGTGACCTCGTGTACCAATTGGGTCAGGCCATGCGCCAGAGCAAATGCATGGGCGGCTCTTCCCGCATGGTCTGTTTTGGAGGAGCCCAACCAGGTTTCGTGGTGGGCGTTAAAGTCCCCCAAAAATACCACTTCGGCGTTCGGAAACCGTTCCTGCGCATCATCTGCCGCCTGACTCAGATATTCAAAGAGTCGAGTTGTCTCAGCATCTCCTGTATGGGAACGGTAGAGGCACACATAGATCTGACTCGTAGAGCCATGGTCTACGTGTACCCATAGGGTTGAAAAGGATGGGTCCTCAAGGCAGCGCAAACGGCGACAACAAACATCCGCCCTAACAAACACGCACACCCCGGCTTTTGCACGGAAATTTTCCTCGATAACATAGCCGGGGTAAAGCAAGTAGGTCGTGTCATCAGGGCGGCCTATTTGTGTCTCCGTGAGAAAGAGCATATCTGGTTTCGCCGTCTCAAGGTGTTGGTGGACGGCGTTGAGGTTCGCATGGAGTCCACAGATGTTAGTGGACTCCACCTCAAATAGCGAGCTTATGGGAGTCTGTAGAGCCGCTGTGTTGCCCAATACTCTTAAATGCGCTGCCATGATGAAAAGGAGAAAAGGGCGTGAAAAAAAGAGGTGATTGTCGTCGCAGCACCGCGTGACAAAGTGCGGGATATTGGTTTTGTCTATGATTATGAGGCACGGCGTGAGCCGACACGCCGTACGGAAGGGCCCCCGTACCCCCCCGAATATGGTCGCCGGGCCCCACTTCCGGTCACCAACCGGCACGACGAGCCATACCGGGATTATGCGCGGTCTGGTGAGGCAGCCTTCCAGGGTGGTTAGTCCCAGTTGGGCCTCTGTACTATACCGCGGGCGGCCAGCGGCACCACCGTTTCTACGGGTCTCCCTGACCGGCGCGTCGCCCCGCACCATCCTCACTAGACTACGCCAAGACCCACTGGTCCCACTAGTGCTGCGACCACCATCACCCCTACTCGGCTATGCATTTGCTGATCCCTGAACGCAATCCAACCGAAATTGAATTACTATGAAGGGTTTTTCGCAATATTGCACGGTGGTACCAACCCGGTCGAAATTTGTGACAAATTTGTGCCGTCAAATCTCTTTGCAGTTGTAGTATGTAGTATGCAATTCAATGATGATGAAATAAATTACTGGCAAACTATTCTAAAAAGAGTAGTTGCATGTGTAAAAGCCCTTGCATCACGTGGATTCCTTACCTTTCAGAGGACACAACGAGAAATTTGGTTCATTAATAATTGAAATTATTTGATGTCCTTAGAGCTTATTGCTGAATTCGACCCGTTCTTAGTCAAACACATTTCACTTTATGGGAATCCAGGCTCAGGACTATGAGTTATCTTTCTTCAACAATATGCAAAGAATTTATTCGTCTTATCGGAAAAAAGTTTTGAAGACAATTGTTATGGAAATATTAAGAGCAAAATATTTTTCTCTGATAATTGACTCGACGCCGGATATATCTTTCTTATTCAGATATGTCCTACCTAATGGATTACCTATAGAACGTTTCCTTAAGTTCATTCCAAACACAGGTCGTAAATCACAACAAATGACAATGTTGTTACCTCAACTTAAAGTGAATTGGGAATTGACATTTCAAACTGCCGAGGGCAATCCTATGTTAAGGCAGCTAACATGTCAGGCATATATATATACAACGGCCTACAAGCTAAAATAAAGGAAATTTCTCCCCTTGCCGAGTATATCCCCTCGCTCTATTTAGTAGGTGAATGCATGCAAGAGTTTACGCGAATCGTGGAATTAAATCGATAAAGCGTTAATCTCCACCGAAAATGACACACAACAAAAGAGAGCCGTTATATACGAAGCAAGAGATATTCGTTTGAAACTGGAACGTTTTGAAACGGCTGTCATGACTGCTTTTTGGGGATGTTTACTGGATCGCATTAACGACACAAGTAAAAAGCTTCAGAGTGTGGATATTGATATTACCGTTGTCATTGAACTCTATGAGGTGCTAATATTTTTTATTGGCGAAAAACGTATTAATTTTGACGAGTTTGAAACAACGCCAAAGAATTGTCCATTTCTTGTGAATGTGTGATATGAAAGAGATTTTAGACGCAATAAAAAGCATAAGCTACTTCCTGGCGTGACATTAGATGAAGAGATCCAACAAACAAACGGTCGCAAAGATTTTAGGATTAATACTTTTTTGGTCGTAATTGATAGATTATCAGCAGAATTTAAAAAATGGCGAGATGCATAAATGCTTAACAATAAATGTAATTTTATTATTAATCTGACAACATTAAGCGCGTCAGAAATCAAGAAAAAGGCCAAAGCATTGCAATTTAATTTATTCTACTGACTTAGAAGACGATTTTTCAGAAGAATGTCTCCATTTTCGTGCTCACTGCACTATAAAAAATGAAGATCAGAACAGTGCAGTGCAGTGCAGTTTGTTGAAACGATTACTTCAATACATTTACCCAAACATGGATATTGCTCTTCGTATGTGTGTGTGTGTATACCCGCCAGTATTTTTTCTGGAGAGCGATCGTTTTCTTGTTTAAGACGAGTTAAAAATTATTTACGCACGACAATGACGGATCAAAAGTTAAACGATCTTGCTTTGCTTAATATAGAAGGTGATTTTGTAAGGAAATTGGATTGCGAAGATTTAAATAATGATTTTGATGCACTTAAGAGCAGGCGAGTTTTGTAACACATTATATAACACTTATTATATCTTATCTTGTACTCTTAATCTGTGGTTAAATGAATAAAACCTAAAACCATTTAAATGTTTTATTTAAATGTGCAATAATTCCTGAAACCTTGTAAAATATTAGAAATTAGCAGCTATTATTATTATCACTTATTATAGTAAACATATAGTTACCTTTACCCACACTACCCACCTGCTCTTGCTATAACAAGTTTTATGTCAAGTTGGCAGAATATGTTGGAGCAAATAACTAGTTTTAATGGATGCAACCATGGATGCTGAGAAACGGTCGTCTGATGGCAAGGGTTCTGGTTTTTCCCTTTTGAGGTACGAAACTCAAAAAAGAAAGTTCTCAAAAATAATCTTTCAAAAAGCACAACAGAATTAAGCTCACATAATAATTGAACAAGGTGAATCAACGCGAATATGTTACAACTAAATTGGTCCTGAACTTGACCGTATTGTTGACAAGGTCGAAGATTTATTAACATGTTTAAGCGTAGACCATACAGAGCGCTTAGCTAAGCGAAGCTAACTTCATATAGCTTAGCTCACTTATCGGTTTTCGAGTTAAAAAAAGAGTCTTTTTGGGGTTTTTTCAAGCGACTAAAATATGAGGTTCTTCAAGTACGATATTAGAAAGTTTCTAGAGGGTCGGCAGCCCGAATGTGACTTCTCTATTATTGCACACGTCCATAGATTACAGTAATCACTTTCTACGATTGCCGAAAGTCATACTACGAGTATAAATAGCTGAAGAGTTATCTTGCTAATTTCGGAAGACCACTATTTATTATTTCAAGGTGCTTTGAACGTGTCCGGCGTTGGAGCCACTGAAGCGTGTTCTTTTGGCAGCCCTGGGACAGGGAGTTCTCTCGCTTAGCGATGCCCGATACGTATCGATATTTTGGTATATCGATACAACACCATGCGATATTTCGACATTTTGTATCGATACACATCAATACGATATGTGGAGATATCGTTAGCTTCTCGGGTATATCGCATCAACAATATCGTATGACTTAACTCTTAAGTAATACATAGTTGGTTCAATCAAATGTTTAAAAAGAGATAAGCTGAATAAGTACATTTTGAGACTTGAATCTTTATGATTATAATAAATTATAACCACGATTGAAAATATTATAAACAAACTTCTTTTAAGAGTGCCGCCTATGGCAGACTGTATTTTGTAATATGAAGTGGGTAGACTGTAAATGATTTGTTGACGTTAGTTTTGAATATCGGTAGATGCCTTCAAAAAGTAATAAGTAATTTCTGTTAGCACTGTGTGATTACGATTAGTTCATTCGAAGCGTCTCCAAATTTTATTCTACTGCTACTATAATGGCTCCACCTATCAAATCTAGTGTTTGATCTTTTTTTATTAAGAGTGAAACAAGTGCGAAATGCAAGTTGTGTTTGGCAAATGTGAAAACAAAAGGCCAACTTGAAAATCCATTTTAAAAGACACCATAATGAAGTTTAAGTGAGTGAACAGACACGACTAATTTTTCAAAAAGTAAGTTCTTGTTTACTTATCGAAGTGTACCTATTAAGTATTATAGAAAAGGGTTGGGTTAGAAAATGTGGGTGCAAGCATCTCTGCCTACCCCTTCAGGGATATACAGGGGTGAGTTTATGCTATGTTAAAAAATCGAAACATACATATACCGAAATTGAAATTTCCACTATACGGCCAAATCAGATACAGTTACTTCTACGGCCAGGCGCCATAATTATCATTATAATCCATACAGAGTGTAATAATAAATTATATAATACAGTTTGACTAGACGAAGATTAATTTAAATTGAGAATATACATAGTGCAAATATTATATAGTGCAAAATGTAATTGGGAATTGCTGATCATGAGGTTGTGGGTTCGATACCCGCACATAGCGAATATTTGTGTGATGAACATTGGTATTTGCCTTGAGACAAAGAATATTCTTCGATTCCAATAAATTCATATTTAATTAATTATTTTTAGGCTCAGGAATCTCATGTCAAAGACCAGCCTGCTGAAAATGCTGATCCTGTTGCATCTACGAGTAAGGCAAGTGATGTTTCAGAAATCGATTCATTTATCAGTGAATCTGCTATAACCTCGACGCCACGAAAACGAGATACACAGCGTCAGTCACGAATAGACGATGCTATTTCTAATATTGTTGTATATAAAAAAGGTGGTTTTCAAGAAGGTAAATTAACAAACTCCATAATATATTTTATAACTGTGGATGACTTGCCTTTGAGTACAACGGAAAAGAAGGGGTTTCATCATCTTATGAAAATTATTTGCCCATAATATTCTATCCCGAGTAGAAATACCATAACTAGATTAGATAGATTTCAAATATGATGGTATTTCTGGAATCCTCAAAGAGATGAATAAAAATCAGAGGTTCTGCTTAACAACTGACGTGTGGACCGATGTCTTGAACACCAGAAGCTACCTGGGTTTGACGAGTCACTTCGTTGAAGAAGGCTGTCTAAAATCAATCGTCATAGGTGTCCAAGAACTGAATGAAAGTCATACTTCAGATTATATGCTAAATACTATCAAAACACTTCGTCTTGATTGGCAAATAGACACAAATAAGATTTTAGCAATAGTAACAGACAACGGGGCAAATGTAGTGAAAGCAGTTCACGATTTTATTGGTAAAAATAAACATCTTCCTTGTTTCGCCCACACTCTGAACCTAGTAATGCAAAAAGCAGTCGAAGAAACCACGGGTTTAGACACTGTTATTAGTAAAGTCAAAAGTATTGTAACATTTTTCAAGCATAGTGTATCTGCTCATGACGAAAAGGTCAAAATTCAAAAAAAATGCGATGAGATCCCAAAGATATTAGTACAGGAAATAGCCACAAGCTGGAATTCGAAATTATATATGCTTCAGCGTTTCACTGCATTAAGCGATTATATCGGTACTATTCTTTTACAAAAACTTAAAGCCCCTACAATGTTAAGTGGAACAAAAATGGCAATCGTTAAAGAAATCATTAATATTATGATTCCAATTGAACATGTTTCAAAAGAAATATGTGGACAGGATAATATTATGATTCCAATTGAACATGTTTCAAAAGAAATATGTGGACAGGAATACGTGATGAGTAGCATCGTGATACCATAATAAGCATGACTAAGGCATTTGAATCCGCAAATATAGAAGAAACTTCAAATATATACTCTGAATTGAAGGCGAAAACACGTAGTGAAATTATGAAACGTTTCAAAAACGTTGCAAAAGTTCACTTGCTAGTTATTTCTACCATATTAGACCCAAGATTAAAAAAAAATACATTGCTGATGCTCTGTCATGTGCCAAACCAATAAGCGATATAACCGATATATTAAAAAGTACTGTTCAATCCAGTACGACATCAACAACTATTGAAAATATTGGAGAAACGGATATTTCGTCAAACCAAGGCATAGTATGACAGTTTCGCAATCAATTGGTTACCTGCACAACAAGGGATGGATGATATATTGAAACGATATCTCCGAGAACTGTTGTTGGATCGAAAATCAGATCCTTTTATATGCTGGTCAACAAGGACTGCAGCTTGGCCAGATCTTACAAATTTAGCATTAAAGTATTTGTCAGTAGTTGGAACATCAGTACAGTCAGAGCGATTGTTTTCTTCCGCAACGATTATTAAAATTATTATTCCTTAGAAGTTTAGATGAAAAATTTTGGCAATTATAATTTTATACTATATACTATAAAATTACAATTGTGATTTACTGTACAGGTAACTGTACAAAAAAACAAAAACCAGTGTGACGAATATTAAAATTATACACTGACGGACTCATAAACTGCATCAAAGTTCAGGTTTACTCTAAAAGGATTTTTTATAATAAGTATGCAAACTTTTTAGATTAAATTATATAAATATGGAAAGACTGGCTCTTAATCTTAAAAAAAAATTAAATTTAAAAATAGAACTGCAGTAAAACAAATGAATATAGCCGGGAAAGAAAATTTACTTGTAGTATCAGATTTGCGTGTTATTTATAGCAAAGTTTTAAATTGATTCTCATTGATTTTTTTTGTTTTGTCAATTGAATTATTGTTACCAGCATAATTGTTGGGTTAGTTTTTTAACACATCGAGAGTTTTTGAACCATAATATGGATACTTCGTCCGAACAAGCGGCACAAATTGTAGCATTGGTGCGGGAGGGCTTGGATCAACGAACGATTGGTAGAAATTTAAATTTAAACCAGTCTACGGTTTCTAGAATATACAGAAGGTTTGTAGAGACAGGTTCTTACAGGAGGAGACGTGGTACAGGCAGAACTCGAGCTACCACAGGTCGTGATGACCGATTTATTGTTATAACTTCCCTGCGAAATCGTTTCCTCACGTCAGTTAACATCAAAACCGAGCTTAATGAAGTGCGTGGAGTAAACGTGTGTGCACGAACAATAAGAAGAAGGTTAAAGGAAGCGGATATCACCCCTTTTAGACCAGCAAATGGTCCAAAGTTGTCTACAGCTCACAGACAAGCTCGCTTAAGATTTGCGCGTCATCACCTGAATTGGACAGAAGAGCAGTGGGCCTCTGTATTGTTCACGGACGAGTGTAGGACATGTTTATATGGTGCAGATGGTCGCAGAAGAGTCTATCGTCGACGTGGGGAGCGATATGCTCAAAGTTGCATTGAGGAGCGTGTTCCTTTTGGAGGCGGTTCATGTATGGTCTGGGGTGGCATATCGATGAACGGGCGAACCGAACTTGTGTTCATAGACATGGTCCGTCAAAACGGTAATAGAGGGGGTTTGACAGCACATCGCTACATAACAGAGATATTAGAAGATCACGTGGTGCCTTACATGGGATTCATAGGCGAAAATTTTACTTTAATGCAGGATAATGCCCGGCCGCATGCAGCTGCACAAGTTCAACATTATTGCGAAGAGGTTGGGATACGTACAATGAATTGGCCAGCACGCAGCCCGGATCTTAATCCCATCGAGCATGTTTGGGACAATTTAAAAAGAGCTGTATATGCGAGAAACCCTTCGCCCACGACAGTGGCAGCACTAAGAACAGCACTTTCAGAAGAATGGGACAATATTCCGCAAGATCTTTTAAAAACCCTTATAAAATCTATGCGGAACCGATTAGAATCCGTAATAAGGGCACGTGGGGGTAATACACCTTATTAAAACACAAATAAACCCTTGCATAAAGTTTGTGTCTATTGTTAAAACCAATTTTTTAATTAAACCAATTTTTCTTAAATTTCTGTTTTTTCTTCAATAAAAGTCTTAAGGTCCTTTCCAGTACATAAACTTAAACTTAAAGATATGACCCTACGCTGTTTTAAAGTTCACGAACCAATCTAGAGGTTTCAATTTAAATCTGCATAGAAAGTATGCATACTTGGTTAAAATATTTATTTCAAAGTCGTCTATTACTTTGATGCAGTTTATGAGTCCGTCAGTGTATTTATATTGGAAATAAATTAGAGTTTGAATTTTTGATACGAAATTAATACGATATTAACGAATAACGATGAGAAATATCGATACAAGCATCGCTACTCTCGCTCAGCATGTTGCTCGCAGTGCTGGCTGCCGCCGACTCGTACTGTGCAAATAAAATAAAGCTCGAGAAGGCGGGGAAACGCGTCCGGAGGAGAGGGAAAAAAATGGTGTTTTGAATAATGATTAATTTTCTGGCACCGTTGACAACGTGGAAAAAATAGTGGCTTAATTTAAATGCAGTATTGTGGTTAAGAGAAACTTCTTATATTAACAAACCACAACACAAAATGTCTCCAACCCAAGAACGTGGACTACGTTCTTGGTTCTAGCACCATTAACAAAGAGCAGTACTATCGCCAAAGAGGACCTCCTTAAATATCAAAATACAACACAAAATATCTTCCTACCTAAGAACGTAATATGTACCTATATGTTTGAAAGATTTAATAATTTACAAGAAGCGTTACGAGTCAAATGTGTAATTTAAGTTGAGGTCAAGGTAAGATAAAGTCAGAGTACAATAGGAATACAAATACTTAGCTTTGCATAGCTTTGTTCTCAGTGGAGCATGGGCTTTATGTTTTCGGCCACAGAGTAAATAATTCTACAGACATAGCGTTCTCTACATTCTATACAAAAAACGAGTCAGCTAGTAGCATAAAAATAAAGTCCTATAAATCTCTTATTACTTTTTTTAGAGACGAACAGAATAATTGCTGCATTCAAATGGGTCATAGCAGCGCTTGAATCAGAATAATTTTGTTATTAGCTACTAAAATTACTATTAAATAAAAAACTGTAAATTGTTTGTGTAGTATATACTTAGTATTGTAACATTTTAGGTACAAATACTCAAGAACCAGTAGACCTTAATGGCAAAATTGTGAGTCATACTGTTGTACCTGTTACAGATGATGGGCTTGCCTATTTGGATCACCCGCATCTTTAATTTATGGAGCTCAGGATTGGGCAATAACTGCTCGCGAAGAAATTGTCATGTATATAGTGCCTAATTGGCAATTTATTGCAATATTGTCATATAATGCTAAATCTAACGAACTCATTTTACAACTTCGGTTGAGTTTTCTATCGATGTTACATCACTCGACGTGGGGCTGGAAGCCGCGTGAAAGATCTTATAACTATATATATACTTCTTCTTCTGTTTTGCTCTATGAACTATCTGGCGTCGCTAAAATTATTAGGCAGGGTGGATTCAATTCGTACTCAGCTAGTTTATATTCGCTAGTTTTAGCGGAAATAAGTCGTCCTGAAGTTCTAATAATTGTTCTTCAACGAATTAAAGACAAAATGCACAAGCTGCTGGTAGCGAAATGTTACTATAATATAGATGAATTTTTAGAAGACCAAACACTAGAATAAAACCTGATAAGAATGACTTTATATAACATTATATGATATGACATGACTGGTATAAATGAGATAAGTGTAATTTAAATTTAATGTATGATAATTTCTAATTAATTAATAATTTTCTCACAAAATATTGTATGCCGATATGGCTGAACATAGCTGATCAAATTATGTAAAAGACCATCTTTGTACCTATGTTTCACAATAAAGCATTTGAATTTGAATTTAACGTATGACTTAAGGGATTATAGAATTATATTTACCATCGGAAACTCAAAACAATGCAACATGGTAAATCTCCAGACAATTCTAATGGTAATATGAGTGACCTTGATAGTTTAAATACCTATATTTTTAAGCGACATATTTACAGGTCTGTTGAAATTTTAACTTTTGCAGTTACTTCAAAACAGCCTGTACCTACGTGGAAACTTCAATTGAAGTACACAAAGCCAGGGTAAATTACTGAATTAATGTTAAGTTACATTTGAGTCTGTATATCGATCGATTAGTGGGTACTTGAGTGTACCGAATTTATTACCTCCTCAGATTTAATTGAATAAATAATATTCTAACACTTTAAAACTTCATTTAAATGTCATATTAGAGGATATCTAGGTACGCTACCTGCCAGTGAGTGTTATCTCCTTTGAAATCACACTTTTAACTACAAATCCATGGAGTCACTAAAAAAACTTTGGAGAGCTTGACGATCATATTTCACAAACGGATGGACCAATTTGAAGCCGATCTCCAGAGCAATGCAAGCCCTCCATCTAATATTGTTAGTTGGTGAGTTCACTGCATTCCGAACCTTCATACTCGAGGCAGTGAAAGGACTCAAGCAGCAGGTGGAGTCCCTAGCACACAGTGTTGATAATTTGGAGATGCGGTGAAGACGAAAAATTCTTCTGTTCCATGAGGTTGCTGAAGAGAAGAATGAAGAGCTAGCACAGGTTGTAGTCAACGTGATTAAGTTTAAACTTAAGGTGGATTATTTCGCGGTAAGTGCCATAAAGCGTTGCCATCGCATGGGAAGGTCTGCTACGCCTCATAGACATTGGCCTATCCTGGTGAGGCTGCAGCATATGTCTGTTCGGGATCTAGTGTGGTTTTCGAAGACCAAACTATAGGGTGCAGGCATTACGGTCTCTGAACTCCTGACCAAAGCCCGCCACGACCTCTTCTTGGACGCTCGGGAGAAATACGGAGTAGCAAAATGCTGGACCCTGGACGGCACTATATATGTACTCGGCGAGAAGGGACAGCCTCACGAGGTCAGTACCGCAGCTGATTTACACCATATTCCCGTAGGGGCGGCTCAGGAAAGCAGTCAGGCGGAACCTCCCGCAGCCTCAGTGCCCAGGTTTGGACTCACAAAGAAAAAAAGAACCATTCGAATTTGGCTGTAGTTGTGTAGTGTTTTGTAGTTGTTCATGTCATTGTTATGTTTTCTTGTTCCCGGGTATGTGTATTGCGCTGCATCTTTTTAACATCGAGGGTACTCCGATTCGTTTATTGCACGTCGTAATAATAATCTTTTGTTTAATTAAATAATAAAAGTAATAAAATTAAAATCATTTTGACAAATAGTTAACATTAACAAACTGTTAACAAACCAACCAGTTGTTATTGTACACTTTGAAGGTACTATTCCCACAAGCGATACAGTGAAAAACTTGGGCAAATATCTTAAAACCATGTCATGGATGGCTCAGGTTCAGAACGTTAGCCGTAAAATTTTTGCCGCCAGTGGATCCCTGAGGAGACTACGTAATTTCCTTCCAAACGCAACCAAAATTGAGCTATCACAATCCATATTTCTACCTACTCTGGACTATGGCGATGTCAGCTACCTTGATCTTAACGAGGACCAACTTGATAAACTTGAGCAACTCCAAAACTTCTGTGTACTATTCATTTTTGGCTTGCGTAAATATGATCATGTTTCCGAATTTCGTAAAAATCTCAAGTGGTTACCAATCGGACTTCGACGAAATACTCATATTCTCTCTCTTCTTTTTAATATTTTGTCTAACCCGACTACTCCTCTCTATCTAAAAAACCGATTTCGATTTCTGTGCGAGAACAATCTAGACACCTAAGATCCACGGAAAATTTGACCCTGGCAATTGTGGCGCATTCTACAAGCTTCTGCGATAAGTCCTTCACAATACAATACAATAATTGTGGAACGCGTTGCCTGTAAACATCAGACGAGCACAGTCACTGTCTACCTATTGTTATGTGTATTCACTCTATGCTTTTGTTTCTTTTTCTCTTATACTTCTAGTAGCTGTATATTATGTAATTAGTGTCTGTTTGTATGTAGTACATTTATATAATATATATTTAACATGGGTATGTATAAATGTAGCTATGGTTGTATATATGAATGAATGAATGAATAAATAAAACTTTATTGTACACCTATAATCAACACAAAATAAATATTAACAAAGTTCATAGTAGTAGGTACAAATGGGCGGTGTTATCGTGGACTGCGATCTCTTCCAGACAACCTTTAGATGGACTGGTATCTTTGGAATAGCAGGCTAGAAATGGTGTACTTACTACATTAAAAAATGTATGCACTTAAAATACATTCAGCCAATGTTACACGCTATATCCATTCCTCTACAGAAAATGTCTATACTAAACAACTTATTGAAATAGGTCTTTCATATGACTATGATATAGATACTCTAATAAATACATAAATATATCCATACAAATACAATCATATATACACATACCGGCATACATACATACAAACACACATACAAACATAAATACATGCATAAATACATACATACATACATACATATCAATCTCATATAAGATATAAGATCTTGAACGTGATAGGTGTTACAGTGATAAGAAGTGTTCCTTGACAAGTTTCTTAAACGTCTGGGGAGTGTGTGCACGTCTTATTGTTTCAGGCAGCGCGTTCCACAGGCGCACTGCTTCAATGGTGAAGGATTTACTACCTAGGAAGTTTGTGGAATGTCTAGGTATACTCAATTTCAGATTCTCTGATGATCTCAAGTACCTTGTATGCGTGTCATGCAAATATGAGAAGCGTTTTTTGAGATAGTTAGGAGCAGAGGGATTGTAAAGAATGCTATACAGAAGAGAAAGAATGTGAGCATCCCGTCGAAGGCGGATTGGCAGCCATTTGAGCCTACTACGGAATTCAGAGACATGATCAAACTTGCGCAAACCAAATATAAATCGGATACAAAAGTTTGCAGTCGCTCAAGTTTGTCAAGCTGATTCTGATTGAGATCAAGGTAACTCACATCGGCATAATCAAGGACCGGGAGTAGGATAGATTCCACGAGCGCAGTCTTAGTGTCAGTGGGGCGAAAGTTACGTAACCTCCTTAAGTACGACGCAGATGCATAGATTTTTCTGCTCACGTTTTGTAATTGAAGGTCCCATGACATGGTTCGGTCAAAGTAAATGCCCAAGTTCTTCACTTTGTCGCTGAAAGGCATCGCGACTCCGTTAAAACAAACTTGAGGCAGTGCTGCCCAGTCAACTCTAGAAATGTAGTGAGAATTTCCAATAACTATAGCTTGTGTCTTGGTGGGGTTCACTTGAAGACCATACATTCCCGTCCAAGCACAAATACGATACAAATCATTATTTATAGTCGAAATACCCTGTTGGAGACAGTCAGAATGTATTTGACAATATATTTGCAAATCGTCTGCATAGAGATGGTAGGAAGAAATGAGATCGTTGGAGACAGAGTTTATAAATATTGAAAAGAGCAGAGGAGAAAGAACGCCACCCTGTGGTACAACGGCTGAGGTCGAATGTCGAATGTCGTATAATGTTTATATATGGTATATATTTATGTATGTATTTGTAAAATATATAAACACCTCAACAAAGTCTAGGGAACAAGATGACCCCAATATTTTTTTTTCGTGTAAATCTTGTTTTGCAAATAACTTTCAGCAAATAAATAAAAATAGAATAAAGTAGATTACAGAGTTGTTCGAAATTTAAAAATAAATTTAAATAAGTAATGATTTTCGAATATGGAGGGAAAACTTTTAAAAGTGTTTGATTGTGCAGTTTCTCTGAGGCAAAATAATTTTTTTTTTTTTTTATTGTAAATAACGTTTATTATCAATAATACGTCTTTTACGTATGGTTTGTGCATTTTTGTGACTGTAGTCATCATGTCACGTCGTCATTTAAGTCGCGAAGAGATGTTAAGGGCTGTTGGTATGCTGCAAGCTGGACGAACTCAACGCGACGTAGCGGATGCTGTCAACACCCAACCAAGCGTAATTTGCAGATTATGGGCACGCTACAGGTCTACAGGGGATGTTGCCGAACGTCACAGGGGACGAAATAGGGTTACTACCCCGCGACAAGATCGTTTCTTGCAAAATTCCGCAAGGCGGCAACCCACGATTACTGCTCGTCAGTTGGTCGCAGGCCTCCAGTCTCAGCCTCAAGTGGTTATTAGCGACCAAACTGTCAGAAGAAGACTACACGAAGCCAATCTTTATGCTCGCAGACCGCTTAGGGTTCCAGCTCTTCGACGTGGAAATCGAGATCGTCGCTTATTGTGGGCTAACGCACATTTACAGTGGACCGACCATCAATGGGCACGGGTTCTGTTTTCCGACGAATCTTGCTTCGGTTTTCATCCTGATTCGAGAAGAGTGCGTATATGGCGAGTTCCTGGACGTCGGAGTCGTCTCCAGAATCCGCAAGAAGTTCATCCTTACCAAGGTGGAACAATCATGGTATGGGCTGGAATTCGCCTTGGTGGAAGGACCGACCTCGTTTGGATACGGGGCAATTTGAATGCAAACCAATACATTTAGGAGGTTATACACCCCATGGTAATCCCTCATCGACAGCAGTTCGGTCAAGATTTTATGTTCATGCAAGATAATGCACGGTCACACACCGCGAGGGTAGTGGTCAATGCGTTAAGCGAGCACAATATGACGACGTTGGAATGGCCTGCTCAGTCTGCCGACCTCAATCCCATAGAGCATGCCTGGGATTTGCTTGGGAGAAGAGCTTTCAGTGATTCTTTGGAAAATCTGAACCCTGAAGAACAACTTTTTTTACACCTTCGCAGTGTATGGAGCCATATTCCACAGACGATGATTGACAATCTCATACTAAGTATGCCACGCCGTTGTCGAGCTGTTGCTAATGCTTTAGGAGGTCCTACAGATTATTAAAAACGTTTAAAGTACGGTTAATTACTGTATTTCTTACTACCTCGTTATTTTTGTGCCTAATCATAGAAGGTTGTAATACTCAATATTGGCACTATTCAATTCTTTCTTTAAAAAAAAAAATTTGGTATGAAAATGTTTTTATTAAAATTAAAATTAAAAACGGTATAAAAATACCCTTCTATTGATATAAAACACTCACTATTACAAGAAAGGGTTTTTAAATAAAAACTAGAAATGTCCTTGTTCCCTAGACTTTGTTGATGTGTGTATATATATATATATATATATATCTATCTAATTTTTCTTCACTTCTGTTTTCTAAATGCTATACTAGATACAAATATTATATATTTATAATTTAGTGTACGCCGTAAACTACCCTGATTACTGGCAGTATTGTCCATACACTGGTTGTCTGGAAGAGATTGCAGACCACGATAAGACCCCCATTGTACAACAATCTAACATGTATGTATCCCGTTTGGTGTGCAATAAAGAGTATTTATTATTATTATTATTATTATATCGACAATTCAATTGATCATTTATAATTATAAATCATAATATCAATTACCACATAATTTGTATGTTCCTACAGCTCTTTTCGTAAGAAACGCGAAAAATAACAGCTTCAGCCAAAAATATTCATAACGAAAGGTGTTATATAGTTAAAACCTGGAAAATAAATAATCCGAGACAACATCGTCCACAGCAGAAGTTAAAAGATCGCAGTGAAGAATCTGTTAATAGGAATTACGACTCTTAGTTTTAAGTGTGTCGCTACTCTCGCGCATCTTTTCGATCCTAATCTTGTTAAGTTAGGAGGGATTTGGGCTAACATGAATAACCATCATTATATGCATAGGTATACTACACCGTTAAGTTGGATGGAAATTCTAATATAAATCATCCACTCAAATCATTTGTTTCCAGCGGAAATACGAGTACCATTTGTTCGGAGTATCATATACCCTCTTGAGGGAAATAGTCAATGTCCCTATTATGATCCTAATGAAAATTATATCGGGAGCGAAAAATATTTCAAACCAAAATTATTTAAGTAACTTTTTTCTAAGGAACATAAAGTCTTCTCCAGTCTTTGAAACAAAATTCTGACTGGAGGAGGACATTTGATTATATAATGTCGTGAAACTTTAAAATGAAAGGTTCAATTGCCACCATTTTAACGACTTCCTGAACCACTTTACAGTTTAATTATGGATTTGCATCTAAAACAACCATCACATTCGAAAATACAGTGGCGCTTTTCAAATGACGTCATTTGGTGGCAAACAACCAGTAAAACAAGGATTATCAACAACATTTCGAGTTCAACGATAGATCCATCATCTAATTGTTATGCCTGCACCATCAGAATCCAAATTCTTGCAAATACATTTTATCTGGGAAGATAACAGGGAAGTCGACTTAACGTGCTCTAATTATGCCGATATATAACCAATTTTAGTCATGAAACTTCAAAAAATATTACATGAAGTCAACCCATACATTAAAGATTGGCAAACAGCGAAAGCTTGCAATAATTTTCAAGTAGTAATTTACGCTGATGAACGAATACCTGGGGAATATATGAGGTCATTATAATGCTCTAACAGCAAATGAGGTAGCATTATCATTTTAGTGAGTCGTGGAAAAACATTGAAAAGAACCTATGATTTGGTATAATACAAACACCGACTGATGTGGATCACCAGAAACCAATTGAAGGTTTCGATATAGTTTGGGTTCAAAATCCTGCCAAATGGCATTCCTCCCTATTTCTGACGAAATGACGTACTTCATTTTATATGCGCCAACAATATATTGCACCGTGATAAATGTATGCCTTCACCTTTACGGTCATTACTATCTGCTAGATATCTATGTTATTGTACTCAAGTATCCCGACATTTGAATTGCGTCTTGAAATGTAAATACATGATGTTTTATCTTCAGAATTAAAGTTATTGACTTAAGTTAACTAACACGACCCGGTTAATAATACCCAAGAATTTTTGTAAAAATCAAAATATAAGCGAATAATTGTATGTAATCAATAATCATTTGGCAAGGATCAAGGATAGCAGAAGACGCTTTTAAGGGATGGATATACTAGAAGAGATAAATAAACACCATTTACCTACTTTTGTTTTAATGCGCATTATTGTGACCTATGGATATATGTAGATATCTAGAGTAATACTCCATTTATAGCCAACTAAGATTTCAGCCAGAAGTAAGGTTACCCAACAAGCATATATTGCAGAAGACTACAGTATACGCGGAGTTCTAAAAAAATTAGAAAAATAAATAATCATATGATTTGTAATCGCCATATATACTGTGACGTCTCAACATGTTGTTGTATATACCTAGAACGTGATGGAAATGCAGGCAACCTATAGTCTAGAGCTAGTCATTCACAAATAAAATAAATAATGTTAACCTCCACAGTACCACTCCAGTGATGCAATGGCGACTACGCTACTCAAATGACTTCCGCTGAAGAAAAAACTTGCCTTGGTCAGTCAAGTCTTTTTATCTTAGCGTTGTTCCCTATTGCGTCAGAGGCTTTCACCGTGGAGCCCGGATTCCGATCACATTTACTCCTATAAGTTTGACGGTCGTCTAACCTACCCACTCCGACAGGAAAGCCTGCAAAAGAGCCTCATTATCATGGGCGGAGTAATCAAAAATAAATGTTTAAAAATGATTGCAACATTATTCATTAGTTCCGATAGTTCGTACGAGCATCAGTAGATTGCTCCCACTGTCGCGTCGCCGCATGACGAATATTAAGGATGATTTGGATGCTTCAGGCGAGAATTGGTGCCTCAGTTTTCCCTTACAGCATTCTCCCTGTAAGGGAAAATTTGAATTCCTTCTGAACCGATTCCAATTTAACTATGTTAACATACTAAATGCTTCAAAATTCCATTCAAAAGCCTCATCAGTTGTTCCAGTTTGCAAGTGATGTTAACTTGGCCACGCGGGTCTTAGTGGTCCCCCATACACTCTACCAGTAAATTATTATATTATATGTTATTTTTATCAACCACTTGGGTATATGATTTTCACTGCAGCGTTAGGTAATCAAAAATCAAGCTACGAAGACTGGTGAAAAAAAGAAAAGGTTGCAGCGACGCGCGGTCCGAATTATTGGGAACCCTGAGGTCACGAACACCCTCGAGCCTTTGCAGATGCGTAGAGATATTGCTTCCTTGGCTGTATTTTACCGTCTCTACCACGGTGAGTGTTCTGACGAGCTCTTCCAACTAATCCCACCATCTCCTTTCCTACATAGGACAACACGTGCAGGCCTTAGATGTCACCCTCACACTGTGCAGAATATACGAGCAAGAACCAAGCGGTTCGGAGACTCTTTTCTTTGCCGCACCACCAAGACCTGGAATTCATTACCAGCACACGTGTTTCCTTCTTCCTACAGTCCCGGGGCCTTTAAGCGGGGCGTGAAAAAGCATCTGATGAGGCCGCCAAGCTGAGTGCCACCATTGTAGCACTTAGTGTCTGTAATGGTGACCCTCTTTCCTGAGACTTTGCCTTTAGCTTACCATCAGGCGAGGTGAGGTCAAGTTGGCGTGTCCTATATAAAAAAAAAAAAAAAAAAAAAAAAGAAATGAACTGTCAAGTCAACTTCTTACGCGTATGCACAGTATGAAACTATACTTAATTAATGTGTTATCTTTGTTAATGGAACCTTGTTTATAAATATCTACATTACATCTATAAATGGTTCGATCACGATAATATCAAGTTAATAAGTGAGAGGTACGTTTCCGTTCGAACCAGTCGTTAACTTCTAATGAAAGTCAGGATACATCCCCGTAAGCATGAATCATCAATTTGACAAGAAGCAAGGTCTTGAACCCCAAATAAAAATAAAAGTCAAATGTCCGAAAACAGTAACTGTGTCTGATTCGCACTTGACCGATTTTTTTTCCTGTGAGAAAAGTTCTGTTATATGCCATTTTGAAGAATTTTGTAGCTAGAGTGGCAAAAATCTATCAAATAATCTCATAAGGGTTGCAACAGAAGCACATGCAAGGCCGGGGGCAGGTGCGTCGACCTGCGCTTGGGCAGCGATCATTGACCGAAAGGCCACCAGTGCGCACCGGCCATACGGCCGCCGTACTGGACTAAAACGGTTTGTGAACCAGTGTTGACTGGACCAGGGCCGACACCAATCTACGCACACAAGCTTTACATGTTTATTTGCCGCTCATCCAACAAAATAATGACACAATTACTTTAATAATGTGTTTATCACGAAAAATATTATTCTTTTCAGAATTACACAAAGCATAAGCAATTAGATCCATATAAGCAATTAGATCCATGTTTGGCATTCCAAAATGCATCTCAAATAAATACATCCTGCATGATCTGGGGCTCAACACTGTGAAATTAGAAATCGCTGCCCGTAGCCAAAACTACCAAAAGAAATTAAACGCCCATGTTAATGCTCTAGCCGCTAAATTAACGGGTTCTATAAGTCACACAAGACTGAGAAGGAACAGCGTTCCGAATCTCATGAATCGATTTGCTGTACCACAGTGAGAATGGTCAATGGACAATTCCCCACGGCTGAAAGAACCAGACACAAGCCGATCAAGACAAAGAAGCAGCTAAATGTCTTTGCCAGACAGATCGCTGCGTTGAGCGGGATACACTAAAAAAAAAAAAAAAAAAAAAAAAGAATTACACAAAAAAGTAGATATATTTGACCCACAATGTTTCCCTGACCTTACAACGGGGAAACGCTGCCAGCCCGATGGACACGTATGGTCAAAGCGACGTAAATTAAGACCAATTCATCAAAAATTTACATATTTGACAATATTTATAAATGACACTAACTAAAAATAATAAGTATATATTTATGTAAATTATAGGTCACAGGTACCTATATTAGCAGGAAATAATCAAATAACTTGATTTATGTCCACGTTTTACAGCGATGCCTATTTATAAGACAAGAAACTGAATCTAATAACATTTGATATACCTACCTACGTCGAAATTGAAGACGACCATCAAATGTAATTAGGATGGAACGAAAGTTGTACATGTTAATGAACAGGCCCGCCACCAGACGCGCCGCGCTTTTTATCGTACATGAGAAATTAATAATTATCATTTTTCAAACAAGTATCGAGCTCCAGGCTTTATAATTCTATACATGTATATGTTTACTCATAAGAGTTCCTTTCTTTAAGAAATTAAGAATTGTTCATATTTTAATCGACTTCCAAAAAGAAGGAGGTTCTCCATTCGATTGGTGATTTTTTATATTATTTTTTATGTATGTACACTGATTATTCTGCGATTAATGATCCGATATACGTGATTCTTTTTTAGTGGTACAGAATAGTTGCAATTTGGTCCCATAAAATTAGACATAGTTTGGACCAGTACAGTAGTAGTCATTTGTGTTTTAACCGACTTCTTCTCTATGTTTTTCGATATTTCCGTCATTTATGAACTGACTTGAAAAATTCTTTTTTCATTGGGTTCGGTATAACATACAGGTAGTTACATATAAATTTTAAGGGTACTGGACCTTGGGCTCCGGAGGTTTTAAACAGGCTGCTTCAACTCTCGTTTTCAATTTCATTTCAGCAATAACGGTCATAACGATTTAATATGTTTATTGCGTTTCAGCATGCCTACTGATTATAAAAGAAAGACTGACAGAAGTAAATTTGCGACAAAAAGTCTCCAATCCATGTCCTTGTGGAGCTGACGCTTCCTTTCGTTACTGATATAGCAGTAGCGATCCGGCTGGGAGACTCGCCGCGTCAAAGTATATTGTGTGGTACCCCCTGATGGACATCGTGCGTTTTGGAGCACGTTCTGTCCCCGTTAACGTGCTACACAGGAAAGGTCACTCGCTTCCAGGTCCCATGGGAGGTTTCAGCAAAGACACTCGCCGCTTCGAATCAGACACTCTGATGAGACTGTTGGCCATTACCCGCAGCCATGGCGCGTTACTGACCTTCAGGATCTCTGTCTATATGGGGTACAGGTATAAAGGACCATAGACCACATGATTCCGCGTAGAGTCTCCTGCAGAAGTCATCTGGCCCTCTCATGATGGGCAGCAGCCGCGCCAGAGCGTAAGCACAGAAGCGACTCTAGGACCGATCCCCACGAAACGCCTCACGACATCTCTCGCCGACCGAGGCCGGTCGCACTTGGGTAGATGACGGTACGCCCCTATTATGCAGGGTAGGTAAAGAGGCGCTTGGTGATAAAGACACCACAGGCGACTGAGATCGCCACTGGTGCTTCATTTTCTTTCTAGTGGAACATGTTCTATTTACCGCGCCGGGAACAGGCAATAACCACTCTTCTGAACAGAACCGGCTGGGTACAAAATGTTTTTTTTTATACCACTTAGTTGGCAGACAAGCACACGGCTCACATGATGGGAAGCCGTTAGCGTGGCCTATGGGCGTATGCAACACCAGGGGTGTCACACTCGCGCTGCAGGCTATGAAGAAACCTTCTGATGCCCCTCTTGAAGAAGCCCATATTGTAGGCGCTTGGGAAAACAGCAGCAGGGAGGTCATTCCACAGCTTGAGTTGTTTCTAGTTGCTTGAGAAGTTTCTTTCATACCGCACAGTGAGTACCGTCCCAGGTCGCAATGTGTGGAGATGAATTCCCTGCCTATGGCGAGAGGTGCGATGATAGAATGTAGCTACGGGCATCATGTCAAACAATTCATCTGAGCACAAACCATTGTATAGGCGGTAGAATACACACAGTGAGGCAAAATCCCTCCCAAGGGTAAGAGGTTCCACACTACCTGTGAGTATGAGATTGTCAATCAACCTCAATGCCCGTCTTTGCACTTAGTCGAAGGGGTCAAGCTGGTATGCAGGCGCTCCAGTAAAAAGGTGACAGCAGTACTCCATGTATGGTCGGACCAGTGGTTTATAAAGAAGGAGTTGCTGCCCCGCAGTGAACTACTGCTTCGCCCTGTAGAGCACTCCAATTTTTCTTGATGCCAACTTAACCTTGTCCTGCAAATGACTTCGGTGCTGGACGTCGCTGGAGATATCGACACCAAGGATCCGGATACTCGAGGAGATGGTAAGCGGTGTGCCCAGGAATTGTGGCACTATAATGAATGGTGTTTTCTTAGCAGTGAATACACATACTTATTATTAGTGATAAGTTTGGGTCGTATGTAAAACATTTGTAAATAAATAACTTTAAATTCTGTCATCGTTTTTATTTTACAGTCTTTAATACTTCTCAAAAATTAAATGTTTCAACTCTCCTCGATCCCTGTTTTATCTTAACTCCAAATAATGGTAGTTGAAAAAAAATGATTTAAGGTTTGTAACGACGCGCTCTGCAAACGTCGTCACACCGGTTTTAATTCTATTTTTGAACGAAAAGTTTCGGAACGCGGAGTGAATGACATTTTGACGTATAGCTGTCAAAGCACCTTTCTTCCTAGCGTTGAGGCTGGATGGTCGATATTCATGGCTTCGTAACTTAATTTCAATAAATCTCATAAAAATGAGAGTATTTTTGCCTAAAGGATAATAGTTTGTGTCTTCACAACTATCCTCTTGTGGAATTATAGTTTATTTCTGGTGAGTTGTCATTTTTTAATAAGATTCACTTTGTTGGAATTGCCACGTTCCTAATTTGAAAAATAATTGTTAAAATTCTATTGTTTCAGCTCTTAATCTGAGAATATTATGATTTCTTTTGCTATTGGCATTGTTCCAGCAAATTAAGGCGGTAAGTCGCACAAATTTATAAAAAAAATTAGGACCTCGTGTTCATATTGGAGTTTGTTCTAATGACATGCAATTTTGTTACAGGTTTCCAAATTGGAACCGCCTTTGCCCTTTTTCTCATTTTCTTTTTGCCTTTGGATCTTTTCTTTGGACCTTTGTCTTCGGTCATCTGCATTTCCTTATGGAGGGTTTGGACTTTTCGCCTCAAACCTGGATGTACCGCATGGGCTTAAACTGAAAACTTCGCCTGCTACGAGCTTTCTCGCTGCTGTGTTTACATATACTCGCCGAGGGATGCCGTGAGCTTACTTTAATTATATTTTAAATCTAAACTTCAAAATAACCTAAAAATGCATTGGTGACATAAGATCATATTGACATAAGATCATATTGACCTAGCTTATGAAACTCTAATTTTAAATTTAAGGTTAGTTATACATTAGGATTGTATCCTTGCAACTATTTCTAAATGCACACTGGAGTGGACAATAAAACCTTAAACCTCACCGTTTGGTTTCATTTAGCTCACCTCCGGCAGATTAAAAGTTTCCAATCTCCGCTGATTATCCTAGGCATGTGTATCTCCAAGGCGCCCGAACTTTTATGGTAATGTACTTACAAACCAATTTTATTTCTATTTCTTTTAAATAGGAGATTACACACTTACTTTGTCACATTTAACTTGCTCCATTCAAGAGTAAACCAATGATAGGAATACAGAGAAATAAAATCACACTTTTTTTATTATTACATCTGGCGAATGTTTTTATTATTACATCTGGCACTCGCGAACAGGGACATGACAGTGTGCATATATCTTTATTCCTTGTCACCTTTGCATTATTTTTTACCTTATCATGTTAAGAACAGTGTTTTCTTCATGTATTTTACTGTTACATAACTGTGCATTACAGTAAATCTTTGTTATTGTTTACTTTGCAAAACTAATCATACTACAAGTTAGTACTATTGTTTGTATCTCTCAATTACAGGTGAATGTTTCAATTTGTATAACATGGTTATTGTTATGATTGTTTTATCTTATATAGCTTTTGTTTATTACAGGTAAGATTTTCCACTTAGTAATATTATATAATTACTAGTTCTTAACCTTTATTCACATGTGTGAAAACATAGTAATATTTGAATATTTGCTGTTTACCTTAAGTAGACATAAATAATTTATTTTGTGAATCACTAATGCATTTTTATCTTTATAGGCATTTGACCTAAATAATTTTTGCAACAATAACATTCCATTCTATGAGTTTGTTTGACTTTTGAGTTTAGCGTTTTGCTATCAATGCAATTAACTTCATTCATAATTTAATTAACTTTAATTAGAAACTTTAATTGATACTTTAATTAGAAACTTATAGTGTATTTAATACAACTTTTTATTAGATTTTCACATCCTTTTATAAATCAAACATGGATAAGGAAATACAGGTCCCGCCTTTGTTTGAGAATATTGTTAATGATGTTCCAGTTGGTACTTCTACTCATGAGATGCCTCATGTCATGGCTGATTTATCTGAAGTTGTTGATCCATTTTCGAATAGTCGAGGAGCTGGTGATCATAGTCTGAGAGCCGCATCTTCATTTAATATGATGAATGTTTTATTGAATGATAATTTGAGGAAAAACTTGCCTTCTGTTACTAAGTTGCCTGATTTAAAACGAAGTAAGCTTTTGTATGATGGTAAATCGTGCGTTAGGGAATTTATTACTCAAGTGGAAGAATATTTCTTGTTTAAAAATTTTAATGAATATTTTTTGGTTAGTTCATTCTCTGATCTTTTGTCAGGCACTGCGCTTAAATGGTTTCGTAGTGTTCGTATTCGTATTGCTTCTTGGCAGGATTTGAAGGCTGCGTTGTTGAAACGTTTTGATAGAATTGAATTTGATTATCATTTGGAACATGAACTCCGTACTCGTAAACAAAAGATAACTGAGTCATTACCAGATTTTATTACAGACATAATGGATATGGCTAGCCGTTTGTCTATGCCTGTTTTTGATGCTACCCTCATAACTATTATTAAACATAACATGTTGAATATTTACACACCTTTTGTGTTTGGTAGAACTATTTCTTCTATCGACGAATTTATTAACCTCAGCAGAGAATTAGAGAATTTTGTGTCAAGAAAGAACTTGAGTGAGAATAAAAGTATTAAAAAGGAAAAATATTCTGCTCAAATTAGTGCTGTTAAATCAGATGATTTAACTTGTTTAAAATGTAAGTCCTCTGGACATTCTTATAAAAATTGCCCTACATTTCCAGGTGTAATTTGTTTTAAATGTCACAAGCTTGGCGTCACTACGAAGAATTGCGAAGTTTGTAATTCAAATACTGTTCAGTCAAAAAACGTATCAGGTCCCATCGAGCCCTAGTTTTTGATAAAACCTCTGGTGACTCGATGTTGAAAAAATTTAGCAATGCTCCGAATGAAGCCACTTGTAAGAAAGAATTTAATGAATGGTTGGATTATTTGAAAGTTTTCTTTAATAATATCAGGGCTGCTCCTGTTTTGTTTGTTAAACATAAAGACACTAGACCTTATTTAAATTTTAATATTAATAATAAATTTTATTCAGGTTTGTTAGATAGTGGAGCTTGTAGTTGTGTACTCGGTTCTAATATTCATCAAACATTTTTGCAATTAGGTTATAAATTTAAACCTTATAAAGGTAACGCTGTTACTGCTGATGGTTCTGCACACAATGTTATTGGAACTATGGTTTTACCTATCACTTGTGATAACTTAACTAAAAATGTAGATTTTTTGATAATACCTTCTTTTAAACCTTCAATTATTTTGGGATTTGACTTTTGGTTGAAATTTAATCTTGCTAAAGACTTATGGAATAATATTACTTTTGAATATGAATCCACTACTTGTGTAAATGCAGTTACTTCTGTTTCTGAACTTTCTCCTTCTGAGAAACACGAGTTAAATAAAATTATTTCACTTTTTGAAAATATTTCTTATGAAAAGAGAGGCTTAGGTCTTACTCATTTAGTTAAACATAAAATTAATGTTACTGGTGAACCTTTTAAACAACGTTATTGGCCCCTTAGTCCTGCTAAACAAAAAGAACTTTATGATGATAATGGAGATCAACATCCTGTAGCTTATTATTCTAGATCACTTAATAAATGTGAACGTAATTATAGTACAACTGAGAGAGAGTTGTTGTCAATATTGGATTCTATTGAACATTTCAGACCTTATATTGAAGGAATGAAATTTACAGTTATCACTGACCATGCTAGTTTAACTTGGCTTCTTAAACTTGATAATCCTAGTGGTCGTCTTGCACGTTGGGCTGCTAGAATTTCTCAATTTACTTTTGATGTTAAATATAAAAAAGGTTCTTTACATTTAGTTCCAGATTGTTTATCCAGAATAGAAATTTCTGCTATTAATATTCCTGTAAATAATATTATTGTTATGCCAAATGAGGATATCGTTGATCCTTGGTATAGAAAAATATTTGTAAATTGTCAAAAGTTTCCTAGAAAATATAAAAATTTCAAAGTTGAAAGTGATACTTTGTATAGATTTTGTAAAGATAAATATAATCCTAATAATCGTTTAAATTGGAAAATTGTCATACCTAAAGAACACATCTTAGACACTATTAAATCTAATCATGATGATGTTAATTCAGGACATTTAGGAATTCATAAAACTTTAAATAAATTAAAAATACATTATTTTTGGAAAGGTATGTTTATTGATGTTCAAAAATACATTTCTTCTTGTGATATTTGTAAAGCTTATAAATCTTCTACTAATCCACCTCATGGAATTATGGTTAATCCTAAGAAAGTTGATAAACCAATGTTAATGCTTTCTATTGATATTATTGGAACTCTTCCAAAAGCTTATTCTGGCCATAAGTATATACTTTCAATCATAGATGTTTTTACAAAATATTGTTGGATATTTCCTATGACTAGTGCTACCACTAAAGTAATTTGTAGGATACTTGAAAAAGAAATATTTCTTAAGTTTGGAACACCTAAAGTTTTTGTTTGTGATAATGGAAGCCAATTTACAGCTAAGCAATTTGTAGATTTTCTAAAAAGTTATAATATTAGTAAGATATTTTATAATACTTTATATACACCTCAAAATAATCCTGTAGAGAGATATAACAAAACAGTCGAAACATGTATTTCTTGTTTTGTTAAAGATGATCATAGAACTTGGTCAAAATATTTGCCTCATGTTCAATTAGCTTTAAATAGTAGTGTGAATCTAGCTACAGATTTCACTCCTAATTTTCTCATGTTCGGTAGAGAACTTATTTTTGATGCTTCATTGCACCGTTTTAGTAATTCTTTTGATAACCTCAATCAACTTGATGTTGTTGATAGGTCTTCATTTGCTTTTTCACTTAAATCACTTAGTGATATTTTTATAAAAGTTCAAGCTTCATTGCTTAAAGCTTATAAGCGTAATGCGCGTTATTATAATATAGGAAGGAAGGTCATTTCTTTTGAGGTGGGAGATATAGTGTGGAGGAGAAGTTTTGTGCAGTCTAATGCTCCTGCATTCTTTTCGGCTAAGTTAGCACCTAAGTTTGTTAAGTGTGAAATAATAGACAAAATTTCCTCTAATGTTTATGTTTTAAAAGACCTTAATAAAAACTATACTGGTCGTTATCATATTAAAGATATAATAAAATATTAAAATTATTCTTGTTTTGACTGTCAAAAAGTCTATCTTTGTCTTTGGTACTTTGTTTGAAGTATTGAACCCATTAAAAGGTGATGTTTGATAGGTTTAGGGTTCTTGAAAGGTGATGTATGTTAGGAACTTCACAACAATTTATTAATTTCAATTTTAGTTTCCTTCAAAAATAACTTAGGTCATTTTAGGACTTGTTATTGTGTAACTCTACTCCATATTAACAAATTGTTCCACATCAAAAGATCTTATATTTTTATTTATCTTTGTTGTATAGGATTATTTTCCTGTATATATTTTTATACACTTGTATATTTAATATTGTATATTTTGTACAAATTTAGGAATTTAGTTTCTACTCTAATATAGGAGTGAAATTTAATATTCATTTTCTACATTAAATTCACTTGACTTATTTCCACTCACTTAGGGAATGGAAAATTAAGTTTCTTGAACTTTATTTTTGTACAGTTCTGGGTTATTTTCTTAGTATTAAGATTCTCGGATTGGACGCATTTTATGCATTTTTTACACACCTTGTTATACCATTTTTTGGGAAACTTGTGTCTTACTGGACTTTACAATTTTTTGTGCTATTGTGTTTCATACACATAGTCACACCTTACGCTTTGCGCACGGGAAGCTGGTGGTGTTGAGCCGGTCGTAATTGTCGTTTTTCTCTTTTTGTACGATTGTGTTTTTATACACATTGTTACATTTTTTATGCTTTGCGCACGGGATGTCGGTGGTGTTGTGCCGGTCGCAAATGTCATACTTTTCTTATGCGGTTGTGCTCAGAAAGTCAGTGGTGTTGTACTGGTCACAATTGTCATATTTTCTTTATATTTTGCTTGTGCTCGGAAAGTTGGTGGTGTTATACCGATCACAATGCTTATAAATATATTATTACGACACTTTTGTTGTGATTTTGTTTTGACGTTTTAGATGTTGGAATAGGATTTGAAGTCGGCGGCTTTTCAACCTAACCGACAGTGGGAAAACTTCATTGTTTTTACCGATTTTCTTTCAGATTCGACAGCGTTGGTGCTTAACCGATATCTTGTTAGTTTCATATTTTTGTTTCAGGAATAGCTGGTATAGAGTCGGTGGCGTAGGAGCTCAACCGCACTTTTGTATTGATGCTAGAAGGCTGGTTAAGATTAAGGATTAGATTCGACGGCGTTGGTTGCCTAATCGATATCTGGAATGGAATTGAGTAGGGATTGTTTAATTTGTTTTATTGAAGGATTTATTTTCACTTTTGTGTTGAAATAAGTTTTTACTCTTTTCTGAGTTTGGTTTCGGTTATTCCATTAAGTTGGATAGTGTCCTTTGTTTCCATTTGAAACTGGAAATTCTTTTTCAACTTAATTCTTTACTTTTCGAGTGTTTTCACATTCTTTGATTTTTAGGAATGCTTTCCCATTCTTTAATTTATAATTATTTCTGCAATACCCAATGCAAGATGCTTTCGCATTGCCTTTTTTGTTTATTGAAAAATGTTGCAAGACATTTTGTCTTTTGAGGTTTTTTGGAATTTTGTTCTGGACTCTCATAATTTTCATTAGAAAAGGAAGTTTCTTTCTTTCTTTTTTCTTTTTGGGGAGGGATGTAATGTAACGACGCGCTCTGCAAACGTCGTCACACCGGTTTTAATTCTATTTTTGAACGAAAAGTTTCGGAACGCGGAGTGAATGACATTTTGACGTATAGCTGTCAAAGCACCTTTCTTCCTAGCGTTGAGGCTGGATGGTCGATATTCATGGCTTCGTAACTTAATTTCAATAAATCTCATAAAAATGAGAGTATTTTTGCCTAAAGGATAATAGTTTGTGTCTTCACAACTATCCTCTTGTGGAATTATAGTTTATTTCTGGTGAGTTGTCATTTTTTAATAAGATTCACTTTGTTGGAATTGCCACGTTCCTAATTTGAAAAATAATTGTTAAAATTCTATTGTTTCAGCTCTTAATCTGAGAATATTATGATTTCTTTTGCTATTGGCATTGTTCCAGCAAATTAAGGCGGTAAGTCGCACAAATTTATAAAAAAATTAGGACCTCGTGTTCATATTGGAGTTTGTTCTAATGACATGCAATTTTGTTACAGGTTTCCAAATTGGAACCGCCTTTGCCCTTTTTCTCATTTTCTTTTTGCCTTTGGATCTTTTCTTTGGACCTTTGTCTTCGGTCATCTGCATTTCCTTATGGAGGGTTTGGACTTTTCGCCTCAAACCTGGATGTACCGCATGGGCTTAAACTGAAAACTTCGCCTGCTACGAGCTTTCTCGCTGCTGTGTTTACATATACTCGCCGAGGGATGCCGTGAGCTTACTTTAATTATATTTTAAATCTAAACTTCAAAATAACCTAAAAATGCATTGGTGACATAAGATCATATTGACATAAGATCATATTGACCTAGCTTATGAAACTCTAATTTTAAATTTAAGGTTAGTTATACATTAGGATTGTATCCTTGCAACTATTTCTAAATGCACACTGGAGTGGACAATAAAACCTTAAACCTCACCGTTTGGTTTCATTTAGCTCACCTCCGGCAGATTAAAAGTTTCCAATCTCCGCTGATTATCCTAGGCATGTGTATCTCCAAGGCGCCCGAACTTTTATGGTAATGTACTTACAAACCAATTTTATTTCTATTTCTTTTAAATAGGAGATTACACACTTACTTTGTCACATTTAACTTGCTCCATTCAAGAGTAAACCAATGATAGGAATACAGAGAAATAAAATCACACTTTTTTTATTATTACATCTGGCGAATGTTTTTATTATTACAGGTTAGGTCTACATTTCACAAGATTTGACAGTGACAATTTATTTATATTAGTCATTCGCAAATGACCAATCGATTGGTAATAATTAAAACGATTACTATCGATGGTTCTTGGTGTATAAAGGAAGATGTCAAAATTGTTCAATTCCCCTCTGTCTCCCCTACTGATACTTTCTGTATCCATTTAGTACAAGTTCTGACTTGCCCGCGCTGTTAGTGCCTTGTTTACGCTTTTGTTTTCTTTCTTTATCTTCTGTGCTTGATAAGTTTTTTTTTTTATTTTTGACTGCATCATGCCGAAAAGAACGAAAATGGTTTTTGTAACTATCGATGATATAATGATAATCGAACATCGAATAGAATCTTTTACAATTATACTCTATTGGGTACCCTACTTTGAACTGTCAAAATTATCATCCTATACTTGACAAAGTGTAGGTGCATAGTAGCAATGACCCAGTTTTAGATTTGACACATCGTAGTTCGAGAAGCGTTTCAGTGGACGAGGTAAACAACGCGCTGGTAGAAGCTGTCCAAACGGTGGGTTCTAAATTCTTTGGGTCTCGCCATAAACAAAAACCTCAGAAGATCTCGACCCAGACCCTTGATCTCATGACCAAACGTCGACCTATGCCGCTACAGACCTCGGTCGATGCTGAGGCATATAGGCACCTCAACAGACGCATACAGAAATCCTTGCGACACGACACTCGGTCCTATAATACTAAAAATATTAAGGAGACAATAGAACAAAACAAAGGCTCCAAAGTGTTTACGAGGAATGCGTCCGTTGGACAAAGCCGGTTGACGAAGCTAAAGACGGAGGATGGCAGCAAGGCAACGACAACGGTAGAGGTACTTAGGTAGGTCGAAAGGTTTTATAGGCAGCTAAATACATCTGCAAAACAGCCCGGTGGCATGGTTAGAGATCCAAGAGCCAAGCTTACCCGACATCATACCGAAGACATCCCGGACATCAGCCTGTACGAGATTAGGATGGCCCTCAAACAGCTGAAGAATAACAAAGCAGCGGGTGAGTACGGAATTACATCAGAACTTCTGAAGGCAGGCGGAACTGAGGGTTATTACGAACCGTCTCGCCAACAGGTTTGATGACTTCCAACCACCCGAACAAGTCGGATTCCGAAAACGCTACAGTACCGTAGGTCACATCCACACGCTGCGGCAGGTTATACAGAAGACTAAAGAGTATAACCGGCCCCTCTGCTTAGGATTCGTGGACTATGAGAAAGCCTTCGATTCGATCGAAATATGGGCCGTGCTACAGTCTCTCCAGCGATGCCGGATAGATCACCAGTATATTGAAGTGTTGAAGTGCTTATACCAGAACGCCACTATATCGGTCCGAGTACAGGAGCAGAGCACGAAGCCAATCCCAATGAAGAGGGGTGTTAGACAGGGAGACGTTATCTCTCCGTAACTGTTTACCGCCGCCTTGGAAGACGTCTTCAAGCTACTGAACTGGAAAGGACGTGGCATCAACATAAACGGCGAGTATATCACTCACCTTCGGTTTGCCGATGATATTGTCATTATGGCAGAGTCGCTGGAAGTTTTAAACACTATGCTCGAAGACCTCAATAAAGTATCCCAACAGGTGGGCCTTAAGATGAATATGGACAAAACAAAGGTTATGTCAAATGTCCATGTTGCGCCTCTACCGGTGCATGTCGGGGACTCAGTCTTAGAGGCTGTTGACGGGTACATCTACTTGGGTCAGCTGATCCAGGTAGGAAGTTCCAGCTTCGAGGCTGGGCAGCGATCGGGAGGCTACGAGATGTCTTCTCATCCGACATACCTCAGTGCCTGAAGACGAAAGTTTTTAACCTATGTGTGTTACCAGTGATGACTTATGGATCTGAAATATGGTCCCTCACTATAGGTCTCCTGAAAAAGCTCAAAGTCGCTCAACGAGCTATGGAGAGGGCTATGCTCGGTATTTCCTTACGTGATCGTGTCAGAAATGATGATATCCGTAGGAGAACAAAAGTAACCGACGTAGCCCAACGGATTAGCTCGTTGAAGTGGCAATGGGCGGGACATATAGCGCGCAGAACAGATGGCCGATGGAGCAAAAAAGTTCTGGAATGGCAACCGCGTACGGGCAAACGTAGCGTAGGACGCCCAACGGCCAGGTGGAAGGACGACCTCATGAAGGTCGCCGGGAAGCGCTGGATGCTGGCTGCTTTATATCGGTCATTCTGGAAGTCTGTGGGAGAGGCCTATGTTCAGCAATGGACTATGTGTGGCTGACATGATGATAATGATGAGTTCGAGAAGAAGCTACGAACTGTTTGCATCGGTATGTGGAGCGATATTTCTTACAGAATTAATTACTCCTATGTAAACGAGTATACATTTATTTTTTGGGCATTTCCCTTTGTGAACCTGAGACGGGTCACGTAGTTGCTATTATACCCTTTCCAATCGTTTATTTAACCTCTGACAGCTCTAATACTTAATCAAATAGGTATACCCTGACCCGTTTCAATTTCTTTTATGGATTGAATTTAATCATGAAGAATCGATTTAACACACTTGGTATTTTATTGATAATTTCATAATTTTATCGATTATTAAACGGCATAACTGGCCGCGGCGGCGACGCGCTACGCCATTTTGTTGTCAGTGTTAATTCACATTTTCATTTCATACGTCTAGTTGATTATTTATATTCCTCCGTATTGATTTATTTGTGAATTCTCACGTTTGGTTGAATTGAGCGTATCGTTACTCCCTTCGATACTGTCAAAATGCCAAAAAATAAAGAACTTAAAGGACAAACAAGAGAGGTTTTCTTGCGACTTCGTGAATACTTAGAAAAGGAAAGCCGTAATGGTGGGCCTCTTATACCAGTGACTCAAGTTACAGACCGTGTTACAGCAGCATTGGGTATTAGTGCTACAACAGTGGCAAGAAGGTAACAAAAGAAGGCTACGGCAGCAGTGGTATGGAACAGAATAAGCTATCTAGACCTAAGAAAAAACGCCAGCCCTGTAAAGTGACAATTTGCAGCAGCGTAAAGTGACAAATGCAGTTGACAATTTTGATACTAATGCTGTTCGTCGTCATATATACGACTATTACCAAAGAAAAGAGATTCCAACATTAAAAAAACTAACACAATCTCTACGAAATCATGGTTTGTTCCGTGGTCAAAAATCTTCTTTGGCAGGTATTGAAAGACATTGGATTCTTATTCCAAAAATGTGATAAACGAAACATTTTAATTGAACGCAATGGATATTGCTTTGTATCGATGCGAATTTTAAAGACAAGCGAAAAAAATAGAAGATTGATTGAATATTGTTTTCACAGATGTAACTTGGCTCAATGCGAATCATACGCTGCCTATTGTATGGCAATCTCAATTTATAATCATCTACCGCGAGCGCTACAAGAACTGCCACTGACAAAATTTAAAAAACAATTACATGACTTTTTATTAAACAAAATGTATTACAGTGTACAACAATACCTTGACGATAAGAATACCACAATATTATAGACGGATAAATATATATTTGACATTATGCTTAAGTACCTGCTGACATTAAAACTTACAACTGAATAATTTATTGTTTGACATTATGCCTGTAATATTGATATTGAAAATAAAATCGAATATATTAATAATTTTAAATATAATATAATTTTGAAACACTATGATTGTAAAGATAATGACATTAAAATTTGCACGCTCTACGGGGCAGAATATGTTGTATTCAATAGCTTTTAAGACCTATAATGTAACCATATTCGAAGCAAATAAATGAATTGAATTGAATTTAATTGCATTGAAAACTTGATCTGACAACACTGCTGGCTCCACTTCTGCAGTACCAATGGGAAAAGGTGAACGACTGATTATTTGCAATGCAGGAACAGTAAAGTATTTATGCCAGACGCTCAATTAGCTTTCAAATCCCAGAAAACAGGAGATTATCATGAGCAGATGAATTAGGACGTGTATGAAAAGTGGTTCAGAGAAATGCTTACATCACTCGAAGAGCCCGATAATATTTATTGATAATGCACCCTATCACTCTCGTCAAATTAATAAAATGCCAATGCAGGCCCACAAAAAACATAAAATTATAAACTGGCTCCGTGACAATGGCGAAGAGGTGGACGAGTCGCTACTAAAAGTTAGTAAAGATATTAAAAACAAAGAAGCTGCCAAAACGATACGTAATAGATGAAATTGCAGAAGTGCATGGCATACCGTCCTCCAAATTCCCCCATATCACTGCCAATATAATGCAATTGAAATGCAAAGTTGAAGGATATGCTGCATGGAACAATACAACTCCCCCCTTTCACCACAAGGAAAATGCTGGATTTACTAAAAAATGCGTGTGACAAAGTAACTCCTGAAAACTGCGCAAGTGTTGTAGAAAAAACAAAAAAGATGATAATTTCGGATTGGGATCGGGATTTTGCATTCGATAATTGACTTAGGCGACAATTCATACTTAACATATTTTATCCTCGGATGATTTGTCAACATATTAAATTATCAGATGTCAAATCATTCGAAAAATATTAAACCTAAATGGAAAGGGCAAGTAAGAATTCTTTTTTTTTTCATTGAACTATTATAATAAATTATTGATAATGAAAAATACACCGTCGAGTAGTAACTTTAGCGAACACAGTTTTATCTAACTCGTTTCAAAATGGAATATGGATTCATTCAGGAATCTGCATCATAAGTCGTTTCCTTTTTATTTGGCAATAATGCATTATACTGATGGTATTATATTTTCGTATGTGTGTAAGTACTGCCTATGTCAAAACGTAAAGTACTTGTATGTATAATTGATTAAAACGATTGATGCCCGCGGAACTAAGTTCTATCGCAAAATCTTGAAATTTGAGGGTAGTTTGTGAAATGATACCCACTTGCTACTGCCGTCATTTTAAAACAACGCATATGCATTGTTTTGTCAAGTGGATAGCAATTATAGTCTCGTTTTGTAGTGCATCTATTTTATTGTTTATTAGTGGTGACGTAGGTATACAAAGTGTGAAGTTGACTTTATTAGGTACCTATTATATCAAACTTAAATAGTATTCAATATAGTTTTAGTGTTCAGTTGCTTGTAATTCAGCTACATTGGGGTGAGATACTTTTTTCTTACTACTTTTAATACCTAAAAATTACTGTCATATACATATTTAAAGTAACAATGTCAAATCCTTATTTTAGAATTCCAAATATGAACGAGGAAACTTCGCAAATAAAATTTGTTACATCGCAAAGAGGAGGAAAACTTGTTATGCTAGACAAGTATCGTTATTATAGAAAGCGGCAAAATAAAAATGGACACATAGTGTGGCATTGTGTGTCAAATAGATGTAATTCTAATTTGGTGCTAAACTAGCTATGATTGTAACATAGTACTGAAAGTGCAAGCCCACAGTTGTAATTCTAATAATATAAGGTACAAAATTGACGAATGTTTGGAAAGAGCAAAAGCGGACACTATATACCCACAATTTATAAAGAGATGGTAGACTTCACGGAATCAAATTTAGTTTCACAATTACCAAAATACAGCAATTTAAAGAAAATAATGTATAGGCTACGTAATAAAGAGCTGCAAACAAAAACTATACGATTTTAAAAATTAAGAGATGTAAGAGTTCCAGGTGTGCACAAAGACTTTTTACTGGCAGATTACACTGGAAAAAAGAACAAAATATTATTGTTTGCTACTGAAGAAAGCAGTGAAATTCTTAAAAATGCTAAACATGTATGTTGCGATGGAACATTTAAGGCCGCAGTTCATCCATTTAAACAATTATATACTTTACATATTGACATGGGCAGTACTAATACAGATACGAATATTATACCAACAGTATATGCGTTATTGCTAAATAAAAAGCAAACAACATATGAAATTTTTTTCAATCTTATTAAGAGTCAGATTCCAGAATTCAATCCAGAATCAATCACAACGGATTTTGAAACGAGTGCGATGTTAGCAGCTAAATCTGTGTTCGATAAGGTTACTACTCGTGGCTGTATTTTTCATTTTAAAAAAGCTGTTCAAAAAAAGGCAAAATTACTAGGAATCACAAAAAAATCAAACATCATGTCAGGCGTTGTATGGCATTGGCGTATCTTCCAAATGCAATGGTCTCAGATGGTTGGCTTTATGTATCGAGTGAGTGTATACAAAAGGATAACAAAATGACTCAGTTCAATAATTATTTTCACAATACCTGGTTAGGAAAGAAGTCGATATTATCTGATAAATGGTGTTTTTATAACATACGACACAAAACTAATAATGCCATAGAATGGTGGAATTCAAGACTCAATAGGACAATAAAAAACAAACCAAACATAGCAGTGTTATTGAAAACTTTAAAAAAAGACGCCAAATATTATTTTAACTTGTGGAAAAATCAAGGACACATTTCAAAGAGAACGGAGGAAAGTATACTGAAAGAAAAAAATAATAATAGCAGTTTAACAGAACTCATAGATAATGAAATCAGCATCGGACATTGCATTTAAAAATTGTCTTATTAGTGATTCTTGAATTTTCAATTAATAATTGTAAATTATTTATTTTAATTTTAGAATAATCATTTATTTTTAGTTTTAAATCAGTTTTTGCTAGTAAAACACTAAGTATCATTACATTAAATTATTATATGCTAAAAGATTATCAATAATTTATTATAATAGTTCAAGGTTTAATATTTTTCGGATGATTGGACACCTCAAAGTAAGGAACGGTGCGCCGGCCTGGGGGTGACAGGTGGAGCCGCCTGTCACCCTGGCAGAAGCAGGCCGCGGCGGTGGCGCGCGTGGCGCGCCTCCCCGTTTCCGGGGACGAGTTGGGGACTCTGTAGTCCCCACACCCGAGAAGAGGGCCAGATCGTGAGAGATGGCCCTGGGTCGGCCGGGGTGCGAGGGATATGCCTGTCAACCTCACCTTCGGCAACCAAAACGACCCACAGGCGGCGTGCGTTTTGGTCGGTTCGAGTCCGACATAACCTCCTCCACCGGCTCCGGTGGGGAGGTATCCGTGGGGATTTTGCGCACGTAAAAAAAGACAAAAAAAGTAAGGAACGGTGACGCTTGTTCCGAAGATTATTATTGATGCCGATGATTTGACACCTAATAATTTAATATGTTGACAAATCATCCGAGGATAAAATATTTTACGGATGAATTGTCGCCTAAGTCGATAATTTATCTTAGTCCGGTCAATCTAGACCAAAAAATGAGTTAAGGTACATACAATCTCAGCAAGCTGAAAATCAGTAATTGTTCAAAACATAATTATAAATAATATTTAAAAGTTCCCTATCATTATCGTGTATGGAAAAAAAATTATTCAAGGTCAAAGGTAAAAAAATTGAGATTTCACGATTTTCAGCAAAACGGTAAGTGTTATCATAAAAGTACCTCTGACAAAAATTGTAGATCATAAAATTATCTATAATCGTTTCGGAGATATAACGATTCAAAAAGTTATAAAAGTTGGTATCGTCATAATACGCATGAGTACGCCACGTATATACACATACATCTCTAGAGTTGTTATATATTATAATAAATATATCAGGAGCATCTGCTTCATTCTCGAACTTAGCAGGCCTGTGTCTTCAGCTCCAAATTGTGGTAAAGAATCAACATACGTTAGCTGATTATAAAGGAGTGGGAAGTCTTCAAAGCATTGGAAAAGTCCAATTAGAGAAGTTTCGGAAATGGGCTACTGACTACAGCCTTGCTACAGATGGAGCTACTGTGAACATCACTGAAATGATGAAGACCGACGATATCATGTATTATATATATATATCAAAATGTTTGAAAAACATGATTTAGTTTAATGTGCTCAAGTTTTTAAAAAGAGTAATTCAACTCAACAAGAATTTATCACCAACGGCATCCGCTTTCTTCTTTCTATGTACGGAGTTCCTAAAAAAACTACCTGTTTAGATAAGCGTCGATATGCATGTTTCGTTAAAATACTAAGAATAAAAAACAATAAGCTTGTCTTCCTCCAACCTCAGTTGCTGCTCATCAACATTTTTTTCGGGTATATTACCAAGTTCAAGTGTGGCTTGATTATCAGCTAGACCCTACAGACTGGGGTTGGAAGTTGGTCAACAATATATTAGAACCAGTTCAAACTTTACTCACACCTGCGCCGGAAAAGCTGATGAACACATTTTTTTGCAACTGCAAAAAGGGATGCAGTGCTAAATATGGTTGCAAAAAAGTCGCGACTGTTTTGTTCTCTGGCATGCACGAATGGCCAAGACCGGTCGTTCTCTAATGTTAAATCATAAACAATGGAGGATTCGTTTGATTCCGACGAAGTGTCATGCGATACATCGCTATTTACGCAATTTACTTGAATCCAAAATGAAGATGAAGAAGAAGCAGGAGAAGAAGAAGAACAACAACAAGAAGAAGACGATCAAGAAGAAAAACAAGAAGAATTTGAAACTTACGAATCAGGTGAATGAACCTTTTCTACCTTTTTTACGTCGCTTATATCTTTTCCAATCATTGAAAATTTCCGTTATTTTGCAATAGTTTCAAATTAAAAAGGATCACAACTGACCCGTGGAGTAGGCCTACTGGGGAAACCACGTTAAAAAAAACGCGCTAAGTACACTACCTCATAGGTGGCGTGGAAACGCATATTATGACGATAAGTTTTATAACTTTTTAAATCGTTATATCTCAGAAATGGTGGCTCGTAAGAAAAAAAGTATTGATAATTTTTTTATAGATAATATTATGATCTACAATTTTTGTTGAAGGTACTTTTATGATAAAACTTACCGTTTTGCTGAAAAACGCGAATAACTCATTTTTTGGACCTTGAATATTTTTTTCCATACAGGGGAATGATAGGGAACATCTAAATATTATTTATAATTATGTTTTGAACAATTTTATAGATTTTCAGCTTGTTGGAATTTTATGCACCTTCGAATGTCTAAATTGGCCGGAATATCTATACAATATTACTGAGAACTCAAATGATGATGATTCCTGGCCATACGAAGAAGTCGATTCTTTATAATTAAAAATAGTATTACCATAAAGTACTATGACTTTCAACATTTTGATCCTGTTCATTACAGGTAGGTACGGCGGTTCATTCACATGCTTGATTTGAACCAACTACAGTAAGTCTAAACGATTATTTTAGATGCATTAATTTGCAGCGAATACATTTGATCCCATTACTAGGTATGAGTACGATGGAACTGTTTTCATTGCGCAAATTATTTATGCATTTAAAACCGACACATTTAGGGCATTTGAATGCAAAATAATAAAGGTTTTTACGTGATTTGATTTAAAATATAATCACAATAATTTTATTGTATGTTTTATTAATATAATCAATAATCGATTTATTTCATAACCGTTTTTATAGTCTGTGGTCGAATGACACATCTCTAAGTGGGCAGAGCCCGTTCATGTGGTACAGTATTCCCTGTAGTGCATTAAAAATTATTAGTAAACATTAGTACGTGATCTGTCAAAAGTTAAATAAACGATTGGATACACTATAAATAAAATAAACTAAATTGACGACAAAGAAATAAAAGAGTAAACGACAATTTTCTCAAGTTTCAAGCAAGTTACATACATACCACTTTTCACACTTGATTTATGTTATTTTCGCGTCACTAGAACTACATTTAACTGATATATGTCTACAACAGCGGTTATGGTCGTGACAAAATAATAAATGTTGTTTTATGTATGGGAAAGGCAGAAAGCTAACCAACGAAATGTTGTTACAACTTTCTCGAACTTTCAGCTCGACTTGGTGAAAACCAACACGTGGATTATTTAAATTGAATTTATGTTTAGCTAGTGCAACTTGAAAACGCTCGTTATGCTTCTGCAGCTATTAACAAATGAACACCATGTGTTTGTACTTTTGAGGACAATAATGAATTGAGTACTTAGCTTTTCCTAAGTAAAATGCTGCTAAGAGTGATTGTGACCTCTTTGAGGTTATAATTATTTTTACAAATAAGACGGCAAATAAAACTAAAGCACACACCTAATTAATTTCTAAATATTATATTCACCAATTTTGGAAATTTGAGCTGGCATTTGGAACTACCTACATGTAACATTTTTAAATATCGTGTAACGTGATGTCTAAAAAGGTTCAAAATTGTCACAATTATGTATTTAGTAAATGCCGTGAGGCAGAATCAGTAAGTTTACGATATAAAATATAGTAAAAGGTACAGGTGTTTATTCAATAGGTATGTGTAGCAAGTTCCACCAAGTGCCATCGATCAACAATATAAAATTGAAAGTCCTGTGATATTGTATAAATGGTAAACCTACTTATGAATAGTATATTTTCATGTATGATCATTTCAATCGGGAAGTAAGATTTACATCTTTAGTCAACCAGCTCCAGGTAAATATTAAATTGCTGTAAAATATTAATCTACAGTAATATTGTCAGTATTAATTAGATTAGAACTGTGTCTACAACAAATGGCATCGCAATTGCAAGTATATCTACTGCGGCCAGGCTCACTAAAGCGTAAACAAAATACAATGGACGCTTACGTTCCAAAGAAAATTTATAAGAAACAAAAGTAACCGATCCATTTAGGATGGAAAAATTACGGCTGTTATGCTTATATACTTCATTTAGTCTCTCAAGATTCTTAAGAACAACTGAGTTTTTTTTTTTATTGTTGTCTTTTTCACAAATGTAACCCTGAGTCTGAACCATTATCCCAGCATCTGGTCTTGAACGGCAAAACACCAAAAGGTTGTAACGACGCGCTCTGCAAACGTCGTCACACCGGTTTTAATTCTATTTTTGAACGAAAAGTTTCGGAACGCGGAGTGAATGACATTTTGACGTATAGCTGTCAAGGCACCTTTCTTCCTAGCGTTGAGGCTGGATGGTCGATATTCATGGCTTCGTAACTTAATTTCAATAAATCTCATAAAAATGAGAGTATTTTGGCCTAAAGGATAATAGTTTGTGTCTTCACAACTATCCTCTTGTGGAATTATAGTTTATTTCTGGTGAGTTGTCATTTTTTAATAAGATTCACTTTGATGGAGTCGCCACGTTCCTGATTTGAAAAATAATTGTTAAAATTCTATTGTTTCAGCTCTTAATCTGAGAATATTATGATTTCTTTTGCTATGGGCATTGTTCCAGCAAATTAAGGCGGTAAGTCGCACAAATTTATAAAAAAATTAGGACCTCGTGTTCATATTGGAGTTTGTTCTAATGACATGCAATTTTGTTACAGGTTTCCAAATTGGAACCGCCTTTGCCCTTTTTCTCATTTTCTTTTTGCCTTTGGATCTTTTCTTTGGACCTTTGTCTTCGGTCATCTGCATTTCCTTATGGAGGGTTTGGACTTTTCGCCTCAAACCTGGATGTACCGCATGGGCTTAAACTGAAAACTTCGTCTGCTGCGAGCTTTCTCGCTGCTGTGTTTACATATACTCGCCGAGGGATGCCGTGAGCTTACTTTAATTATATTTTAAATCTAAACTTCAAAATAACCTAAAAATGCATTGGTGACATAAGATCATATTGACCTAGCTTATAAAACTCTAATTTTAAATTTAAGGTTAGTTATACATTAGGAATGTATCCTTGCAACTATTTCTAAATGCACACTGGAGTGGACAATAAAACCTTAAACCTCACCGTTTGGTTTCATTTAGCTCACCTCCGGCAGATTAAAAGTTTCCAATCTCCGCTGATTATCCTAGGCATGTGTATCTCCAAGGCGCCCGAACTTTTATGGTAATGTACTTACAAACCAATTTTATTTCTATTTCTTTTAAATAGGAGATTACACACTTACTTTGTCACATTTAACTTGCTCCATTCAAGAGTAAACCAATGATAGGAATAGGAGAGAAAATAAAATCATATTTTTTTAGTATTACAAGGTCTAACAAAAGCCGTCGTAACACAATAGTGTGCCACGTTTTTTATGTTGCCGCATGCAGTTAGTCAAAATCGAAATTAAAATTACCATGGCTCTGTTAAATAATAATTTACCAATAAATATCTTCAAGCCAATCCAATAAATGACTACCTACCTGTATGAGAATATGTCACCGGTAGTGGGGTCGTGACGACTACAATATGAAATGAATCGATTAAAACTCCTAATATTGAGATCACTCACTGGAAACACAAACGATAAAAGATCAATTATCTGTCTGTCAATTTATCATTACTCTACATTCCAACACAATTAGGTAAAACAATGGCTTGGGAATGTAGACAAAAGTGGCTCGTTTACTTTATGTACTTTCCTGGACCCACGCTATAAAATGGCCGCTTTTCTAACCCAACTGACGATGAGAATTAAGTCCAAGATCCAATAGCGCGAAATTCACAACTCCTCTCGTCGTCGAAATAGCGCATTGTATCATTAGATGGCATCCCGTTCAGTGCATCTAGCTCATAGGATGAACTGATTGAATTTTCCCCTTTTTGGTACCTATCCGTTTTGAAACACTAAGAGAAATAAGCTTGCAGGTATTTTTTTTTATAAAAAGTAATAAACTGTAAAGCTTAGCTTTTATTGAAGAGGTAACGAGAATTTTGTTAGATAAAGATAAATTTCCCGTAAACTTTAATGAAAAAACATCGAAACGAAACAGGAGATACATGAAGTTATAAGAATCTTCACTAAGAACGCTTTAATAACGACATTTAGAACCACGTCTCATTGAATTCTGAAAAGGCAATGAACTGTTGCTCGAAAAGGGCAGGACGAAATAACTATGTAATACCGACGACGGGTGACTTCTTAACTCGTACCAGCAGAAATGCCTTGCTCATGCAGTTTTACTGGCAGTCGCAAAGGGCAATATTGAAAAAAAAATTGCGGAGAAAAATGCTATAGGCGATAAGTATAGTCGTTAGCAAAGTTAAAAAACTATGCGAAGGCATTACACGACTACATTATAGTTACATCGTAAAGTTAATAATGATACATGTGTATTCATTATAAGTAGTGCTTTTAGTCGAAGATGCGAATGTCTTTAAGTATAAAAAAGGTTATCTTTCAAACGCAATTCATCTACATTTTGCAATTTGCTTAAGTTAGAATTAACACCTAAACTTCAATTTATAAAACCACTGCTTTTCATATACCTAGGTATAACATGCCTATTCACACACGAGTCATGTTTTTATAGTGATTATTTGACGTGTTTGGGTCAACGGGGTCAAGAGCCCGTTTTTCTTCGGAAATCTGATAAAGTAACCATCGACGACTATTTTAGTTAACGTGATTCAAAAATAGTTTATTCAGCGTAGACCATAAATAGTAAATTACAATTTATGTATTTTTTTCTTTCAGAGCTGAGGATATTGTCTTATCGAGTATGTTCTGCTCAAATACTGTACATGAGGTTAAGTTCAAATTGAGATTAATTTTATGTTCTGTATGATATTCATGATTCATGTGCCAATAATAAGGAAAATAGACCTAATAAATAGTTGCATTAAGGTTATCAATTAAAATGATAATGTTAAATGTATGATATATAGCATCCTTAACAAGAGTAGTCATTGATCCAAACTGTAACATTTCCGTACTCCCGATCGGGAATCGAGGCATTCCTCTTTCTCTGAATCCCCAACTCAAGAGTTCGTCAACATATTATAATGTTCAATATAATGAACCTTGATCTTGATAGACTCGTAAGCCTGCCCCTCTAGACAATTGGCAATTTGCTGGCCGGCGTATTGTAGAATAGAATAACGAATGTATAGGATTTGACATTTAATGACATGCGTTGAGGGTCAGGGTTGACTAGACGTTGAATAGATAATAGTACCTACTGAATTAATATAAAACCGGACGCTTAGTTAAGCTTCCTTTAATCAAAGGGTGTGGGGGAGCAGAAGGCATAAAAGGCGCATAAACTAAATGTAAAAGGTAAGAACCCAAGGCTCCATGGTGAAAGTCGCGGAAGGAACCGGAAATCGCACTAGATGATAATTATGATAAATAGATCAAATTAATTTTATTTTAATGAGCAATATAATAACGCACATTTTCGACATTACCATAATGAATAATATCTACACAATATATATACGTTGCCTATAATTACAGTTATATTTATCTCTGAATTCAGCAAAATAAACATTTACTGTTCAACTTCTAATACGCCTTGCTAACCAATTACAAATACATATTGCTACTCTTGGTCCGTTTTAGAGTTCATTGACATTGCATGATACCATGAATACATGACATTTCTGAAAACTAGGTAGATGTTCCTGCAGGTGACAGGATGTACAGATTGTCCAGGTTAAATAACAATAACCTATATTATCATAGAACGAAAGCAAAGAAATACTAACTTTCTCGTCAATATTGGGTGAATACTATAAATGATCTAGTGTTAAGTAGTGCAAGTGATGTTGCTAGCAATGTGTGCAAGTCCTAAGTCCTTTTAATCCGGTTATGAAGTACGCGCGCATCACTCGCACGCCCGCACTCAACCTCGCAACCCGTCGCTGCGCAAGCGCACTTAATAAGTCCAAACCGCGAACAATTAAAATATATTAATTTATAAAAAATGTATAAGTCACTAGTTGTGCTGTGTGTAGTTTTTTGTGTTGTGATAGGTAAGTTCGTTAATTCAATTAAATTATTATTTAAATGTATTTGATAAAAAGTTACAAATTTAAATTATAAATACACAATTTAAAAGTACTGTGTACTTTCAGTTTATTTAATTGGTCATTTTACTGTATGTAGTACAAGAGAATCAATTTATTTTAATAGCCATAAAATCTTACATATATTGCAATTTAACCTCAGCTTCAATATATGTTATAAAAAAAACATTCATCTCAGTTCTAACCATACCTCTCAATTTTTTACTCATTACTGTAATCGAAGTATTTAAGAACAAAAAACTGTTTATTATAATACTTATATGGATAATACAAAAACTCGTGAATGTTTTTGTATTATCCACATAAGTTAATTAATTACAGTGTTCTATCAAAGTTATTCATACTAAAAGTCACGGAGATGTCGGGCTTGGCCAGATCGTGACAAGGTGGATCCTTTTCCGCAATCGTGAGCTTGTATTGTACGTTTGTACACAAACTCTCATTCAATTAGGTAGCTGTTCGTTACGAGAAAAAAATCAGATAGTTTATCAAATTAAGATGTTCAAAAATTTAAATTTGACACCTAACTAGAAACAGTAATTGGTCTCCTTAAAGAGCTAATTTAATATAACTCCCAACATTGGGAGAAGCCTATGTCCAGCAGTGGACTGCAATTAGATAGATTGATTGGTTCATAATATAACTACCTATATGCTATATCAATGAAAAATATTGACTTTTATATCAGCTACATATTTAGATTTAATAATGGAACTCGAAAGTGTATATGCCATGCCATTCACGAATATTTAGTACTTCACATACCAAAAAATCTACAACAGTAAAGTGTTCACATAAAAAAAATATGAATTTATAATATACTTTTAAAAATTAAAGGAGTGTTACCGTCAAATCGTCTTTTGCATTCCGATTGAGCGACCGAAGCAAAAATTAACAGGACTTAACGATAGAGCTTCGGCTTGGCAGCAATGGAATGCACCAGACGCAACACCTGAGCAATCTATGCCATGATCTTTTACGGACTCGTTAAACTCGTCCGTATTCAGAACACACTTTATCCCATAGTTTAACTTTTGTCTAGGATATATTTGGACTGATATCGATAAGTAATTCAAAGGTTTTGCTTACGCGAAATATGACGAAGATACACACTTCAAAGATTATTTTTAACATTTCATATTATTTGATTATCTACGCGAATCTATCGCGATTTATTTAGTTTACTCGTTGAAAAGTTAGTGAAATGTCGAAGTTAATGTAAATTAAAGAATAATAGCAAATGGCAAATAAATCGTTCTAAATCACCATTGACCATCGCAATAAAACAGTTTTATTTCAACGAATATAACATAGTAACACGTTTGATTGCTGTTGAAAGCTGGCTCATATATATGTATGTTATTAGGTACCTTATAAGTGATAATATAATTAATATTTAAATAATTAATACGCATAATTTTTACACACCCAGTATAAAATTATCTCATAGCTCATCAATATTAGTCATGATAACTCACGTCTTTTTTGCGACCTGTTTTTGTTTCCTCTTAACTTATAGAAAATGATATCATCGACATTCCATAATTTATACACTCATACCTGTATTCCCTAAATGATGGAAGGATATTATATAATCCACATATCACATTTCATAAACTATATTATTTGGCATATTTATACTATATAACTATATTATATTTATTTCTCAATAGAGTCCATAATCAAAAGTACATTCGAGTTGTACAAATTCTGGTAAAGGTACACATACATACTCATGTATAAAAATGATTCCAAAGTATGTTGATTTAAACATAATATAGTTAAAGACATGTCCAAAAATAGTTCAATAATCAACCTGTCTGCACCGGTCAGGTAGACTTATCGACACACTTTAACGTTTAAGGTCCAATTCAGGGGAAGCTCCGGCACTGTTTGCTGTATTAAGAACTTGTAAAGCATTGGAAGCTACATAGCAATGTTGTGAGGTAGAAGGCATTAATGGAAGGAATTTTATAATAATGCAAAAACAAACACGATTGGCCCGGTCCGACTCTGGTTGGGTTACACACCACTGGACAGGACAATGACTTCTCACATTACATTCTTCGTTGCTATTGAGAGCTTTTATTAAGCATTGGTCATCATCTATTTAACTAGTAAACACATTAAAAAAAACTAGACTAGGTACTCTACTTTAGACTTTTACTGTTTAGTTTTCGTGAGAACTTGTTTAAGTCTCATTATTCAAACTAGTTTGATATATATCATTAAGTTAATGAAAATAATTAATTAAGTAATTGTTAAAGTATTACTACATATTGTCACTACTATAATAATGATAAAAAAATCACACAATGGTTGTGTTATATACAATTATTATGACATAAAAATATATTTTAGAAAAAAAATGTCATGTAAACCTTTGAGGATGCCGTAAGGCGAAACCGATCAGGTCTAATAAAAAATAAAAAATACTGTGCAAAAAAAGTACAAGTGAGTTCTCAATAGGTGCATAAAAATCCTTTATAAATTTAAGATTATGTTTGGCAAATGAATGTAGGACCAATTCTTAAGCCGCATGTCTATTAGATAGGACAACGACGTCCTATCTAATAGACGTTTATCGAGAACCTCCTTTTCGTATTGTTAAATCGAATTAATCAGTTCAGATTCACGTATCATCACCAAATCATTAATACGATATCTATATATCTAATATTAATAACATTATAATACAGGCAACTTATTAATTTTATTGTTTTATAATATTAATAATTTCCACAGTGAACCCATTTTAAATAATAGTTCATAAATACCTAGCCACACTGCGGTATTTGTTCAAATCAATAATTTTGCACACATTAAAATAATGTATTATCATTAATTAACGCTATATCAGAATCGTCGCAGTATACTCAAAGTTGTTTAGACTTATATAGATAAGAAACTTCTGTCTTGTCACTTCAATGACCTACTTTCGTAGTCTTATAGCAATACAAGTTGCATTTCACTAGGTACTAACATAAAATAAAATAACTGTACCTCCTCAAAATAACCGGTACGTGGTTAAAACAACATATTATTTAAGAAAGAGACAAACAGGTCTTAAACTTGTCTTAAACGAATCAGAATTATCATAATGCAAGAAAGTTCATTGCAAAAGGGTTAAAAAGTACTTTTTTTTTTTTTTTTTTTTTACGTGCGCAAAATCCCCACGGATACCTCCTCACCGGAGCCGGTGGAGGAGGTTATGTCGGGCTCGAACCGACTAAAACGCACGCCGCCTGTGGGTCGTTTTGGTTGCCGAAGGTGAGGTTGACAGGCATATCCCTCGCACCCCGGCCGACCCAGGGCCATCTCTCACGATCTGGCCCTCCTAGAATTATCATAATGCAAGAAAGTTCATTGCAAAAGGGTTAAAAAGTACTTAGACGTTAATCTTTCCAAGATTCAAGTATAATAAATTCAAAATAATTTCCAATTAATACATTTCATTCAAATGTATAGTATCGCATTAAAATACGAAAGAATAACAGTGTAGACGATGATAATTACACATTACTCATAGTGTTTATTATAATAAATTACAGTTAACTTCTGGCACTATCTATTCAAAAATGTTGTGCGCAATATGGTCTTGTAAATATAGCCAACCGTTGCGTCTGATATCTAAGTTCAAGACATTCTATTTATTCTCATGACCGATAATAATAAAGCACTTAGCCTTTTAATGACACGATACACAGAATTAATGACAAGAACTGTGTACCTATCTACCAAAATAGCCCGAGATAAAAAATCTGGAGCAGAGACCAGAATTATCATCATTAAAAACGGAGACAACGTTACTTATGTTCAGGGTGCGCCGAAATGTGGATCTTATCGAAGTTAAGTTTGAGAACAAATTCGATAAAACGTAGGAATAATTGAGGTGAAGTGTGTACTGGACAAATGAGGCAGGTACAGTTAGCGTTTTGACAAGCAAAAACTCAGCCTTGAGTCCGATGGAGTGACCGTTAGAAAGCCGGTGTGGTCATACATTCACATCAACATCTCAACGCTAACACAACCAAACTGGTAGTATATATAAGAAAATTGTTATGGTAATCAAAATGGCTTTTCAATTTTAACGCTTCTAGATGTAGCCGGTTCTCTTAAATTTTAGTTAAATAAGTAAAAGGTCAGCGTCCGGAAATGCAGCTTTAGTAGCCAAGTAACGTTATTTCTGTGGGGAAACTATGCACTATAGTAAAATTATACTAGTTACTTACCCACAAGACAGTTTGAAACTGTACATATTTTGCAATTGCCTTAATGTAAATCTATGAACATACTGCATGTATTAACAGAGCCAGTTTCGATCACATACAATGTACCTAATACGTTTTATGGTTGTTATTTTAGATCTATGAGCAATTGTTATTCTCATATAATAAAATCATTTGACTATCACTGCATCATTGCGTGATCTAAGAGATTATAACATCGAGATACAAATTCAGAAGTTTTTATTGGACCAATAATTATTGCTCTATATATCTGTTAGTTTTTTTACGTGTGTATTTTACATTATTGTATTTTTTTGATTATTTATATATATTTTATACCTGTATTTGAACGCATTTCGTACACCAATTGAGAAGAGGAGACCCTCTCTTTTATAGAAAGATTTTACATTCACCTTAGAAGGCAACCCTGAGACCGGGAAGATCGGGCGCATATTGGATGACAATGGAGGTTCCTGTACTCCTGATCAAATGTATTAGAATTTGCCCCTTTAGGGAATTGAATAGATATTCAATTAATAAACAATGTTATTTTTTACTATACCTCGGTAGAATTTGGTTTGGAATTGGTCTAGAATTTGGAATATATTCATAATAATTGTTAAATTAAATTATATTAAGATACTGCATTGTTTAAATGCGAGCATAGTCTTCAGAAAATATAGAAGAATAATGTAGGAAATAAAATAAATAAATGAAAATATATGTGCCTATTAGTTGTAAGTTGGTCCGTGTTACATGTTTCATTATTTAGTGCAAGTGTCTAGAAATATGCCAGAAGAATTATGGTTCAGAGGTGATTAATTTTAACTCGGGGATCGATTAGAAGCTTGCGCGGCCTGTAAAAGTATGCGTCTCTCAGTTTATCTACCTTCATTGGAATCACATATAACAGATACCTACTATATCATTATTTGTCTGACCTTATCCCAATATTTTTCTCTTACATGCTTTCCTGTCAACTATCATCCCAGGTACTCCTGTTCCTGCCATATTTATGCTCTTTCACGTAATCCTCTTCATTCTACTGGATCGAAGATGAAGTGCCATCTCATCACATTCACTAAAGTATAAAATTGATTGATACACTTCCTTCATTTTCAATTGAACAAGCAAAAACTACTGTTACGACAGACGTCGATTTCTCGAAAACTAGTAATCGAATCTTCAAGAAATAAAAACGCATTGTTAGTGACGAGGTACTCTACCAATTAGCATAGAAAAATCTAGAATCGTCAACACAAAGTCACGACTAACTACCTACTCTTTTACAAAAAGAATAGGTAAATATCGAGAATGAACTCGAAGGTCAGCGACGGCGGCAAACTTCAAAAGAGAAGGTGGGTAGTTATAAGCAGTCACTGTGGTAAGGAAACTGGTTCTGGAGGCCCATCTCTGGCACGTATCGGCGAAGCTAACCTTGGATAACCTCCCTAGGAGCGAGGCATCCACCCCCTCTGGGGGTATTGTGCATTTATACGCCCATCTCTTACCCCGTGCACGTAACTCTGCGTTTTGAAGAGGATAAGTGGCTAAATAAAATGAATCATTAATTCATAATAACCTTTTTGATAGCTTATCTGAATAAGTTCAATGTAGTGTTAGGTATCGGTTAAACTCGGGTGCAAATTTGAGATCACAACATCAAACTAGGAAAATTACTTCTTCCAAGGTGATGGTAGATGATATGTAAAAATCCCTTTTGAGGTAACGAATCTTTCTCGAAATTAATTTATGCTAAGTTATCCAAACTCACTCGCATCTTCGATACATTAGAATTGCTGATAGCTTTTAGTGCTTAGGACCTTCAGTGTTCTTCCTGCATGCCTTTGAGTTGAATGAACTTCGCAGGAAAACGATCTAGACAAGCCGACCTAACTATTATCTAGATATTAGCGAATTTACGATGCATGCCATCGCGACGTGCAGTACGATTGCTCGAACCGTCGATAGTTACTCTCGGGGTCATGTAATTGCATAGATAAGTGCTCTGCAACGAGAGCAGAGGTAGATACGCCCCCAACGCTAAATTGACAATTTATTTGCTGCGCAGTTTTGTATAATATATCGTGATTTTTTTATATTCTAAGACATCCTACACAGCGCTATCTAGACCCAATGTAAGCCTAATTTAACTAACTATATATATAGTTATGTGTTCTAAAATATGAATCTGGATATACATACTTAGATTTATTCATAAAGACATACATATTATACACAACGTGCAGACCAAAGCAAATATTTATATTCATGCATAGAAATATTGACCCTAAGCGGGAATCAAACCTGTGCGACCTGACAGCAGTGGAAAGCTCTACCGCTATGCTACAGAACTTATTATAAAAATATTGTAAATAAATTTAGGTGCTTTATATATCTGCATTTATTTACCAGTTATATTTTACATCCCTGGAATGTAGAGTACTTACAATCCTACCAATCTCTTCAACCGTTATCGCCTTAGTCGCTTTATAGACAACCGTTCACAAGGCGACTAACAGGCGACGGCAATAGACTCGACCCTTTAAAATGGGATGAAATAATGTAGTTGAATGTAGGTTAACACCTCTGCCTAACCTTTCGGTGTCCACATCCAAAAAAATCCACTGTAAGTAACTGAATTAACCTCAAATGTCAATCATTACAAATTAAAGAAGTTTGTAAAATAAAGACAACAATGTAAGAACATATACCACTGATCTGGGTAAGGAGGGCAATTGGAGACGATTAGTCGAGAAAAAAATTGCAATTATCTATACCTAGTAACTTGCTACAAATTATAAATGTTGAAGCAATTTAATGAGCTAATAAGTCTTTCTACCAATTTCTACCGTTAGGTTCTACCTACCTAAATATTTAGAAACCAACTAACAATTTTTTCAAGTACAAAAAGTAGACATTTAAAAAAGCTATAAAACTGTAACAGCTATGCCCGACAAATAAAGTCACTGACCTGTCTAATAAATACTGTCTCTCAATATTCAGGTCCGTGGTAGAAATACGAGCTACCCAGCAAAATATTATACACTAATATAATTATCCACTTTTTCATATTTGAGTCACTTCACGTACTGGTTACCCATAAACGGTCAAGATTTTATAATAAAAAGGAATGATTTTTATATTTTTGTTAAATTTGATTAGATAAACCAAAATGACAGTACATATACGAAAACCAAGACATGTACAAACTGCGGCCTTATCGCAATAAGCGATTTCTTAACATTTAAGCAACCTTTTGTTCTCTCTAAAAACCATATTTAATCTACCATTCAAACGATCGCAATCACGCTCTAATAGGTGAACGGACCCTTATTTATATAAGACGCGACAATTAGACTTCGCCTCATCTGTGGCTAGTAGCTGGTAGTAAGCTGAAGGCAGTCTCAGAAAAGAGGGTTACTATTATGTAATAGTAACCCTCTTTTCTGAGACAGATAAAATGGTTATTTGTATGTACAAATAACCATTTTATAATGGTAACACTCAGCTTGACGGCCTTATTATATGCTTTTTCACGCCTTGCTTATAGGGCCCGACACTGTAGGAAGAAGGAAACACGGTGCGATGCGACGAAGGAAATAGTCTCCGAACCGCTAGGCTCTTGATCAGATATTCTGCACTGTATGCGGGTGACATCTAAGCCCTGCACGTGTTGTCCTGTGGGGGAAAGGAGAGGGATCTGGCTAAAACTTACCAAGGAATATATATATATATATAGATTATAATCACCAATTACACATTTTTATCCAGGAAATATGTTACCATGGGTCGCGGGAACGAAATTAGTATTCCATTCCGTTCGAAGCCGCGGGTAACAGCTAGAGTTACCTAATGGTTAGCGATCGGAATTCCACGCAGACGAAGCCGCGGGTGACAGCTAGAGTTTACTAATGGTTAGCGATACGTTCAAAGCAAATCCATTGGAGTTCGAATAGTAACGACACCTTTTGAAAAATAGAATAGGAAATCAGGTTCGCCTAACTATATTACACCAGAAGTAGACTGGTGCAAGCTCATTATGATCAGTTAAGTACACCAGGATCACTGCTGTAAATTTAAGAATAAGGAAAAAGGTGGTTGGAATAGCCAACGTAATGTTTTAATATCATGAACCTATTCACAAGTTAATACGGTTATATTTTTATAGGTTAGATATCTAACTGATTATAAAACTAAAAGTACGTATTTCTATTTTATTTCAGAGGCACGCCCGAAATGGCAGTTCCTTCCACCGGTCCCAGGGTACGTGCCCGTCTACATCAGACCAGGCGACACACCTCTTGAAGAGATTAACCTTGACTTAGCAGAGGCATTCCATGAATTACCCGCGGGCAGAAGCGTTGGTAAAGAACTCGACGCCTCTCCGGAAATACCCGAACAAGCCGATCAACCACAACCGAATGACGAAATTCCAGCCAACGCCGACGACATTGTCGACCACCGCCCTTACGAGAAGAAATTGCTTGAAAAAAAAAAGAAAGCCACTACCGAAATTTTGAAACCGATTGAACGTAGATAGAGATGTTAGTTATTAGTTAGTATTCAATTAAGTTTTAGCTGTAAGTTGCCTACTTAATAATATTATTATAAAAAAATAATACTCACTGTTCGGAAAGCTTGCCAGTAGCTTTATTTATTTTGATGTTATTTATTAACTCAATGTAATCGTAGCAGTTTGATTTATTGCATGTAGAATACCCACGAATTTATTGGAGTAAAATAATTTATTTTATATAACGTTGTATATTTTTATACCATAAGTTCCAAACGTAAGCAAAGATGAGAATAGTGGAATAACTGTTCCAATATATTTTGAAGCATGAGAATTATACCAGAAGCCCGCAACAGTGCAGATAAATATTTTATTGCAAGTAATTGATGACCAGTGTGAGACACATATGGATATCGAAACATACGACCAATACGATGGATATTGTAAAAAAAATCAGTTATTACAAAATTCCTTCCTGAAATTAATCGTTAAGTATAACAGGTTGCATATATTATATCTGGATATTATGTTGTGTGCAACTTTTGTTGATGCTTCATATCACTTCCTATAGGTAGATATGACGTATCGAAAAATGGTTGGACGTTAAGTGCCGTAACAGCAAAATGGTTAGTAGTGGATGAAATATCGATGGTTGCCTATGAAAATTTACGGTTTATTCATTTACGCCTCCAGGAGTTTAAGAGTAAGTCACTAATTGACAGCATACATGTGTTGTTATTTGGCGACATCATGCAGCTACCACGAGTCAAAGGGCTTTGGTGCTTTGAAGAACCTCCGTGGTCTCAAATGCAGAAATAAATATGGTACTTAGCTCTTTCTGCAAATTCACCATCAACATGTGTCAAAATAGCGATGAGGAATTTATTAAATAACTTGCAGTTTAGAGAGCTGACAATCTCAGAATTTCAAAATGAGATAAATTTGTTTAAAAGCTGAATAGATTAATAGGTTGATGAATTCGCAGTTGGTTAAATTCCAAACGATATAATGCAAAAATTACGGATCCAATGCTTTAACTGAAGTCGCGTTTAGTCCTTCAACACTATCGACGAGTCACTAGAGTCAGCAACATATGGAAAATGACCACTATCGAACGTTTTCTGCTGATGAGATAACAGTGGCGGTTTGATGAAGATTCCGGTAAGTAACCTCGCGGAAGAGCATCAAACATTGTGGTCTCCGCCTGACCACACAGGAAATTGATGAGTAGGTATAAATATTATAACGATATTTTGTTGGTTTGTCAAATGCTTTAAAAAATTGTAACTAGTCATGATAGAAAATGTATTAATTGTAAAATTATTATTTGTATTATTTATTTATTTTCCATTAATTTGCATTTTATATAATTATTATTTGTGTACCAAACGTAGAGAACTATCACCACAACACTTCGTGCACCTACCTTTGATATAAATATCTCTGCATCACCCTAAGGTTGACTGGTAGAAAATGCCTGTGGCATTAAGTCCGCCTTTGTACAATCCTTGTGTTTGTGCAAAAAGTTCAAATAAATAAATTAAAAATAAAACCTAATCCATTCTATTTGCCAATGATCGTGGTAACACTGCGTAGGATATTTATTTAAACTTCCACTACGGTCAAATATATTTAGTCGTCGGAAAGTATCTGCGTCTGCCATCATCCTTGGGTGTTTTCCACGCCATTTTCAAAACAGTAAAAGCTAACCATGCATTTCTCGGTAGAAAAAACTTATTTGCCCAGTATTGCACATACACTGAATTTGTTGATTTATGGTTATTATTGATAATGCTGTTTAATTACAACCGTAAAGAAATATTATCGCATATTTTGAACAAAGTGTATATAACAGCTATAAACTCAAAAGAATGTTAAGGTTCCCAAAAATTAATCAACACTTGAGTACAAAACCGATTCAGTCAGGATTGCTGAGAAACTGCCGCTTCAAACGCCACAAGTTGGGTTAATAATAGTGACAGAAACCCTAGAAAACTTACAAAGATTAAGGGAATTTCAAATTGATTGGAATCAAAATTTGAAATCAAACGTGAATCTGAAAAAAGGTAGACACTGGGTGAAAACTATGATTTTTTTAATCGTTCTAATTTATTTGAATTTTTTATAACTCACACCCTATTTTGGCAAAATTTAAATGGAACCTGGAAAGTAAAGATTTCTAAATCATTTCAAGGCTCTTCCAGCAATCAATCGGTAAATATGCACAATAAGCGTATAAGAATAATCTAGATTCTAGAATATTATATGAGGACAGATCGTTGTCATCCAGTCCACATTATCTTCCGAGCAACTCATTAAACATAAAAGCCAAGAAAATCAACAACCGATTCAACAAGTTTTTGACGGGGAATTGTTTTTTATAGGAAAGAAAGAAATATAGAATTGCAAGAGGCCGCGAGATGTACAGTGGTATTTGTTGATAGAGACTTACCAAATCTGGCCATGTCGTACCCAGTTTCACTAAGTTTTACACACTAAATTATCTAGATAACTTCATATACATAACATAAACTCACGCCTATATCCCCGAAGGGGTAGGTAGAGGTGCTAGCACCCACATTTCGCGAGTTTATGTTTTAGGTCCCAATGTAATAGGTGGCGAGCCTATTGCCAACTAGATAACTTCGTAACTTATTATTTAGAAAAAAAAAACAAAGATTAGCTAAACTGCAATAGCAATATTACTTATGTATCTAAATAATTGATTGTAGAGTGCGCTTTCAACAAAATTATGCTATTATATTTTATTGTTATTTTTAAAATTTTTACTCGTAAAGAGAGACGTTGTAAAATTGTCACTATATTAATTTAGGGAGATCTAAAACATGTGTTTCCTTGTCATGCATTCAAGTATTTTGGTGTTAATATAACGAAGACGCGTACAATAGTGTTCGGGAAATATATTGAAAACGTCGTATCTGTGGAAACTTCAGGTAACATTGCTAATTTAAAATATCATTTGGATAAAAAAAACCAAATTCAAAGCCCAAACACGAACATATAAGAACTACACATCACCAACATCAACTACCAATAACTCTGAAAAGAATGTTAGAAACTAAATATGACGTTAATAGATAACCCTTCAAAGGAAAACTTTAGAAAGTGATTTTCTATGATTTGAACGACTGATATTTTTGGAAAGGCATGATGCAAATTAGAAGTTTGTCGAGAGTGACTGTACTATTTTACAGTGAGGATTGTGAGTAAGCCGCATTGTGGGTAACCCGCATGCGACTGTCAAATGAACGGACACATTATGGAAGACCTGTAACGAGTAGAATGTAGAATACTTTGTATTTATTTTATTGCTTTTTATTTTTTTTTTCTTTTATTTATTTTATTTATTTATTTTACATGATTGAAATATTTTAAAACTGTACCCTGAAATCAATAATATAATAAGTTGCCAACTTTACAAAACACTTCAGGTAACATTGCTAATTTTATTATAATTTGGACAAAAAAAACCAAATACAAAGCCCAAATACAAACATATAAGAACTACACATCACCAACATCAACTACCAATAACTTTTACAGAACCTATAAGCACCTTCAACCAGTATCGCTATTCTATTGTTACGTCAGAAATGTTTCAGACTGTTCGATTTTCTGGGAGTAATTGTGATTCCAAAAACTCTGAAATGAATGTTAGAAACTCAACATGACGTTAATAGATAATCCTTCAAAGGAAAACTTCAGAAAGTGATTTTCTTTGAGTTGAACGACATATTTTTGGAAAGGCATAATGCAAATTAGAAATTTGACGAGAGTGACTGCACTATTTTACAGTGAAGATTGTGGGTAAGCCGCATTGTAGGCAACCCGCATGCGACTGTTAAATGGACGGACACATTATTGAAGACCTGTAACGAGTAGAATGTAGAATACTTAGTATTTATTTTATTGATTTTTTATTTATTTTATTGCTTTTTCTTTTATTTTTATTTCTTTTATTAATTTTTATTTATTTTATTGCCTTTTTTTATTTCTTTTTATTTATTTATTTTACATGATTGAAATATTTTAAAACTGTACCCTGCAATCAATAACATAATTAGTTGCCAACTTTTCAAAAATTTCAGGTAACATTGCTAATTTTAAATATTATAATTTGGACAAAAAAAAACAAATTCAAAGTCCAAGTACGAACATATAAGAACTACACATCACCAACATCAACTACCAATAACTTTTACAGAACCTATAAGCACCTTCAACCAGTATCGCTATTCTATTGTTACGTCAGAAATGTTTCAGACTGTTCGATTTTCTGGGAGTAATTGTGATTCCAAAAACTCTGAAATGAATGTTAGAAACTCAACATGACGTTAATAGATAACCCTTCAAAGGAAAACTTCAGAAAGTGATTTTCTTTGAGTTGAACGACTGATATTTTTGGAAAGGCATGATGCAAATTAGAAGTTTGTTGTGACTGTACTATTTTTTTTAGTGAGGATTGTGGGTAAGCCGCATTGTGGGTAACCCGCATGCGACTGTCAAATGGACACATTATTGAAGACCTGTAACGAGTAGAATGTAGAATACTTAGTATTTATTTTATTGCTTTTTATTTATTTTCTTGCTTATTCTCTTTATTTAGTTGCCAACTTTTCAAAAACTTCAGGTAACATTGCTAATTTAAAATATTATAATTTGGACTAAAAAAACCAAATTCAAAGCCCAAGTACGAACATATAAGAACTACACATCACCAACATCAACTACCAATAACTCTGAAAAGAATGTTAGAAACTAAATATGACGTTAATAGATAACCCTTCAAAGGAAAACTTTAGAAAGTGATTTTCTATGATTTGAACGACTGATATTTTTGGAAAGGCATGATGCAAATTAGAAGTTTGTCGAGAGTGACTGTACTATTTTACAGTGAGGATTGTGAGTAAGCCGCATTGTGGGTAACCCGCATGCGACTGTCAAATGAACGGACACATTATGGAAGACCTGTAACGAGTAGAATGTAGAATACTTTGTATTTATTTTATTGCTTTTTCTTTTTTTTTTCTTTTATTAATTTTATTTATTTATTTTACATGATTGAAATATTTTAAAACTGTACCCTGAAATCAATAATATAATTAGTTGCCAACTTTACAAAACACTTCAGGTAACATTGCTAATTTTATTAAAATTTGGACAAAAAAAAACCAAATACAAAGCCCAAATACAAACATATAAGAACTACACATCACCAACATCAACTACCAATAACTTTTACAGAACCTATAAGCACCTTCAACCAGTATCGCTATTCTATTGTTACGTCAGAAATGTTTCAGACTGTTCGATTTTCTGGGAGTAATTGTGATTCCAAAAACTCTGAAATGAATGTTAGAAACTCAACATGACGTTAATAGATAATCCTTCAAAGGAAAACTTCAGAAAGTGATTTTCTTTGAGTTGAACGACTGATATTTTTGGAAAGGCATGATGCAAATTAGAAGTTTGTTGTGACTGTACTATTTTTTTTAGTGAGGATTGTGGGTAAGCCGCATTGTGGGTAACCCGCATGCGACTGTCAAATGGACACATTATTGAAGACCTGTAACGAGTAGAATGTAGAATACTTAGTATTTATTTTATTGCTTTTTATTTATTTTCTTGCTTATTCTCTTTATTTAGTTGCCAACTTTTCAAAAACTTCAGGTAACATTGCTAATTTAAAATATTATAATTTGGACTAAAAAAACCAAATTCAAAGCCCAAGTACGAACATATAAGAACTACACATCACCAACATCAACTACCAATAACTTTTACAGAACCTATAAGCACCTTCAACCAGTATCGCTATTCTATTGTTACGTCAGTAATGTTTCAGACTGTTCGATTTTCTGGGAGTAATTGTGATTCCAAAAACTCTGAAATGAATGTTAGAAACTCAACATGATGTTAATAGATAATCCTTCAAAGGAAAACTTCAGAAAGTGATTTTCTTTGAGTTGAACGACATATTTTTGGAAAGGCATAATGCAAATTAGTAATTTGTCGAGAGCCGCATGCGACTGTTAAATGGACGGACACATTATTGAAGACCTGTAACGAGTAGAATGTAGAATACTTAGTATTTATTTTATTGATTTTTTATTTATTTTATTGCTTTTTCTTTTTATTTTATTTTTATTTCTTTTATTAATTTTTATTTATTTTATTGCCTTTTTTTATTTCTTTTTATTTATTTATTTTACATGATTGAAATATTTTAAAACTGTACCCTGCAATCAATAACATAATTAGTTGCCAACTTTTCAAAAATTTCAGGTAACATTGCTAATTTTAAATATTATAATTTGGACAAAAAAAAACAAAGTCCAAGTACGAACATATAAGAACTACACATCACCAACATAAACTACTAATAACTTTTATAGAACCTATAGCACCTCCAATCAGTATCGCTATGCTATTGTTACGTCAGAAATGTTTCAGACTGCCCGATTTTCTGGGAGTGATTGTGATTCCAAAAACTCTGAAAAGAATGTTATAAACTGGATATTACGTTAATAGATAACTTTTCAAAGGATAACTTCAGAAAGTGATTTTCTTTGAGTTGAACGACTGATATTTTTGGAAAGGCATGATGCAAATTAGAAGTTTGTTGTGACTGTACTATTTTTTTAGTGAGGATTGTGGGTAAGCCGCATTGTGGGTAACCCGCATGCGACTGTCAAATGGACACATTATTGAAGACCTGTAACGAGTAGAATGTAGAATACTTAGTATTTATTTTATTGCTTTTTATTTATTTTCTTGCTTATTCTCTTTATTTAGTTGCCAACTTTTCAAAAACTTCAGGTAACATTGCTAATTTAAAATATTATAATTTGGACTAAAAAAACCAAATTCAAAGCCCAAGTACGAACATATAAGAACTACACATCACCAACATCAACTACCAATAACTCTGAAAAGAATGTTAGAAACTAAATATGACGTTAATAGATAACCCTTCAAAGGAAAACTTTAGAAAGTGATTTTCTATGATTTGAACGACTGATATTTTTGGAAAGGCATGATGCAAATTAGAAGTTTGTCGAGAGTGACTGTACTATTTTACAGTGAGGATTGTGAGTAAGCCGCATTGTGGGTAACCCGCATGCGACTGTCAAATGAACGGACACATTATGGAAGACCTGTAACGAGTAGAATGTAGAATACTTTGTATTTATTTTATTGCTTTTTCTTTTTTTTTTTCTTTTATTAATTTTATTTATTTATTTTACATGATTGAAATATTTTAAAACTGTACCCTGAAATCAATAATATAATTAGTTGCCAACTTTACAAAACACTTCAGGTAACATTGCTAATTTTATTATAATTTGGACAAAAAAAAACCAAATACAAAGCCCAAATACAAACATATAAGAACTACACATCACCAACATCAACTACCAATAACTTTTACAGAACCTATAAGCACCTTCAACCAGTATCGCTATTCTATTGTTACGTCAGAAATGTTTCAGACTGTTCGATTTTCTGGGAGTAATTGTGATTCCAAAAACTCTGAAATGAATGTTAGAAACTCAACATGACGTTAATAGATAACCCTTCAAAGGAAAACTTCAGAAAGTGATTTTCTTTGAGTTGAACGACTGATATTTTTGGAAAGGCATGATGCAAATTAGAAGTTTGTTGTGACTGTGCTATTTTTTTTAGTGAGGATTGTGGGTAAGCCGCATTGTGGGTAACCCGCATGCGACTGTCAAATGGACACATTATTGAAGACCTGTAACGAGTAGAATGTAGAATACTTAGTATTTATTTTATTGCTTTTTATTTATTTTCTTGCTTATTCTCTTTATTTAGTTGCCAACTTTTCAAAAACTTCAGGTAACATTGCTAATTTAAAATATTATAATTTGGACTGAAAAAACCAAATTCAAAGCCCAAGTACGAACATATAAGAACTACACATCACCAACATCAACTACCAATAACTTTTACAGAACCTATAAGCACCTTCAACCAGTATCGCTATTCTATTGTTACGTCAGAAATGTTTCAGACTGTTCGATTTTCTGGGAGTAATTGTGATTCCAAAAACTCTGAAATGAATGTTAGAAACTCAACATGATGTTAATAGATAATCCTTCAAAGGAAAACTTCAGAAAGTGATTTTCTTTGAGTTGAACGACATATTTTTGGAAAGGCATAATGCAAATTAGTAATTTGTCGAGAGCCGCATGCGACTGTTAAATGGACGGACACATTATTGAAGACCTGTAACGAGTAGAATGTAGAATACTTAGTATTTATTTTATTGATTTTTATTTATTTTATTGCTTTTTCTTTTTATTTTCTTTTTATTTCTTTTATTAATTTTTATTTATTTTATTGCCTTTTTTTATTTCTTTTTATTTATTTATTTTACATGATTGAAATATTTTAAAACTGTACCCTGCAATCAATAACATAACTAGTTGTCAACTTTTCAAAAATTTCAGGTAACATTGCTAATTTTAAATATTATAATTTGGACAAAAAAAAACAAATTCAAAGCCCAAGTACGAACATATAAGAACTACACATCACCAACATAAACTACTAATAACTTTTATAGAACCTATAGCACCTCCAATCAGTATCGCTATTCTATTGTTACGTCAGAAATGTTTCAGACTGCCCGATTTTCTGGGAGTGATTGTGATTCCAAAAACTCTGAAAAGAATGTTAGAAACTGGATATTACGTTAATAGATAACCCTTCAAAGGAAAACTTCAGAAAGTGATTTTCAAATGTCAAATAGGCAGACACATTATTGAAGACCTGTAACGAGTAGAATGTAGAATACTTTGTATTAATTTATTTTATTGCTTTTTATTTATTTTAGTGCTTCATATTTATTTCATTGCTTTTTATTTATTTTATTGCTTTTCATTTATTTTATTGCTTTTCATTTATTTTATTGCTTTTTATTTATTTTATTCCTTTTTTTTATTGCCTTTTTTTATTTCTTTTTATTTATTTATTTTACATGATAAAAATATTTTAAAACCGTACCCTGCAATCAATAACATAATTAGTTGCCACACCAGTGCACCAGAAATGTTGATTGCAAAACAAACTACCTATTGATTTAACTAGTTTGTGAGATTGTTCAACCACTTGTGTGTAATACTCGTGAAGTCTGTGTTGAAAAATATGTTACCAGGTTACTTACATTAAAAATGACTGGCTTCCAACTAAAAGAGACAATCGGAGATAACTTAAAAATAACGTAATCGAAGAAATTAAGAAACGATTGCTACAAACGTAAAATGTCAATATTTTTACAGTCACCATTCACATGGAACCTCGTTTTAAAAATAATACGTACTCTATATTAGCCTATAAAATTTTAAATAATAATACCTGATGCTCAGAACGAAAACAATTGTAACCACGCGCTCATAGAATCGAGACTGTGTTGCCTGCCGTGCGAGTAACGTCATCGTAAGAATGCGCTAGGGTTGTGTACCTATTATGATTATTGCAATAAAACCATGGCACACACCAATGACTTTTCGATGCTTTTCGAAGTTAACATAAACTGGCGAAATGTGGGTGCTAGCACCTCTGCCTACCCCTTCGGGGATATAGGCGTGAGTTTATGAGTTATGAGATGAGATGCAATAAAACGAATGTTACGAATGAACCATGTTTTTATTAGTTATTCAAATATGTTTTAGTTTTATATAATGATTTTTTTTTTTTCTCTCTTCTCGGATTTTTTTCCCTTGGAATGTATTTAGATTAATTATTTAGTTCAAGTCAGTTTGTTCAGCCATTGGTATAAAATTACGAAATAATTTAGGTATACCTAGACACTATTAGATTAACGGACATTACCGATTGCGTAAGTACTAGGTAACTACAGTATTGGAATTACCTATAAAAGAACACTTTTTACCTAACTCAAAAAACTCCTTAATGAAAGATTTACATACTTATTACCCACTTATGTTCAATAAATAAATAAATAGTGACAACATTCATATACTTAGATAAGACTTAAAATACTACTCACCTTCCTTCGTCTCTCGGCATTGAAAATTCCACCACCATATATATATTCCACTGCTCAATAATTACGTGGTTTCTGTATTTCGAAGCGTAAGCGCGGGAAACGTTCGGTGCTGTGCAATGGGAGTGCTTAGACGGGCGTTCGGCAGCCCTCTGCCGATTGTATCGTCGACGATACGCCGATAGGTAGGTATATAGCGCGCGGCCTTAAGCGAGTGACGAAGGCTTGGTTACACAGCCACATCACAACTTAGAAAGGTTTTTTAATAAAGCTGGCCATCTCTTGTATCAGCAGCGGAAAAGACTTAAGTAAAGGTGCTATACACTTGATAAAGTTTGTTTACAGAAAGTGCCCATACGAACTGGGAATGTTTAGTTTTTAAAATTTATTAACACTTTAAAATTTATTATATTACAGATTTTATTTTGTTAGGAACCGATTTTCCAATATGGAGCATCGACCATCTTAAGCTTAACCTCTATTTTAAATAACAATTTTCTTAGTCTCGCCGAAGTGAGACATTGCAAAAATATCAAAGACTCATTTGAGTGTTCCCCTCCACGGAAATCTTTAGTAAAAGGCGAAAGATTTTTGCGTTTTGAAGGGAAACCAGAGTTATGGAGAGTACGATCTCAAACGAACTTAACCAAACTACGGAGTCTTTGAATCGCCGTTCAGAAAATGACGTCATGTTTGGTGCGACATATATTCTTCGATCGAACTAACGACAATTTTACCTCAGCCTTTTTTTTATATGCGCGAAATCCCTGTTGATACCTGGATTCGCTTTCCAGCTTTCTTTTCGGCACTTAGCATGAGCATTAGCATCATGCTCTACGATGCCAAGCCACAGCCACACAATAAAGGCCTACCCGGAAGCCCCATCGGAGGTGATATGGCTTCTTTTAGTGATATATGAGTATTAATTCAGATGCTGGGAAAAGGTACGTGCACAGACGTGAAAGACGTCCAACACATAATCGTCGCATCCCAAGTAATAAGAAATCGTTCGATAAATATGTTTACTTTATTCTAGGATACTGGCTAAGCTGAATGCAGACATTCTGCAGAATTTATCGTCTTTGCGCGGTTCCCACTTTCAGTCCAGGTTTACAGGTTTTAATCGAATGGAGAGCCGGCATCAGAGCCTCGTCTTTAAATCAGCAGGCATTTCGGCTTGCAGGTGTGGTTGGATTGGTCCAGGCTTGGTGGGTCCAATACGTCCCCGAATTTCTGCATGTCTACTATATACGTATCATGAATCTGACTGTCATGGTGGACAGCTTATAGCATTTTCAATTACTGAATTATGCCTCATATTCACTCTTTTCGTCTTATCGTCTTCTTTCACTAACACATCACTTCCTCTATAGAAGTGACCCAAAACATTTCTTGCTTCAAAGCACTTTCTTAATTATTTCATGAATGATACACAGCTGATACACAGCATGTTTACCAGTTGGTCTCACTATGTACACACATTTAAGACCTTCTCATGGTCAACATGACATTTATTTCCCATATAATAGTCCTGAGATTTGTTATCACTTCCTTCAATTGTTTATTTTTTAACACTACCTAAAAAATAAGAAAAAGTTACATTATTAATTGTAAAGAATCAGGTCGTCTTCCTCTTCAAACCAATAGCAATATCCAATTAAATTATACTCGAAAAATTATTCAGTTAGGTATTTAACTAAAGGTAAACAATTTTGTAGTGACTTTTTATAAAAACACATATTTAACAAATAAACTAGACTAACTGACGAACTAGTGATTCGATTTCGATATTTAGTCTTTAATGAGTTTCTAAACAGAAAAATATGAATAAAGTAAGTTTTTAAATAAATCTTATCAAACATATAAACATTGTTTACGTTAAGTACCTAATGGATTGGAGTAGAGATGAGCATTAAGTCCGCCTTTGTACAAAATTACTGTGCATAAAGTTGAATAAATAAATAAATAAAAGAGTCCAGTCAAAACTTTGACAACCACAGGGGCGGATCTACTTGAAGGCTTTTTGGGCTGGAGCCCAGGGCCCCTTGGATACAGAGGGCCCCAAACCTGAACTGAAAACAATAGACGATATTGTCAATAATAAAAATTATCTAGAATAAAAAGAAATCCAGGACTACATGTTGAGCTATCGACTTAATCATTTAACAGTTCTTTCCATAAATTGCGATTTAACAAAGATCTTACAGTCAAATAAAAGAATGATGAGCAAATAAAAGAATTTACAGCACAAAAAAACAACAGGTTGTTTTATAATAAAAACAATTATACCACTTAGGTGGCAGACAAGCACACGGCCCACCTGATGGGAAGTGGTTGCCGTGGCCTATGGACGTATGCAATTTATATAACATGCCTGTCAACCTGTCAATTTATTTTACAATAAATAATGTTTTACAAATTAAATATTTTGGTGTACCTATTTTCTTCCTGTAGGTACGTACGTAAAAGTACATCACTACAGATAACAGTTTTTTGTCTAAATGACAATTGGTTAAGAAATGAGGGCCCCTAAGCAGTATTAGCCCAGGGCCCCAAAAATTGGAAATCCGCTCCTGGACAACCACATTAGTTATATTGTTAAGTCCTGTGTGTGTCAATTGTACAGGTATTGGGGCACAGTGGGCATGTAAGGAGGTGAGACCAATATTTGCAGAAGGAAACCACAGTCATAACCACCACTCTCAAAATCCAAGTAACTCCATTTTATTTAGTTTGCTCTATGACAGCCAACCTGGGCTGCCATTCATGCCCTGATTGTACGCCATCAGCAGGTTAATTATGAATTAAATGGGGTGTAGGTGTATATATCATGACTAACAAAAATCTTCACAATATACTCTAACTAAGTAAAAAGCATTTTTCTGATGGTATATATTTACCTGTTCTGTTAATTCCCTGTTCTCTTCCAATGCTAATCTATATGATTCCGTGTTTCGTCTTTCGTCCAGCGTTTTATTTTCTGCTTCATCTTTCAACGGTATGAGGCTTTCCATGTGGGTGTATTCCATTCCCTGGGAAAAAAATCCATGTTTTCATCCTCATAAACTGTCACATTTATAGTATAATTAGGATTAGTAGAATTATCATCCTGTCACTAATACTGTGTTGTAGATCTCTTCAACAGTAACTACAGTAGTGGCAGACTATGATGGCCGTTTTATCATATTACAATAATGACGGGAAATGTCAAATTATTCTCGAAAAAACTATAATTAAATCTATAAGTTTTTATTGCAAGTAGTACCTGATTAAAAAGGTTTAATAAAAAATATATAAATGTTTACTTAATATATTTGAACGAACTCAATAGACTTTATGTGCACACAAGAAACAAATTAATACAAAAAGAGACCAAAAAATGATGCCACAAAAGGGGTCATATTTAATCCGATTCGTCCATACTGCTGCCTAATTTATTTGTTTTATGTGTTTGCATGGACCTATATGACGGACTGAGTCTCGTGTATAATCTAAGTGAAGCAAAAACCTGGTAGACTTTGGTGTACTTTTCGTAAATATACACAAAATACGCACACACCAAAAGTACACCAATCGGCACCACTCGGTTGTCATTGATGACAGGTGCCACGATTTTATATGGAGCGTTTTCGGGCGGCTCGAGAAATTTAATTATTAAATCAAACGCAAACACGCAAAAAACACCTACGGCGAGCGAACGACTGCTTACCTGGTTCCTCGACTAATTAACACATTACCCCCGGAGTTGCGCAATATTGATAGCATTAAGCCCTGCAGTGTCAAAATGAGACTCAAATTGCATTTCCTAAAATCACTTGTTTAACATTTTTTTTTTAACCGCTGAGGCATTGATTATAAACCGCATAGGTTTTGTTTTGTAAATGCTTATGAATCTTTTTACTGTATGTAATTCTTTAGATGATAAATAAATTAAAAAAAAATATATATCTTTAAAACTATTAGTCATAAGAAAGTTTCACTTGTACAGTTCATTGGTATTATTGTAAAATGTACAGTATACGATAATTAAACAAAAATAGGACAAGCCCCTATTATTATTATTTTCAATCGGCCTTCATGTATGATCCATTTCATCGATTTCCCCTGGTTCTCTGATTGGTTAAAGATGTGGGATATCCAGCACTCACATTCTGTCGAAAATGTCAGTATTTCTTTGTAAAAATATACGATCTATTCCAATCAGACTCCATAGTTAGCTCTCATCTTACCAGTGAGTACAAGAAGGGCATAAATATATTGAGCAATTCACTTTTATTCACCTGACATGTCTCGTTACATTTTTCATAGATTAGCCTTAACCTTTTGAACAGCAACCTGATTGTACGTAGTTGTTCTTGCATCTTAGCTTTCTTATCGTTACTCGCATTTTCACCATGCTGTGTTCCGTTTGGAGGCTGTAAGCAAATATTACAGACATAAGAGATCAATCTTAGTAGTATGTTTATATTTTTTATATATATGTATATAGTACATATATTCTAGTAGAATAGTATACATATTTTTATACAAGCACACGATCCACCTGATGGAAAAAGGGTATCGTGACCTATGAACATCACATCAACAACCTATGAACACCAGAGGAGTTCACATCCATGCTACCGACCCTGTAAGAACCGAGAGTTTCTGTACCGTCAGTGTAGAAGATAATCTCAAACCTTTAGTCCTCCCACTGACAGCACAAAAACTCTCCAGTGAGCCTGGCTACCATACTCACTGCCGGGAACACAACACGAGGTTATATAATAATCTATGGTAATTATATTTTTATTTAAAAAAAAATTGTTTGAGTACAACTTCCACTTCTATTTAGAGTATGCATCATTTGTAAGTGACTTGTATGACGTCATAAGAGATTGGCATAATATAATAATTATGCTGTAACCTCTCGGCTGCATCTCTGAGTTACCAATTAAAACACTGAGGTTTATATTAAGGTTGGACTTGGCACTTACCTGTATAGCTTTTAATGTTTGGAAAACATCCTGTGTCCTGCTGACTATGTCCTGAACTGTTTCCTGGCCAAATCTGAAATAAGTTTCCACGATCAGTATAAAAAATACAGTCTTTTTTCTTCTCATAATTCAATTTTTTTATAGGTGATGAATGAAAAACTATCATCGGCATCATAAAGTAAAAAACATAGCGGAGTGCTATGTTTTTTACAATAAAATACTAACAATAAAATGTTGTACAACATACATACATTCATACATATAATCACGAGTTCATCCCTGGAGGGTTAGGCAGAGGTGAATTAACACCCACATTACACCAATCATTGAATTCGGTCCCATGTAATAGAGGGTGAGCCTATTGCCGTCTTCCGGGCGCTATTGCTGACTCAAGTCCAGCATCTGAGGCTGAATCTGGGGTGTATATATCTGTCTAATGTTAAACAGCCCTATCCCTTAGTCGCCTTGTACGACATCGCATGGGAAGAGATCGGGTGGTCCACACGGCTACACGGTACGGTAATAGTATATAGTTGTATAATATTAAAGAATATATATAGTATCTACATCACTATTCAAAACACTATCAAATGGTGTAATAATACAGTATTTCAATACAGTACTTCTATTGCTCAGCAGCAATAGAATAGATTCGTTGGCAAAATAGTTCCTTTTAAAGGGAACTTCTCTTCTAGTTCAGTTATGTTCAAATACCGTTTTGAACATTGACAGTTCCAATTCAAATGCTATCTTAGAAGTATAATAATAAATCTTCATACTTGCAAAGTGAAGCAGTATTGAACTCTTTGTTCTGTGGCGGTTGAGCTGCTGCTGGCTGCACCGGAGGAGGGGCTGCCCCTGCTGATACCACAGCACCACCAGCTTGCATACCACCTAAAACACATTAACACAACAATTATATCTATAATATATTATAATATAATGATATAATTTATTGTTCAGCAACTTCAATGTAATTTACAAGAACTGCTGACTCTCAAACTAGTGTGATCTGTATCTTGGTAATTCAGCCTCTTCCTACATGATCTTCTATGATATATAAATAAAAATTAATGTTAAGTAAGTTAAGGCTTGAATAATCTGGCAATTTTTTTATGTTTGTGTGTGTGTGAGATCAGAATTAAATGAATGATTAGATATAGTTTAGTTTATCGCAAGTTCATAAGTGCCCGGTTAATGGCAATAGGCTCGCCACCTATTACATTGGGACCTAAACATAAACTGGCGAAATGTGGGTGCTAGCACCTCTGCCTACCCCTTCGGGGATTATAGGCGTGAGTTTATGTTTATGTATGTTTAGTATATTAGAATTTGCATACCTGTTATTTATTAATATATTATATTGTTATTAATATATTATATTATTATTAATACATTTTATTATTATTAATATATTTAATACATTTTAATCATTTGGACATAACAAACAAACATACCTACCTATTAGTGACATTAATATCAATGTTAATACCGATTTTTGTTTATATTTATTATTGATCATTTAAATTATTTGTAACTAACATAGTCACATAAGAAAATGTTAGTAACCAAATGAGCTAAAGTCGCTTTAATAAAGAAAATTTTACTAATTTATTATTCTTAATGCAAAATATAACAAGAATGTTCCTATGGGGATGACAACCGAATTGCATTTGTTAATAAAGATAAAATTCCATGCATGCAAACGGGAACAGAAATTCAAAGAGGCTAACAAACACGGCACAGAAGCCACAGCCACAACTCGTGTAAAGATAAACATGAATATCATGTACAAAGTGTTATCATCTGTTTAGCAATGTATGTTGCTAACAACATATCTCTGATATGCAGATTTAAGCAATGAAATTATTGACAGTTAAGGTATGATTCTGAACTCTGTAGCTCGCAGCAGTGTTGCATAGCATCAATTACCATGAAATAGACTCAAATATGATAATTTTGTTTATTATTTTAATTCATTGCGGCTCTCAATGGCGCTGTTTATTTGCATCGAAATTTAAAAAGTAATGAATGTGATGAGACAACATGTCATCCAACCACACATAAATGGTACTCGTCAAACTTGATTATGGATACACAGCGCAATTGAGAAGCGGCAAGGAATTAAAATAATAAACAAAGCTATAATATTCAAATCTATTTCATGGTCCATGGTGCTGTGCAACATTGCTGCATGCTGCAGAAATCAGAATCATGCCTTTAAGTAAATGAATCAGGTCAGTCATTAAGATGTTGTACTTACCTGTTTGCTGCACATTTTGAGGTCCCATGCCAGCACCAGGGCCTCCTCCAACAACTCCCATGCCCTAAAAATTAAATAAATGTTTGTAATGAAATAAGACTTGACATTTGGTTTTGTGTTCTGTTATAGAATCTATAAGTCTTTAGATGAACCATTCATCAGGAATCTGGGGAAATTGATGAAGGACGATGTGGGAGGATCACCTCTCCAGATAATAAATGAGGCTTTTAATAAATTCATAAGCAAACACAATATTGGTAGAAAGAAGTAGCTAGACAACTTGAATGAGGGTAGATCAATATATTTACTCCTAAAAAAATTTTCACATTTTCCTGCCAATACCTGTGATTGTGGTGCTTGGAACAGTGCCGAAATTCGAAATAATACAATATGGTTAATATCCCGATAGCTCTAATAGCAATGTAAGTGACCATGATAGTTTAAATACCTATAGGTACTACACTCTAGTATTTTCAAAGATAATTTTTAATTTAAAGACAATAAGAAAAAAAAATGTTAATTAACAATGATGGTTTTATTAGGGAAATCTAATTACCTGTGGCCCCATTCCCATATTTCCCATCTGGTTCTGCATTGTTGCTCCATATGGCGGCACCATTTGATTACCCATTCCGACCATACCACTAGTGTTAGTCATGGGTCCTCCCATCACTCCTGTAATGTATTCAAAGTTAAGAAACATTGGATGAGATATCAGAAACCACTGTTCATTTTTCTACTTGTAGTAGCGGCTTACACAATGTTCACTAAGGTTGAAGCTAAGTGAGCATATTTTGAGTTGTTAGTTGTGTAATTTCAGTCACTCTACGATAATTGAAAATTCATAGAAAATTTCTATTTCTACTCATTTAGTGTCACGATGTGAAACAAACAGGACTTTTCTAGGAAATCGAATTCAGCAGAACTTACTATACAGAAATTAAGCAACTTACAACTCAAAATATTACACTCGTTGGGCATCAGTTCACAAAACAAAAACAAAAAGGAAGTACCACCAGCTTGGGACCCAATTAATTCACTTACTCAAGACTAGGAGTAACCAAAAGTCAGCAAGACTCTAAGACTGAGCTATTTCAGTTTAAAAATAGACAAAGTTCAGGTAGTTGGGAAAACTGTTTTTGAGTGTCTTAAAGTGTGTAGCCTTTAGTTTAATCTTCCCAGAGGCCAGGGCTGTTGGAAAACAACTAAAACGTCGGAAATAATGAGCACTTGAGTCTGAAGGGGATTTATTTTATCATTAGTTAATATGGTACAAATACCCACATATTATTGATTTTTTTGTGAAAGGAACAAGAATCTGTTAATAGAAGTCTAGCTGTTTTTGTTAGTTGGATTTAATGTAAATACAATATTATCACCTGCTAACTGGTTCGGCATCGACTGCATTTGCCCACCCATAGGTCCACCACCAAAACCGGCTCTCATACCAGCAGCGTTGGCTTGAAAATTTCCGGAAAATTGATGGCCTTGTCCAGCCATTTTTAATAACAAATTTATAAAATTTTCTAAAAAAAAATAAGCCTTATACCTAAAGTATTCTTATGAGAAAACTATAAAATTAGAAAACTACAGTAATCACTCGTTATGGTTATGAGTAACTTATGAGTATATTATATGACATGACCAAATGAATGACAATGACATTTACCATTTGCGGCATTTGCCTTCTTGACAGTGTTGCCAATGACCACGATTTGAATTCCCCACAAGCCTGACTAAAAACATAACATAACATGAACTCACGCTTATATCCCCGAAGGGGTAAGCAGAGGTGCTAGCACCCACATTTCACCAGTTTATGTTTAGGTCCCAATGTAATAGGTGGCGAGCCTATTGCCATCAACCGGGCACTTATAAACCTGAGGTAAATACACACATAACTTTGAAAAGCATCGAAAAGTCATCGGTGTGTGCCATAGTAAAACCTGGGATTGAACCGGAGACCTTGTCTCAGCAGTTCATTACCCATACCACTAAGCTACCACGGTTTTTACTGCGCCTGACTAAAAATTCCTACAAAATCAATAATCCCCACATTTTCCCCACAAATTATCGATAAGGAAAAAAAAATTCAAACATGGAACATGATTGGAAAACTCATTGCAAGTATGCAATTTCGCGCGTATCTTGTATGTTTGTAAATTTTTTTATCATTTCGGTTGTTGTATCGTTAGATTAAAAAAATAAATGTTAACTTCGACAGGTGTTTAAAAATATCAAAATAGACGATTAAAGGCTTCCTTAAAAGGTAAAATAAACCACTTTCTTCGTTACTAACTGATAGGCACTCGGATAACAAAATTTGTTGTTCGAGTGCCTATCAGTTAAAATCTTTTTCTCAGGAGTGCGTGAAGGTATTATAACAAGTTAAGGTAAAAGCACCAATGGCGTACATTTTCGTCAACAACATCATCAAGTCATCGTTACAAAATAAGACTTGACGTAAAGGTCCTAGTTCCAATAAAAATGTCAGTTGTAGATGCTCCTTTATGAATTAATATTTTATTTCAGTTTGCATTGTTTTTTTTTTGTGGCTACATTGAATCTGGAACCCTTGATCCTCTGCAAAAGCATAAAAAAAGCGGGAATTTGAAATTTTATCCCAGCAAGGTAAGCATAAGCAAAAATTATTATAATAGGTAAAAATCTAGGTTTGGTATAGTACCTACCAACACTAGATTTTTAATAAAAATATTAGATAATGTAACATATCTTGGATTTAAATTTTCTCAGATTTCTCGTTATTTCAATACTGTACCTACTACCATATACTCTTTGTACTACCACTAGATGTGATGTGACACGCGTTAATGGAATACTAATTATTTTAATTTGTTTAGTATTAAGTAGGTAATCATAATCTAGACTTATGAAATATAAAGTCATGCATGATATTTCATAATAACTACCAAGAGTCTGAGTGGACGTGTGATGTTTCACCTATGGGCATGGAGCATAATTGAGATAGGGATAATGCGGATAATTAAATTTGTAATTACTTTTGTTAATTTATCACATAAGCAATCTATTCTGTGGTTTAAGTCAATCTCATCTGTGCTTAAGCTGCTATACAAGTTGATTGACGGAATAGGTTCCAAAGACAGTCACTCCCGTAAAAGGTATTGTCCATTAATCACGTGACGCTCAATAGGGGGGGATTGGGTTCGGAAAAATCACTAAATATCACCAGGGGGCAAGTAGGGGTACAGTGAGATATCACGTATATTAATCTATGTTTCAAATTAAGCGCGAAAATAGTGAGCTTATATCATTATACCAGAGGCAGTCAGAAAACTTACCACGAATCGTCAGGGGTATGGAGCGTTAAAATTGCAAAAAAGAACATCACGTGATTAATGGACAGCCCCAAATCAAAAATAAACCAAATTATACGAAGGAGGGGAGCGCACCATATCGTGAGTTCAAAAGTACACGCAATACAATTGACGCCATGTGGTGCAGTTGAAGTGTTGCATACGTCCATAGGTCACGGTAACCACTATTGATCAGGTGACCGTGTGCTTGTCTCCCACATAACTGATTCCTATATAAACACCGATGTTACAATATGTGATATACTGGTCGGTTTTCAATCAGTAATAATATTGTGAATGCTTTGGCTGCCTTAAAAGGTTAAACATCAAGCAGGGAATTATGTGTTGCATCGAGTTATAAAATTTGAATGGCAATGGCTGTCCTATTAAATAAAATAAATAAATAAATAAATTGCCTTAACCTACGTAGTATACATACATAGGCTGGTACATTCTGTCACTAGAACACCAGAAATTGAGACCCACAGAAGCTCTATACTGGACCTTCTGCTGACTACGCGCCTGGATGAATATTCTTGGTAATTCGGACCACAGCCTCGTCCGGGCGCAAACCACCGCGGTCACCTCAGTGGCGACACGTGTGGCACTACAAGTCGGCAGACTGGGACGAACTGCGAGAATTCTTCGCATCGTACCCGTGGAGGCAGCTTTGCTTCACTTATGATGATCCAAGCTCCTGTGCAACAGCAGTCGCTGACGCGATTATAGTGGATATGGAATGCTACATGCCTAACCGCTGGGTCGCGACAGGAGCGAACAATCGCCCGTGGTTTAATAGGCCTTGCAGGGAAGCTAGAGACCGCAAGCAATCTGCATACAAGGCTTGGACCACGGCTCTTGCCAATAAGGATCCGAACATCGCTGAAGTGAAGCGGAAGTTGAATGCTGCTTCGAGGTCCAGTAAAACGGCAACGTCTAGGGCAAAGTTTGAGTTCATCGGCAGAATTGGCGAACGGCTTGCGCGCAACCCATCTGGCAGTCGCGCATTTTGGTCACTCGCCAAAGCTGCCGAGGGAAACTTCTGCCAGTCTTGCCTTCCGCCGCTGCAAAAATCCGACGGTAGTCAATGGCGCTAAGGAGAAGGCCGATCTTTTGGGTTATCTCTTTGCGTCAAACTCGACTAAGAACGACGGGAACGCCGAACCACCCATCATCCCCAGCTGTGGTGCTTCCATGACCGAAGTTAAAATCACGTAACGGGTGGTCCGGAAGTCGAGTGGTCCGGACGGTATATCGGCGATGGTGCTTAAGCACTGTGCCCCCGAGCTGTGCCCTGTACTTAGGACACGCCTTTTCGCACTCTCACACACTACAATGATTCTATTATTTATCTATAGTCGATTTGCCAGTTCACCATTAACTTCTGTGAGATGGGAATGGTTGGCGTTTCAATACAAAGGTGAGCTGATAAATATAGGTAGGTAAGTGATATTAAAAACAAATCAAAGTACCTACCTACTTAATCGTTTATTTGCATCGAATTTGGTATCTTAAAGAAGGAAGATTGTATCTTAGAACTGGTAGGTGCAGCATGTTCGGCTCCAATTTATTGATAAAGGAGTTTATTGTTAAGTAGCTAAAAACTCCTAATCAAATCCTATGCATTAAGTATTCCATCCCCGTACCAAATGTCAACCCGATCCGTTCAGCCGTTACTTAGAACGTGGTTCAAGGCCTCCTGGCCTTGAACCCAATGGATCGCAAGATGCAAGGCAAACTGTATCGATTTAAAAAAATAGTTTTTCGAGGAGGTTGGACACGGCGGTATTTTCGCCAAATTGAGCAGTCCGACTGGGGAAGAACCTCCGCCCTACAGAATACCGCGGCTATAATAACTTCGTGTTGTGTTCCCAGCGGTGATTATGGTGGCCAGAGCTCACTGGAGAATTTGTGCTGTCAGTGGGAAGACTAAAAGCTTGTCCTGCTTTGTCTTCTACACTGACGGCACAGAAACTCTGTACTTACAGGGTTGGCAGCGCGACTGTGACTCCTCTGGTGTTACAAACAGCCACTTTCCATCAGGTGGGCCGTGTACTTGTCTGCCACCTAGGTGGTATGAAAAAAAAAATAGTCCCCCGGTTCCCTTTTCCGAAATTTTTACTTTGACTGTGATTAGTGAGAGATAGTTAGTAGGTATTCCTCAGGACTCGTATCTTGGTCCTAATTCGCGAGACATACGCGACCATGACACGCGCGGATTGTTTCGTAATAATCTATCGTATTTGGTCAATTTGAGCTCGTCCACCGCTGTAGCACCCTGTGCTATCCTCAAAAGTCTTCCAAGAAACGTGTACTGTTTTTTTTTTATATAGGACACGTCAATTAGACTTCGCCTTGCCTGATGGTAAACTGAAGGCAAAGTTTCAGAAGAGAGGGTCACCATTACTTACATAATATACCATGTGACAATGGTGACGCTCAGCTTGACGGCCTCATCATATACTTTTTCACACCCCGCTTAAAGGACCCCTGACTGTAGGAAGAAGTATTGGCATGGAAGAAAAAGAAGGAATGAGTACCTACATATCGAACATATTTTGAGCACAGTTTAGGTCCAATATATAATATGTCCAGAGCAAATCCTACCTAATACTCAGATATTACATTTTTGTGCAGTACATTTTCGTCAGTAGGTAGGTATGCAAAGTTTGTGCTGGATGGCTGCCAAAATCTTTGACGACATAGATTCTTTCGCTACAAATAGTAATTCACGTGTTATTTTTTTATGAAGGAGCTGCTAGGCATTAAATAAGTAAAATTAAGAGGACAGATAAAAAAAACAAGTCATTGTACCTTAAAAATTTATTTTCCATTTTAGAATATCCTAAATTAAGTACGATAGTATAATTTTAAATTAATTATAACAGTTATTAAGTATTTTATTATTTATTATGTTTTCGTGTTTTTATATACTTAGTTATGTAGTACATAATATATAGTAATTGTGCTTAAAATTACTGAATGAAATGCACTATTATGGACACTTCGGGGCGTAATGCCGTACCGAATATTTATACATTTGATGATATGTGTATATATATTTTTTGTATTAAAATATAAATAACTAGTACATTATGTTCTATTTATAAGGCAAGATGGCCACGAATATGGCTAACACGGTACTATGTTCTTTTGGGTACACATCTATTATATCTATTATTCTACTTACTTATATTAAAAGTATAATGAATGTATATATTTTTATATATTAGACCGAATCTTTGATTTTAAACGGACACCGAAAATCGTGACGTGAGTAGAGATTCGATTCGGTCAGTAAATATTTAACAATTTTTATTAATCTTCCACATAATAAATAGTTATCAACATGTAGATTTACAAATATCAACAAAATAAATTACGAATAACAGCATATTACAATTAAAATTAGGCTTACATGCTATGTATCAGGGTTACATCTATTCGGTCTACGCCTCTAACTTGTACTATGTCACTGGCCAAGACCTCGCCCTTTCCTTCAAGATGAATTTAAATCTCGAGCATGACATACCGATCGCTGCCAAATGATATACACAGCCATACCGTGTTGTGGAGTAGAGTTTCATTTATCGAAACTATGCCAAGGATTTATACAAACCCTAACTTTAAAAATTAATTCCTAAACGGGTACCTAGTGCTTGTTATCTTCTATAATTACAGATAGGATGGCCAGCGACCGTCTATAATTCATTACATTAAAATTACAAGGACTAGTAATTGAATTATCCTAACTATTAAGTACCCTAAACCACTTTGGAGAACAAATTATTATAATAAATTAACATTATACGGGCGTATAGGTAGTGTACAAAATATATTGTTGTATTTTCACTGAGACAATAATAAGTACATTTTACTTAAATTTACATTATTACTTAGCCCTTTATTGCTCTCCTTCAATCTTAAGCTAAACCAAGTCCATTCAAGAACTTTATTGAGCAACATGGACATGTAAGGAAACTTAAGATTTATCTACGGCGTCTTACAACCAAAGTGAATTTATTAATTAATAGTAGCTTGATTTAGAAGCTAAACTGACGTAGTCTTGTGTATATGTACGTCTTTATTAGTCATTACAAAATAAGATGTATTCTTATAAAAAAATCTCATGGATCTGTTAAGCATTCGTCGGTGTTTCTATGGATTTTTCCTAGTTTACATGGCATGCGGCTAGCTTACACGGTTTTCAGAAAAGGTATGAATTTTCTGGTTGTACCTAAAGTTTATCCACTTTATTTCTAATTATAATCATATGTATTTATTGTTCAAAAATATCATTTTCTAATATTTTTTTCTGATTGATTTATTAGTTATGAGAGCGACTGCCTCCTAACCTCTCAACCCTAACAGAAAAGCCTTCACTAAAGCATTGTCCATTTCAAGCATGTGAGATTGACATGCGCCCCGTGGATGTTGCTAGATACACCCAGTTTTTGTGATGCAATTATAATGCCTCAGCCTCAGGAGGTAGCGTTGACTATCAGACCTTAGAATCTATTTTTTCTGACGTGTTGCTTTGCCATGCAGATCCATGATACTTTTAGTTTATTCATTTATTTTTGATTACACATCCTTTAAGCAATAGTGTGTAGTGTCAAAGAAGACTTTGTCAAGACTTTTCCAAAAGAGATCGATACATACTACTATATCATATTCATAACGATATTAGAAGTTTAATTCTACAATGAATACTTCTGAATGCCTGGAGCATTTTCTTCATTGTCCTAAAGCGTCCGATAGTTCAATAATAGGATTAACTTGTTTATTATTAACTTAATAAATTAAGAAGCTACATAAAATGGAAATTAAGAATAGGAAGTACAATAAGAGTGCAAGAGAATAGGATCATGTTTTTTTATTTCACATAAATCTAAAAATAGCTGAGTGAATGCTACGTTCTATAGATGCCATTTATGTTCAGATGATTCGTATAAAAAATGCGTTTTAGTTCATGAAACACGTGTAGGTCAACAGTCTAGTACCCACAAAACGATTGTATTATACAGAATTGTACATAGCTTATCTTTTTACGCGCACATGAAGCTAGTATTTGTATTATCATTGTGGTTTTAACAGAAACTAATTAACTGCTGTAATTTTCATTTTAAATAGCAAAGCTTTATGAATATTCCAGAAAATATTTTAATATTTCGTTCTTTATGGTTAACCTACAACTTGCAGATAATACTTTGCTTTAATTGTATTTATTGTCATTTAACAGCTGTTTGAAAGTTATCTTGCGTTTATTATACAAATATTTGAATATAATAAGGGTTGATATCTACTATGAAAATATATCTAAATAGTTTATAAAGTATAAAAATATGTGATGTTAGGAAGTTGAGAATGAGGCAAGAATATTTCAACATAGCTATCGTATTGGTGCTTTTATATTAAGTATAATACGTACAGATTAGTACGTGATATTACCTACATAGTTACATCACCATTGTATTGGTAAAAGTACCGAGGTCTTATCTCTAAAAAAGCTCATAGCCTTTGGTCATTCTTTAACTTTTTGGTTTACGGATTCAACTAGATTATAGACATTTAGTCTAAATATTTGGCTTTTCTCTCATCAATGTGTATTAAAATTTTCTAATGACATGGTACGCTATCGTATTTACCTGCTGTTCGACAAAAGTCGTCGAACGTTGCTGTGTAACAGCTGTGTCATTATCTTTTCATTTTACATTCAGACCTATTTACGCTTGTTAGTAGTAGTCCGCGGCTTCATTACTGGTGATACTTTCTATTTACAGAGACACTAATGATAAGTCATACTTTCGTTAACCTCAGATCTAAAAATTCACCAGTCTGAAATTGTGCCATCAGCAATGCCTCCGGGAACTAAAGAAAAGTCAAGTTTATTGCATCCGCGCCTCTTGTAATTGTGGTGGGTATGAAAGCGGAGGTAGCAATGGACCCTGTACTCCACCGCCAGGTAAAGCATAGTACGGCGACACGTAGCCGGCACCGCTGGCAGCTGCTGCCGCTGCTGAAATGAATGCCACAACATGTTTTTAAATAATTGATCTTAAACATTAAAACCAGTTAAATGAAAAGTGGCTTAACCTAATATAAAATACCCACCGGCAGCCGTAGCGTAGGGATCAAATCCAGCAGCGGCATATTGTTGCTGGTAGGCTGCCGCTCCCTGAGCAGCCGCTGCTTGGTATTCATACAGGTGATTAGCGGCTGCGACTGCAGCAGCGTGCTGGAATTGCGGCAGTTGCACTAGACCACCTGCGCCAGAGCCCACACTCGCACCCACCCCGCTCATTGCGCCCATGTAACTCGATGTGCCATAGACGTATCCAGGCGACAACCTGCAAATGTACAACAATTTCATTTACAATAATCCTCTACAAAATCCAACGTCATAGTTCCAGAAGTTCCTGAAACTGCGACGTCTTAATTAACCCGCGATGACTTCTCACTGTAATTTTTTCAATGTACCAGTGAAATGACATCGGAATATTAATACTGATGAACACTTTCACACTATACACCTAGCCCCAGCAGCCTCGACAGGCACGAGCATCTAGTTTTGTTAGGTTAGTAGACATCGATAAACTGTTATAAGTATTATAATTATGTAAGTATGCGACTGTTTGCCTATGTCGCCGTGGTGAGACCGCCGCCGTGCGTCATTGCCACCAAATTTAAAGAAATATAAAACGGGCGGCTATTCGCCTCGACCGAAATATCCGGACCACTTGATATTTACCTACTTATTCTACGTCGGGAAACGTCAAGGAAATTAAGATTTAGATGGCGATTTGTCACTGTTACGAAACAGTTGGACGCGGGTCACATCTCACATGGATAGGTATATAGAATAAGATTTCGAACTCATTAACGGAAACTATTTACATAGCCACAAGTATGTGTCCTACTTGTGGATAAAAATAAATTTTTCTTAGAGTTTGAGTAATGTACTTATCAACTCAATTTGTTTTCTGGCTACACATTTTGTAGGTAGTTTATAAAAAACGTAGACCAATATCTTAATAGATGATCTATTTCAAAATGGTGTACACGTCAAAATCTGATGATTCTGCTTAATTCGCCCGTGAAGGCGGTCAAGTAGTACAAGAGCATCTCGAGTGAATTTCTAGCCGTGTCAGCGTTGCAGAAGAGCCTCTCTCCATATTATTAACCCCCGTACCACTTGTTAATTCAATTATGCGTCTTTTTCTATCACTGTACGACACGATAGAGATAGGCTGATTACTGTTTGTTCTATTTCATCTGCATAGGCTTAGTAAAGGAGTCTGAGAGCAACACGCATGCGTACTCCACGCCCGCCTTGACGCCCCGCCCGCCTCGAACGCCCACCTGTGATCCTCTAATATACCACAAAATACCTAAACCAATTGGTACGATGAAAATATTCTCGAAATACAAGACGAGTCTATTCTACTTTACGAAACTAATATTTCTAACAGTATCTAATTTTGAGCATGTATATAGAGTCATACGTAGTCCGCCCGTGAAGTAAACTAGAGTTTTTTTTTTCTATTTGAGTTAATATACTTTGAAGACTATGTATTAATGCAGTAGGTGAAAACAAACAGCATTATAAAACTGGCTTATACTCACACAAGCTGAGCTGACACATCTACTAAAATACAAACACAACCATTTACTAGTCTGACAACTAATAGAGGAGATGTTAGATGCCACTTTCAAAGATTCTCAGAGAAAGTATATAATATAGATAATTACATAAATTACATGCAATAAGTAGGTATTTTCAATATTAACAACTAAGCTGAATAAATAGAAGATAGGTACACTTAAAAAGATCAATATATTTCTAAAATAATTGATAGCTTTAAGTCTGTCTCTATGTCATTAACGTACATACCTACATCACATATCGGGTCAACTCTAGCGTAAACTGTAACCATTATTTTAATGCCATTAGTCAGTAGATCAATCATATAACCTAACACTTTTCACGACTAATGAATGACAGTCTTGACCTAACAAGCAAGTACTTATGTATGTATAGATCGGACACTAGGCCGACGGAGTATTTATTTGATTGGAAACGAAAATAAAAGCGTTAATTCGTAGAAGCTTTCACTTGATTATATACCATTAAAACAAGAGTGTTGGTGAATAATATATGGATAGTTGTGTTGGCGTGGTGGCCCCGGTTAAGAATCGATCGTGCGCACGTCAAAGTGTAATTAACCAGGACATGAGGACTGCACGGCCAGCGGTCGGCACGGGCAGCGTCACATTACATATGCATGTATTTTGTTAGACAGCAGGGCGGCACGCGGCGGCGGCAACGTCGGCGGCTGCGGTCGCGGCGCGGCCGAGCGCGCTCACACCTACGCACACACAGCGCGCCCTCGGCAGCGCCGCACCGTGCACTCCGGTGAAGACTTAGTAAGTGTATTAAACGAAATCCACCACCAACAAAACTCAATTCAAATCAACAAAATCTTACACGAACACGGCATAAAACAGAAAACTTAGTGTATACGTTGCGTAAATAGTGACGGCGTTGGGCGGCGCCCGCGCAGATTATGTCGCCGCCGGCGCCGCCCATGCTCCGATATAGCTTTGTAAAATATAAACATAGAAAACCCAATCGACTAATTCACACCCAAAACGAAAAAAAATCCACTCTCACGCTCACGCTTGCCATAGATACCTATGTGAAAATGTTTGATAATTTAGTCTAGGTGTGGTCCGCCGGCCGCCGCGCCGCTAGCCGTCCGGAGACGCCGCTCGCCTCATCTACCGAGACAAAAGTCAGCAACTGTCAGCTGTACCGCTTACACTATCAAACCTAGATTTCAGTTACAAGTGTGCACAGCACATTTTTTGAAGGTTCCGAAGTGACTTTTGATATTTTCCCGGGGCCTTGCTATTCTGCTATAAAGTAAGGTAAGGTACTAAGAAACCTTATGATGACTTTCCTAAATACCTACATATTTTATACCGGATAATAAATAATATTTCGATATCAATAGTTTCCTAGACTCTAGCTATTATCTAAAAAGAAAAGTCAACGTCTGATTTTTGTCTCGTGAGATGTAGGTATTCAGAGCGGCCTGCGGCGCCGCTAGTGCTGGCAAATATCGAAGTGTTGAACCACTGAACATTGATACATGATACAGATATGATACACAGATAGCTAACGGTTAGTACTCACCCGTAGTGTGAAGGCAGCACAGTCGGGTAGCCAGCTCGGACGCCTGCAGCCGCCGCCGCTGCTAGTCCAAAGCCTGCAACAAACACGACTATTTATAATAATGTCGCTACAACACCGATTTCAAATGAGGTGTCACAAAAAGAGGACACGGAATTCAGAGAAAAAAGAATTTAATACATTACTCTTTCATCGTTAATGTTCTTAGAGTAGCTATTTTCAGTCTCACTTAACGGAAGTGGCTAGACAGGAGTATAACTAAAATATATCTCAGGGAGATTGGACCGCATCCAAATGACACAAGAGTCAACTTAGCGCAGGCAGCATCACTGTTAATTTCTTTTTATTGCATTGTTAAGTCGCGCGAGGCAGTATCTATTTTCGTCGCTCGCCGCCCGCCCGGGCACCGGCATCCAGGGACATACCTCTTGACAAGAAGACGACAAACAGTTGCTATAAATGGCTTTCAAAGTTTGGCACGAGCTAAAGCATGATTACTAAAATGCGGTGGCAATTTCTACCTTGATAGACTGTAGCAGCCAAGCTACGACATTCTTCAAGCATCTACGCATTACTTGTCTCTAAATGTTTGTATATTCTCATTGCTCTTGCTAAGTAATGTAAGTATTATTACCCTATAATAGTATACTACCTAGTATTTTAGAACAGTCCAAATGATTATTTACCTACACAACAAAAGAGTCCACAGAGCATTATTTTTTATTTTTCCGGCCAGATTGTTCGGAAATCAAATTAACCGTTGTATATTTTGGAATATGTAATTACAATAATGGCAAGTGTGAATTATAATCTGTGATTAATGGCCAATGATCAGAAGAGCGTAACCTGTGCCGGCCAGTACAATGAATTTGCTATTGTGTGGTGAAATTTCACCGGTGATTACAGTGGATCACATCCGCAGCGACTCCGGATGGTGTCGCGGTTCGTCTACTGCGAGAGTAGATGTAATGGATGACCTTGCTGCTTTCATTAACATTATAATATTTTGGTTGACTATTTTATAATGTCATTCTAATTTACATATGAAACTTTTTTAATGGGTAAATGACATTTGTATAGATAAAAGTTAAATGTATGTTGGTGTACCACCGATAGCTTTTATTGTGGCCATTATAGGCAGTTAATAAAACTATGGGGATCAGTTCCCGATGTAGGGGGTTAATCGCGTGTCATACAGTGCGCGTGATGTGCCACCACATTTGTTCGATCGATGAGCTGTTATTTGACGGCCGAGGTCGAACCACTGTCCACCACCAGGCTTATCTTGATTCATTAACTTTTTTCTCTTTCCATCTATGTCCATTGTCCCATGGCCTAAAAGTGACCCGATCTTTTGTTGCCAGTATGTGACCCAGATAGATTTAAGTCGTAATCGATTGTCAAATACGGTACAAAAGCCAAACATTTGAATTTATTTCCAACAATGTAGAACAAATATGACGCAGCGCAAATACGCTTTGAAGCTAGAACTCAAATGAATCAGTCGTAAAGTTTCGTGGAAATTAGTCACGGGACCAATCTTGAAAAATGTTTCAGGGATTTCGAGTAGATGCTACAAATAAGCTTTGTTTTGAATTCCAGTGTGCGTTTTTTTTTTCAGAAAGACTTCTGGTACTAAGGTCGTCGAACTGCAAAGCCGACAGTAAGTGCTTAGCGTCGCTTGTAGGGATTCTACGGAAATACGATTTTAGACGCAAGCCGACAGAGCGGGACAGAAAGACTCGTACTAATATAATATGTCTAGGTGTTCGACGAAACATCTACCTATGGAGTTTCAATGCCATTACGTTCTGTAATACCGGTAAGCTTTACCTACATGTATAGGTACCTAGTTCAAAGACTACATGTCCTAGATGACATGTAGTCTAAGTCTAATGTCAAACAAATGAACCATTGCGAAGTGTAATTATTTCTTTTACGAGTTCCTGTATTAACATGAAATCTGCTATCGTAGCCAAAACTTCTCAATAAAATGGCGTAAAACCTTGTAAATTAGTTTAACTACTACATAAGAACATAGTTTCGTGAATACATTGTGGAATAAATATGTCTCGAGAGTTATCGGTTCGAGAATAGAACTAGATGTGTCGTGGCCTAGTTTCATATGGCCAAACTAGTCATGTTAAGCTCATGGTCGTCAAATCCGTCACTGTTTTGTGTATTTGATCACTTTGATCTGGCTGGTGTCGTCTACGTAGATGCCAACCATCAATCCTACACCATTACGATTTATCGCAGGCAAATGCGTGCTGGGACCGGCAGCGATTAATTACACCCCTCTCCAGTGCTCGCCCCGGGACACTTATTTTTGGACAAAACACGTGCGTGGCATGCGCCGACAGAATTAATTTTTATGTCTGATCTTAACTTCCTTTGAGAAGAATTCCTTTTATTTCGATTTGCACTGGTTTTCAGCTACCTCAATGTCAGTTACATCGATCATTCAGCAAGTACCTACTTTCCAATCTTGTTTTTCAATAAAGAAATCTTCACCACACATGTAGTTATAAAGTAGGTGTACTTTGTAGGTCTCGACAAAAGATAAGCTTGCGAGGAAAGATGAGGCACTGGCGCGTTGCCAGAACTGATGTCGCGGCAGAGTCGGCCGCGACGACGTTCCCAAAACTGCGTATATTTAGACAAAATAAAGAGCGCGCCGAAGACAAAACGAGACGCAACTCTGTTTTATAAATAACCGCGTCGTTCGCCGGACGGACTCAGCCTCGCTCGACCAACCTCTGCTCGCCAGCTGTTATACATAAATAATAATTAAGACACGAAGAAAGCTCCATGCGTCCGTCTTTTGAGGATCAGCAGATCAGAAAAACCTGATAAAATGTAGGTAAAAATAATTTATATTACAGTGTAAGTAGCTTAGTGTCGCTAGTCGCTAGTATATAATCTACGAAGTAAGATTATCGAATTGAAGGGCTTCTTGCGGAAGTCGTGGCAGGGGATCGAATTTCAGATGGTGACAAAGGGAACGGAACTACTACAGTGAAGTGTTCCTGTGTGAACAGGGTCATTGCACGATGCTAGAAGAGTTTTGTGTGCTCATAGTTTTTCTTCCATTATGAGAGCAGGGATTTCTTCCATTAAATGACGGGAAAATAAATCCCTCGACATTAGTATCTACATTGCAGTGCTATGTACCTAATTAACTAACATTTCAGGCCAGATACTACACAACACATCCGCATGATATTGAAGACGCTGTTATTTACTTGGATCGCGTTCAACAACTTCGAGGTTATTAGTGTGGCGACGTCGCAAATTAATTTATCTGCGCCCACTTTCCACACGCTAAATCTGGTTCACTTCTAATTTACTCTAAATTCCCAAATATCTGGTAGATAAATGTGTCTGTCGGATTAGGTGAACTGCCACAAACCGTCACTTCAAGTGAATATAATGATTATTAAGATACTAAAATTGATAAAGCATATAATTGTTATAAATTGAAATGTTTACATTTAGGGAGGGCAAGAGTAACGCGAACAACTCAACTATTAACTCAGTCATTAACCTGGATGCCTTCCCACCTTCGGAATATAAAAACTACTAACAACCGTGCCGAATCGTAAATAAACATGATTGTTATAAGAGATTTATTGCCAATTTATGGTCGAAATCACATCAAAGCGACAGTGTGTCAGTAATTACAAGTTTCCTGGTAGCGATAAAACAAAGATACGTGATTGGTGTGAAGTAAGATAGTATCACGGTCCACGCAACCGCGTGAGCATTATGGCTTCGCTTCATACCATTACAAACGATAGGTACGTAGGTGCTGCTGCTATCGATTCATGAGCTAGTTTTGAGCTTCCAAATCCAATTACATTATGTGACTCCTTATTTACGCTAAGTGACACATTTTCTCGGTAGCCATCTTTTAATAAAACAATAGATTAGATCCCCGTGACGCAAAAGCTCAATATTAATGATACTGTTGTACCAGTTCTATTTGCAGTTCAAACGTGTTATGATATCCGGAGTAGGGGTAATGTCTAACGAAAATACAGTTTTGTTATAATGGAAAGAAAATGGCCAACTGAAAAAAATAATTATGAAAGATAAAGATAAATTCTCTTTCTTGTACACCAAACTTAGGATACATTAGTGCCATGCTGTGTCTTATAAGGCGACTAAAATAGGGCTGTTCAACATCAGATAGATATATACAGCACAGACTTAGCCTCAGATGCATGACTCTAGTCAACAATAGTGCCCGGAATACGGCAATAGGCTCACCCCCTATTACGTGGAACCGAATACAATGATTGGTGAATTGTGGGTGCTAATTCACCTCTGCCTAACTCTCCGGGGATAAAGACGTGATTATATGTATGTATAGGTATACATGATAAGAATTGTACAATGGGTGGAGACAACAATGATGCTAGAACAACAACATGACCAAATTAACGTATCAAACTTGGTCACAGAAATATAATACTATCGATTTTAAGCAAGCGGCGCGTGCGGACCCATCCATGCATTCGTCGCCTAAATCCCAAAGTCTGAATAAAAATAGTTGATGGGGTGAGTTGGACACTGCAGGGGGCTTGAGCTCGGCACATGCATAAGTAATGCACAAGCGAAGGGCGGCCGGCGCACGCGATCCAACTGCAATGCCAAACAACCCCTTCCAAAGTATACCAAATACCACAAAGGGCCAAGCTATCTATTAATCAATGATAACTTACATGCTCTATGCTCCATTCTTAAGTGAGGCTTCACTTTACTTTACTGAAGAGTTCTAATTACTGTTAGCTAATATGCATTGGCGTTAGCAACTGACTGTATTTTGTCAGAGAGGCCGGATGACGAGCGGGCTAATCATTCTCTTAGGCCGAGGCGCTTGTGTACAGAGGTGGGAATAACTTTTAAACAGAAATGAAGATCAGATGAACGGTAATAAACATCTAAAATAATGATTCTACATTTTCACCCAGATTAGCAAGAAAATAGATTTAGTAAGAAGAAACCTTTAAGAAAAAACTGGCCATACAGAGTCACAGTAACTCTTTTTCAATCACCAGTAATTACAATGCTTGTTTACAAATTGTATCGTCAAGTAACTTGTAAACAGTCAGTAATTACTGACTATTCTACCGATTATCAAATATTACAGACAGATTAACTACTAAACCGAGTCTCTTCCCGCTTTGAAACCTCATTCCAATCCTGTAACCCTATTCCTATTCTAGAGATGAACCTATTCCAGAGATGATGTAGCCTAGGTGTTATTCCAGATTATAAAAACTACCTATACCCAAATATGGTGTGCCTGTATCCCTATTCATTGTAAATCTCAGCCCATTTTAACGGTACCACCGGCCAAAATATTGCACACTCTTTTTACGATGGACAAAACAGTCTGCCTAAACCCAATTTTATAAATGAAATGACCGTTAATCTCTTTTATATCAGCATCGAGATTATTGAAAGATGTAATATATAGTGAGTTGCAACACGAGTTTTGGATGCAAACAGACTGGAATTGTTATTGCAGAGTATTTTAGTATAAAGGTATACGTATTTATAACATGTTTGTGTATTTGGAGAAAATTTATACTTTCTTCATTATGAAACTAGTGTTCTGTGCCTACTGTAGGTCATATGTTATATTGTTAGTTAAACTCTAAATAAAAAAAAATAGAAATAATAATCCATTTAAGTCTATACACGAAATAATACCGAGATCTATGAGGTAGTTATTTTAAAAGTGACCATGACAATAACATTCCTAGTAATACAAGTTATTCAAATTCACAAACGCAGGAAAAGATAAGACATTTTCCCATACGACGGCGACGACGGTGACAAAAGTTGAAAACGGTTTAACAATTACAATTTGGAAACAAATTTTACATAAATATACACACACAGAGTGAATTCGATTTTGTATAATTCGTTTATGCTAAGTGATCCATTGCCAACATCGTAAACCCTGACCGATGTAATGTAGGTAACCTGACGTTTTTAGTAAAAATTGATTACATTAACTATAATCAATTTCACGTATCAACATTTCAAAAAAAACTGAAGAACAATATCAAAAAGTAAATTACACAGAAGGGTTGAAAGAAATATTTAACTCAAATAATTATATGTACATCATACGAAAAACCCTAGACACTGATGTCTATTGGATTGGAAGCCTTTCATAGTCAGGTGTGAATCGATTACCGCGGTGCTCATTTTACTCAATAATTCATAGTGTCGCCCCGTATGTTTGGACAAGTGGCTCGTTCGGCCTTCATCAACACGCCCATATAATAAAACTTTAACAATGTTTTCATAATCGACGCCAGGCCCGGTGAAATCGCCCATTGGTTGCAGCCACCATGTTGTATTTAGAAACTGGGACATATTATTTATACATAAACATATATTTATATTTATATAATAGACATATTATTACACATATTTCTTACCGCAGCAGTTAACATGTTCCCAAATAGGTAGGTACATTATGCCTAAACAATATACCCACAGTACCGCCTATAGTGTTAAATATAACAACAAAATTCATGCTTATTTATTATTGTTGTGAATAATATATAGTTCACCTAATCAAATAGGTAACGGCATTGATATTGATACAAACACTGTAAGCAGAAAAAAGGTACTAAAGTTGTTCACATACAGGTCACCTTGGCGTGTTCTGAATGCTTGCAACACCTGCAGAGGGTAAGGCGGCTACATAAATGAAGGAACTAAGTTCACAAGAATCCCAGAAACATTATGAATGCTACCATGACTGTTAATATGTCACTAATTAGAACATCATCAATGTAGTAAATGAATTATTATTTTGCCTGCATCTACCTCAATATATCTCTGCATCACCCTAAGGTTGACTGTTAGATAATGCCTTCGGCATTAAGTCCGCCTTTGTACAAAATTACTGTGCAAAAAGTTTAATAAATAAATAAATATGCAACTAAATATATGCAAATAAATATACTAAGTAATTCCACAGTCTTAAGAACCTGTACTTACACTATCTATCTATGCATATTAAATGAGAATGTAGGTTATGCTGGCATAATTATCTATTTCAAATACCTACAGACCAATTCAAAGGTCCTATGTATACTTTAAATAAAAGCATATAACCAACAGTCAGTACAACAGTCGTAGAGGTAGTAGGTAGTGGTAATACCCCCTCTCCATCCCCATACTACTAAAATAGCGATTAAAAAATCGCTATTTTAGTAGTTTTGTATGAATAATCAATTTAATTCGTTCAATGGTATGAAGGTGAAGTACCAAACATGAAGTGGTGTTTCACTTTTTTATATGGCCGAATAACGTTTTCCGGGTCAGCTATTATCATTTAATTATAATATTTTCAAAAGATTAAATGGTAGGTATAGTGATTTATTATACAAAACTTATCCAACGTGACGCTCAGTTTGCTTTTTAGCAGCCATGGTCACGGGAAGACAAAGATGGTCATAAAATTACTTATCTCAAAGTACCCGCACTTTAATTAATTTTAACTATAAATAGTTATTATTTATATTTATATATTATCTAAGATACAACATATTTACACTAATTTAATAAAATATGATTTTAACTTATATTTATAAAATAGCACATAATAAATTGCCATAATCTTAAACCATCTATCAAATAATAATCCTAAAGAAATTACCTAATAATCACTTGCGTGCTTAACAGTACTGTGGTGTTCGAGTATAATTGCTGTGAAGAATAGCAACAGGGTTTATTAATGCAGGACCTAATAACTGAATTAGTCCTGTACTAATAACATAAGTCATAATTTATAGATACCGAACTAATTGTCTGAAAAACATCCAGTAATGCTGGCTGGACAGTAGTATTTTCGTAAAACCCTTTATACAAGATAAAATATTCATTAGGATAAGTTAAACGAAGAATGATCTTAATCCTCAAGTGTGGAGTAGCATAATATCGGCATCTAATTTGAGGCCAATATTGCCTATCAATTTAGATATCCATGCCGTTAACTTTTGCCACTAGATTATAGTCAATAGACACAGAGTTGAACTGAATAAAGCCTCTTGCCCTTCTTACATTTATTATTACTTTTATAAAGTTTAAAACTTCTACGTTTTGATCAATATTATGTGTGTACACATACGTACGTTTTAAACGATATCGATTCCCTACAACTCGCTAGAGATGCTTATTTATATTGGCGCGAGCCAAGATGCGCAGGCGCCGAAGACAGACACGCCGTTACGCCTCCACCAAATCCGATCAATGGATTTCCATAAGAAATAGATTATACTATATTAATGTAAACTGAACTTCACTCTAACCGAAATTATTTTTAGTTATATTGAGAACCAAATTATGTAAATATCAAAACGTCTATAGAAAGACTGGTGGACAATAAACCAGTACAGACCATTGAAAAAATTGTTTAAAGTATTTTCTGCTCAACTTGTCAACATAAAAGAGGAATAGTTTTAAAAAAAGATTTTTTACATGGAACGTTTGTTTAACTACTACGAACAAAACGTGGTATATAGTGGGCCTGTATCCCTTTTCATAGTAAATCACAGCCCCTTTTAACGGTACCACCGGCCAAAACGTTGCACACTCATTTTATGATGGACAAAACAGTCTCCCTAAAACCGGTCTTATAAATGAAATGACCGTTAATCTCTTTTATATCTGCATCGAGATTATTGAAAGATGTAATACCTATATGGTGAGTTGCAACACGAGTTTTGGATGCAAACAAACTGGAATTGTTATTTCAGAGTATTTTAGTATAAAGGTATACGATTGGAGGGCTCCATAAACAAATATAATGTACCTACCGCTGGCGATGTGTGTGAACCAATATTACAAGACACAGAATGTAGACTAAACAGGGTATGTGGCGGCAAATTTAATGCGTTTCCCGAACTGATTCCAGTGTTATGTTTAAATGAAACTGTTTCAATCAGAATCGCAGTGGTTACTTTCAAAATAAGTGAAGAGATACGCAGAATGAAATTATATATTTTGGGATTTTGGAACATCCGTCCCATAAAGACTGTCTATTCGTCTATTGTACAACTTTTTTCATATTTGTTTTTGCCTGTATTGTATTTAGATATTGGTTATTCCGAAAAAAAAGTTCGATAAATATCTTTAAAACTTCTATTGGTATTCAATCGTATCTTCTTTATTGTTGTGATGTTCATTTGAAATTCAAATAACGGGACATAAGATAAGACCTGCATCTCATTGCTTTTGCATTAAGTATCTGCTTTAGCAGTCAACATTGACAAATAACCTGGAGAGCACAAAGGTTCTTAAAAACGTTTTAACTGTTTTTTTTTCACGGAGGGCTAACAAATTAGCACATTTCGTTGGTTTGATAAATATTGTCCTGTTCTACAACATTAAAAAAAGAGACCAATACTACCAATACTGCGAGTTGTAATCTAAAGCAAACAATAAAATGTAACGAAGTAGGGCTACCACGCGTGGTGGACGCTGCAGCAGTATATATCACAGGGAGCGTGGCATATGGCGTAGCCGGTATAGTGTACCAGGTGTCTCGTCATGCGCGCCCGCACCCATTGTGTATCACCCCTCCCCGCAGGGCCCGCGCAACTGTTTTCAATATGTGTGCACTACCCGACACATCAACAATGCCGCGACCTCCACCGAACGTAGCCGAACCGAGGATACGGATCCATTCTTTAATTTTTCTCAGACATCTGACAAAGATTTGGCGATCAGCTGTTCCGGCGGTGTGTAAACTGGTTTCGTTAACGGCCGTTTTTTAGGATTTGCATGCGAATAGAAGTACCATGTACAGCTGATTTCGAATGTGTAACGAACCTTGTATGGTATATGGTCAATTGCATATTGTACAATAATAATAATATATCTATTTGTTACATAGTGTACCTACTGGTTTTCGTAAACGATGGTAATTCATAGGTCACAGTATTAAATTCCCTCCCGCGGCGGCGTCAGCTCCGACGAGAGGATTTTAGTACTATAAAAAAAAGTAAAAATCCCATTAACGTGAGTAAGATCGTTCACTATTAAAACAAACTTTATGCTAATCCAAATGCTTGTTTAGGAGATAGAGTGTTATAAATATATGACTCATGTTACTAACAGCATTTTCTATAGAAGAAAATAGTTGCTGCCCGAGACACTAACACTCTAGCGATCCATAGGAACCCATTCCCTGGATAAAAGCAAAGGATATCTTGAGTTATCATAACAATGGTAGTCTAAGTACCTACATAACAAATACAATGGAACTAGCTGCAATCAGAGAACGGTAAACAGCCTTTCACACTCTTGTATTGTCTTGCTCTTTTCAAATTGAATAGTTACCATATTCAGACAGGTCAATCCGTTTGCACAATGTGTGTAGTGTGTGCTACCGATCTCAAGCGCAAACGGATGGACAATGGTAACTATAATATTGCAATAACATTTTCAAGGTTCATTTGAGAAAATCATGTCATGTTCTATAGACATATTAAGCTAGAATCACTTAACAAAACGATAATGATTCTTTTGCATGAAATTATATGTCACACGGGTGGTTATCAAGGCATTGTTGATTGCGTATGTGCGGAAGTTTCATTATGCCGTGTCATTCATGTAAGTCGCTGTCTGACCGTGATGACCGTCGGTTATTGTAAATTGGTTTATGCGCTGAATCGTTTGAATCTCTGCCAATATGCGCTGTACTCGGCCCTAACGAATTATCTACATAAATTCTAATTACGCTAATTGCATTAATGACATTTATAATTCATAAATATGAATTATTAAGGTTGAATGAACTCGAGAAGATTTTGGTAGTAATTGTCATGATTTATACCTAAAGCTATAAATACAGAAGTATTACTTAGTACCTTTTCACAAACAGAACAAGGTAAGTGAGAAGAGAAAGAGCGCAAGTGAGAAGGTACTCTTAACTGAGTATTCTCAAATGAATGTGCAATGTTTCATTTGATTTTATTAATTCCTCCAATTTTGATATTTACCTGAAATATGTTTTAGTATTTCTTTGTTTTTTAATTGTTATTCGTGGAAGTACAAAGAGAAGAATATTATTTTAACAGTGTTTACTAAAACCTATTAAAATATTAGAGTATCAAGTACACCTACATTGATTTTGGTGGTAACTTAATATTAAAAAAAGATTTTACACTAATTTATGAACCCTGTCTGAAAAATGACTTATGAACTCCTGTAGAAGAAAAATCTATCAATTTATAACAAAACTCAAATTACCCAAGAACAAGTGCTAAAACATATTTAAGCGCGAATGCATATTACATTTACCTCCTTATCAAAGCGAGGCCGATAAAGATTATATTTCATGCCTGATGCTTTCATGCATAACGACTGAGGCATTTATCGTCACAATCATTATATTGCTAGTCAAAGAAAACTTCTTTAGTTCTTGAATACCTACCTCAACCTACTTATAATACAAAAAATTAAGCTTCTATGGTTTAATACGAATCCTTACTTCTACTATCAATTGTGTGCCATTTGTAAGTAGGTTGGCACATTTCAATGGTTGGTACCTAATCTAACACATGGACAGTTCACTGTGTTATATTTTGAACCATTGTACATGTATAGGTATTTCATTTTCTATCCTTTTTTATAAAGAATATTAGAACCGTTATTACTAATATTCACTCTAACCCCTCCAGCTAAGCTAAATCGCCTGTGTTAGGAGTGGGTTTACTAATATGAGAACTATGATTTATACTTTTCTGGAAGTAAGTAGAATAGAAATGAACTTGATAATACACCAATCAAAATATGCATATTGAATACATGGTTAACATTTGCATAAATGGCGGCCTTATCCACTGAACTTCACTTAGATGGATAATTGTAATGGACTCAATAATAAAGTTCACAGAAGAAACGAAACGTGTTCAACCAAGATTTAAGAAAGTCTTTTTTTTTAAACCACAAAATTTAGTCAGATTATAAGAAATGGGATCCTAACAGCACCACAAGTTCAACCTATATTTTAACCACGTACTGAATGAGATAGTATTCCACCGAAGAGACAGAAAAAATAGAACTAAAGAGAGAAAAGAAAAGGATAAACAAATCCTAGAGTAGGTATATAAAAGTACAAGTTTAAGTTTTGGTATAAAGAATCTTTACAAGTACTCGTTGATGTCTATGACTAACGTTTTCATGACATTAAGCACCTACCAAATTAAATGACAATTCAAATTTACTTTCACAGGAAAAGACCTATGGTCACGTGTTGACTAACACTTTTATCTTGTATCTTATATGCAAATGCTGTGATTACATAAAGGTTACAGTATGTCACCTTGCAAGGGTTGTAGTGGTGCGTGTCCGTGGGGCACAATCAATTAGCGAGCCGCGTATACCGAGCACTTCCGTTTCCGAGCGTTTAGGGACTTCCGGCAAGGGCGGGAAGGCTCGCTCCCCATAAACCCTACATCGACAATGCATATATCTATATCAAGTTTTAATCTAATTAGATCTTTATGCAGTCGCGTTAAGGTTTATAATGATTTAACATGTTTGGTACATCCTCTCTTGTTAGATATACTAATCACAATCTTGTTCGACACGTCACCACAGAATGTAGTAATTTAATTTTACTGTTGCACATTGGTTTTAAAAGGAATTAAATTTTATGTTTTACTATCGGTAATTTTAAATAAAATGTCATAAATTATAAAACTCAAAACTTTCCAAGGTTTCAAACTTTGCAAATTAAAGATCAGAGCGACAGGAAAATAATCTTAAATCAAATGCAGATAATGAGACTACTAATATGGCCTTGAGGTATAGGGGTAAGGGAGTTAGGTACCTAATATTGGAGATGTAATAAAGGAATTACAAGAAGAAGAAGAAAATACATGTACACATACATCAAAAAGATGTCTAAAATTTAGTCAACCCTCCCTTCTTTTGAACTCATCGCAAAAATACTTATATAAAACAAGACTTGACCCTAACAAATTACAATATACATACACATAATACATTACAAGTTAATAAAAAACTTGTAAAAAGCAATAGTTTATTCTCGTTTTAGTGAACATGAATATATACTTGTATACACACTGTCAGTTGCATTTCATTAAGTTATCTTGCAAGATCTAAAGTAACAGTGTTTGTGTAGGTTATATCTATTTTGTGACAGTATAATTTGAACTGATTTGCACAGTGTACTAAATTAATTTCATTAAGTAAAACGTGATAATTTAATTCAGTTACAAGACTTTTTCATGTGAAATTCGGTCAAACTCAGCGAAAGATCCTTTTGTGTCATATTATGGATAAGCCCAGTCGTATACCTAATACTGTAGGTGCAAACATAGCCTGTCTATTGTTTCTGAATGGTACTTTATTAAATACCCACATCACTACACTCAGAGATAAATATTGAATAAAACCGTTATCATTGAGCACTCACTATCTGATTGCAGCACTATCAACTAATCGAAACGATATAAATAAAACGACCCACTTATACGTTAGCGGTAATTAATTTTGTATTCTCCGTAATTTTTATCTGGCTGAGGTGCCTATATGTATTAGTTCTAAAGAAATTTTTATATCTAATATAGTTCTCTGACTTTCTTGCTGGTATCTTCTTAGTAGAACCAATCTACTGAACCAGCGAAAGAATCGATTGCCAATGCTTTATCTGCCTTATTTAATATTTTTATAATACTTCTTGACATAATTGTAAAATTTTGACGTGCATATGTGCTCTTAATGTGCCTAAATTGAATAAATGAAATTGATTCTTTGATTCTTCTTTAATTGAGTGTATTCTGTAACCTGGTCTTTGGAGCCCAAACCAACCTCATTCGCTAAACACAGCAAGACAGTATACACAGCTGATTAACAGACGAAGACTTTCCTCTCGGTGTTAGGGACCATATTGCAGTCACTTCCACAACTGCAAAGATAATTTTTGACTTAGCTTTGCACTTTTAGAAGTGAGTGCCATCTGAACACTCTCCACAGGGTCTTCTCTGACCCAAAGAGCATATCTTGGTGGGAACCCAAAAGCACCGTAGGTACTACATGTAAGTATTTAAATGAAATACAGATATTTATGAGCAGTACAAACCTGAGGGTCACAAACATCATAGTTTACTTACATTTTAGATAGTTACGAAAAGATTAACATAATATAAATTTTAATGCGCCAGCACATGTACATCTGACCCCCACGAAGTACTCATTGTATCACACACGGAGCGATCTCACATTTTTTGTCCGTTGACAAGACGTTCGAAAACGAAGAAAAAAAAGGTATCACGTGCAAGTAGGAGCAAAAAGTGCTCCTTTTACAAACAGCTGAGCCCCTGATAAGCGATTCCCGGGAATACATAACTAGTGAAGATGTATTACGTATACAATTTTAATATCTTAACAGATAAAATTGTTGGCTTCCGTTTCTAAACACAAAAAATACATAATAATTGACCCTGTAGTATTTGTACCTTGCTCGAACCAACACACAATACAAATTCTTTACGTAGTCAAAGATTACCACGCATTTTTATCTTCAAGACTTATTTAATTTACTTGTAATTATTTTAAGACTGTTCTTTAGCTGGACCCACTGAATAACTGCTCTACAGAACAAAAAAAATGTATAGATTTAAAACTATTACTTGTTGAACAACATAGCACCACTTATTATTACTTTTCTTAGAGAGCAGATAACATTTTATACAAGTTTCCTTATAATTTACCGTTTTGACGTTTAGTAAGGTAACTAATTTCACTAGTCAGTCAAATACCCAATACAGGACTTATTTACTTAACCATTTTCTGCGTCCCGTTCGACTCGTTCGAAATTCAGAATTCATTCCCGCCTTACCCAGGTACCGTAACATAATAATTCTTTGTTGTAAATAGCTAGTCTATTAGCACATAATAGATAATAGTACTTGTGCTAGTAATAGATTAGTGCATTTATATTTATATAGACTTGTAAAGTTGAAGTCATTGTGTTCCGCAGAGACCTATTTGATTTGTTAGGATGTTACTACAGTAGTTATATTGCTGCGGTGAGATATTTTTTCAACATTAGCGAATTGATTAACCGTCTGTCGACGTATTGGATATTTTTAATTGTTCGTGCTCGAATGAATAGTGGGAGGAAGTAATAAACGACCTTTAAAGATTTTAATAGTAATGCTATAAACGTATCTGTAAAACATATTAATATTTTTATGAACTATCTTCTTTAATGATCTTAGAATCTGTACTTTTACAATCCCTATAAAGTAAACATTTTATGCAGAGTAGGTTGCTTAGACAAATAAACTCATTCGCTTTGAAAAAAATAATCAGACAGTGGTCTCTCTATCTGTAGAATCAAGTCCCTAACTCTACATAGCCAAATTCTAACAAGCCTAACTCCTCGAGGCTAACCTCTAAAAATCCGAACTCTACGAGATCTAATTCAACAAGGCCATGAGAGTTCAAGACTATGATAAAAGTAGAAAGTAATTTCTTAAATCACTAATAATCTCTATGAAAAATCGTTGAAATACTTGATAAAAATCAACTGTAACCAAATATTTTTTTTATATCGACACCGAAACAAGCTCTAATATCTATTATCTGCATTTTGCTATCATTATATCATCATTTAGCTTATCATTTACATCGCTCCGATCCAAAACATCAAGATTTAAGATATGGACATGTTTGGATACATGTATTTCTTTTAAATTTATTTGTCAAACATTTCAAATGTCATAGTTGATATTTTTGAATGTCAGATTCAATTAGTCAATAATCAAAGAATAAACGATCATTTATTCGTCATTTTATTCTTAATCTTACTTAAATTTATATCTATCTTCTCTATAATAAAGAAACAATCACTTTCGGCAGTCTACAAGCATAAGCAGCACATGCTGTAAGAACGTTTGAACGGATTCGACAGTTCAATTTGTGGTGAGATTTCAATTGCGCATGCTCCAAATTTGGAGACGTCACGTTAGAGTATGCGCAAATTAAATCTCACCTCGAATAGTCCCTTTGATATTTCGAAACGTTCTTACAGCAAGTGCCTGCAGTTTACTTGACGTGTTCAGTCAGTAATGTGAAAATTTACTTAGAAAATATGAAATTAACGTAGATGGCAGAAAGAAATTGATCCTTTAAGATTTTATCTTTTCCCTGTAGGGCCGAAACTCTACAACAACGAAACCAGTCGAAATAAGTTTAAGTTATAGTTTGAATTTAAGAACTAAAACCGATTTAAGAAAAATAAGTGGAGATTTTTTTAAATACAAAAGGGTATTCAAAGAATAAATTTCAATATCTTTCCTAGCGTTACGACTTCTTTCATAAAAAATGGTTGCTGACGGCACTGAGACGCAAAACCTAAAAACTTTAAAAAAAAAGGTTTCCTTATTTGCCTGTCATAAGTACCACACCATTCAATGAATCGCGATGAAATTGGGCACATTGTAGTCCGCACAGCAGAGGTTTCTGGTGCACCAATGTTTTATTAGCATTCATAGTTTTGTTTTGTTTTTTTTTTACTCGTAGTAGCTTTGACCCGTGAATGTTTCATACATATTGTTATTACTACTTCCGCCATAGTAGCTTTTGAACACAAAAAGGTTTATCAACGTCAACCCGATCGGTAGTTTTTGTGTAATGCACGAAAGGATAGACATATATTTACTGTTTTATAATAATACCCACTATAATATTTTTCACGTAGCATGGGTACGGTGACATTTGACTAATTCCATTTCATGCATGATTCATTTCGAAACAATTTACCTAACGCGGAATACAGGAAACAACACTTAATACGAAGATAAAAAGAAAACTGTTTTATTTTGCATTTTTAACTTAAAACTATTTTTATTTCTCCGAATTATTTAAACTTTAAATATAAACATTCCAAATACATAATTCTTGATGCGTGAATCGGAACAGGTTGCGTTAGAGATTGACATAGTAAAATCGTTATAATCGATAAATTGTCGAATAAAGTATCATAAATCGTTAGTTGTATTTTTAACTAAAATACGATTATAAAATATAATTATGTAATAATAAACTTTAAACAAAGCATTTTTGTCTTTGTGGAGCTTTATTATAATATAGCAACACTGCTTAAGCATGAGCTGGAGAATGAGACGAAATTAAAGGTGGAGCTAGTGAAGCTCGTAAAAATGCACAAGCCCCAAACGACATACAAATTAGATATGATGGCAAACGAATATGGTCACGAAGTCCTGAGGCTTCCACCGTACCACTGTCAGTACAATGCCATTGAATTAATTTGGGCCCAAATCAAAGGTAACTTGTTTAACCATAGTCTATTTACATACTGACAAAAATATGATTATGTTTATTACTTGAATTCTATGACTCAATTTGTTTTTTATCTTGTTTCAGGATACGCTGCACGAAAAAATACTGCTCCGCCTTTTACAGCCACAAAAATGATGGGGTTATTGAAAGAGGGATGCAAAAATGTCACTGGCGATGACTGGAAGAAAGTAGTGGAGAAAACCAAAAATCTAATCTTACATGACTGGGAGCGAGACATTAGAATAGACTGCATAATTGATTCCCAAATAATTATTCACGTCGACGAGTCAGATGACGATGATGATGATGATGATGATGATGAAGATGATGAACATGTTTGATTTTTAATAAATAATTAAACAGGTTATCAATTTTGTTTTACTTTTTTTCTTCAAAATTATTAGTTAATAGAATCGATTTCTTCTTCATTAATAAATGATCTCGATAAGATATATAATCGATTTTATTTCATGCGATTTTATCTTGACTACATCTCTAGTAACTTCAAATCCCAAACGTCACCGTACCCATGCTACGTGAAAAATATTGTAACTATAAATTCCACGTTGAGTATAATACCTGCTCCCTAGTAAAATCAGTACTATTATGCAATTAAATGCGTCTATACATTTTTGATATTCAATAAATACTTGGATTATATTCAATAATCCAAGTATTTATTCAAAATTAAAAATGTGATTAAAACTATTAAATTATATATTATTGATACATATTTAACGGTTTTAATCACAATGCCTATTTGTTGGAATTTTTATCTGTTTATTCGCGTTGGACTTGGAGCTATTGAAAGGATTTTGATGTGTTTTTTAAGGTTCCGTACCTCAAAAGGAAAACGAACGGAACTCTAATAGAATCACTTCGTTGTCCGTCTATCTGTCTTTCAAGACCTTTTTCTCATTAAGGCGTGGAGGTATCAAATTGAAATTTATACCACAAACTCCGGTATATACCGTCTTGAAACTGTGCAAAAATCAAACTTGTAACTCAATACATTCTAAATATATTACGATTTATGTAGCTTAAGTTACGGAAACCTCGGTGCGCGAGTCCATCTCACACTTCACCGGGTTCTTTTACTAGAAAGGTCTTTGTGCTAGATAAAAACTGCCGTATGTTAAATTGCAATATGTTGAATAAAATCAAAAATATAACCAAATTGACTTTCTCATGGGTGGAACCGCAGCCATCAGCTAGCACCAAATAACATCTCAAATTTAAATGTGGTGAAGGAAACACTAATTTTTCACTGATTGCCTGCTCAACACAATCTCGTTACCTTTAGAACATACTAATTTATTATATTCTTTATTGTATGCCAATTACAATATTCATTTTACAGAAATTGAGAATACAAAAGTAGTACAAAGGGCGGACTTATCGCTTTACACAATTTCTTCCAGGCAACCTTTGGATGGAAATGTATGTTGGTTGGAGTATTTCGCTATTGAGAAAATTCATCACTAACCTGGTGCTAGGTTCCCTCTAGGTTTGGCTCCTAAAATAGCGAGATTCACGTTTGCTTTTCTGCCATCAATAATGGGATTCGGGTCCTTGCACGCTCTCTCCGCCGCTGCCCGGTCGCCCATAATAACCTGTAAACAATTGTATTATTCAGTATGGTTGCTATTTCATACAGAAAGATATTTAAATACCAAATTCGTTCGGAATGACGTCGATCGCCATTACTTATTGTTTAACATGCGCATGCCGCGAGTTGCCACCTCTTTAGTTTCGGTCTGTGTCAACTAATATTTCCTGACCTTCCGTGTTAGTCGATTGTGTGAAAGCTTTTAAATGCTGGGTATTACATGTGAGAGCTCAAGTTATAGTGGACTACTGTGGTAAAGCAAATACTTGATGACCTCCAGATAAAGGAAGTCTGGAACAATTGGAAATAAAATTACTATTTGGCCCCCTTTTCAACGATTGTAACCATTGAAGTAGGTTTCTTGATTCATGATTGTATTTCAGGTTTCAGATAAATATATTTGAAATAGATCAGTAATTCGAGAACGAAATTGCGAAATAACGAATATAGGAATAACTATGAAATACGGTTTTACGAAAAGTTATCAAAGTTATCACATATTTCGTACTAAGCAGTTTGAGGAAATATTACTATGAGCTGTGTTGAAATAAAAAAACCTATCGGTAAACATCATTATAACATTTACATTACACTTATTTGTATAAACTAAACACTTAAAAAATTGTTAACATTGACTGTAAAACGTACTATTATAGTGACATCCTCGCACTTCTAGGTCGGTACATAAGTGTACTTCACTAGGTACTACACTTATGCCATTTAGTAACATTACAGTTTGTTATCTGCATACGTCAAACTTTAAACATGCCTCCTGACTGAAGTAGATGACTTTAATTACCTAGTACAACTTCACCTTTCCAATGTTATGCACCAACAATCGTACGTTAAGCAGAAACTCACAGAATTTTCGACCTTTGTTCGTATTGTATGCAAATTTTCTTCGATACGATAATAGAATCAATGTAATTATTTGAATCGGTTAGGTGCACGGGCTTTATAACGTTTGTTAACCATACAAAATCGGAGTTAAGCGCGGCGAGCGATAACGAAAACTATCAACGTTCGAGCTAACAGCCTGTTAGTTGATTGGTATTGCTGCGTGTTTGATTGTTCTCTTCGACTTATCTATAACTTCAAGTAACTATGTATATAATAATACTTTTAATGTTAATTCATAGAATAATGTATCTTGCTACGAGTTCCAATTTAAAATCTACTTAATTAAAATACATTTGGAAGGCCGATATGTCACAAAGTAGTATTGATAGTTTCAAAACCAATTGTTCTAATTATAAAAACTCTTTGCTTATAAAATTTGTTGAAGGATACATAATTATTGTTGGAGTGCTGAATCTTATTTACTATAAGGTTCAGTACTCCAGCAATAATTATTAATTAATTATATTACTCAATGGAAATGGCAACATCACTCATCTTCTGTTTTAGGGAAGCGCCGACGCTTTTATAAATTTCAGAACCGTTTAGCGATATTCTAAGAGCTAAGTTTATACGACAGAAAAGGAACAGCTATCATTATCATTATGAAATAATAAGTACCTAGTCACGAAACTACACGACAGTTTTGTTATCGTTCACTGAAGTCATTGCAAACAGGTACCTTCTTTTATTTCAACGTCGCCCCGTGGCACTGGTCAGTAGTACCCCAGTTTCAGAAACAATATTTCACAAATATCTAACAAGAAATCTCCTAAACAATGAGATGAATTTCAATCCCCTGGTTAACCCTTCACCGCTGAACTTATCAGTTACAGGTACTTGCAATAATGAATTCATCGTCGTACCGACATTTTCTTTGACGAACACGGCGATTATTGTGTGTTAGGTCCTAAATACATACATTATTTTACATACTGCGTGTACCGTTCTGTTTATATAACCTCCATGTAATGTTTTCCATTAAATCTTCTGGTAATAGACTATGTATTAGTGTAAAAACTATGTTTTAATCTTTACTAGTATAATAAATGGGTAGCTAAAGTTTGTGAGGTTGTACGTATGAAGTAATCTATGGTTATAGTAAACTGATTTTGAAATTTCTTTTAGCAACAGGAAGCCACATTATTTGTGTGTGTCACATACAGGCTATAGTGACACATCATCATGCTACTATACAATCTAGCATAACGGTAATAAACCTACATAATTTGAAATATAAAAATTAAAGTGGTGAAACGTTTTGTTTAGCATTATTACATAGATGTCAGTGGTTAGAAGAATAAGTCATGGATTTGATAATACACAGACTATAAGATCATAACTACGAAATATGTTGCACATATTAAAAATTATGAACAAATATGTAGTTAAGAATACTGCAGTCCCATGAATTATTTGATGGTTTTACACGATCGTTGATTAATCATTCTCTAATTTAGTCAACGTCAAGATTATCTAAAGTCAAAAAAGTATAATATACTTTTTTGACTTTAGATAATCTTGACGATTTAAATAAAAGAAAGTATGATCACTTAGTTCACTCGAGATCATTTTTTTATGAATGCCTCAATAAAGTTCTACGGCGTAGCCCGTAGCCCCGGGAGGCGTGTCCGAGATCCGCCCACGTCGACGTTTCTTGATCTACTCTACATTAATAACCACAAATTATACAATTGAATTCAAATATAATTGCATTAAACTTGTGACACTGTTTGAAATATTATGCTAAATTGAAATAGTGTCATAATTGTAACGCAATAATGAAATAGGAGTGTAAACAATACCACACAAATATTCTGTCATATTTTTACAGTAGAAACTAAATTTCATAACAGGGTATATAATATTACTGTCTGAAGCATGCGACTTTTACACAAAAAATTATAATAAGAATCAAAGAGCCAAAAAGTAAAGTCGCACAAACTTTAGGATAACGTAATAATTTTTTATATCTAACTTTAAAAAAGTTAAAAAGTAGGTAGATGTTGATGCCAATAATTGGCATCAATATTAATTATGATGCGCATCTCAATGAATACTGAACTAAACCATTTTTCATGAAAAAATGTCTTCAGAAATGGCATCAAAAATTAAGATTTTAAAGAAAGCCTATTAATTTTTTGTTTCTAATGTCGTGTTGACAGGACAAGTTTTTAGTATAATTTAGAGTGTTTTATGGCAACAGAATTAGCATCATTCTATAGATGTAACCATTCTAATGAAAATAAATTATTAAACTAAAATGTTTAAGTTCACCTGTATTATAAATGATATTTCAATTACTGCGTAATTTTTTACATCACTTCATGCAACTCACAATGCCTTAAGGACTTATTATGCCAACTGACTGGGATTATGTGAGGTTAAATTTTATGACTCATTGAATGTTTTTATAGTAATCGTGATAATAACACAAAAATGCTTCTCAACTTTTTATATCCTTGATCTTTAAGTGATGGTTATGCTGTTTCGCAATATGTTCATCTAATAAAACTTTATTACTAACTAACTACCAGTTATATAACTATACTACATAAATGTTTCTATGAGTCCAAATTGAATGTTATAATAATATATATATATATAGATATAATAATAATACGAAAGTAGAGTTATGTCTGCAACCTTTTAATCCAAATCTACCGATCGATCATATTCAAAGTTGACTTTTAATTATGCTATTATAATAAACAGAAATATTTTAGGCGATTATAGGTGTTTAAACTATCATGGTCACTCACATTAGTACTAAAGTTATCGGGATATTTGCCATTGTTCTGAGTTTTCCTACGTTTACCATTGTATATCTCGGGTACGAGATCTGTATTCTAAGCGGGCGAAGCCCTTGATAGCAGCTGGTATTCAATAAACAAATTTATCAATAGTCAATAAAAGAAACAAGTTTTTGCACCACTTATGCTATAAGTACGTAAATATACCTATATCACGATAAATTGTTAGATACCTAGAAAACTTATTAAGTATATGTACAATAACCGTGAGTATTATGTAATAAAGTTTAAAGTCTTTGAAACTATCGAAAGTTGATGCCAATATTTCGGAGCTCCACCAAAATTTATTAGAAAAGTTTTCTATCGGAGTTGGGGGTTAGACCGTAGTATGGCCTAAAATAGCTCCTTTTTTTTTACCACTTAGTTGGCAGACAAGCACACGGCCCACCTGATGGGAAGCGGTTACCGTGGCCTATGGACGTATGCAACACCAGGGGTGTCACACTCGCGCTGCCGACCATGTAGAAACCTTCTGATGCCCCTCTTGAAGAACCCCATATTGTAGGCGCTTGGGAAAACCGCAGCAGCCCCTAAGGCCTAAATTAAAAGTGTTAAGAAGAAAAACACAAAGTTTAAAAAAAATGAATCGCAAAAGAATCCGTTAAAAATAGTTTCTTTTTAACAATTTACTTTGTTTTACAGGTATCATATTTTTATTAATCCTAATTGATTACTTATTACTTACGAGTGAACTGATTTCGTGATTACAGTTCCGTAGGTGCGGACGTTATCTTTTAGCCGACATTTTGATCTATTACGTATTACTGCTCACTGATAAAGTAAATCGTGAAATTAGATTTGCTGTAGGTAATACAGTAACATATTTTACATAGAGTATATACCAAGATTATTAAAGACAATATTTTTTTATTTACACAACTACTTGAAATCTTATCAATTAGAAAGAAATCGTATTATTTTATGAAAATATTAGTACTTATTTCCTGTACACCAATGCACATAATTTTAAGTAATAATAGATTTATAACTTGTTCTGTTGTAATAATATTGAAGCTATTAAATAAAGATTATTTTCAAATAAAAACGCAAAGCTTTTCCCGATAAGTATCTAATTAACATGTACTACTGTGACTTGAAGGAACTACGATAAACATCAACATTTAGCTAATAGTACTTATCTAAATGGAGGATAGTTGAACGTAAGTACATAAATACTGCTGAGCATCTACAAAAGATTCTACAGTCTACAAAAGACTTAGAAAAGATAAAAAAGAAGAAAGAAACAGTACTTATTCATAATGTAATCGTTCATAAAACTATGTTATGTTAACTCGATGACGCTGAGGCCTAATATATCTAAACAATTTTAATCGACTCAAGTTCTGAATTCGACACCTAACGTATGTAGGTAAGTAATTTTATTGGAACTGTACGAAATCTACAATTTTCTTGCTTATAGGTAACGTAACGATGGAAATGCATTAATGCTAGTGCCTTTTACCTATTATGCAAATAACCATTACTTGTGCAACTTTTTTGTATTTAACATATTTGTGTAAGTATCTAAAAGTTATATACGAAATGAGATTACTCAAACTTGAGTTGGTTGTAATCAGTGAAAATTCCATTGTACCTTGATTTCTATTCCCACTGTTAGTGAAGTCCATCTTTATATTCTTTTAAAACAAAGACTAATATCCCTTGTCGTCTATTACGTCTATAGCCGTAGTTAGACGGCTGCCAGTCGTACGCGACCCGTACCTACACTATCGGATGACACTCTTTTGTTTTGTAAAAGTACTTCATCACGTACCGGCTGGAGCCGGTCGCTCCGACCCACCGGCTATGTAGAGCAAAGGTACACCACTAAGATGCTTTAGAGTGTTAACTTGAAAACGACTAAGGAATTAAACAATCGTAACGGTGACAAGTTTGATTGTAACTGTAATGATTCCAATGATGTTTTAAAAGAAAAATGATTTACTTTACTGTTGCGTTATAAGTTAACTCATTCCATCCCATGGTTGCCTGGTAGAGATTGCCTTGTGCAATAAGGCCGTCTTTTGTTATGCCACAAAACTGTACCAATTTTTTGTTTTTATGTATCCATTCTCTGTGCACATACAATAAAGAGATATATTATTATTATTAGAGTATACATAAATGACAATTAATAATGCGATAGATAATACTGCGCTAATGACATGGAAAGACATCTTCTACTTCATCTTAGCGTTAATTCCAGTCGCATCCGAAACTCTCACCTCGGAGTCTTGGGTCCGCTTTACCTGTCTAACTGCGGATTTGGCTAAACTTCGATATTTTCGTGAAGCAATTGCCATCTGACCTCCACATCCGAAAGGCGATAACGAAGCATTGCAGCTAGACCAGTTGTTAAACTTTTTAAGGCTCCAACTACCCTCTTTTAAGGCTTAACGTGCTCTACGAGGCACGACCAGACCAATGCAAATATATAAGTATACATGCATACGAATATTTGCACTGAGCGGGCAACCGCGACACCACAGAGGCTGTCTGACATGGAAAAACAATAGCTATTTGTAATGTAGTGAGTTGCACTTGATATATAAATATTTATTATTTATAAAGTGTACTAGTAACCAAAATTACTAATATGCCCCACAACTCCTCCAGCTAAGCTACATAGCTTTGGCTTTACGAATGGGTTCTGGTAATGGTAATGTAACGGCCAAGATTTTAACCCAGGACCTTTCAATCGTTAAACCGATTGCTTAACATCTGAGCTACGACAGTTGCGTGAATTTGTCCTCAATTGTAAGTATAAAAATTACCATTTTTGTATATTGTGTACCTAATACTGAAATGGTATTTTTACAAAAATTTGTGTGCCTACCCGCCTTTTACACAATAAAACTAAAGTAAACACATTATTTAAATACTAATCGAATCATGTTGTACAATATGTATCATTGAGTTGTCATGATTGTGTGTCTAATTCATCAACTTTAAAAAAGAAAGGAGTTCTCAATTAGGTTGTATATTTTTCTGGAAATTGTTGTTGACATTCTAACATTTTGCGACAATACATTTTCGAGAACCTACGTAAGAAATATATACCAAAATTTTCAAGAGTTTGTGACAGGCATAATATAAATACCAGACGAAAAACAATCGTGTAGTCTGTGGTAGTCGACTTCAAAAAAAAATTCATTCTTTCCAGGACTACTGTATACGCTTTTTAACAAGGTCCCAAATGAAATTAGGGATTAATCAGTGGATAAATTAAAAAAATGTAGTTTAAAGTAAATTGTGTCAGAAATGCTATTATAAAATCCAAGAATACGTAGGTGATAAACAAGCTTGGAAATGAGCTGTTCGCTCAACTATGCTACTCAGGTAATTTTTTGTATTTAAACTAATTAGAGTATATGTTTGTTAATAACATAGCCCACAATATATTAATCGCGTCATAATGTCCTATCAATGACAGTTTCAAAATTAACGAAATTTTGAAGTATTTTTTTTAAAGAATAATAAAACCTAAATTACTAATATTTCCCTCCGGCTAAGCTAAACTGCTTGTATTAGGAATGGATGCAAGTTGGTAGTATAATGACCAGGATTCGAACCTGGGATCTCTAGATCTTAAGGCCAACCCGTTAACCACTAATCTTCCGACACTGTAGATGCGTTGTAGTAATATGCTAACTCATAATCGTAAGATACTCCAATGTAGGTTCAATAAGTAAGTATATGTATAGAAGAAATTCAGCTTTCCACGGCTTATCCATATAACTCTTTCGGTCGGAGGATCCTCTGATAAAGGGTCTCGCTCTCGTCGTAAATTCAAGTCCTGTCCTCTATTAACTTCTTCCAAATTAAAATGGTCTAATATATGATTATAATACTTATTTGACTGAACATTAACACAACATGCATGTGACTATAAATGTTTTATATTCCAAATTAATCAAAACTGTTTCGAGTTAACTTAAGAGTACCATTTAAGAATTTATAGCATTTGGAATGTTGACTAAGTTTTTGGGCTTCACCATAGTTAGCTTACCTACAAGTAGACAAAGTGTATATACATTTATCGTGGATTTAAATTAAGGCATTTATTTCTGTTGCATATCTACAACCGGACATCCTTCAATTAATGTTTTATTTTTGTTTTTAGGGAAGCGACTGCCCTCTGATATCTGGACGACCAACTCCAAGCGGTAAGCCTGCACCAGACCCTCGTCTGTCAACCAGCAGCGATTTGAGTACACCTGTTGATTGACGACACTTAGAACCTAAAGATCTTTGTGAGCTCCTATATTCCTGCTGGAGCTGCACACATTACATAGTCGGTTAAGATAGGGGTAGGTACTCAAAGTACTTACATGATCATTCAATAGTGCGTTATTGCCACTAGAAAGTTTATATGTAGTAACAAAATCGAATCTTCAGTTTGTAACACATTTTGTAGTACGAAAGTGTTACGAACGATGAATTGCGATTATTACAGCTATTTGGATGTCACAGGGAGGGTGCCACGCGGCCTGTACCCTCCGGGTCTTGCGCACCCCAACGCGAATTGAAAATGGGGTTGTGATTCATTTCCCACGAGCCCCATGCAGTACTACTGCACTGAACAAAACGCCACAAACTTTATTAAAATGACTGCATAAAAAAGCGTCGTTTTATGCATCTGTTGTTTAAAAACTAATATCTAAATTATTTTCGTAGTTATCATCAGATTATACCGCGCAGCCAATTTCTTTGACAGTAATTGCCACTGACAAAAACTTCCTTGATGAATTTTCTATAAATATTATTAGAAATAATAAAAATCATACTCATTTATTAACAATGTGTAAGTAACCGTGACATTTCATGAAGTGAAAACTCTCGGCGAAGATGATGTCTCCGGAATTGCGCGTCATGTAATTTGGTTTCAGTAAATGCTTTGTTTGACATTTATACCTGCGTGGTACAACTTCCGTGTTTGATGTAATTTCGCGATTATGCCTTGTATGTATTGTACATGTAAGTACTTGTTGGCGGTGGGTTAGGTATAATGTAGGTAGCAATGAGGTGCGATAACGCGCTAACTGTGCGATACGGTCGGTGTTTCAGACCCGACATGAGTCGACGGCGCACGAGTATCCAAGTTAACGTGTCAATTCAGTTTCACACTATGCTAATATTTCATGGGAAACACATAGTAAACAACCCATTTAAAGATAATTAGTAAAAAAAAAATATCTTACGAAGCCATATCCTCTGCTTTTGCTCGTCTGTCTGTCTGTGATGACAACCGCCTCCTCGATGTCACCATAGACCGCAAAGTGTTCCCTTAAGCTCTTGTCTGTAGTATGATATGGGAGTCCTCCAACAAAGAGTTTGGTCCAGGTGGTGTCCTTCTGGCCGGGCAGCGCGCCCAGTGCCAGCAGCCCCTCGGGCTCGCCCGGCAGAGCGCCCGCCATCAACATGCCTTGCACAGTCTCCGTCGCGCCGGCCACCGTTGCACTCAGCTAACACTGTCACTGCGGCCGCTGTCGCGGTTTACCAGTCTACGAGCGGCGCGAGTGTGTAGGTTAAGTTACCGTAGTAAACACTGGCGTGTGGGGAAGCGACCGTTCGTCGTGGTGGTTGAGCGCGGACTGATGCGCGTTCGTAGCGCACGTGGCGCTCCGGTACTAATTTTAGCCCCCGCCGCGCCCCCCTCGTCACCAGATGCGTCGGCACGGCACCGTCCCGGCCACATGCGTTGCGTGCCCTACCATGCCCTACTGCCTGCTACCCTCCACTCACACTTAATGATATGCCTCGTTATCACTGCTGTGTAGTTCCTCACTTCGAGCGACTCGACCGCAAAGATTATTGCAACATTAGACGATAATGGCCAGGTGAGACGGGACTTATACAGTAGCCTTGACTTACACCGTTTTAGGTGCCAGCAATCATACATATTTAATTATAGGTAATAATAGTTAGTGGTGGCACTATTAGTGTTATTAAATTAAACAACCTATTAATTACAGGAATTCACCGATAAAGTTATCGCAGACGCTAGCACAAACTCACCTAATTTGGTAACTTATTAGGTCACTTGGTTCTCGTCTACGAATAGACTTGCGCCGATCGCTTTCCGTTGATGTTGTAATAATTGATAAGGCAAGGCAGAGCTTACGTCCCTAACTAGTCTATAGAGCAGTGTACACTTTAGGTATTGAATATCGTTCGAAAAAAATAACCGGCGTCATAATTTGGCAATGAAATCTACCGTTGAGGCAAGCTAAGCAACAAGTTTTATCCTTAATCCTTATCCTTAAATCTATCCTGTTTAATAAGTGAACGGGAACACACTGGCGCCATCTAGTAAAATTCCTAGAAATTATCGCATAACATAGATCATTGCCATTCAATTCTTACAAAAATAATGATACTGACGGCGTAGCTCAATGGTCAGAGCATTCTCCCTGAAAGAGAGTGGAAGCAGGATCAAGTCCGGTCTGAGCACACACTTTTTCCAATCTAAATCGAATAATACATGCATACCGACATATAATCACGCCCTTATTCCCGAAGGGTTAGGCAGAGGTGAATTAACACCCACATTCACCAATCATTGCTTGAGCCATGTATTGACTGAGTCTGGGCTGTGTATATATATTTTTATACAACTTAGGTAGTAGACAAGCACACGGACCACCTGATGGAAAGTGGTTACCATGACCTATGAACGTGTGTAACACCAGTGGAGTCACACCCGTGCTGCCGACCCTGTAAGATCAGTGATTTTGTGCCGTCAGTGTAGAGGACAAAGTAGGACAAGGCATTGGTCATCCCCCTGACAGCACAATATCTCTCCAGTGAGCTCTGGCTACCCTACTCACCGCCGGGAACTGGAACACAACACGAAGTTATTATAACCGCGGTATTCTGAAGGGCGGAGGTACTTCCCCAGTCGGACTGCTCAATTGGGCGGAAATACCGCCGTGTCCTATCTCCTGTCAGTCAGTATATCTGTCTGAACTGATGCTAAACAGCCCTATCCTTTAGTCGCCTTATGCGACACAGCAAGGGTGGCCCAAATTCTACTCTGCAGGGATTAACGTACCGTATGTACGTATTGATACCTATACCAAAAGCAGTAGATGTCATCATCATCGTAGGGTTGTGATGAAGATGAAAAATTTATACAATCAGCAAAGGAGACACGACACGATTACACAAATAAAGTTGTACTTTATATATATATAGGATACGTCAATTAGACTTCGCCTCGCCTGATGCTAAGATGAAGGCAAAGTCTCAAAAAAGAGGGTGACCATTACCATTACTTACATATAGGTACCATGTTACAATGGCCTCAACATATGCTTTTTCCCGTCCTACAGTCCCGGCTCCTTTAAGCGGGACGTGAGCTGGTAATGAATTCCAGGCCTTAATGGTGCAACAAAGGAAATAGTCACCGAACCGCTTGGTTCTTGATCGGATATTCTGCACCGTGTGCGGGTGACATCCATGCCCTGCACGTTGTTGTAATTGTATGTAGATGTACAACTGTATCTCTGTGTATATGTGCTCAGTGTAAAGCCTTAATGTTTATTCTATTCCGTAACGACATTTAGGAGATTTTAACAAGAAACCGAAACTGTATTGTCCATCTTTTTTTATTGAAACGACCTTCGTATAGTTGTTTTAAGCCTTAGTGAACCTAAGGCAGGCCTCTGTCACTATGTGCTTGCGCGCGATAATTGCCTTCCGGATGCTGATTCGGACTTCGACTGCGAATAGACAGCCCACATCAGTACCGTTGCGAAAGCCTTATGGCGCGCAACAATTATATTTTCGTGTTGACTTGACAACACACAGAAAGCTCCAGAAAATGCAACGACTTTTGTAAAACTATTTTTTAACTACATATATGTATACAGGGTGGAGACGTTACTATCACCTTTACCTACCTTTAGCTTACCATCAGGCGAGGTGAAGTCAAGATGGTGTGTCCTAGATAAAAAAAATCACTATCAAATAGAGATTGAACCTTCTCCCACCCCCTGGGAGATACCATCTGAGACTTCAGGATCACACGAAATACGAAAGAAAAGTGTAACATTTATACTTAACGTAACTGGTGCACTTTTCGTTTGAGTTTCGTGTGGTTCGTATTTCTTTAAATCTCTTTCGGTAGGGTTCAGACAGAGCTAATTATCACTTCAGTCATGACATTGGAGATATCAAAAGCAATAAGAAAAATATTTTTGAAATTTTTGCCTGTTTGTACGTTTGTTCTCGATGGGCGCAAATTTTACTGAACGGTTGCGGTATTTTTATAAAAAAACTAAGTCAGGCTTATATTTGGGAATATGTTTAATTGCAATTGGTTGAAAGAACCGGAGATATGGGCAGAAACGAATGGTTCTTTAATTCTTTATTGTACACAGGAAAATAATACATCAACAGGCAACCACAAATGCATCTTGGTGTACAAAAGTGAGCTTAACTCAATATTGAGTTTTCTCCCAGTAATCCTTTGAGGGATTAAAAGTTATAAAATTGTGCGTGTAGACTTCAAAAATTTTACAGAATATACATCATTATCTATTGTGTAGTTAAACTTCGCAAGTATTACTTCTGTCATTCTACCATAATGTGCCCCTTCCATATTATAAGAGTTCGTGTTCCGGGCGTGAAAGAGCGATGGATATAGGGAGTATAACACCTTCTCTATTTCTCTTTAATTCTTTATTGTACCCAAGAAAATAATACATCAACAGGCAATCACAAAATCATCTTGGTGTACAAAGGCGAGCTTAACTCAATATTGAGTTTTTTCCCAACAAAACTTTGGGGGATGAAAAGTGCAAAAAATATGGTCGCTCGGAACATGAAAACATTTTATGGTAGGCCTACTCATATCACATCTGATACGAAAGAGCAATGAGAACTCGTCAAGTGGCCTACTAAATATTACTTTATTTGTTTCTATATCAGACAATGCTATTCCTCACAAGGTTTTCTCACGAATGAGGACTACGTCCACCTGACCTTTAGCGAAACTGTTTTTTTACGGCTTTTAACTACTTTAGTATCAAGTAAAAAATTAAAAAAATATTAATGCACTAATTTTCAAAAGGTGTTACAACGGTGGTATGTACAATATTCGAAAATTTTCTAAAGCTTTACTTATCATACAGTTCAGTGGAATAAACTAATGGCAACCCTTTTATTTAATTAATCAAGTAATATGCAAGTAGCAAGGCTTTCGTGATGATAAGCGATTACCATCACCTATGAACACTGAACACCCGCAACGCTAGAGGTGTCAATCGCGTGTGTAAGGGATAGGGAAAAGGGGAGAAAAAGAAATATGTTAAGGAACTCCCGTAACCCATACAAAATGTATATTTCACCCTTGACGTTGTTATTAGACTAGAGGGTGGTACATCCCACACGGTCTAGCACGTTTTTTATACCACTTTGGTGGCAGACAAATACACGACTCACGTGACGGGAAGTGGTTATCGTGGCCTATGGACGTGTGCAACACCAGGGGCGTCACTCTCGCGCTGCCGACCCTGAAGAAACGTTTTTTTTCGTTGCAAGTCAATCTAGTCATAGATTTCCACATTCCTACAAACGTGAACGACGGTAGCCTAGTGATAAACATTATTATTATTACTTAAGATGTATAGAAATAAAGTGTTTGTGGTATGACAATGGTTTTTCTTTCGTAGAATCGAGGGCCAGATACATTTGCTAATGCAATTACGTCACATAAACCAGTTGTGATTGGTTACCTATAATTTTCATCAAACAATAAAGCTTCACACAAACAATGTGTATACAAATGTCACGTCGTGCTACGACGCAGCATCATTTCACGATTGTAACATAACATAACATAACATAAACTCACGCCTATATCCCCGAAGGGGTAGGCAGAGGTGCAAGCACCCACATTTCGCCAGTTTATGTTTAGGTCCCAATGGTGGCGAGCCTATTGCCATTAACCGGGCACTTATAAACCTGCGATAAATACACACATAACTTCGAAAAGCATCGAAAAGTTACTGGTGTATGCCATGGTAAAACCTGGGATCGAACCCGAGACCTCGTCTCAGCAGTCCATTACCCATACCACTAGACATGACCGCGGTAGTCATCAAGAAACATCTAAAAAGTCTAATAATATACCTCTATAGAAATTAGCGATACGAATTTGTCAACAAGACCATCCATTTTTTTTTTCACGTGCGCAAAATCCCCACGGATACCTCCCCACCGGAGCCGGTGGAAGAGGTTATGTCGGACTCAAACCGACTAAAACGCACGTCGCCTGTGGGTCGTTTTGGTTGCCGAAGGCAAGGTTGACAGGCATATCCCTCGCACCCCGGCCGACCCAGGGCCATCTCTTGAGATCTGGCCCTCTTCTCGGGTCGGGTGTGTGGGGACTACAGAGTCCCCAACTCGTCCCCGGAAAACGGGGCTCATCAAGACCATCCTAGCATTTAATTATACCAGTTGCATTGAAAGCTTCAATTTCAATTTCATCTTTATTTGCGAACACAGGTACAAATTGTTGGTACATTGCTTCCGTTATGGCGCCACTTCTCACGGTCGGAAGGTTTTAGATACTGGTACACCTGCACGCATATCATCTTTACAACGGCGAGTCAACACTTTTGGAGTAACGCCACCTACGAGGGCCAGCAAAAGTGGTGTGACCCACGTAGCCTGGCGGTTGACACAAAATGTGACCGCGTCAGTGATATCATGAACAAGAAGGCTACTGTGGATATGGGCATTGCTCGAGTGTTCTTTCCGCGTGACTCTGCACTTCCAACCAATAATCATCTCAGAATCAGTGTAGGTACTAACCTGAATAATATCTATCAAATATCAACTACTAAACGTATTTTTATTATAATGTATTATTTAATTTCTTTTTCGGAAACGATTTAGATGGTACTTTGTATACAGATAGGGATTCGCTTTTAAGTTCTATCATAGATGACACTTGAAAAAAATATTTAATAATTGAAATTTTAAATTATTTTTTTTAAGTTTAAGCTAATGTTAGAATTCAGCAATTTCAGCAACTGAAAAATTAAATTACCTACGTTAAATAAAGGTATTTAACCTATCATGGTCACTCACATCGGTATCAAAATAATCGGGATATTTACTCAAACTCAAAACAATGAAACATGGTAAATATCCTGATTATTTTGATACTGATACCTACGTTAAATACTTAGAGAAAAGTTCGGCTGCCAAGTTGCCATTACTATAAACATTTTTTTTAAAGAATATTAGAACCGAAATTACTAATATTCCCTCTAAGGAACTCCAGTAGGCTTGCCTTTAGCTTAGCTGGAGGGGCCAGCTAAGCTTAAGGCAAGCCTACTATTTAAAGCCGGTTATACACTACATGAATACGATCGCAGCCCAATCTCATGCTATCATTGTTATAAGATATTTATAATTGTGGTCGGAATCAATGGTCGGTTTCATATATGTCGTCCGGCCGGAAGTGTGCGAGCAGCGAGCGGGCGCCTACGCGGTGGGAACCGTATTGTTCTTGTGAACACGCTATGTGGAACCGATCGCATCCTCCGCCACAACGTAGATGTTTCTACTCATAATAGATAACCTATTTGCTTTGAAACTTTTCTTACTTCTTTCGATTTCATGTTTTAATCATAACATTGCCATTGTTAAGCAAATGTATGGTGTCCTACTGGACCAGAGAACCTGACCTATTAGCTGATACACTTTTCGATCAACAGACGCGATGGAGAGGTTAAGAAGAGAGGACAGACGTACCTACTCATTAAAAATAAGCCAAAATATAATAAGAAAAACGGTCCCGGGTTCTTAAGTCGGAAAGGAAAATCGCAATTTCCAAGTAAGTACAGAACTGGAAGCATCGGATGCATCTGGAATAATCTCCCAAATATTTTCTTCTCTCGAGTTTGCTTGACCGATGAAATGGGTCGTTTTGATCTCTCGATTGATTTTTCTTTTATTGGGCCTTTGATGGACAGACACGAGAGCCTTGAGTATTTCCTGTTGTGCACGTTTATTGGACTTTATAGGGCTCCACCAGCTACCGTCAACAAATGCCATGACAACCGAGATCGACCTTTGGCCTACTGTTTTACTTATCCTACTGCCATGCTGGCTTGGTACAGTGCTATCGTCTGCATATCTTTAAGTTAGTTGCCTCTTACGACATCCTTCGGATGAGATGGGGTGGTGATGCTTGTATTCTTTCTACGTCACCTCTCGGTTACCATTTAGCCACGACTGTATACGGTACTTAAAAGTGCACTGTTCCTCAAAGTTCAATATCTTAACATTTAGATCACAAAGTACAACAAGTCACTTTAAAATCAAATCATTTATGAACAATAAAATCTTTCCTCTTCCTTCTTCCTACAGTCCCGGGTCCTTTAAGCGAGGCGTGAAAAAGCATGTGATAAGGCCGTCAAGCTGAGTGTCACCATTGTCACACGGTAAGTGTAAGTAATGGTGACCCTCTTTTCTGGGACTTTGCCTTCAGCTTACCATCAGGCAAGGCGAAGTCCAATTGACGTGTCCTATATATAAAAAAATAAAAAAAATAACCAAGTTCCCAAAGCCATAGGCAACAGGGAAAGAAGTCGACCAATATTATCTTACAGCCATCAGATCTCGATGTACATCAGCTGTTCATTTTTTACCTCTACCTTTTAAACTAGGTAGTCAGAAAGAGGATCGGTACGGTACCTGATATTTGAAGGGTGAGGGGTGCTTGCGCTGGGTTCATTGATCGCGTCTATTGTCGAATATGCGCGTGCGCAATGCCAGCTGCTCCCGCGCCCTACGCATTGGGGTTGGCAGATGGTAGATATTGAATTTTTTTTTCTATCGAACAATGTCTATTATACGTGATAACTGAAGAATAAAGTTAGTGATAAATAACGGGTGCTTTATGCAAATGTGTGTTGTTTTATCGATTTTAATACTCCGTGTTCGAGTTTGGTGTGACGAATTGGAAATTAGTGTCACGTTATTGTTTTTTATGGTCTGAGTTAGTTTGTCATAAATATTAGCTTTAAACTGATCATGGACTGACTGATTGGTTGTATTGGGTTTTGGGGTATTGGTCTTAGAGGTCCAATTCAACCTTAGCTGACTTTCCTCTAGACTCTAGGGTTTGGGGCATCAACTCAGGTGAAAAGTGGAACCCAGGTGCTAAAATTGTCTACATAGGTGCAAAAGTTTGAAGACTAGGTGCTACGGCACGTATTTTGAGATGTTTAGACTAATATTTATAAACATAATATAATTATGGGTGGACTGACAGAATACGGAAGCCAGAGGATCAGGAGCAATGGCGCACATTGCTTGATTGCAAATTGATTGATTGAAGTACATATAGTGATACATAAAGTGTTCTTGTTTTAAATACATACATGGTGACGGAGAAAGAATACAAGCATCACCACCCCATCTCATCCTCAGGGTGTGGTCACAGGCGACCAACGGAAAAATACGCAGACGATATCACTGCGAGAGTAGGGAAACTTGAAATAAAATTCTGTACCAACCTGTATGACCAGCGTGGAAACAGTAGGCCAGACAGGTTGGTACAGCTTCCCAACATTAGGAGACCCTACTCCAGCAGTGGACTACGATAGCCTAGTTGTTGGTTTTGTTGTTTTTAAATATTCACACCTGTAAATCGCCGAAGATGTAAGCAGAGATGTATTAAACCAACGGAGACTCTTTTCTTTGCCGCACCACCAAGACCTGGAATTCATTACCAGCACACGTGTTTCCTTCTTCCTACAGTCCCGGGGCCTTTAAGCGGGGTGTGAAAAAGCATCTGATGAGGCCGCCAAGCTGAGTGCCACCATTGTAACACTTAGTGTCTGTAATGATGACCCTCTTTCCTGAGACTTTGCCTTTAGCTTACCATCAGGCGAGGTGAGGTCAAGTTGGCGTGTCCTATATAAAAAAAAAACGTCTGGTTTCATTATAGGTCGCACGTAATAGGAAGCATACCTATTGCCGTCATACAGACACTTTGTCATTAGCCGTATGTTTACTGTCGGATGGAGAACTGCCTCACACTTTGGTCGTCTTCTACGATACCTGAGGGAAGATATGGGTTGGGCCCATGCTATTTCACCAGAACCAACTCGGCCAGTCTTGTTTTACACAATGAAATTCATTGAGTATGTATCGTGATAATGCAGTTTAGTTAACCTTGATTGCAGTTCCTATTATTGTTGGTGAAATCAAGTATCTTTTTCATCTACAATGGCTTAAGTTAACTGAATACAAATAATACTATTTTGAACGCATTCTGCACAACTAGATTCTTGATGAGCTCTGTGGCGTAGCGGTAGAGCATTCGAAAGTTACGTCGGGGTTCACACGTTCGATTCCTGCTCAGTGGAAATATGTACATATATATGAATTCACATTCACATTGCTCTGGATGTTCATATTTATAATATGTATGTATTTCCAAAAAATCTAATGATAATAATGATAAAAAAGATGTAGGTATCTACGTATGTAGATTTCATTAGATCAGCATTCTAGAGCACATAACACAAGTTAGTTAAGCTATGCTTACTTTGGGTCTATAATTCTAGATAGCTTTGTGTAGACATATAACATAAACTCACGCCTATATCCTCGAAGGGGTAGGCAGAGGTGCTAGCACCCAGATTTCGCCAGTTTATGTTTAGGTCCCAATGTAATAGGTGGGCGAGCCTATTGCCATAAACCGGGCACTTATATACCTGCGATAAATGCACACATAACTTCAAAAAGTCAGTGGTGTGTGCCATGGTAAAACCTTTTTTTTTTACGTGCGCAAAATCCCCACGGATACCTCTCCACCGGAGCCGGTGGAGGAGGTTATGTCGGACTCGAACCGACTAAAACGCACGCCGCCTGTGGGTCGTTTTGGTTGCCGAAGGTGAGGTTGACAGGCATATCCCTCGCACCTCGGCCGACACAGGACCAACTCTCACGATCTGGCCCTCTTCTCGGGTGTGGGGACTACAGAGTCCCGACCTCGTCCCCGGAAACGGGGAGGCGCGTCAGGCGCGCCACCGCTGCGGCCTGCTTCTGCCAGGATGACAGGTGGTTCCACCTGTCACCCCCAGGCCTGCGCTCATGGGGGGCGGAGGTCGTTCGACCTCCGACGCCCGCCATGGTAAAACCTGGTATCTAACCCGAGACCTCGTCTCAGCAGTCCATTATCCATACATTTGTGTAGAATGTTATAGAAATTATTTTCAATGATCCCGACGTTTCGTCTTTTCAAAATACATCACCGCAACGCAATTAATTTAGTTCATTATAAAAAGTAATAAAAAAGTACAGAGAGAGAAAACTACGTACCAGTTTTGTAGAAAATCAATATTGTGTTGAATGGGGCACCATTCGCGTCGGGTGCAGAACGCCCGCGCACCCCTTGTAATTGAACCATATACTATACAATACACACACATGCACATGTCATCCCCAGCAACGGAATACAAGATTAACATCCGCTCGTCAACTGCAGGCGAATAATATTTACTCCATAAACTACTCACCTGCTATTCGGTGTACCTCTCTGACGCTAGTTTTGCCTTCTAAGTTTGGGAATTTGTAGGCAGTTGCTCTCATAACAGGTGTAGACCTTGGCCGTAGACTTTTCAGATCAAGTAAACCTCTCTTTCTCACGAGGTTGGGAAGCCACACGCAGTCGGCCCTTTAAAAGCCGTACTAGCCAAACCAATCAACGAGAAGGAGTAAGCAGACCACGCTCTACGAGTTAAAAGCCTCAGTTGATCTCGGTTTTCTGCCGCGTCGTTGGGTATGAGTTTCACTATAAATAAGGGTATGAGTAATGGACTGCTGAGACGAGGTCTCGGGTTCGATCCCAGGTTTTACCATGGCACACACCAATGACTTTTCGATGCTTTTCGAAGTTATGTGTATTTATCGCAAAGTTTATAAGTGCCCGGTTAATGGCAACAAGCTCACCACCTATTACATTGGGACCTAAACATAAACTGGTGATATGTGGGTGCTAGCACCTCTGCCTACCCCTTCGGGGATATGGGCGAGAGTTTATGTTATGTTATGTTAAGGGAATTGGTAGCCGGTAGCTATGCAAATGAATGATAAATAAAATAATATGTACAATCATGGCTTCATTAGCTTAGCTTGCTGGACTGTTATATGCAGCTCTCCCAATGTTGGGTGGCTTTGGCCTAATGTTTCCTCGCTGGCCAGACAGGTTAGTCCGGGGACTTATTTCGAGTTTTCCTTCTCTTCTTTATCTTATACGTAGACGGCATCACTTATTGTCTGCGTATTTTTCTGTTAGTAGTCGCCTCTTATTTTTTGCCCTTCGGATGAGATGGAGTGGTGATACTGGTATTCTTTCCCCATCACGACATGGTTGATTCACTTAAATGAGTAATCATGGTTTACTGGTTTAAAATTTCAATTTATTAAAGATTAATATATAATTTATTAAATCAAATAACCCGCCCCTGATCGCTCCTGGTGCAAAAGTGCCCATAACACTTGCTGCGTTGCCACGTTGGATGGCGATGGACAGCCTTTGGACCAGGAACGACCCGGTACGAGTGTCACCGGTCGCCTCGATGAGTCTCTGTCCGATTTCTTTAATAAGGTTTTTAGCTACCTTACCCAACTCCCCAGAGTCTCCACCGCTATTGGCACGAACTGGTACAGCGGTTCCAAGTCGGCGTACTTAAGCCTCTTCCTTGAGCTGGCGTCTTCCGCAGCGGCCGACGGGGAGTGAACGGTGCGACCAAGAACTGAAGAAAGGGTTTAAAATGACATAATATAGATACATGAAATGAGCACATCCGAACTATTTGGCCATTTATGAAGACTGCCAAACTACGTGGGTAAAATTAAATGCCAATAGGAAGCCTACTTACGTGAAATTTCACGTCATTTAAGATGACAGGCGTGATAATAGTTTCCCCGCCGGTAATGCCCAAGACCGTACGAAGTAGGAAGGTACCATTGACCGGATAGAAAGGCTGAGTCGAGGATATTCTGTTTTTTTATCTTATACAGGGTGGAAATCTTGGACCCTACCTGGATGGAAAATTAGTACACGGATAGATAAATAAATGATGGACAGATCCCGGGAATAAATTCGTAAGGATTGCAGGAAAGGGATATATGATTTTAGGGGGTAGGACACGGCGGTATTTCCGCCCAATTGAGCATTCCGACTGGGGCAGTACCTCCGCCCTACAGAATACCGCGGCTATAATAACTTCGTGTTATGTTCCCAGTGGTGAGTAGGGTAGCCAGAGCTCATTGGAGAATTTGTGCTGTCAGTGGGAAGACTAAAGGCTCCTGCTCCTCCTGTCCTGCTTTGTCTTCTACACTAACGGCACAGAAACTCTGTACTTACAGGGTTGGCAGCGCGACTGTGACTCCTCTGGTGTTACAAACGTCCATAGGCCACGGTAACCAATTTCCATCAGGTGGGCCGTGTGCTTGTCTGCCACCTAAGTGGTATTAAAAAAAAATAAGTTCCACGTCCAGGTTCCCGTTCCTAGCCATAGGCAGGGAATTCATCCTCAAACATTGCGACCTGAGACGGTGCGCACTGTGCGGTATGAAAGAAACTTCATCCCACGTACACTCAAACTGCGGTTTTCTCAGGCACCTATAATAAGGGGTTCTTCAAGATGGGCATCAGAAGGTTTCTTCATGGTCAGCAGCGCGAGTGTAACACCCCTATGGTGTTGCATACTTCCATAGACTACGGTAACCACTTCCCACAGTGGACCGAGTGCTTGTCTGCCACCTAAGTGGCATAAAATAAAAAGAAAAAAAAGGTTATCTCGGAGCTGAGGATCCGCCTTCCCGCTCTTCCTTCTCCACTTTGCACGATATTGAGCGTCCACGGTAGTGAGACCATTGCTACGCATGTACCCTCCACGATGTCAAGCCAAAAATTCTATCCCTTCTTCTTTGAACCTTTTGATATTGATGCCTTGAAATACTGGTTATTTTTTCATATTTTATTTATTTCTATTACCGAGTGTGTCCAGAAAGTAGGTATCTGAAAGTCTTTGAATACAGATTAATTTGTATATAAAATAAAAGATCGTTTCCCTTGGGTAAAATTTGGTATCTTTAGTACGTATTTAGGGTACTTTCCCTCCAGGTGGGGTCAAAAAATGAATTAACATAATTAGATTGAAAAAAGTCATATATACCTAATACAATTTGTGAAATAAAATCTTTATTACAGTGACATCTAGTTTATAACGATTAAACTAAGTCTTACATTGTTTAACTTGGGTCTGTTAGGCGGTCCCCATACTGCTCCGCGTCACGCGGCGGGGCGCGGTGAAGCGTGATGCCGCGTTGCTTCTACGGAGCTCTTTTTGTATAGAAAAAACGCGGGTCCCACACACTGAAAACACAATCGCACTGATTATGGCAGTGCCCAGTTGCATCGGCATTCTGGAAAGACCACCAGATACAAAAATAATTGACGTATATACACGTTGTATTGCATTATTATTGATTTTCAGTTAGCCTCAAACACCTATACAGAAATGTCTAACAGCTCATGGACTAAAATCCCACCAAAATCACGCGCGTGATGTTACATTGCAGTGTGCCGTACCATACCCGACATTTTTCCACGCTTTCATGTGTGTGCGTGTTTTCTGCTTGTGCGCACGTAATCTACCACACCAGGCGTAATAGCGCACCGCGCACCGCCGCGTGACGCGGAGAAGTGTGAGAATTGCCTTATAAACCATATCTTCACTACCGGCACCAGGTGGCGCTGTATTGGTGACGTCACTTTCTGCAATGCGGTGTTAAGACTCTCCGCAACTGAATGACTTCCCCCTGTGTCCAACAGTTAGGTATCGCTTCTCGGCCTTTTGGCTAAGATCAAAGTGTAGTATCTGTTCTTTTCAGCTTAATATCTGAAAGTTCCCTCACTGAGGGACCAGTATATTAAACTGATTTTTGTAAACTGACGGAATGTTCGGGGCTCGCTCCACTTCCGTCGCGGGTCGGCCCGGCATTGCAGTGCCGCCGGGATCGGCCCACCTTAACTTTGAAATTCACTACATCTTGGTCGGAAGAAGTTAGCTTTCGATTGAAGATATTCGTGTTGGACATTTAGATACTGTAGTGCAACGGAAAGATTTATTAACATTATCGGAGTTATGGGCAGTCTGAGATTTATTATTTCAGTTGTTTAATATTTAGAAAAGCGTTAGTTTGTGTGTAAACTGTAATATAAAACAAAATTGCGCTATAGAGGTTCAATAATCAATTATATCAAAAGTGCCACTAATTGAAATTCCTGTTGCAAGTTTACGCGAATATCACGCATATTTTGTAAATATTTTAGCACAATGAGAAGCTATGTCGTCATTGTGACACCACTGCAGCGCTATCGTAGTTGTAAACAGGGCCTCAATGCTACTAAAGGAAAACCATCAAGCTCGCAAATCTTTTTCTAACACTTGCTATTAATTTAACTCTATAACGGATGGTGTCCAGTTGAATCGACATTCTGAAAAGACACCAGATTTTCATATAAATAAAATTGACGTTTATACACGTTGCATTGCATTAATATTGACTTGCAGTTAGCCTCAAACACCTATACAGAAATGTCTAACAGCTTTCGGACTAAAATCCCACCAAAATCAACCGCGTGATGGCAGATTTCAGTGTGCCTACCCCGCGTCGTTTTTCCGCGCCATCACGCCTTGCGACGCGTGTCCGCGGAGCAGTGTGGGATGGGAACTGCCTAAGTTCCATTCCAACTCCAACAATGTCGCAGTTTCTATTGCAGTTAAATTGAAATAGTATTAGTAAAGAATCACTAGATGTCGTATCTTGTTCGGAGAATGTTCGTTTTCGAATGCGTACGCAACCATCGTTTTGATTGTTTCAGTAGAATAAAGACATTAGATATTTAATGGAATAAACTCCTTAATTTATGCTTATCTGATTGAACTGAGTTGGTAGTAGGTAGGCCTTCTTGAAAGAACAATTAATATAATAGACATCCGTGAGGTCATCAAAAGATATGCAACAATGATGATGCCCTTATTTTAAAATGAACGATGATCTCGTGAAAACAAGACGTCACAGACCTACTTCAAAATAAATAGGTATATACGCCCGAGGGAGGCATTTTAAAACCATGGACGGTCCAGGGTCAGCCGGAGTATGAAAGATATAGGTACTTTAGGCAATCCCGAGGCGGCGTGAGATTGTAGTAATACTATGTTAATACTAACACTGGTATTAAGGCTATTGTTACTAACACGCTATGGACCCTGGTCCGAAATAAATGATTTTATTATAATTGTGATTTTATTATAATCACCCTCAACGGCCCGAGGGTGATATCCTCACGAAAATAAGGAACTGAGCATTAAACAAAGAAACCTTTCAAATCTATTAACTAATTATAATAATGTCTAATTTTATTACGATCAATAATGTTTATATTATTTGTAGAAAAGTTATTATCTTTAACTGAAGTTACTGAGTCGCGCAAGTAGTCGTTAACTGACGCTGGTCATGAAACCGGCGGACTAACCCTATAATGGCTTATATTAATCGTGACGTTATATCACTATGACGTAAGTAGCTACTAAGAAAAGCTTACGTCACTAACTATTTTAAACTGATCAACTCAGAGGTGACCGTAAGATATAGTGTGTCACTTGCTGCACTTATGTGTCTTCAGAACGCTTATTAAGGGAGAAGGAATTCTGCCCGCCGCGTACCTAAATCACTCACTATTGTTATCTGACCAACTCAGAGGTGATCGTATGTACCAGTATGTCATCGAACGCCAGGTACATCACTTCCCCACACCCAAAAAGAGGGCCTGATCGTGAGAGATGGCCCTGAGTCGGCCGGGGTGCGAGGGATATGCCTGTCAACCTCACCTTCGGCAACCAAAACGACCCACAGGCGGCGTGCGTTTCAGTCGGTTCGAGTCCAACATAACATCCTCCACCGGCTCCGGTGGGGAGGTATCCGTGGGAATTTTGCGCACGTGAAAAAAAAAAGGTGCATCACTTAGGTACCTACTATTTTATTCTGACCAACTCAGAGGGGTAACCTCGTAGGATTACCTACGGTAACAAAAAGTGACCTCTCAGATGGTTGGTTTGATAAAGTATCAAAATCTAAAAGTACATTTAATATGACGTCATGTACGATTCTCCTTTTTTGCACTACAATTATTGTGAGATTAGATACCTACTTTTTATGAGCAGTTGGCCGTGAGCCGCTGACTGACTGACCCTCACTATTATCACATCACAATAGACTTAGATATGCCACTGTGCCAGCATAATAGAATGATACATTTTATTACGATTGTGATTCTCACGACTGTGACAATATAAAGGCACTGCTATGTTTAATTATGATGTCAATAAAGCTTTGACTGGTACTATTTATCTATTCTGTGCTTTGACTCCATAAAGATAAAAAAGGTAGGTAGGTTGATTCCTAAGCGTGGATGTTTGGAAGGTTATGTTAGTATCGAAGTAGGTACCTAACAAATATATTCATAGAATTCAAAGTTTTATTTATTAGCTGAGCCACGATTATATTCTCATTCTGTACTTCAGATTTGTAATAAATAGTACCTACGTGGTAAGCATCTACTTCATTTTTAAAGGTCCATATTTCAAAAGGAAAAAATGGAAACCTTATAGGATTACTTCGCTGTCCGTCTGTCTGTCTTTCAAGACATTTTTCTTAGAGGTACGTCAAGGTACCAAGTTGAAATTCATACCACATACTCAGGTCTGTAACGTCTTGAAACTGTGCAAAAATTTGACTTCTAAGTCAACGTTTTCAAAATATAATACAGTTTATGTAGCTTAAGTTACAGAACCTTCGGTGCGCGAGTCCAACTCGCACTTAATCGGTTTTTTTTTAAATCCATTACATCGTATCGCAATCAACTACCAGACATAGGTTTCTCCTAATATGTGCCATAGCTCGCCATCTTCCGCCTTCAGCATCACGCATACGGTCTTACTCATGTGCAATCAAGTTGTGGCTGTAGACCATAATAGCGTACATAAATTAAAATACACCTATTAGTATTCTAAGTCACATTTACCACTACAATCACCTCAACCATCGCAGCGTATAAGTAGAAGTCCTAGATGGCGTAAGATGTTAATTTATTACACAGATGTACTGTGACGTCACCTCAATATTAGACCACGTAATAAAAACTGTACTTGCGATGACGATCGATTCTATGACCACTTTTTACAAAGACCTGATTCACCGTTTTAAAAGTCGGTTAAAATGGTCTTGCAAGGTCTTTACTAGGTGGCTGCTACATGAAGGTAATTCTAATGCTACTATAAGATACCCAAAGGTTATAAACGACACGGAACCACCCCCACAGGTCACCCAAAAGCTACCTACGCAATAACTTCGCTCGATAGCCTCCTAGCCCTACCTTGAACACAATATTCACTTTATTGATCTCACCAAAACAGTCCGTCCAAAGTCCATCTACTTATGAAGGTGACCTGACTTCGTGCTTACGTCACTACTATTACTTTTGCCCTTTCCTGCCATAAATTTATAGTAGCCCTCCCCTCACCAAATTAACATTCATAGTGATAGGCACCTAGTTATAAGTAACTATGACTGCTGATAAAACGGTGATTATTTTACTAAAAATAACATAATGAGTGTTATCGTACCACGGCCAAAGTGGTGTTGTCATTATATATTTTGGTAGGTTACCTTTCATAATAATCATTTAGTATTTCTAGGGTTTCGTACTTCAAACTGGGAACTTATACTGGTATAATTAGCCTCACCAGAGTAAATTTAGTGGGGCAATGTGGATATGCATTTTTCTATATTTCACTTTGCCCCATCAGAGGGGACGCTTGGTGGAAACACCCTGTTATACGATCACTTCGTTTGTAATGGTGACATAGGTAGTACCATTCATAAGTTCACCTACTACGACATTGCAACCAGCATCTAGCAGCATCCAATCTATCCCAGGGAATTTATACGATGTTCGTTCACCTGACTGGGAGCGTTTCGTTTGTTGATTAACGATGTCCACTCCTAGATTCGTTTGCGGCCATAATTTCTGTAGATCAGCTGTTCAATTCTCACACAGCGTCGAGCACAGCGCTGCGACAGCCTTGATAGAGATAGTCATTGGTCGATATCCAGTGACGTCACCCAGTCCAAACAATGAGAATCAAGGTAGTCGCGCGTGGGCGGCCGGCGCCTCCTTCTGCTAGCAAGTAATGCTCGTGAAGGAGGAAGCGAGGCGGGAGCGGTAGCGGGAGCGACGAAGGATCGCAAGCCAAGCTGCCCGCGTACGAAGGCAACTCAGGCGTCGGAGTTCGATGAACGACCTCCGCCCCCCATGAGCGCAGGCCTGGGAGTGACTGGTGGAGCCGCCTGTCACCCTGGCAGAAGCAGGCCGCGGCGGCGGCGCGCCTGGCGAGTTGGGGACTCTGTAGTCCCCACACACCCGAGGATAGGGCCAGATCGTGAGAGATGGCCCTGGGTCGGCCGGGGTGCGAGGGATATGCCTGTCAACTTTTTGTTTATACCACTTAGACTCTCACCTTCGGCAACCAAAACGACCCACCGGCGGCGTGCGTTTTAGTCGGTTCGAGTCCGACATAACCTCTTCCACCGGCTCCGGTGGGGAGGTATCCGTGGGGATTTTGCGCACGTAACAAAAAAAAATCAAGGCTGTCGCAGCGCTGTACTCAACGCTGTGAGCTTAGAGAATTGCACAGCAGGTCACAGCTCCTCCATTGTCTCTGCCCAACTTTTAATTTATGAACCTGCCTCACCGTCTGTGTCCAATGACCACGTATCGGCACCGTAAGTACAGGTTTCTTATGATGTCGGCTTCGATGCGTATCTACTGATAGTAGACAAGAAACTTATTTACAATTATTGGTAAACAGATCACGACCTATGTCGATGTAATGGCCGGGGTACACGTACAACAGTTTCCCAACAGCTACGTTTTAATCAAAGGTTTAAGTGTGCCCCCAATCCAGTTTCACAGATTTGGAACTGTAAGTGCGAGTTAGGTGACTTGCACTTAATATATTTTTTTAAATATCATTCAAATTCGATTTTAAAATTCCATACCTTGAATAAGTTCGTAGTAGCATGCAATATACATGCCTACCTACAAAATGTTTCATTAGGTTATTATGTACATTGTTTTTCCTACGATCAAAAGAGGAAGTTGAAATTATAAATAGACGCGAAAAACTGAAAAAGCTTATTTATTTAAATCTTAATTTATGTGGTTGTCAGTTGTCTTTCAAACTCTTGCACTGAGTGATAGGTGGCAAAAAAAACCCAGGCTATTCATCATAAATACCTATTCATATCAGAACACAGATATCCGTGTCAGAACATCTGCTTACTGGCGCTTTACCAAAATCAATATATTTATGAGAAAAGTTACCTCAAGTTGTGACGTCTTTTCTGAAACGCCACGTATTGAAGCGCCTCGACCTGTCATGTAGCAATAAAATGATTATACCAGAGTGAATTTACAATTATATAATCGTAGGTACCTCTTGTTATTAAGTAGGTATGTAGTACTTATTCTGATCAAATTATTCTTATATGTAACCTACTTACATGAAGGTAAGCGGGGTTTAGCAGTGAGCTCACCACTGAATATTTAAATCAAGAATTTAATAAATTGCATTTATTTTACTACTAACGCTTCGATAGTCCGTAAGTAGGTAGGTACCTACTGGAAAATATAAGTTTTAAAGTCCTTTTCATGAAAGAAGTCCCGCAGACGCAGCGCTGTAGTCGCGCGACATAATGTTGCCAGGCTTAAGAAAATCTTTTACCATACTTTTAATTTTATTAACAATCTACTAAAATTATTCTCAGAATATTTAATATAATATTAAAGTTCTATACAATTATAATTATTATGAAATGAAATGCAAGCAAGGTAAGCAGGTATTTCGTACCCTTTCTGTTCGGGTCAGGTTATTGTTGCATTTAGAAATTACTGTCATGTCAAATTTATAATGTCGTATTGTTTACCAACGAAAAATGAAATGAAGGTGTACATCATCATCATCATCTCAGCTGCATATAGTCCACTGCTGCACACAGGCCTCTCATGGATTAACGGAACGACCGATCTAAGGCAGCCTGTCTCCAGTGCTTCCCGGCGACCCCAAACCACGTTTGTCCGCACGCGGTCGCTACTTTAGGTATATATATAATAAAACAAGAAAATTCTTCAAACTTTTATTGAATAATTGTGATCATCGGCCATACTAACGTCACTGTCGGAAGAGTGAATGTATTCAGAATCAGACTCTGTTTCACTATCACTAGCCGTAGATATGATAAATCGATCCATTTCTTCATCTATAACACCGTCATTTTTTATATATTCCTCCTCTAAATGTTCTACATGCTTGCACTGAGCGGCCCAATCTTCCGCTGTAATACTTTCAAAAGCCTCTTCCGTTATTTTTACGATTTCCTTAGGATCTTGGGCCACGTTTTTATCCGCCACCCGTCTTTTCACAAGGCTCCACATTTTTTCGATCGGATTGAGATCGCAGTGATAAAGCGGCAACTTTAGGACTTCGTGATTGTGTGATTTCAATAATTCATCAACAACATATGTTGGAGGTCCTTTGTTTTGTTTGACTAGGTCAAACAATACAGTCTTTGTCCACGTGTTTTCAAAATAAATTCCCTTTTCTTGCAGCTATTCTTGCATACTACTTTTTAAGCTCGACATTGTTGGTGCCTTGTTTATTTGAGTACAATGGTAAGGAGCATTGTCCATTACTATGAGAGATCTTTCAGGTAGGTTCGGAATCAATTTTTCATTCAACCATTTCAAAATTTTGTAGCGTTCATGTCGTCGTGGTAATCTGAAGATTTGGATTGTGACTTAAACATCAACAATGCACCACTTATGAATCCATTTTCTGTTCCCGCATGAGCGATTATCCAACGACTTCCCGATGAGTCTGAGACATACATACCTGGCTCCTCCTCACTCTGCCAACAACTTTTAGCGTGATACGTATTATGTATATAGGTCTCGTCTAAATATACAACCGGTTTTTTTTTCTATGGTGCGATTTCTTCGCATCCTTTCCAAATATCTGGTACGCCATGCAGTGATATCATAGCGTTCCATAAGCAGTTTACGTTTTGATTGGCATCGTTTATATTTGAAACCTATGCTGTGTAATATTCTGTGCAATGTTACAATGCTTCCCTGATAATTTATATCTTCTCTCAAAACTGCGCGTAATTTACCCAATGTGGGCAATTCTTTCCTCACAACATAAAAAAAGTGAATTTTTTGTCTTATGGCGCACAAATCGAACCCATCGAAGTCGATTTTTTTGGGATGCGGGCGACTCTTCCCCGGGGTGACGATTTTCGTTGAAGTACTAGCCGCTTTTTTTCCTTCTTTTGTGATTCTTGACACCGTTTTCTCCGACACGCCTGCAATCATATTATACATGAATTAGCATAATTTGCACTTTTATTATAATTTAAGATCTTGTGTAATTATACTATTTTTACAAGTTAAGCTTAATATAATAATAATAAATAAATATTCCACAACATTATCTTGTAATGGAATCACAGTGGAATCTAGAATACGGATAAACATACTTATATACTTTTCTTGTGAATACATACACATTATATATAGAAACACCCAGACTAATGCATAGCGTAGTGGTAATTAATGTGTAATTAATATTCTAATATTCTAGGACAATTTACACCTACTATAGAACCACCCAGACCAATGCATATATTCATATTCATGCACACAAATATTTGAACTGAGTGGGAATCGAACCCGCGCCTCCTGCGTAGCAGTCGCGTGCACTACCACCACGCTACAGAGGTCGTCGTTACTTCATAGTTAAAATTAAAATATTATTGTCTCATAAATAAAAATACTAAACCAAATATTCCCATCTTAACGGCAAAAAATCTTCATATAGCAACCCTAAAAAGTACCTGTCATGGCGGCAACTCTCTTACGAACATTGTTTACTGGTATCAAAACACCTTGATTCTGATGCTCCGCTTCACAGAATTCCTTCACCTTCAATATAATTTCTCGACCCGCACTTTTTACAACTTTTGGCATCGTAAACAATCCTATTAGCGCGCTTAATCCAATTAAAAACACAACAATATCTACCACAATACACACCCTTGATAACATCGACAATCGACAACATGGCTGATCTGTCAAATTTAGTTCCACAAATCACCGTGGGACTTCTTTTATGAAAAGGACTTTACAAGATTCGTTGTTAAATTGTTGCCTTTACATTTATTTATTTCATATAAGTATTTGTATATTTATTTATACCTGTGAAGTTTTTTATTTTGCGCACATCAAAAAAAAAAGCATAAATAACTATACTTATCTCTTTGGCCGTGTGTACAATAAATACTTACCTACATACACCTACGACTATACTCTCGAAGGAGTAAGCAGAGGCAGACACCATGCGCTCAGTTCACTAGTCATCTGAGTTCGGGGCTATATATTTTTCTTCGGCTAACATTCTCCAAGCCAGTCAACAACTTTGAAGAGTACATGGAAGTAGGAGCTAATTTAATACATATTGCAAATAGGTACAGTTAGCGCAAGAACGATCTTGAATACAAAGTTTTTTTTTTATACCACTTAGGTGTCAGACAAGCGCACGGCCCACCTGATGGAAAGTGGTTATGGACGTGTGTAACACCAGAGAAGCCACACTCGCGCTGCCGCCCCTGTAAGCACAGAGTTTCTGTGCCGTCAGTGTAGAGGACAAGGCAGGACAAGCCTTTAGTCATCCCACTGACAGCACAAATCTCCAGTGAGCTCTGGCTACCCTCACCGCTGGGAACACAACACGAAGTTATTATAACCGCGGTATTTTGTAGTCTCAAAATGGTATACTCGAGCATCGGAGGTCGCAAAATGACCTTCATCCACCATGAGCGCGGGACTTGTATGACGGGTGGAGCCGCCTGGGCCATCCAGGGTGCGAGGGATATGTCTCAGATATCTAACCTACACAGTAGGCGTGCGATTTAGTCGGTTCAAGTCCGACATAACCTCCTCCACCGGCTCCGGTGTGGGTGTATCCCAGGGGATTTTGTGCACAATAAAAAAAGTCTCAACACTCTTAATACCTACCAAGGTATAAAAACCAAATTAAACTGTTTAATTGATTTAAGTTGAAATTTTGTCTGAACTAATGGTGTGCACCAAATATCAGAAAGATTAGTCAATCGGAAGGCGGAAAACCAAGGCATAAGATCATTTTGAGTAAGTACTTTTTTCTCAAGATCAATCTGAAGCTGACTACAGTACATACCTAGTCATCCTATTCCCACCTCCTTCCCATGGCCCTACCAACCATCTTGGTTATAACGGGCCTAATCTTGGGAGATGCGCACCCTACTGGCGTCTGCTCTCTTGCAGGCGCGCATTTCTTGACTCCCTACAAATTATTTTATGTGCCCCACCATTTTCGCTCTCTCCCCTTTCTGGGGCAGCACGTCACACTAACAGGCTTCGTCGCCGTTAGAGACCTCACGAGTTCTGCGCCTCTCGTGCCAAACGCGCGCAAAGCTCCGCAGCCGTCCGAAGTTTTGGGGTGTACCTACAAGGTCCGAGTAATACATAGGCCCAGCCTCTGATCTTACCACATCTCCCATCATGTTGTCGCGGATGTCATCATACAGGGGGCAGACCCACAGCACATGGTGTAGGTCTTCATCTTCCAAACCACAGAAACATACACTTTCGCTACCAAGGCCAAGGTCATACAGTCTCTTTCGAAAACATCCATGTCCAGTGAGGAGCTGGGACAGCTCATAGTCCGGCTGATACCTAGTCATCCATCATTATTTATTAGTTATTACTTATTGTAGTAGCTTGTAGTGTAGTAAAATGAAACAGACAGTTAACAAAATAATGTGACGTACGCTGACAACACATACAGTCGACATGCAAAAAACAAAGCACTTATCGCATGACCGCAGGGTCAACTAGACAGTTCATCAATGACTCACGATCACAAGCAATAATCAGGCCGCTCCTATGTACAGAGGTATGCATTATGTATCTACTTACAGATCGATGACTGATGTAATGAACTGACCTATCTATCCATCGATACTAATTCTACCCTATTATCTACTCAGGTGCTTCTACTATACAAAATAAGACACCGATTATAGGTAGATACCCAACCACACACATTATCCCTCATCCCAGTCGCATCGAATTTGTGCTGTCAGTTGGAAGACTAAAAGCTTGTCCTGCTTTGTCTTCTACTGACGGCACAGAAACTCTGTACTTACAGGGTTGGCAGCGCGACTGTGACTCCTCTGGTGTTACAGACGTCCATAGGTCACGGTAACCACTTTCCATCAGGTGGGCCGTGTGCTTGTCTGCCAACAAAGTGGTATAAAAAAAAAAAAAAATCTGAAGCATTCACCTCGGAGTGTGGGGTCCGCTTTACCAGACTAACTACGGATTTGGCTAAACTTCGATATTTTCCGTGAAGTGACTGCCATATGACTAGTTTTTGTACTTTTTAGGGCTCTAACTACCCGTAACGACTGCCATAGATGTTTATATAGCAACCGGAAACGACGGCTTAACGTGCCCTCTGAGGCACGACTATGCGAATGCAAACCCATATTCATATATACAAATATTTGCACTGAGCGGGGATAGAACCCGCGCCTCTTGTCACGCCACATTATAATAGTTATTATACACTAGCTTTTGCCCGCGGCTCCGCCCGCTTGGATGTCAGTTCCCGGCAATTTTTCGAATTATTCTCACCTTTCCTAGACCTCCACGAACATTTCAAGACCAATATAAGAAAAATCCGTTCAGCCGTTCTCGAGTTTTAGCGAGACTAACGAACAGCAACTGATTTTTATATATATAGATTATAACATACTTGGATGTTAGAGGTTCCACCAAGACCTACAGGGTCAAGACAACCTTACCTGAAAGCCGGTACACATCTGTAAATTGACGGATGAGATTCTGGTCCAGGCTATCCTCTCAGAGTTGGAAGGTAACACACATGGCAGTCGCTCCCAAAAAATCCGTATAAGCCAAACGAAAGGTCGAGGAGTAATAATGAGTAGCTGACCTACCTAAGTGGACCCCGGGCTTCCGGGCGAGAACAATGCTATAAAGACAATAAGTTACTTACACTCACTTATCTATCAATATCATCCACCTTTAGAGTGCTCAAACCAACCAATCAGATCATCTTTTGAAATCATTGATTGAAACAATATCTGGTGTGTGGTGAGTGCCCAACCAATATCTTCAGGCTCTTCGGAGCTCAACTCAGCCCCTGAATGCTGAAAGGAGAAAGAGTAGTCGAAACCAGAAACATTTGCCCTTTGCAACAAGCAAGTGCAAGTTTTGGATGTAAGTTTTACGCTCGAATCATGATGTTTGTAGCTGGATTTTTCGTTGACAGACCAAATATTTTTAGAGCTAACGTCTTCAGCGTGGCCTGCTACAATTTTAGTAACACTCATTTAATAAATTTAACATGCGTAGGCGGAGTACACATATTCTAACTGCCTACATATAAAAGCGACATTCCTAGATTGGATTTTATTACGTAACGAATTAACCTTGAAAAAAGTAGAAGGTCACCTTATTGTCTAGATTTTAATGTCTGGGTAGCACGGCACAGGCACATTTAATCCCTTTTGACTTTTGGTAATTGTTGTTCGCAACCCATCCATACCGCGTTTAAGTTTACGCTTGCTTCAAATTACTTAAGGCGTAAGTGCAGTCATTACCGCATCATAAAATATACTTAAACTTTTATTGCGAGAATTTTATTTCGAAAGATATATAGTACGACTATGACATCATCTCGTATTACGTGGCCGCGACAGTACGGCGTCGGCCCCTCATTTCTCAGTTGGTGAAGAGCAGTGGAGGTGAACACTGCGTACGTTGATTTCGAATAGTGTAAAGGATCTGATATTTTCTTAATTATGGCGAACATAATGGGTGAGTATCTACATGCATGTAATTATACACAACTACAAACCAAAATTAAGAACTCCTTTTTGCACGTAGGTAATTCGTGTTTATTGCGCCGGTTAGAAGTTCAAAATTCATACCATTATTACTCTGTTACAAATTATATTGTTGTTGTTAGTTTTGTTAAACCATAATATTGCTAAGTTCCCCTAAAAAACTAAAACATTACTTTTTTTAGTTTTGTTTTTGACAAAATTGGGGCCGTAAATACCAGCCGGCCGGCAGGCGCGGCCGGCGTCTCTTTGGCGCAAGGCCAACCACGGGCGTGGTGATGCGGTATAGAAAATCTAGTAATACAATCAATACAAAACATTCCAGAGACGTCAAAATGTATATTTAAGAAGCTTCTCGGCGGATATTTTTTTGGAAATCTAGATATCTGGCATGTAGACAACATAGCATCATAAAACTAGTTAGGTATAGCATCGCATCGTTAAAAAACTGGATATTTGTGCAAATACACCTAGTGCTAGTCTTCAACATTATCTTTTGCATAATTAACCAGTTTTTTTATTTTAATTTGTTATGTTTGTGTGGCGTTATTTGATAGAATATAGATACCTACTAAGCGTTGTAAATGTTTTAATAGATGAGATCATGCACAATTACGTGCCCGCTGAAGGTTACCATCTTGTTATTCTGTTAGAGGACGCGGCGCTGCTTAGTTTAGTAACTACCTATATAGGAACTGTTTTTCCTTATTAACTAAATGTTATTTCTGGGGATTTCAGAGGTGTATACCTATATATTTATGGCAACTCTAACCACAAGTCTATACCTATACCTACCTATTAGGCATACGTATTTGATATACCTAGGTGCGACTTACGAGTAGGTGAATAATTTATGAAGAGAAATCAATACAAAGATATACTGCCGTGGTGCCTAGCTATATACCGAAATCAATGCTATTATAAGAACTTTGGAGTTCTGGTCCTGTTTGGAAACTGTCTCAATCTTCTACAATGGAAAAGAGGACACAACCAGGCATCATAAATAGGAACATAGTACGCCCAGGCGCAGAGCCACGCAAATATTTATCTCATTGTTGGAATCGAACCCACAACATTCGACGCATTGGTAGTTAGCGACGCGTGCACTTAAATCTTATTGTCATCTTACTATATGCAGTCGTGCAGTCACCCACACCTACAATGGCAACATCTCTACAACTGTAGGCCTATTCTCGTAATTCGACTTATGAGAAATTAAGGTTAGATGGAGACTGAATTATGAACACTATTTTATACGAGAAGTGGTCTTCTCGTTCTCGTTTAAAACATTGTAGGTACCTATTTTATAAACAGATCAGCAGAATAGTATTCATTAGCTGAGTGTTGATCGAACCCGGGATTGGAACTAGCGAGAAGACTACCCGATATCGAACGCCGTCTGAGCGCGTTATCAGTTACTGGCACTGCACCTTTGGAGCTTGAATCGTTTTGGGCACACTGTATTTATTAGGTTCTTGTTAAAATTGTTTTCTAAATTGTATTATCATACTATTAGTATTTTAACTGGAGAATTTGTTTAGTCTTGATATTCATTAGGATTTGATATTGAACAGGCTATATTAATGAAATAATTAGCCTCTTCATGTTCATGATTCAGCAAGGATGAATAATATTTTTTTTTTTTTGTCTTGGTCATGTATCATGACCGGCCCACTTGTAAGGCCGTAGTAAGTACATTCGCATAGGTTTAAATTAAATTTCTACTTTGAGTGTAAATATTTATAATAGTTGATGTCTTTTTTTCGTGCGCTGTAAGTAGGTGCCCGCCTAGGTATATGATAAAAAAGGTTAATTAGCTTCAGTGTTCTAATTGATCTAATACTTCCATATTCTGTACGACAATAGCCTACTACGGAATCTATAATAATGACAATAAATAAAATATGGGAAGTGCAAACTATTATGACGGATGTAATCATTCAACAACAATGTAACGAAACACAAGATGTAAACATTATGATAACGATAATGTACACAGACCTATTCATTCCTTGTGTGTGAAGGTTGTGTAACTTTGACTGCAACCTTGGAAAATTAAAAAAAAACATCTTGTCGTTTAGTAATTAGTGATGAAACATACGTTTTCAATGAAGCTGGTTATTGTCAAAGAATGAAAAATATCATACTATTTTAGGCAAATTGTTTATAAAAGCAATAAAAAATAGAACCGAGACAGTTAATCATCCATTTATTTAGGTTAAAAATTCAAGGTGTCCGCCAAAGAAACACAATGTAATATTCCATTAGGGCTTGACTTCACTAGTTTTTTTTTCTAGCAATAAAGCTAAGGAACCACTTACCTCGGTTTTATTAAAGTTCGAAAATCTTGGAACACAATTATTTAACAAAAGTGGATTTTCTTTTTTCACAACTTTAGTACCGTGTACCTGCCAAAGCCACCTTGACCTAAACTTTATATCGGGTCATCGTTCTTACTTATGTTGGGAGCATGCGCTGACAAATTTTCAGCTGATACTTTTATAAAATGACGAAGGTCTGGCATTCACGGGCTCAAGTCCAAAAAACATTTTTGTGTGACCTTTCGTTCCACAGAGTGACCACTGCTTTATGAAGACAACACGCGTAGATATACGTTCTATTGTCTTTATTAATTAACATGTTTAGGTCGCCTTTTAACACATTATGGCATGGAATAACTAATAGCACTTTTTATGTCATAGATATCGTACCTAGGTATACATGGTGTATTTTTGAGGAAGGCAGGTCGGTATCGTCAGCACGAAAAAAACAAAAATTTCAAAAATATACTTTTCCCTTTTAACAGCTCAAAAACTGTTTATAGTTTTATTTGTTATCGTTATAGTTGTATTGACTTGAGATTATATGGAAACTTATTTTTGCATAAGTAATTTGCTGTTTCAATTCTTAAAATACTGTCTTCGCTCATCTTTTATCATTGTTTTAATATTTTTAATCTTATTTAACAAGTTTAACAGTGAAATTTTATTCCCGGCAATTTAAAGTGCGCTCAGAAACGGTTACACCGTGTGTAGGTATCTGACAAAGTACACATCAATGCCTAAGTAGGTTGGTACTTTCCGTAAGCACCGCATAAATAATAGTACTGCCCTACTATTTATTTATAAAAAAATTACTTACATAACCAAACCAAGTAATGTATTCAATATTAGGAAATTAAAAAAATCATTAAGGACAAAAATAAATTATATTTAAGTAAGTACCTACGTAACTCTGGTACATGCCAGTGTTGCCACTTGCCACACCTCACTTCGATACGATATACCTACTTGCCTAGTGTATGGTAATCAAACCGATTTTTTTAAATATTATCTAATGCATGTTTTTGCAGACTGTAGTTTTATCTTATTTATGTTTTTATTTCCACTTCTGCTTGCCGAAATTATTTTGCTACAAACGTAGATAATAGAGAACGACGACGGTGAAGTAAAGATAATGTAGGTGGTAGATTATTCGCTAAAATAGTTGCGAAGTGATGTAATACGTGACACAGAACATAAAAATAACCTAGGTACTGTATTTGTCCAGTGTACCTACTTACTTTTTTTTAATGATTTTAAACACTAATATAAATATACACTAAACTAGAAGGAAAGGGATTTAATCACACCAGCACCTGACAACATTAGTCATCTTGTACCCTGGGAGTGGGACCACTATAACACGTATCAGAAGTCAAAATACGGTGCTCGAATATTTTGAGCCAAGAGCCTAATTAATTTAGAATTCTAACGATTACGCGAACGACGAACGAAAAACCGCGGTAGCCTAGTGGTATGGGTAATGGACTGCTGAGACGAGGCCTCGGGTTCGATCCCAGGTTTTACCATGGCACACACCAATGACTTTTCGATGCTTTCCGAAGTTATGTGTGTATTTATCGCAGGTTTATAAGTGCCCGGTTAATGGCAATAGGCTCGCCACCTATTACATTGGGACCTAAACATAAACTGGCGAAATGTGGGTGCTAGCACCTCTGCCTACCCCTTCGGGGAATATAGGTGTGAGTTTAGGTTATGTTTATGTTTCAAACGATTAAGCATTCCAATCGTTTTGCTATGCGATACACGCAACAATGAGTAATGTGCTAAATCGAGCGATATAATTTTTATGAATATTGATTGAACCAGCACCGTATTACTTCTTGAATAAACATTGTGACAGACTATCATCCACATTAAATTATGAATTCGTGGCCCTGACTCTTTTATTATGTAATATATGGATAGGTACACATCATAAATACATAAGTGGGCAGTAACTACTAACCAGTCTGAATTGGTTGGATGATGTCATCGGGGTGAACTACCTACTTTCATAAACAAAATGAAGACTAACCTAGCGCTCAGTCACCAATGCCGAGTATCTAGAGCACTACTTAAACTAAAATCTCAGCAACAAGCAATGAAAAGCTTCCATTGCTCGTTCGTCCGTAGTACCATCACGCTACGGTTACGTGGGTATCGAGCGACTGCCGAGCGAGACACCTCCTTGGTTGCATACCAATATTCCAGCCTATATTTAGACAAATGCTAAGCAAAGAGATGTGCCTTGAATAAATAGTAAGGCGATCGCGTTCCTTTAAAATTAAGGCTCGAAGACGGGAACAAAAAAGTTTACAAAGCAATGAAACTGTTGTGACCTAAGTCCTGAGCCTCGATTCTGTTAAAGCAAAACCACTGTCATACGTATGCCATGGACATTGCTAAAACATTCATTTAATTTATAAACTTTAAAGCAATGTAGTTAAAGTTCAAAATTAAAAGGCTCCTTGCAGGGTGAATGAAAAAGTGTTATGAAACTCTTTTCATTTAATTTTGAACTTTAGGCTCATAGAAATAAAGTCTAACATACGTGTTAGACTTTATTTCTATACCCCTAAAGTTCTTTAATTCTATTTTTTACAGTATCTGTGGTATGACAGTTTTGCTTTAGTAGAATCTAAATCCTTAACTAATTTGGTTTTAATTCTAAGAAAGCTAATATTTCTAGTATTTTCAAATGAGTAATTGATGTATTCGTATTCTGTTTCAGATATCAATACCGAGGATAAACTCGAATACCGTTTCTTTCCGGTATCAAGTGGCTCCGTGCAGTTCAAAGTAAGGGCTGCCAATGATGCGCACGTTGCTCTTACCATGGGACCCCATGATTCTGAACCTATTATCGAGGTATGCAACTTTTAAAGTAATAATATATGCAATTTCTATTATTGTAAAGCTTAGATAAAGCGTAGATAAAATTATAAAGTTAAGGAAATAATTTGTATTGATATTATATTTACTAACGATAGTTAGGTACACACTTTAGTTTTATCCAGATTAAGTTTTCAAATAACAATTTCATAAATTACCAGGTATTCATTGGCGGTTGGGGCAATACGAAGAGTGTAATCAGGCGAAACAAAACTAAACCCGAAAAAGTTGAAATTGAGACACCTCAAATTCTGAATGCTGGCGAATACCGCGGATTTTGGATCCGTTGGGACGGTGGTATTATCTCAGCGGGTCGCGAAGGAGAAGTGATCCCCTTCATCTCTTGGTCTGACCCAGAGCCATTCCCCATCAATTTTATAGGAGTATGTACCGGTTGGGGTGCCACCGGCTCCTGGAAGATTGAAGGTAATAACAACTTGATTCACTAATTCATAAAATGTACCCAAGGCCACGCTTTTACACACAATATTATCGGCGCAGATGGTGCTGAGTTCGATACTGCGGATAAATTAGAATATAAATTTGGACCCGTCGCCGAAGGCTCTGTGAAATTCGAATTCCGCGGTCCCCACAACTGTCATATATGTTTGACGCCGGCACCGGCTGAGGTGGAACCAATTTACGAGATCATGATTGGGGGTTGGGAGAATACCCAATCAGTTATTAGATACAGCAAACAAAAACCAGAAAAGGTATATCGTCTTTACAGTTGCTTATCAGTTCATTTAAATTCAATTGTCTAAATTTTATCTATTGGCCCGTAGGCAATTGTACCAACTCCTGGAATTGTGAATCCTAACGAGTTTAGGAGTTTTCTAATCCAATGGAGATGCGGCAGACTGATGGTGCGCGATGGAGTCTCCGGCACTATGATCATGGAGTGGGTGGACCCTGCACCATTTAATGTGACTCATTTCGGCATCCGCACCGGTTGGGGCGCTCGTGGCCAGTGGCGCATCCACCATTATGATACCTCCCGCGGGCAAATACGTTGAGTTTACTCTAAATTGCTTTAGATGTTAATTGCTAAATTCAAAATTAATTTTGGTGTGTCAGTTGGTTGATGATCAACTACTAATTCTTTTGCATCGTGTTCATTTCTATTACTATCACATTTAGTCTAACAGTAAAATGTTATGTACCTACCCACCTAATAAAGGATCTTGCGTGTATGTACTTTGATATTTGGTTTTGTGTTAGGACTCCTAGTTCGGCGTCTGGATGTTGTAGTCAAATTGTTGGTACGTGATGTTGGGTACATTTTGTGATTTTATGTTTACCTATTGGCTTTTTTATTGTAATCGGGTGTGGATACTGGATTTCGTTCAGGAGAGGCAAATATTATAGGGTTTTGTTAAGTCAAGATAAGTACCCATTGACCTCTGCCTGGATTCGCACCTGATTATGTCGAACATTTTCTTTATGATACTGCTACTTTTTTCACTTCTCTCGGCATGGCTACTGTAACATATAACAGCATTTTAATATTTTGTTAAAACAAGTTATTTTTATTGTTGTGTTGCTTACTATACTTTTGTTTATTCTTATTTACTATTCAATTGTCACTAAAATACCACTTTTACCACAGTAAAATAAACTGTAAACATTTTATTTTACATTATCTCCTTAATGATTTTTTTAGTTTGTATCTACTAAAAGGTTTAAAATACATAGATTACAAACAATACTCCTTTATTTTTATGCGATAATAGCTATAATATTAACTTCATCTTTCGCTTACTTATTTTCTAAATGTCTCATTTGCTCACGGGATTCATAAATATATTTAATTTTTTCCAGCACATCCATCTGCCCCAATAGCAGCACCTCTGTATGCTGCTCCTCCCGGCTACCCCGGAGGTGCTCCTGGCTACCCCGGAGGTGCCCCCGGCTATCAAGGAGGTGCTCCTGGCTATCCCGGAGCACCTTTAGGTGGCGGTAACTGGGTAGATGCCGCTGGTGGCTCTGTGCCCCCTGGCGCTGTCGTTGGAGGACAAGATTGCAATGGCGAGCCAATCTACGTTGCCAGAGCCCGACACGAGGGCGCTGTAATCCCTGGCAAATTAGTCGCTTCTCATGGAGTTACCTTCATAGCATGGGGTGGAGGTGAACATGGCAAACCCGAGTACCAAGTATGATATCACACTTTTTAAATAAGTAATAACATAACATAACATAAACTCACGCCAATATCCCCGAAGGGGTAGGCAGAGGTGCTAGCGCACCCACATTTCGCCAGTTTATGTTTACGTCCCAGTGTAATAGTAATATACTAACTTAACAATTACCGAATTTAGCAAGAAATAAATATTTTTGGCCCCTACCTAGAGGGACAGTATCCTAAATACTAGATATTGCAAATTATACTCAAAGGCAACGTTCCTTTATTTTGAACAAGAAACAAATATGCACTCAAAAATTGTCAGATAGAGTCACTTCCTTCGAACCGACCAAAATCCAAAAATAACAAATGTATTTTTATGGAATCAGTCGATAGGGTCAATCAAAAGGATCAAATGTATATACCTAACAAATATAGTAAATCAAATTAAAGATTAACCCTGAATTCTACAGCACTTTTTACTCAAAGCTAAGGGAGCTTTCCCTCCAGGTAGGGTCCAAAAATGTCATCCTGTATATTCTATGACATTAACACTATGGTAATTATCCAAACAATAAAAAACTTTTGCCTGGCAAATGAACCACTAAACGGACTTGGGTTTGATGTAGGAACATGAAAAATTATTATGTATGTTAAATTGTGAATTAAATTTTAAAAGCACAATACTAGAGAATGAAAAATATCTACATGACAACAAAAGCTTATATCATAAATTTTCAGGTTCTTGTTGGTGGTCCTAACAACTGGATACGCACAAATGGTGCGAATATTCCACCAGGAGCTTTCCGTGGTGGCGAGTCCGAAGATGGCGAGCCACTATTCATTGGGCGCGTAAACCACGAAGGCAGCCTCACCACCGGCAAGGTACAACAATCTCACGGCGTCTGCTACATCTCCTTCGCTGGACAGGAGCTGGGCTTCCCCGATTACGAAGTCCTCATGCCTTAAACGCGAGTAACAACTCTAATGAATCTCAGGATTTGTGCGTACGTGTAACTTAGAAGCTGCTTTCTTTACACTTATTATGAGCAAAAATAAATAAATGGTGCATAATCCAAGTACATAGAAAACGTCACGCTGTGTCTGTTCGTATGAACGTTATTGTTTTAGAATGCACTGCATAATAATGTTTTATCAGATGTTAAAATGTTATGTACCACATAAGTAACGATTTGTATAAGTCATATTTTTGTTAAATTATTATTATTAAAGAACCTATTTACCAAAATCGCCATATTTTTTACTTCCTTTTACGTTTTAGAAAGCCGTAGCGTTAAAAGATATAAATGAAATCTTTGAAGTTTGAACCCAGAAACGGGTAAAAGTGTCAACATGAAGTATGTTTCAAATAGTAAAGTCACTAGGTACTCTCTACTCACTGGCCTCTGTTGTCGTGCCCAAAATCTCTTCCATAACCAGTTCGGCATAAGCAAGAGACTAACTTCAGTAGACTGGGAGGCCAACCCATCAACGCAGCGTGGGAACAAATGATTAAAAGTCACTACAACAGGCTCTAAGTTCCCGACGGTCCCGCTGGGATGGCAGGGCGGGACGTGCTAGAATCTCTGGAGTTATGAGAGACTACCAAAAAGAACTACAACTGGCCTCGTATAACTGTCATACTGTTCTTTTTTTTCATGCAGAAATCTGAAGAAGAAGGCGTTTCCCTTGTCACCTGGCTCAACTGCAGATCCTTCGGCTAGCTAGACCATCACCTCACTGAACGCGAGGTAGAACTAAGTGGCATTAAGTGACAAACTGATTGTCCGAGATCCAAAGACGAGGGGAGGATAGGATAACCCTTGAGTCACGTGACCCGGTGATATAAAAAGGCCAGATTTACGTTTCACATTCTAATTTGCGCTAAGTAAATTAGGCGTGCCCCTGTATTGGACCATCCACTTTTTCAACTATATATCAAAGAAATTCAGAGTTACAAACAATCACGCTACTTTATTCGTAAGATGATATATGAGATATAATTTATCAGTGGTAGTGGCTGACTGTAGGAAGAGCCACCTCACCATTATTCTAATGTAAATGCCACAATAGATATTAATATAATGAATCAGCTAGGCAAACACAATTTAACCGCAAACATTCCTAAAACTAAATTGTAGAATTTGAAAGTATAACCACTAAAGAAAAAATAGATACATATATGGAAAAATCAACCGAAAATTCTTGAGTAACCACTTTAGACAAGCCTTGCAACTAGCATTTGCATATCAATAGCTTAAGTGCCAATTACTTTATTTTTGCTTTAAGACGTTTACGCTCATGGTTTAAGTATAGGAGTATATTTCCCATAAAGTGCACGGTAACGACACAGAAATGAAGGGCCGGACCACATCTACCGACATGGAATTATACACTAGTAGATCTTTGTGCAACAGGTCAAATGGTTAAGCAGGGACAACAGCAGCCTCCTCAACAGTCTCTACAGAATCCTCCGTACACACTTTATCTAAGAAGTATTGAGAGTATCAGGAAAATCTAAAATTAAAAGATTCTAGAGGTTGTAGAAAATGAACTATGCAGTCCTTCCTTATAGATGACTTATAATTTTTTGAACGCCCAAAATTGTGTGAAGGGGAGGATAAAAGTCGAAAGGAGGACCCTAAGCACCGAGTTCATCTTAGCCTCAGATGCAATCAGACTAATAGGTACCTTCTTCGTGATGATCATGACTTATTTATAATTACTGATAAAACTATCCAGAAGAAACATGAGGTTTGCTATAGAAGTGATCACAGGCCATTGCCGACTAAACAGGCATCTGACACATAGGAGTGAAGACTGATCCCAAATGCCCCGAATGCATTAAAGCCGAGGAAACCAGCCTCCACCTGCTGGCCGAATACCCCATGTACTCTCTGAAAACAGGAAATTATAGGAACGGACAAGTTAAACTCTGAAGACATGGACAATCTGAAGGTGGAAGAGCGTAAGATTTTGCAAGGAGACAGGTAGGTTTGACATAACGCCTTGCTCGCTGGGCACCCCTTATCCTCCACAGGAGAAAAATAGAGGAACATCATTTTTTATATCACTTAGGTAGCAGACAAGCACACGGCCCACCCAATGGAAAGTGACCACCATGGCATATGGACGCTTTTTCCACTGACAACACAAAAACCCTCCAGTGAGCCACATGAGTAGATAAGCCGTACAGAGACAAAGCTTCATAGAACCGCGCGATTCGGTTGCACTAACACAAGCACGCGGGGCACTGTGTGCGTGTCCACTGGCCGCTTGTCGCGTACGCGGTGAGACTGGAAAAAACCGGTTTGCGCTGGCACAGCCAGTTGACATTCATAGGGATGGTGCGACACACGTTGTTGGTTTTGTCAGTTTTTAAGTTTTATGTTTTGTTAGTTGCAAGTTTAAATATTTAATAATGGTTGTTTATTGTACTGTGTGTATGAATAATACTAGAATAAATAAAAATATATCATACTTTAACTATCCCAAAGTGTACAATAGGTAAATAAATATTTGATTATTACTTTTTCAATGACCACTTGAACGTCCGGGCTTGACAGCCGTCTGACGCGTGAACGTAGCGCTAACGACATTCCGTGACGCCAAGCACAAATTCCCTTTTTGACAATAAAAAGGTTATTATCTTACAAACTACTACTAGATACACCAAGATATAAATAGTATGAATACATAAAAAATAACAGCCAAAAGTCTACAGATGCTATGCATCTACCTACATTTATACAAATAAATAAAATAGAAGTGTCCGTTTGTAATATTAAAATATTATGATATTTATGATACTTATCATCATCATCATGTCACGATCACGTAAGGAAATACCGAGCATAGCCCTCTCCATAGCTCGTTGAGCGAGTTTGAGCTTTTTCAGGAGACCTATAGTGAGGAACCACGTTTCATGATGATCCTTATACTTATTACCATTTCCTCGAGTATTGGGATCCTTGGTATCAATGGGTATATTAGCGACGTCCAATACCGTAGTCATTTAGAAGACAAGGTGAAGTTGTTGTTGGTGGAAATGTGTGTACACGAGTTTTATCTCGAATGTTATAAGCATGGGATTAACGTATAGGGGGGAGGGGGGGGGGGGGCTGTTATTAGTAAGGCCGAGTATTCATAGCCTATCATACTGAATAATAAAACTATTTAACAAATGTTTTGTTTTTTTTACCTTAACCTATTGTGATAACCCTACCAAAATAGGTATCAATTTTGCACGTTCTTAAGAAGCTTTGTCTCTGTACGGCTTTCTACTCATGTGAGTGAGCTCTGCCTACCTTACCCACCGCCGGGAACACAACACGAGGGTTATTATGGCCACGGTATTCTGTAGGGCGGAGGTACTTTCCCAGTCGGACTGCTCAATTGAACGGAAATACCTGCTGGCAGTAAGTGAGTATTATTATATTTTTGTTAAAACATTTTTAAGCTTTTTATAATTTCTTACACTTTGCTTGGGCAATTTGTGAGAACTCTAGGAAATATTTATATTGTAATAGCGTAATTTTAACTTAGCCTTATGTATTTTTTTATTTAGGTACCTATTTAATTTATCAGAATACATACAACACAAATTAATCTTAACATAACTTTGTGTTATTCTTTTAAATCTCTCTGCCCGAAATAATTCAATCGTATGCTAGGTACACCAATGTGAAAATTGGTGACGATGTTTGGTTGTTTGTTATTCAATCAGGCTCTAACGACTGAACGGACCCTGAATGCAATTAGGTATAGAAATAGATAGCAGTCTGGTATAACACGTAGGTAGGTATTTACGTAATTGTTGTTGTAGAATAGAATTTATAAATAGAAATATATGCTTACGCATTTTATTGATTAATCCAATATTCTTAATAACTAAACCTGTTCATTAAAAGAGCCATAAATAGTAATCGATAAGATTTACAAAAAGAAAAATCAAAAGTAAAATTTTATTCTCTACATTAGTGTTACGGTTCTCTACAATCTTTAATAATTCGTTGAAAAAATAATACTTACCTATTTTTACTGACTTATCAACAGCACGGCAGCGCCGCGCCGGTGGCCGACGGCGGTGCCCGCTGCCCGCTCATCTCATTACTCAATTGGTGAGGTGCGGAAGAGGTTGCGTGAATTGACTTCGGATAGTGTACAGTGATCGGATTTATTTAATTATGGCCAACATAATTAGTAAGTAACTTGATGTTATTATGCACAACTACAAACCAAAACACGTATGTATGGTCAGGATCGATCTTTAGTAGTAAAGTAGACCTACTCAATTGAATACCAACCAAACGTAAAATTTTATATGAGCTATCACAGTGCTGTTATGTGTGTGTGTTTACATGTATGGTGCTGTGCTCAAATAGTTGTGAGCATTCAGAGTGGTTTAAGGTAAACATTTATTTTAGTACCTTATCAGTTTTTCATAATTATATAATATAGCAGAGAGATAAAAATTGTTATTGTTTGAGGATTTTAAATACGCCAGTATGTATTTCCTATATGTCAATTAAATAATGACTGATAATGATACCGACAGATGTTACTACCGAGGCAAAAGCCGAATACCGCTTCTTTTCGGTAGCAAATGGCTCTGTGCGGTTCAAAGTAAGAACTCCCAGTGATGCACACATCAGTCTCACTGGGACGCCTGAAGAAACTGCACCTCAATATGAGGTAAGTGTCCCCTCTTGGTTTGTACCAGACACTATACCTATTTGCTCATTATAGTTGCTCACTATATTTTTTCCGTAAGTTCCTATTAATTTTGGAAGATTTCAAATAAATAATAAATAAATAAATATTCAACAACATTCCACACAATGCTATCTAGACCCATGGTAAGCATAGTTTAACTAGCTTGTGTTATGGATTCTAGAATACGGATAAACATACTTAAATACTTTTTTTTGTAAATACATACATATTATACAAAGAAACGCCCAAACCAATGCAAATATACATATTCATGCATACTAATATTTGCACGGAGCGGGGATCGAACCCGCGCCTCCTGCGTAGCGGTCGCGTTCACTACCACCTCGCCACAGACGCTGTCAATCAATTGACTTTCTCACATTACTAGATATTCATTGGCGGCTGGGATAATACAAAGACTGTAATCAAACGAAACAAATGCGAGCCCGTTAAAGCAGAAATTCCAACACCTCAAATTCTGAATGGCAACGAATTTCGCGGCTTTTGGATTCGTTGGGACGGTGGGAGAATTTCAGTCGGTCGCGAAAGAGAAGAAACACCCTTCCTCTCTTGGTCTGACCCAGAGCCATTCCCTGTCAAATATGTTGGAGTACGTACCGGTACGAGTGCCATCGGCACCTGGAGAATTGGAGGTATTGTAACAACTAACAACCTGGTTCATTAATTCATAATATGTAGGTATAGGAGGCCACGCTTTTACACACACTGATTATCGTCGCAGATGGTCCTGAATTTGATACTCTGAAGAAATTAGAATATAAATACGAACCCGTGACCGAAGGCTCCGTGAAATTAGAATTTCGCGGTCCACACGACTGTCATGTATGCCTGGCGAACGCTCCGAGCTCCGAGCTGGGCCCAATATACGAGATAATGATTGGAGGTTGGGGGAACCAGCAAACTGCTATTAGATACTGCAAACAACAACCAGAAAAGGTAATGCATATCGTCTTAACCGTTTTTATCAGTTCTTTAAAATTCAATATTCTAAATTTATCTATTGGTTTATAGATGATTCTACCAACTCCTGACATTGTGACCCCTGAAGTTGCTAAAAGTTTTATAATCCGATGGAGATGCGGCAGAGTGATGGTGTTTGACGGATTCTCCGGCACTATGATCATTGAATGGGTGAACCCTACAACATTTCATGTGACCCATTTCGGCATCCGCACCTCTTGGGGAGCTCGTGGCTACTGGTGGATACACCATTTTGATACCTCCCGCTCCCGTGTATAGTTTACTCGTTGTAATGGAAATTGTTTAGATATTAATAAAATTACCAAATTCTTGACTAATTTTGAGCGTAGTTTGATGATCAACATTTTTTTTTGCATCGTGTTATTTTTTTTTTACTATGTTTATTACTAACACTAACTTCTATTACAAACTGTTACCTTTTACATCTATCCACCTAATAAAAGACATGAAAAGGATAGAGAAAACTGATTGCTAAAACGAATTTGACCACTCTTTTTTTTATTTAAGTGCGATAAATCCCCACGGATACCTCCACCACTGGAGCCGATGGGAGAGGTTATGTCGTTTTTGGTTGCCGAAGGTGAGGTTAACAGGTATATCTGGCCCTCTCCTCGGGTGAGTTCCCACACCCCTAAATGCTTACAACCATTTGAGCACTGTGATAGCTAATATAAAATTGGATGCTTGGTATCCAGACAATTTTTGAGTAGGTACTTTACCTACTTTGTTATCAAAATCAATCTGATGCTAAAGTACGTACTTTTTTTTATCTAGGACACGCTAACTTGACTTCACCTCGCCTGATGGTAAGCTAAAGGCAAAGTCTCAGGAAAGAGGGTCCCATTACAGACACTAAGTAATGTTACAATGGTGGCACTCAGCTTGGCGGCCTCATCAAATGCTTTTTCCTCCCAAAATCCCCAAAGGGGTAGGCAGAGATGCAAGCACCCACATTTTACCAGTTTATGTTTAGGTCCCAATGTAATAGGTGGCGAGCCTATTGCCATTAACCGGGCACTTATGAACCTGCGATAAATACACACATAACTTTCGAAAAGCATCGAAAGTCATTGGTGTGTGCCATGGTAAAACCTGGGATCGAACCCGAGACCTCATCTCAGCAGGCCATTATCCATCCCACTAGGCTACCGCGGTTTTTTTTCCTCCGAAGCCCGTCTATCACAGAGAACGCGAATATGGCGCTCCCGCAAGAAGCTAGCAACCCAGTTGCATAGTCTAGGGAGGCAGACGAAGGCTGGTAGCTTGTAAAGAAGTAACGTATGCTAGAAGATCACCCGTTGACCGTTTCGGCCTGAAGCCATATTGCCGGTCATTAATTAAGGAGTGATCCTTTAGGTGACGCATTAGCTGTTTGTTAATTTTGTGTTCTAATACCTTCCACAGCAATGGGGTGACGGCTATGGGTCGATAGTTGCCTGGCGCTGAGCGATCCCCCTACTTGGGGATCTTCTGTACATTCACCTCCTTCCAAGCCAAGGCACTGTACCCGAGCTGTATGACAGTCGGTACAACCGCGCAAGCATTGTAGACAACTAAGTTGCACATTTTTGTAGAGCCATCGCTGGAATACCATCCGGACCACTGGCTTTCCGGACATCGAGTGATTGCAGTACCCACGGACATCGCATTGCCTGATACGTATTTCAGGCATTACGTGATCACTGTTGGGTAGTGTCAGCGGCTGTATACCACAATCATCGACTCGGGAATGGGCCGCAAAGAGATTTACTAGCATATTGGCTATCTTTTGCGGTTCATGGGCCAGGGATTTTTTTTTTTTTGTTTACGTGGTGGAATGCATTTACGCACTTCGCTCACCCCCCGCGGGGGCAGGGGGCTCGCTTCGTGTGGGACTCCTGGCCTCGGACAAAGGCCAGACTACCCACTAAACCACCACGGTGTTCCTCCTTCGCCTAATCCGAGCCGCGGGATAGTCTGCTCACCGCGACTCGGCTAGGGGCGCTCTAGGTAGGCCCGCTACTCAAGACCCCACCATCCCGGTAATCAGGCCGGAATGGTAGGGGTTTTTTCACCTCAAGAATGCACCCCAGGAACACACAGGGGCGCATTCCGCCACATCAGCATAGGGGCAGCGGGTCCCCCGACCCACTGCCCGTGGCCACTCTCATTCGGGGACGCGGGCGAATTGCGTTCGCCGGCGTCCCCTCGCCGGGGGCCTGCGGGGTGGAAGAGTGAGCCCAGCTCGCTCCCGCTCCCGCAGTGCCTCTCTCTTGGCCGCCATCACCTCGCTAGCGAACGAGGCGACGGCGGCCCAACAATGTTCGCTGCCGGCCATAGCTGAAACTACGGCCGACAGCGAGAGGTCCACACCAATGATGCTTGTGAGGGCCGCTCTTTGACCGCCCCACGCGTCACACACGGCCAAGGTGTGATGTGCCGTGTCGGGGTCACCGCTGGTGCAGTTTCGGCACCGGGGCTCCGCTTCCACCCCCACCACCTCCCACAGGTACTTGGCGAAGCAGCCATGACCCGTGAGAAGTTGAGTGAGGTGATACGTGGGAGCCCCATGACCCCGTTCTACCCACTCACGCAGGACGGGCCGAACGGCCCCCACAAGCAGCAAGCTACTCCTTGTCGTAGCCAGTCTATCGGCCCACTTCCGGAAGAGAACATCGCGAGCCTCCTGTCTCCAGCGATCGATCTCCTCCGGAAGCGGCCGACCTCCTACAACACGCCGCATCAGGGCGCCCTCCTCGTAGACCCTCTTAAGGACGCCAGCCTCGAGATCCCAGGGGATATTGCCCGCAATCAAACACGCCGCCTCATAAGAGACGGTGTGATACGCCCGTGCGGCCCTCTGCGCGATTGCGCGCTGTGGTCGCCGCAGCAGCACGACATTCGTACAGCAGAGGGCCTCCTCTCAAATGGGCGCTCCATAGAGCGCCTTGGAGCGCACCACACCGTCGTAGAGACGGCGGCAGGCAGACCCCGGACCCCCAGTGTTGGGCAGCAATCGCGAGAGCATTCCGGCAAACGCTAGCAGTTTAGGTGCCAGCCGCCGGAAATGCTCCGCGAAACGCCACCGACTGTCGAGAACGAGCCCGAGGTATTTCAGGCTGCTCCCGACAGCGATGGAGGTGCCACTCACCACGATCGCCTGATCCCGAGGCGGCGGCCGCCGACGCCCATAGAAGAAAAGGGCCTCGGACTTTTCGAGGGCCACCTTCAGTCCCAGCGCCCCGATACGGCGCACGACATGGGCGACACCTGCCGTGGCGAGAACGGCGGCATCGCTAAACGTTGGGGCCCGCGCGGTAACTAGGGTATCATCGGCGTAACAAAGTACGCCGACCCCCCGAAGGGTAGCACCGCGCAGGATCCAATCGTACCCGACGTTCCACAGAAGCGGCCCAAGGACCGACCCCTGCGGAACGCCGCACGCCATAGTTCGGCGGACCACCCCGCATTGGGTCGGGTAGATGATAACCCGGTCCACGAAGTAGTCCGCCAGGATGCGCCTGAGGTACCACGGGACATTGTGGTACCTCAGCGCCTCCGCAATTGTCGCCCAGGGGAGAGTGTTGAAGGCGTTGGCTATATCAAGCGATACAGCCAACAACACCTCCCTCCCGGCGACCGCTTCGTCGATGCCGTCCCGCAGCCGGGATATGGCGTCGAGGGTCGACCTCCCGCGACGGAATCCGAACTGGCCGTCACTCAAGTTGGGCCCCGCCCCATCAAGGTGACCAACGAGACCCGCAGCGAGCACCCGCTCAAACAGCACATCTCGTCGAGCAAAACGATGGGGCGGTAAGCCGACGGCGACTCGGCTGGGCGCCCGTGCTTCTTGAGAAGCACGAGCTTGCCGGTTTTCCATCGTCGCGGGAACCTCCCCGACGCCACACACTCCGACATGAGGGACAGCGTCTCCTCTTCTAGTGCCGGCATAACTGTGGCAATCACCTTCCTTGGGATGCCGTCCGGGCCCGGGGCGCGGTTTCTGGACTTGAGCGCCAGGATCGCGGCCCCTAACTCGGCCTCGGACACGGGAGGTACCGCTCCTTCGTCTGCCGGCACTTGGCTTGGTGCAACCATCCGCGGCGGGACCCACTCTTCCCTTACCGGGAAGAGGGAGCTGACCACTCAGTCCAGGAGGTTCGGCTCGAGAGTTTGGGTGAGGGGAGGCGCCCAGGGCCGAAGTTTTTGACTCACGACCCTGTACGGGCGCCCCCACGGGTCTCGGTCGAGACTCTCGAGCCACTCCCTCCAGGACTCCTCCTTGGCGGCTTTGATCGCCGAGCTCAGGGCCTCACGGGCGGCCCTGTACGCAGCGTGCAGTTGCTCCTCCCGGGCGAGGTCTCGGACAGCCCGCCTTCGGCTGCGAGTGTACTGCCTCTGGGCCGCGTAACTTGCGGTACGCAGCCCGGCTAGGTGGGGACGCCACCAGTACACCCGCCTCCGAGGCGGGACAGGCCTCGCCCTCTGCATCGCCGCGTCGCAGACGCGAGTCAGCGCTCCGACGAGCCACTCGCACCTCGCGTCCACGTCCAGGCCACCGTCAACAAGGGCCCATCGCTCGACGATAGCCGCTTCTTTGGCCAGCTCTCGGTCCAGAGTGCCGAGGCGCCACCGTGGACCCTGCCCCACCAAGGGGCGGTCAAATTCCACTCGAGCCGCCGAGGCGGCAGGGACGACGTCGAACCGGATGTACCGATGATCCGACGCGGTCTCCACCCCCTCGACGACCCGCCAATTGTTGACGCGTCGGGCCAGGGCAGAACTGGCGAACGACAGGTCAACAATCGAGCTACCCTGCGGCCGCACAAGTGTGTGGACCGCCCCCTGGTTTAGCAGCACCAAGCCTTGGGACACCGCCCACTCTACCATCATCTCCCCCCGGGCATCGGTAGCCGGAGATCCCCACGCCCGTGAATGAGCGTTGAAATCCCCGGCCACGACAGCCGGGGTGGGGTGCACTTCCGCCAGCAGAGCCCCGACCTCTGTGAGTAACTGCTCGAACTCGGCGAGGCTCCTGCTAGGAGGACAGTACACCCCAACCACTGCAGCACCGCCCAGCACAACGAGTACGAACCCACGGCCCCTTCGCACTCTGTCGAAGGGTGGGGTCGCTCGCTGGGCGACGATAGCCACCAAGCCGCTTTGGTCGCCGGCCCAGTTCGGGACGTCGCGAACGTAGTACGGCTCGGCGACTACTGCCACTGTTGTCTGCCACTGCGCCATGGACTGGGCCAGAAGGTCCTGGGCGATGACGCAGTGGTTGACGTTGGCCTGCAGTATGGAGATGGGATGATCCATTACACTTGGGCGGTGTCCATCTCCTCCTCGCGTTGCTGGGTGGAGGGGGGGGGCAGGATTCCCACCACCCGCAACTATACTCTTTCGGGGGGCCCCCCTTTTTCGGGAGGTCGCCCTGCAGTCACCGGATCCCAGCCGGTGACTCGACGCCACCCCCTCCGCCGCACAGACGGGGCAATTGGGCTCCGCGGAGCAGGTAGCCGACTTATGGCCCGCCTGCCCACATCGGAAGCACAGCGCACTGCGGTCAACACCCGTAGTGCACTTGGCCCCGACGTGCCCCGGCTCCAGGCAGCGGAAGCACAGCGCCTTCCTCGGCTCTAGGATGGTCAGCCTGACCGCCGACCATCCAACTGTAATTTGTCGGCCGTCGGTCAGGAGTTTGGCCGCCTCAATCGGGCACCGCAGTCATGCAGTGCCCTGGCGACCAGATGGGCGATGAATGTCGCCCACCTTGATGGCGTCGGCAGAGCAGCCCCCCTCCGCTGCCAGCGCTGCCACCACGCTCTCTTTTGAGGCCGTGTCGCTCAGGCCAGAGATGCGCAGCTCCACGCACCTCTCCGGCCTAGCGACCCGGACCTCCTCCAGTGCCTCCTTGAGCTTGGCAGCGAGGATGTCGGCCTTCTGGACTCTGTCGTCGCCAGCCACCTCCAAGATCCGACCCCCGGTAATCGCGGTGCGAAACCGGAGGCCGTTGACGCCCAAGGCCTTGAGGTCCATCCATCAGGGTAGCGCAGCAGGTAGGCTGAGAAGTTGGCCTGCACGGCTTTGGACAGTCGCCAGTATCCACGGCTGCCCATGGGATGTGCCACTAGCTCCTGACCAAGCCGTGCAATGCGCAGGGCATCCGCTCTGACGTAAGCCCTCTTGCAGACCTTTGTGGCTCTGTTGCACGCCGCTTTGAAGTGGCCCACATTGGGATCGTGCGTGCCACGCGCCCTTACCGCCCAAATGCGGTACGCGGATTGCTTTTGATCAACAGCCTTCGCACACTCGCGCCCGAACCAAGGGCGCACTCTACGAGCACCGGTGACATCAGTGTATGGGATATAGTATTCCATACCCAGACTGATCTCAGCGGCAACAGCAGTGGCACTATTTGAGGGGTTCTTACCTTTAAAGCAGCGTTCAACCCACGGGATAGACGCAAAATAGTTTCGCAGCCCATCCCAATATGCTGACGAGTAGTGCCAGAGACGCTGCTTCCCCTGCACAGGTCGTGGGGGCACTACAATTGGCACCTTGCAACAGACCAGGCAATACCGAGTACCGATACATTGTACTGGTCTGGGTGACTCGTCAGCAGAAGGTCTAGCAGAGTCGGTGCTAGGCCCGACCTTCTTGGTATCCTAGTGACCTGGTGTACCAATCGGGTCAGGCTATGCGCCAGAGCAAATGCATGGGCGGCTCTACCCGCATGGTCTGTTTTGGTGGAGCCCAACCAGATTTCGTGGTGGACGTTAAAGTCCCCCAAAAATACCACTTCGGCGTTCGGAAACCGCTACTACGCATCATCTGCCGCCTGACTCAAATATTCAAAGAGTCGAGTTGTCTCAGCATCTCCTGTATAGGAACGGTAGAGGCACATATAGATCTGACTCGTAGAGCCATGGTCTGCTTGTACCCATTGGATTGAGAATGATGGGTCCTCTAGGCAATTCAAACGGCGACAACAAACATCCGCCCTAACAAACACGCACACCCCGGCTTTACGTACCTAACTTTTCAGGTTGTGTTAATCGTGCAAGTACAAAATTAATATCAGTGATTTCTTTGTTTTACATCAGATCATCCTTCATCATCCTTCTAGCGATTTTGTAGTAGCGTTCAAAGTTTACACTTTGGAGCCCGGGGTTCATAAATTATTTTTGATTGGTTTATCGAATTTTACGATAGCAACTACCAGGTTTAGGGGAATGTCTGTGCCCGAATCTTATCCATTGTTAAGCCGGTGCACCGGCTAGGCAAGGCGTTGACTCGGGCCTCGAAAATGTACGTAGGTAGGGTCACCTACAATATGTTTCTTTATTTTACATTTTCCGTTATTAATAGGTTGATTTAGCTGAGATAGTGATCGTGCCCTTCAAAAACTCAGAATCCATTTTTTTTTAAATGGGGACGTAAATATATCGGCCGTTCGACAGGCTCCTTCAACCTCTTTGGCGTATGGTCAATCACGGCCATGGTGACGGGGTGTAGAACATCTAATAATATAAAACAAAACGTTCCAGCAGGCCTGTTGGTGGCTAATAACAAAGTACGGGAAATACCCTGAATAGAGAAGAACAAAGTGACAAATAAAAATAGAGAGTATCCGTGGAGATTTTCGCACCCCTAACTAGTAAAGCACTCAGAAATGTTACCGGAACGATCCAAAGCACCCGAAGTCCCCGATACGACAACACTTGAATTGAAATATTACTAGGTATATCGAAGTTAAGGTAAAAGCACTGTATTCTGAAAACAAGCTCCACTGGCGTATACTTTAAGGAAAAATCAAGCTTCATTCTAGATAATGATATTGTACATTTATTAAAGAATTTGTAAATGAAATGAATTTTTTACTTGAAACACAATTATTGTACACTTTTTCTTAAGAACCAATATTGGAAAGTCATTTAAATCTGCTAGAAAATCAAAAAATATAGACAATGGTCTAAGTAGGTTAACAACTTACATATTTATAAGATCCATACTATAATAATTGGTAAAAATCATCATATTTAAAATCAGCACCCTTAACAAAATACCTAGAAGCATAAGATGCCATTAGATTCTGATGTCTTTTAAGTCAATATTATGTAAACCAAATAGTTACTTTTCATAAAATAAAGAGTTTTTTTGGACATTAACCCACTATTAGTGCTTTTACCTTGAAGGGCTAAGCAACACTATTTATATTTTACTTGTTGGAGGATATTTTTGTGTCGAGGCTATTTTATTTTGTAATTTTTAAAATTGATGTACTAGTCAAGCCCTTTCATATTGAAGGAGGATACATTATACCATTGTTCAACTGAGTAATGATTGACAATGATACCGACAGATGTTACTACTGGGGACAAACTCGATTCCTACCGCTTCTTTTCGGTAGCAAGTGGTTCTGTGCGGTTCAAAGTAAAGACTCCCAATGATGCACACATCATTCTTACTGGGAAACGTCGAGAATCTGCACCTCAATACGAGGTATGTGTCTCTAAAAATACCATGATTTAATTTAATATAATGCTATGGTACGTAAAATTATAAAGCTGAGGAATTTCTTTGTACTAGACATTATTTTTACTCTTTATTGTTCCTCTCTTTCTCGCTATATTTTTTCACTATTAATTTTGCCAATGAAAATTTCAAGTAAATGACGATTTTCTTACATTACTAGATATTCATTGGCGGTTGGGCCAATACAAAGACTGTAATCAGACGAAACAAACTCGTGCCAGATAAAGCAGAAACTCCAACACCTAATATCCTGAACGATAGAGAATTTCACGGCTTCTGGATTCGTTGGAACTATGGTGTCATCTCTCTCGGTCACGAAGGGCAAACAACACCGTTCCTCTCTTGGACTGACCCAGAGCCATTCCCAATCAAATATATAGGAGTACGCACTGGTACGAGTGCCACCGGCACCTGGAGAATTGAAGGTATTATGACCATCTAATAACGACTTGGTTCATTAATTCTTCATTTTCACAAGGCCACGTTTTTACACACACTATTACCGGCGCAGATGGTCCTGAATTTGATACTCTGAAGAAATTAGAATATAAATACGAACCCGTCGCTGAAGGCTCCGTGAAATTCGAATTCCGCGGTCCACACGACTGTCATGTATGCTTAACGCAAGCACCTGCCGAGGTGGACCCAATTCACGAGATAATTATTGGAGGCTGGGAGAATACCAAATCTGTGATTAGATACTGCAAACAGCAACCAGAAAAGGTAAATAAATACTTAATCATCTAAACCGTTGTTTATCAGTTGAATATTTATAATTCATTTTATTTATTTGCTTGTAGGCAGTTGTACCAACTCATGGAATTGTGAGTGCTGACGTATTTAAAAGCTTTATAATCCAATGGAGATGCGGTAGAGTGATGGTGATCGACGGATTCTCCAACGATGTGATCATGGAATGGGAGAACCCTGCACCATTTCTTGCGACCCATTTCGGCATCCGCACTGGTTTGGGGGCTCGTGGGCAGTGGCGCATCCACCATTATTAATAATACTTTCGTGATATCGCTTCTTGATATGGCTACTATTTTATTTTACTTTACTTACTTTACTTACTTACTTTACTTTTCTCTCTTTCTTTTGTTTTAATACACTATCTATTTAAGTTTAGTCGGTAACTACACCATATCTTTTGTTGTTATAACATTACTGTCCATCCCAAGGTTGCCTGGAAGAAATCGCTTCAGCGATAAGGCCGCCCATTGTACATTGAACTGTATAGATGCTACCTACTTGTCCTACTGTAAATCTGTTGGTGAACAATAAAGAATTATCTATCTATCTATCTACTATACTTATACCTAGTCTAGCCATAAATATTGTTACGAAGAAAAAACATTTTTTTTTTATTGCAAATAATATTTATTACTTTTACAGTGTGTTAGTTTAATACATAAATATAAAACAATTTAAAATATTAAAAGCTTATTCGAAGTGGTCTCCATTGGCTGCAACACAGTCCTTTAAACGTTGAGGCCAGTTATCAATAGAAGCACGCACTCTTTCCATGGGAAAATTCTTCACTGCCAATCGTATGGATTGTTTTAGGGACTCCAAATTATCATGGCGTTTAGAGCAAGCCATACTCTCTAAAACTGACCATAAATCATAATCCAGCGGATTAAGATCGGGACTAGACGACGGCCAGTCTTCAGTTCTGATGAAGTCCGAAACGTTCACTTCCAACCAAGACTGCGTGGACCGAGCTTTATGACCCGGCGCTGAGTCTTGTTGGAAGGACCATACTTGGTTATTGAACATGGTGTTGTTAAGGGATTTAACTACCTTCTCAAGAATGGTATCTTGATACACTTGTGCCGATGTTTTGATACCTTTTTCACAAAAATATGGCTCAGTCACTCCTTCATAGTTAACACCCCACCAAACCATCACTGAAGTCGGATAATGCCCACGTTGCACTCTGTCGACTAATTGGGAAGCTTCCTTAGAGCTTTGAGTATAAATACGGTCATTTTGTTTGTTAAAATGTTGCTCAATTGTAAAGATTTTCTCATCCGTAAACAAATTTTTTCTGTGACCTCCCTTTGCGTACCGCTTCAGTAGTTGCTTCGATTTTACCACCCTATTCTTTTTTAAATTATCAGTTAAAAAATGACCAGTGCGTCTCTTATAGGCTGCAAGTCTTAAGTCATCTTTTAAAATGCGCGACATGGTTCTGGGTGCTATCTTCATCTCCCGAGATAAAATCTTTTGCTTTCGGACAGGATTTCTTCGAATTCTTTCCCTTATTGCTTTGACCACCTTTTTCGTACGAACACTAGGTACGTGGACGGCCAGATCTTTTTCTGTCACAAACAGAGGAGGTCACATTGTACCTATTAATAGCCCGGTACACAAACATTTGACTAATACCAAGCGTATGGAGAGTTTTAAAAATTACATTCGGCTCCATACCAACTTTGTGTAATGCAATCACAGCGATTCGGTTTTCTTTATCACCCAACTCCATTTTAATATAGTAAAATATTGTACAATGTATTGGCGCCAAAGTTAGAAAACACAATGAACAATCGTATAAAAATGACAGATTCCAAATTCAAATGTAATATCTTTCTTATTTTAATTGTAACAATATTTATGGCCAGACTAAGTATACTTATCACGAAATTTTCCAGAAAATCTAGCCAAAATATGTAGGCAATGGTCATTTATTAAAAATCAGTACCCTTGACAAACATCTTAAGAAACAACACCTTTGTTCACCGGCTTACATTATTTACTTACAACTGTCGCCAATTCAAAATTTAGGACAGTTGCGAATTTTTGAACATGTCTTATAGATGCTATTCTTTTATAAGTCAAAATTCTTGTAAACCTACCTACTCATACAAATTTTAATTTATATATAAATAATAATACTTGTATGTAATGTAATGTATTGTAGAGATTTATGATCTCTACAATACATAGTAGTAGATTCTTTCTTATGTAATGTATTGTAGAGATTTATGATCTCTACAATACATTACATAGGAAAGAAGCGACTAAACTTTCTCCAAAGTGCTTGTGATTTAATGTTTACCCCCATAAAGTCATAAAAGGTATCATAATTTTTTTAAGACCGGCTCGCACTTGTTCTGTATTTTATTTATTTAAATATTATTATTTAAATGAATTAATTACGAGGTGTGCTCCAAGCTCATAATTTTCAGTAAAGATCACTTACCCTGAAAATCACGAGCATGGAGTGCAAAGCCGTAAATAAATATTGCCAACATGAACATAATTGAAAAACATAATTGCACATGAAATAATTATAATACCTACAGGTAACGATTTCGTGACATTGTATCATTTCAAAATACCTACACCCTCAAAATTTAAGTTACATTTTGTAATCATAACTTTAATACAGTGCATGTTCAAAACGATCAAATACCTACTCATGCAAACTTGAATTGCTTTATCGTGGGTACTATTGAGTACAGTGTTAATTTTGAGAGGGAAGAAGGAAGGTTATTAATTAAAACCGTTTACGAACGAACATTGATAAATGTGGAGACATCATTATGTTCAAGGGTTTTCCAACGTTTGGTACAATTCTTTTTTTTCTCAGCGCTTGCCAAAAACATAGAAGAGGTCTGACTAATTTCGTAGTTCCCGGTAGCCCCTGCATGTAAGTATTAGTCAGTACCTACTGTAAGAAAAATTTCTTCACAATATGAATATTTTTTTAAAATAGGTACGAGTTAACTCCTCTCCCTTCCTATACTGTTTTAGGGGCATTCCTGTTAAGGTGGTGGATGTAGGCAATAAATAAATAAATTAATTTAAAAAACTTAACACAGAGGTTACAGGTTACAGAAGTGCACACACCATCTATTCCAAAAACGCGAACGAAGTCGCGGGCAAAAGTTAGTAATTAAATAAAAACGCGTTTACTTTGTTAATTTGAAATGTGCGCGAAAAACGGTCGTTCACGTCATGTTCGGGTGTGACGTCATTATGTGTGATATATAATGTGATATATACGAGTACAAAAGATATAATAATATCTGACCAAAGACAAGTACTGCGATTCCGGCGACGGACGAGTAGTTGTTACATATAGGACATGTTTTAAATGGTTAAAGCTATTTTTTTAATAAGTACACTGAAATAGTGATCTTAAACGTAGAAATCAGTGGTTACAGGCTAACAAACCAAAATCCAAAACTTACGGTTGATGAATCTATTGTTCTTATTTTTAGAACCACTTTGATGTAGGTACGTACCTAGATAGGTAAGTAAGAAATCAATTTAGCTTGCGATCATGCAGAATAATAATTATCCTCTGTGGCGTGGTGGTAGTGAACGCGACTGCTACGCAGGAGGCGCGGGTTCGATCCCCGCTCAGTGCTAATATTTGTATGCATGAATATGGGTATTTGCATTGGTCTGGGTGTTTCTATGTATAATATGTATGTATTTACAAAAAAAAAAGTATTTAAGTATGTTTATCCGTATTCTAGATTCCATAACACAAGCTAGTTAAACTATGCTTACCATGGGTCTAGATAGCGTTGTGTAGAATGTTGTACAATATTATTATTATTATTATTATTATAATTGATCATGACTGACCTTAACTTTTTGTAAGGTAAACATTAGTATAGCGCTTCCCGTAATCACTATCACTGGTAAGTACCTATTTAGGCATAAATACCTATATTCCTAGATATTCAAGGTAATCGATAGAAATTATATCTCTTACAGCTCTATTTACATACATACAATATATACATACCTCCAGCAAAATGGGCCTATAGAAACTTATCGTAAGTACCTATTAGTAGATACCTATGTATATTTTTATAGTCTAACTATCGTTTTTATTAATCTAATAACACTGCATTACTTTGGATAAACATACTTACAGGAAAGTATAGCATTCAACACGGCAGAGTAAAAGTTAGTATACCTCAGGACACGTTTCTTAAACTTAAATCGCGAGACAAACGAGACCCTGACGCACACGGATTGTGGTGTGATAATCTTTGTTGACGTAGCACCCCAGGGTATCTTCAAAATCCACTGAAGAAAATGTGTACAGCGTACAGAGCACATTTCAGGTTCGGAGTAGTAACCTATTGGTAGCAAGAGAATTTAGATCGCACTATCGGTTTGTATCCTTGCTATATTCTCACAATAAGAATATAAGTTATTATAATTTAATAGTAAAAAGTAAGCAAGCAAATTATAAACACAGGTAGACGAGTGGGGTTCATTTAACTATTTAACTTTTAGTTTTTACTTTTTACCACTCATCGTAATACTTATTAGTTCCATGTTTCCACCAAAGAGTATATAAGATACCACTCTAAATCAGTGTTGCCAATGGCCACCATCTGGTTTCCCCACAAACCTGACTAAAAATCTGGGGTTTATAAAACCCGTTCGCTTTTTCTAATCTAACTGCGGATTTGGCTGAACGTCCGTGAAGCGACTGCCATTTGACCTCCACAACCCAATGTCGATATTGAAGCATTGCAGTTAGACCAGTTATTGGAAACCCAGTACTAAACCAATGCAAATACTCATACAATACGCTTCCTGCTTAGCGGCTCCGATCATTACCGCCACGCCACTGAAACTCTTTGTAAACTTCTTTATGACCTCGCATTATTTAATCCTATTATAGCGCCCCCACGACCTGTGCAGGGGAAGCGGCGTCTCTGGCACTACTCGTTAGCGGACTGGGATGGACTTCGTGACTATTTTGCGTCCATCCCGTGGGTTGAGCGCTGCTTTGAAGGTAAGAACCCATCGGATTGTGCTACTGCCGTCGCCGGTGAGATCGGTCTGGGTATGGAATACTATATCTCATATACCGCTATCACCGGTGACCGCGGGGTGCGCCCTTGGTTCGGGCGCGAGTGCGCGGAAGCTGTTGAACAAAAACAGTCTGCGTACCGCGCTTGGGTAAGGGCGCGCGCCACGCGCCATCCCAATCTGGGCCACTTCAAGGCGGCGTACAACAGAGCCACAAAGGTCTGTAGAAGGGCCTACGTCAGAGCGGATGCCCTGCGCATAACGCAGGTTGGTCAAGAGCTAGTGATGCATCCCACGGAAAGCCGTGGCTACTGGCGACTGGCTAAAGCCGTGCAAGCCAACTTCTGTCAGCCTTCGCTGCCTCCGCTGCGTAACCCTGATGGATCCCTGGCCCATGAGCCGCAAGAGAAGGCAAATCTGCTGGCTAATCTCTTTGCGGCCAACTCCCGAATCGATGATTGTGGTACGCAGCCACCGACACTACCCGATAGTGACCACGCGATACCTGATATTCATATCAGGCAGCGCGATGTCCGTGCAGTGCTGCAATCACTCGATGTCCGGAAAGCCAGTGGTCCGGATGGTATTCCAGCGGTAGTTTTGCAAAAATGTGCAGCGGAGTTGTCTCCAATGCTTACGCGCCTGTACCGGCTGTCCTACAGTTCGGGTAAAGTGCCTTTGCCTTGGAAAGAGGCGAATGTTCAGCCGATTCCCAAGAAGGGGGATCGCTTGGAGCCAGCCAACTATCGACCCATAGCCGTCACCTCAGTGCTGTGCAAAGTGTTCGAGCACATAATTAACAAACAGCTTATGCGGCACCTAGAGGATCACTCCTTAATTAATGACCGGCAATATGGCTTCAGGCCGAAACGGTCAACGGGTGATCTTCGAGCATATGTTACCCATCTTTGGGGTGAGGCTATGGACAAGCACGGCGAGTCACTGGCAATTAGTCTTGACATCGCCAAAGCTTTCGATAGAGTCTGGCACAAATCGCTTCTTTCCAAGCTACCTGCCTTTGGTCTGTCTTCTAGGCTGTGCAACTGGGTTGCTAGCTTCCTGCAGGGGCGCCGTATTCGCGTCCTTTGTGACGGACAAGCTTCGGAGTTTCTGCAGGTAAATGCTGGCGTGCCTCAGGGGTCCGTCTTATCACCCACTCTCTTTCTTCTGCATATCAACGACATGCTGTCTACCGGCAATGTTCATTGTTATGCAGACGATAGCACTTTACATGGGAGTTATCATGGATATCCTGCGGCCAAGCAGTCAGATATCGCAGAGAAAAGGCAGCTTCTTGTCACTGAGCTTGACGGGATCCTGAATCACATTTCTCAATTTGGCTCTGAGAACCTGGTTGAGTTCAATGCCAAGAAGACGCAGGCATGTGCGTTTACAGTATCTTCTTTCCTTCCCCTCCCCACTCTTCAGAGCACGCCACTGCCACTGCAGAACAATCTCAATATCCTAGGTATGGATGTTCGCTGCAACCTGAATAACAAAAATTACATCGAAAGTATCATCAAAACAGCCTCACGAAAACTCGGAGTCCTGAACAGAGTGAGACGATTTTTCACGCCGGAGCAGCGGTGTCTTCTATACAAGACACAAATTCGCTCCTGTGTGGAATACTGCTCGCATCTCTGGAATGGTTCAGCAAAGTACTTACTAGATGCTCTCGACAGGTTGCAGCGACGTGCGGTCCGCATCATTGGGAATCCCGAGGTCACGAACACCCTAGAACCTTTACAGATGCGTAGAGATTTATTTATTTATTTATTTATTTATTTATTTATTTATTTATCCAATTGGTCCCACCCTCCCCTTTCCCACACAGGACAACACGTGCAGGTCTTAGATGTCATCCGCACACGGTGCAGAACATCCGATCAAGAACCAAGCGGTTCGGAGACTCTTTCCTCTGTCGCACCATTAAGGCCTGGAATTCATTACCAGCTCACGTGTTTCCTTCGTCCTACAGTCCCGGGTCCGTTAAGCGGGGTGTGAAAAAGCATATGATGAGGCCGTCAAGCTGAGTGTCACCATTGTCACACGGTATGTGTAAGTAATGGTGACCCTCTTTTCTGGGACTTTGCCTTAAGCTTACCATCAGGCAAGGCGAAGTCTAATTGACGTGTCCTATATAAAAAAAAAATCCGCTGGATAAAATGTGATAGGCATGAGATATCGTTAGAAACTTTGATTTGTTTAAAAAAATATCAAAATGACGAATTATAGGCGTTCAATTGTAAGTTCCGAAGAAAAAAGCAGACCCTTTATAAGAAGTATCTTGTCTATTCGGTCTGTATATCTGTCAAAACTTTTTTCTCAGGAATGTGTGAAGGTATTTTATAGAAATTTAATTATAATTGGAGTTCAGGCCTAGAGCCATAATCTTAATCCCCACAAATTCCCCAATGGAACTGAAAATCCCAACAGTTTGGTGAATCCCTCGCACAAATACAGACTAAAAAATGGCAACTTTATTATGTAAACATAGTTATTTACAATTCATAATTGAGTGAAAATCTTTTGTATACATAATATTATCAAATAAAAAAAGTAATCAAATACCCAATTGTGACTTTTCGTGTCGATTCCAAAATCTCCGCTTCTAGTAAAGTCCTCACAACTTCACTGGGGCAGCAATCATTTCATTGATTGCCATTATCAACTTATCTTCTTCATCAACTTACCTTCTTCATCATCATCAACTAGGTACTCATTATCACCAACAATCATCCCAACTAAAAATTAATAAACTGATGATGTGGCAGCATAGTCATAATACCTTAGTCCGATCCGATTCAGAAAGAAGCAAATTAAAAAAAAACAGAATTCTGATTCTGACAGTCCACAGACTATGACACTTATGACAGTCTCTGATTTGGTCTCTGATGATTGATGATTCAGATCAATTCATATCAGAATAACATTTATTATTATTGTAGTGCAGACTGCAGTGATAAAATATAAGTTTCTGGAATTCTATTTTAATTATCAGTTATATGCTTTAAACACTCACAAAATAGAAGTAGTCCAATATTATCTCAGCGTATAGGTATATTGGTTTCTAAAATGGGCGATATAATTGGTAAGTAATTTATATTTAACTATTACGCTAAGTTACTTAAATATATTGTATGTATTGAGAGTATAATCCTTTTATTAGTGTTCATCTTGTTAACCTCGACTCATGATGAAATAATATAATGTTGAAATTGTATCATATCCATGACTCATAACATTATTGTTATTTTTACAGAATTCCAGACTTACAATGGACATGACAAGATATTCTACAAAGTTACAAGCAATGCTATTAATTTTGAAGTGAAAGCTGCGGGACACGCTGTCATTGGATTAGCGAGGAAGGTTGGATCAGAATGTGATTACCTGGTCAGTTATTTCGAATTTCACCCTGTACATTTGTAATCTATTTACCATATAAAATATAATAATACCTATATGCTCATCCATCCAATCAGAGTCAATGGAGAAATAGTTTTAAGACAGTTTTCACTATCTCAAACTTATGTATAGGATTTAATTAAAGATCTTATATTAAAAAAAGGTAGATATAGTGGACACTTAAAAAGGGACCTGTAAATCAAGCTAATTAACCCACCTTATCATTGTAATAAAGCACTATAATAATCAGTGACTGTGAATGAGAAGAAAGTTTGCAATATCTACCTAATTTTAATAAAATCATTGGATATATTGAGAGCATACTCCAATAAGATTCCTAATAATGATATACCTATGTCAATAATTATAGATTGCACTTGGAGACAACAGGCGCTCTTGGATAAAAAAGAATATTGGAAGTCGCTCCAAAGAAAGAGCTGAGACACCTAACATTCTATCAATGCAAGAATACAGGCGATTTTGGGTATCATGGTACGGAGAGGCCATTAGACTTGGTGGTGAAGGATATGACCAGCCAATAGTATCTTATAATAACCACCCCGCAACAGAAATGAAATATGTTACATTTTTTGTATTACATAGTAATTACAATCCATCGGAACATCCTGTTTATTGGAGAGTTGAATGTAAGCATGATTTTCTTTATATCTGTTTGTGCAAAACCTACTTGACTGAGAAATTTCTTAGAAATATACAGAAGAGAATTAGATTGGTATACATGCTTATATTTATGAATTACAGCATTTACCATGTTCCCATAATGATAAGAACATCAGGCAATTATTTTGAAGATCTACATATGTATATTTATTATGAAAAATATTATGTATTTACAGTGAAGAAAATCTTTGTCTTCAGAGGTTTTTCTTTGTTGTTCTTGCTGTGTTATCTTAAACTTCAAAGAATAAAAATTTTCTTTCTTCAAAAAAGAAATAAAATTTTTAATTTTATTCTTCTTTCTTAATCTTAGAGCCAAATTTATTTGAAACTTCTTACCAAATATTAGTTTTCATTAACCTTTTAGGGGATCAGCTACTGTTAACCCCTTTGAACCAAAAAGGAAAATGTGCATTAGTGCCTTGTTCATCTATCAGTAAATATACTGGCTTGTTGGTGAAGTTGACATATCAGCTCTGAAGATTTTGTTGGGAGTATTCATTGCGCTAGTGGTTTATTTTTACATCTTACGATTATAATTTCAGTACCTCCTGTCTTAGCAGAACCCATTGTTAAGCCTATAACTGGTGGCGAACTTAATTGGGTAACAATTGATGGCAACTCGCAATCTCTACCCGATGGATCACTCATTGGAGGTTTTGAAAAAGAAAATTTATACATAATAAGAGCTAAACATAGAGGATCTTTGACTCCTGGGAAATTTGTCCCTGCTGAAGGTTTAGCATACATCTCTTGGGGAGGAGATGCTATAGTGAAAAGTGCATTTGAGGTCAGCTAGTTTATTTTATTTATCTCATGAATATGTAATAACCTGAGTACTTTTTTTTGTGTAATTAGGTACAGTAAAATAATATTTATCTTTAAAAGTATAATTATCTATTGCAGGTATTATGTGGATTTAATTGCACCTGGGTTCCATGCTCCCAAGATAAGATACCCATAAATGCTATAGTTGCTGGATATTCGGAGAATATTGAGCATGAGAAGCTGTATATTGGCCGAGCCAAATATTTAAACCATATTATTCCTGGAAAAGTACAACCGTCACACAAAGTTTGTTATATAGCATATGACGGTAAAGAAATAGGCGTGAACAGTTATGAAATACTTATAAATCCTGAAAAAAGCAGATGTGCCAATACATTAATAGTGCCATTTTATGATGAAATTGTGTATGAAGATCTTCAGGGTGAAGATGATGGTGACGATTCGTTATCTGACAGGGACTATTAACTTAATGTTTTAGTCCTTTGTTTAAGGATAAGTTTTGGTTCAGCTACACTCTAGGAGCCATAAGTTTAACATAAGCAAAATACCTTTTTAAAGAATGTATAAGTCGACTTTTTCTTTATTGTCTTCTTGAGAAATTATTATCTGACTAAAGCATATTTGTTACACAATCAGATCCAAACAACTGAATGGATCTGACTGAAATTTGGTTCTTGGATGGAATATAGTCTGTTATAATTCCATGCAGAGCCGCAGCCAACAGCTTATAAAATTAATGAAATATTTATAATATCTAAGACTGCTTAAAAAGATTGTCGTAACGAGAATCTACCTAAACGAGAACATTTATTTAGATGAGTTTTATAGAGGGCATTATAATAAGTGCTAAGAATATTGTGATTTATTTTTAAAATGTGTACATTTACTTCTAAGTTTGTTATTATTTTGTAATTTGTAAAGATATAAAAGAACGTAGAACTTAGAAGAAAGTAGAACTTTCATTGAAATATTATCATTATGTATAATGTATAGGATATAGAAAAAGCCGACATGTTATTATAAGGTGTAACAAAATTAACTCTCGGAACTTTGGGGGATTGATCAGTATCGGTTACTATGCTGGAAAAATAAAAATCCTATGTTAATATTTCTTACCTACGAAACACCAAAAGTCAGCTGATTACTGCAACCAATGTGCTAGTCACATCGATGTGGTACGGTCAATTTTTGAAATCTTTGCAACCGAATTTTACCCAATATTTTTGATTTTTTTAACCTATAACTATTTTCCGATACCAAGTAATCAGACAACGTTCCGAGAGTTCATTTTGTTACACTTCATATAATTAAAAAGGTGTCGAAATAGAAATCTTTGAAGTCAGTAAATTATATAATTAGTTATGAAAGTTTGTTTTAATATTTATAGCCCATTTAAAAAAAAACGCTCAATGTTTTAACTAAGTAGGTACCTACAGTAACCACTGGCTTAACAAATAGGCTATTTGACAAAATCGTCAGATTCTTTCTAATACAAATAAATACTGCTTAATATATACGTGTAAACGCAACGTAGATAAATGCCACATTCTCTTGCACTCCTCACATCTGTAGTCTGCACTACACGCAACTGGCGTGTGACGTCACTTGCTAGGTCGATTTTGTATGGAGCGTTTCAGGCTTTTAAGCACTTCATTCAGACTTAACCAGTTCATTATTATTATTAAAATAAAACTTATTTATCGATAGTATTAAAATATTAGTCCAATAACCTATTCTAATTTAGTAATCGCATTATAATAACCTTTCATAAAACTGTCGTCTGGTAAGTAATAATAGCTTAAACAAATATGTTATAATAAAACTCGAATTTCTAATCCAAAAGACATTTAATACAGATTCATTTTCTTATCATATAAAGTGTTATAATTTATAATATTAATAGTTATATTTGTTAGTTGGTACATAACTGGCACAATACGAGATCCATCTTAAAATTGAAAACCTAAGGTACAAATTAGATACATTATTACATGCTTATCTTTACCTATATTAAGAAAAGAAGAGTATGTAGGTAACAACAATTTTCAATTCGTTAAACTCGTATTTAACTCAAATTTATTTTTAACACAGTACTTTATGTCTGTCGAGGGGCGCCACATTAGGTTCGGTGACACATCATATAGCCTATAACCAGTGGACGATCAAGACGATTCTAACGATACCTAATTTGACCAGGCATCATACAAAGCCTATCAAAACTCAACAGCCATAACCTCCTTTGGCTTTGCCATAGTCAGTTAATAATAACTACATTATATGGATAGCTACACATCTAAACAATAAGAATGTATTAATATAATACAATAGTATATTAATAAAATAATCATAATAATTTTTGGTACATATAAACATACATACATCATACATCTACTTCGTTATATCTGTGCTATATTTACTGGTATATAAAGATAGAACGGATGCTTAAAAAAATTTCATAGAGACAGCTCGTGCAGTGGAGAAGCAAAAACAAGAGACGGATCCCCGACACCCACTGTACAGCTACGAAATGCCAACTGTCCTCTTAAAAAGCCACCGGAGCTTCATGAGATCCACTCTGGATACAGACAGTCCCTCACAGCGAACGAGGGAGCAAAAGTGGAACGACAAGCATCCAGCTCCGGTAGGTTTCACCAGACCAAACTAAGACCTGCCGCCTGAATTACAGCTCCAGCCCGCGGACCCAAGTTAGCCGCTGCAGGAAACACAGCAAAATGGTGCTAAATAGATCGGTCGCAGTCCTGCTACAGCGGGGCCCTAAGTAAGTGGTAAGGCTTGGTTACGGCTTTCCTGCTCTCTGTGCCTCTTCTCTTGCACTTCCGACGACTTCTGTAGAGCAACGGAGAGCGCTGTTGCTGTGGCCAAGATTTGGGCCAATAAAATTTAAATACCAGACCTGGACCATTTGTGTGTTCGAACCTTGCCTTCATTACACTGCCGTTATAACCTCAGTGGTTGAGAAATTCTACTTACATTATTACTAAACACAATTCCCCTCTAACCTCTTATACTTTATATAGAACATCAATTTTAAATAGTTTCTGTCAATCAGTATCAGAATAAACGGGATATTTACCATGTTTCATTATTTTATTCTGATACTGATGTCAGTAACCATGATAGTTTAAATACCTATATAGTTTCTGTCAATAATAAGATCACACATTTTATACCTTAGAAAATGCATTTAAAATGGCATAGCTTGTGCTATGGCATTTTGGGGAATAACTAATACTTCGTATGTATTGCTTTCCAGTTCTTTACCATTGTACGGTACATAGCAAGTTTTGTACCGCAAGTGTATTTTGCCTACTATCAGTTTGTCATCATGCATAGCTCGGCCTATGTACAGAGGTTCATTTTGCACTTCCGAGTGTCCTCCTATGAATGCATGAGTTGGAATCCGATTTGTATGTGTTTTAAACCACTCTGCATTGTATCCACATAAAATCTGAAAACAAAAATAAGTTAAGTTATACTTAAGTACATACATATATTTACGCCTTTATCCCCGGAGGGATGGGCAGAGGTGAATTAATACACACATTTCACCAATCATTGAATTCGGTCCCACGTAATAGATAGGGAGTGAGCCAATTGCCGTATTCCGGGCACTATTGTTGACTCGAGCCATTCATCTGAGGCTGAGTCTGAGCTGTAACTGTGGCTGAGGCTGTATATATCTGTCTGGTGTTTAGCAGCCCTATCCCTTTGTCGCCTTGTACGACACCGCATGGAAAGAGATGGGGTGGTCCAAATTCTACTCTGCCGGGAACCACGCGGCAGTATTTCAATAAATAATAAAATATATATATATAGTCATTAAAAATTGTATGTTACCTCAAATTCTTTTTTAACGTGTTCCCTGTGACCCCATGGTACATAGGCAAGTCTTGTCGATGGTTTATATTTCCCGGGACATAATGAATTATTATGCTTTGCCCGAGCTATGTAAATAGGTTCACTTTCAAATCCACCAATCATCGCATTTGGCGGCAGTCTACCATCTTCCATTGGAACCCAGCGAAGTTTATCTTCAAATTCTTTAAATGGCAGCGGTTTAAATATAACTGGTGAGGCTGTAATTTATAACGAAAACATTAGGATTTTTTTTTTATTCACACGGCCCATCTGATGGAAAGTGGTTACCGTTGCCAACCGTTTTATTGGCATCACTAGGGGCGACTCCTCTGGTGTTGCCACATTTGAATAGAGACATTTGGATGGCTTTAGGCGAAAGTTCGGTGGCTCAGTGGTCAGAGCGTTTCCTCTGTAAACGATAGATCGTGGGTTCGAATCCCGCCTGAACCGAATTAATTTTTTTCTATCTTAATCAATTTGAATAGTTAGCATACTAAATGCTTTAAAATATCATTCAATAGAAAAAGACATTTAAGAGACTCTCAACTTAAGAGACTCCCAACTCCCAAGCAACAAACGTGATTTTCTGTAATTGTTTTTCGCTCAATATTGATAACGGCGATAGATTATCAGATAGTAATGTCTAATCATTAGACTCCAATATTGTATAGATAATGGTACGGAATCCTTCGTGTACGAGTCCAACCCGCACTTAGCCAATTTTCTTTTAATTTAGGTATTCTAACCGTCTCTGTTGCCTCTTGCGTTAGGGCTTGTCATACACTGTATCCATTGTATGGATTTTTTACATGATGTACAAATTATCTGCACGAAATTTGCTCAGTAGTATTTGTATTAAATGGACATCCGCATGCATTCACACACATTATAATGCCCAACTTCAACAGAGCTATCCTATCTATAGGAACAGAAAAGAGAGTAATGGGCAGGAAAAGAGGAACATGGCCAAGGAATGGAAATATAGTAGTGTAGAATAGCTTCAAAACCTACTTTCAATAATCCACTCCACAGGAGCCCAGTTTCTGCTCATGGTGTTAAACAGTATATATCCAATCTCATAATCAGGGATGATAGAAAATACGAGAAAGGGTTTCCGTTCGTCTGACAGACCCATTCTAATCTTCTTATTAAACCAAGTAACCCAAAATCCTTGAAACTCTCCAAAATCCATGGTACTTAGTGGAAATACCGTTACCTCTTGGTCTTCCACTGTCAGATTGATAAATTTGGTTTGCCGCCCAATTATAATCTGCAATTAAAGTTAAGATATTTTGTGAATCTTCACATTTCACAATAATCTACTGTGCAATTTATTAAAGCTACAGACTTCATCAATATTCTTTATGTAATATTTTCAACATTTTGGAATGTTCAAGATGGGAATTAAATCCCTGACCACTCCCTTGTAATAGGAATGTTCTGACCACTCCCTTGTAATAGGAATGTTCTGACCACATCTTGGACATTCAAAATTCTCTATACAACCATCTTGGGGCAGGAATAGATGGCATACTCATTTCATTCAATAGTAGCTGACCTGCCCACATTTTACTTCACATGACTCCTTTAAACCATTTTTTAATAACATCTTAAAACTGCCATATTTGTTGACATTTATAATCACTGCTCCGCTCCCTTAAGTAATAGCGTGATGATATATAGCCTAAAACCTTCGTCAATAAACAGGGTATTCAACATAAAAAGAATTTTTCAATTCAGACTTTGAGACAGTAGTTCTTGAGATTAGTGTGTTCAAAAAACAATGCGTTTAAAAATCCTGCTTTACACTGCCAACTCAGATTACTCACGGGGACATTTGAATTTGCCTGTTCTCAAATAGGTTAGTTGTAGTGTAAAACTAATTGTCAGTGGCAATTTTCCTACAGCCTACAGATACATTCTTGGTGCGGTGCATTCTAGCTGAATAGACATATTTTAGGTAAATTAAATGACAGGTTGCATCACTCATTATACCACTGGGCGATACATTTTATCCTTCTTCCTGTCACTGCTAATATATTTTAGTTCTCTGCAAGAATAGTGTATGGAAATGAAAACGCTACTGTTATGTTATAAACAATCATAGGCTATGGTGATTGGAGGCTGTAATCACCAGTTTGGCAGTGAAAACAAATATAGGCATGGGTGTACCCAGTTCTCTTTAAGAGATGGGGCAAAAGTCAAATTGGATCTGGGTTGTTGACATGTATTTTAAAAGTCATAACTTCTGGCCTTTGGGCAGAGCAGACCAAGGTGCCCCACTTGAAGCCCCCCCCCCTCCCCCCTTCCACTGTGTACACTATTAAATAATGTTATTGAACCTCAAGAGCTTCGTATTAAATGTACAAATCAACAACACATCTTTTTTCAACCCTATTGTTAGAATGCGTCGTCTATTTAATGAACTCCTACATGAGCATAGCCATGACATAGATATTTTCAGCCTTAGTTTCTCAACATACAAGAATGCGGTTAAAAAGGTTTTAGCCAAGCTATAAATTTGCTGTTGCTTTGTTACAGGGATTAATTACTATGTCTAATTTTTTAACCATGATATCTTGTAATTGTCCTATTGTTTTGTTTTGTTTGTTATTTTTGGTTTTTGATTATTATTTTCATTGTTATACTTAATACACGCTTTTTAATTATACCATGCTGAGTACACATGTTTTGGAACTCAATCTGGAACCGAACCTTCAAATGATATTTTGTAAAATTTTGATTGTTTTCTGTTTTGTGTGCCAAATAAATTAATAAATAAATTGGGTATTTGATTGACCAGTTTGTGTGAAATAATTTTTAATAAAAAAATTATAAAAATTACCATTGTTAATTTAAAAGCTCAGTAAATTTTTTTTTTTCAACTACAGGAAAATACCCAATTAGTTCAAACCAAGCATACATTTACTTTATCCTGGCGTTAATCCCAGTCATATAGAAAGCTTTCACTTCAGAGCTGGGGTCTGCTTTACAGTCTAACTGCGGCTACAATTCGATAGTTTCCGTGAAGCGACTGCCACTGACCTCCAAAGTCCAAAGGTTATATTGAAGCATTGCAACTAGACCAGTTGTTGGACTTTTTAGCGTACCAACTACTCGTAACAACTGCCATAGATATTGGTATGACAACTTTTGGCTGGCTTAACATGCTCTCCGTAATACCTATATTCATATATTCAAATATTTGCATTGAGCGGGGATCGAACCCGCGCCTCCTGCGTAACCGCCACGCTACACGGAAGCTGTCTGCACTAAGTCATGAATTATTCTATGCAGTAGTATGACAATATAATGCTGTTTTAAATATACAGTACTATCACATACATACCTTGTAAAGCTCAACAAAAGGTTTATCTTTAGCAGTAAATGTCAATGCAGGACCAAGGCCAGGCAGCGGTACTTTTACTTGAAACCTCAAGGCACCAGAGTCGGCTCTATGAAGAACATTGCGGTCCGTTGCGGTTAATACTAAATCAGAAATTATTCTTATTTTAATTTCCGAAATTCAAAACAATATTATGTTAATAAGATATATAAGCGAAAATCAGCTTACCTGTCATTTCGGCCATGGTTAGACAATCATAGAAATTATGTAGAAATCGAGAGATACAAAATATTTTATCACTTTGATTTTTTCACGTACTATGTAAATCAATAAATGTACATACACAGAACTACGGAGATATAGTTTTTACATAACTTGACACCAATGGTATTTATTTTACGAGGTGTTTATTTAAACCATTAAATGCGCAATGTATGTATATATTTTATTTACATATTGTTAAAATTTGAAGTTTGACAGTTTGACATCAAAGATGACAATTGCTTTTTTTTCATTAGTTCCCTTCGGAACCGGCTAAGGCGGCTAAGGGTAAAGTGCATAAGTTTTTTTTAAAGTTTGAATTATTGTTGATGTTGATGATGTTTATGATGAATGATGATTACTACCTCAGTAAAGGTGTGGGGACTTTTCTTCAGATTTTCTAGGGAGATTTAGAACCAACACGAAAAGTCACTATGCTACTTTTCTACTATTGTGTGTGTCTCGGCATCACGTCTAAAAATAAAAATTCACCATTTTTATATAAACTTAAAAATTCTAATGCACACCAATTTCAGAAAATAAAATAATACTGGCATCCCAGTATTATTTTATTTTTGCACACGACCTCCCTAATGGGTGGTGGTTACCGTGACCTATGGACTTGAGCAAATTCAGAACAGTCACACACATGTCGTCGACCCTTTGAGAACCTTCTAATGCCCTTCTTAAATAACCCTAAATTGTAATTGCTTGAAAAACCACAGCAAGGAGTACAATCCATAGCTTTAACCACCAATTTACGTGGCTTACAATCAGTCACGTTTCCAAGCTGTTTCTCAGCCATTAATAATTTGCTAGCCGCGGATGAAGGAATTCCCTTATGCGAGCTTCCTTATGCTTAAGCGTGATTCCTCTTACCCACTACAGCATTTTCATCTCGGAGACACGGAGCTCTTGCTTGTGTCGCTCCAGCAGCAACTTCGCTTCCCTATCTGTTCATAAAATTATACTTAGACCTTACTAAAATATCTAAATGACAGCTCTATACAGGGTGCCTCAAAGAAACAGTCAGCAAACATAAATATAAATTATGAAACTAAACACGTAATAAAATTGAAAAACACGCAGATGGGTTAAAAGAATTAATTCTGGGGCATTGCTAGCTTTATGAATAAAAAACTTGTGTAAAACATAATTCTGGCCACAAAAACCTACCAAAAAGTACCTAAGTATCGTAGAGTACTTAAAAATATGTCTGGAACGTCATTCTTTAAAATGCAAGAACCTGAAAAGGACCTGATGTCAGAACCTAAGATTTAATAATCAATTTCTAAAAACTTTCAGGACTGTTTCTCTATATAGGTACTGAAAACATCCACTATGGCTTCTGGCACGCCTACAGCCAGCGAAGTGCCGCCTTCAGCGGAAAATGGTAGGTGTCTATGTTTACCTACTAATTACTTGGTATAATATCTACATGAAACTCTAAATAATAATTATTTAGAGTTCTATGGTACCGTATGATCAAGTTTCAAATATAACTATGTAAGGGTATAGACCTGCTTCACCCTTAAGTTACAAATTAACATCACACAGGTCTTTTGATTACGTGAAGCTGTAGTCGTGATAAGAAGGTACGTAATAAGTAGATCTTTAACCTTTTAAAGTTTAAGCGAGAGGTAGATTTAAATCATATTTTAGTCATTACTGATTGTTTTTGATAGTTGTTAGATTATCCAAACCTTGAAACGGGTTCAATTTTATGGATATGGAGGAAAAAACTGGTTTGTCACGAACATCAAAACTTTTTGTTGCTGTTATACTAATAACACTTACTTAGTTTCCCTATACAGATTAGACGCCGACTACATTGGTCATACCTACAGACGACAGATAAAATCGAAACTAAACCACCTAAGTTTATTTTATTTTGATTAAGCTGGCGACATCGATATGGTAACACAATCGATACGAATACAAATTCTGGCGTCTACGTAGAAAGAATATATTGCAGCATTGTTCAATTATTTCTAAAATTGGTGTAATTTTATAACGTTTCAAATATTGAACTATAGAATGTAACTACTTAAATAAAAACGTAGCTAAAGGTCTTGTAACAAAGCCAAAAACTAAAAAAGTTATTAGTAGTAATGCGGAAAAAAGGGCGAGACTTTTGAAAAAAGAACAAAAGAATGATATCGGAAACTAATTAAAAGTTTGTTACCAGCGACCCCGAAAGCTGCACCAAAAAAAAGCGATTTCCCTCCGTATCCACCATATGCAGTGGAACCGGCACCAGCATCCGTCGCAGAGACAATCTTCGCCGGTCGAACTATCCGTCGTCAGCACAAATCAGCGGTAAAGAAACCAGCTCATCCTCCTCCAAGACCGGCTAAAGCCAGGTAATGTGTTAGAACTGCTACCTATAAATGAATATTATTATATAGGTATGTATGTATCTACGTGTCGTGGTTGTTGTTTAAAACGGAACGAAATAGTAAATATTTATTAATATGTGACGAAACGCCGCCTTCTCGTCGCGCTAATATAAATATAATACCTATAATGTATACTTACCTGTACAACAATTTAGTTCAAGGATATTTGAAACAAAGGTGATTTAAAACAATGCCTGTAAGTGCCAAAACGTGGCTGTACCGACTGTCCTACAGCTCGGGTACAGTGCCTTTGGCTTGGAAAGAGGCGAATGTACAGCCGATCCCCAAGAAGGGGGATCGCTCAGAACCAGCCAACTATCGACCCATAGCCGTCACCTCAGTGCTGTGCAAGGTATTCGAGCACATCATTAACAAACAGCTCATGCGTCACCTAGAGGATCACTCCTTAATTAATGACCGGCAATATGGCTTCAGGCCGAAACGGTCAACGGGTGATCTTCTAGCATACGTTACCCATCTTTGGGGTGAGGCTATGAACAAGCACGGCGAGTCACTGGCAATTAGTTCTGATATCGCCAAAGCTTTCGATAGAGTCTGGCACAAATCGATTCTCTCCAAGCTTTTAGTCTGCCTCCTAGACTGTGCAACTGGATAGCTAGTTTCCTGCGGGAGCGCCGTATTTGCGTCCTCTGTGATGGACGGGTTTCGGAATTCTTGCAGATAAAAGCTGGCGTACCGCAGGGGTCGGGTCTGTATTATCTTCCGTTCTCTTTCTTCTGCATATCAACGACATGCTGTCCACCGGCAGCACACATTGCTATGCAGACGATAGCACCTTACACGGGAGTTATCACGGACAACCTGCGGCCAAACAATCTGATATCGGCGCAGCTTCTTGTCACTGAACTGGACCGGATCTTGGATCACATTTCTCAATGGGGCTCTGAGAACATGTTCGAGTTCAATGCCAAGACAACGAACGAACGAAAAGGTGCCAACGCAGGCTTGTGCGTTTTTTTTTTTTTTTTTTATATAGGACACGTCAATTGGACTTCGCCTTGCCTGATGGTAAGCTGAAGGCAAAATCCCAGAAAAGAGGGTCACCATTACATACACATACCGTGTGACAATGGTGACACTCAGCTTGACGGCCTTATCATATGCTTTTTCACGCCCCGCTTAAAGGACCCGGGACTGTAGGAAGAAGGAAACACGTGAGCTGGTAATGAATTCCAGGCCTTAATGGTGCGACAGAGGAAAGAGTCTCCGAACCGCTTGGTTCTTGATCGGATGTTTTGCACCGTGTGCGGATGACATCTAAGACCTGCACGCGTTGTCCTGTGTAGGAAAGGGGAGGGTGGGACTAATTGGAAGAGCTCATCAGAACACTCCCCATGGTACAGACGGTAAAATACAGCCATGGACGCAACATCTCTACGCAGCTGTAAAGGTTCTAGGGTGTTCGTGATTTCGGGATTCCCAATGATGCGGACCGCACGTCGCTGCAACCTGTCGAGAGCATCTAGTAAGTACTTTGCTGAACCATCCCAGAGATGCGAGCAGTACTCCACACAGGAGCGAATTTGTGTCTTGTATAGAAGACACCGCTGCTCCGGCGTGAAAAATCGTCTCACTCTGTTCAGGACTCCGAGTTTTCGTGAGGCTGTTTTGATGATGCTTTCGATGTAGTTTTTGTTATTCAGGTTGCAGCGAACATCCATACCTAGGATATTGAGATTCCTGCAGCGGCAGTGGCGTGCTCTGAAGAGTGGGGAGGGGAAGGAAAGAAGATACTTTTGCTGTAAACGCACATGCCTGCGTCTTCTTGGCATTGAACTCAACCAGGTTCTCAGAGCCCCATTGAGAAATGTGATTCAGGACCCCGTCAAGCTCAGTGACAAGAAGCTGCCTTTTCTCTACGATATCTGACTGCTTGGCCGCTGGATGTCCATGATAACTCCCATGTAAAGTGCTATCGTCTGCATAACAATGAACATTGCCGGTAGACAGCATGTCGTTGATATGCAGAAGAAAGAGAGTGGGTGATAAGACGGACCCCTGGGGCACGCCAGCATTAACCTGCAGAAACTCCGAAGCTCGTCCGTCACAAAGGACGCGAATACGGCGCCCCTGCAGGAAGCTAGCAACCCAGTTGCACAGCCTAGAAGGCAGACCAAAGGCAGGTAGCTTAGAAAGAAGCGATTTGTGCCAGACTCTATCGAAAGCTTTGGCGATGTCAAGACTAATTGCCAGTGACTCACCGTGCTTGTCCATAGCCTCACCCCAAAGATGGGTAACGTATGCTAGAAGATCACCCGTTGACCGTTTCGGTCTGAAGCCATATTGCCGGTCATTAATTAAGGAGTGATCCTGAGCTGTTTGTTAATTATGTGCTCGAACACTTTGCACAGCACTGAGGTGACGGCTATGGGTCGATAGTTGGCTGGCTCCGAGCGATCCCCCTTCTTGGGAATCGGCTGAACATTCGCCTCTTTCCAAGGCAAAGGCACTGTACCCGAACTGTAGGATAGCCGGTACAGGCGCGTAAGCATTGGAGACAACTCCGCTGCACATTTTTTCAAAACTACCGCTGGAATACCATCCGGACCACTGGCTTTCCGGACATCGAGTGATTGCAGCACTGCACGGACATCGCGTTGCCTGATATGGATATCAGGCATCGCGTGGTCACTGTCGGGTAGTGTTGGTGGCTGCGTACCACAATCATCGATTCGGGAGTTGGCCGCAAAGAGATTAGCCAGCAGATTTGCCTTCTCTTGCGGCTCATGGGCCAGGGATCCATCAGGGTTACGCAGCGGAGGCAGCGAAGGCTGACAGAAGTTGGCTTGCACGGCTTTAGCCAGTCGCCAGTAGCCACGGCTTCCCGTGGGATGTATCACTAGCTCTTGACCAAGCCGCGCTATGCGCAGGGCATCCGCTCTGACATAGGCCCTTCTACAGACCTTTGTGGCTCTGTTGTACGCCGCCTTGAAGTGGCCCAGATTGGGATGGCGCGTGGCGCGCGCCCTTACCCAAGCGCGGTACGCAGACTGTTTTTGTTCAACAGCTTCCACGCACTCGCGCCCGAACCAAGGGCGCACCCCGCGGTCACCGGTGATATCGGTGTATGAGATATAGTATTCCATACCCAGACCGATCTCACCGGCGACAGCAGTAGCACAATCCGATGGGTTCTTACCTTCAAAGCAGCGCTCAACCCACGGGATGGACGCAAAATAGTCACGAAGTCCATCCCAGTCCGCTGACGAGTAGTGCCAGAGACGCCGCTTCCCCTGCATGGGTCGTGGGGGCGCTATAATAGGCACTGTGGAACAGACCAGGCAGTGGTCAGAGTTGCCTAAAGCGGCTCGCACCGATACACTGCACCGGTCCGGATCACTCGTCAGCAGAAGGTCTAGCAGAGAAGGTGCTTGGCCCGACCTTCTTGGTATCCTAGTGACCTCGTGCACCAATTGGGTCAGGCCGTGCGCCAGAGCAAATGCGTGGGCGGCTCTTCCCGCATGGTCTGTTTTGGAGGAACCCAACCAGATCTCGTGGTGGGCGTTAAAATCCCCCAAAAATACCATTTCGGCATTCGGAAATCGCTCCTGCGCATCATCTGCCGCCTGACTCAGATATTCAAAGAGTCGAGTTGTCTCAGCATCTCCTGTATGGGAACGGTAGAGGCACACATAGATCTGACTCGTAGGGCCATGGTCTACGTGTACCCAAAGGACGGAGAAGGATGGGTCCTCTAGGCAGCGCAAACGGCGACAGCAAACATCCGCCCTAACAAACACGCACACCCCGGCTTTTGCACGAAAACTTTCCTCAAGAACATAGCCAGGGTAGAGCAAGTAGGTCGTGTCGTCAGGGCGGTGTATTTGCGTCTCCGTTAGAAAAAACATGGCAGGTTTCGCCGTCTCTAGGTGTTGGTGGACGGCGTTGAGGTTTGCATGGAGCCCACAGATGTTAGTGGACTCCACCTCAAATAGCAAGCTTTTGGGAGTGTGACGAGCCGCTGTGTTGCCTTTTTCTGTAAATTGCGCTGCCATGAGTTTGGGTGGGAGAAGGCGTGAAAAAAGAAGTGATTGCCGCCGCAGCACCGTGTGACAAAGCGCGGGATATTGGTTTTATCTATGAATGTGAGGCATGGCGAGAGCCGACGCGCCGAACGGAAGGGCCCCCGTACCCCCCCGAGTATGGTCGCCGTGCTCCCAAATCCGGTCACCAACCGGCACGACGAACCATATCGGGATTATGCGCGGCCTGGTGAGGCAGCCTCCCAAGGTGGTTAACCCCAGTTGGGCCCCTGTACTATACCGCGGGCGGCCAGCGGCACCACCGTTTCTACAGGTCTCCCTGTTCGGCGCATCGCCCCGCGCCATCCCCACTAGACTACGCCAAGACCCACTGGTCCCACTAGTGCTGCGACAACCACCACCTCTGCCCGGCTACGCACATGCTGACCCCTGAACACAATCCAACCGAGATTGAATTGCTATGGAGGGTTTTTCGCAATAGTGCACGGTGGTACCTACCCGGTCGAAACTTGAGACAAATTTGTGCCACCAAGTTTCTACCACCAGTAAAAAAGCGTTCACAGCAAAGGTATCTTCTTTCCTTCCCCTTCCCACTCTTCAGAGCACGCCACTGCCACTGCAGGACAATCTCAATATCCTAGGCATGGATATTCACTACAAACTGAATAACAGAAATTACATCGAGAGCATCATCAAAACAGCCTCGCGGAAACTCTGACTCCTGAACAAAGTGAGACGTTTTTTCACGCCGGAGCAGCGGTGTCTTCTCTATAGGACACAAATTCGCTCCTGTGTAGAATACTGCTCGCCTCTCTGGGATGGCACCGCGAAATACCTACTAGATGCTCTCGACAGGTTGCAGCGAAGTGCGGTCCGAATTATTGGGAACCCTGAGGTCACGAACACTCTCGAGCCTTTGCAGATGCGTAGAGATATTGGTTCCTTGGCTGTATTTTACCGTCTCTACCATGGTGAGTGTTTTGATGAGCTCTTCCAACTAATCCCACCATCTCCTTCCCTACATAGGACAACACGCGCAGGCCTTAGATGTCACCCTCACACTGTGCAGAATATACGAGCAAGAACTAAGCGGTTCGGAGACTCTTTTCTTTGTCGCACCACCAAGACCTGAAATTCATTACCAGCACACGTGTTTCCTTCTTCCTACAGTCCCAGGGCCAAGTGGGGCGTGAAAAAGCATCTGATGAGGCCGCCAAGCTGAGTGCGCCCTCTTTCCTGAGACTTTGCCTTTAGCTTACCATCAGGCGAGGTCATGTCAAGTTGGCGTGTCCTATATATAAAAAAAAAGAAAAAAAAGTGCCGATTTCTGGAAAGGACAATGGGCACTTTTGTATGGGTTGCGTCCCAACCCTTGTAACATTTTGCGACTAGTTTGAACATGTTCACTTAAGTGTTTTTATACTAAATAACTTAAGTTTTTATGATAATTGTGTGCAGGTCAAAAGTTCTGGGCTGCAAATGAAAAAAATTTTTTATATTAAAAATGCTTTAATCATACTTTTTTACATTTTGTGTTACATATTCATATACTTATTACGGTCATTATAGTATTATAATAATCACCAAACAGTAATTGTTATTTTAGACATTATCATCATCATCAATGAACACACAGTTGAAGACACACAAGTAAGAACCATTCTTACTTGTGGGTCTTCAACTGTTATCGCTGAATATTCTTTTATGTAAATGTATGGTTCAAACAATGCACTTTATACACTGGTACTTGTGATACAACAATCGGTTTCTTTTTCATTTCACAGTATTTATATTTATTTATATTAGTATACAGTATCTTTTATTTTAATAATGGTCATTTTCTACTATAATCTCATCCAAAAAGGTCGCGGGTAACAATATGCTTGGCTGGTGTCTTGCCCAACCAAGGTACCATATGATACTCATTATGTGAGCGCAAGTACCCACTGTTCTCTTCCCAGTCTCCGTTCTCTTGGTATTCCTGCTCTATTGTTTATTAAAATATATGAATAATGAATTCTACCGGATACGTGTCGCGATTTTATTCGCCCCCTCAAAAAAATACCTTCTGGAATGTTTATATTATATCGCACCAGGTTTGGAATATCACCTATCCATATTTCAATTGTGTACATGCCATTTCTTATGTGTTCGCTCAAATAAGACCGTGCAAGTCTTATTTGATAACTTCCTAGTGAAATTAATAAAAGATCTTCTTCTGTTAGAACTGGAAAGTGCATTAACTGATTGTCGTCCGCGGTAATAGAAGAAAAAGAAGCTCGTCGTCGATTAATATTATTTTCGATAACATAGTCACTTAGACTGTTGGCCATATGTAGTCTCCTATTTAAAACTTCTATTATTTCGTGAGCTCGAGGATGGTCTTTTACGGGCTCTCTAAAAGTATTTAAAAGAGCAGCAGCAATGCATATGTCAATGATAAAATGTGGCATTGTTCTATTAAAATATTCTTGTCTGAATATTTTGAAATCTCGCTTAATCCACCCATTCACCACACAAAATTATTGGTCACTTATCAATTAGTACTAATATACGATTACTGTCTATAGTATTTCGTGTATGAAAGAAAATGTCAAAATTGTTTCAATTACCCTCCGTCTCCCCAAATCTGTGCCTATAATAGAATAGGCATAGATTTGGGGAGACGGAGCCATTAATAGAGAGCAGAACTAACGTATAGATGTTTTTAAGGAGGTAGGACACAACGGTATCTCCCGTCTCAAATTGAGCAGTCCGTCTGGGGAAGTACCTCCGCCCTACAGAATACCGCGGTTATAATAACCTTGTGTTGTGTTCCCGGTGGTCAGTAGGGTAGCCAGAGCTCAGAAGACCGTAGGCTTAAATTGACACCACTGGCTTGTAGGGGCGTGAAATGTTGGCGCGGCGGTCAGGGAAACCCGGTGAAACATTCCGCTGGCCGCCCGCAGGCTGTACGGTTCCCGAACCTGGGGATTACTTAATCTCCGCCCCAGGAGGCTGAACCAGCAGCCTGTGAAAAGTGCCCGATGCTATAGTCGTGCCGGAGCCTGGGGGTGACAGGTGGAGCCGCCTGGTACTCTGGAACCGTACAGCCTGCGGGCGGCCAGCGGAATGTTTCACCGGGTTTCCCTGATTCCGCTGGCCGCCCGCAGGCTGCACGGTTGCCGAACCTGGGGATTACTTAATCTCCGCCCCAGGAGGCTGAACCAGCAGCCTGTGAAAAATGCCCGATGCTGTAGTCGTGCCGGAGGAGGAAACCGGAGTGGACTCGGCTACAGTATTTGGGAGGGGACCAGGGGCCCTTCCGCCCGCCGCGCCAGCTAGACACACAACCCCAGCATGTCTATGGTGGTGCGAAGGCTAGCTTTGTCTTCTGCACTGAGAGCACAGAAACTCTCTTTAAATTCCTCCCCCCCACCCCCCCATAAGTCATGAAATGAAATCAAAACAAGAAAAACGTTACCACAGCGACACCATCATCCACTGTACATGTGGATTTCTGTAACATCAGGGGCCTACACACCAACCTCAACGCGGTCCATCTCTATTTAGAGACCGCGCAGCCCACCTTGTTTTTTCTGACGGAGACGCTAGTATCATGCCCGGCCGATAGAGCCTACTTAATGTACCCCAGGTACAAACTCGAGTATAACTTCCTGAGTCGCGCCGGGGTATGCTTGTACGTCCGGGATTATATTTTCTGCCGCCAGGGACCTGTCTCTTTGGGTACGTATGGATCACGGTGGCCACACCCGTATCTTTGCGTGCCTCTACAGGTCTCATAGCGGTGACCTGGGCACAGCTCAATTGTTTGAGCACCTGCAGCTGTCTGCGGACAAGATAACTGATTTTGCGGGAAGGGCTGCTCACGACTTTCGGATTTACGGATTCTCTGAACTGGTGCATTCTATTACTAAAACACCAGAAATAGAGACCCATAGAAGCTCTATACTGGACCTTCTGCTGACTTCGCGCCCGGACGAATACTCAGTAACTGTGAAAGCACCACTTGGTACTTCGATCCACAGCCTCGTTCGGGCGCAACTGACTCTCACGCGGCCTGAACCACCGCGGCCACCTCAATGGCGGCATGTCTGGCATTACATGTCGGCACACTGGGATGGACTGCGAGAATTTTTCGCGTCGTACCCGTAGAGGCGGCTTTGTTTTACTTCAGATAATCCCAGCTCCTGTGCAACAGCAGTAGCTGAAGCGATCCTAGCGGATATGGAATGCTATATTCTCAACCGCTGGATCGCAACAGGAGAGAGCAAACGCCCATGGTTTAATAGGCCCTGCAGAGAAGCAAGTGATCACAAGCAATCTGCATACAGGGCTTGGACCACGGCTCTTGCCAATAAAGATCCAAATATCGCTGATGTGAAGCGAAAGTTGAATGCCGCCTCGCCGATGGTAGTCTGGCCCATGGTGCTAAGGAGAAAGCCGATCTGTTGGGTAATCTCTTTGCGTCAAACTCGACCATGAACGACTGGAACGCCGAACCACCCATAATCCCCAGCTATAGTGCTTCCATGACTGAAGTTAAAATTACGCAACGGGTGGTCCGGCGCGCGAGCTTAAGTTCCTAGATGTTCGGAAGTCGAGTGGGCCGGACGGTATACCGGCGATGGTGCTTAAACACTGTGCCACCGAGCTGTGCCCAGTACTTACGTCTTTTCGCACTCTCATACTCCGCAAGGTGGGTCCCGACCTCGTGGAAGACCGCATTCGTGCACCCTGTAACTAAGAAAGGTGACAGGACAGATTCGACCAATTACAGGCCTATCGCTATCACCTCCCTTCTTGAAGGTAATGGAGCGTGTTATTAATACACAGCTTCTGAGATACCTTGAGGGAAACGATCTACTGAGCGATCGACAGTACGGCTTTCGCCACCATCGCTCTACCGGTGACCTTCTTGTGTATCTCGCAAACCTGTGGTCGCAAGCCATCGAGAGTCGGGGTGAGGCACTAGCGGTCAGCCTCGATATAGCGAAGGTCTTCTATCGGGTCTGGCACAGAGGTCTTCTTACGAAGTTGCCATACTGTGGCATATCCCCGAGGGACGAATGCGAATAGATCGCCAGCTTTTTGTCCAACAGAAGTATCCAAGCCTTCGTCGTCAACGGCAGCTGCTCGGACCGCATGGACATAAACGCTGGTGTCCCACAAGGCTCCGTGTTGTCTCCGACGCACTTTCTGCTGCATATTAATGACATACTGTCTACCGGGGACACGTGTTACACGGGCCGTGCAAATATCCCTCAGTCGGAGGCGGAGAAGAGCCGCGAACAACTTGTCTGAAATTGAGACTACTAAACCTAGTCCGATTCAACCCCACTAAGACACAAGTATATGTATTCACCGCTAAGAAAACCCCATTCATTGTAGCGCCGCAATTCCTGGGCACACCGCTTACCATCTCCTCGAGTATCGGGATTCTTGGTGTCGATATCTCCAGGGACGTCCAATACCGAAGAGTCATTTGCAGGACATGGTTAAGTTGGCATCAAGAAAACTCGGAGTGCTCAACAGGGCGAAGCAGTACCATGTTTCAATATTTTGAGTTTCCGATATTTCGGCGCTGTTGCAAGCACCATGATCACGGAGGAACTGGAGTAGTGGCGGTGAACAGAGAAAAAGTTTTTTCCTAGGAGTAATTATATCGATCTACCCTCTTTCGAGTTCTTTCACTACGCGTATCTGCACTACTATTGATTTCACTCTCACTACAAACTCGAACCCGATCTCGATCACGTTCACGACATCACCCCCAGGCCTGCGTTCATGGGGGCCGGAGGTCGTTCACCGACCTCCGACGCCCGAGTTGCCTTCGTACGCGGGCAGCTTGGCTTGCGATCCTTCGTCGCTCCCGCTGCCGCTCCCGCCCCGCCTCCTCCTTCGTGAGCATAGGTAATTGCTTACACTTGTAGCCCACATTGTGTCGGTGTTATGTTACCTATTTAAATAGGAACAGATCTGTACCTACTATATTGTAGATTCTCCACTACGCTGTCTTTTCAAAACATCGCTCTTCAACTTTATTTCATAACACCACATTTTTATAAATCCAAATGGACTGTTGCTGCCACAAGTAAGCCATCAGCTACCACGAAGACCACAAGAAGTAACGCTATAGCCAACATATTGCAATTATTGAAATATTACCTATCCTGGCTAAAATTCAGTACTATGATTTCAGATACCCAAAGGCAACCGATGTGAAACTGCCGAGGCGAGCAATGAAAGCTCAAGCAAGATGCCTCAAGCGCCATGGAGCGGTGCTTACTGACCGCCTCGAACGCATAGCTAAGCCTGCTCGACGTACTATCTTATACTTATGGCGAGAATATGCAAATACTTTACCCCCAGAAACGGTCAGCAGTTGTAATAATCCCTAATTATTAATTTATTACATCATTTTACAATAAAATTATGTTAACTTTGGAGGCTATGCCTATAGGTTCACGTGGGAGGGAGTATTTCAATGAAAGATGGCTGACTTATAAACGTTTATTACCGATCGCAAATGTCTTTCTGTATGTAGGACTTACAATCGAGTAATTAGAACATTTGATATTAACTTAGAATATCTATAAGTGAGCGAGTTCATATGTGACTGACTGTGGCAAGCCTTTCGTATGAACTGGCTTCACCGAGCGCAAGCGCTCTGTCGCTGCCCGGCAAGGAATTCGCTGACATCGCGTCTGCAATGCGACGCCATTACATTAACCACAGTTAGAGCACCCTGGGGCATTATTTTACTTATATACGTGTCTAATAGTAATCACAGTGATATATCTTGGGACATTTATCTTGGACATGAAATGTGCTCAAAAAGTACGCGTTTCTTGGGTGTCTTTTGAAAAACAGCAAAGGTGCTACATCGTTGGAAGACCTCAAATTCATCAAGTATAGATTAAACAAAACAATCAGCGCGAACCAAGGCCTCGTATGTCTCGCAACTGAGGTTCAAGATTGTGTCCCGGGGTCTTAGTAGTAGTAGTACTAGTAATAGTAGTGGTGCCGTAATTTCGATTCATCATCATCTTAGCTTTGTTCCCCAGAACTCTCGGGAACTGTCGAACCGTCGAACTCTCAACCGAGAACTCGATGTTCCTGTTCTTTCCGTAAACACTGAAACATATTTATAATTAAGATAGGATACTTTTTATTTTTTATTTTTTATGTGCGCAAAATCCCCACGGATACCTCCCCACCGGAGCCGGGGGAGGAGGTTATGTCGGACTCGAACCGACTAAAACGCACGCCGCCTGTGGGTCGTTTTGGTTGCCGAAGGTGAGGTTGACAGGCATATCCCTCGCACCCCGGCCGACCCAGGGCCATCTCTCGCGATCTGGCCCTCGTCTCGGGTGTGGGGACTACAGAGTCCCCAACTCGACCCCGGAAACGGGGAGGCGCGCTAGGCGCGCCACCGCCGCGGCCTGCTTCTGCCATGGTGACAGACGGCTCCACCTGTCACCCCCAGGCCGGAAGATAGGATACTTATACTAGTAACGTTTATTTTGACGTGTACCGGAAGATAAGACGAAACCTTATTCTTAAATTAGGATGATCGTCAGACTATTGTGATGCTCAAATTTGGGACACGTACCTACGAGTCGATACCAGTTGAGGTATTACATTAATCCAGAGTCTCTATTCTGGCAGAGAATGGTATACGACTTATGTATTTTTTTGTACAGATTGCCCGACTACGGTCTATGTTAGATGCAGATGAGCCATTTAAACCAGACCAGGCTTATGAGTATTTTATAAACTTACGAAAAACGAAGAAGAAAATGGCTGCGTGAGTATTGAATTCTTAAATTTTTGTTGGATTGGACATCTACCAATATCAAGCAGCGCATTTTGGGACAGAATGATTAACAGTCGGCTTCTGATCTTCGTAGTTCTACTGTGGATTCAATGGATGAATGTAATGGGGGCTATGACAATCCCGGGCCTAGTAATTCCAAGTGGTGATTGTTTTAAAGGAAGGAAATAAAATATGAAGCAGTTGTCAAAATCAGACAGGGGGTTGTCAAAAGCAGCCCTGGTCAAGAAACTATATTGTCATAATACTATTACTACTTATATGACGTTTAATCTCTTGTTTCCTTTATGGGATATTCTAAAAGTATCGGATCGGCTCTCGTTACCAATCACATTCTAATCACACAAAACTACTAAGGTAATATCCAGGTAGGTAAGGGTTAGGCACATTCAAATTTGTATTAGCCATATAAATGTAAATTCGATGTCTAGATATTAATCCGCCTGCACACACCATAAGCACATCCAGACAGATTTGATTTTAATCGACTAGCACTTGAACCCATAACTTGCTCCAAAGCTCACTGACGTGCGTTTAGCCTGAGACGACTCTTTTCAGATCTCAACCCAATATCACTTGCAGATGGGGCAAGATAATGACAGGATGATATATCCCCTTTATTTTGCAGCACCCAGCAAGTTAATGCCATAAAGAAGGACATTCTCTCAATGTGTTACGACAAACGATTCTTATGGGCGCGAAATGCCACCGTGGCTTTTGCAAGAGGTATTCAACAACGGTTATCCAGACCTGGACGCTTTGCACTAGCTGATGGGTGAGCCCTTACGTTATATCAATCAATTGATCAACTAGCCCACCGCAGTCCACTGCTGGACATAGGCCTCTCCCAATGTGCGCCATTTTTTCCGATTCAGTCAGTCAGTCAGCCAGTCTGTCCCAGTCACCTTTTTCAGGTCGTCCGTCCGTCATGGTATTATAATTTTGAAACTAAATTTTTGTTGAAGAAATAGTGTTAAATAGGTTACGGAAGGTGAACCGAAAAAGTACTGATAGAATGATTGGTAAAGAAAATACAGGTGGATGGAGCCGGAGTTCTGAAGAATGATAGTATTTTTTTTTTTTTTTTTTTTTTTATACCACTTAGTTGGCAGACAAGCACACGGCCCACCAGATGGAAAGTGGTTACCGTGACCTATGGACGTCTGTAACACCAGAGGAGTCACAGTCGCGCTGCCAACCCTGTAAGTACAGAGTTTCTGTGCCGTCAGTAGAAGACAAAGCAGGACAAGACTTTAGTCTTCCCACTGACAGCACAAATTCTCCAGTGAGCTCTGGCTACCCTACTCACCGCTGGGAACACAACACGAAGTTATTATAGCCGCGGTATTCTGTAGGGCGGAGGTACTACCCCAGTCGGACTGCTCAATCGGGCGGAAATACCGCCGTGTCCTACCTCCTTCAAGAATTATATATATATATATATATAAATATAGATGAATTAACGCCAGAATTTGTTACAGAATGCTAAGACTCTCCAACATAATCCTGGATGACATGTGCGGGTACATGCGAATAAGGACCCCTTCAAGGCGGACTAAGTCTGCCAAATCGAAGTTTATGATAGAGATGGCTGATAAGGTAATCCACACCACCGTAGTATCGACCTACTGAATTGGCTTTGTGATGGAGAACTTCAAAAACAAGTATTTTATTTCACTTTTACAGATTGCCGTATGGATTGACGAAATACTTTCTGAATCTGATGATCGAATGTTGATGATGGACTTTGACGAAGACGAGGGTGAGCTATATTTGTTTATATTTAAGGAATAGTTGTTACTAGTTTTAAATGATTTTGAAACCCAAACCAGCTTTCAAGAAAATAATAAAAATTTGAAACTGTGATAACTGTTCATTAAGTATTTGGTTTGTTGTGTGATGTATTCAACACGAGACAAATGGCTACCTCTAATTTTCTATTCTTGCATATTATCATGTGTCATCACTCATCGGTTTCACCCATCAGTGTTCTCGTCATCGATTAGTTTCCGCGTAGGTACTTATATGCTTACTGTGCTCTTCATTTTCAGCCATAGAACAGTAGGTAGACTGGGAAATGGAAATCGTACCCACTAAGTGAGACCTGTGGGTAGACAGGTCATCTACCTAAATCAGCGTATTGGAATTATTCCTAACTTACTAAGGCATTGTCCTACGTGAGCTTTTTGCGATGGGTTTCGATGCGGCACGTGAAATTCAATTGTTCGTTGTTCTTCAGTGTGTCCTTCACGTGTCGTAGACTTAATTCACTTTGGCTAATTCACCCAGGGTAATTAAGTATACTATTTAGTAGACTTAATTCACCTACTTGCGTAGGTGATTTAGGTATACCATTTAGTAGACTTAATTAACCTGGACTAATTCACCTAGGGTAATCAAGTTTACTGATAAGTAGACTTAATTCGCAGTATTTTCTTTACAGTATAGTTTACGCAGGTAAATTATAAAAAGGAAAATGTGTTAAACTTATTAAAATACTAACATTTATTAACAAAATACAATGTTACAACATGTTCTCGTATAACTAATGTGAAAATCCACCAAACAAACAAAAAGCACCAAACAAGCTAATTCCACACCAAAACCCAAATGAAAGAAACAGTGAAGTTAAAGGATGCACCGCGCAAAATAAGACTAAATTAAAAAATATGTTAAAAACAAGTGAAATGAAGTGAAAGTATCTGCTTATAATGATTTCAGATTGCACAGCGAAAAAATAACTAGCGCAACATCTCTAAAAAATGACCCACACTAATATCATCATGTAACAAATCCATTTGGGCATCCTGAATAATCACGTCATTGGTTTGAGTAGCAGATTTGCGTGGATTTGGTTGACGTTTTATTTTCGCGTCTGCTTTAAAAGCTGCAATCAAATCTAAAATATTTTTATTGTATCTTTTAATGCATTTATTTAGCTTAGTGTGTAACCTTCCACATAGTTATTTGTGCGGTGTCTCTCACCAAAAACACCACTCTTTAGCCTGGTTTGACTTCATCCAGTTTCTTTTGAAGTACATCAGGAAAGGTTTCAGATGTGTGAATTTTGTAAACCTATTCTGTATATATTTCCATCCCTGAAGAATTTTGTCTTGTGGTAGAAGTGCCAAATTGCGACACAGAAAGATACACCTGCGGTTGTTTTTGTCATTAAACAATTGCAACCGCTTGGCTTTTCTTTTTAAGCACTCTTGAAAATGGTAAAAACAGCCTTTCACATTGACTTGTGGAAAAACTGCCGTAAAGCCTTTAATAGCACTTCTTTCAAAGTCACATGTGAATTTTTTTGGATTCCATTGTGGTACTCTCGATTTTATCATTTGGAATAAAATTTGATAAGATAAATAATTCTTTTTAGTCATTAATGCATAAATAAGTGGTGATATGTTAGTGGTTTTTGCGGTACTGCCACAATCTCCGTGTATACTATAAATTTGATTAAATGGTGGTATGCATGCTGTAAATGTTCCGTCTCCAAAAAAGTGTTTCAAATTCCCTATTTGCTCTATAGCATTTTCCGAACAGAATACGATTATACGTTCGTCATTGAAATTATAATCGGCTAATACAAAATCTTGAAACTTTTGTGGAATTATAATTTCTGCAGTATCTTTAAATTGAGCTAATTTCCGAACTCCTAGATTTTTGTTCCTTTTTCTATATAATCCAGCTTTAATGGCCTCTAGAGGTGGTACTTTGCACACGAGATCATATCCCTTATTTATTAAAGATTCTTGAGCTAGCTCATACAGTTTTGGTATTGGTTCCTCAGTGATGCAGACTTTATCTTTACAAAGTTGCAACTGTTCGGCCCACATATTCTTAGCAGGATCGGCCACACAGTGCGTTACGTGCGAAACGTTCTTAATTATGCTTCCATCCTAAAAAGCAACAAAAGAACTCAAATTTAAAACATTAGGAAGAGTACTTAACCGATCTTTTTGATAAAATAATAAAACTTATCATACCTGTATCGTCATAGAACCTGAACATTTCTTATCACAACACCTCCACCACTCGGCACTGCTAATGTAGGTTTTCTTTTTGTAGAATTGTCGACCTTCGTATAATAAAACTACGCCTCGCCCTCTTTTTATAAATGAAAAATCATTCATTACGAACACAATTACAGAACAATATAAAGGAAAATTGACAGGGAAATCAATAAATGACAGTACATACATAATTATATTTATCATATTAATTCTAATATCTAACGTCATAGACCTTATCATAGTTTTGAGTGGCCAGGTTCACAGTTAAAAGGAGATAATAATTACCTACGCAAGCAGGTGAATTAAGTCTACTAAATAGTATACATAAATACCCTGGGTGAATTCGCTCAAGTGAATTAAGTTTACTAAACAGTGTACATAAATCACCTAACTGAAAATAATAGAAACAAGTGAATTAAGTCTACTAAATAGTATACTTAATTACCCTGGGTGAATTAGCCAAAGTGAATTAAGTCTACGACACGGTCCTTCAGTGTGTCCTACGTTATCGTTTTCTCGAACGCGTTCAAGTGCGTTTTTAATTATTACGCGAAGGCGATAGAATTTAACCCTTACCAACCCATTATGCTTTTGTAATGACCAACAGATTTATTTTATAAAGATATAATTTTTGCATTTATGTTGTTATAATTATTAAAGGATTTATTTTTATGAATTGAGCAGCCATTAATTAGAATAGAATAATATGAAAAGACCGTATAAAGTGACCAAAATTTACTACTAAAACTACTATTGTAAACCAAATAATAACGACTTGTTACCTTTACCCTTCAATTGGTTCTTGCATGAGAATGATGTTATGATGATGATAGGATGTCGTGGTTTTGGAGAGAAAGTACTTTAAATACGGGGTATAGCGAATCCCACTTATTCTTAAAAAGAAACGAAACTACATTTAAAGATTTCCAAAAAAAACCCTTTTTTATACCACTTAGGTGGCAGACAAGCACACGGCCCACCTGATGGGAAGTGGTTACCGTGGCCTATGGACTCGTACAACACCAGGAGCGTCACACTCGCGCTGCCGACCCTGAGGGAACCTCCTAATACCCCTTTTGAAGAACCCCATATTGTAGGCGCATGGGAAGACCGCGGCAGGGAGTTCATTCCACAACTTGAGTGTGTGTGGGATGAAGTTTCTTTCATACCGCACAGTGCGTACCGTCTCAGGTTACAATGTGTGAGGATGAACTCCCTGCCTACGGCGAGCGGTGCGATAATAGAATGTTGCTGTGGGCATCATGTCAAACAATTCATTTGAGCACAAACCGTTGTACAGGCGGTAGAAAACACACAGCGAAGAAAAGTCCTTCCTAAAGAATTTCACTGCTGACCATGGCCAATATCAGGGCCCAGCTAAAGCCTGAGGCTTCGCGTTCTAAAGCCCCACGCCTCTTGCACATCGGGTAGATACAGCCCTGCTTGTCTATAAAGGTAAAATTAACAATTCCGTGAATTTAAGGAAGTCAAATCCATCCCTCAAATAATGTCAAATCAAGTTAAATTGTACTTGATTTGCAATAAAGCAGTAGGCATTTGACAGTGACAACCGAAGTGTTTTACGTTTTTTTCTTTAGATATGGTTCTTTCATGGAACTAATAAGTACTACGTACAACCGGAATGTGCACTGATCTAGGAAAGCGGTCCCAAAGAGATAGCAACTAGGAGGTACTTGTATCTCACTTTGCTAGGGTGACCAAATATTTAGCAAAAAATAGGAATTGACATCTCTTTTAATTTGTCAATGAGTTATCCATCTGCCATAGTACTGAATTCCTTGCCAAAAAAACGTGTTACAGGTTATCTGAAAATATAATTTTGAAACATATGAATAGGTAGCCAAAACTAACAATAATACACTCGCATAATATTTATAAGCAATTTTATTAAATAACTAAGGTTTATTCTTAGATATAGGTATTTAAACTATCATGGTCACTGACATCAGTATCAGAATAAACGGGATATTTACCATGTTTCATTATTTTGAGTTTCCGATGTTTCGGCGCTGTTGCAAGCACCATGATCACGGAGGAACTGGAGTAGTGGCGGTGAACAAAGAAAAAGTTTTTTCTTCTAGGAGTAATTATATCGATCTACCCTCTTTCGAGTTCTTTTACTACGCGTATCTGCACTACTATTGGTTTCACTCTCACTACAAACTCTTCTACAAATCACTATAAATTCTTAGATACATGAATTATACATTACTAAATAATATAGTTTTGTGTATTTTTTGGCGCATGCCGACACGTGTACCTAAATGAGAGATAGACTTTAATTTCGCATGATTATATATTCTTAGGTTGAGGTATGAATTTGACAATAATTTTACAAGTACCATTTCGTGAGGATCTTCAGATGTCAATGAATGCACTGGATGTGTCGTATCCAATAAACTACCTACTCGTAACTTGGTTGAAAAATGTTGCATGGTCAAAACTATCATTTTATTCTTGAATATGTTTTGAAGAGACTCTGACTTGGATGATATTGCAACATATAATTTTTCGCAATATTTTACTATTTCAAATGCAAATCTTGAAACAAATTTTAACGGGCCCCGATCAACAAATGCCGTGAAAGACGAAAAGTTGCTGATATCTAAGGAATAGTTGTGCTCGTTAGTTTTTTTTTTCACATAATAAAGCAGACTTACAAAATTTACAAGGAACCTTGTCCAACAACTTGTTCACTTTGGTACCACAAATATAGTTAATATGTTGTATAAACTGACAAATGGGTATTATCCAAATAACTTATTAAGATCTGTTCCCTTTGTGGATCTGTAGGATCGTCAGGGGCAGATTCTGAAAAAAAAATTTTCTTGCTGCCAAAATCGAAAACTGAACATGATTCAAAAGAATCATCCGTGCAGTTGGCGTTGATACTAGGTGTAACGTTATTTCGATAAAGAAGCTTTCGCAATGTATACCTAAACTGTAACGCATTTGGATTATCGTTGTTACCACTTTGTGATCTTATACAGGAAAATAACATTTCAATGTGGTCTTGTGAACATTTGTATTGTAAAAAATAGTCTAATTTCGTTTCAGGAGCTGGTAATAAATCAAATGCTAAGTTTTTGAAACTGTATGTGTCAACAATCAGCCCCAAAAATGGCATTTTGCGATTATGTAGCAGACTATTTTTAACGTCGATTTTAAGGGTAAATAAATAATCGTTAGTTTCAGATAAAACATTTGTCCACACATTTGAATTAGATAACCGAAGAGGAGATTTGAATCCTTTGCCAAAAGGATTCTTTGCGTTAAGTATATCAAAAACTCTGTCCAGCCGTCGAATGTATTCCACAGTAGCTTCGCTGTTTTGGAAGATTGCATTGCTACTCTGCCCTAAATAGTCTAGTGCATCTGCAACCGAATTACTAATGAGTTGTGTAGCTAGCTTCACATTCATTTTTTTTTTCAAAAAAAAAAATGTGAGCTTTACTAAGTTTATTGGCTATTGCGGAGGTGAGTAAAAGATGGTTTACCAGTTGGAACAAGATTCATTTATTTACTATTTACACACTCTTATATACTAATTATTCTACATGATTTTACTGAGATTAAGAGTGGGGTTTTACTCATATGAGTTTAGTGCTGACATTATTGTTTATTGATACGTGCTGTTTATATAATATTATTTCCTAGTTATAGTGTACTTTGCCTATGACGCATAGCACGTCATAGTACTTCCCCCTTTATAAAAATTCTAGTTATTATTTGCTGTGGTGCGTCGACCTTGTCCGTGCACGCTGTTTGCTGAGTTGTACTTTTTCTGCAGTTGTTTACACTTGTTGCATTTCCTTGATTATTTTGTTTATCTTTTTGTCCATGACTTTGTTAGTTTTCCGTACGAGTCTGGTGATTGTTATTATTATTGCTGCTAGTATAATTATAGCGATGAGTACTCCGATCCAGATTTTTATTTTTTCAATTTCTGCTGCCATGTGTGTGTTCTTTTCTGCCTTTTCTGCCAGGTTATTGTTCTGCACCATGTTTATTTGCTCCTTTTCGTGGGTTTGACTGCTTCCCATCTTGTGTGTTGTTTCTTGTGGCTTGCTGTGGAGTGACTTTTATTTTCATTTTGCCCTTTTTATATCATTGTTTGAAACGGACCGTGGGTCGTGATATTCTTCCCGTACGTGTTCTTTTTATGTTTTGAATTGGCTCTGCCTTATCTTGCTCTTGATTTTGAGCTTCTATCTTGTCGTCGCTCGTCGTGAATGCTGGCTTTAGCCTGTCAATCGACACGTTCACTTCCCTGCCGTTTCGCTTGATCGTGACTATTTTGTTGTCACGTTTGACTACGAGAAACGGTCCGTCGTAAGGTGTTGTGAGCGTAGGACGTAGCTTATCGCATCGTAGAAACACGTGTGTACAGTCGGCTAAGCGTGGGTGTACGAATATGTTTTTGTTTGAACTTTGTCGTTGTGGAATTGACGTCATGTGCGTTATGTTATCTTTAATTTTCTCCACAAACTCTGCATACGTTGTGTTTTTAGAACAGTCGCCAAAATATGCTGCTGGTAATTTTATTGTTGTTCCGTAGACCAATTCGGCTGCTGAGTATCCAGTGTCTTGTCGAATGCTGGTACGTATCCCGAATAATACCGATGGTAATTCTTTCGTCCAATTTTCGGTATTTCCTCTTGCCATCAAAGCTGCTTTCATGGTTCTGTGCAGTCTTTCTACTTTGGAGTTTGATTGAGGGTGATATGGTGTAGTACGGATTTTTTGTATACCCAGGAATTTGGTTAGGCTTCTGAATAGCTCAGACTCGAATTGTCGTCCTTGATCCGTTGTTATATAATTGGGGCATCCAAAACGTGTGATCCAGCCATCGTATAGGGTTTTGGCTACAGTTTCTGCTGTGATGTCCGAAATAGGATATGCTTCTGGGCATGACGTACAACGATCGATCATAGTGACGATGTATCTTTTGTTTTGTGATGTCGGTAGGGGGCCCACAATGTCTATGTGTATGTGGCTAAATCGTTCTGCTGGCATAAATTTGCCCAGGGGTGATACTGTGTGCCGCTGAACTTTTGATTGCTGGCATTGTAAACATGTTTTGCACATTTCGTAAATGTCTTTGTGCATGCTAGTCCAGATGTATTTTGCGGTTATCAACTTTTTTGTTGTGTTTTTCCCTGGGTGGCTCATGTTGTGAAAACTATCAAAAATTGTTTTTCTGAACTTTTGTGGTAGGTATGGCCTTGTTGTACCGGTGGATATATCACAATAAATTTTGGTATTATTGTTTTGTACTGGTACCTGTGTTATTTTTAGTGACCTATTTTGTTTTAGTTTTGTTAACTCCGGGTCACAGTCTTGGTATTTTTTTACCTCTTGCCAGTTGAGAATTTGGGGTAGTTCTATTGTTTCTATTACCCGTGATAGTGCGTCGGCTACCACGTTTTCGCTGCCCGTGACGTGCCTTATGTCTGTGCTGAATTGTGCAATATATTCTAGGTACCTTATTCTTCTAGGGGATTCATCCACTGATTGCTTCTTGTCGAATGCATGAATCAGTGGCTTATGATCAGTGTATATTGTAAATGTGCGACCTTCTATTAGTCGTCTAAAGTTTTTTATTGCCATGTAAATACCGAGTAGTTCTCGATCGTATGTGGAATATTTTGTTTGTGTCTCGCTTAACCCTTTTGAAAAAAATGATATGGGTTTCCATTTTCCTTGAACTTTTTGTTGAAGTACGGCGCCTACACATTTTAAACTAGCATCTGTCATAATGGCTAGTGGTGTGTCTGTTTCCGGAAATGCGAGTGTTGTGACATCTCTTATGTCCTGTTTGCAGTGTTCGAATGCTTGGTTAGCTTCCGTATTCCACTCGATTGGCGTATTGTCATTCTTTTTGCAGTTTATTAAGTATTTGTTGAGCGGAGCTTGGTGTCCGGCGGCGTGTGGGATGCTACTTCTGTAGAAATTCATCATTCCCAAAAATCGACGTAGCTCCTTTACCACCTTTGGCTTTGGGTATTCGTTTATTACTCGTACTTTCTCAGACGTGGGGGTGATTCCTTGGCTCGTTATATGATAACCTAAGAAATCTATCTCTGTCTTTTCGAATTCGCATTTGCTCGTATTGATTGAGATGCCGTTTTTACTTAGGCGAGTGAATACTTCCTCTAGTTGAACGTAATGTTGTTCGGTATTTTGACTTGCTATGAGTATGTCGTCCACGAAAACATATATATAGTCCAGGTCTCTAAACAGGGAGTCCATAAACCTCTGGAACGTTTGGGCTGAATTTCTGAGGCCAAATGGCATGTAATTCCAGTGAAATAAACCCATTTGCGTGATTATTGCGGTCTTTTCTGGTTCCGCAACAGGGATTTGGTGGAACGCCTTCTTTATATCAATTTTGCTGAATATTGTTTTTCCACTTGCGATGTATGTAAAGTCTAACAGTCTTGGCAAGGGATATCTGTCGGGAACTGTTATTTTATTTAACGCGCGGTAGTCTCCGCATGGCCTCCATTCCCCATTCTTTTTCTTTACCATGTGGAGAGGCGATGCCCAAGGACTACTGGAAGGTTCTAATATTCCTAAGTTTATTAGCTCTTGGAATTCCTTTTTTGCTGCCTTATATTTGTCGGGTGGTAGTGGGCGCGCGCGGGCATAAACTGGAGGACCTTTTGTTATGATGTGATGCTGTATTCCATGTTCTGTGGGTTTTTTAAGTGGTGTTGGTCTAGTGACGTTTACGTATTTCTCTAGCAGGTGCTTTATATGTTCGGGTAATTTCGCGTCGATGGATCTAATTGAAGGCATGTGTGTTGCTCTTGCAATTTTCGCATGCGTCGTTAATTTTGTTTCTTGGTCGATCAGCCTTTTGCCGTATAGATCCACTAATAATCTGTGGTGCTCTAGGAAATCAGCTCCTAAGATAGGCATTTTTACATCGGCGATTACAAACGTCCAAGTAAAAGGTCTGCGTAACCCCAGATTTAGCGTTAATGTGCTTTCGCCATAAGTTTCAATAGTTGACCCGTTTGCGGCATACAGTTTGTAGTTGCTTGGGTTTTTCTTACCCTGTGCGTTTTGTAATACAGAAATATTTGCTCCCGTGTCTACTAAAAACCTATAACCACTGTTTGAGTCGGTTATAGTTAGACGGTTGGCGGGGTGTATGGCACAGAGTCCCGTCTTATTCTGAGCTAGTTCTCGTTTCCCGAATTTTTATCGGTTTTATTTATCCACGAGCACGGCTGATCGCATTTATATGCTTTTGTTTTGAATCGTCTGTGATAATAACATAGCCGTGTACGTGACCGTGAGCGTGATTGCGACCTTGCTCGGAATTTGCTGCGTTGCATCGGTCGGCGATTACTCATACCGCGGAGCTCGTTTATTTCAACTCGCATAGCTGCAATTTGTGACGTCAGCATTGTTATTAAGTTAACGTCGGCGGATTCCTGTGACGAGTTGTTTGTTTTGGTTTTATAGCGCATATTTTCATAAATTCGGTCCGCCATTTCGCATAATTTTGTGAGGTCGAGGTCTTCGGAGACTGCCAATATGGAGGTGATTGATACCGGAAGCTGTCTGAACCATAATAATCTGATGGTATCTTCGGTCATTTTGTCGCAGCTGGCTTCTTTCATTTTTCTCAACAGCTGTGATGGTGTTGAGTCACCTAGGTCCATCTCCGAAAGCAATTTGTGGAAGCGTCGTTGCTCGCTTTCCTCATAGCACGCAATTAATCTTTCCTTGATTTTAAGGTACTTGTCTGCGTTTGGCGGTGACGTCAGGATGTCGCTGACTTGATGTATGACCTCTTTTGGTAATTTTGCGATGACGCTGTTATATTTATATTCGTCACCTTGTTTTTGGGAGGCTACGATGGCCTCGAATTGCGCGAACCATAAGCGCGGTGAATCTGTCCAAAACGCTGGTATTTTCTCCGTAATGCTAATTGCAGCCACCACCTGGCTGTCGCTGATTGATTCAGCCGATGTACCGGGGTTTTTTTGAGGTGTCCCTGGAATTATCGGTGCCATTTTTCTAGCCTCTTGATATTTCAGCTGGTTTGGACCCGCTTGTGGGAAGTCAACTGAAATGTGCTATTTCGCTATTTCGCTGATGGTGGTGGTCAGTAAGCTGGTGGGCTGTTGGGTAAATTTTTCCTTATATGGCTCCACCGTTTCTGTGATAGTTCCTAGGTTTGCTGCTGAAAACCTTTTCAGGGCTGCAGTTGGCCTGCAATTATATCAGCACTAGAAAATCACGTCGGGGTCACCAATATTGCGGAGGTGAGTAAAAGATGGTTTACCAGTTGGAACAAGATTAATTTATTTACTATTTACACACTCTTATATACTAATTATTCTACATGATTTTACTGAGATTAAGAGTGGGGTTTTACTCATATGAGTTTAGTGCTGACATTATTGTTTATTGATACGTGCTGTTTATATAATATTATTTCCTAGTTATAGTGTACTTTGCCTATGACGCATAGCACGTCATATTGGCCAATCGCAAACCTTCGTTTTCTTGTAAATTGTGCAATTGTTTAATAAAATTAAAATCTATTTTACCAAGGTCAGAACTCAATTGTGTTTCTGCAAAGACATTTCTCGCTAATTTTATCATATGTGGAGGGTCAAAAATACATTGAGCTTGTGTATTTTGAAGTGTATGTTTAAAACTTGTTACCATACTAGAAGACTCAAAATTGCAACCCAAGGTTTCATATGTTTTGCGATTAGTAATAGTGCCATCGCATGTTATAGATCGCACAGTAATATTTACACTGCGTAAGATTCTTATAGCAGTCAGAACCAACTGTGCTTGGACATTAGCTGTAGTTTTATTAATAAAAAAATAACCTATGGGGTATTTAAATTTTCGCCTGTAAGATACAATCTGAAATACTAGTGCTTCAGTAGCCTCAGCTTCCGAATCATTTGATACTATGCCACCAAAATCAACGTAACCCCAAACTTTGGCCGTTTTTTTATCAGAGGCAAGTTCCGATTTATTAGAATTAGATATGACGAAGTCATCCGGTTTACGACGACTGCATACAAATGATAATTTCCCAATGTTTATACCTGGGATCAATTGTTGCCACTGCTGCCTCATTTCTTGATTCTTAGGAAAGCTGAAATTAAGTAATAAACTGAAAAGCATTATAGTAATCATTTTTATTCTCAAAATGTCTCCTGATAATTCTTTTTTAAAACGTGAATGACCTGATTTGTCTAGTAAGCAATATTATGGGTATGTAAACAGCATTTATCCAACACTTTTTATTTTAAAGTCTGATAGACTAATACATTTAGGGTCACCCTATCAGTTACATTTATGAATTTCTCGCTTATTACATCCTGCAAATGTTTCACTGCTGCAACCTTTAATACGACACGTTTTCACCATGATAGCAATTAAAATTACTTTCAGACTACGAACAAGTCAGCGCAAACAATCTAATGCCATTAAGGATAGCTGATTGTGACGTTAATGTTCAAAATCCTACCATTGTACTACCAAAAGAATTATATGTTTATATTTTAGAACCTTATGTTTATGTTTTAATGATCATAAAATGTTACGTTTTTATTTCTACTTCATGACTGAAACGAGTCAAGAGCACACATTTTTTTACTTTAATATTTAATAATAGTTTCACAAATATCATAAAGTACTAAACTATATTTTCCTGTGTACTGGCAATAATAGAAAGGGACACATTGACCTCGTGCTTGCTGTCTCTATCGGCTCGCTTCCCCGTTCGTTTTAAATACAATTTTCACCCATTTCATTAGTCTAATATTGTGAACACGCTTATAGTGAGTGCACATTCCATTAAATAATACCTACCAAATAAATCACAATAGAATCTGTTAAAAATGGTTTTATGTCAGTCGGTTTATTCGCCTAAGCGTCAGACAGTATCTTTAGATATGATTATCTTTCACTTTTCAGTGTGTCTTTTTCATGAAGTAGGTTTAATTTTGTGCCAAAAAATTTGCTAAACATTCAGTTTAGTATAAAAGTTCTAAATTGGTATCACTAAACACATTTGTCGCTTTAAAACGTCACTGCACGTAGGACAGCGGCTAGCATAAAGTTTTGGTCGCATCACGTCGCATGGCATGGAAACGCGTCGCATCGCTTTCGTCGCTCACGTAGGACAACGGTTAACTGTTGACCTTTGAATGGCCTAATCAGAACATATGAACATTTGTTCCAATCATTGTTGCCAACATACATAACGAGTTAGTAGTTGTAAGAGTTTGTCCAATTAAATTCTTTACATGCTTTGACGACATAAAAATTGATTACCAATGGACGAATTGAAATAAAAATGTAGATCAGTCAAAAATCTGCTTCACGTCGAAAACATTTTACAACTTTACTTTACAACGAATCATATCCTTATATCCTATTTTACACGTATATGTAGAATATCTATATCTATTGCCATACCAATTTTCGTGGGTATAATGTACCTAGACGTTAGTCGTTATAAAGATAGGATCTTTAACTGTACTAATTTCTTTTGAGAAGAAGTAGAACAGTGGACATTGGATGAGAATAAACCGGCTACACCTGACTCACCTGGTGGTGGTTCACCTAAGGGTAGTAAGACTGCTGGAGCTGCGGGCACCGCCCCGGCAATGGATGGTACACACGCCGGGGCAGCTACGCCAACCGAAGGTGTTACACCGTCTGAGGGAGTCACACCATCTGAGAGAGTCACGCCATCTGAGGGAGTTACACCATCTGAGGGAGTCACACCATCCGCGGGACCTACTCCCGCTGGAGTGACACCTGCTGAGGGCGTTACACCTGCCACTTCTGCACCTGTGTCACCTAAACCATCTGAGAGTAAACTATAAGAAGGAGTAGGTATTGCTTCCATTCCTTTTGAAGACATAATTCGAAGTCACCAGTAAGTAATTCTTAATATTATTCTTCTCCTTTCAGATCTTACATTCGATAGCAGGTTTGCAGATGATTTCCTTGATATGATGGGCGATGTAAGTATCTATACTTACTGTACATTTACAGTCAAGTCATTTATCATTTGCGACATCTTCACTTTGCTATCGATGTTAAAACTGTTGTGAGTCTTATGTGGACTCTTGTGCTCTAATGAAAGCCTTCATCACATAGTGATTAACTTTAGTGGTATGATCCCATGCTTTACTCTAAAGCTTGAGCTGGATGAAGACTATCTTAGATTGGTTTGCTGGGTGGTGTTTTCGTTATGCCATTTTTTTTTGGAATATGCTACTAAAAAGCAATGCAAATTAAATTAACAAAATTTCTTTAATAGGAAATACGCATCGAGATCATTGTTTACACCAATAAGTGCCAACCCATCGTTTTGGCTGATGATATGGAGACAGTCCTTGAATTCACTTACGTTTATAAACCTGAATCCACAGCTGTCACTTGAGCTAACAGAAATGGAAATATAGTTTCAGTGTTTGAATTCCACATAAGTTTCAACGATAATCTTATAATGTAAAGACATCATGTAATAAGTTGAAAAAAAAATTGAAAAATAAAATGATATTTGAAACTCAAATTGTTTATCTTTTACAACTGAACACAGCATCGAGAAGGTAATACTTTTTACAAAATTTTACTAGAATCTTTCCTCATTTTCCATGTCTGATGATTTGAAGTTTAATATTTTATTTCAATAACGCTCGTGTTCATTTGTATCAGATGGGAGAATAAAGACGGGTTCTAATAATTGTTTTATATAATTTAAAATTGCAGAATAATGTCTAATATTATTTCTTTTCAGGGTGCTCGGCGTAATCTGTTAGGATGTAAGTACATACTATTTTCATTGTTCGAAATCGGTATTGTATTATTTTCCCAATCCCAATATATATATATTTGTTTTACGTGCGCAAAATCCCCACGGATACCTCCCCACCGGAGCCGGTGGAAGAGGTTATGTCGGACTCGAACCGACTAAAAACGCACAAGGCGTGCGTCGTTTTGGTCGTTTTGGTTGCCGAAGGTGAGGTTGACAGGCATATCCCTCGCACCCCGGCCGACCCAGGGCCATCTCTCTCGATCTGGCCCTCTTCTCGGGTGTCAGTTGTTGGTGACTACAGAGCAGCAGCCGCAGCCTGCTTCTGCCAGGGTGACAGGCAGCTCCACCTGTCACCCCCAGGCCTGCACTCATGGGGGGCAGAGGTCGGTCATCGACCTCTGATGCCGGAGTTGCCTTCGTACGCGGGCAGCTTGGCTTGCGATCTTTCGTCGCTCCCGCTGCCGCTCCCGCCCCGCCTCCTACTTCACGAGCATAACTTGCTCGCAGAAGGTGGCGCCGGTCGCCCACGCATCCGCGCAGCGGACCATCGCCGCGAGCAAGGTGGAGAGCGTGAGAACCCTCACTCCCAGGGCCGCCACAAGCTCCCGTCTCGGCGTCTCCCACGCCGGACACTCGGTGAGCGTGTGCGGCCCCAAGTCATCGCTCGCGTCGCAGTGATGGCACTCGGACATTGGCTATTTCTCCATCCAACGCAGATACTTTCCGAAGCACCCGTGCTCGGTGATCATCTGCGTCAGACGGTACGAAAGGCTGCCGTGTGGCCTCTCTAGTCACTCCCCCATGATGGGTCTTACTGCCGTTACTACGACGTGCCCTGCGCCTGGTCGCCCAAGTCATAGCTCCCATTCCGCCACCATTTCCCTGTGGAGCCGGGATCTCACGGCCCGAATTTCTTCAGGCTCGGGATTGTGACCCCGCTCCCGCGCCGCCTTTCGGAACCGGTATAGTGCCGAAAGGAATCTCGCTTCCAGGATCCATGGTGGCGATCCGGCGAGGAGACGCGCCGCGTTAAACGATATCGTGCGGTACCCCCTTAGGATGCGGCACGCCAACCTCTGCTGCGGACGCTGCAGGAGGGGCGTATACCGATCACTCAGGGTGTCCGCCCACACGGGACACCCGTACAGGGCCATGGACCGCACGACACCCGCGTAGAGTCTCCTGCAGGAGTCCTCCGGGCTCCTCAGGTTAGGCAGTAGCCGCGCCAGAGCGTTGGCTGTGCCCACCAATTTCGGGCCCAGGCTTCCCGAAGTCCTACCGGCTGTCGAGCACGAGCCTCAGATATTTCATCTGGGGCTTGATGCCGATGAGAGTGCCTCCCACTGTGAGACTGGAACCAGGTGGTAGCGTACACCGAGGTCCATGAAAGAACATGGCCTCGGATTTATGCAGAGCCACCTCGAGGCCCAGCCGCCGGATTCGTTCCACGACTTGAGCAACCGCAGACGTGGCCCTCAGGGTCGCTTCGGGGTATGTAGCCCCCCTCGCCGTCACTAGCGTGTCGTCCGCATAGCAAGTGACGGCGGCGCCTTCCGCGAGCTCACCGCTTAGCACCCAGTCGTATCCAATGTTCCACAGGAGCGGCCCTAGAACCGATCCCTGTGGAACACCGCACGACATCTCACGCCGACTGACGCCAGTCGCACTTGGGTGAATTATATATTATTAAGCTTGATTTGATGATTGATTTGTAAATTGTCATAATATTTTTTACAGTGAGTCCGGCCTGGATGAAGTTCAAAGGTAAATAAATTTCACCAAAAGTGTGTCAATAGTTTGATGATTATTAAATTTCAATTTTATAACATTTATCGTTTAATGATTAGGACCCATGTTGGAAGCTTTTACTCTTCTGACGACCATCATGTACAAAAAAGACGCTGATCAACTGTTGAAGCACGGGAAATTTACTCAAACTTACAAAGAGGGAGCCGACGAGTAAGACTAATAAATAAACCTACTAATAATAAACATTTACCCATAAGCTAGAAAATGGAACATGTTCCAGCATGATGATCATTTGCAAGTGACCAATAAGTGAAAGCAAATACGTAACGTAAAACCGAAGGATTGTGTTATTTAGAAGAAGTGATGGTTTTAGAGAAGTGGTATCTAGTGGGTTCGATCCCAGGTTTTACCATGGCACACACCAATGACTTTTCGATGTTTTTCGAAGTTATGTGTGTATTTATCGCAGGTTTATAAGTGCCCGTTTAATGGCAATAGGCTCGCCACCTATTATATTGGGACCTAAACATAAACTGGCGAAAAGTGGATGCTAGCACCTCTGCCTAACCCTTCGGGGATATAGGTGTGAATTTATGTTATGGTATCTAGTTAGTAAACAGTAGTTTCGAGAAAAGTGGTATTGAAGATGTCAATCATAAGTAATTTATAATGCATTGGTATTAACCACGACGATAGTGCCAAGAAATAGTCCGGGAGGGATGCGAGGGATATGTCTCAGATAATCTCACCTCCGGCAACCTGTGGCCCACACAGTCGGCGTGCGTTTTAGTCGGTTCAAGTCCGACATAACCTGCCCCACCGGTCTCGGTGGTGGGGTATCCGTGGGGATAGTGAGCACATTTTTCACTACATTACTAGTCATTGACATTTTTTTTATACCACTTAGGTGGCAGACAAGCACAAGGCCCACCTGATGGGAAGTGGTTACCATGGCCTATGGACGTATGCAACACCAGGGGTCACTAGAATTGTAACTAGTCCAGATATTAGGAACCTAGATTCAGAAAACCAAAATGGACCCTATGATAGATGAGTGCAATTTTATTCGGTGGACAAATATTACCAGTTTTGATTATGTCCGTTTACTGTCCGTGGCTTCCCTCACCAAAAATTCCACTTATATGGATAAGTGGAATTTTTAGGTGACTGCGTACCGGTAACCAGGCTATTATAATTTTACAGATTGAAGAGGACGGAAGACTTATCTGCTAAAGATTATAATTCTTCATTATCAAATAAACTCATCAACGATCTCACACAGACCAGCAAACAAGAAACTCCGGATAAACTTGTGCCTTATATGAAAGGTCTTTTTATTATTTTTAATTACTGTGTGTATGTAGTGCTTGATTAAAAAAAATAGTCATCATCCCTATTGTACAAGTTGGTGGATCTATAACGATTGATTAAAATTTTTCCAACAACAAAATGTCAAACAAATGTTAGGTGTATCCCATAGTAAGATTTTTATCAAATTTATAACGTACGATCCGATCGTCGGTCTATTGTCGTATCTAAAATATTTTTCCTTTTCAGAGATTATTGAAATATGTTCAAAATACTTATCGCAATATGCTGAATATAACAGTACGTAATAAATTTATTATATTTTGTTACATTAGGTACCTAAATAGTGAAAATGTTCTATTTCACCCGTCAAACACTGAAAGCATCAAGAGATTATTAAAATTAAGAGGTTTTTGGTGTTCTCATCTGCCCTATGGCTAAAAAAGGGGTTTCCAATAGCGTGACTGAGCCAATACTTACCCAAAATAAGCTCTCTCATCTTACTCAAGTCGAACATTGGATATAAAAAACAAAACACACTTTTATATGTCTCTTGGTAGTTTAATCTAAAAAGATAAATAAATTCAGTACTTGAAAAATATAGTACATATGAATTTATCTAATCATTCATTTAAATGTTCACTGATAATAAACTTTGCAGAGGATAAGGGCCCGGCATTTCGTTTGCTGGTGAAAAAAATGAAAACTAAACGCACTGAAGAACTATTTCAAAAAGAAAAAATTAAGAGAACTTACGGTGCAGCTGCCACCAAGTGAGTTATTTAAAGCATATTATTTTTTGTATACTTATATATATGAAACATACTTATGTATATGAAGTCAATATTAACAATGTACATATTTTTAGACTCATAAAAGCTAAAGGTCTCGAAACTGACCATGATGATCCGAAACTCACTACACAGATTCATGCGAAATTTACAAAATTAATGGAAGGTGCCAATACTCCGGCCGACTTAAAGGTTGATATGGCAGGTAATTAACCACATATGATTAGACCCCTCCAGATCACCTGACCACCGAATGTCAATATAGCCGAGTTATTCTCCCGATCTGACATCCATTAGAAGAACATTTCTTAATTCACTAAGAATAGTGATAAACTGGAAAATATTTTGTCTCAACTAATCAGTAGCGAAACTACGCTTCACTACTACATGGTTTTTCACTACTGTTCTGTCTCAAATTTGGTGGTAAAATGATATGGATTTCCGGAATAGAGGCCAAGCAGGCAACACAATAAAATATTCGTAATAAGTAGCATTACAGCGTTCGCTGCATTTTGCGTATGCACGCATGCGGTCGTTTTATTGTTTCTTTTCCCGTTTCTCTTCAATTTGTCTCCATCCTCTTTTGTTGAATCTGTAAGACACATCAGGTGTTAGACGACTTGACATCAATAGGTAGTTGTTAGTTTTTATGTATCGCGACTATGACTAGGTCCGGTACGTCGGGGATCATGTGGTACTGTAGTGGCCGCAGTTGAATTAGGATCTATTGTCTACGACTATATTATCCACCATTAATTTATTTTTAATATTTTATTACAGAAACCATTGATGTAACTTCAAAATATTTGTCTCAGGAAGCAGTTGACGAGAGTAAGTTGCCTGAACATAACTACCATAGGCCAGTTCATGTAGTATAACGCACAAATCAAAAACGTTACAGAAGTCAGGTTTAAGTTGTATATTATTGGATTAGGTGCTTTGAGAAATTGCAAATTAATATTTCTTTAGAACGGATTGCCAATGATGGTAAATAATCTTATCAGATATTGCCTAATACTTCCAAAACATTAATTTGGATATTCCTCTAACAGGAAAGGCACCTCTGCACGTGGCATCCTACGAAGTTCTTGGACGAATATGCCTGTATATTTTTACGTGAATTAGTATAATGGGTGTTTTTTGTAACTTAATTTTCATTTTCATTTCTAGTTGAACGCGGGCCTGCATTTGACTTACTGATAAAAGAATTGGAACGCGATGGAGCTGAACATTTCTCTGACTTTCGTGTTGTAACTACGAAATTTAAGGCGGCTTACGTGTGCGTATTCATTACTGTGATCCTACATGATCGTTACTATAATACTGCTACTTGCTGATACTTGCTTACTAGTATAATAATCATGACTATTTTTTTTTATTGATTTCCAATATTTCGGCACCATTATAAGCACCGTGATATCATATGTACTGGAGTTCTACGAGTTAGTTATATATCCTCTTGCTCAATCGTTTCTTAGCGTTTCAGTACGACCCCTCATTCGTCTTAGCACAGATTCTGGTTACGACAGATTCATGTTACGGCAGAAGTAACATAGCCAACAAAAGTGAAAACCACACAATTTATGTATTGCTATATTTAAAAAATTAGAACTTAAAACCTTGTAATGCTATATTTAAATAAAACAATTTCAAACTAAAATCCCCCAACATCACTGACTAGTGAAAGTCTTATAATATATAAAGTCACTTATTTTTTAGGGTTGTCAACCGTTGAAGATATTAGAGCCCACTGATTTTGTTAGACTCTGTTTTTTATTATATCATTCATTGACAATTGAGAGAGGATTGTTAAGATTGTTCGATCATGTTGAGACATATAATGAAACAGGTGTATGAGGCGAGTGTGGAAGGTACTGTCGGAAGGGGAAGACCTAGACGCACATACCTGGACCAAACCGGGAAAGTTTTAGAAAAGGGGCGGGTCAGGTGTATGTAATGAGAGTGGATGAAGCGAGAGTGTATCAGGATCGTAGCAAATGGAGCTCCGTGATCTCTGCCTGTATCAATACATTAATTTATTATTACCTTAATTTTTTTATTATATTTTTATTATATATTTTTTTATTATATTAATTTTTTAAATAGTTTTCATAGTCCGCCTGTTAGCTGTGCAGGACATTTTCATATTTTTTTATATATATCTATCCTGCACTGTAGCTTCTTTTTTTAACAATCGAATGAAATGATAAATAGTTGGCTTGAGAGGAAATTTCGAATTTACTCTTCGATACCACCCTTCATCCTTACATTTTCACCATAACAGCTAAAAGTCTCGCTTGTAATTAGATTCATCCACTGTTTGACAAAGTAATAATAAAACTTTGACTATTCTTGCATTCTGTAGCTATCGCGTGAATAGCCAAATAACCTTCAGGGATAAGTCGTGGTTGTAAAAGTGCGAGCTGTACGTACAGTCGTGTTATTTTTGAGCCATCAACTGTTTTAGTATAGCCAATTATATTATATGTTTTAGTATTTAGTATTTTTCGAATCAGCCTTTGAAAATGATAAAAGCAGCCTGTAATCTTTGCTTCAGGGTAAATTTGCTTTACTGCTTAAATCTGTGCCAATTCGTAATCACACCTGTAATGAGTTATGTCCACTGAGAACTGGTTTTTCAGTACTCTAAACATTCTTGCATAATTATGTATCTTCCATCTTATTAAGAAGCAATCTATATACCAAAGGTACGAAATATACATTTTCATCTTCGTTAGAAAAGTTTACATGTAGCGTAAATAGCTGATAGAACGGTTTTGGGACAATTTTAAAAGTACCATCTCCACTGTATTTTCGCAACTTCTTCAAATATTGTTTTGTCAACGTTGTACCAAAAAATAAAATTTTGTTATACTCCATCATCATACAGAAAAATAGTTTTTACCAAACCGTTGGGTTATCTTAAACTTTAATGCTTCTATATATGTCATTCTATTCACATTCAGATATTTTTTTCCTTATATTATATAACAAATCTTTCTTCGAATTGAATGCTGTTATATTTATCGCATTTAAACTGCATATTTTAAAATAATTTTCGTGTATCTTTGGGATCGGTTCTAAATTGGCACAAACTTCTTGCAACCGTGTATTGACGCACCAACACCATTTCTAACCATGTCTGGAGTACAAGTATGCTTGAATTCTTTAATAATATAATTGGCGGCATTCAAAGTTATTGATGTATTACATTGTAGCTTATTGTGGCACCTCCAATTGGTTGTACCGTTCTTGTTCTTCACGGCAAAGTTGTAACGATACTCACGGTAGAGTACAACGGGTTTTCCTTTTTAACTTCTAATAATCTGCAAATCAAGTTCACCTCTCGGACCGGACAAATCCATTCTGTATTCAATACACCCAGATACACCTAAATATATGACACACAAGAACGTCAAACCCAAACCCAAACCCAAAATTACTAGAAAAATTGTTTTATGCTCGACAGTACTTCTGCCTTAACAAGAATCTGCCGTAACGAGAATCTGTCGTAACCAGAATCTGTCCTAAGACGAATGATTCAGCACTACTATTGCCCGCTATTTTGGTTTGCATTCGATCACGTTTTCGACATAAAAACATTGCATATCTTATATAGGCTAGGGCTAAGTTTAAGTTCATCGGCAGAATTGGCAAGCGGCTTGCGCGCTACCCATCTGGCAGTCGTGCATTTTGGTCGCTCGCCAAAGCTGCCGAGGGAAACTTCTGCCAGTCTTGCCTTCCGCCGCTGCAAAAATCCGACGGTAGTCTAGCCCATGGCGTTAAGGAGAAAGCCGATCTTTTGGATTCTCGTTGCGTCAAACTCGACTATGAACGACGGGAACACCGAACCACCCATCATCCCCAGCTGTGGTGCTTCCATGACTGAAGTTAAAATCACCCAACTGGTGGTCCGAGGCGAGCTTAAGTCCCTAGAGGTTCGGAAGTCGAGTGGGCCGGATGGTATACCGGCGATGGTGCTTAAACACTGTGCCGCACTCTCATACTGCGCAAGGCGGGTCCCGACCTCGTGGAAGACCGCATTCGTGCACCCTGTATCTAAGAAAGGTGACAGGACAGATCCGACCAATTACAGGCCTATCGCTATCACCGCCCTTCTCTCGAAGGTAATGGAGCGTGTTATTAATACGTAGCTCCTGAGATACCTTGAGGGAAACGATCTACTGAGCGATGACCATACGGCTTTCGCCACCGTCGCTCTACCGGTGATCTTCTTGTGTATCTCACAAACCGGTGGGCGCAAGCCATCGAGAGTCGGGGTGAGGCACTAGCAGTCAGCCTCGATATAGCGCATCGATCGGGTCTGGCAAAGAGGTCTTCTTACGAAGTTGTCATACTATGGACTCCCCGAGGGACTATGCGCATGGATCGCCAGCTTTTTGTCCAACAGAAGTATCCAAGCCGTCCTCGACGGCACGCTGGTGTCCCAAAAGGCTCCGTGTTGTGTCCGACCCTGTTTCTGCTGCATATCAATGACATGCTGTCTGATGGCTCCATTCATGATTATGCGGACAACAGTACCGGAGGTGTTAGTGTCGCGAACAACTTGTGTCCGAAATTGAGACTACTCTCTCTGGAGTATCCGATTGGGGACAGCTAAACCTAGTCCAATTCAATCCCACTAAGACACAAGTGTGTGTATTCACTGCTAAGAAAATCCCATTCATTGTGGCGTCGCAATTCCTGCGCACACCGCTTACCATCTCCCCGAGTATCGGGATCCTTGGTGTCGATATCTTCAGCGTCGTCCAGTACCGCAGTCATTTGGAGGACAAGGTTAAGTTGGCATCAAAGAAACTTGGTGTGCTCAACAGGGCGAGACAGTACTTCACTGCGGGGCAGAGACTCCTTCTTTGTAAGGCACACATGGAGTACTGCTGTCACCTTTTTGCTGGAGCGGCTGCTTACCAGCTTGACCCATTCGACTCGGTGCAAAGACGGGCGTTACGGCTGGTTGACAACCCCATACACGCAGATGATGTGGAACCTCTCCGCTTTAGGAGGGACTTTTCATCGCTGTGTGTGTTTTACCGCCTATACAACGGTTTATGCTCAGATGATTTCTTTGATATGATGCCCACAGCAACATTCCATCATCGCACCGCTCGCCGTAGGTAGAGAATTCATCCCCACACATTGCAACCTGAGACGGTACGCACTGTGCGGTATGAAAGAAACTTCATCCCACGCACACTTAAGATGTGGAATGAACTCCCTGCTGCGGTCTTCCCATGCGCCTACAATATGGGGTTCTTCAAAAGGGGCATTATGAGGTTTCTTCAGGGTCGGCTGAGCGAGTGTGACGCCCCTGGTGTTGCACAAGTCCATAGGCCGCGGTTACCACTTCCTTGTCTGCCAACTAAGTGGTATAATTATTATTTTTAAAATAATGAAAAATATATAATAAATATATATATAAAATTAGTCTGGGTACCGATTATACAACAAAACTGAATAAAAACATTCGCGTTAATTTATCACAGAAATACGTTCGTACTCCTATATAATGATTATGGGTAGATAGGCAGATGTAACACTGCTATTATTTTCTGAAAGATATGGATTGTATTTACAATTTTACTAATTTTAATCTATTCCAACATGGTCTAAGCTAACTAATGCAGTGCATCTAGACCCCGTAAAATGTGTGGGATATTATTTTACAAAGAGACTACCTACATGCTGAATGCTCATTTTGTCCTCTGCGCCCCAAAATTCAATCAATTCTACCATTTTTAGGCACCCCGACTATGGCCAAGCAAAACGAGGGTTATGATTTTGACAGGCTGCGTATGTATGTATGTAGGTTCACTTGTTCCCACAAAGCTTCTCAGCCACTTATTAGAACTGGACAAATAAGGTATTCATAAAAGCATCTTAGTCGTCCGCTGGTTATGGGCTATATGTATAACTTATCACTGAATCTAATGTGGCGCCCTCTAGCGGACATAAAGTACTGTGTTAAAAAATTAGTCCGAGATTCAAATTATGTCGTGTTTGGTATCAATTGAAAGGGTTTAATTAGCACATTTCATATATGTATACATTATACCTATTGCTTGCCCCCAAATATTATAAATAAAAAATAAGTTTAAAACTAAAACCCAACTACTAAAAAGTAGGTATTAAACAAGAAAATATCTAGGATAACCGTGGTCGTATGCCACTTAGTCCAACAAAACAAGACATTGCAGGGAAAGGGTTTTTAGTTTTAAACTTATCTTACATATTCGTAAACTCATTTTTTATTTGTATTTATTCCTAGATTGAAATCTGCCCCAGGCCTGTCAGCCATAATTCCTGATCCATCTACTGCACCTACTTTTGCAACAACCCTTCACTCTGCTATTGACTCTTTTACTCCGAATAATCTGAAAACAGATATGGATGGTCAGTATACTAAACCTACGTTTATTAAAATACCTGCTAGACTATTGTTAAATGATAGGTAAAGGTTAATCTAAAAAAAATGCAAGAACCTAATTAAAGCCAGATTCTAATTTTGGTTTGTATTCTGATCATATTTTTTTTGTTGCAGAGGTTGTCGAGCGATGTGCTAATTACTTGTCTGCTTTCGTTCGCGACAGAGGTTCGTTCCGACAGTCATTATTTATAATGTATAATAATATTAATACCTTTAATAATATCCATAATTTGAATAATTTTATTTTTTTAAACATAGATATTGCGATGTCCAACCTAATAAAAATGATGAAGAGCAAGCCAAAAACTAATGTTGCATTTAGGGACGTCTATAAAATGGACTATGCAGTTGGCGCATTAGAGTAAGTACTTTCCTTTATTTTATATATATATATATGTATATATATAAAACTTAATGAATCTATTTCACAGTTGACGAGCCTAGCAGTCAAACAGTGAAATAAAGCTTTAAAATAGGACACTCGTGTCCATTTGTATAGTGTATATGTGTTACAATCCGTTATTTGTATTTTAGGACAGAGGCAGCCCCGTCATTGATACCGTATCTTCCCATTAAAGACATCGCCGACGAAGGAAAGGCTAATTTAACTAGGGACATGGAGGGTCAGGTTCCGGAGAATCTAGTTCATGCCAACAAAGGTATTACTATATTAATAATAAAGGTATTGTACAAATTGCCAATGAAATATGTAACGGAACGAAGATGAAAAGCAGTCTAATATTTATTATTTATTTTAATATAATTGTAAGAGCAAAAGAAAATTTACACATTTGAATATCTTTTACAGCTTTGGTCCAGGATGTGGCAAAACATTTGTCACAACCATTTGCTTTACGAAGTAAGAATATTTTATTTCTTTATTATTACCAGTATTATTATCAAATTCTTGAAAAACATAAACAATGTCCAAATTACTTTCAAGGTGGCCTTGGCGGTTTGAGATACCCTCTGGAATTTTTAACTGCTGTGAAAAAATCTTTGGGCTCAAAACCTCTGTTCAAATACAAAGCTTTCGGGCAATCTTATGCTGATGCTGCAGATACGTACGTAATTACCCTTTACATTTCAAGAAAATATGGCTAAGTAAGCTTTTAGACGTCGAGTAAGGAGGTTGAAGTAGGTAAAATTTCATGGTAAACACTAGAAGTGAAGGTCTTAATTTTGGCAAAACAGTAACTGAAAAGGCTCTATTTTGTAAAAGTCGTCTAGATAGATAACTTTAAAAATCATGATCAATATAGAATTTTGTTTATTTGTTTTCACTGTTTTCAGGAGTTTATAAACTCTGCAAAAGTTAAAAGGGCCTATAGTTATCCATATCCGAGTTGCACTGATTTGAATATTTAATTATTGAATAAAGGGAAGCATTGAATTAAAACAAACAAAATTATCACATTCAAGTCTATTACGCGGCACGCATATCTGCTGCGTGCAGTTGTCTTATGCGGTCGCCTACCGAATCATACTTTTAGAAGTACTTAAGTAAAAAAATTTGACTTCTGCAATATATACTTGCAGGTTGATGCATTGCGGTCCTTTGGAGGTAAATCACAAGACATCGGAAGCCGAGGGTTTAAAGTATACAATTAAAGCGGAAATGGTACGAGGCGTCCCAGAGGCGATACCTCATACAGTTGCCAAAGACTTACACAGTAAGTCAAGCTCAAAATACATAAAAGTTAAGATACATTCACAAATGAATTATCATCAACACCGTTACATTCTGGTTGCGGCCCAAGCTTTCAATTTAGAGTCCAGAATCTACTTGCCTACTTTTTAACTCATCCGACTGCAATTTATTTTTATTAACACGCTTTTATTAGCTTCACTTGTAACTTACTATGTATGTAAGAAAATCTTGGAATCTTAATTTGACCCACTTCCCGGTCTTCGATTAGGATAAAATTTTGCACACGCTCTGATTTCTGATGACAATACAGGACTAGCTAAGAAACGTCATTACAAATCCAATATGGCGGACGTCCAAGATGGCGGACAGGCTATTTGAAATGCACCCCCATGATATGGATATCAAATGAAAGGGCTTGCTGTCAGGAATCCGAAAAAATATAAAATAAAAATAATAGTTACAAAAACACGCTTTTAGCACGCACTAAAAATATCAAAATTATTCAGACATTTAGTTTGATGACTCGAGAGTTTTCCCTTTGCCAAATCTTCATTAGATCGCAGGTAAACATAAACAATTTCAGTTCGTGATGAACGATAAATAATTACCTATGCGAAATGGTTTTAAGTAGATGATCATGTGCTTGGTGCACGATATAATCAATGGGCGTCTCGACTGTCCCGACCTGCTGGCGCAGGTAGTGATCAATGCCCCATTCCGACGCACACGGCACACACCTTTGTTGCACGCACCTCGTCACTCCACTAACTGCTCCCAGAACACTGTTCTTACTCGCATTGCTCGAACTCATAATGCTACTTTTAATGTTATTGACATATTTTCATATTCTAAGGGGGACATACAAGCAACAAATAATATGCACTCTGAAAGATAATGTAAAATAAATGAAGGGTGTATAAACTAATCAACTTTTATAAAACTGTACTTCACTTCTGTGAGGCGGACGGTGGGGTACTACGCATGTTGGTCAAGATGGAACATCTGCATGAACGTGTGCATCTGCGCTAGTGCATTTTCAAAGTGCACTGTTACAGTTGCACCACTTACATTCAAATTTATATTCACTATCAACTTTAACATATCTACTTAAAGTTTATATATATATATACATGCTGAGTGTTCTTTTAAATTCAAAATTCAAATTCAAATGCTTTATTGTGAAACATAGGTACAAAGATGGTATTTTACATAATTTGATCAGCTATGTTCAGCCATATCGGCATACAATATTTTGTGAGAAAGTATTATCATACATTAAATTTAAATTACACTTATCTCATTTATACCAGTCATGTCATATCATATAATGTTATATAAAGTCATACTTATCAGGTTTTATTCTGGTGTTTGGTCTTCTAAAAATTCATCTATATTATACTAACATTTCGCTACCAGCATCTTGTGCATTTTGTCTTTAAATATATTTACTGTCTTTATATTTTTGATATGTATTGGAATCTTATTGAAAATGCGTTGCGCTATACAGAATACACTTTGATGAAGTAGTTTTGTGTTACTTTTCACCATTCGTAATTTGTCTTTGTGACGATCTCTGGTGCGGAATTCAAACAAGTTGATATTTAATTTTACGAAAACAGCAGTTTTATATATAAATAGCGAAGGCATTGTTAGTATATTTAGGCTAATAAAATGTGGTCTGCATGACTAAATTTGCTTTAAATTGCACATACTCCTAATACAACGCTTCTGAGCACGGAAGACTCTCTTTCAGTAGAATTACCCCAAAATATGATTCCAAATCGCAAAGTAGCAGCAGCATGCCATGATATGATGTCAATAGTGTTGCATCATTTACTATGTATCTTTATTTATATAGAGCATACATATGAAAATTGTTTAAATTTTTTACATACATGTTCGATATGATGCTTCCAATTTACTTGATTGTCAACGTATCTAACTAAGAACTTAGTTACATTAATTTCTTCAATAATTGTTGTTTGATATGAAATATGAAGTGGACTGGGATATAATCTTTGTCTGAAATTCATAATTTTTGTTTTATTCAAATAAATAAAAATGAATTAGTTATTAAAGTCAATAATAGATGTCAAAAATATATTAATGTCTTGTTCTATAATAGTCAAATCCTTACCACTAAATATTATTGTGCTATCGTCAGCGAATAATGTAATTTTATTATTAGTTATTTGCATGTCATTAATATAAATAAGAAAAAATAGTGCTCCTATTATACTTCCCTGGGGAACACCAGATTGTACATCACTCATATTTAACTTAGGTATATGTTTCTTCCGTTTTGTTTTCCATTGACACTCTTTTGACTTCAGTGAACTGTTTCCTATTACTAAGGTATGATTTAATAAGATTATATACATTGCCTCTAACTCCATACGCATACATCTTGTGTAAAAGAATTTCGTGGTTCACATGATCAAATGCCTTTTGTATATCTATATAAAGAGCTATGACTGGAGATCTCTTATCCATATTCAGTATCACCTTATGTAAAAAATTATATATAGCCATTTTTATAGATATTTTTTCCTCTGTAAACAAGCTATAGTTTTCGAAGAAATTATATAGACATTTATAAATTATTTTTTCGAAGACCTTTGAAAATATGGAAAGCAGTGCAATGGGCCGGTAATTATTAATTATATACTTGCTACCTTTTTTATGAAGAGGTTTGATAACTGCTATTTTTAGGCCGTCAGGAAAGATACCTTGTTCTATACACAAGTTTATTATAAAACTCAGGGGAGAGCTAATTATACCGTCCACCTCTTTGACGACATGTACACTAACACCGTCATACCCTACACTACTAGAATTCTTTAAGTCCATTATAGCTTCGATGACGTCAAGTGGACTTGTGGGGGCATGAAGACTGAGTTACTATGGTATGAGAGTTTATAGTGACTACATGAGAATGTCGATTCGAGTTGTGTAACATTTGATACTGGTTTAACTAATTCGACAAAGTTATCATTAAATGCGTTTGCGATGCATTCAGGACTATAATTATGATTATTTTGTCTTCTATTACCAGTTTATTTATTCCTTCCCTTGGGTTTCAACTCTTACAACTACAACAACAATTTTAGTTTATAATACATATATACTTACTGTATCGGTGTTGGTTTTCGAAATAAATAAATCATCTTTATTGAATATTTACCATAGTAAATCATAATTTATTATGAAAGAAAGCGTGGAGCGTTTTGTCCATAAACAGTAATAATAATAAATATTCTTCCCATTTTGACATAATGGTGTGTACCTGTTTCAGATACGATGGAGGACGCTGCTGCTCATTTAGCCAATATTGGAATGGACAAAGGTTAACTTAATTATTATTTTATCTTTGCTGTGGGTATTACCCTATTTTTTTATATTAAAATGAATGTGGGTGGGTGACATTACTATTTTTTTAGTTATAGGTGTAATAGGTAGGTGTGATCAGGCCGCCAAGCTGAGTGCCACCATTGTAACACTTAGTGTCTGTAATGGTGACCCTCTTTCTTGAGACTTTACCTTAAGCTTACCATCAGGCGAGGTGAGGTCAAGTTGGCGTGTCCTATATATAAAACAAAAGTTATCCCTAAAAATAGGGTTCTCGTTTACTACAAAAACATTAATATTAATATTCCCCGACCGACTCACAATCCTGAAAGTCGACAAGGAAGATACGTTTGTGTCTTCACGTAAAGCTTACAGCTAAGGTTTACAGCTGCGGCCGAGCTCCCTTCGTGGCAGAGGAAGGTCTGACGATGGGGTCCGGTCATTCATTTCTGTAGTCGTTTCCGTACCGGACCGTGATCATAGTAATGAAACGTGATTCACAAATCCATTGTGAATCCCGTTTCACTGTAGCCCATGTTTATCGCCCTTTATGCCCTTAGTTATTACGCGTATACATTTGTAATTCAATAACATTTTTTGTACCTATAACAGGAGACACTTTGGAAAAATTAGTGGGGATGATGAAAGACAAAGGTCCGGTTCATTTGGCAGAGATGCAAGGGTATGACCAAACGTATGTCGACGCGGCTCAGAGGTCAGTTACGTAATTACGTTACGACTTTATGCATTGGGTTTATTATGTATATTAATTGATTGATTATTCAAATAACCAAATCATTTTCTTTTTTTATACTACTTTTTTATATGATTTCAAGGTAGCATCGCCTGGGGGCTAGGGGATCACCTACGCAGTTTTTTTGTTCTTTTCATTTCGTGGGAATATTGAGATAATATTAATCAGGGATTAATGTAGTAGATATTGAGTTTATTCGTTACAAGCAAATAAATCTTTCCTCTTTATTATATTATTATATAATTATACGTATATAGAATGTTTATACATTTTGATTATTCAAGTAGGTATCATTTCAGTAATGCGTTACAAACAAGTTTAAAGTCTTCACCTGTTGACATAGCTAGATCAATTGAGGCGTATTTCGTACTTCCAAGCCTGGCGACTACAACCTTCTTACAACTATCAATATTTTAGCTGTGGCTTCAATCTGGTGTAATTATTAGAACTTTACCGGTGGACTTTCAAAGAGTTTTCTTACCTACAAACCTTGTCCTTACAATAACAATCCAATTTTGTCCATTCACTCGGAAATTATGCGCGCACAATATAGTAGTTTCGGCGTTTCGACGTTTCGGCTCGGCTATAATATATTTTAAACTATTAGATTGTTATTGCTTCTAGGATAGAAATTGCTAAGAGTTTGGCAAACGACACCGTTGATAAAGGAGCATATACTCAAGTAAAAGAGAAATTTACAGTTATGGCTGACGAGAAAAAAGAAACTCTTACAGAAAGGCAAACTGAACTTATGCCAGGTAAGAACCTGTCAACATAATGTAATTATTATTTCGTCACTGTATTCGAAGATATAGATGTTAATTTATATGTATCTTAAATATACATATAATAGTCTAACAAATAGTCCTTTTATTGGTTAAGCAATCATTCGCACAATTTTAAGATTTTACCAAAAATATCGATTATTTAAAAATTAAATCGAGCGCTGGCATCCTTAGCGCCCCCAACTCTATATGCCGCGCCATCTTTCCTTCATTCTTTTATTGTGCGCGCAACGGAACGCACGCGTTCGTGAAATAGTAGCAATGCCGAAACGTAGTGCTGAAGAAAAGATCGAGTATTACTCTACTCTCTATTAAGGAAGCTACAAAGTAAAGAAAGCAAACGCCGACATGTTATTGTCTAGTCAGACTCATCGAATTCCGAAGAAAATTGTGGTAAGTAAACGCGGGTGTGACTACCCACTTTTCATTAATATTTTTATAATACGATCTTTTCCTTTAAAATTAAAGCTTTTGAGTTTACCATGAGTAAACCTAAAGCAAATTTGGCTTTGGAGTTAATTGCGAGTTAACCAAGAGGTATAAGCTAACTCGAGTTGACCGTGAGTTAACCAAGCTAAACGAAATCCCTAGAGTTGACCGGGAGTCAACCAAACCAAGTGGCCCCAACTAACCCGAGTTGACCCTGAGTCAACGTACCATACTATTACGAATAATAATATTTCGAGTTCCCCTTTTAATATTATTTTCACATACCGACATTTGAGTAATTTATATTCACCAACGAAAGTCGTTTGTTTCAGACATCGGGATTAATAATAATGTTGAAGACAATAATGTGGTCCAACCTAATACGGATCTGGAGATCCCAATAACCGAAATTGTGACGCCCTTAGTTAAAGACGTCCAAACTAATGTTGACCCAGAAATTCCAACTTTGCCTTCTTTAAACCCCGATGTGCTTGTGGCCTTGGGAGAACTCGTTCCAGTAACGGAGACGACATACATCCAGATTTGGCGCAGAGATGGGCCCCCATTCTTCGCAAGGGCTTGACTAATAAGGAACAAGTTATTCAAGGAATATCCTACACCGAGAAACTGCAAGCTTTTCAGGGCCCCTCTCTTAAACCCAGAAATTGCAGCAGCAGTTTCCGAATTTGCTCGTACTTGGACAAGAAGATAGAAAGTTTACAACAATAGTTAGGCGTTGGTCTTACAGCAATAAATAAGGCCATGACCATTTTGCTTACCTCCGAAGACAAGTTGCAGGCAATAAAATGTCTATCAGACTCTTGTAGGGTCTTATCAGACCTACACGCTTTACAAACTCAGTCTCGATCTAAATCGTTAACACAAGGCTTAGAGAAATCTTTTCACAATCTAATTCAAGACACGGAACGTGATGAGATGCTTTTCGGTGCTGGTTTACCAGAAAAGATCAAGGCTTCGAAGGCTATTGAGAAACAAGGTTCTCAAATTAAAAAGCCTGAAAATAAGACTACTTCGGGGCCATCGACTTCCCGGTCATCAAGGCCACAGGGAAACTGGCGAGGCCCCTCTCGTTCGACACCGAACAGGGGGGGGGGGCGCAGAGGTTCCAAGAACACTCCCTACACGAACCAGAAACCGTCATCATCAACACAGCAGACCAACTTCCATCCATCGAGAGTTTGGAACAGACCTCCTCGTGCAAAGCCTCGAACATAGAGGTACACGCGGGTAGATTTAGTTATTTTTATAATTGTTGGCGTAAAATCGCCCAAAATAGACTGGTTCTTAATTGGATTCGAGATGGTTACTCAATTCCATTTTGCAAGAAACTAAAAATGAGTACGGTAAAAGACCGCGAATGGCAGCCTAAAGAAAAAGCTGATATGTCTAAAGCTATACAAAAGTTACTCGAGCTAGGTGCAATTTCAGAGTGTGAACCATCTTGAAACCAATATATTTCGGACATATTTTTAATTGCTAAGCCTAATGGTGATAGTAGATTCATTTTAAATTTAAAACCGTTGAATAAATTTGTAGAAAGATTACATTTTAAAATGGAAGATTATAGGACGGTCGCGATCTTACTATCGCAACATTCTTACATGGCCACGATTGATTTAAACGAATCGTACTTACTAGTTCCGATTCACCCAAATCATAAAAAATATTTGAGATTCCAATTTAAAAATGATAACCAAGAGATAGTCACATATGAATTTAATGCGATGCCTTATGGGCTCTCTGCGGCACCTCGTACCTTCACTAAAATAATGAAGGTAGTTGTAGGCGTCCTGAGAAATCGTGGGTTTAAATCTGTTATTTACATCGATGACTTAATGTGCCTGGGTTCTAGTTATTAGGAATGCCAAAATAATGTCACCGAGACATTAACATTGTTGAAATGTCTTGGTTTTGTAATCAACTACGAAAAAAGCCACCTTACGCCTGTAACCAAATGCAAATATTTAGGTTTAGTTTTAACTCCGTAGAAATGTCCATAAGTTTACCAATGGAGAAACAGACGTACATTTTTACTCTTGTTCAAAAATTTCTATCTCTGCCCCGATGCACCATCAAAGAATTTGCTCACTTAATAGGAGTACTAATAGCCGCTTGTCCAGCTATTAGTTATAGTTGGATGTATACTAAAATGCTGGAAAGGGAGAAAAATTTTGCTTTACTCAAATATCATAATGATTATAATGTAAAGTTTACCCCTTCCACTAACATACTAACAGATCTTCTTTGGTGGAATAGGAATATTTTTAAGTACAAAAATAAATTGGAGAAACCGGCTTTTGTATTAGAAATATTTTCTGATGCATCTCAGCAGGGTTGGGGTGCTTTTTGTAACGGTCCAAGGACAGGAGGTAAATGGAAAGAAGATGAGATATATTTTCATATTAACTACCTTGAACTCGAGGCAGCATTCCTTGCTTCGCTCGAGATATGTATGATTGTGCTATTTTATTACGTTATGACAATATCACAGCTATAAGTTACATAAACCGCATGGGGGGTATTCAATATCCACATTTATATAAAATCACCAGAGATATTTGGCAGTGGTGCGAGAAGCGAAGGTTATGGTTGTATGCATCCTATATCAATACCAAAGACAACGTCGAAGCAGATAAAGAATCTCGCAATAAAAACATATACACCGAATTAGAAATTTCTAAGGCAACGTTTCAGGAAATTACTCAAACATTCGGCAAACCTGATATAGATCTCTTCGCATCTCGCGCCAATACCAAGTGTGATATGTACATATCGTGGAAGAAAGACCCAGATTCGTTCAAAATTGATGCTTTTACGCTAAGTTTTACCTTATTTTTTCTATGCCTTCCCTCCTTTTTCTCTTATATCAAAGTGCCTTCATAAAATAAAGGCGGACAGGGCAGAAGGCATATCAGTTTTCCCTTATTGGCCTTCTCAGCCAAGGTTCCCTTTCCTTAGGGAAATGTGCAGCTCTGAAATAATATACTTGGAAGCTAATCAACACCTGATAAATTTTGCTTACAGGAGGAGACAAAGTTCAAACTTACCCTGGGTGTCGCGAAGCTCTCCGGGAATCTTTCCTAAGGAAGGGGACCCCAGTGGAGGCAATGGAAATAATGTTGTCTTCATTATCCCAAAATACATTCCAGCAATACAGCTGCACTTACAAATTGTGGTGGTCATATTGTAAGGATTTAGGTTTAGATCCCTATAGTACTTGTTCTGCATCAATATTTTTAACATTCTTTACTAAACTATATAATCAGGGAGTAGCATACGGCTCACTTAACAGTCACAGGTCGGCCTTAACTTTATTATTAAATACTAATCTAAGTCAAAATGCATTAATTACTAGATTTTTCAAGGGAGTGTACAAACTTAGGCCAACGATTCCTAAGTATGCAGGTACATGGGACCCTCAGGTAGTGCTAAATCACATAGCAAACTGGAAACCCCATTCAGAGATTTCTATAGAAAAATTAACAAAAAAGTTACTATCCTATTAGCCATATGCACAGCTCACAGAGCACAAACAATATCTTTGATAAAAATTCCTAATATTAAAATAGGCGTTCCGGACTCGTGGTCACACCAGGTTATCACACCAGTGTGACTATCAGGAATTTTTTTCTTGTTAGTCACACCGCCACTAATACAACACCTTTTATTACATATTAATTAGTGCGGATGATTAACACCATACCTCTTATTCATCGATATTTCATGATGACATTTTATGCAAAAAGATAGTTTAGCCTAGTGGTAGTCTTTTTGTTTATTTCAATGTTCTATCACTGGCGACCTATGACATATTTTATGACATTAGAAGATAACTATTACTTCATCTTCAATTTGTGCATACCAGTGCATACGAATAAAGTGCAAATAAATAATGGATTTTGTAATAATTACCCGAAAACGCGGCGAAGTATTATTATATAAGGAAAACCAGTATTATAAACAAAAACTATATAAAAATTTATCTCAAATTTGGTTTTGTCGGAATCGGCGAAATAGTATAAAATGTCCTGGTTCTGTCACGATAAATAATGTAAGTAAGCTCAATTTTCTTTCAGAATCACATAAAAACTATATTTTTACAATTAACGTGTAAATAAAAACAATTTCTTTTTTATCACGTTTTAGGATAAAGATGTTATAAAAACCGTCAAGCATAATAGTGACTGTAAACCAGAAGCGGCCCAAAATCAAATAGCACTTTCTATGCATAAATTAAAAGAAGTAGCAGGTACTTCTACAGAGCCAATGCTTAAAGTTTATGAAGAACACACCAAATGTTTGATGCAAGAAGGAGTGAAAGTGCCAGCTTTTGAGAGCGTAAAGTGTAGTCTCTACAATGCGCGAAAACAAAAACTGAAAGTTAGCAGGACCGTTTTCAAACGGCTCGAAGATGTAGGAAGTACCCGCAACATTTAACGAATTTTTGGTTGCTGACTATCAGTACCAAGGCACCAGACTACTATTATTTTGTTCAAGCGAAATAAAGGAATTACTGGAAACCGTAAAAGAATATTTCGTAGACGCAACTTTTAAGAGTACCCCACGGCCCTTTTCACAACTACTTTCCATACACGGCGATTTGGGGAGCACGTCCCAAACAACTACAGCTATTCCATTATTACACGTACTTATGAGTGATAAAAAAGAATCATCGTACGCTGCATTGTTCGATATTCTCAGTACCTTATTTCCCAATTGGCGTCCTGGGAAAATTCACGCAGATTTTGAAACCGCCGTATCTAATGCCCTAAAACAATTTTTCCCATCGGTAGTAGTAAAAAATTGTTATTATCATTATTGCCAATGTTTATGGCGCAAATCAAGGTCAATAGGAATCACCAGTAAATTAGATAAGCGAATTGTGGGATTATGTACGGTGCTACCACTGACTCCCGTAGAGCTAGTACAACAAGCATGGCAGTATATAAAAACTGAAGCACGAGATCTAAACGGAAACAATATTAAACAATTTGAAACATATATGACAAAGAATTGGTTAAAGAAAGAAACCATTGCAGATTGGAATGTAGTCGGAGAACGGCACAGAACAAACAATGTTTGTGAGAGTTGGCATTCTCAATTAAATAAACGTATAAATAAAAATTATGTAACAATTAACAAACTATTAATGGTTTTATACAAACAACGTGCATTTAATATTGCCACAAAAAAGAGAAAGGTTGATCAAATTGCTAAAGATAACTTCGTTTTAGGGTGTCAATTAAAATTATTAAATAATGAAATATCAATAGGCCATTTCCTTGAAATGCTGAGATAATTTGGTATTTTAACTAAATAAAGTGTTATTTTCTTGGTAGATATAACGAATTTTAATTTACATATCGATAAAACAGCACAAGTTGATAATGACGATAAAAGGTGTTGTATTAGTGGCGGTGTGACTAACAAGAAAAAAATTCCTGATAGTCACACTGGTGTGATAACCTGGTGTGACCACGAGTCCGGAACGAAAATAGGTCCCAATTATATCAAAATAATTATTTCTGATATAATTAAGACCTCTGCGGCAGGGCGTACTCAACCAGTGTTGACTCTTCCATATTTCGAAGAAAATATGCATATATGTCCAGCCACTGCTATAAAGGATTATTTATTAAGAACGGAACAATTTAGGACAGATGAAATGGATACCTTGTTGTTGACAGTCAGACCGCCACATAGACCAAAGACGAGTCAGACTATATCGCGGTGGGTGAAACAAGTTTTGGCTGAGAGCGGGGTGGATGTGGCGACGTTCAGCGCGCACAGCACGCGTCACGCCGCCACATCCGCTGCCAAGAGCGCAGGTGTCTCACTCGACGTGATTCGAAAAACGGCGGGTTGGTCGTCCACATCAAGCACATTTGCTAGATTTTATGACCGACCTCTATTAAATGATGAAATGTTTGCTAGATCAGTCTGTTTCCAAGATCAGTCCTAAATTCCTCTAGTCTGATTGAAATTAAATAAGTATTTGTTTTTGTTTTTAAATAAAAACGTGGTAAACAATGAATCAAAAATTATTATTGTTAATTATAATTATGTATTTTTGTTTCGAGATATAGTAAATATATGATTACATATAATAATACACTTCTTTTTTTTATGATTGTAAATGATTCGGCAAAACTTATGTTTAAACATCTACTTGTTAGACTGTTATATGTATATTTAAGATACATTTAAATTAACATCTATATCTTCGAATAAAGTGACGAAATAATAATACATGATCAAACGAACTTCTAAGTGAAGTTCGATCAGTATTATATGAGTCACTTTATTCGAAGATATAGGAAATATCCCGCCCTTCCCGGCCCAACCAAGTGGTTTTGAAATATTCCCAACGGACCCCGAGTATCTGTCCCCTCACGGGGTCCGTTGGGAAATGAAGATAATTTCATGTCCAAGGGACCCCCTTGCCAAGTACGTGGGGTCCGTTGGGAAAAAGAATTCCCTACGGACCCCCACTCTCCTCCCCCGTTAATAAAAAAAACGAAAACAGAAACAAATGTTTTTAATTTCTAACAATCTTTCAAAAAAATTCTTTGATTCATCAAAATAATAAGACAATCAAATTAGATACTATGAAAACTTAATTACTATTTAACGTAGCATTTCAAGTAAATGACCTACAGTAATATCACCGTTTACAAATGCCATTTGGGAATCACATATGTAACGCTCGTAATCAATTGTTTTCTGGGATCGCTGGTTTAATGACTTAGGGTTTACAGTCATTTGCTGACATTTTAATTCATACAAATTAGCATCGCTACTTAAAACCTTAAGCAGATCCATTAAATTTGGATTCTTTTTTGAAATATCTTTATTAAGTTTGGCGTGCCAACCTTCCAAGAAATTTGTAGTTTTATGTAAACTACCAAAGATACACCAAACTGGTATAAAATCTTCCTTTATCCATTGACGAAGCATATATGTACAAAACTGTTTAGATTTTTCGTCATTAGGACTTTGTGACTTGATATATAACCACCCATTCATTATTTCGTCTTGTGGCAGTAGAGGTAGCACAGCGCTGAGTGCGACTTGTCGTTTAGTACATTTATTTTTATTTAGTCCTAATTTGTACCCCTTGTCCCATATACACTTCTTGTAATGAAAATAACATCCTTTAACTAGCACGTCTGGGAAAACAGCTTTGACTGCATTAATAGCAGCAATTTCGAAATCTGTTTTATACGTTATCGGGCGCCAATCAGGGATTTGTGACTTAATTAGATGGAACATAATCTCATAAGTTTCTTGTTTTTTATCACTTAATAGGGCATAGAACAATGGCACTATATTTGTATGTTGCTCAGAGCTGCCCATATCCCCATGCACTGTATAAAGTTGTAGAAAGGGTTTCGGGCACGCTTTAAACGTCCCATCACTTAAGTAGTCTTTAACTTTAGGTGCACATTTTTTTGAGTGATCAGAGGCGAAAATAATTATCCGTGTGTCATTACAACAATAATCGGCTAATGGAAATGAATTGTATTTTTGAGGGATTTCCACATTAGACACGTGTTTGGTTTCTATAAGTTTTTTTACACCTATAGAAGCATTTCTATGTCTATAAAATGTACTTTTAACGTTTTTAAATGTTGGTATCTTTTTAATTAATTCAATACCGGCATCCTTTAAACCTGCAACTGTCTTATTAAAAGTTTTTGGGACTTCTGGAAATTCTGAAGAACATATTTTTTTTTTACATTCATCTAATTTAATGTCAATTTCATTTTGTGTGAAATCTGGTATGCAAATATGAGACTTTTCCTTCGTTACCGTTTGATCCTATAAAAAAAGAAATCTTTAAACCTCGAACTAGAATTCACGAAACGTATTAATTAAAAGGTTCAGTACATTAAAATAAAAAAAACCTTTCATAAGGAGGGAATGGGGGTTGTAGTCGGTTTTTTTTCTCAAATGAACGCAGGTGATACCGCGGGACACATTAATTATATCTATGTATACCTACTTTTATTGTTATAGATCCATAGCATTTACGTTTTCTTCTATTTACACACTCCCATTGCCATGAGTCATCCTTAAATTTCCTTTTTTTTACGTAACGATGCCCAGCCTGCAGTCTTATTTCTCCACCATTTTTTTTCAGAATCACATATTCACTTGGATCATTATAAGTTGAACTTTGAGCAACACAATCACTCATTATTTAGACTTTCTGAAAATAACCAATAGGAGAAATAAGATGTGTAAACTTACACGTAACAATAAAATAACAGTTTGTCCTCAGAAAATAAAACAAATACTTACATTTTATTGCGCACCCTGTTATACCGTAATAAGTAAATGAAAACAAGGAAAATTAGTTATAAACACTATAACACGCCAGGTTTTAACTAATAGACACTGCATAGGTATGATATCACACAAAATAATTGACTATATAATGCATTGGCAGTATAAAAAAAACTACCCTCTATTTTTCATTTTAACTATCCAAACTAAACACTCCATGTTGTACCACAGAAAATACATCAACAAAAACGTCTTTATAAAATTAAATAGTAATTAAGTTTTCATAGTATCTAATTTGATTGTCTTAATATTTTGATGAATCAAATATTTTTTTAAAAGAAGGAAAGTCTCATATTTGCATACCAGATTTCACACAAAATGAAATTGACATTAAATTAGATGAATGTAAAAAAAAAATATGTTCTTCAGAATTTCCAGAAGTCCCAAAAACTTTTAATAAGACAGTTGCAGGTTTAAAGGATGCCGGTATTGAATTAATTAAAAAGATACCAACATTTAAAAACGTTAAAAGTACATTTTATAGACATAGAAATGCTTCTATAGGTGTAAAAAAACTTATAGAAACCAAACACGTGTCTAATGTGGAAATCCCTCAAAAATACAATTCATTTCCATTAGCCGATTATTGTTGTAATGACACACGGATAATTATTTTCGCCTCTGATCACTCAAAAAAATGTGCACCTAAAGTTAAAGACTACTTAAGTGATGGGACGTTTAAAGCGTGCCCGAAACCCTTTCTACAACTTTATACAGTGCATGGGGATATGGGCAGCTCTGAGCAACATACAAATATAGTGCCATTGTTCTATGCCCTATTAAGTGATAAAAAACAAGAAACTTATGAGATTATGTTCCATCTAATTAAGTCACAAATCCCTGATTGGCGCCCGATAACGTATAAAACAGATTTCGAAATTGCTGCTATTAATGCAGTCAAAGCTGTTTTCCCAGACGTGCTAGTTAAAGGATGTTATTTTCATTACAAGAAGTGTATATGGGACAAGGGGTACAAATTAGGACTAAATAAAAATAAATGTACTAAACGACAAGTCGCACTCAGCGCTGTGCTACCTCTACTGCCACAAGACGAAATAATGAATGGGTGGTTATATATCAAGTCACAAAGTCCTAATGACGAAAAATCTAAACAGTTTTGTACATATATGCTTCGTCAATGGATAAAGGAAGATTTTATACCAGTTTGGTGTATCTTTGGTAGTTTACATAAAACTACAAATTTCTTGGAAGGTCGGCACGCCAAACTTAATAAAGATATTTCAAAAAAGAATCCAAATTTAATGGATCTGCTTAAGGTTTTAAGTAGCGATGCTAATTTGTATGAATTAAAATGTCAGCAAATGACTGTAAACCCTAAGTCATTAAACCAGCGATCCCAGAAAACAATTGATTACGAGCGTTACATATGTGATTCCCAAATGGCATTTGTAAACGGTGATATTACTGTAGGTCATTTACTTGAAATGCTACGTTAAATAGTAATTAAGTTTTCATAGTATCTAATTTGATTGTCTTATTATTTTGATGAATCAAAGAATTTTTTTGAAAGATTGTTAGAAATTAAAAACATTTGTTTCTGTTTTCGTTTTTTTTATTAACGGGGGAGGAGAGTGGGGGTCCGTAGGGAATTCTTTTTCCCAACGGACCCCACGTACTTGGCAAGGGGGTCCCTTGGACATGAAATTATCTTCATTTCCCAACGGACCCCGTGAGGGGACAGATACTCGGGGTCCGTTGGGAATATTTCGTGGTTTTGCCGAATGTGTAAGGTCTCTGAAGAATGAAGGAAAGATGGCGCGGCATATAGAGTTGGGGGCGCTAGGGATGCCAGCGCTCGATTTATTTTTAACTAATCGATATTTTTGGTAAAATCTTAAAATTGTGCGAGTGATTGCTTAAACAATAAAAGGACTACTTGTTAGACTGTTATATGTATATTTAAGATACATATAAATTAATATCTATATATTCGAATAAAGTGACTCATATAATACTGATCGAACTTCACTTAGAAGTTCGTTTGATCATGTATTATATAATACTAGCTGTCCCGGCAAACGTCGTTTTGCCATATAATGTTAAGGGTGGACAACCCTTAACATTTAGGGGGATGAAAAATAGATGTTGGCCGATTCTCAGACCTACTCAATATGCTCACAAAATTTCATGAGAATCGGTCAAGCCGTTTCGGAGGAGTTCAAGTTCGAACACCGTGACACGAGAATTTTATATATAAGATTAAACTTTTCCACTGATCAAATTTATTTTTTATTCTGAAGCATGGAGTGTTTGATATGTTGTAGGTCCCACCATCTCATACTTTTTAACAAAAAATGTTACATTACACACTCTTTATTCCAATCTCTAAACTCATTGACAATTTTTTTCTTTATAGTTTGATCTTTTTTTAAGTATATTGAAATTATTTTTGATCATAATTACAAAAAAGAACTATTAAATTATTTTGTCACCAATGTCCTAGATAAGTTTTCGAAAATTTCGAATCAATCCAATGCGACGACGAGGCGACGGCGACGCCGACGGTTCGAAATGTTCAAAAATCGGAATCCACGAATCAATTTGTATGCAAACATACGCACGAAGCTGTCAAATTTTAAATTTAAGGGAAAATCATTTTCAAAAGCCTAGTTAAGAATAGCTTGTAAAGGCTCTGATAAAGTTACTTCAGAAGTATGTGATGTGAAATTATAGGAACCAGTTTATTAGGTTTATAGTCACAATATAACGTCAACATTCTTAATTACAGAGCTCATTGACGAATCTTCTAAATATTTGGCCAGGCCAATGCCAGAAAGTAAGTTTTTTTTTAATTATTTTCATAACCAGCATTGCTACGAAGAAGTGCTTATAAGCGACTGTTTTTTTGGAGATCCAGAGGAGAAGGATAAATCTAACTATATACTGTATAGCTCCATTGTCTCTTCTTCTGCTGCGCTTAGGGTCAATCCCCATAGAAAGTGCAGCAGCCGGCAGCGACTGTTTGAGGCAAAATATTACAAACTATTTTGGATCTACGACACAAACTTCATATTCGTTTGCAGGCGAACGAAGCGAGGCGGCGCCAAGAGACGTTGCGTGGCCGCGTGCGCCTGCTTGCAATCATTTCTAGTAACAAACTCTGGCCGCCGCTTCCGGCCGCTGCTCTATCAGTGGAGATTGACTCTAGTACATCATGACCATGGCAGGCCATATGTCAAATAGGTCAAAGAACGTAACAGTTACCTTATTCAAAAATTACAGCGCAGGCTGAAAAGCGTCAAGTACTGGGAGAGTTGATAGCAAAGGGTGGTGATAAAATTATTGGCCAAGAAGGAATTTATAAAATGACGCACATCGAAGGCGGTCAAGAGTAAGTTAAATTTACTTTAGCTGCCTTTCTGTTAGCAACATGCTCGCTATATAATTATATATAAATATTGTTATTTGATTTGATTTGAATGATTTATTTATTTAAAAACAACAGTGGTTCATCTTTGTTAGTATCACTTATATCTAGGTTAGTATATTATTAATAATTATTATAGTATTATAAGGGCCATTGCTGTACCAACCCTCCCGCTATGACACAGCAATGGTTTACATGGAGGTAGTCCAGTATATTCAGAATGCTGTTGTCGCTCGCCTGCACCCTATGCACCAAGGACACGCATCTCTTCCTCATCGTTACGTAAAAGCAGTCTACCCGGGCCTCTGCGAACATCCCTGATGCACTGCAGAAGCGAGGTAGCCCCAACAGTACCCTGAAGGCGTTATTATACTGTACTCTAAGGGCACTGTAAGCTTTTTGAGTATACCTGGCCCACAAACAGCACGTATAAGAACGAGGTACAGAAAGCTCTAAAAAGTGTGAGTTTGACCTCTCGTGAACAGCGTGCGAACCTGCGGGCCAGCATATTTGCTCTCACTGACAGCGCCCTTCGTTCCCTCTCAATGTCCTGGTCGTCTTTGAGGTCGGCAGTCAACACATGCCCAAGGTATTTAAAGTTATATACTCTTTGCATAGGTTGATTATTGAGTATAATCGGCGGTATTTGAGCATATTGTTGACTCCCGGCCCCAAAGACCATAACTTGACTTTTTTTTTATATTATAGGTCAAGCCGTGTACGGTTCGCATTTGGCCACCAGAGACCGCATGCCACAGACAGATGCACTCAGCATTGCCATATCGTCCGCGTAGCTGATGTTATTGACGCAGACCCCGTCTATGCAGCAACCGACAGTGGCACCACTGAGCTCCTCTATCATATCGTTTACATACAGATTGAAGAGCGTGGGTGAAGATAACCCCCCCTGCCTCACCCCGCACTCCAATCCGTAAGGTTCGGATAGTGCCCCTCCCCATCTCACGCTATTGACCTGGTTCCCGTACCAATACTTAAAAATATTCACGATTTCTACCGGTACACTAAACTTTTCCCATAGAATATCGTTGGAGACCAGGTCAAAGGCGTTTTGCGCTCTGTATAGTAAGAAACAACGTGCTTAAGACGAAGAAGCTTAAGTTGACAACTTCGGTTTAAACCCGAACTGATTGTCCTGCACTTTAATGAAGTTATTTAACTGTGTATTAAGCACGCTGTCAAACACCTTTGATAAAATAGTGGCCAATGAAATAGGTCTATAGTTGTTCTTGTCCGCAACATCACCCGTCTAGTTTTTTACTATTGGCACGACTATCGTACGCATCATATCAGACGGCATATAGCCGTGACTCAGACAGCTGTTAAACAATAAAAATAGTACCCGCGGTAGGTGCGGACCAGCAAACCTGAGATGCTCAATACTGAGCCCGTCGTGGCCGGGAGATTTACCTCTAGACATACCTTTAATAACGGTGGTTATGTCTTTAACTGAAAATGAAATCCTTCTTACCACACCGGGCTCAATATTCAGCGATGACTGTGACGACCCGAGCGGTGACTTAACCGTAAAGTGATCGACAAACAAATTGGCGATTCTCGTTAGCTCACTCACCCCCTCAATGCTCACGGGCTGCCCTGGCCGACACTGCAACCTGTTGGTGTGTTTCCAAAACGAGCGAAAGCCATTATTTGCGTGATGTGAGGCTAGAATGTGCGTTATTTGAATTTCATGATCCTGGCATATATTATATATTGTGTAAAATTTCAGAGTAAGAAAAGCTCCAGTAGGTGTGACTACTGCACATGATGATACAAAGAAAGAAAAAATGGTTGAAAATGTGAAAGCTGTAATGCCGAATAAAAAAGTGGAAGAAATGTTAAATGGTACCATTTTTTGAAACTAAATTATATATTACTAGTTGATGCCCGTGCGAAATTTGATTCCGTTGCCGCTTATCCACGAGAACCTATTCCTAGGATTTAAAGTAGTCCATCTATTAAACGTAGTCCGTCTTATTAAGAGTAGTCCGTGTTATTAAAATTACTAAAATCTGTGTTATTCCAGACTATAATCTATTCCAGACTAAAATCTATTCCTGTACCAAATTTCAGTTAGATCAGTTTAATCGTCCATTTGATTGATTATCAAACATTCAAACATCCAAACACCTTCATAAACTTTGACATTTATGATATTAGTAGGATTAGTCAGATAGGATAGGTAGAATATCTTTTCCAACCAAATATTACATTAAATGAAACCTACAAATAGCAAGTTTTTTAAGAACTTTCGTTACAAAAAGGTCCAGAGGAGACTCTCCCTGCAAGGACCACGACGCGCGGAGATAACTCGTGTGTCGCGCAGGCCTGTCTTCCTAGTAGAAACTGGCTGAGGCGGCAGCATGATACGCACCTCTCCATAGCCGGTCTGGATAGAGACACTGTTTTCCCAACACCCAAAGAAGGCCAGCTCGAAAGGCCAGCCCTAGGTCCGTCGCGGTACGAGAAATATTTCTCCGGCAATTTCACCTCTTGAAACTTACGACCAACAGACAGCGAGCGTTTCAGTCGGTTCGAGTGCGACATAACCATCCCCGCCGGTTCTGGTATCCGTGGGGATTGTTCGTACTGTAAAATAAAGTATATGTATACAAAGTGTATCTAAAATTTGATTTTGGGAAACCGTTCCACTATACCACCTTGTTTATTTTACATTAACATTTTCCATTTCATTACCAGTACCCATTCAAGAAGGAGCAGCACACTTGGTAGACACAATCAAGGGAAGAGGTTAGTCCTTAATATATTCAACTATACAATTAATTGTACAATCCAAATTGAAATAATTACCAAAATTTTGTTTTTAGGCGAAGCGTTTGATGTAATACATAAGGGTATCGATAAAGGAAAAGAAAAAGATTTCCTGACTGTTGGAGATTTCAGTAAAACACACGAAGGGACTGCTAAGATGTATGTATGAATTACCGAGTTATATTATTAATATATTTTCTGAGGTACCGACAGTACTGGGGTGCTTGGTCGAGAACCTCCAACCTTGATAACGGAGACGGCAGCGCTTCACTCCCAAAGTGGGGAGTGAAGTTTTAGTTCGTACGAGTCAAATATAACCCCCTCCACTGGTCGGTGGGGGATGGGGTGTATCTCTGGATATTTCAGCACGAAGGTTCTGGCAGGACATTAAGTTAAGTTCAATATATATTTGAAATTGCACTACTTTGTAAGAATTATATGAAATATGTTTTATTCTGTGGACGTTTTTCTGATATTAATCAGAATAATGGTTTCATTTACTATGGACTATCTGATATGCGATATCTTGTAGAATTTTTGGTGTATTTGTCATATTTTCTATTCCACCATTATTCTTAAGAACCTAAATTTTGTACGCAGGTTAATAGATGCAGCAAACTTTGGTGGCGATAATGCTTCGCCGATTTTAACTGATCTGGTTCACAAGAGAGTGGAAGATGCCGTTACAGATGTGCCCGACACTATACAAAATATACACATGAAGGGTAACGTTACCTAATTGTTCATGTACACTTTAATAATAATAATAATAATTATAATAACCCCGCAAGGGCAGCTTGTGGCGAGCTGTTGGTGAGTGGCGACACCACATATCCGATTCTCCCGAGGATTGGGATTTATTCCTCGTCACCTTGTGTGCTTGCCTTTATTGGCCGGCCATGACTGGAGTTGCAAGAGCAGAACCTATGCTCAAGGTTAGAAGTGTAAAATGTCATAACGCCGGGAGCATGCTGACTGGTATACCGCGATTTTGTGCCCCGCAGACTCACCTCTCCACAACCTTAGCCGCTCAACCTTAGTTGCTCCATGGTCGCACTATATGTGGCTATTTTAATGGGGCCCATGCAATGAGTTGGCAAGTCACCGCCTGCCTTTTTACAATTTTGAGACTTATTATCACGGCAGACGTCCGTTAGTCTCCCGCATAGCCCATTCACCAGTTGATCCAATTCTCAATCCCATAGCCCATAATTTAGTTTCCATCGTAACCACAGCACCGCACAGCAATAGTCTCTGCACCTGGCGGGGACCATCTCCCGGTGTATCATTTTGTGCACTCGGGGATGATATCCGCCATGTGTGTGTATTCCTACCATATTAAATTCTTCGGCCTGACGCACACCTTCCAAAGGCCCGGGACTCCATAGTCCCGAGAGTCAAGGAACCGAGAAATAATAATAATAATAAACGTCTTTATTGTACACCAATAACACAATGGTACATACAGATGCGGCAATTTCTTACAGGCAACCATTACCTACTTAAAAAGAACCGGGCCTTACTTGGTGCCATTGTACTATCTACAGAAAATCAAGATGTACTTGATAATAAGATACTTGATTTGTTTAGATTTAAAATGTACTTAACAAAACTAGTTTGTTTGTATTTATCCATGCATGTAAAGAATCTTTACACGTATGGTTTAACTACATTAGATTAATTGCATACGCTCAATGTGGTGTCGCAGCGAGTCGGATATATATAGGTACATGTAATCTGAATGAATTCACAAAGGCAGATGTATCGGAAAAGTAGTGAGGTTATTGTAAAGGGATTGTATTAATTAATTTGTGAATATTATTAGATAACGGCACTATCGCATTAGGTTTCCCCTGTAACGGTAGTGTGAGTGTGTGTGTAATTAAATAAATAAATACCTAAATAAAAATTGTTAACAATTAAATTCTATACATTGCAGATGCAAAAAATATCACGAGCAAATACATTGCAGGAATTGCCACAAAAGAGTGTAAGTTGTATTACATATTATTTCGTTTCTCGTTATAATGTAAGTAAGCAGCTACTCATAGACCTCTTTGTCACTACACTATGTAAGCATAATTACGTCGTTAACTTTGAAATAATTTCTACAAAATTAACAAATAATTATTTGTATCCGTTGGTCAAAGTGATTGATCTTTTTGATGAGATGTGTACATATTTATCATATGAAAAATAGAGATATGTAGATATACCTTCTTAGTTTCGTTTATCTAGATACTCCCTAGTTAGGTAGGCTAGTTAGCTGAATTCTAGCGAGTCGCGATTAGAGCACATTTTATTATTTATCACTCTGGGTTTGGTCTGGAAAGGACAATAAGTCTCTACCACGGTGAGTGTTCTGACGAGCTCTTCCAACTAATACCACCATCTCCTTTCCTACATAGGACAACACGTGCAGGCCTTAGATGTCACCCTCACACTGTGCAGAATATACGAGCAAGAACCAAGCGGTTCGGAGACTATTTTCTTTGCCGCACCACCAATACCTGGAATTCATTACCAGCACACGTGTTTCCTTCTTCCTACAGTCCCGGGGCCTTTAAGCGGGGCGTGAAAAAGCATCTGATGAGGCCGCCAAGCTGAGTGCCACCATTGTAGCACTTAGTGTCTGTAATGGTGACCCTCTTTCCTGAGACTTTGCCTTTAGCTTACCATCAGGCGAGGTGAGGTCAAGTTGGCGTGTCCTATATAAAAAAAAAACTAATTATTACTATTGATTTATTTAGGTGGCTTAGACCCAAAGGCTTTAGCAGCTTTAGAAGCGAGTGGAAGGCTTGGGTAAGTTCATAAGATGATTTTTTAAGGTATTATCTACTAATTTTAAGTCTGTGATATAAGTCGTTTTATTGAAACCTAGTAGCAGTACAATAATATCAACGGGAATTAACGTCTGGCGATTCTGTAAAGAATCGTCAGACGAACAAATGCTATTGCTGAACACTTACTTGAAGCAGGCGCAAATCACTGGATTAAATTCCATGATACTCAAGTCCTGTGCACCAAACGTCACTTCTACGCAAGAGCTGTACGTAAAGCGATTGAAATTAAGAAGCATAACAATTTCAATCGGGAAGATGGGTTTAAATTATCGGCAATATGGAATCCAGTAATAAGAAACATGCAACCTCGCTTTTCTGCGCAGTCGGATAGGCACCGAACAGTTTGCTTACAGAATAGGGTCTCTGTGAGTGTGGTATGTGATGGTACATGGCGAAAACAAAATCTATAAAATATCGAGAATGTGCGGGTAGAGGGAGAACCTTCTACATCACGAACTCGCTCGAAGACGGCAGGCGTGCACCGCTGAGCCAGTCAGCCTGTGACCACGGCCGGTGTAACCTGGTCGCGAAACGTGAGGCAAAACTAAAGCTATACTTATATCATGATCGCGTTATTTCCCGTTAACATTATTGTATACCATAGAACGCGATAGTGTAAACGTTACTAGTAGCAGTAGTTTTAGTAGTGTTTAATAGTAATGTTCATATTTGTTAATTAAGATAGTTATATCTTTATTCTATTTCATAGTTCTCGCTACATTATTGCAAGACATCAAACTAATGTAATTTATGATACGAATACAAAAAAAGTACCTACCTACCTACGCTTCAAAAAATATAAATGTGATTGTACATTATCTACATACTTACATTATGCTACCGGTTTTTGCAATTTCATTTCATAGTCAAAGTATACCTCGGGACACACTCGAATATCTTGGACCTGAAGTGGAAGGAGGTGCTTGAGAACTACGCTCTGATGCTGAATGTGGCGAAAACAGAATACTTGGCGTTGAACTCAACAGGTCCCACACCTGTCCGCATAGACGACTTGCTCGAGCGCACGGACCAGGTTGAGTACTTCATGTGACTGGGATCTGTACTTCATGTGACCAGTGATTCCGACTGCGATGTCAGAGCATACATAGCCACCGTTTAGCCAAGTGGTGGGAAATAACTGGCTTCACATGCGACCCTAAAATGGCGATCTGGTTGAAGGAAAAGGTCTATAAAACCTTCATTATGCCTGTACTTTTACACGGATGTGAAGGGTGGCCGATCCTGGAGCGATGCAAGTAGTAACTAACTACATGTTACTGAGATGAAAAATGCGCGTAAAGATCGCGTGAGGAACTCGTAGATAAAATGCATGAGAGCCGCCTTCGCTGGTGCGGCTGCACCTTGCGGCAACCGCTAGGTTACATGGGTAACAAATGCCTGGCAATTCAGTCCTCGCTGGGTCCATGTAAAGGGTCCAGAAGTCCTGACTTGAGGTCGTGGAGGGTGATTTATGTGCAAATGGTCTCACTACCATGGACGCATTGATCGCCCAAGATCGTGCGATGTGAAGGAGGAAGAGTCTGAACGCGGTCCCTGTGCTCCGAGGTCGCCTTGCCTTGGCACGAAGATGATGACGTTAATGATGATGATGATATATGTTGGACCTAAAATGTGCTCTATATGCGCTGTACTCGTTCCTTGGGAGGTTAGGATAGCACGGGATGCAATGGCGTTAGAGCTAGATTATTGTGTGTCCCATAATATGCTTAGAATAGTATAATCAGTACTCCTAGCACGAAAAACAATCCAAACGTATCGAGAGCACGAGCAAACGGGGCATTCGCACACAAACAGGTACACAGTAGGCAGGCGTCCATTGATCCGTTCTCTCGTTACGTTTACAATACAATTACTATAGTTTTTCGTGCTAGGGGTACTGAACGACTCTTATTAGACTAACAATTGACAGCCTCTGTGGCGTGGCGGTAGTAAACACGGGCGCCACGCAGGAGGCACGGGTTCGATCCCCGCTCAGTGCATATATTTGTATGCATGAATATGTATTTGCATTGGTCTGGTTGGTCGTGCGTCGGAGAGCACGTGAAGCCGTCGGTCCCGGTTGCCATACAAACATCTATGGCAGGAAGTCCTAAAAAATCCAACATGCTTCGACATCGCCTTTGGGTTGTGAAGGTCAGATGGCAATTGCTTCACGGAAAATATCGAAGTACAGTCACATCCGCAGTTAGAATGGTAAAACGAACCCCAGCCTCGAGGTGTAAGCTTCGGATGCGACTGGCATTAACCCTAAGATGAAGAAGACTAACAAATGAATAGTATCAAAACAATCCAAAAAAGAACTACTAAATCCATACAATTTATTATCACATCAGGCAAGGTGAAACTGATGAAGAGCGCAGACGACGCTTACGCAGAAAAGGTCAGAATGATTATCCTTATAACAATGGCATCTTGATCCCAGCATTGCATTCATATACTTAATACTTTGTTTTTTTTTTTATATACCACTTAGGTGGCAGACAAGCGCACGGCCCACCTGATGGAAATTGGTTACCGTGGCCTATGGACGTGTGTAACACCAGAGGAGCCACACTCGCGCTGCCGACCCTGTGAGCACAGAGTTTGTGCTGTCAGTGTAGAGGGCAAAGCAGGACAACCCATTAGTCATTTGTTTTCATATTATATGCTAAAATAATGCAGATAGTTACACATTAATCAAGAGAAAAATCCTGTGTGTTTAGGTCATCGTTTCTTTGCTAGCTGTTTCATTTATGCTCTATTAAACAAACTTATTTTTCACAGCTCGCGGAGATGGCGCTGGTAAGTTAATTATTTTGTAAAAAAAGTTATAATGAAAATTCATAATGTTTGCATGATTTGATTATTGTTTTGATGTTTTGAGTTTAAGTAGTATTTGTATAAGTACAAAGTAATACTGATTTATGCTCAAGATAAGACTATAAACAATTCAAACATTTCTTACAGATTTAGAGAGGGAACGCCAAGCAGCGTTGGAAATTTTACACAAACAGTTGCGTGCACATGGAGCCGAAATATTCTATGAGCAGCCACACCTAAGCCTCTCCCACCAGCAATCCTCCGACTGGTATCTACATATATTTTTTTAAAGTATATTAGTAATCACAATTTGTACTAATATTCCCTCTAACCCCTCCAACTAAGCTAAATATCTTGTGCTAGGAGTGCGTTCATGTCGGTAGTGTAATGGCTAGGATTCGAGCCCAGGACCACTCGATCGTAAGGCTGGCTCCTTAACCACTAAGCTGCCGACGCTTATATTCATAATAATTATATATATTAAGTATAATCAAGAGTTATATTTTAGGCTAGATTTCACTGGGTAAATTCATTGCGTAAACTCAGTTTAAATTGAATAAAGCGCGTTTGGTACCTATATTCATCAGTAAAATATAGTCTAACCCTGGGGCTGCAAGTACAGCGAAAAGAAACATCCGATTTGGTATTCTTGTAACATTTTAAATAGGTCTACTACAATTTTATGCATGTATGTAAGTTAACAATAAATGTAATACAAACTTTATAATAATGAAGATTGTAATCAACAAAACTTAAACTAATTGATATGTGGATTGATAAAATCTGAAATAAAGCTTATTCTATTCTATATATGCTATATGAATGTGTCCTCTGCGTGGTTTTTTATTAACTGAATGAACCAAATACAAATATCAGCCATGATAATATTAGATTAAAATATCTAGGCTCAGATCGCCACCCGCGAAAGTAGAAAAGACAGTAAAAGAGTCTGGGGACACCGCACGTCTTCATAAGAAGTTTGAAAAGAAACTGGACACTCTTGTAAGCCCAGTGACACCACCCGAAATGTACGACACTATGCAAGGTACGTTCTTTTTTACTTTTTAATTTTTTGGTTGTGTACCCGCTTTTGAAAGTTTGGACTTTATCTATAAATAGGTTTTTATAATATTTACGGGTGTTTTTGTGTAGCCAATTGTTTTAGTTTAGAGGGAGCAGATACAGTTACTGACGAATTGTGACACTGTGATCAAAAGCCCCTAGAGTAACAACTAACCTAAGTGAAGTTGTGCGCACATTATAATTGCGTGTTTACTGCACAATATCTTCCTTCTATAAAAAATATTTTTTTGATTGAAGGCATCGTAGATCGTAGGAAAATCAAGTGAGGACTTCAATCGAGAGGAAATTATCGAGTATGCATTTTCGAGTTAGGCACGTGGCCTTAGCGGTAGAGCGTAGAACTGCTACGACAAAGATTACGGTGTATAATTCCCGCAACGTGCAAATATTTGTGTGCATCAATGTCCATTTACATTGGTGTGATTGTTTCTATGTATAATATGTTTGTTTTGACAGTATTTACCTATATCCGCATTCTAGAACCCATAACACAAGCTAGTTCAATCAATCAATTAGCCCACCGCAGTGCACTGCTGGACATAGGCCTCTCCCAATGTGCGCCATTTTCTACGATCCTCCGCTTTCCGCATCTAGTCTGTCCCAGCCACCTTTTCAGGTCATCCGTCTATCTGGCTAGAGGGCGCCCTACCTTTCGTTTACCTTCTCGCGGTCTCCACTTTAGGACTCATTTGCTCCAACGGCCATCGGTCCTTCGACAAACGTGACCACTGCCACTTCAACTTGCTTATTTTTGTGACCTATGTCGGTAACTTTAGTTTTCTGTCGGATAACCTCGTTCCGAATTCTATCCTTCAGAGAAACTCGAAGCATAGCTCGCTCCATAGCCCGCTGCGCGACTTTTAAGCTATGGACCAGCGCCACTGTAAGTGTCCAAGTTTCGGCACCGTAAGTCATAACAGGTAGGACGCACTGTTCAAGACCTTTGTTTTAAGGCATTGCGGTAGGGGTGAAGAGAAGACTTGACGTAGTTTACGAAATGCTGCCTAACCCAGTTGAATCCTCCTGGCTAGTTCTTTCTCGAAGTTGTTTTTACCGAGCCGGATAACCTGCCCCAGATAGATATATTTTTGAAGAACTTCGAGCGTCGCCCTTTCGATGGCAATTGGTCTCGGTGCAACATGTTCGTTGAACATAATTTTGGTTTTATCCGTTCTGCGAGGTACCTGTGCAGACGAAGTGTACTGCAATTATACGTTGCCAGAAGTAGTCGTCGGTTTCGGTAGCCTCCCGTAGCCCGGAGATTCTTCGCACCCCCCGCCCCGCCGTTACCCGAACCGCTACCTGGCTGGGAATAGCGGGACCACCGGGAACCTTTTGTTGTGGCGTCTGTTCATTTGGGACGGTTTAGTCTACTATTGCCAAGCTGGCCAGACGGGTTGGCAATGGATTTGTTCTCGAGTTTTTCTTCTCTCAGGTCTTTCCGACCTCGGCAGAATATCGGCCAGGAGCCGCAACTCCTCCCCTAAATTTAGGGAGCAGTTGCCGCTTCTGTTGCCCAGAGCGCACTGCGTGGAGGTTTTCTAGCCCGCACTCCACACTAATCTAAGCTTTCTTTACTAACTAGGGTCTAGATAGCGCTGTGGATCTTAGAATATTAATTTATAATGTTTTAATTTCAGATGTAGTCATAGAGAGCGCTCGACTACTGTCAGAACAATTTGTGGCAGCAAGTGAGTGAAACTTAAACGTAGCTACTTATTATTAGTAGGTACACCTCGGGACAAGTATTTTGGACCTAAATCTAGACAAACGAGGCCATAGTGCGAGCAAATTGTTGTGTAATAATATATGCTTGGTGAATTTGAGCTCGTCCACCGCACTAGCACCCCGTACTGTCATCAAAAGAGACCCTCAAGAAACGCGTCCTGCGCGTATAGAGCACATTTTAGGTCCAAGGTACATATCCCGGGCTTTGGTAACCTTCGAATCATACCCTGATATAGTGACTGCAACGCGGCTAAGCGGCGTGAAAGATAGCTACTACTTTGGTACTTACGTATTCATCCATCCCATATCATTGAAATATTGGTATTAAAAATTGTCAATGTCACACACATTGATAATTTAAAGAACAATATTACACGCAGTTTATTAAAAAAACCGCACTTGAGAATATACATAAGCCATGAGTAGGTAGTGTGATATGTATATGCCTGAACTCAGCCAGCTTAATTAAAATTACAGGTTACGAGGCCCAGTCTCGCTCTGTCGTCATAGGAGAAATGCAGAAACGTGGTAATGAAATCTTCGCCGATGTAGATGGTAACACAGAAACAACATTCTTCGCCGCTCAAAGGTTTAAATTTCTGTACTCATAGGAAATCCCTTGTTAGGTAACTTGGGTCTTAATAGGCAGGGAATTCATCACACATTGCCTTAAACAGTGCGCACTATGCGGCATGAAAGAAACTTCATCCCACGCACGCTCAAGCTGTGAAATGAGCTCTTAGCTGTGGTGCTTCAAGAAGGACATTAAAACGCAGCACGAGTGAAACGCACCTGGTAGTCCGAGAGCTGGCACGTATTTTTGGTTAGGTATTTGAGGTAAGCTTAAAACTTGTCAGATACCTCACCTATTAAATCAACCCCTACCCATGTTAAAAAAAAAATTATTTACCCAAAAATGTATTTGAGGCAATACGCAATTTATATATGTTGCAGTGTAATACTTTATAAATACGAAAAAAAGTAAGCCAGATAATTTAATCGGGCTTTTAACATTGCCAGACGCGTGCAATAATATTTTCCAAACAAATCATAAAATATGTTTTTGAGGCAGCTTGAAATTTAAAAAGACAGATCATTCCGGTGGGGCTTTCTGCCTGCCAGGTGATCAAACATATAATGAATGGATACGAGCCTGTAGTGCTATAGACAAGCTGTACTGTGAGAGAGAGCGCATTAAGCAAATTATCTGGCTTATTGTTTTTCGTATTTATAAAGTATTACACTGCAACATATATAAATTGCGTATTGCCTCAAATACATTGTTGGGGAAAAAAAAAATGTAGGGGTTGATTTAACCCCCATTACTCACCAACCAGGTCTGCAATTCCGTGTTGGGGTATAATAGGAGAGGTATCTGACAAGTTTTCAGCTTGCCTCAAATACCTACCCAAAAATTCGTGCCAGCTAAGTAGTAGTAGTGTAAGTAACTACACTCTATTTGGTAGGCCGTCTGCTTGGCTGCAATCTAAGTGGTATAAAAAAGAGATCTCAGACGACATGCGTTTACGGTCGAATTGAGTCCGACTTGACAGTAGGTACGAAATCAATCAATCAATCAATCAGCCCACTGCAGTCCACTGCTGGACATAGGCCTCTCCCAATGTGCGCCATTTTCTCCGATCCTCCGCCTTCCGCATCCAGTCTGTCCCAGCCACCTTTTTCAGGTCGTCCGTCCATCTGGCTAGGGGGCGTCCTACCTTTCGTTTACCTTCTCGCGGTCTCAACTCTAGGACTCGTTTGCTCCAACGGCCATCGGTCCTTCGGCAATTCTGAGGCCTATGTCGGTAACTTTAGTTCTCTGTCGGATAACCTCGTTCCGAATTCTATCCTTCAGAGAAACTCCAAGCATAGCTCGCTCCATAGCCCGCTGCGCGACTTTTAAGCTATGGACCAGCCCCACTGTAAGTGTCCACGTTTCTGCACCGTAAGTCATAACAGGTAGGACGCACTGTTCAAAGACCTTTGTTTTGAGGCATTGCGGTAGGGGCGAAGAGAAAACTCGATGTAGTTTGCGAAATACTGCCCAACCCAGTTGGATCCTTCTGGCTAGTTCTTTCTCGAAGTTGTTTTTACCGAGCTGGATAACCTGCCCCAGGTAGATATATTTTTGAACAACTTCGAGCGTCGCCCCTTCGATGGCAATCGGTCTCGGTGCAACATGTTCGTTGAACATAATTTTGGTTTCATCCAAGTTTACACCGAGGCCGATGCGTCGAGAAGCTCCATCTAGGTTACGCAGCATTTCGCCCAGTTGTTCCAACGATTCCGCTACTATGACGATGTCGTCGGCGAACCGAAGATGTGAGATGTACTCACCGTTAATGTTTATACCCCGCCCAGTCCAATCCAGAGTTTTGAAGACGGCCTCCAGTGCGTTGGTGAATAGTTTGGGGAATATAACATCTCCCTGTCTCACTCCACCCTGGAGGCTAATAGGTTTCGTCTTCTGGTCTTGGAGCTGGACGGACATTGTGGCAGTGTCATACAAGCATCTCAGCATCTCGATGTATTGCCAATCGACACGACACCGCTGCAGGGCATCCAGAACTGCCCAGGTTTCGATGGAGTCGAGCTTTTTCGTAGTCGACAAACGCCATACACAGCGGCTGATTGTATTCTTGGGTCTTTTCTACAATCTGCCGAACAGTATGGATGTGGTCCACGGTGCTATAACCTTTTTGAAACCCGGCTTGCTCCGGTGGTTGGAACTCGCCGAGCTTACCCGCAAGACGATTTGTGACGACTCTCGAGAACAGCTTGTAGACATGACTCAGGAGTGAGATGGGCCTGTAGTTCTTCAGCAAGGTCTTATCTCTTTTTTTGAAGAACATTATCACCGCACTCCCGCTCCAGGCCCTAGGTGTTAGTTAGACCTTGTAGGATGACGGAATTAAAGAGGCCTGCTAGCTCTTTCAGGATTGGAGTTCCGCCTGGTTTCAGGAGCTCAGTAGTAATTCCGTCATCACCTGGGCACCTGTTGTTTTTCAGTTGTCTGAGAGCCGCCTCCAACTCGCATTGCTCGATATCGGGTATCTCCTCGGTGTAATGGCGCATGAGTGGGGCTCTGTGGTCTTCATCGCTGTGTCCCGTCGGTTTACTCGTCCGTGATGCATATAGCTGTCCATAGAATTTCTCGATCATCATCGAGAATCTCGAACTTTGAGGCAGTCATTTTACCATCCGCAGTTTTAAGTTTTGTCAAATGGGGCCTCCCCAACAGATGAGCGAACACTTTCGACCCCCTATTTCGCTCAATCGCCTCCGAAAAGGTACGAATACCAAAGTTATTTAATACTTCTTTTGTAGATTGAAGACGGCAAAAGATCTTAAAGCAAACGAACTATGCACTGAAGAAGCCCCTAAATTACAAAAGAAATTGGATGAAATAATGCGACATGGCACCATGCCCAGAAAACTAGCTCCAACTGTTAAAGGTATTATGGAATTTACTTACCATTGTTGCCAATTCCACCTTAGTGTATTTGGCTTCAGCAGACCGCAGAATATTCGGCGAAAGTAGTAATACCTCCTCCTTTGAGCACCTGAAAAGCAGCAACGCTTCCCCAGGAATACACGATGAATAAATTAATATTATATAATGAGAGATATATTATCAAACATTTCGTTTTTACAGAACTCAATAAAGATGTTGCCAATTATTTGTCTACGCTCGTCACGAAACCTGGTAAGTATCCGTCATTAGAAGCACTCACTTGTTAGAAAAGATCTTCGTACGATTTGAAGAAAAAATCAAGGGAGCTCATGACTCATGTACTCGGCCTTGGGTTTAGTCACGTAGCCTTGATCTTTTATCGGTCAAATTTAATTTTATCTGTCAGGAATCAAACACAGAACTACAGAAAAAATTGCGTAGGCTTAAGCCAGAATACCAGGGAGGCAGCTTATCCAGTATATTCTTTTCAATAAAACAATTCTACTATATTAATGACAAGCATGTATAAAAACAATGACAAGTGGACACGAAAGGTGTAGCTAATTAAAATTGGTTGTCTACCCCTATAGAGAAAGACGTGACGAGACTGCATTATGTAAATCTGCAATAGACATTGGTCTAAGCGCATGTTGTATTGACAACACTTGTAATTATACTCGTATCTGTAACTTTATGAGCATAGTTTATAAGTATTGTATTGGTCTATTCCAGATTTACATCACGTCTATCCTTATATGTATCATTAATCACCAAGTAAGTTAATATTACACTTTTCATTATCCCTCAGATAGTGAAATCGAAGCATACGTAGCTTTACTGGAAACCATGGAGCAAGCTAATGAGGCGCCGCTTATCGAAGGTAACATACCGAAGACACATAAAGAGGCAGCTACTTAGTAAGTAGACTCTTATTTTTAGGTAAATCGTCCAATAGATAAGAAATGAGTAGTATTATCGGAGCTCGATTGAACTGGAATACTTGACTTGACAATATTCTCGCCCCAATTGAGCAGTCCCAATGGGTAAGATAACCGCGTGTTTTGTTCCCGGCGGTGAGTAGGGTAACCAGAGCTCACTGGAGAGTATTTGTGCTGTCAGTGGGAACACCAAAAGAATCTCTCTGCTCTTTTAGGGTCGGCGGCACTAGGGTGACTCCCCTGGTGTTGCACACGCCCATAGGTCAAGGTAACTACTTTCCATTAGGTGGGCCGTGGGTTTTTCTGCCATTTAAGTAGTACAAAAAATGCAACTATATGTTTTTGTTTGTTCGTCCGTATTTTTAAGCTGCCGTACCGTTCATTCGATTGTTATAAAACCTTGTACAGGTTGCACCTTACTTTTGGGAAACATGCCCACGGATATCCCCCCTCCCCACCACCACCGGAACCGGTGGGTAAGGTTATGTCGGACTCGAACCGACTAAAACGCACGGCGCTTGTGGGTCGGTTTTGGTTGCCGAAGGTGAGGACATCCCTCGTACCCCGGCCGACCCAGGGCCATCTCACTTGATCTGACCCGCTTCGTGTGTGGGGACCACAGAATCTCCAACTCGACCCCGGAAACGGGGAAGCGAGCAACGCGCGCCGCCGCCGTGGCCTGCTTCTGCCAGGGTGACAGGCGGCTCCACCCGTCACCCCCAGGCCTGTGCTCATGGGGGGCGGAGTTCATTCATCGAACTCGGACGCTCAAGTCGCCTAAGTATGCGTTCAGTTTGGCTTGCAATCCTCTTTCGCTCCCGCTACCACTCCTCGCCAGGTTGCACCTTGGACTACTTATATAAGCGAAGCACTTACGCGAAAGTTATAGCCCTTAGACTATATACAAACCCTATGCTTAGTCGCAGCAAGTGTCATTTCAACGCGGCGTAAAAGATAACTGCTACTTCAGTATAAGTTGATATATACATATTATATCCCATGACATGCACACATTGACAGCTTAAAGAACAATAATATTAACATTAGTCTAGCTTCACACAAAATGCGTTTTTCACTCAGTTTTGTTAGCTATACATTATATAGTCTTTTATAGCCACAGTAACTACAATATTTGAACCCCAACCTAACCCAAAACCACCAATCTCATTAACCGATTATTTTTCTCTGACAGTCTACGCCAAATGACTACTCTAGAGGACAAAATCAATCGCCCTAATAGTACTCTACAAGCACATATTGAAACTAAACTGAAAGAGGCGACGGCAGACGTAACATCACCGGGATTCACCAGAGCGACAATGGACCGTGAGCATTTAATTATTACTTTTTTTTATAATTTAAATATAATATGTTTATGTATAATTTTTGGCTTTAACGCCATACAAATAAAGTCTAAAATTTAATGCCATTTTTTGCAGTGTCTGTGGTATGTCAGTGGTTTTGCTTTAAGGAATCGAGGACCTGAATATTGTCGGGTTCGATTCCCGCTCAGTGCAAATCTAATTTCCTACACAGGACAACGCGTGCAGGGCTTAGATGTCACCTTCACACTGTGCAGAATATACGAGCATGAACCAAGCGGTTCGGAGACTCTTTTATTGTCACACCACCAACACCTGGAATTCATTACCAGCTCACGTGTTTCCTTCTTCCTACAGTCCCGGTCCTTTAAGCGGGGCGTGAAAAAGCATCTGATGAGACCGCCAAGCTGGCCACCATTGAAACATAACTTGAGTGTCTGTAATGGTGACCCTCTTTCCTGGGCCTTTGCCTTAAGCTTACCATCAGGCTAGGTGAAGTCAAATTGGCGTGTCCTCGATAAAAAATGCAGGGATATGTATATTTGCATTGGTCTGGGTATTTAAAATCTAAGTATGTTTATGCGCATTATATATTTCATAACACAAGCTAGTTAAGCTATGCTTACCATGGTACTAGATAGCGTTGTGTGAAATATTGTGTAATATTTCTTCATTTATTTAATCACAATAACACGGTACATTTGTAATAAACCATTGTCCCCCGAATGTTTTTATAACCATGTTTTTTTAACGCTTACAGATGTTATCAAGCGAAACGCAACGTTTCTGACCTCTTACATAACGCACCAAGGTACGAAAGTTCTTATATTGTAATTACATAATAACAAAATTTAGTATATTGCCAATAGTAAGATAAATGAAACTTTTATGAGTGTGACAAAATGCTAATGGTAACGAATGCGAATGGGACTGAATGCGAATGGGACAAAATGCGAATGGGAACGAATGCGAATGGTACTGAATGCGATTACTACCATTTTTGAATTTGTGACGAAATGTGAATGGGACGGTAGGTATGCCTCAAACTCCATCAAACGGCCACTTTCATGAGCTGTATGTTTACTGTTAACAGAAGAACAACCCTACGTCACCAGCCCTTAGTCACCTTCTTCAACACCCGCGGGTATACACCTGTTATAACAAAATTTGATGCCTATAACGAATGACTTAATTATGTTCTCAGGTGAAAAAACTGAAGCCCTAAACTATATGGTAGAGAAGATGGACGAGGCCGATAAAAATGTGCTACTTAGACATGGAAGTGTCCGCAAGTCTCATAAAGATGGCGCGGATATGTAAGTACTACTTAAACTCGCAGTGTTCAACTTGTTACTTCAGGATCTAAACTATGTTATAAAACTTATACGTCTCTCTCTCTCTCTCTCTCTCTCTCTCTCTCTCTCTCTCTCTCTCTCTCTCTCTCTCTCTTTCTCTCTCTCTCGCTTTAAATTTGATGTTTAGCTTTAGTGGAATCATCACTATTATACCTCGTTTTCACCTAAGTATATGACATGTATTTGACAAGTTGCAATATGCCACAGGCTTCAGTGTGAACGAAAAAGTGAGACAGTCTCAATACATGTATAAAACAAGTATTGTGTTTTCAGTAGCCTTCAACAAGTATTTAACAAGTTTTGTATTCAACAAGTTTACACAACTTATTTCTTGGTGAAAACGAGGGGTTTTCACTGTGCTGGTTTGATTTTCAAAAGAATTCCCAGTTTAATTTAATTTATAAGGCAGCATAGAAAAGCTAAACGCTAATTACTTGACGGAATAGAATTGTATTATTTTTTATAACACTTAAGTGGCAGTCAAGCACACGGCCCACCTGATGGAAAGTGTTTACTGTGGCCTATGGACGTGTGTAACACCAGAGGAGTCACACTCGTGCTGACTATCCTGTAAGCAAAATTTCTGTGCCGTCAGTATAGAAGACCAAACAGGACATGCCTTTAGACTTCCCACTGACTGCATCAACTCTCCAGTGAGCTCTGGTTACCCTACTCACCGCCGGGAACACAACACGAAGTTATTATGGCCGCGGTATTCTGTAGGGCGGAGGTACTTCCTTAGTTGGACAGCTCGACTATTTTAAATGTATATACTCTTTTATTTTGTTTATACTGTTAAGTATCTAGCTTTACCGCTTCGCAGCCGCTTTTTTTATATAGGACACGTCAATTAGACTTCGCCTTGCCTGACGCCTGGCTGCCTGGTAAGCTGAAGGCAGTCTCGGAAAAGAGGGGGTCACCATTACTTACATATACCACGTGACAATGGTGACACTCAGCTTGACGGCCTCATCATATGGCTTTTCGCGCCCCGTAAAGAACCCGGAACTGTAGATAGAAGGAAACACGTGAGCTGGTAATAAATTTCAGGCGTTAATGGTGCGACAAAGAAAAGCGTCACCGAACCGCTTTGTTCTTGATCGGATACTCTGCACTGTGTGTGGATGACATCTAAGCCCTGCACATATTATCATGTGCCGTTCTTCTCAGTCCCCAGTAGGGATTGTGACCGAGGACGTGACTGCACTATCGACGAATACACGGAGGTATATCAGATACCATGCCAGTTATTGTCATGGCATAGGCATATATGACCTGATCTACTTCACTAACATGAACATCAACCTCTGTGGCGAAGCGGTAGAACGTTCGACTGTTACGCAGGAGGCGCGGGTTTGATTCCCGCTCAGTGCAAATATTTGTACACAGTGATATATATGCTTTGCTCTGGGTGTTTCTATGGTTAATAATATGTTTGTATTTAGAAAAAAAGCAGTTATTCTTTATTCAATAACACGAGCTAGTTAAGTTATACTTATCATGCGTCTAGTTAGCGCTGTGATTCTACACAGCGCTATTTAGACCCATGACCCATAGCTTTAGAATAATTATAATTATTTGTTTATCAGGACGTGCATATTTGTGTAACAATTACACATGTATTTATATGTCGCAAATATTTTAATAGCAAATAAATTATTTAATTTTTGCAGACTGCGCGGCAAAAATACAGATCAACTCGCTGTAACAAATGTAGAGCCGGTAGTTGCAAGGAAAGTTGAGATAAAGTTAATTACTTTAATGCAGAATAATACGCCTCCGAAATTTGAGAAGATTATGAAAGGTATTAAAAAGTAATTGTATTATTTTTAATCTGTTTCGATTACTATTTACTAAATCGTATTATTGCCATTTACAGATGTCATCAAAGACGCAACTTCGTATTTAGCCGTACATCTATTGGATCCACGTAAGTAAATAATATGCTACATACTGTACTATAGATACAGAATAGTTTATATCAGAAAAAATATGTTAATTATCATTATTATTTCCAACAGAGATTATTCGAGTTTGCAAATGTATGAAAAATGTGTTTGTTCAATGCGAACTGTGGTGTGAAGAAATCCTGCGACGCGTGGCCAAGCCTCCGTGTACGTGTTCGAGGCATGTGTCCGCACAAGATATTCAAGAACTCTCTTGTCTAAAACATCTCCGGATCTGTCCTGGCTCTGCAAGAGTCATCGCGCCCGGTCTAGAAGTAGCTGTCACTGAATGTCTTTCAAGACATGGCAAGGGCTACGAATGCCAAGCAGCAAGACCCACTCCTGAATGCGAATCTAACGTCACTACTTCTTACCTCGTACACTCCGTCGATAGGAAAAACGAGTACCCGACCCGAATACCGCCGGAGGCACATTCTTATTCAGATATTTCTGAGTCATCTAGTCCCGATCTGAGTATCCCTTCGAAAACAGAATCAGAACGTTCTTCCACTGTCAAATCTCTATTAATGGAAATACATTCTCAAAACTTGCAATTTATGCAGAAACATGAGCAAGCCACAAAAGATACAGCGGAAACTTCTATACCTCGTTCTAAATTGAACGTGTATGGAACTACTACAGTGCCCCGAAGGCAATTGCCATCCTCTATGTGCTCTAAGCTTTTTACCAGAGCTTCGCGGTCTTCCATCTCCTCTGTCTCTATGGCGGTGACGTCACAGTCAAACTTATCACAATCGAAGACTGGTGCTGATATCCGTAAGTGAATTTCCTTACACCTTGATTACATTTAGGGGCAGTAACTCATAAAGTCTTAACCAAGTTTTTAAACAGGTCCTTCAGTATCAACGGATCGGATGGCTGACTGGCACGCTATGATGGTTAGTTTAATATGGAACGTGCAAGCGTGGCGGAAATGGATTCAAGATAATATAGATCAGGGTTTATCGTACAAGTATGATCCTCATCGTCCACTAGGTGACTATCTGCTTTGTTGTGTGGATGCTATTGACCACTGCTTTGTACTATTTCAATTTATTAAAATTTACAGAAGAACATGAAATTAGTAATTGGACATCCTTTCAGAGAAGAGTGTCTACGGAAGCTTTACAATGGCGTCAATATAACCTTTTCAGCCGTCAACTTATTATGCGACTTATTACAAGATATCATGACAAAGAAGTAAATATCTTACCAATTATACCAATCGACTTTGTTTTAACTAGCTGACCCGTTTCAGCTTGGCATATTTTGTAACCTCACTTCGCCTAATTGAGCCAGTATTTCTTTTCTTTTCAAATAATGTATGGGAATCTGCCGGATTTATTAACATTTATTATTACTGCTCCGCTCCCTTAAGTACTAGAGTGATGATATATAGCCTAAAACCTTTATCGATGAACGGACTATTCAACACAGAATTTTTTCAGTTCGAATCAGTAGTTCCTGAGATTAGCGCCTTCAAACAAACTCTTCAGTTTTATATTAATTGTTCATTTTAATGTTCTAACATTATTTATATTTAGATCTTGTCCCCGAACCGGGCTACCGTGTGGACTGACCGTTACCGGGAATGCGCTTCAGAAATGTTGGACATAATTTGTATGTTCAATAACTGGACGCAATTTCTAATTCTAGTTGTGAGTATCAACAAATACTTTAATATTATCAAATTGATGATATTAAATAATCCATTTACGAAACTATTTTGACAGATAAGAGAAACGGATTTACTTCAAGATACAACTGACTGCAGTATTCCTTTGCATGTGACGTAAGTTTCTGAAAAGAAAATTTCATATCTACAATATCAGGCCATAAATGTAACAAAATTATATAACTAATTACTTAATCTATTTTGTAATAAATTACAATTTCTTGGAAATGTTAATTTTTGCTGCTTTTTATAAAGGCTACTTTTCCACAATTTAGCTCAATTTTTATCATACGACCAAAATTAAGTGTGGCAATAGCTTCAATCAAATAAAATCCAACCACTCCGGTACATTCTAGCTTCTTTTGTGTGGACCTGATTAAATAGCAACCTTTTTGGCAATACAGGCGCTGGAATCATTATAAAAACAAAATGACCAAGTATTCACAAGACTGGATCAGGTACAACTTGCATCTAAAAGAGTGTTGGGAGAAAAAATACGAATCCTTCATATCAGGTAAGTTTACAAAACGTTAGTTACCATATATATAAATGCACCTAATCAGAATCGCTAGTCACTAGACACCACGTACATAAAACTTCAAAGCTATTATTTCGTTAAGGAGTTTGGTTGGTTTGTCAAATTGAAAATATTTTTAACAGGTTGCCTCAATACCAGTATCGATAATGTCTGTTTTCAATAACTTTTTTTTCAACACATTTGCTCAAGTGGCTCTAATTTCAGCGCAATTATTGCTGATCGCGCATACGTTTTGCGCCGCATCCACATTCTATTTAGAAAAAATGCATTGACTCCTTGAGACAGGTTGAAGTTGTATCGAAATGGAACAAAAAAATTGATGTTCTGTGCGTAAACAATGTCATTAAAGTTTGTTTTAAATTTTTAATGTTTACTTTTCAGTATAAGAGTAGATAAATTATTTTATTCGCAAGTATGTTAAAAAACGTCGTATGATACACGTGTGTTTTGATGATATCCGTCCTATCGGCTCGGGTCACAATGATGCTTCAGCGGTAATCACCAACTTTACACACTTGTATTGTACCATAATGAACTACTTTTTTCGTTACTGAAACGCACCTGAAATGTAAGTAAATGAATTCGCCCAGGACCCACCACCGGCCCTACTTACTGTAGGTATTTTTTTCGTAATAAAATTTGTGTATGTGATTTAATTAATGTCAGAATGCGTGCCGTATATCGCTGAACCGCGGCCCGTGTGGGTGGTCGGCGCGTGCGGGGCAGTGCCCAGCGGCGCCGTCGCCGCCGGCATTTACGACGGGGAAGTCATCTGGATCGCGAGGACCACTCATAAGTACAAAGCTTTTAATTTCTAATTGTATAGAATTTTTAGACACCACGTTACTTATGTGATATAATGGAACTTTATTAGTTTCTTTGATACCATTTATCAACAAACTAGCAGCCCACTCCACAAGCTACAAAATGACTTTGTACAAAATAATAAAATGATAGGTAAGTATCAATGGAAAAAAATATCGAAAACATTAATTCGGTGTGCAATATGCCGTAGCAAGATTTGATTTCTACCAAATCCAAATAAGATAAAAGTGCTTCTTGCAGATCTAGCGTTCTGCCGGCTGCGTTGCATCCGTCTAAACACTGCTGCTCGGTGTACTCCAACGGCGCCGTTCATTACTATACAAAATATCAGGTACTTACTCCGTACTTGCATCATATCCATGTTATTTTATCACAACATACATCAGTTTTACAAAAGATGATATGTTGTAATGTAGTGAATTTTAACACAATTGACATTCATGACAGATCACCTAACAGTAAACCGTGTCTCTGTCTATTTCCCATGTCTCTTGTACCACGGCCCTCCTATTATTCTCGATTAGGTTCATCTTCAAATCTTTCAAGATAGTGCTGATTATATTACCTGGTAATATGTGGACAGACCGGTTATATCCAAAGTTTTTTTTTATACCACTAAGGTGGCAGACAAGCACACGGCCCACCTGATGGAAAGTGGTTACCGTGGCCAATGGACATTTGTAACACCAGAGGAGTCACAGTCGCGCTGCCAACCCTGTAAGTACAAAGTTTCTGTGCCGTGTGTAGAAGACAAAGTAGGACAAGACTTTTGACCACTGACAGCACAAATTCTCTAGTGAGTTCTGGCTACCCTACTCACCGCTGGGAACACAACACGAAGTTATTATAGCCGTGGTATTCTGTAGGACGGAGGTACTTCCCCAGTCGAACCGGCTCCCGCTTCTTTTCCATAAATTGGATTTGTTTTCATAAATAACACTGTATCCTTCAATCACCATGGTGAGGGTTCTGATGAGCTATTCTAATTAGTCCCACCCTCCCCCTTTCCTACACAGGACAACGCGTGCAGGTCTTAGATGTCATCCGCACACGGTGCAGAACATCCGATCAAGAACCAAGCGGTGTTGTGTCACTTTTCCTCAGTCGCACCATTAAGGCCTGGAATTCATTACCAGCTCACGTGTTTCCTTCTTCCTACAGTCCTGGGTCCTTTAAGCGGGGCGTGAAAAAGCATATGATGAGGCCGTCAAGCTGAGTGTCACCATTGTCACACGGTATGTGTAAGTAATGGTGACCCTCTTTTCTGAGACTTTGCCTTCAGCTTACCATCAGGCAAGGCGAAGTCTAATTGACGTGTCCTATATATAAAAAAAAAACTGTTTACCAAATGGCAGGCCGGTCGAAAATCTTCACAGGGCCTCATCTCAAACACCCTCTATCAATACATCTTAAATAATATTGTGACTTTTTCTTCATTTGAACGTTAATCCCAGTTGCATCCAAACTTTTGCTAAACTGCGATATTGAAGCGACTGCCACCTAGCCTCCACAATCCAAAGGCAATATCGAAGCATTGCCGTTAGACCAGTTGTTGGATGTAAGCTAAAGGCATAGTTTCAGGAATTCACCACTACAGTCACTAAGTAATGTTACAATGGTGGCACTCAGATTGGCGGCCTCATCAGATGCTTTTTCACGCCTCACTTAAAAGCCCCGGGACTGTAGGAAGAAGGAAACACGTGTGCTGGTAATGAATTCCAGGTCTTGGTGGTGCGGCAAAGAAAAGTCTACGAACTGCTTGGTTCTTGCTAGTATATTCTGCACAGTGTGAGGGTGACATATAAGCCCTGCGCGCGTTGTCCTATGTAGGAAAGGAGATGGTGGGATTAGTTGGAAGAGCTCATCAGAACACTCACCATGGTAGAGACGGTAAAATACAGCCAAGGAACCAATATCTCTACGCATCTGCAAAGGCTCGAGGGTGTTCGTGAGCTCAGGATTCCCAATAATTCGGACCGCGCGTCGCTGCAACCTGTCGAGAGCATCTAGTAGGTATTTCGCGGAGCCATCCCAGAGATGCGAGCAGTATTCTACACAGGAGTGCATTTGTGTCTTATAGTACCCGTATTTATGGTCGCACAGGTGATGTGCAACGCTGAAGTGAACTGGGTAGCGTGGCGCGGCGGCGAGGTGGGCGCGCGCGCCGTGCGCGTGGCCGAGGGCGTGTACATCGGGCGCGTGCACTACCGCGGCTCGCACCTCGTGGGGCCCGTGCACGCGCCGCAGTACCGCTGCCACGTCGTCATCTTCGGTAGGCCATTCGCATTCAACTGCTACGACTTGCTTATCCTGGCGGATCCGCCAGCACACTGAGTTGACACCGTTAGACGTAGATTCGAAATTGTTTGCGAAATTCACATCGAAATGAGGACAAAATTTTTGAGATTGAATGTAAATCTCTTTACATAACGCGCCTATTAGGGGTTGAACATTAAAATCGAGCCTACTATAGTTAGGTTAATACAGGGCTTTTAGCAGAATATATAATCGACAAAGTGGTTTGGTATTCTCCAAATTGTTCGCTGTTTCAAAATGAAGCATTACGCGAAAATTGTATGCAATCAAGTTGATTCGGTAAATTGCAAAGATTGATTGTGAATAGTGATATTGTGTTTTGGTGTGTACAAAGAGTACCGTGTTGAAAAAAGTTGTAAGATTCTGTAGTTGCAGCAATGGCCAGTAAGGTACGAATTCGTAGTCGATCGCATACAGCTGCAGTTGTATGCTGCGGTGCATGCAGCATATACACCGTACCATGTAAAAGACTTGAATGTGATATTGTTTATTTTTTTAATTGATTACGGCTCTTCAATAGTGCCGTTTACCCATATCGAAGATTAGCAAGTAATGTATGTGAAAATTTAGCTACAGACTAATATGCGGATTACGGAATTGGTACTACGACCATAATGTGTGGATGACGTGTCGTCTCTTCACATACCTACGTTACTTTTTAAACTTCGATACGGGCAAGCGCCACCATTGCGAAGCCACAATGAATTAAAACAAACAATATCTAATTCAAGTGTATCTTACTGCACGCTGTATCTGCCACTGCGATCTGCGGTCGGTTACGAATTCATACCTTTACTCGTAGAATGACATACGCATCATGAAGTGGTCTTGCAAGAATATTTTTTATATTGTTCTTTTTATTTTAATAAAAATGTTTTGTAAAATTTTCTTTATTTTATTTTTTTGTAGTAATTAAATTATACACCCAAAATGCTCTACACAGTTAATTATACTTATCAGTGCGGACTCGGTCGGAAAATGAGGCCTTGGCGCTCGAATTGGATTGATTATACCTTTGAAATCTATGGCTGTTGAATTTGATATCGTCCACTGCCGTAGCACCTCGTGCTACTTCAAAAGAGACCCAAAACGGCGTATTGCGCACATAGTGCATTTTGTGACATGACTGGGAGCAAGGTATTATTATGACACCAAATCGTCAAACGAGCACAATTTTTTGCTAATTTGTTTCTACGCCTTCTGGGTTCTGGGTGGGAAGGCTACTCCTGATTAGATGCAACCTTCTCACTGGTGGAAATGCTTGGTAGTCAAGTAAATCCGAGTCGATTTTTTGTCTAAGAATTCGGCACTAACAGGGTATCAATTCTACTAAAGCAAAACGTACGATTACGTACGATAGTACCAGAGACTATTAAAAAATCCATTTAATTTCAAGCTTAAAAGCAATGAAGTTAAAGTGCAAATCTAAAAGGCTTTTTGCGAGTGTATGAAAAAGTGTAACGAAACTTTGTCCATTTAATTTTGAACTTAGTGTAAAAAAGTGTATAAAAATAGTCTAAAATCTAATGCCATTTTTACAGTGTGTGGTATGACAATGACAGTTTCCCTGTTTTACTTTAGTAGAATTGAGTGTCGTTCTTCCCCTTAGACTTACCGATAGTATGATTTGCATGTTAAATTTTTTTCCCGATACTACTACTGTTATTAAATATAGACCAAAATTACAAAATATAAAATGTTACAGATAAATCAAACAATGTTGTCTATGAAGGGTATGATACAATTTTATAATGGCTGAGTCTGGACTGTATATATCTGATGTTAAACAGCCCTATCCCTTTGTCACATTGTAGGTACGACACCGCATGGGAAGAGATGGGGTGGTCCAAATTTTACTCTGCCGGGAACCACGCGGCTATTATTATATATTTTTATTATATTTATAATATCACACATTTTTAGGCTAATAATTTTATTAATTGTGACTTTATATTTTAATGCAATTTCAAATTATGTAATGAGCTGCTAATCACATTTATGTTTTACTTAGGTCATAGATTCAAGTTCAATAGTTCTACAGTTTTACCGGTAAGTCTAATGGGATGAATATTCCCCGTAGTACTGAGTTTTGAAAGTAAATCTAATGGGAAGAATATTACTACTGGTAGTACTGCTGGGAAACGGGGAATTGAGTGCCAGGTCGGGAACAGAAACATGTTGTGTCTTAACACCTAAAAGTATATTTTGTCATTTTCTTTGGCTACACAATACCATGCGTCATTATACATTTTGTAATTTCTAAAACATTAGATTTGCTCAATCTTCTGTTTTGTCTTGGTGATTTTCTTCTTCCACTTCGACTTTTTCAATGGTTCCGTTAGTTCCCGACAGTCTGACTAAGTCTCCAGTTTGGAACATGTCGGTGGCGAATGCAGCTCCTACAACACATGGCAAGCCATATTCTCGAGCAATGACTGCACCTGCAAGCAAATAACGTCCTATAGTCGCATTCGCAACTTCGTTGTCAGATTTTATAAACTCAGGCCCTTATTCTAGATTACTACTAGGTGTTTAATATTTAATGGTACTAAACTATTAAATATTTTGAAACTACTAACCATGTGATATAAGTCCACCGAGTTCGGTGACGATGCCTGTCAGAAGCGGGAAGTATGGAGACCATCCGATATCAGTAGCATGCGTTATTAACACATCTCCAGGTTGCAATTGACCGATCTATGAAATCATGAAACATATTATAGAGGAGCTAGATGATAGTAAAACTTGTTTCTGATAGAAATTCAATAACAAAGTAGTCGTATTATTATCAACTATCAATAGTCAGTGCAATTGAGAATATCCATATAGGTATACTTATTATCAATTGTACAAAAAGCTATTACCGCGGTAGCCTAGTGGTATGGTTAATGGACTGCTGAGACGAGGTCTCGGGTTCGATCCCAGGTTTTACTATGGCACACACACTTTTCGATGCTTTTCGAAGTTATGTGTGTATTTGTCGCAGGTTTATAAGTGCCCGGTTAATGGCAAGAGGCTCGCCACCTATTACATTGGGACCTAAACATAAACTGGCGAAATGTGGGTGCTAGCACCTCTGCCTACCCCTTCGGGGATATAGGTATAAGTTTATGATACTAAAAACCTCTTCATGGAAAAGATGTGTGATTGTATGTGCTCATTTTTGTTGATGGGTGATGTTTCATTTCTCAATTTCTACGTTCGCGTTACGTCGTCATCTTAACGGAGAAGGTAATTCTTAGAAATTTATAAGAATTTGTTTCATGTGTTTTTTCTATTGGTTCTAAGAAAAACCTGCTATGTTTGTTTGCTACAAATATAGCCTCACCCGTATTGTCATACCATACCTCTGAGAGATCTTTAACAACACATGCTCTAGCAACCACCTCTCCTCCACAAACGGAAGTGGCCTTTATCTTCACATCACCGGCCGTGACCATTGGCCCCTTCGCTTCTAGGGGATCAACCCACCCTTTGTTGAGTTCCGCAAACTTGAGCTTACACCAATTTGGATGGTACTGTTGGCGTTGAATTGCTCTGTGGATAAGAAAAAGCAAAGTCTATATCCACTTATACTGCATTGTTTGTGTTTACAAATATTAATGCTACCTATATCGTATTCTCCCAAACTGCATAGTCAAAATCTTACTTTTTCAACAGAGCAGGATCTCTATTTTCACAATAGCTCGTCAGTTCTTCTAGACGAAAGAAGAAAACGAGGTCAGGGTTCGGTATGTACCATTTTCGTACGAGTAAGCGTCCTAATTGTAAAAATCCAAGTCGCAGTTTGTGAATGGTGAGAATCAGTTGAGCTTTGGTGCTCTCTCTGTGACGTACTGTACGGCGACACAGCGGTAGAATCCAACGTAGTAGTTTTCTGGAAGTAAAAATGTATAAGTAGGTATCTATTATGAGATTAAAATGGTGGCAATTCTTTTAACAAATTGGTCCTAAACAAGCAGTGCTTGTGCTCTTACGATTCTTTCTGTTACAAAATCTGTTTTGCACGAAATATTGAACTATCCCATAACTATTATTATTAATTTCTGCATTATTAAATAACCACCACGACGTTCAAAATCTTAATCCATTCTATAGAAATGAAAAGAAAGTTGAGGAGGACGCTTGCAATGGAATGCAAACCTTGAAAGAGATGTAGCCCGCAGTGAACTGCAATGCGCTGATTGATTATATGTGCTATCGTAAAGTTAGTTACCTCTACCACATACCTAGTGATTTCTTTCTCAGGGGTAGTTAATCTAGCAACAACTTCCTCGCTGCTTTTAACCTTTATTCCTTCAGTAGATACATGTAAATTCTGTAGTACTTTGATCATTTCTTGAGGCACCAATACCCACGGCTTTGTAACTAGGTCAAACTAAAACATAATATGGATTTTTGTACCTTACTGATAATACATAAATCAGTGTCGTGCTGCGTAATATTCAACAAACTAGAATACAAAGGACTACTTTAACCGCAAGGGGACGAAACACTACTAGACTCTCATTGCTGGCCATAGACTGGGTCTTTACTACCGCAGCTCTCATAAATATATTTAAAAAAATCGACACATCATAAAAATAATGATATCAGAATAATGAAATTATATTTCAATATATGGAATCGATTAAAAAATGTACAACTCGTGTGACTTACTAATAATATACCTAGCAGTATTGCTTAGATAATAATATAACATAATTACCTCCATAACCGCTCTATATCCATGATGCTCCAAGAACGTACACACGTCGAGATACACTACCGGGGCATTCTTTTTCAGCCATTGTATTCCTGTATTCGGGTCCAGAGCCCTAAACTCTCCAGCTAAACCAGAGTACTCCAGTTTCTGTACGATATTGGCCAAAGCTACAGGCACCTCGGCTGATAGAACATCTCCAGAACTAAATAGGCTGCTAATTTCATTGCATTGATCAGGGGTGAAATCTGTAAAAAATATTGGTTATCTATTTCTATCAGCCCGGTTTATGAACTCTACCTAACTAATGAGAATATAAGGGTGGGCTGTAAGCATCACAACGCAACGCATACATCAACGAACATTAATTCAACTGTTGTCAACACGACATACATATGTTAGGTTTACCAATCCTATGAAACAACCCGCCCTAAGTCCACCATCTGCAACCTGACAAACTGACTGACTTATGCATATCACCGAACTCAATTTAAAAAAAGAATAACGTGTTCGCACAGCTGTTTGTTGGTGTGTCTCCATAACTTGCTGTTGAATATACTGTGTCCAACGTCAGAATATTTAAGAAGTGAAACACTCGCTCAACGCCGCCTCCACCAGTTTCGTGCAAGTCTTCACAATCTTAACATTATTTATTAACACTACCTTCGTTCTACAGATAATGGACAGAGTATAGACAATGTGTGAATCGATCTGGAATACTTTCGCACTAACGTGCTTTGCAGTGGAAAGCATTCGAAATGATGGGTATCGATGTGGCGCACATTCGCACTACCGTGAGTCGCGTTTCGGTTTTTTAGGGCGGTTTTTTAGTACGACAGTCGACCAAAGCAGTTCAACAAAATAATCATTGCAAATATTTTACCAGATTTTCCCTCTAAGAACACAGTCATAGCCAGGATCTGACTGCATGTGCTCGCACTGCTTGTTCCAGCGTGGCTATAGGAAACCTTCTCTAGCGTCTCTGTAGATTGTTGGAGTATATCCAACAGTTCCTTAGGATCATCTGTCTCCCTCAAATAATTTAATGTATTCACAATTTTAATGGCGCTATCCATATACCTTTTTGACATCATTAGTGTCTGAAAAATTTAATCTATAGAAGTAAAGAATTTCACGCTTGGCCCAAGTTGCAGTTAATAACTACCACAACTTCGCTGTCCACCTCCACAGCGGACATAAAGGAACTATCAGGTAATCTGTGTGGGTAATAATTAGTACTAAATATCCACTTAGTTTGAATGGATAATGTAACAAAATCTTTAAATCTCAATAGAGGATGAACTCGTGAACTCTCATAAAGCGGAAATTGATTTTAAAGTTATTTAGTCGATTTATTCCCCTAAGATACACTTTCCCGGTAGATACACTTTTTGAAAACTCTCGCTTTTATTCCCCTTTGGTACACTTTTTATAATCATGAGTAAACATTACCCCTAGATACACTTTTCAGTACATATATACACAAAAGTTTTTACATAAATCTCGTAATTTTACAGTCAGTCAGTCATGTCATGTCGATATCGATGTTGATAAAAGAATTAATAAAATTGTAAAGGACTTTATTGCTGACAAAATCGATATAGAGCAATGCTTACGTCGTCTCTCATACATACGTATTAAAAAATATTACGATTAACTTTTAAGTTGTAAGTATTAAAACTCGACGATCCGTGAGATGGTCTGGCCCACAAATGATTAAGTTTGTTGAATTTATTATTTTAGTTTAATTCATCTATTTGCTGATTGTCAATAGATACCTATTATGCATGTTCAATAATGTTTATATTTTTTTTGTATGGAATAAATAAAGCTTTTTGTTATTATTTGGACGACATAAGCAATACTCTGTCTGTCTGTCACTGTAGGAGGTAGGACACGGCGGTATATCCGCCCGATTGAGCCGGTCCGACTGGGGAAGTACCTCCGCCCTACAGAATACCGCGGTTATAATAATAAAAAAAAATAAAAAAACTCTTTATCTGTAAACTTAACAGTTTCTAAAAATATGTAAATTAAATTTTTAAAAGCTTATGGTTTTTTTTTATCTATATGATTGTACTACACAAAAGTGTACCAAAAGGGAATAAAAGCGAGATTTTTCAAAAAGTGTATCTACCGGGAAAGTGTATCTTAGGGTAATAAATCTTTAGTCTCTGTCCAACAGTCATGGCAGATAATGTCCTAATGCAGTCCGCTGTATTGAGCGTGTTCTAGTCGCGCACGTGCTATTTCGTGTAAATACAAGCTACGTTAAGCGGATCACACGATTTATTCGCGATGTAGCCTGCGGCGACTGGCATACGCTTAACTACTTTAGTATTACCAGTATGTGGCTTAACGCAGCGGACGGCCTAGCACAACTGCTCTGAAATACCGTTCTTTATTCACTAGTTTTAAAAATAAAACTTTCGTGTAAGTTTACCTTGATCATAATCCAAATACCCGAAATCTTATCAGTCCAATGTGGGGCTCGCCTGTGTTTGGCGGAGTTCAGTATCTCTGTGCCTGCCACCTTATGTCCATGGATAGCCATCTCCATTATCCTTATGTTTATGTCGAGTTCCTTTGGTGTTCTTCGGTATATTGACTAAGAAGAAATCAAATCAAATCATATCATTTTTATTCGCATAAGACAGGTACATAGGGTTGGTCAGTAGTTTACATAATATGTGCAGTGCTCTGCTTATTACCTTTGATAGTTAACTTAGCTAAAAAAACTTTAAGTATTAATAGTAACAGACTGGACCACTATAAAAGGCTATAAAAGGCTGTCTCCTTTTGCGTCGGCTGCTAGTGTGATATCTAAAATATCGACAAATATACTTTTTTAAATTCAATGATGCAATTGAAATTTTCATCAAAATGATACTGAGAAGTCCTTTGAGTACTTTCGCTATTTCTTATAGTTAAGGATTTGGCTATCCACGCCTACATGAAAAATTCACCTTGCAGAATCCAACAGAAAGCTGTATACGCAAAACTAGACAGCCGTTGGAACCAAAAAGATGGTTCAAAGGAATTTGACCAATCACTTTACTTTTGCACTTACATTATATAAAGCAAGAACACATCTATGATGAGTTATCATCACGCTCTGATCATATCCACTACCATTGGTCTCTATCATGTCGTTCATTCCTTTAATCAAGGCTTCGGTGACCACGTCATAAGTCATTGGTGTAAGTGGTCTGGGTAACACCTGCGGAGGTTACAAATTCATTAAATAGACTAAGTACATTATTATCAAAAATCAATTGCTGTATTTTTCATTTCTCACCTCTCCTGTGTTTCCAAAGGATAAAAGTTCATCATCCGCCATGATAGCTGAGTCCAATTCGTGTAGCAACTCCTCCTCGGTCCAACGATCCAAAGACGTGATAGGACGCGCTTGTAGGAGGTAAATCTCACTCTGAAAGTTTGTTGCTGAATTTTAAAATGGCGATTGTAAAGATTAGACCTGCTGTATCGTATTGTTTCACTTTTATGAAAGTTTGGGGCTGCAGTCGATGATAAAAATAACTTAACAATCTAATTTATTGATCACCTTATCTCTAAAACCTTCAATACAACATAAAATATGTTAATAATAAACATCAGTCTTAATTAAGCAATCTTACGGAAGTCTTGCTAGAGAACAGTAGTATATACCAAATACCAAACTGGTATATGGTTAGGTAATATGATACGAATCCAGATTGAATACTTAGTGGTCAAATAGTTTAAAAATTTGTTAATATTTCGTGAAGAAGAATGGAACATTCGAATACTTAAGATGCACATACATTCAATGCAAAAATTACAAAAAAATTAACCTGAGTAACGGCCCATTCAATATCCCTGCCTGCGCCCCACAGCTCTTCCTGTACGACTCCAATCTTAGCCAGTTTCATCATTTCAGTTTCAGAGAGACATGGCACATTCCTGTCTTCCTCTGGAACATCTTCCATTGCTATACCGCTACCTTCAGTCTTCACTTTACGAGACTTCGAACCTAGTTCAATCTTTGCAATAGTTAGCTGATTGTCTATTTGACGTTTTACTATGATCGTATCTGGCTCTACTGCGCCGGAAACAACGCTCTGTGGACAGATTTTAGAAATTAGGAACTGTCGAGTGTCTGCCTACTACAGAATAAATGAGGTGGTTCAAAATTTAGCACTACTATCCTTAGATCACACAGTCAATAGTACTATCCCATATCTTGGACATATACCGATTGAACAATAGAACCATTTTGATCGGAATTCCTGATCATAGTCATCATGGTCATGCAGCTAGAAGAATACCTAACTTCAGACCAACATAGGTATCCACAACTTCAGATAGACAAAAATGTTTGTTTGTCCTTTCACAGTTACAAACAGACGCTTCAATTTCATTTATATGTAGGGATTAAATACCTCTCCTAGTCCGTAGTTGGCCGTGATGAGGAGCCGCCTTGGGTCACCATGTGCAGGGTGTCTCGTAAACATGACTCCGGCTGCACGCGGTGTCACCAGCGCCTGCACCACCACACCTGCCCCGCATAGGCATGGCTGGCCGTTTTGTCTGGAGATAACGAATAAAAAAATGGATTCCGTTCTCCAAAGTATATAGATACTTAAGCTTTGAATGCAACCGGGATTGGCGCTTGGATGAAAAAGAAGAACAAAGAGTTAAGTAACTGGTACCTCATCATACGTTATAGTACAGCTATTGTGTACTGATAAAAGTGGGATCATTACGGAATAGTATGTACATAGACGTAAATACTCTATCAAATGAATACATAAACGTTAAGCTAAACCTTTGACATACCTGCGGTAATATGCGCTGGTGAAGGCGAACATAGACGCCCAACATTTCTGAACTCCATCCAATACATCAGTATCGCTAACACAACCGAGTATAGTCTCGTTCTGACCGGCCGCTGATAACTCTTCACTATCTTCTCCAACAGCTACACATTTAAAATGAAAGCGTTTAATCTGTTTTCCTTCCTTGATAAATTTATAATTGAATGAAAACAATGTGTATAACGTACCTGATGATCGAACTGCGAAACGCAATTCATGTCCCAAATTTTGTTCTATAGCTGTCACTCTTAATTTAGCCATACTTTGAAGTACTTCATCTTTAATCTCGCCTTTTATCTCTGTAGTGATTAAGAGTTCCGAGGCTCTGTAGGTAATTTATGGAAAAATTGAAGCGATATAACATTTGTCTCATAGGTGCAATACATAAGTTGTTTAATATTTAATTTCGCTATTGTGAAGCCAAGAATTGTTCCTTTCAAATGTCTGAGTTTATCTTGATTTATGTTATGACTGACTAATTTTCTAAGCTAACAAATTTTTATATAATTCTCGATCTTTTATTTCACACAAAACAAAAAAAATTAGATCGTAGAGAGTTTCACCCATCTAGAAAGGCCAAAATTAAATGAGCTTTCGTTTTTCGTGACTAGGCACGTATTTCTCGACGGCCGAAATGGCTGGAAAACATGACTTACTTTTTACACGTTTCTTTGAACGTTTCTTCATTGTAATCTTCATTAGCGGCTTCAATATCTAGAATAGCCGCCGTCAATTCTGGATTGAGTTTAAGATGCTTCTCTAGAGCTTTAGTGGTTAAACAAAATCCAGGTGGCACTCGGTAACCCTGTCGAAATAATTGCAGAAGTTAAAACTTAACATTATTATGCTTCATAAATGAAAAGGAGACCAGGATATCTGATTATACCCATTTTTAACGGAGTTCAAAGGTTATACGAATGTCCAATACAGTTATAAAGACTTTTCATAGGTGGGGCTAAAAACTGTTTGATAAGCAAGTTAATAATCACAATACAAGTTAGGATATGTTATAATCACGCCTCTTTCCCGTTGGGGAAGTCAAGGATCACTTTTTCTAACAATAGGGATCCAAGCATACACAGGAACTTTTTCTAATTTCTATTCACCGATTGCAGGTAGGTACTCTTGGCCTGGTCATTCCCTAGAACCTCCTTGATGTAATGATGAAAGGCCAGTCCAAGAGTAGGTACAGACAGAGTAGAAGTAAAGCCGAGAAACAAATGAGAGAAAAAAAAATACCTCTTCTTTCTGCACTGACGCCAAAAGCGCCAGGGAAGCCCCCTTCCCTCCAACGTACGCGGGGCAGGCACACGCGCGATCATCGAATGACAAACAGTGGCCAACTTCACCAGCTTGCTTTTCGTTTAACCACTTCAAGACACGCTGTGGGATGATGCGTGTAGAGGGCTCGCGTATGTCTGCAGTACATTGCATGTTAATTTATTCTTGGCCAAAATTTTTAAATCTTTCCAGTATTATAAAGCTGAAGAGTTTGTTTGTTTATTTGGTTGAGTGCGTTAGTCTCGGTTTCGAATAGGAATAATATTTTTGTTTTGGATAGTCCGTTTAACGAGGATGGTATTTATCAAGTTACTACTCAAGGGAGCACAGCAGTACCTAATCATAATAAATGTCAATAAATCCAGCAGATTCCTATACACTATCTACATATAATATATGGTGAGTGTTCTGATGAGCTCTTCCAATTAGTCCTACCCTCCCCTTTCCTACACAGGACAACACGGGCGTCTTAGATGTCACCCGCACACGGTGCAGAACATCCGATCAAGAACCAAGCGGTTCGGTGACTCTTTCCTCTGTTGCACCATTAAGGCCTGGAATTCATTACCAGCTCACGTGTTTCCTTCTTCCCACAGTCCTGGGTCCTAAGCGGGGCGTGAAAAAGCATATGACGAGGCCGTCAAGCTGAGTGTCACCATTGTCACATGGTATGTGTAAGTAATGGTGACCCTCTTTTCTGAGACTTTGCCTTCAGCTTACCATAAGGCAAGGCAAAGTCTAATTGACGTGTTATATATAAAAAAACTATTAAAAAAAAATTACAACATAATAAAACGAGTAAATACTTTACAGGGGTGATGTGGGGTTTTGAAATAAGCCACGATAAAGCCGCTAGTTTCTTATAAACGAGGAGTAGTGATAGATTACGCATTATTCTCAAGATCTTCTTACGCACTATTCTTCCAAAAATCCGACGGTAGTCTGGCCCATGGCGCTAAGGAGAAGGCCGATCTTTTGGGTAATCTCTTTGCGTCAAACTCGACTATGAACGACGGGAACGCCGAACCACCCATCATCCCCAGCTGTGGTGCTTCGATGACCGAAATTAAAATCACACAACGGGTGGTCCGGCGCGAGCTTAAGTCCCTAGATGTTCGGAAGTCGAATGGGCCGGACGGTATACCGGCGATGGTGCTTAAGCACTGTGCCCCCGAGCTGTGCCCTGTACTTACACGCCTTTTCGCACTCTCATACTCCGCGAGGCAGGTCCCGGCCTCGTGGAAGACTGCATTCGTGCACCCTGTACCTAAGAAAGGTGACAGGACAGATCCGACCAATTACAGGCCTATCGCTATAACCTCCCTTCTCTCGAAGGTTATGGAGCGTGTTATTAATACACAGCTCCTGAGGTACCTTGAAGGAAACGATCTACTGAGCGACCGACAGTACCGTTTTCGCCACCGTCGCTCTATCGGTGACCTTCTTGTGTATCTCACAAACCGGTGGGCGCAAGCCATCGAGAGTCGCGGTGAGGCACTAGCGGTCAGCCTCGATATAGCGAAGGCCTTCGATCGGGTCTGGCACAAAGGTCTTCTTACGAAGTTGCCATATTATGGACACCCGGAGGGATTGTGCGAATGGATCTCCAGCTTTTTGTCCAACAGAAGCATCCAAGACGTCGTCGACGGCAGCTGCTCAGACCGCATGAACATAAACGCTGGTGTCCCACAAGGCTCCGTGTTGTCTCCGACGCTGTTTCTGCTGCATATCAATGACATGCTGTCTGATGGCTCCATTCATTGTTATGCGGACGACAGTACCGGGGACACGTGTTACACGGGCCGTGCAAATATCCCTCAGAGGTGGAGAAGAGTCGCGAACAACTTGTGTCTGAAATCGAGACTACTCTCTCTGGAGTATCCGATTGGGGACGACTAAACCTAGTCCAATTCAACCCCACGAAGACACAAGTATGTGTATTCACCGCTAAGAAAACCCCATTAATTGTAGCGCCGCAATTCCTGGGCACACCGCTTACCATCTCCCCGAGTATCGGGATCCTTGGTGTCGATATCTCCAGTGACGTCCAATACCGAAGTCATTTGCAGGACAAGGTTAAGTTGGCATCAGGAAAGCTCGGAGTGCTCAACAGGGCGAAGCAGTATTTCACTGCGGGGCAGCAACTCCTTCTTTATAAAGCACAAGTCCAGCCTCACATGGAGTACTGCTGTCACCTTTTTGCTGGAGCACCTGCATACCAGCTTGACCCCTTCGACTCGTTGCAAAGACGTGCATTGAGGCTGGTTAACAATCCCATACTCACAGGTAGAGTGGAACCTCTTAGCCTTAGGAGGGATTTTGCCTCACTGTGTGTGTTCTACCGCCTATACAATGGTTTGTACTCAGATGAATTGTTTGACATGATGCCCGTAGCTACATTCTATCATCGCACCTCTCACCATAGGCAGGGAATTCATCCCCACACCAATGTGTGGGGTCGCAATCGAACTGAGACGGTGCGCACTGTGCGGTATGAAAGAAACTTCATCCCACGCTGCGGTTTTCCCAAGCGCCTACAATATGGGGTTCTTCAAGAGGGGCATCAGAAGGTTTCTTCATGGTCGGCAGCGCGAGTGTGACACCCCTGGTGTTGCATACGTCCATAGGCCTCGGTAACCGCTTCCCATCAGGTGGGCCGTGTGCTTGTCTGCCAACTAAGTGGTATAAAAAAAAAAAAAAAAAATCTTATTTTCTTACGCACTATTCTCTTAGCAAAGTGACAAAGCAATGCATAGTCATAAGTACCTGTCGGTTCATATCCAAGTTCAAGCACGCCTGTTCCCGACTCGTTGTTGATGTTGACATGGAAAGTGCGATACACGGTCTCCCGCTGGTAAGGCACTCCGCTAAAGACCTTACCGCCATCGGCGTTGATTCTTAGCACCAAAATTAATTCACCATGTGTAGCTGTGAATATCAGTAGATAATTAATTCTTCGATCATCATCTCGGTCTGCCTCTGATGCAACCAAGAATAATTATCTTGGTGTTGTTCTTGGTTGCATCTGAGGCTTTCCTCTCTGAGCCCCTAGGTCCGTGGTCAGTCATTTTTAACTATAAGAGAAACTAAAATTTATTAACGGTTTCCAGCAGTCATTTTTCAACCACAGAACCAGAACAGGCCGCGTGGTTCCCGGCAAGGCCGCGTGGTTCCCGGCAAGGCCGCGTGGTTCCCGGCAGAGTAGAATTTGGACCAACCTATCTCTTCCCATGTGGTGTCGTACAAGGCGACTAAGGATAGGGCTGTTTACGGACATCGGACTGATATAAACAGCCCAGACACAGCCTAAGATGCATGACTCGAGTCAACACAACGTGTCCAAAATACGGCAATAGGCTCACCCCCTATTACGTAGGACCGAATACAATCATTGGTGAAATGTGAGTGATAAGTCACCTCAGCCTAACCCTCCGGGGATGAAGGTGTGATTATATATTATATATTGTATATGATGATGATGATGATGATGATGATAGAACGATTTCAATTTTCTTTTTTAAATAATTCTTGGCGTCTGGACCATGTAAGTCTCTTATATCAAAATTTATATCAGGATATTTTACGAACACAATAATAAGACAGAAATCAGCCAAATCCCATAAATCTGACGAATGGTGATGGATAAAATCATTGAACATAGTGAAGTTAACTTCCACAAAACTCTAGTGATAGCATTATAACTTACTGCTCACATTTATTGTGTAGGCATTGGGTATTCCATCAGGCCTTTCGCAGAAATCTGACATCACCAGATCAGTCGAGGTTATATTTCTAACGATGTGATCGGGGCATCTCACCCAACCAGATATACAACTGAAATAGAAGAACCACGTCATACGTATATATATCGTAGTTTTTGATTTTTTGTTGGTTTTTGAAATAAAACCTACTTACTGCTCTTTCTGCGTTATTAAACCGACTTCAAAAAAGGAGGAGGTTCTGAATTTGTGTAAACAACAACACCAGTTGGTAACAGACGTAACAGTTAGTGCAATGAGGGTGTGAACTTACTATAGCCTTCCTAGCGTTACATAGCGTTACTCAAATTAATTAAAATTTCTGACTTGTTGACTTGACAAGTCAGAAATTCACAAGTCACAAGTCGGAACTTCAAAAAAGTTAGCGGTAGATCGATATATTTATTCCTAAAAACTTTTTCACTGTTAACCGCCAATACTGCAGTTCCTCCGTGATTGTGGTGCTTGCAACAGCGCTGAAATATCGGAAACTCAAAACAATACAACATGGTAAATATCCCGATAGCTCTAATACTAATCTGACTTGTTATACGTAATCATTAACATTGTCTCTACCAAATCCTCTGGGCTAGCACCGAGTAAGGCCCAGAAACATGATATATTCATGAAGCTAGATTTCTGATAAGGATTAAAACAGAGGTTATTTGAAGCTGGAGTTTTTTATATATTTTTGTATCACCCAGGTGGCAGACAAGTGCACGGCCCCACCTGATGGAAAGTGGTTACCGTTGCCTATGGACGTGTGTAACACCAGAGAAGCCACACTCGCGCTGCCAACCCTGTAAGCACAGAGTTTCTGTGCCGTCAGTGTAGAGGACAAAGCAGGACAAGCCTTTAGTCATCCCACTGACAGTACAAATTCTCCAGTGAGCTCTGGCTACCCTACTCACCGCTGGGAACACAACACGAAGTTATTATAACCGCGGTATTCTATAGGGCGGAGGTACTTCCCCAGTCGGACCGCTCAATTGGGCAGAAATACCACCGTGTCCTACCTCCTAGAATATTATATGAATATTACATGGCTAGTCCCGCCATTTTCAATCAGTAAGCATCAGGTACCAATCCCACAGATACTCATCAGCGAAATATCCTGGGAGCAGGTTCGCCCACACACGAGAGGATTATTTTCTAGTAAAACAATATTATACTTACTGTGTCAACACCTTTTTGTAAGATAAGCCCCGAAGAAACACAGCGGTGCCATCTCTAGCCGAGGCAGTAATCGTGATAGACCGTCTCAGCCCTTGATATGCGTGAGGCGCCCAGCTCCTTTCCTTCACTCCTCTTGTTCGAAGGTAAACATTCTCATCTATTTCGCCTTCGTCGGTGAAAGACTGGAAACGTCCTTGTGCTGTGCCCCATTGGAGCCAGCCGCCTTGCTCCCATTTGCCACTGTTACAAAGGACATAATTTTTTAGTCATATTTTCATTGCCGCGGCGACGCGCCTACCCGTTTGCCGTTTGCCCGTCACCCGAGGATGACCAGATCGAGAGAGATAGCCCTGGGTTTTCCGGGGTGCGAGGGATATGCCTGTCAAACTCACCTTCGGCAAACAAAAACAAACCACGGGCGCCCGCGCGCCGTGCGTTTTAGTCGGTCCGAGTAAAACATAACCTCTCCCAACGGCTCTGGCGGGGAAGGTGGTCCGTGGGGATTTTTCGCTCTTATAACAAAATATCATAGTTTCATTAATTAAACGTGGTCAGTATGGTCAAATAATCAAGGTGGTTGTTACCTACATGCTGTTTGATGTGCTACAAAGAATTAAAAAAAAAAAATAGACAGTTCAAGTAATAAACGACCTTGATGCCAACTGCCATCTCTGAATGATCTCCATGTGTATCGCGTCTTGATTATTTAGCTTCTTGTAAGTAGCTTTATTTCTTATCCTAAGCTTGTGAAGAACCACTCGAGCCCCTCCGCACCAGTCTAACCAACCATTCTGTACACCCACTACATAATTAATATATTTAGTACTCAGTTATTTTGTAAAAAGTATGTTCACAGAGGTCATCAATTTCATGTATACGCGGAAAACATTTCACCAGATCATTCTTCAATTATAATTTTATATGAACATACAACAACACTATAGCTACAATAACATGTAATTAGCTCTACAAAACTATTATAAACTCATGGTCGTTGGAAATAAAATCGGATAGTAACAAAACAAAATTATACTTTTGCTATTGTCTGCTATCAACGGTTTAAAATTTCTGTTGCCAACGCTGTGTATTATATGAATATGTTTTTTTTACATTTAGGTCTTACATATTAATAAGTATACTCGATGATGTTGGATGTCAGTTATCACGATAAAACATAACCTATGTCCTTCCTCAAGGTCTAATCTACTCCTATACCAAATTTCATCAAATCGATTTTAGCGGTTTAGACATGAAAGCTTAACATACAGTCATACTCCCCGAGGAGAGGGCCAGATCGTGAGAGATGGCCCTGGGTCGGCCGGGGTGCGAGGGATATGCCTGTCAACCTCACCTTTGGCAATCAAAACGACCCACAGGCGGCGTGCGCTTTAGTCGGTTCGAGTCCGACATAACTTCTTCAACCGGCTCCAATGGGGAGGTATCCGTGGGGAATTTGTGCACGTAAAAAAAAACAGACAGACAGTTACTATCGCATTTATAATATTAGTATGGATATGGATAGTATTAAATATTTCTTTGAACAAAGGTTATCTATACCTTTATATATATTTTAAAATTCATAATATGCAGTTGTATGTTGTAGAATATTAATATTATATTATTTCAAATTAGGACACAATGACTTAAAAATTTTACTAAGTAAGTAAGTACTTAATGGTTCAACCCATTTTTTGAAACTTATTCTAAGTTTAAGTACTTACTTACTTACCTAGTTCACTTTTTAAGTCATTGTGTCCTAATTTGAACTTACTACATACAGCTGCATATATGAATTTTACATAAACATAAAAACATAAACTCACGCCTATATCCCCGAAGGGGTAGGCAGAGGTACTAGCACCCACATTTCGCCAGTTTACGTTTAGGTCCTAATGTAATAGGTGGCGAGCCTATTGCCATTACCCGGGCACTTATAAACTACATACATTAATTTGATACATATTTTATTCTTAATAAATGAATGCACTCAACCTCTGCAGTTGTAGTCGAGCGAATCTACCGCCACACCACAGAGGTCACCAACGTTGTTTTTATTTAGAAATCAATCAATGTATAAACTTAAATATAATATTTTATTTTATTTTTTATAAGATGTCTTAACTTACAGCAAGTAAGGCCATTTATCGCCTCGCCAGTTTTCTAGGGCTAAAGCTCGCGACGCTAGCTCGTTGCTCCAATCGTCTGGGAAGCGCACCGGCTTGGATGCTGAGGCCCAACTGAAGACAAAAAAACGCAATACCTAAATTAATAAATGTGTCTAAACAAACTTTTTTAAGGGAAACAATAATAGGAGGAAATGGATGTGTATAAATAAATAAATAAATATTCAACAATATTCCACACAACGCTATCTTGTGTAATGAAATCTAGAATGCGGGTAAACATACATACATATAATCACGCCTCTATCCCCGGAGAGTCAGGCAGAGGTGAATTAACACCCACATTCCACCAATCACCGAATTTGGTCCCACGTAATAAGGGATGAGCCTATTGCCGTATTCCCCGGAAGTGCCCGCACTATTGTTGACTCGAGCAATGCATCTGAGGCTGAGCCTGGGCTGTAATTAAAATTAAAAATTAAAAGTAATGATTTAAGATCATACACTTCCACTTTCTGCAAGCAAACTTATACCTGTTATAATAATTAAATAACTATATCCATGATTTAATCGCGAAAAGTTCCGAACCTTCTTTTTTTTTTACGTGCGCAAAATCCCTACGGAGTCCCGAACCGTTATATACGCACCACGATAATTTAAAAATAACATCATACCTGTTAGCCGGTAAGTACGAGTACATAGGTCTGCTGATTGATGGATGAGACTTTGCCTATTTTAATTGTTTTCCACTCGGTGTAGGCGTGCTGGTGGGTCATACGATAGTTCCTACTGTAAAGTCCAAGACAAACCAAATTATGGACAGGAGGAGTTGATGAACTGCTTTGGATATAAGTGGAATTGACGCTATGATGGAGAAGACATTTTATAGGATCTTTAGCAGTTCACGTAAAAGTATAATAATTTTTAAATCACTCACTTGAGAGCTCTTGTGTTTTGGTTCTAGGTGACACGAGAAAGAAGGATGGATCTACATAGGATGTACCTCGTTTCCGCTCAAATAACACGACCCAATTCTTGTACGGCACTTGCCTTAAGCTAGATAGGTATCTCGATCAAAGAATGAAGGTCAACTTACACCATATTAAGTTTGACATGCTGCGTGATACCGTCTCCATCTCTTGTCATAAGCCCGTTGAACAGAAACCTGTAACTTTCTTGAGCTTCTAGCACTTGGATCTTGAGTCCACCAGCTCTCCAACCACCTTCGACGTTTTCCCATGCACATACCGCAGTATCAGGATGTTCTGGAATAATAGGAAATAGTACGTCAGGCCTGCCATACATGTAGGGACTGAGATAATTGGAATAAGAATAGGGTGCACGAACCTTCCAGGGTAGTATTAAGTTCTTCGAGGTCCAAGTGAATCTCATCCGCTAAACTATAATGAAGGAATGAATATATGAGAGCTCTGATGCCTATAACACAATTTTTTTCTTAGCATGGGTATCAGTGTTCAACTAAACACTTGTAAATTGGTCTAAGATGATACTCCGAATGTATATGTAATTGTAGTGTAACTTGTACAACTAATGCGGCTAATAAATCAGTTTTTATTTATTTATTATTTATCCGTTAGTCGGTACACTTATGTTTGGCGATATAGGTTTCCTGTATGGTTTGGGAGGTTAGACAGCAGTCATCAAAGAATAGGGGATCAGAACCCTGGAAGGCTGTCACTTGCCCATAGCTGCGGAGATAAGTACCTTCTTTGACCCTGGATTCTAAAGAAAATAAGCTTTAGATGCAACCGGCAAATAATGTTTTTAAAAAATTATTAGTAACCGAAATTACTAATATTGATGAAGTATAATTCCCCCTATACCCCTCCCTTCCGCATAAGCTAAATTTCTTGTGTTAGGAGTGAATACACGTCGACAGTGTAATAGGCAAGATTCAAACCCAATGAAGCTCATTGAAAAAAAAAATCTGTGGTAGGCAGAGACAAGTCAGCCAATTGTAACATTTACTTACGCTGTAGTTTGTAAGAAGTTCCATCAGGTAGCTTGACATATACTGTAACTTCCGCCAAAGGGAGTCTCCCACATTGCTTGCTTATGGCCAACAGTACGGTAGAGCCGTCCGGAGCAGATGTCCGCACGGTCACGCTGTTCCATCCCTCGTATTGCTCAGGCCGAGGCAACTCGTCCAACCGTGTTGTAGACAACTTTGACTTCCATCGTTTAACAGCAAAACGTGCTAAGAATAGTTTCACCGGATAATTCCAACCTGTAAAGATTTTACATATTATGTAAACAATATGAACTTATTCGAATGTATGGGAGGGGACCAATATCTTCTGGGCGAACGGGACCTAATGGAGGGCCAAGCTCTTATATCTACTCCTTTGGGCTTTCAACAGAAAGTGATTTACTAACTAGTCTAGGTGTTACTTTTAAACGAAACGATAGACCACACTTTCTACCTAACTGCATAGGTTCTAGGGTGTTGATGACCCGCCCCCTGGGGGTGACTGGTGGAGCCACCTATCACCCTGGCAGAAGCAGTGCCTAGCGCGCCTCCCCGAGGAGAGGGCCAGATCGTGAGAGATGGCCCTGGGTCGGCCGGGGTGCGAGGGATATGCCTGTCGACCTCACCTTCGGCAACCAAAACGACCCACAGGCGGCATGCGTTTTAGTAGGTTCGAGTCTGATATAACCTCCTCCACTGGCTCCGGTGGGGAGGTATCCGAGGGGATTTTGCGCTCGTAAAAAAAAAGAAAAGAATAGGCTGTTGGTAACCTCAAGACTCCATATAATGCGGACCACGTATCGCTGTAACCAACCTATCGCGAGCATCTAATCATGTAAGAACGAATCATCAATCATGTCTTATACACTACTACTTATTCTGGCCTGAAAGGCCGTTTCGTGTATTTTGTTCAAAACTTGAAGTATAGGTACGTGAGGATGGACTCACAGAGGATAAAAACTACATAGAGAGCGTCATTAAAATGGTTTAATGACGCTCTCTTTGTAGTTTTTGTCCTGTAGTAACAGTGATGTATCCTACAGAGTTGAGAATGGAAAGAAAGAAGATACCTTTATTGTTAAAACACTATGTTACCTGTGTGTTATTGACATTGAACTTGATCTGATATCAGGCGGTCTAAAAAGGCAACGTTGAGCGATTCTGCTACAAACAAGTAACCGGAGTAACATTATGAATTTCCAGAAGATCACAATAGATTCTTACAAAATTCGCTAAATGGTCTCTCATATGAGCAGAATCACAATAATTCAGTTAATAAAATTATATCCGCACGACAAAATGTTATCCTAATACGATTTCAATAAAGTGGCCTTTTTGGACGTGCAGATTCTCACAGTCCTACTGAGAAATGTGATTCAGCACTTGTCAAACTCAGTGAAGAACCTACAAAAACGAGTAAAGTCGATTCTCACATATTAGGTACCTACACTTAAATGGATTAATAAACATATCTTATCTTTGGTGGAGCTTGCCTTTAAAGTCTACTTGTTACTTTTTGTATCACTAAAATGCTACAAGTAGGTCGGTAGATACGTCGGAAATTATAGCGTTCTTGCACTTTGAACCTACGTCTGTTTGACGAGTATCAACATTATCTACGTATTTATGTACTTACCTATAATATTTTATCTAATCTTGTTTTATTGAAATACTCGTGAGATATTATTTACTTTCTCAGATCCCTTTCTTGTGTCAAACTAGTAATAGTACTAATAACGATGATGTACAGGTGCTGGTTGGGGAGCAGTGGCCCGTTATTGTCCCCACAATTGTCTTTAGACTTGTTCTATCTAAGTTTAGGAGACGTTTCGTGAGCCGTTTGTTTACCGACGGTATGGCCATTTTTGATTGCCTGCAGTCGGTGGATTGTGCGGAACTGCGAGAGAGGGATCGCAGCGGGCCAGCAACGATCATACCGGAGTCCCTCCTCGTAAGATCGTCTGCGGCATCATTGCCGTAGGACCCACTGTGCCCTTTTATCTACTGTAGCTTTACTGCATTATGGGTAGATAACTTGTTCAGGGCAGTTTGACATTCTGCTATTGGGTTATTTGGGTGGTTTAGCATTTTAAGACGGCTGTGCTGTAAATTAGGAGACTTGTTTAAGCCCTTCACCTTCAGCTCGCAGATTGCCGCCGCCCCGCCATTGTTATGGCAACACACTCGTGTTAAAAGATTGAACTGTGCTTGCCTAGTTGTAGCTGAGTGTTCAAGCCTAGGTCCAGGGAGTGTACGCTGGCTCCTGAATCATTCTTTGTTTTGGAGCCGTCAGTCTATTAGAAGTCGGTGCCTACTTTGTCTGTTGTGCCCTTTTTTTTTTTTACGTGCGCAAAATTCCCACGGATACCTCCCCACCGGAGCCGGTGGAGGAGGTTATGTCGGACTCGAACCGTGTCTGTTGTGCCTGAACTATTACGATGCAATCAATTGAAATAATATGATACCTCTCGGGTTAGACAGCGGCTTCTAGCAGATCAATAAGTCAGTAATTTTTCTCTTACTTTATTATGTTATTTTATAGTTTTTAGTTTTTGAAGTCAGTTTTTCCTATAACTTTAATCTAATCTGCCTATATAACTCTAATGGGCATGAAAACAATATTATATGTCAATTAATGCTCCATTGTGATTCACCTATATATTATGTATAATACCTAGGTAAGTATATATTGGAAAGACCTTGAAAACATACCTATAACTTATGATAAATGACAGAACAAGAAATGTCTGCATGTTTTAGAATATTTTATGTTTACCTATTTATATACAGATAATATTATCTATTTATAACACTTACTTATATCTTCATAAGAGATAAAATTAATCAGGCTTAGAATAGAATATACTATCCAAATATAACCAAGGCATTACAGACATTGAATACTGAGATATCTACGATTTACTTAAAATATTATCACAAATCAAGGTTAGATGCACTACCGCAGGTACGTAAGAGGAATAAGTACTTACCTTTAGTCATTGTAAGCTGTTGATGCGTGTGTATTTACATGTGCGTCCATTGTAGGTGATCCGATTCTAGGTGACCTAATAAAGCGTATGTGACCACACGCTTCATTATGTCACCTAGAAGATATCGAGTCTAGGGACAAAGGCCGACTTCTGTCCCTATTTATTTGTAGACTTCAATATTTCCTACAGTCCCGGTACTTCATGTGATGCAAAAGCATGTGATGATGCCGTTAAACTGAGTGCCACCATTGTAACATGTTACGTGTCTGTAATGGTGACCCTCTTTCCTGAGACTTTGCCTATAGCTTACCATCAGGCGAGGTGAAGTCAAGTTGATATATTAAAAACATCATCATCTTCATAGCACTTGGGCTATAATGATGGTTGGGAGCTGCTTTCAAGGCTCGGGCCCGATTCTGCTAATTTTATGTCATTGTTCTACCACTGCAAAAAATGACATTAAATTTGGACTTTAATGTTTTAAGGATAAAGTCGAAAATCAAATGAAAAAGAGTTCATTACATCTTCTCATTCGGTCTACACGATGCCATTTAATTTTATACTATAAGGCCAAAGCGATAAGGTTCATCCTAAATTGAATGACATCGTTTGCAGTGTCAGTGGTATGACAATGGTTTTATTATGACATTGTAGGCAAATATCATGAACCTTGGTGCATATGAAACATCTGGAACCGATGAAAACTGCATACTGTTTCAGGTCTTGAATATCGGTGTGTAAGTTGGCCCATAATGTATTTCCCTCGCACCCCGGCTGATAGGCCATATCCAGTTTTGAAATAGCTCCCTTGGATGCAGAAACCTCAGTGTCCTCATCTCGACCTGCTTATATATTCAATCTACCCACACATACAGGACTAAAAAAATCAAATCCAGCCATACTCGCACTATAACTAGGGCACACACATAGGAACTCCGAGTACTTCCTGAGCAACTGTGGCTACTTTTTATCCTTCTACCTTCCACCGAATGATTTTTCCATAGAAGTTAAGTAAAAATGTATATGTTTTTACTAAGGCATAGGCACGTAATTAAAATTCATTGTGTTTTTTATTGCTTTAAGATGTAGGTTTTAAATTACTGTAACCGATGGCTATATGCTGTGGGTTCTGGGCTACAACGATCGCAAATACCAAGGTAGGTATTTACTGGTTTAAAGTTAAGAGACTACGATTCGATGAATTATATCAGTCAATATATAATTGAATATTTTATGAAATAACAAAGATATTTTAAACTAACTACATAACTAGGTACTATTTCCTTACAAATCACCAGGGCCTGGATTCTGCTAAAAAATCCATATAATTTTAGACTTTAAAGCAACACAGTTAAAGTCCCAAATTAAAAGGCCTTATGTAGAGTGAATGATAAAGTGTAAAAAAAACTATTTTTATTTAATTTTCGACTTTAGGAGTATAGAAATAAAGTCTGAAATGCTATTTTTTCCAATGTCTGTGGCCTGACTGTGGTTTTACTTTGGTTGAATTGAGGGCCTGCTGATTTGTTAGCCTGTATTCTGTCAGAAATGAAATCACGTATGGGTAGTGTAACATCAATACTTACAAGTTTATACAACCTACTAATATACTAATGCGCAACTTCCCGATTCAAACTCCGACATTTTAATTAAAGGTGCTTCCACACAGCTCAATATTTTTCTCATCATATGAGCACACTACCACAGTCATAAATTCTAATTTTACCAGTAATAACGGTAGGTAAACACTTACTTCTTCCTTCGTAATCACCTTGATCAGGTGGCGGTTTCTTAAAGAACACTAAATACAGCACTAATACACCTGTTATAATCCCGGACTGCAGGAAGAGATTGAGTATTACATCCATCATTTTGAACACACAAGAACTAGTATATACGATAGTAAACAGGCGATCGAAATTAACGAGTGTTCAATGTCAACTGGTTGAATGTAACGTTACGATATTCAAACTGCCGCCACAGAGACGCGACGCGGTTGGCAATTGACTATTGAGATCATTACTGTAATCACATGTCTGCACTATCGTAATCATTGTAATGCGTTTATCGTCCCTCAGTAATTATTATTGTAATCTTTTTTAGTGATTGAAAAGTTTATTCTCAATGATAGTCTGGCTTTTAATAAAATACGAACGTTATCAAGTACGTAGGTAGGTAATTATTCAGATTATGTCCATTATACTATTATATAATATTTTATTCAATCTCAAACTTTGGATGGGTAATAAAAACAAGCATGAGTCAAACGTCAAACCTGTTTTCGTCATTACTCAACAAACTTCAATAGTTTATGAAGAAATACGTTCTACAACTTTATTCTTTTCACCATTGGCACTTGACAAAGAGCCCGCGATTCTTCAAAAACAGTGAATAATACGCTATTTTATTCACTGAGTGAATAAAAAAAAGGAATATGCGTGAATATACGGATTATAGTAAGAAAAAAAGGAAAACTTGCAAAGACGTTGCACACTTTCGCTATAGAAACGCATTAAAACCTCCAAAACTGGCTAAAATGCTGCAATTTTCTGTGCCTTCATACTCATAGTAATTATTTTCTCGTAGTCAATAATAAAAAGAAGAGTAGGTACCTAACTAACACGTAAACTATACGTGAACGTAACACGTTACGGGGTAGTTCAATACTCCCCGAGTGCAATAGCCATTACGCATCCGGTAAAGTGTGGGGAAAACCTAAAAATTAAGAATAAAAAAGGGATTATTTTTTAAAATTTTATTCAATATAAAATAAACTTTTTGAGCTGTAAAACTAAAGACGACGTCACGACTGCCACAAAAAATTAATAATTACATACTTACGAAATTTTGCTTTCAAAATCCAGAATCTCAACTGTTACTCACAGCTGTAAATATACAAAGGCACATAAAACTCGTAGCCTTATTACAAAACTATGTAAATTACAATTTCTCCTTTACAATTGGGACTATTCGTTCTTAAACTAGGTACTTAGTTTGTCAAAACGGCTGCAGTACCTGAACAAAACTCTCGACAGTGGAATCAGAACCAGATTGCAGGACGAATAAAACAAAAATATAGCTGACACTGGCTGAACACTAGTTTTTATTATACCACTTAGGTGGCAGACAAGCACACGGCCCACCTGTTTGTGTAACAAGGGCGTGTGTTACAGCAGAGGAGTCACGCTCGCATTGCCGACCAAAAATAAACAAACAAAAATAGATTCAGTTAAATTATGAATGCAGCATGCGATTAAGGAATCAACATTTACTTTGTTCACATAATATATTATTTTAAATAGTCGAAACACCTTAATTAAGTATTACTGCTTTGGAACGTATTAGTCTAACATCAATCCTCGCAAACTAGTCGATTGTGAATTACAATTTACCTACATAATATTCATTGCTTAGAACGTTACTTTTAAAATAACTAAACATAACAATAAATACAATAAGTTTTGATGTGCTCGAAGTATGAAATATACAGGTACCTTCAGAATTCCGTATACCTACACTTTAAGATCTATAATCCTTTGAGCACAAAAGTCTAATTTAAAAAAATGAAATATTGATGGTATACTAAAAAGCATCTTATTACACACAGCCAGAAGAGAAAGATAGAAATATTTTTTTATGAAATTTTAAAACAATTTTTATTCATTTTTTCAAAAAAAGAACGAGTTAATACATTGGTTATACTCGTTATAAAGGTGATGCCACACTGTACCTAGTCTAGTAGTGATAATGGTTACCACTACTAGATGAAGTGTGGCATCGTCTCTTACAATTTTACTTTCATATTGTACACAGATTTCTGCAGCTACAGAATATATAGTTCTCCAATATTAACGGCAAGCAATTATAAAAAAAGTCTTTTTCCTTGATCACACGTACCGAGTAGAGTGGCGAGAAAGTGCTTTCGGCCGAGTACCACTCAAATTGGTGCGAGTGATCTAGGCATTATTCTGTGCCTGTATAATTATATATTGCACACTGGTGTTTACTGAAACATAACAAAGAATCACGTACGTGATAACTTCCATTATATCATCTAAAATGAATACGATACCAATATAAATAAATAAATAAATTACAATGGTCTTTAAAGTAGGAATACAATCAAGTTACATTATAGATCGTAACTAAAATGTGACTAATTTGACAGTGCACTTGGTCACAGTCATGCAGTTACAGCTTGATAAACTGAAATGATGCCCCCCTCCCCGCCCTCCTTCACATTCATAATGTTTTTTTCATTTGTGTACAAAAAGTCCATTCTTTTATGAACCTTATCGTCAATAATTAGCTTGTGTGCGTAAAAGAGGTGGTGGAGCGGATAATTTTCGCTTAGACGCTTGTCTTGTATAAGCTTTTATACAATACTATACGTGGATGGCTAGACTTTTATTTTTACGTGCGCTAAATCCCCACGGATACCTCTCCACCAGAGCCGGTGGAAGAGGTTATGTTGGACTCGAACCGACTAAAACACACGCCGCCTGTGGGTCGTTTTGGTTGCCGAAGGTGAGGTTGACAGGCATATCCCTCGCACCCCGGCCGACCCAGAGCCATCTCTCACGATCTGGCCCTCTCCTCGAATCTGGCCCTCTCCTCTGGATGGCTAGACTTGCGACATAAATACATAGAAACAAAAATGCTATTGTAAATTTGGTTTTTCAGAATTAAAAAGAAATAAACTTCTTTTATCTATCACTTACATATAGAAAACAAGACGTGAATTATTCTGTAACATTGAAATCAAGAATTTAATATAGTCAAAATATACACATAGTGATGATGAACATTTTTATCGAAACGAAATATAGAATCACCATAACGTTAACCATACCGTTAACCTGAATACCAACCTCAACGTTTATAAAAAAAATGCATTACAGAATGGGTTGACTCTGGTTCTACAACCAGGCCTCTGGTGCTACTAAACCAAAACCAGTCTTACCGCAGACATTGCAAAAAAGACATTAAAATTTAGACTTTATTCCCATACCCATAAAGTTCAAAATTAAATGACAAGAGTTTCGTTACACTTCTTCATTCTCTCTGCAAAAAGTCTTTTAAGTTTGGATATTAACCACATTGCTTTAAAGTCTAAAATTATTTTAGCAGAATCGAGGTCCAATTGGTTGAATAATTATTTCACATGTAATATGCTGAATTTACAACCAACTGTCTAAATCGTTTACCTATTTTAAAAGTAAAAGAATCTTGTTTCTAACTAGCCAGTTTTAACAAAAAAAAAATTTATTTATAAATGGAACATGAATTCCTTATATCAATCAATCCCTACTTACCTAATTTCAATCTAATTCGATACATTTAAATCACATTGTACACAATATTACTTTTAGAAATTCATCCATATAGAAATTTGGACTAGCGTATTCTAAACTAAATTCAACTACAATTTGGGCCATCTTATCTCTTCCCATGTGGTGTCGTACAAGGCGACTAAGGGATAGGGCTGTTTAACATCAGACATATATACAGCCCAGGCTCAGCCTCAGATGCATGGCTCGAGTCAACAATAGCGCTCGGAAGACTGCAATAAGCCTATTACCTGGGACCGAATTCAATGATTCGTAAAATGTGGGTGTTAATTCACCTCAGTCTAACTCTCGGGAATAGAGGCGTGATTATATGTATGTATGTATGTATGATAACTCGTTCATCTTCACAACTAACTACTCAACTTTCCAGAAGATGCTGTACCACAAGATGTTTCCATGTTTATTTATTTCTGACTCGAGCTTTGTCTCTGGGAGCACGTTAAGTCTTCGTCTCAGTTGCCGTAGGAACAACTGAGCCATCCATAACAACAGATTTGGAGCCCTAAAAAGACCGAAAACCTGTTTTTTATACCACTTGGAATGGAATGGAAAGGGACTAACTTGTCCGCACTTAGCCTCCTTTTGGGCCATCGTGTATGTAGAGTACTGGCTAGAGTAGCCAGCCTAGCTTCGTCCAGAAACGCAGAAGCTTACTGGGGGCTTCGCGGAGCGACCTCACTGTACCGAGGATTTGTGATCGTTGATGGGCTACTGCCTCGTATTCCAGTATTACGTGGGCGGTCGTTTCCTCGGCAACAAAACACTCCCTGCAAAGAGGACTGTCCGTAACACGTATAGTGTATAGGTGCTTGTGGAGGGGGCAGTGGCCCGTTATTGTCCCCATTATTGTTCTTAGACTGGTTCTGTCTACTTTTAGGAGACGTTTCGTGAGTCGTTTGTCTATAACACTTATACCATTTAGGTGGCAGACAAGCACACGGCAACCTGGTGGAAAGGGGTCACCGTGGCCTATGGACCCGTGCAAAACCAAGATCACACTTGCGCTCCCAACCCTGCAAGTATTGAGAGCTTCTGTGCCGTCAGTGTAAAAGACAAAGCAGGACAAGCTTTTGGTCTTTCCACTGACAGCACAAAAACCCTCCAGTGAGCTGGCTGCCCTACTCACCGCCGGGAACACAACACGAGGTTATTGTGGCCGCGGTATTCTGAAGGGCGGAGGTACTACGGACTGCTCAATTGGATGGAAATACCGTCGTGTGCTACCTAAGACAGAAACTTAATCTAACTATAGAACTTAGATATCGGTAGCCGGTTGTGGAGGTCAGTCTTCACGGATCGAAGTTTGACCGTTTTAGCAGTAGCAATAGAACTGAAACTTGACCGCAACGGAGTTATAAAAAGTCTCGGCAAATATTTTATGATACCTACATGTATAGGAGAAACAAATCGCAGCATCGGAACATTCGGAACCAGGTAGGATCACCTAATCACCTTTTTGAGTTCCATACCTCAAGTGGAAAATATCCCGTGGAACCCTTAAAAGATCACTTCGTTAGCCGTCTGTCTGTCTGTCGAGACTTTTTTCTGAGCAATGCGTGGAGGTATAAGGTTGAAATTCATACCACATACTCAGGTCTATAACGTCTTGAAACTGTCCAAAAATTAAACTTCTAAGTCATTCAATTAAAATATATTTCGCTTTGTGTAGTTAAATTTGTTCCTGCATACAATTTTGTACGGAACCCTCGGAGTACGAGTCCGATTCGCAATTGACCGGCTTTTTTTAATATTAATAGACACGTGTTTGACCAATACCAGACGGTCATCGCCTTCCAAAAATATGAAAATGAATAGGTACGCCCCGATTTCCGCCATATGCCCGCAACAAGGATACGTCTTGCTCGTATTCAAACAAGCACGCTAGTATCTACAACTACTAAATTATGAATATCACTTAAGGCAGTTATTTCTAGCATTAAAAATAAAAGGAAATATATCTATTAAAAATAACATATAAACATCAATTATTGCAAATTTAGACTCACGGTTTCATGCTTACAAATCTCTTTTTTTATTTATAGTTATTTATTCAACCAGTTACATTCTTCAAAATAAATTATTGTCAGTAGGTACACAAATTCACAAAAACTTCGATTCGCAGCCACGGCTCGCGAGGCTACATAATTATTTACACTAAAAATGCGTCCATATAAGTCCAAATAATAATAATATAATGCTACGAATAGCAAACTTTAATCATAATACATAATTTATTTAAACAAAAATCACGTCGAAAAACCAGTCGTTGCGCTATCGAAGGTAGCACCTCAAACAGCCTCTTTGGGTCAATATAAATGCATAGACAATCGTCGTCTAATCGTCTTTTTTCTTGGCAGGTTCCTTGATAGGCACGAAGTCCTCTGGACTTTCATCCATACTTCCAGCCATGTCTGTGCGCGTTTTGTCTACTGGATACAACCTGGGAAATAAATAATGGGTTATTATTTGTAACAAAATGTTAAGACTTAGAAACGTGGTAAGGGTGAAATAAAGGTTTGCGAACTCTGTTGAACAGCACCACGTACCATGAACTCGACTAAAATATAATAGTTTTGTTTATTATTTTATTTCATCGCGGTTTCTCAATGGCGCCGTTTACCCGTATCGAAGTTTAACAAGTAATGTATGTGAAGTGACGACACGTCCTCCGACTCCACATAAATTTCGCAATCAGTCCCGCAATCCGCTCATTTGTCTAAAACTATATATTTACATTTTATCTCATACATTACTTGTTATACTTGAATTTGGATAAACGGCGCCGTTGGGAAGTCGCAATGAATTAAAAATTAACAAAACTATCATATTCAGGTCTATTTCATGGTATGTGCAACACTGCTGCGTGCAGCAAACTTCGGAATCATACCTTAAACTACCGGTAGCGGTGTGAGCTCGTACATTATCAATATATATGAGCTTACATGTTTGGACAAGATCTTTGACAAAGCATAGAAAATCCTTTTATCTAGCACACATAACAGATATCTTAAGGTTTGATTCCGAACTCTGCAGCACGCAATAGTGCTGCACAGCAGTGTTGCGCTGTTCATGATGAAGTGCTTTTGTTTATTCATTCGTTTGCATGGAATAGTGCTATGCGACACTGCGTCGTAGCTCGAAATGTAATGTCATATAACCTCATAGAGATTATACGGAGACCGATAGTTGTGCAGCACTATCGTGCAGAACGGGTGCGTGCTCCAGAGTTCGGAATCATACCTTTACACTATTGACACAAACTTATGCCGATTGAAGAACCGTAAAACCGAAATGAACCATGAGACATACATTTCATAATATCATAACTGCAACTGACCAACAATGCCAGTCAATTTGTCAAATGCAGTTATGATACTATACATAGGGAAATTGTAATGTATAATAAACTCGCAGTAGTGTGTAGATAACATACATAAAAACTAACTAAGAATGTCAGTTGTCGCAGCCAAACATAATCTATATCCTTTCCCAAATTCGAGTCAATCTCTGAACCAAAATTTCATCAAAATCGGTTCAGTGGTTTAGGTGTGAAAGCGTAACATACAGAGTTACGTAGTTTCGCATTTATACATACATACATACATACATATAATCACGCCTTTATGAGGTGTTTCAACCCACATTTCATCAATCATTGTATTCGGCCCCACGTAATAGGGGGTGAGTCTTCTGGGCACTATTGTTGACTCGAGTCTTGTATCTGTGTCTGAGTCTGAGCTGTACATACATAGGTTACACTAAAAGTTTCCGGAACTGGCCACTTACATAAACAATATTTAAAAATTTATTACAACATTTGAAAATAGATCTCTTTGGCTGTAGAATACAGTTTGTTTCATCTGACTGTCTTTTGTTTTTACCTTGTGGCGCCATTTAAAAAATTGTGTGTCTGCATCAACATGGATTTAACTCGGGAAAATTTTCGTAGTATGATTTTCTACGATTTTAAGTGTAATTTGACGGCTCAACAGAGCATCGCTCGGCTTGAAACAGCTTTTGGCGATGAAGCTCCATGCAAGACGACTGTTTATAGCTGGTTTGCAGAATTCAAGCGTGGTCGTATCAATCTCAGTGACGAATCTCGCGATGGTCGGCCGTCCACCGCTGTGACCAACAAAAACATCGATGCTGTGCGCCGTATGATTGAAACAGACAGGCATGTGACCTACCATGAAATTCGCGCATCCTTAGAAATAGGCATGAGTCAAATACAATCAATCCTACACAAACATTTGGGTGTGAGAAAGCTGTGCTCGCGGTGGATCCCACATAACTTGACCGAGGATCAAAAAACGGACCGCGTCACTTGGTGCAGTGCCATGCTTACCAGATTCAACGAAGGTGCGTCAAATTTGGTGTGGGACATAGTAACAGGTGACGAAACATGGATTTATTGCTACGATCCCAAAACAAAGCAGCAATCGAGCGTATGGGTCTTTCAAGATGAGCCGAAACCAACCAAAGTGGCGCGCGTGAAAAGTGCATCTAAGCGGATGATTGCTTCTTTTTTTAATAAAACTGGACACGTGGCTACTGTTGCTTTAGAAAATCGTCGTACTGTGAATAGTGACTGGTACACGACCATTTGTTTGCCGGAAGTTATTGACGAACTCCGTAAAAATAACCGTAAACGCCGTATCATCCTGCACCACGACAATGCTAGTTCTCACACGGCCAGACAGACAAACGACTTTTTGAAGGCGAAAAATGTAGAACTCATGAGTCATCCTGCATACAGTCCCGACCTGGCACCTTGTGACTTTTATCTGTTCCCAAAAATTAAGAACCAATTACGCGGCCAACGATTTTCATCACCAGAAGAGGCTGTCGAGGAGTATGAAAAACACGTTTCAGAGGTCACCACAGAGGAGTGGCACAAAAGTTTTCAAAACTGGTTTGATCGAATGAAAAAGTGCATAGACGCCAAGGGAGATTATTTTGAAAAACAATAAATTAATTCTGTACCTTTAATAGTATTTTTTCATATTCATTCCGGAAACTTATAGTGCGCCCCACGTATCAGTCTGATGTTAAACAGCCCTATCCCTTAGTCGTCTTCTACGACACCGCATGGGAAGAGATGGGGTGGTCCAAATTCTACTCTGCCGGCAACCACGCGGCTTCGCATTTATATTAAATATTGATTATAAATAACTAGTTTGTAAGACAAAAGTCCTGAAAGGTAGCTTACCATCTTTGATACAAGTACACTAGGAACACAAGATCGTCTCTGAAGCAGGCCACTCGATGGGCCGTCGGCATTGTGATGATGAAAGCGAACACGTCATCAATGAAGGTGTTGAACGCTTTGTACATGAACGCCCGCCACGGCAGCGCGGCGACCGACCGCAGGCGGTAGTTCACGAACAGCTGCGGCAGCATGAACAGGAAGCCGAATGCGTACACGCCGTTGACTATGCTGTGCAGAGCCCAGGAGTACCAACTGAATAAAAAGTTTTATATTAAAGATTTTTCAAGAATATACGCGATTTTTTTAGAGTTCCGTTCCTAATCAAAGGGTAAGAAACCCTATTACTAAGACTCCACTGTCCGTCTGTCACCAGGCTGTATCCCATGAACCGTGATAGCTAGAAAGTTCTAACAATAAATTACCTACTAAAACAAAAAATAATATTTTAGGGGAACTCTCTTCAACGTGATTTTAAGGGGGACTAGATAATGACTGGAGATAGTGGATGGTAATGGCTGGAGATAAAGGAAGAAATCACGGACAAAAAAATATAAAATAATTTTATAGAAATTAGTCAACTATGTGCTGCATGTTGTAAGTTAAACGAGTCCTTTAAGCGAGGCGAGAAAAAGGATATGATGAGGCTGTCAAGATGAGTGTCACCATTGTAACATGGTAAAAACTTTTTCTTTCTTTCTATAATGTTACGGAATCTTTAACAAAAGAAATAATCGCTTATTTCCTTCAAATATGTCAAGCGCAGGAATTCCAGAACACTACCTATTACGTAAGACTCGAATCTAGATATACAGGCAGGACTATTTAAAAAAAATACAAAGAAGAAAGAATGTCTCAGAATGTGTATGTTTATTTGCAGCAGTATTTATGTAGTTAATATTGTCTACATACCTCTTATGCGGCTCATAAACTAGAGAGTATATAGCTCCAGCCACACACAGCGGGTAAAGCAGCATGGACAAGTATCTCATGGCCTCCGCGTCGGCCTGCGCCGTGCTGCGCTCGTGAGCGTCCGCGCTCGTGTCGCGCCACACTCGGAGCTTCCAACCCGACCAGGACACTCGCAAGTGGAGCACCTTGGTTACTTTCCATAGCTGGAATTAGAAAAGAAAATTATATACTTTTAAGTAAGTGACATGTATAGGTACAGCTAGTCTGATGCTTACCCCCGCCCCCTCCCCTCCTTCCAGGGGAAGATGGGGACACAATGGTTGAAGATGACCCTGGGTCAGCTGGGGTGCAGGGGATATGTTTTAGTCAATCTTACACCCCAGAGTGATGTTTTAGTCGGTTTGAGTCCGACGTAACCACGGCGGGAGTATCTAAGGGGATTTTTGCAGGAAAAAAGGTATAGCAAATATATATTTGGACTGGTGCCAGTAAAGGGATCTATGATCTAAAAATAACACTGAATGTTTTATGATGGTGTTTTCCTTGCCAGCGTTCAATCGTACACGCATCGTAATGAATTGTTCTACAACTAGTTTTCGCGATAATACGACATTTAACAAGCAAATGAGAATTCGTGTTGTTTCTTATCCCTACCAGGTACTTAATTTATGAAAATGTAAATGTACCAAGCTCGTTATCTACTGAGTAACCATGCCTGTACGCGATCGGGTACAACTTTATGGAACAACCAGTTTCAAAAATATCATGATGACCGCTAAAATTTGAAATTAGAATATGAATTTGGTTTAAACCTGTACCTATATAATAGAATGTGACTCTAACTGTTACTCACAACAATATTAGTTTAAATAACAATTGGACGTAGGTATCAGGTATTAACATGAACATATTTATTTCTGTGATAGCGCTCCTTGCGCTAGTTAGTGCTCAAGACATATTTTCTACCGATGTACAAAAGTGCGATATCCCTGAAGATATAGTTCAGAATTACCGAAATGACATGTACGAAGTTACCGCTCAATTGTATCAACATGTTGGACCTGCCGCAGTTAACAATCATTTTGCGTTCTTTCCACTCTCTATATGGACAACTGCCGCCGCTATTGCCGAAGGATTAGAACCCACATCACGACTCATCATGTTCGCACTGTTAAGACTATCCAACGATCCGTGCATACGTCTCAAGTACTACCAGTTAGCTATAAAGAGCTTTGTTCCTAGCGAAGATGTTGATATCTCAGACACGAGGACTTTGGTTATCGACGAGGGAGTTTCAATCAATACTACATATCATCAATTTGTTGCCCAATACGGGTTAATTGATGTTGTTTCTGCGCCATTGCGATCTAATTCTACCACTGCACTTGAAGAATTAAGACGAGTTAGTTCGGCACAGTTAGAGAACCTAGACCTAAGCGGTAATTCTATACTAGTAGATGCAGTTGACTACAACGGACTTTGGACTACATCATTTGAAGACGCCATAGTAGAAAAATCACCATTTTACAGTGCAGCTGGGGAGCAAATAGGAGCTGTTGATTTAATGAGAATCAAAACACGTGCTAGAATTTCACATTTCCCAACTTTAAACCTAAAAGGTTTAGAACTCCCCGTCGGTAAAGATGGCCGCTATCGTATGATGTTTGGTATCGTACTGGACAATAGTACTGAAACACCAGTTAACCTCGTCACAAGTGGCGCAGTTATCGAGGAATTCGTGAAAAGTCTGAGCGGTGAATACGAGACGGTTGAAATCGCCATACCACGCTTTAATATAACCGCAGAGTACGACGCAAAGAGAGTGTTGGAAAACATAGGTCTAAAGGACCTCTGGTCAGATCCCATAACAACAGGGTATGTTATTTATTCAATAACCTTATTTAATTTAACTTCATGCACAAAATATTTTGGCCGACTTAATGCAGGTAAGTAGGTAGTTACTAGACAAACTCCCCATTAAAATTTTTGTGGTAAATTTATCTCTTTCATATAAGTTAAGTTATTCTGTTATTTATTAATAGGGAGGAGGTACACATATTCCGAAAGCACTTGCGGCTAAGTGGAAACCGAGTAAGTTAGCACATTGCGAAGTTAAGCAATACTAACCCGGTCAGTCTTAGAATAGATGACCATTATTAACACAGTGAGACTCCTCTGTGACTTGGGCAGATCGTTCCGATTCCGGTCGGTTAGGCCATACGAACATCTGTGGCATTCGTTACGGGTCCGATTCCGACCACTATGTCTAACTATAGATAGAACTGCAATACCGCCAGTGGCTAGTGGAGATCAGTGCCCCTAGCACGAAAAACTATCGTGTTCGTATCATAAACGTAACGAGAGAATGCAGCATTGCGATTAGCCACCTGCCTTCTTCATAGAAACCTGACCCTCGGTTTTACTAAAGCAAAACCACTGTCATACCACAGACACTTCACAAAATGGCATGAAATTTAAGACTTTATTTCTATCCGCTTAAAGTCCAAAATTAAATTAAAAGCATTCACTCTGCAAAGAGCCTCTTACTTTTGGACTTTAATTCCATCGCTTTAAAGTCTAAAATGAAATGGATTGCCCAGTTTGTGTGTGTGCCTGCCAATCGCAATGCTCCGCTCTCTCGATACGTTTACGATAGTTTTTCGTGCTCGGGGTCGTTTCGCACTTTAACTGAAAACCGGCTCCAATCAAATTAGGCAAAGGTTCGTAAGATGAAGTTATACTAAGATCCGAAAGGTTACTCTTAGATCAAAGGACCGAAGTAAATCATATGCAACTATTCTTTATCAGGCCTATATCAGAACCAGCAGCGTTACCGAGCGGCTTCGTGCACCGTACTACTATAGTTCTGGACAAGACCGGCGCGAAACCATCGGAATTTGAGTCGCAACTTTTCAACGACACATCGACGGAGACGGATTTAACATCTGAAAAGACTTACATCGCCAACAGACCCTTCTTAATGGCCCTGTTCGATTCAGATACTTTGGCTGTAGTTATGGCTGGAGCTTTCACAGAACCTACTTATCCTAAGTTAAAAGATGTTCAACTAGTTTAGATTAGACGATAATAAAATAGAATTAGATAATAGATCACGGTTTCGATTCGATTTTTGGGTAAAATTATAATTCGAATCCATTCTTAGTGCGTGTTGCCCACAGCTTTAGTAGATATTCCTGTACACTTAAACAATTTCGCAAACGAGCTCAGTCATAACCTGATACAAAAAGGAGTTATTACAAAAGAGTTTAGTACTAGCTTTTTTCTTTTTTTAAGTAAAAACAAGTTCCTAAACAGCCAAATATATCACAAAGTCAAGTTTGGATGGACTCTAAACTTCCTGTACGAATATTTTATAGATTTGTTTTTTTATTGTTGTTAAAATAATAGTTGTTCTGGCTCGTTACTACTAACGTCCCTTATCCTTCTGTAGGTAGTTGTTTATGGAAACCGGTAAATGTAGTTTAATAAGTTTATTGAGTTCCGTGTTTATACAAACATGAATGTGTGTTACGTGTTTAAAAAATATATCGTATTTTATTTAATATTCAGATACAAGTTATTAAGTGTTATAAACCATCTTCGGCCACAAATATCATTACAAAAAAAGGTTTTTAATTCAGAGAACAAGACAAGACGCGAATAAAATGAACATGCGCATATTTGCATTAACATAAGTTGTATGTATCACCGATAGCGAAAGTTATTTTAAGATAAATGTGTTTCTGCTTGAACTGGAATTTCTGACGTGAATAAGTCGATACATTTCAATTGGTTAACATATCAGAAAAAAATGGTGTTAAGCTATACCAACTTAAATTTGTCAGCTAAAGGAAACGAGCGTTTCAGTTCACATTACGGTTGGGCAATCTGAATAAGGAGGGCAAATGTTACTGACTGCTACTCGTCCTCTACACCCTGATCTCCGAGGGCAATTTGGCTTCGGATGCAATCAGGAAAATATGTTTCCATGTAGTAGATGATGATGATGATGATAATGATGATGACGATGATTACGATGACTCCTCTCAAATGAGCTTCAACCAAAGAACTCTGTGGGGATGTTACTTATTAATAAAATGACATTTTACCTCAATAAGAGAACTGATGCCGGCTGGTATGAGCACCAATAGTGAAGTCTGTTCGTCCAAAAGGTAGAAGAATATCACCATTTGTGAGAACGCTCGCCAGAATATCGTACGCGCCGACAAGCCGGCCAGGGACCGCTTCCGGCGCCAAAACGATACGTCATTCTTGAATGCCAGAAAGTCGAACAATAACTAGAATAGAAAACGATTTTGTTAACAATAATTATTATATATTTATTGCTGTAGAAATTTATCACTACAGTATTAGATCATCAATACCCATATTTCATGATGAAGTGTAGGGACCAATCTTGTTTGTTTACTTATCAATATAGCGCGTTAAGTTAAAGAAATCAGACCCAATAATTAGCGGTGAAAACTCCGCTAATAAATTTGATACAGTAAAATTGATGCAGTTATTCCCTAAGGTGCCCAGTTAACATGCTAAGGCATTGTCCTACATGAGCAACGAGTGCGACAACGCGACGCGTAAATATCAAATGGTAGTTGTTCTTAATTGTGTCCTACGTTGTGTCGCGTGAATACGTCTTGTGAAGTGTGGAAGAATATGTCACGCATGGCGTCGCGCTGTCGCGCTAGACGCTCATGTGGGACAACAGGCAAAAGTACCCGAGGGTGGGGATGGGGGGGTAAGGTACTGCTTAATAGTTTTTTACTTGTATATTAAAAACTATTAATGATATCTCTGTACTTCTATATTATTTATCTACATTAAACTTACTACAAATTATGTCTCCTTTTTATTGTACGCAATATCCCCACGTACATCCCCACCACCGGAGCCGGTGGGAAGGTTATGTCGGACACGAACCGACTAAAACGCACGCCGACTGTGTGGGCCGCGGTTGCCGGCGATTATCTGAGACATATCCCTCGCAACCCGGACGCTACAAGTTATGTCTAGACATTTTTACTGCATGATCAATACGAGGGGTCAAATGTAACAAAGTTTATAATTCGCAGACTTTTAGTATGTTCATCTGGATACCTTAGAGAATAACTGTAGGTACCAATTGTTCAAAACTACACGAATTATTTGATCTGATCGTCAATTTTTGAGTAAATTATCACGTACTAATAAAATTAATAAATATTCACAGGATTGCGCGTATCGCTATTTTTCATGCCACTTAGGTGTCAGGCAAGCATACGGCCCACCTGATGGGAAGTGGTTACCGTGGCCTATGGACATGTACAACACCATATTAATTACACTCATGCTGCTGAGGCTGTTAAAAACTTTATCGCATATTAGGCATGGATATAATGTTTCTGCACTTGCTGTGACGCAGTTTGTAACAAGTTGTAATACTCTGTAACTTAACTGCGCAAGAATAATAATACCCGTGAATTGTAAGTATACGGTCGCTTAGGCAATGATACATACTAAGTCAGATTCGTTTTTTTTTTTACACTTTCCAATGGTAAGGACCCATTATATACAATTAATACAATCGCGGTTCAATTAATTGTACGCTTGAATACACACGCGTACGGTAGGTAATATCTCGAGGGTTCAAAATATAACCGAGACAACGTGTGCACACGCAAAACAAGAATGCGTGAAGGTATTTGAATATTTTATGATAGTCGCTACTGGGTGCTCTGGTATGGAAGAACTAATAAATTGTTATTTGTACCTACTTACTCTTTGTGCAGCAACTTTTTTAATAAGGTTAGCAAGATGTTAGTGCAACACCTAGTGCTATTAGTTCACATAACTGAACTTACAACAGTAAGATACACTTTTGAATGAAATTTTAAAGCATTTAGTATGCTAACTATTCAATTCGATTAAGAAATAGAAAAAATTGGATCGGTTCAGGCGTGATTCGAACCCGCGATCTTTCCCTTACAGGGGGAACGCTCTGACGACTAAGCCACAGAACCTTCGCCCGAAACTATCCAAATTCTTCTATACATATATCCACACGGCCCACCTGATGGGAAGCGGTTACCGTGTCGGCGTGTCCTATGGACGTATGCAACACCAGGGGTGTCACACTCGCGCTGCCGATCATGTAGAAACCTTCTGATGCCCCTCTTGAAGAACCCCATATTGTAGGCGCTTGGGAAAACCGCAGCAGGGAGGTCATTCCACAGCTTGAGTGTGCGTGGGATGAACTTTCTTTCATACCATGTAGCTACGGGCATCATGTCATCATGACCAATAGAAGTAGCCATATTCATGCAAACAAATATTTGCACTGAGGTGGGATCGAACCCGCGCATCCTGTGTAGCAGTCGCATTCACTACCGCCATGCCAGTCCATATTAAGAAAAATATTGTATCTAATAAATAATTGAAAAACATTCCTTCATATTCAGATACAGGTTGGGTTGAAAAAGGGCTGGAAGGGTTGCGATGGAAATTGAAAAAAAGATTGCTTACATTCGAAAAAGATAACCGAGGCAGCATGGGTAGTATTAAATAAAGTTGTGAGGAATATGCCTGCCAATCTCAACACCGGGAACCAACAACAACCTACAGACAACGTTTTAATAGGTTCGAGTCTGACATAACATCTCCCACTGGCTCCGGTGAAGAGTATCCGTAGGAATTTTTCACACGTAAAATAAGTATTAAATAAATTTACTTACATGACAACTAGCAATTAGAACAGTGGCTGAGAGTAAATATAAATTTGTGTCTGCAAATATTCCCTTTACATCGTCTACATCTTTTTCACTGAAGCCTAGCGTAAATAATTGTTCCAAGGCCAGCCTCACATGTAGCGCTAGTCTTAAGGAACCATACGAAGTTGGCGATACATTCACAGTGATATTCGCTTCACGTGAACTACTGCTCAATAGTTGATAGTGTGACAGTCTTGATTTAAGAAGGTTATGTTGAATTATGGGCAAGAATTTTCCATTTCTGATCCTGGAATAGTTAAGAAATAAATTATAGTAGAATCTCTCTTATCGAGACTGTTCTCTCTTATTCAGTACATGTGAGCATCTGATAATACAGCATGATGAAATTATGACAGATGAAGAAACATGAAACAGCTGTTGCCCACGGTTTCACCCGCTTGGGATTTTCATCCCATTCCCACAACATATGGGAATAAAAATATTATATTATAGAAAAAATATTATTACTGTAGGTTAGCAGGCAGGCAGTCATAGACAACTGATAATGCCTGTATACAGTTCCCTTTTTTTTTTTTTTTTCTCTAGTTTAAGGTAGTTTGTTTACAAACTGTTTTTGAACTGGTTGATACTTTCAGATAAGACTACATGCTCTAGAAGCTTGTTCCACACTCTGTCCACTATGTTACTGATGAAATGTCTGTGAAGATTGTTGTTGGAGAAGCTATTGCATAACTTCAGATGGTATCGAAGTAGCCATATTCATGCATATGCTCTTAGATATGCAGATTTTTTTATGTCACTTAGGTGGCAGACAAGCACACGGCCCACCTGAGTGGTATAAAAAATGCATGTCTAAGAGGGCACGGTTAGTTAGGAGTAAGTGGTTAACATGGCCTATAAATGTGTGTTACACATGCATAGTCACACTCATGCTATACCAAATTTTGTACATTAGTGTGATTGAATAACAATCATCTTCATGAATGTTCCAATAAGCCAGTATCCCTTATGTAATTCTTAATAGTACAGGTTTGGTATGGCATGGTAGCGCTGGCTGGTATCACAAGCTGGTATCTGCAACTCCACTTCATGGTGTGGGTTTTTGCATACAGGTTTTATTCCACCAATGATATGCATTTGCTATAAACAAATATATCATTCTTACCTGATATAAGGATACAGTTCACCAGGTATTTTATTGGCAGGGAGATTCAAATCATCGGTAAGAATAGATATTGGAGCTATTGTTGTTATGTGTGAATAAGGATGATTTAGATTACCACCCTTAGCTTTAATATCTTTGTTACTATTGGCCTAAAAATAAAATAAATTAATATGTATCATACCTATCAAATTTACGTCAATTTATAGTTTTACAGTATCTTGAGTCGACTTACATTTTGTTGTAGAAGATTAAATGTTGCTGCCTGTGGTTCTGTATGGGTTACCAAAGGTAACGTGTGTATAGCCTCTGATCGAATGATTTCGTCAAAATCTTTGTATAAGCGGCTGTCATCTAATAATACTGCGTGCATAAACAGTGTCCCATTATTCCGAGTTTTACGGGGCACTGTTAACGTTATATCACTAAAAATATATTTATAATTTATTATTTAACTTACAAAAGTTCCTTTCCTGTTAGAACGATTATTATTTCTACATTTTCCACTTACATGGTCGCCGGATTACGATAGTCAAATTTGAGAGCTGTATGGACTTTAGTAACACTGTCAATTGAAGTTCCGTCTAAGTAAGGGCGCTCTTTTACAGAAGTAAATAGGACTAAATGCTGGACTGGATTAGAAGATAAATAAGATGAAAAACATCTCTCGCCACGACTGCATTCTGGCGGTATAAATATTTCAGCTAATGTCCATATAGTATTTATTACATAAACTGCAAAAATTAAAGACAACAGGAAACTGACAGATATAAATTTCATTCTCTTCAGTTATATTCCTATGCAATGCCAATATATTTTATTAAGGAATCCTGCTTAAAATAAAATGTAATAAATACGCGTGAAGTGCCTCCTTAAAAAACTGACTTATCTATATCTGACATTTGCTACACGTCATATAATTGTCAAACCCTTATATGTCATTGTCATGGTTCCCAAACCTGGGCCACCACAAAAGCATAATGTTCTAAGCTGAAATCATGTCAGAATGTAGAAGAAGCATGCTAAGTTTGAGACTATCCAGACAGAGTAAAACATACACAAATAAGAGCAATAACTAATCTAGAATGTGTATCATATACAACTAAAAAATTGAAGTGGAGATGAACTTGATACGTGGAGCAAAGAGATTATGTACTGGTACCCAAGGGATGGGAAAAGAAATAGAGGCCATCAGTTCAAGAGGAGGGAGGATGAGGTGAATGCCACGGCAAGCCTCACTTGGACCTGACTGGCAAGAGACAGAGAGGGGTGGAAGGCGTTGGAGGAGACCTTTGCCAACAGGCAAACGGATATCGACAACTAAACTATATAACTAGTCTATGTTTGAGACTGTACATGTCGACATATCTGAAAATAAAGGCTTATTATTATTATTATATGTCATTGTCAACACAACTAATGAACACAACACAACACCGAATTTGATTCTACTTACTTAATCACATTAGAAATGAGTTGTAATGGATTTTTGAAGTATTTAGAGTTGAGATCACATACATTTTAAAATTAGTACCCATGTACCTATACTTTTTAGGGCTCCAACTACACGTAACGACTGCCATAGATTTGAACCCGCGCCCCCTGCGCAGCAGTCAAGTCCCCGCTACCGAGGCTGTAAATCATCAACAACAACATCTGTGAAAATTTCAACTGTTTAATTTTCACGGATGAGATACTGCAGCAGACGCTGCTGAGCGCCAGTTTCTATGTGTGTAAACTAAGGAATCGAGATCTAACAAAAAAAGGGTTTTAACTGTAACATATATAAATCCCTGAAAAGGGGTAGTCAAATGTGTAAAAACGCTTAAATTTTTTATCATTATGAGATAATGATATACTAAACAATGCTCAACAAACAAACAAGCACTAAACACTAATATCATAATGTAGTTATACCGCTTGTTATAGTACCTATGTATAACAAGAAACTAAAGATCAAGACTGTTCAGTCCTCATATTACAGGTTAAACGCAGCAGCGCCACCCCCAATTGTCGTGATTTTTTAACGGACTATACGTTAAAATCGACTAAATACGTGATATGTGTGATGTGACCATTTTTAATCGAACGTAAATACTTTTGAATATTGAATATGTATAGATATTGCGCTGTGTACAGTGTCCTAAAATATTATATTTCATTAGATTTTTTTATTTTATCCTCCTGGAACCCAGGAAAATAAAATACATTTAATTTCAGTACTAAAATTATATGAAAAGTCATCCTAATTAAAGCTTTAATAAAACAAAAATAACTTAAGAATTTAAAACTGTTCTATGAAACATCTCTATGTCATACGTGTACTACACTATTTACACTAGTCATTGGTAACTAGTATGTATGACAATAAGATTTCGCCATAAGTTTCAAAGCTTGTGAACAGGTAGAAATTAATATTTAAACATATTCAATAAGGGTACATCAATTATAAAAAGTAAAACATAAATCTTTAACGACATTATCTATATTACATATATTAAAATTATCATATATATATAGCCGCGGTAGCCTAGTGGTTTGGGTAATGGACTGCTGAGACGAGGTCTCGGGTTCGATCCCAGGTTTCACCATGGCACACACCAATGACTTTTCGATGCTTTTCGAAGTTATGTGTGTATTTATCGCAGGTTTATAAGTGCCCGGTTAATGGCAATAGGCTCGCCACCTATTACATTGGGACCTAAACATAAACTGGCGAAATGTGGGTGCTAGCACCTCTGCCTACCCCTTCGGGGATATAGGCGTGAGTTTATGATGATGATGATGATGATGATAAAATTATCATCAATACTTCAACAATTCGTTAAAATGAATTGTAAGACGGAAAGATTATCTATTGAAAGAAACTAAAAGTACGAGCAACTTGCAACAGCATTGATATATTATTTTCAGGTTCAACGTAATAATCTTCTTCATTTCATTATTCCTTTCAGCCATAGTTTAGTTGTTTGGAAAAAAGGCTTAAGTGTAGCGACACTTAATAAAAATAGTAAAAAATCCTAAATATAAGAATATTTTCTAATAAATCAGTATTGTAATAAAACATTTTTATATAGATGTCCTATTCCACCACAAACATGAATGTAAAATAGTTAGTGATGTACAGTATAGAGCTTCATTATGTTCTATGGAGCTACACCAACATTACTTCGTAAGTCGTACTTGTTGTGTTTTGGGCATATGCTGATAGGTGACATCCGTTTCAGTTTTTACTCTCGACTCGACTAATTTTTAGTACTATTATATAGATTCAGTTACAGTACAACATTATTATTTTTATATTATGGCTACATTACAATACATGGGTGACTTCAAAACGCAATAAATCGGTGTTTCCTTGGAAATAATATTGATGTTTCTTAAAAATAAAGGTGATATAAATGATATATTGTGTATTTCCCTTAAATGATAGATACGTTTAGTGTTTAAACCAAAATATACAAGGCCTATGTGGCATATTGTTTTGACAGTTGTCACTGTAAATATCTAACAATTTGTTTATATTTCAGAATGGATGTGGTTTCTTGCAAGCTCTGCATTTTGAGTTATTCCAAGAAGTTAGCATTAGTCCACAAATAAAAAATGTTAACACCGCATAAGAACATGTGTCCAGGTTACCGTGGCCATGGATGCTAAAGACCTAAGGACGGAATCTGCTCTGAGTGAACGCAATAATGACAGCAGCAAGTACTCTCAGAGCGGCGGCATCGCACTCCCCTGCGAAAGAAATAAACCATATCAAGATGCTGGATCTAACTCATTGCCCAAAGTGGACGTACAGGGCGCGCGGCCGTGCGCCGTCATAGGCCCTGATAGAGTTGTGCCTCCGGCTGCAACCAATGAACCATACTTTAGAAAAGGTCCTGATCCATGGCCCTGTATGGACAATGCATATCATCATACCCGCCGGCCTCCAGAGTATCCTCATAAGTTGGCTAATTTTCAAAATCCAACTAGAAATATATCTCCAAGACAAACATTCCAAGAGAATATGCAGCGTATTATGGTGCCTCCATCTTACAACTCGGCCAAAATTAATGATGAAATCAACTATAACCAAATGAGTGAAAGAAGCAATGTACTACCAAAAAATATTAAAATAAATGTGCCATCAGAGGCCAAGTTCTGTGATGTGCCTTATTCAGTATATCCTACTAGTAATGAACAAAAAAATGTTAGGAACTCTGATATGTGCTTATCTAGTGTAAACCCAACCCTTACAAGGACTGCTCCTCATGGTTGGCCCCCCGGTAGTGTTAATGTACGCCCCACAAGGACATATGGTGCTCCTGAACTATATCATCAATATCAAGAATACTCCAGTTGTGCCGGACCAAGACCTGTTGCACCCCGACCTAATAGAACAGGTCCTGAAGATCCTGGATATGTATATGCTGAACCTTTTTATCATCAAGAAGGAAACATCCGTTTCAAGCCTTACCCCCCAGTAAAAGAAAGGTTTCCACAGCAAAGGTATGATTATGTTAGCAATTATACAAATTCATTCCACCCTCAACCTTCATTCCCACCCCATAAATATGAGTTGCAAAAATCTGTACCCCCTAATCCTTATCCCCCTTACCCCCCAGTTAAATATCTCGATAGAGTTACTGAACCTGTTATTGAAGGTTACCAGAGAAATCAACAAAACAATTTCAATATATCATACCGTAATCAAGTAATCCATCCAAATTTCGGGCCAGTTATTGGTAGCTGTCCCCAAAATAAAATACATTCATATCCATCTGATGGACATATTAAAACTTTAGGTCCTAATAAACTACCTTATGAAAATGCAAAAGCTTATGTTGAATATGAGAATGGTCGACCCAAAATGTACCCTCCGTCTGAAAGCTATGTTGTCAATGAAATGGGCAGAATGCATCCTATGAAAACTCAAGTAATAATGCATAATTATCCATCAATAAATATGCATAACATTCCATCCAATCAGTACTATAAAAAAGAAAATCCACAAATCAAAAATTATGAATACATGCAAGCTCATTATAGAGGCATGGACCCTAATTTAAATTTGCACAACCCTATGGCTAGACACCAACCAGTTTTTTCACCTAATACATTAGCTATTTCACCTACTGACTCCTGTACTAGCAATGATACTTCACAGACTCTAGGAAACTCTCAAGAAGACTGTGGTTATGTAAGTCAGTCGTCAAACGCAAGTGTTAGAAGTGTAGACTCCGGTATTAACAGATTACCAAATGATTATATTAGAAAATATTATGACAGTAGGTACGGGCCTATTATGAGAACTTCACCTATGATGTCAAAGTCTGAATTAAATTCCATTAATAGTTCTAAGGAGAAAAAAAATATTGATGTAAGACAATTCTTACAAATGTGGAATGAGGGTGATGAGGAAACAGATGAAAACATTCCTAAAGAAATCATTATTCAATCAGGTCCTAAGAGTCACAATAATTTTGGTAAATCACATGAAGTTATAAGCCAGGCAAACCAAGAACAACTTTATGTTCTTGGTTTAGTTAATGTTCCAAGAGAGGAACTAGGTAAATATGAACATATTCAAAAAGTTTCTAAGTTACCAGAGAATATTAAAGGTTACAACCACATAGAACTATTAAATCAGTTTGAGGAAGCTATTGAGTCTTCAAATATAACTAGCTTCAAAACATCTACATCCAAAGACTTCCAAATGCCACCAAAAGTAGCCCCACATAAACAGGGACCTTGTACTGTGCCTCCCAGACCTTTGTCTCCATTGGATGTGGAGGCTAAGATCAGTCAATCTGTAATTCACAAAGAAGTTGGCTGTAATTTTGAAATAAAACCCTGCAGTCCTAAAATGTTAAATGCTGAGGTTGCTACTCCAGTTCAAAATATTTTATCAGAAAGGGTTATAGAAAAAGTAGCAAATCCCGTTATGCTGAAGTCCCCAAGGCTTAATGGTGTTGATGAAAATATGGATTGCAATATAATAAAAAGAAAAGAACACAGATTAAACCACAGCATACTCAACAATGAGCCAATTAGAATTCCGAGTTGCAAAATGATTAACACTCAGTTTTCTAATAATACAGGTTTAGATACAATCAAAAACAGTTACAGTTTACAAGATTTAGAAAGCAACTCAGGTTTATGCTTAGCTTCTCTGCCCAGACTTGACAACGATATTGAGTTAAACTTTCCTGAAGTCAATCAACAATTTATTAATGCAAATAAAAGAGATCCTATTGTCTTAACAAATTCGCTTAGGGATTTGCCTACGTTAGAGGTATTGGAACAGTCAGATAACCAAACCAAAGACGAACTGAATGACACAAATTTGTCAAGTGATAATATGAGATCTCCATGTGTCGAGACCGAAAAAGAATTTTCAAAACTAAGTAAATATCGTAAAACAAGGCCACACTTAACAGACTCTAAGGAAAATCATGCTGTAAGAACAGACAGCGTCATCATTAAAAATCCCGAAAATATTAAGAATTATGAAGAGAGTTCTATATTCTCTCCGAATTCTTTAATTAAACAAGTTAATGATATTCAACAAGCTCCAATTAATTTAACTTCACAAGGAAACATTGCAGAAAACACAGATAATTTATTTTCTATGAAGCAGCATGATTCATCTATAGGTATTGCTATCGACTTCAGTGTAAATAGAAATATCTCTAATGAAAATATTGTATGTATCGGTGTCGAAAGTGATAAAGAAATCAGTATTTTATCACATAGTAAGCCTAAAATAAGTCAATCCGTACTTGATGAACATTTAAGTAAACTACCCACATTTTCTGACTGTCATCAAAATATACCCAGTGATTGTAGCAATCATGACAAAGTAGACGAAACTAACAACCCAAACCCTGAAATATATAACGTCAAACAAACAGAGGCTCAAATTGCTGATAGTAAAAATATTAATGTTATGAATTCAGTAGATGACTCGCCACTTGAAGAGATGATCGCAAAGAAGGAATATCTACCATCTGTGTCTAGTGACAATGAGGCGAAAGGTGAATACATAAAACCTGCGACATGTGTAAAAGACATTGATGAAATCGTCAATGTTGAACGAAATAAAGAAGACACAAGTTTAGTAACTGATACATCACTCGAAGGGACATTCACGAAGAATACACATATATCACCTAGCGAAAAGGTGGCAAAAGAAGAATCTCTGCCATGTGTAAAAGATGCGAATGAAGAAAGTAAAAATGATGAAAACTTAGTAGAGGATACGCCACTCGAAGAGTCTCTCACAAGTAGTGAATATCTATCATCTGTGTCTAGTGACACTCAGGTAAATGAAGAAGACACAGCGGCATATGTTAAGACCATGAATGACGATTGCAGCAACTCCCTATTACCCTTAGATTTTGTTACGTCTACTAACGAATTTTTAGAAACTGTTGAGAGTAACTCTGATAATTATTTGCTGGAAATGGATAAAGAAAATAGTATCGAGTGCACAAATTTAAATAAAAACAATGATAGGCAGATTTCTACTCATGAAAGGTCAAAGACAGGGGATCTGGAAAATCATAAACAGATTCTGAGTAACGTGGGTACTGATCAAAAAGGCACCGAAGTATTGGATGTGAAGGAGTTGACAGAATCAGAATCAAATATCGATACTAGAAAAGACAACGATCTTCATCAACTTTTAAAAAGTGAATTTTCAGACGCTAAAAGCCCAGAACCCAACAGCACAAATTGCAAAAATAAAGATGTAACGAAGGATGAGCTGATGGAATATAAGACCAATTCCAATTTTAATTCGATATCTCTAAATAGGATCATTACCCCTAGTGAAGATTCAGTTTCAGAAACCGTCGACATTAAAGATTACAATTCAGAAACAATCGGTGGTGATAATTCTAGTTTTAATGTACCATCTCCAAAAAGCGACCGCGATTATCCATTAGAAACCGTCGATGTGGAAAATTACAATTTAGAGAAAATTGGTGAAAAACATTCCAAATTTAATTTGTCATCGCCAATAAGCGATCGCAATCATATATCAGAAACAGCAAAACAGAATCTTGTTTCTAATTTTGATATAATTCCAAATAATATTGCAACCTACAGCGTAGATAGCGTCTTATTGGAGAAAAAAGAAGATAACGATTGCACATCAGAGCGTACAGAAGATTTCTTTTGCAATTTTGACATAAATTCCCCTGTAACGAATAATCCTGATGATCCATCACAAACTGCAGACCAAGGGGATTCTAATTTTGAACTGATCACTAATAATAGTGCTAAAATAAATAACCAAGGCAATGATTTACCAAAAAGTATGGAGCATGAAACTGCTTCTAATTATAGCTACCAATCAGATACCCCATCTTCTGAGAGAAGCGTAACACATACGGAGAGTATTAATGAGATAAATAATACTATTATAAATACAGAATGCTTATTTGACGAAGAAACAGAAGTTCAAAAAGATTTTTCAATGATTGATGGTGAACATTCCAAAAATGGTCAGTTCTATAATAACGAAGAAAAGTTGATACCTAATAATACAACAGAATTTAATGAACAGGAAATGACATATGTACAGTCGACTATAAGATATTTGTCATATGGTAGTAAAGAGATGTATTCACCTTGGATTCAAAAGTTAGTTATGTTCTGTGAAGGAAATACTAGTAACGTGAATATAAATTACGATAAAGGAGCTGATAGTAATGGTCTATTAAGAGAAACAGGAGAAATAGAAGTTTTGGGTGGTTTTGATCATTACCTCGAACATGATGACGCAACCAAACTTCAAGAAATTAGTGTGGAAGGTTCTGTGTCCCCAGTTATTATAAGAAGTAAAAGTGAAATGATGAATATTAGTGATTCATTGATCGATAATCATCCTCAAACTGAAAATAGTGTAGATATAAATAATATTAAAGATGTAAATAAAATAACTGAGACTAATAAACCATACAATATGGATAAACTATTTAACCATGAAGAGCTATTCTCAAGAAACATTCCTAGTGTACTTAAGGATAATACTATCGATGACTTTAATGAAACTGAGTCAATGAATGGCAACGGTGCCATTGAAAATGTTTGTGATAAATTTGATGAACTTCCTAATCTTGATCAGACTTCATCTTGTTTGACATTCGAAATTCATGAGCGATGTGATGAAGCATCTACTACTGTCATTGACGAAATAACTGACCAATGGAATAGACAGAGTAATGAAAATGATGAAAAACCTCAACTGTTAGTTAACTCATCCATTTGTAATAAATTATCTGAACAATGGGAGACACAATATAACTGTAATGTTGATGTACCGGAGTCGCATGATCAGGAATCTAACTGTGGTGATGAAATACCTGAGCAATGTAATAAACAATCTATATGTAATGATGAATTAACTGAAATATTAGATGAACAGCACGTCAATAATAAGGAAACATTTGAAGAATGTGATGAACCTTTTTGCAGTGACAAAAAAAAACCAGAGCATTTGGACAGCCGATCTTATTGTAATGATGAAGTACATGAAGAAAAGATAAAGCAAGCACACTGTAACTTTGAGGTACTTACTTGTGATAATGAAATGTTTGTACAAAAAGAAAAATCTGAAGAATTTCATAAGCAATCTAATCATGATGATGAAATTCAACAACAATTTGATAGAGAATCTACTGGAACGCTAGAAAATTTCGGGGAGACTGGTATACAATCCGATTGCAAGAATATGGAAATGGAATTGTCTATTACTGAAGAAAATAATGAACTTTCTTGTTCTAAAGTTCAAAATACCGAACGCATTTTTTTTAACAAGAATCGTAAACTTCTTAAAAGATCGCTATCAGATTCTGCGCTTAATGTTAATAATAATAAAAATGAACCTTTGCAATCAGAAAATGAAGAAAGTGTTCACTTCATATGGCCATTTAAGCGTAGAAAAATGAATAATGTAGATAATGACATTCTGGCTCAAAATTTATGTAATATAATACAAAGTAACAGACGTAATTCTATCTCTTCTATTTATAATGAAGAAAATCTGTCTTTTTGTATTTTGATAGATAATAGTTGCATAATTACAGAGGAAGAGAATGATGAACAAGATAAAGTATGTTATACCGAATCTGAAGAATGTTTGACTGATGTACAAAATGATTGTCCAAAAGATGAAGATAGCACTGAAATTATTTCGGAAATAATATCGACACCAGAACACGAAAATGACTGTGAATATTCAGATTCTTATGTAATGCAAGGCGAAGAGGAAAAACTTGAGGAATCATGGGTTGAAGATGTGGCTTGTGTTGAAACAGTTATCAGTGATGACATTGCAGAAGATATTGAAATTAACGGGGCATCATCTCCTAAAGATAATGAATTTTCTGACAATGATGAATCGGGAGTTTTCAGTAGTAGTGAACATACTGATAAAGTTAAATACATATATGGCGGTAAAATGTGTAATGATGATGCTCAATTCGTAGAAACACTTTATAACACTCCACAAATGGATGTCAATAAAAGGTTAATACAGAGAGAATCGCTTGCTTCGGGCGAATATTACGATAATGACTCGTTAGAAAAAATTCTTTCTGAATCTAACGACCAACAGCAGTCACCATATGTCCCAGAATATGTGGGACCTATATTTTCACCTAAGATTATTGACACTAAACAAACTATAGATAACAAAGAAAATATGAACTTAGAAATCAGGTCTCCTTTAGAATGTATTGCTAACGCTTTAGAAGTTGTTGATACGGGTATAATCGAAACAGACAACGAGAATGTGAGGTTAGGGTTTTTCAACAAAACACAAGATGACACTGTACATTCATGTGAATCTAGCGTCGATAATGTATTCTCATACAAAGAAAGTGACGAAAATATTAAGTATATAACTTCTAGTTCTCCAGAAGTATCATCAACAACATCTGAAGAGAAGAATTCAGCAATATTATTGAAAATCACAAACTATAAAGGGTCTAGAATATCACAAATTAATGATGATAGTAAAGATAACAGAAAATCAAGTTGTAAATTTACTGAAGATAAGGATTATGTCCAGTCCCACTCAAATTTTCCTACCCATCGCCCTTTATTAACAAAAGGAGCTCAAAAATACATTCCACCATTAAAAGAATCTATGCGCGACCTCAAGGTTAAACTTTCATTACCTCAACATAGTCTAATGAAATTAAAACAGTTAAAAAAGTCCAAAGATGAACCAAAGGTTTATAAAAATCAAAATACTTCTGTTCCTACAGTTTCAAAGAAACCTAAACCTAAATTTGAAGATGTTCTAAAAAGTATAGACGAAATACATTTTAAAATGCATAAAGAAAAGTCCAAAAAGTCAAAGAAATCTATTCCTAAAGTAGTAATTAAGAAAAACGAGAATGGTTCTCATTATGCTAGTACTTCCAATAAAAATGAATTTAACCCAGACTTGACAGGTAGGAAGTGGCAGCCGTGGGTGTTTATAGAAAAAAACCATTTCATTGATAAAATGGCGATCAAAAAGAAAACTAAGGCAGTGTACAGCCACAGGAAACAGACCTATGTTTTAGCAGAAAAGTTTCAGAAATATAAATCTGTAAGCAGCGCCAAATTTGTGATAGCACCACCGTTATCAGATTGTCCACCTACAGGACTCAAATATACTATAAGATTGAAACATAACTACTGAGGTAGATTGTTACGAGTGCTTTGGACTTATCTATGAAGTTAATGTCACATTGACTACCATAGATCCCACCTTATCCAATGTTTCGTATGTCATTCCTATCAAATTCCTTTGTAGTTTTTACTTTCGTAGTTACCCATGTTAATTTACTTTACTGTGTAGTTTGTATAATGAAGCCAAATTCTATAGGTACTAAGTATGATACTTTGCAAAATATAAAAGACATTTTTATTCCTATGCTCGTTAGTGCAATTTGATCTGATCTATATTTTGTTACTATTCTTTAAAGTTTATTAAAATCGTTTTACCTGATATCATTCCATTTATTTTTAAGTTTTATTATATTAAAAATTTTGCACCTTTAAGTTTTAGGTATGTAGCCATAATTTCTGAGTATTATCTTGTTACTGCTGTTATTTTCAAGTAATACTGATATTTATTATTGTTTATTTTACTGTTCATTAGATTATATTTATGTTGCAATATATGTTAGTTTGCCTTTTTTTTAATCATTTGGCGGCGGACGTTCAATTTACTTATTATTACTTTTCTCTGTCGATGTCATGTCGTTTACCTATTAATCTATTTTTCTTTAGCTATTGTAAATATATTTTCGTGTACCTATGTTGAAACGATTTATTTATTATATTATAACAATTGTAGCTTACTCGCGAACCTCCTTTTGTCTTCCGTCGCCAAAGACGAGAGTACCTAATGTGTCTTGCGTATTGTGGTGCTTCAAAGAGAATTGATGTATATAGTGTGTGAGGCGCACTTGCCTTGTATCTTCAGTCCAATAAGCAGTCCAAAGAGAGATAAAAAGAATCATATATGTAAAGTACGTGTAAGAATATATTATGATATTTATATGTTTAGGCAGCTAATATCACTTTTGTGTAGTTTTGAAAAAGATATTCGTTATGTTAGTGTTAGTACGATCGATACTGCCGGTACGGTCAACAATCTTGCTCACATTAATTGTAAGCACATGTTTTATTATCATATCTGTGTATATTGATTTGACTGTGACATGTGTATATCATGGTATTGTGTAGATGAAGTACAAATATGCACATTAATATTAATACCATATAATCATGTATTTTGTAAGAGAATGTTCGTTCAATATCATTCAATAATTTTGTTTGTGATGATGTTGCAGTGAAACAACATAGTGTGTAGGTAGGTAATAAAATTAAAGCGTGAAATAACCAAAGCCAATACTCAGAAATAATAGATGTTGAGAAAGTGTGTACGGTAGGTAGTTACTTTGGATGTGTACCTACTCGGCAACATGTCGCTGCTACCGAGAGCGGCCTGGCACCGACCAGGTGACATAATGAATATACCCAATTTAGATAATTAATATTATCTTTATATCGCAGCCAGAATTTATATATCTGGTTATTTATATATACGTACCTAATTTGAGAGCTTTTAAATGTAACAGGAACCATGTTACAGAACATGGGAATGCGTCGTAGTGCCTTTCACATCAAACTGATATTATAATATCAACTAAATAATAATATAATGTAGGTGTACTATGTCTTCATACATTTTTGGCCATTCGATAAACATTTCGGAAATATCTGTTGATCTCATTATACAAGGCACTTACCTTTCCATATTTTGCCTTTATTGTGCCTATAAATATATTTTTATTATTAAATACACTATTTTGATATCATGTACAGGGTGTTCAAATAATATACCAAATACGTGCTTTTAAGTCCTGCATACATGTATTTGCAAAATGTTGCCTTCGTAGATAAAAAAAAATTAGGGTATGTTTAGTGTAAGGTAAGAAATTTAAAATATATGTACGTGTTATGGATGTAAATGATCAGTTGAACTATTTATTTGTAAATGATAAATAAGAAAATGTAATATAAAAGTGATAGTTTTAAGTTAATGGATATAATAAATGTACAAAGGTAACGTTAAGAAGCGCGTAAATTAATTTCCTGTTCAGTGTGGGGGTTGGGACATGAACCTCATATTTCGACGCCGAGGCTGTATATTTACCAATAATATGATTTCCTAGAGCCACGTGCATGTAAAGATTACGAGTGAGAGCTAGGAAGGACGCGGTCGCCAGCCCGCCATGACGCCGCAGTTGGGCGCGCGCTGCACCGTCTTCGCTCCTTCTCAATGACTGATTACTTCGTTTATTTATCCATGCAGTTTAACTCGCAATGTAATTTCGATACTTGAATGTTTGTTACGCACTATTGAGTGGATTGTTGTTTTAATTTTTCTGCACTTGTTGGCCATTGTTATAAGTATATAGTATATTGTGGTTAAATTATTTAATTAAGGGTTATGGATTAGTATTACTGATTTTAAATAATACATATTTGTTTTGTCGTTTAAATATTAATGCATATCTTCATATGCCAGTAATGCACGTGATAATGTATGGTGATAGACATAATATTGGACACACTTGCTCTAAAATTGAGTGTTGAAGTGTGACACAAATATATTGTTAATTAGTGGGAAGTAAATATGTATAACATTTTTGAGTGGTAACTAGTTTTGAAAATTGTTCTATAATTGACCAAATAAATGTGTTCTCAGTATAATACGTTTATTACTTTAATCAATATCATTTATACAGGTATGTTCACTTTCACAGCTTCTTGACGAATGGCGCTAATTAGGTCTTGATTCACCAGAAATATAAAGCGAAGTCCGGCAATCTGTAAATATTATAAAGAATAAATATTCGTACAAGCTACAAGCTTAGGCGACTTTGTAGTCTAGTAATAAAAAGATTGTTATAGTGACACGACAAAATGTATTTTGACAAACATTGGAAATTTCGCGCATGTGCACTATGGTTGGTCCGTACCAAGAAATCAATTAAGAATTGATCTTTCTGATCAACCAGTGACGCGAGCTCTTCGGCGTGACTGATGATGAATGTGTGATTATGTTTATCTATGATTGGCCAGTTGGCAAGCCTCAGCTATCGCCAACGAACAGCCACCAAAGACACATGCTTTTGCGCAGCTATAGTACATTTTCAAGATGTTTGCTGGTTAAATAAGATTAATCTATCAAAATTTAGCACAGCAATCAGTTGTCTCTAGAACATGGTCGATCTAGTTCTGTCTCGCATCTACTATTTGTTAGTGTGTTTAATTGTAATAGCTCTGGGTTCAACAATAGCCACCAAATAATGAGCAACAGTAATGATACGTGAAATATTTACCTCAATTATGCTGTTGTGATTCAGCTTCACTTTGTTGCCTTGAAGCACTGGCCTCCCATCTACGAATATAGGTCTTTTTCCCTCAGATGACATGAAGAAGTCCCCACTATTCCTCAAACGAATGGTCGCTTGTTTTCTCGACACCTTTGCAGCAGGCCCCTCCAGACTGAGATCCACGTCGATGGCATGGTCGCGAGTACTGCGGCCCACTGCGATCTGTGACGGAAAAATAAATTAAACTCAACTTTAGGTAAATTTGAAATAATGTCCATACGCTTTTGTAACAAAAGATGAATAGACAAACGAAAAATTAACATACAATATGTTTAAGTAATGAATGTTACGAAGAACGTTAAAGTTACAGAAATTTATCATTGGTACAAAAAATAACACTGCGGGTTTTGCGTTATTAGTCCGTACGTATACGTCAACAGAGTGCACGGTATTGAATTAATTAACCTATACCTAACTTTAATGCATTTGCTAATTGGCATGTTTGATTATAGTGAAATGAATAGACTGAAACCATATAATACTGAAAGTAAATTTTGTAAGCTAGAAATCTTAGGCATTTATATATGAATACCGTTAAAATCGCAATAACTCGGTACTACAAATATTTTTTTACGTTTTTTCTATCAAAAGGTAGATGTTGACATTGTCCATAATGTTATCCACGAGTGGTAAGTAAAAGGATGTGTAACTTATATCTTTATTCACATGCTCGAACTGAAGCTATCAAACTACTAAAACAAGCGCTACCAGTTTTGCGTAAAATCGACGTTTATTCAACACGCACGCAAGCAATTAAACACAATCAAAATCGGAAACTAATTAACGTAGGCACTCTGAAACGAATGGCTCTAGTAATGGATGTTTGAAACTATACCTGGTTATAATATGTAATATTTATAATTTATACCTATATACTCGTATGAAACCCTCAGTACGTAAAGTGATATGTTTTATAACTACTCTTATCTATACTGTAACTAATAAACTACAAACGTGTGTTATTGAAAATGCAATCAAATTATAAAATAATAATTGTACACTTTTTTGAAAATAAAATGTAACAAAATGTAGGTACTTGGACGGGAAATTAATATGAAATGAACACAATTTCGATGAACTTGAATTTTGCTGTTGACTGTACCTACAATAAATAATGATGTTCATTAGTAGGTACCGTTATTAACAAGCCAGATATAGCTGTTGACACACTAATTGAACAGATAGTGTTATCAAATGACTAGTTATTCGTAAAGCTACTTATAGAATGTAATTTGCACAGCGAGAGTTGTAATCATACTAATAGTGACATTGCTTATTATTTGCCAACTGTTTAAGAAAAAAGTTAAATATTGGCTTATGTTGCACGAAGACATTAAAATGATTGTGTTTGTTATTGTATTTTGATAATTGAACAGCGTACCAGCACTAAAGGTGTGTGTTTAGTTGTGTCTTTCTTTGACCAATGCTATTCAAATATTTCCATGGGGCCAGAGAGAGTCAGCGCTTCTCCCTTATTATTTTTTTCAATCATAGGCGGAATTTTCTGTAGGTAGCAACTACGAAATGGCGGTAGCGACGCGCTCGTGTATACTCCTATTTTATTTAAAATATTTCAAGTATGAAGTGGAAATCGCGGCGGGTGGTTATTAACCAATCACGATACGGACGCACTATTTAGTTTGCTCTTATCGCTCTTGGAAGGTGGCTGTTACGTGTTCGTTTTCTAGCTTTTGACAAAATACAAAAACAGAGGTTAGAGAGGCTGTCGATGCAGGAAAGCTGGCTTTACAGTAAGATTTGTGATGGCTGATGGATGGAATTTCCATTATAAAATAGTGATGATGAAGAAGACAAAAAAAATGGAGACTTGACAACATAAATCCTTGATTGACTGTATTTCTACATTATGATATCTAGGTAGAAGAGGATCATGTGGTTGAAGTTTGTGAAATTTCAACTGAAGATTGAATTCAATTCAATTTAAGACTAAATTCGCACACAACACCTGTGGGTCTGAAAAGGTCACGTTTAGAAATTCCACTAAGACAAAATAATACCTAATACGAATTCACTAAAGTTACCTTTTTAGACCTCCTGACCTACCTAGAACAACAAGCGTAGAACAATTTACCCACTCTTTGGTATGGAAATGAATTGTTTGGCCAATTTGTGTTGTTTATAGTTGCGCTGCTGGAGACCATTGATTCGCATGTCAACTTCTACAACGTTTAGTCAGTTTTGGGGTCTACCGCTCCTACCAGGGCCCAGCGGAAGCGGCATCTTCAGTCAGGCGGACGCTGCAAAATGTGGCCGAACTAGCATTTTAAGCAACTTTCCTACATTTTATATGCGTTGTCATGGCTATAAATACTGGCGCAGATACGGGAGTACCTCAAGAGATCTTTACGTGTGACTCTGCAAATCCACCGCCATATTTTCATCTCCGTGGTTCCTGCTTGTGTCACTAGACGCATGAAGTAGGCTGGTCCGCGCTTGGCGATACTTGTTTCCAAATTAACCAGGTTTAAGAGCAGGTCTGATGGTTGCGCGACTAGTTAACCAAGTTGTTCAATCGATCAAGTAGACCAAGCTCATGCAGCTTAGAAAGAAGCGACCTGTGTCAGATTCCAGGTGGTTGGCTGGTAATAGCCACAGATAGCTTTTCTCCAAGCAACCTCCCTTTGGCCTAAACTATAATTATTTTAGACTTTTTTTTGTACCACTTAGGTGGCAGACAAGCACACGGCACGCTTTTTTTTTTTATATAGGACACGTCAATTGGACTTCGCCTTGCCTGATGGTAAGCTGAAGGCAAAGTCCCAGAAAAGAGGGCCACCATTACTTACACATACCGTGTGACAATGGTGACACTCAGCTTGACGGCCTCATCATATGCTTTTTCACGTCCCGCTTAAAGGACCCGGGACTGTAGGAAGAAGGAAACACGTGAGCTGGTAATGAATTCCAGGCCTTAATGGTGCGACAGAGGAAAGAGTCTCCGAACCGCTTGGTTCTTGATCGGATGTTCTGCACTGTGTGCGGATGCCATCTAAGACCTGCACGTGTTCTGTCAAAATCAAAATTAAAATGTCAAGAACGGTTTGTGTAATACATAGAACATCGTATAATATTGACACCTTTTCATTAAAATCGTCTTTAGAGGTTTGTACCTCAAAAGGAAAAAATACGGAAATCTTATAGGATCACTAAGTTGTCCGTCTGTCCGTCTTTCCATCTGTCTGTTTGTCTGTCAAGATATTTTTCCCGGCAAAGCGTGAGGTCAAGTTGAAATTCATACCACATACTCAGTTCTATAATGTCTCGAAATTTTACAAAAAACAAACTCCTAAGTCAACGCATTCAAAAATTCCAGGCCTTAATGGTGCGACAGAGGAAAGAGTCTCCGAACCGCTTGGTTCTTGATCGGATGTTTTGCACCGTGTGCGGATGACATCTAAGACCTGCACGTGTTGTCCTGTGTAGGAAAGGGGAGGGTGGGACTAATTGGAAGAGCTCATCAGAACACTCCCCATGGTACAGACGGTAAAATACAGCCATGGACGCAACTTCTCTACGCATCTGTAAAGGTTCTAGGGTGTTCGTGACCTCGGGATTCCCAATGATGCGGACCGCACGTCGCTGCAACCTGTCGAGAGCATCTAGTAAGTACTTTGCTGAACCATCCCAGAGATGCGAGCAGTATTCCACACAGGAGCGAATTTGTGTCTTGTATAGAAGACACCGCTGCTCCGGCGTGAAAAACCGTCTCACTCTGTCCAGGACTCCGAGTTTTCGTGAGGCTGTTTTGATGATACTTTCGATGTAATTTTTGTTATTCAGGTTGCAGCGAACATCCATATACGCCTGATGGAAAGTGGTTACCGTGGCCTATGGACGTGTGCAAAACCAAAGAAGTCACACTCGCGCTGCCAACCCTGTAAGCACAGAGTTTCTGTGCCGTCTGCCGTCAGCGTTAAAGACAAGCAGGACAAGCTTTTGGTCTTCCCACTGACAGCACAAAAACTCTCTAGTGAGCTCTAGCTACCCTACTCACCGCCGGGAACACAACACAAGGTTATTATGGCCGCGGTATTCTATAGGGCGGAGGTACTTTCCCAGTCGGACTGCTTAATTGGACGGAAATACCGTACTAGAGATAAAAAAAAATTACAATTGGACAAAGTCTCATCAGTTACATTGAAATAAAATTTCTAAATAAGTAATGTAACTTAAGTTCTTGGAATAAAAACGTCCAACTATATATTATATTAATGTCACAGTCTTATTATTTCTCATACCTAGATAGTAATATAATTATACTGTGGTAATGTGTGGGAACAGACCCAATAAACATACATAGATAGGTTAAATAATAAATTATTGGCAGTATTGCGTATTTATTTCCGTGCGAAGCCTGATACCCAGATAACCCGATATCGGTCGATAGTTAAATTATAAAGTAACTAGTTTATATTCCCTCAATACAACAACTCGTTTACAAAAAAATTCTAATACCTGCAATCTGTTACCAACACCAACAGATACTGCCTGTACTTTAGCTGTTAAGTTCTTGGTGAAGGAACATGAAAAGCACCCTATGTTTACGTGTAGACAAATAATTATGGCTTTAGAAAATTTGCATAAAATAAAGTAAAAAAGTAGGTATCCGCTATAGATAAAATTATGATAATACATAAAATCCCGATCATTTATGATAAATATGGTATCAATGATTATGTCTACTTAAGCTAACATTATCTTAATATTATTTAGGCAAGTTTAAGTACCTACATGGTTATTTATAATCGGTAACAATTACACCAAGATACTGCTAAAGCCGTATAAAACTTTTATGGTGGTTATGCAGTACCTACAATGCTTACAAAACTATAATATACAGACATTTATAAATAATTTGCAAGATGAATTGTCCCTTTCTAAATTTAAACAGGTGTAAGTTTTATTACAAAAATGTATCCACAAACATTGTACAACTAAGTGCCTCGGTAACAAGCAACTACTTACTTCACAACAACGTATGAAATTGGAAAATTACCAGTCGAATAAAACATAAGAAGTGTTCAATCAGAAGTACTTATTTACCTACTGAATTCACGACGCAATACACGATTCCAAGTCGACACTTAACACGGTCTTATCAATAAACTGAGGTAATTAAACGCTCACTTATCAAATAAATATGCTTACTTTGAAAATATGTAAACAGCCGTACCGATAAACGTTACTACATGTATAAGATATCATTCAAAGACTATAATCGCACGTCGTCGTTATACCAGACAAGTGTTTTACCTGCAGACGGTCGCTCCTGTACTACATTTCAAAAAAAAAATACTACAACTGCACACGAAGTCGCATCACCTACGATGGAACTCAAAATAAGACACTTGTGCGTAATCGAGTGACATTTGACCTGGACCCTGGAGTCTTAGTTTTAATAAGATAATTGACGAATATGAAAAAAGTACCCATTGCGCATGTTAGGAGGCTAAGTAACATTACATATTCTAATTGTTCAAATGGTGTCGAAGCGTTCGGTGTCACGTGATGTCAACGGGTTTTTTGTTTGCACTTATTTACGGAACCCATTAGTGCGTTAGCATCATTAGCAGGTAGCTAACGGTAACCGTCCTGTTTGTATTTCAAATTGTAGTAAGTGTTGCACCGTTACAAGTTTAACACTGCCACTTTTTTGTCGTATGATGTTGAAAAGTTCACTCTAAGACAAACTGGGTCATAAATATCTAACTGTTCATAATAAAATCGATAGTCGTACAAAACATATCCATCTGAAAACGGCGGTGAGTTCTATACGTCACAAATGTTTGTGTTGCCTTGAAACAGAACCTATATTGTCACACTGTAGCGTTTACTTTAATTACATTTCATACGCTATTTGCAAAAGATTAAGTAACTATTATTATCTTTTTAGATAAAATTGTTTCATATTGGGTAACTGTGTGATAATAATTAGAGAGTACATAATTGATACTACTGGTGTATTACTACTGGTATATTATTCGGTGTATGATATGACAAAGTAAAAGCTTGTTATAACCATTCAGCGTTGACCTCATGATACCCACATTCTCGGGAAAGAATAATCAACTTGAATACCTTTTGTGATGTAAAAGTGACACTGGTGTCATATGCACGTAGTACCGTATTTATAGGTTTAAGAGGTCAGCTCTAATACCTCACTAATTACAATATCTGAGTGAAAAAATATTTTAGCAAAACTTTTATGGAATAAATATAATGGAGGTAGTTAACTAAAAAAAGATCATGAATGAAGTTTTAAAAATCATTAAGTACCAATGTCAAGATGATAACGATCAGTGAACACACGTTTACTAATCATTGGGACACTAATGATACCTACAGTCATATATGAGCCCGCTTTATGTATAAATAATAGGCATTATTGCCGATACGATCGTGCTTTTCGTACATCAGATAAACAGTTTTATTTGACGTGTAATTCTTTTTCCTATCTCAAAAATGACCTTTTATACTGATATCAACCCGATATTATTGTTCATTATGGGTGCGCACATATTAAACAACTCGAATATGACACGTACAATTTTTTTTATTTTAACGGTTCATTGTCCTAGAAGGATTTTAATGCAAATTAAGGCATACTACGCCATTGTGCAAGACTTGGAAAAGGCCATATAAATTTGTGAGTGGTCAACAAAAAAGTGATTAATTTAACTAAAAATATACATTAACTAATATTAACATTATCTGACAACATTTGAGCTTCCCTTCCCGAAATCCCACCCACTTAAAAAAATCATGGTCTTCAGAATAATGGATTTTCAATATCGACGTACGGCAGGAATATTTTGTATTTAGTATGTGGGAGTACCGTATGTCTTGCCTGCCTTGCTATATGATATTTTTTTGACCCAATGTCAAGAAATGACAGGAATTTTGTCGAAGGTCGTTGGAGCAAACGAGTCATAGAGTGCAGACCGTGAGAAGGCAAAAAGAAGGTAGGACACCCCCTAGCCAGATGGACGGACGACCTGAAAAAGGTGGCTGGGACAGACAGGATGCGGAAGGCAGAGGATCGGATAAAATAGTACATATTGGGAGAGGCCTATGTCCAACAGTGGACTGCGGTGGGCTAATTGATTGACGATTGATCTAATGTACTCCTCTGTAGCTGGCAACCCGCGTGTGACACCCCTGCTGTTGAATAGTTTCCTAGGCCACAGAAAAGTTACCACCGAGGGTATTATCGAAACCCACCAATTTTAATCACGGTCGTAAAGTAAGTATAATCAGCAGTTTTTAGTTTGTTAATATACTTGTAGAAGAAAGAACTGATGTAAAACAAAATACACTTGGTGGCGGAAAACGAAATCAACTAATAGACAAACCTTAAAAAAAATCACTCACTATAACTGGCAGCAAAAGCGCACTCTTCGTGCTGAAAATGTAAAAAATCTGTATTCCTCTTATGAGAATTGCCAACTTGATCTCACACCCTGTGCTCATTACTCATCAGTAGAAACACAACACTATACATGAAGAATTGAGGTAGGTGCTTCCCTTCAGAAATTTGCAGCAGTAGGTTGCGATTTCCAACCGGAAATCCCGTAAGACTCTACCCACTACCGCTTCCATTACTTACGGTGGAAGTTACTAAACATCCATCAATCAAGCGATGCACCACTTCATTATTATGTTTTTATAATCGCTTATCAACTATCGAAATATGCTGCGAAACTGGTGTTGGCAAGGAGTGTCGATAATCTGAACAAATGTCTTAATAGTAATACAATCATCAATTTTACTACATTTTAATTATATTATTTATTATTATTTCGGTTTTCATCGAACTTGATTGAACTAAGAATGTTGGAATAAGAATACTTATATATTATAATTTATACGGAGAAGTCAGTGAGAAACAGGTATACAATATTTATCACCGTCTCGCTAACAATCTAAAATTAACACAATTCTACCTTTGGATTATATTAGAAGAGGAAGACTAATAGTAGTATCTTTATAGTCGTAATAGATATTGGACTATGATAATCTTGTGTTATATGAGAGGCAATTTAAGCAAGCCAGGTCAGTCAGACTGTGGGTGTTCATTCTTAATAATGTTACATTAACGTGCCTCGCAGAGCACGCTCCCTGTTGCCATTCGATGCATTTGTTACAGGAAGTCTGTGTCATAAAAAGTCCAACATCTTGTGTTTCTAACTATAGAACTTTCATTTCTCCAGTGGTTTGTGGAACTCGATGAAAGCTGTGTAATATATTTGTAGCTAAGTTATTTTCTTTGCCATCGTAAATGTGTTTATTTCCATACGATTCAGTTGCAGTAAAAATGTCACGTTCCCCGGTCACGTGAAAATCTAATGTGCAGTTTCAAATACGAGTAGGTACTTATTTTAACTAACTAGCTGATGTCCACGGCTCCGCAACCCTTGGGAACCTATCAATAAAAAGTTGGTTTATTTCCGACTATAAATTTTATACGTGTACCTTTAGTCAGACTCGTTCAGCCGTTTGAGCTTGACAGAGGACAACAACTAGTTTATAATTTTAGTAAGACAGTTTTTTTTTAATGCGTGCGTTGCGAAGTACGTGTGGCTTGACTTTGAGAGATAGAGTGAGAAATAGCGTGATAAGAGAACGATGTGGAGTGATAGAAGATGTAGTGATGAGAATTGAGAGAGGAATGTTGAGATGGTTTGGTCATGTTGAGAGAATAAAGAAGACTAACGAAACAGGTGTGTGAGGCGAGTGTGGATGGTACCGTCGGAAGGGGAAGACCTAGGCGCACATACCAAATCGGGGAAGTTTTAGAAAAGGGGCAGGTCAGGAGTACTCTAAACCGACGAGCATACATGAAGAATGTAATGAGAGTGAATGAAGCGAGAGTAGTATGTCAGGATCGTAGCAAATGGAGATCCGTGATCTCTGCCTACCCCTATGGGAAACAGGCGTGATTTTATGTATGTATGTATGTAAGAAGTCAAATTGCTACAGCCATATCCTACTAATATTACAAATGTGAAAGTATGTGAAGAAGGGTATACGTGCATAAACTCCTGAACGAAACTAAAATACGGCATTTTCCGTTCAGAGGTTAGTACGTCTATCGCAAACAAACAGACCAGAAGAAAATATAATTAAATTTAATAAATAAATTAAATTACATAACATATAACATAATAACATGTTTGTGTTCAGTATCATTAATTTATAACTAATATTATAAAGTTGAAGAGTTTGATTGTTTGAACGCGCTAATCTCAGGAACCACTGGATCGAATTGAAAAAATATTTTTATTTTGTATGTATATGTATATATCATCGCGCTACTACTTGAGGGGGCGGAGCAGAGATAATAAATGTCAACAAATTCGGTAGATTTCCATACATTATTTGAAAGCTAAAGAAATACGGGGTAAACTGGGACGGGTCAGCTAGTATAACATAAACCAAGTATTTTTTAAATCTCCAATGTACAGACTCGACCACTTTACAATTATATAAATATAGATTCTTATTGTTTGTCACCGAACCCTTCATAAACGGCTTGATCGATTTGGATGACATTTTGTGCGTGTATTTCAATGGGTCCTGGATTGTTCGAAAATATTATTGGACACGGTAGGTGGCGCTGCTGTTGCTATGCACTGTTTTATAAAGGAGAACGTAGGTATAACAATGATAAAATAAAAGTTATTGTTGACATAATTAGAGTCTATATGAATAATCATTACCCACTACTGTGCCACCAAACAAATGTCAGATGTCAAACTTGTTTACAAAACCTCGAAATTTGCGTCATCCAATGAATTTATATCTGCTTGTTTTAAACATGCTCGCAAATACAGGAAACCAGTATTATCAATGATAATATAATCGTATAGGTACATGTTAAATAATATAATTTGGGCGAGTTTTATTTGTTGAAAATATTACCGTGAAAATACAGTTGAAATGTCTTATGGTTCGAGTCCGACATAACCTCCTCCACCGGCTCCGGTGGGGAGGTATCCGTGGGGATTTTGCGCACGTAAAAAAAAAAGGGTAGCCAGAGCTCACTGGAGAATTTGTGCTGTCTGTGGGAAGACTAAAGGCTTGTCCTGCTTTGTCTTCTACACTGACTTGTGTACTTACAGGGTTAGCAGCGCGACTGTGACTCCTCTGGTGTTACAAACGTCCATAGGCCACGGTAACCACCGTTCCATCAGGTGGGCCGTGTGCTTGTCTGCCACCTAAGTGGTATATAAAAAAAAAGATTTAAAATCTTACGTTTGTTTGAGGAGTCACACTCGTGCTGCCTCGTATCACAGGGTAGGCAGCATGAGTGCATACGAGAACAGATCGTTTTTGTGCCGTCAGTACAGAAGGCAAAGCAGGAGAAGAATTGGTCTCCCAACTGACAGTGCAAGCGAGCTCTGGCTTCCCTACTCACTGCCGGGAACACAACACGAGGTTATAATGGCCGCGGTATTCGGTAGGGCAGAGGTACTTCCCCAGTACTAATCAATAGGACATGTCATACCTTCTTTTAGGTCCTCGCGTCCTGCGCAATGATACAACTCAGCTGGAGTCGACCACAGAACAAATAAATAAGAGTCCTCTTATTATTAATTCAGTCTAACAACGAAACGTCAGAACTTCGATATTTTTAAATATTCGATTATGGAATAGCCCAATTCATGTAGAGAACTTTGGGTAAGGCTTTTTTAGCCCGCCTACAAAGTTCATGTTACAGCAATTAGGACAATTTGTTCAAGATCGATGATACAATGTAGCTTAAAGAACCACAAGCTACAAGTTACGTAACTTCATCAACGATATCCAAACTAATAAATATGAGAGATCATATATTATTTATTGCATAAATAACCAATAACGATATCTGCCGTTTTGATGACTACAGAATCTATATAAATAAATAAAATTGAAATGTCTGTAGCTAATGTTAAAATAACGACCTTTTAGTAAATGCATCAATGATACTGATAATAAAATAACAATTCTTCAGACTGTTTGTGTCTGTATATTTCGGGTAATTTTCATAGTAGCTGGGCCGGGACGGGATTTTATTGCAGATAGCTGATGTTAGAGGGAAAAGTAGACTACTCTAATTTTAACAAATTTATTAAGATACCCCACAAAAAAATCCAAATCTAAGTTCATATGGAAGAAGTCGCAAGTACATACTGTAACTGTAATACTGTGATGCTCAAAATACGAACTGGGTCGGGTCAGGTGTGAGGCAGTGCGAAAGTTTTTGCTGAACTCAAGAAAATTTATTCTGAAAACTCTTGGTGATTACCATAAGTTTTAGGAAATAGTGAAATCCGTCGATAAATATTACATACTACATCTACACAGAACGATTCGCTAATACTTACAAGGTATTAGGTATTACGTATATCGTCAAGTGTGTGCACTTTTTTATTTCCAAACCTTAGGTAGAAAAACAGACGTAACCATGCCTCAATAGTCTCGGCATCCCACTTGTACTTTTTACGAATAGCTTATTCATCTCGAAGTAACAGACATTTGATAATTTTAAAATCATACAGATAGACAGCGGTTTTTAACCAATTTCTATGAAGGAGATGTAAAATAAAGATTTTATCAATACGACTCTCACGTACTTTTTTTGGGATTGCACTATATAATTCACATTATGATGATCTTTACATTTGAAATTTCAAGCTGATTTATATACACATTTTTTTTATACTACTTAGGTGGCAGACGAGCTCACGGCCCATCTGATGGAAAGTGGTTACCGTGGCCTATGGACGTGTGTAACACCAGAGAAGCCACACTCGCGTTGCCGACCCTTTAAGCACAGAGTTTCTATGCCGTTAGTTTAGAGGACAAAGCAAGACAAGCCTTTAGTCATCCCACTGACAGCACAAATTCTCCAGTGAGCTCTGGCTACCCTACTCACCACTGGGAACACAACACGAAGTTATTATAACCGCGGTATTCTGTAGGGCGGTGGCCTTCCCCTGCTCAATTGGGCGGAAATACCGCCGTGTCCTACCTCCTATAAATATATTTTTATTATTCGACGTTATTTTTGTCACGTATTTCTCCGAAATTATCACTTGCATTGCATCTTATGTCCATTCCTTGTTATTGGCTTACATTCATTTCAAGTTAGAGAACAGTTCACAAGATTGGCTTCTGGGTTTTTGATTCAAAATAGGTGTGATGTCAAAAATAAATATTTTAAATATTTGCCAGTGCATATTTTACGGCAATGTGTATAAATCGGTATTATATACAATGCCTAGACAATGTATCGAATATGGAGTGGAAATGTATGAAATGTTACCCAAAAACATAAATGGTCATTATAAAAATAACAACCACTTTTAGCCTACCTAATGACTACTAACTCACTATATCTATCCAGGTCGGGCCGCTATGTCTACACCACGCAATTTGATTTAGATAGATCAGGCTAGAAGGCTAATGCACATGAACCTTCGTGGATTCTACCAAGATCTAGACTAAGATCTATTTATTTCATACATTGCCAGTGGAACAGCAGGCATTCTATATTATAGCATGCAATGCCTGGCCATTGCATAGAATGCCGGTCACACGTATAATAATTATATAAAACTTCGTATTACCTGCACTTGTACCTACCCTTGAAAAAACGAGTAGAGATTGAAATTATATTTATAAACTTCGTTATACAATTTTAAGTTATTTCTTTTTAAAGTATAATTATTTCTTTTTTAATTAGTTTTAATTATTTTGTATATTTGTCGGTAGCTATTAAAACAGCATTGTCCAATTTTACTAGTATTTTTTTACAAGAAAAACGACCTTCTTCAGGTTTGTTTAAGAGCCGATGATGCGATCTCTTGAGATTAACATCAAACTTCTAATTTTCAAGAGCATATGGGGCATTACATCTCTTTATATAATAACTCGAGGATGGTAGCGGTTGCTTTGATAGTGGAATATATTAGAAGTTAAAGAATGCCAGTATTAATCTATCGCCTACAATACATCTACGATCACCACCACATCATGATAGTTCTCACAGCAGTAGGGACTAAATTTAGGCAAGGCTGTAGATGTACAACCTGAGGCAAAGCGAGGCAAAAGTTATAGAACAGAAAGTCACCTTAGCTTTGAAATTGTCTTTTAGCAGTTAGAGTTAGTAATTTTAATTTTCTCGACAAGGAAATACCACATAATTTAGTAAAAAGACCTTCGTGTTGTAAATCAAATTACAGTGTCTCGGCTCTCGCGCCAACGGTTAGTGGTTTACAGTTGAACTCAACAGCACAAACCGAGGAGACAACGCATCGAAGCGCGACTTTAACCTGAATATTTAGATCCGGTTTATTGTGATCATATTCTATTTAAATGAGCACATACTGACATTATCATTATTATCGGAGGAAAGGCGCATTTTGGCTCGCAGCATAGTAAGTATCGATAGTACTCAATGCTTTTTCTTATTAACGTTAAAACGAATAGCTTCTTCGTCTTAGCGTTAATCCCAGTCGCATCCGAGGCTGTCACCTCGGAGTCTGGGGTTCGCTTTACCATTCTAACGGCGGATCTGCCTGAACTTCGATATTATCGTATAAAAGACAGTACTTTTCACCAATGTGAATAGTTTTGAATATTTGAACGGTGCACTGAAATCCTTGAAGCTTCTATCAGCTGATGTTCCTTCTATGGCCTTGGTGCTGATCAATCTTTAGCTTATATAGCACTGACTTATGAATAATGACAGAACATTGAGTCTTACACGAGTCCTTCACTTTCACACTATCTAACAATGTATGTATCTACGTATGTATTATAAATTATTCCGTAAAATGATTATGTGTACAGCAAGATGAGCAAGTATCAGAAACTTTGCTAAGTGGATTCACCGGACATTGACCAAGTTCCACAAGTTTACCATTCCATTCTCTATTGATACCTGTTGTTTTGAATATCACATTCACTGGTAATGCCCAAACAATCGCGTTGTTTTAAAAGAATGTTATGTAAACATGGTGTCGGCGAACAGTGGCCATTTCTCAAAACACGAACCACAATACAATTTTCGTTCGCCACGTACTTTTCAACCAACAGAGAAGTGAATTGCTAAACCTCGACGGTTAGTATAAGAAATAAAAAAAATCATCGAAACATTTGAACGATCATGTACTTCATTAAAAATCTTTTTTTTTTCCTGACGTAGATAATGTGTAATTAATTATACGGTGAGAAGTTTTATTAAGATGGATTCAAGACATACCTATATATAATAATTTGTGGCCAGTTTTTGTTTTGTGGAAAATTTTAATATTTTTAATGCTTACATACGCCCGAGTGCTAACTATGTAGGTAGTATAATTTGCGTGAAATTAATAAATTTGCATCGCGTTAATTAAGTAGCAAGGCACTACATACAGCATAAATACATCATTGTACTACTGCATTGCTAAAAAAAAGTAAAATAAATATATCGTAATAATGGTTGTGCTAGTGTGAGTGATGTAGTCAATGTTAAATCGACGTTATTGGGTGGAAGCGTGACCTGTAGTGACCTACATAATTGTAGTGAGTGATATTGGTTAAGGTACATTCCCTTAATCGAATACAATGAAAACAAAGCTCTAATCGATACAGAATATTGAAGGTATTAGATTACTAACACAAATATAGCGACTCGAGCACATTTTAAAAATAAAATAAAATGTTTTATGCAGTGCTTGTAACAATATAATTACAATCTGTTTGATTAGATGTAAAGAGGTAAAGATCAGAGGTATTTAATATTTAGATTAGGTTAGGAAAACCTGGGCCACGAACCTGCTAAAGCAAAACCAGTGATACCATGTACACTAAAAAAATCATTTAATCATCAAATAACTTTAAATCAATGCAGTTAAAGTTCTTTATTAAAAGATCTTTGCAGAGTGAACCAAAAAGTGTAATGAAACTATTTTCGTTTATTTTGGACTTTAAGAGTATAGAAATAAAGTCTAACATTTAATGCATTTTTTTGCAGTGTCTATGGTGTGACAGTGGTTTTGCTTTAGTAGAACCGACGGCCTGGTATGGCGGCCACACACTCGCGCCTACTATCTAGTCTAAAAGAGCCCGATTGATCATTTTTTCCACGGCATCTATGCAACCCCAGTGTGCTCGAAGAAACTGACGGCCAGCAATGTTGCAATATTGCGACATTAGCTGTGGATACTGGATACAGTTGGTTCAGTGAGTACTGTGTCGTATAGGCTGCGAGCTAACGTCCACGTGTCAGTTACGTTGAGTTGCAAGGATACCGCACTCCATTCGATCGTGAAGTGCCAATGGTGGACGCAACAACAACGCGACATCCTGACAGTTATTAGGGATCCCATCGCTGGTAACCGGTATTCTACCATATGCCATAATAATAGTACTTTGAAAAGGTAATGTCTGCAAATGAGACTGTACCTCCTGCACTAAACGATCTCTGATCTCCAATATCATGAGACTGGCTGACGGGATAGTAGTGTCGTAATGTTTTTTCGCGTGACTCTCTTTATCGGTGAGGGAAAAATTTTCCTACATACCACGATCGGGTCTCTTTTTACAAAGTGTACTGACATAACTATAATACAAACCTTTTCGTATAAAATTTACCATATTTGATATAAGAATACATTATTCTAAGAAACTAAGCATTAGTCTAAGTCAGAAATAAAATTATATTAATACTAATCGAATATTGGAAGTTGTCTTGTTGACATTACAAATACAAATTGAAACTTGTCACCTATAACGAATATTTATTTATTCTTTAACCTCAAAGTTATTGAATATTTATATTAAAATAAAATAACAACGAATCAACTCGATTATGCTAAAGTAGTTATAATAAATTTATTATTGTAGTCATAAATGATAACAGGAAAAAATAAAACGGTTTTAACAGAACAGAACTGCTATTTTTATACCGGCTGATTTTATAGTCGTTCTTGCCGCCAAGGATTTTGGGCATAATTTCGATAGCAAAATCGTCTGCTGTGCACACAGCGTCGAGCACAGGCGCTGCTACATCCTTGATAGAGATTGTCAATGGTCCAGTGACGTCACTCAATCCGACCAATGACAATCTCTTCTATGCTGATCCAGCGCTGTGGTCGACGTTGTGTGCTTACAGAATTGCACAGCTGCAGAGCATAAGCATACATTCTCTCTTCACTCGTACATTATTCCCATTCATTTTTTTGTGCGCACAAAATTCGTTCACCCACGAACGACTTTTAAATCAGCCGGTATATTAGGTTTGTTACAAGTTTTAAAATGACCACATCCTGCATCTTTATCTTAGTAGCAGTCGATCGTGCAATTACTATGGGTCTTCAGCAATCATGAAGTGTTATTGGATTTCTCAATTAGGAAATTCCCAATAGCAGCACGGATTCTAGAAACAGTGCCAGATTGATGGCAGTAGACTCGTCTCTTAATTTGGGACTAATAATATTGGAGATTGTGTGGGTTTTAACAGACCTCGAGTCGAAGTCAAGTCATATGATTACTTGATTATTGTCATAGTAAATATGGTTTAATAGTAATATTTAAAACCAAAATGTATACAAATCTGATGATAATGTCTTATGGTGATGTTGCAATCAGTGCCTTAGCAGATATGAATGTTAGTTAATTTTAGCAGTGGCATGTTTTCCCTATTATGACAAATTTATTTCATTAATAAAGTGGTTTGGCCAGAATTGCGGCGTGTTCGTCAATCGAAAAACAATAGCTACAAATACGTAACACTCAAACTAATGAAACACCTATTTCGATTTATTGATCTAATTTCATAATTTTACAGTAAAGTAAATAATTTCAAGTCTTTAGTCAGACATCATAAAGTTATTGGAACGAGGGCGATCGATAAATTTATGACGATGTACGAGCCAGATAGTAAAATGAATAAATGTTTTTTCTGTACGTCGTCGACCGCCAGTGCTGACCGTGTGGGGGTGGGCGGTGTCCTTGAGTTTGATGTCAGGGTTCAGCGAAGCCCCTGACTGTATCGACATCGGCATGCACAAGCCATGTCATTGGTATACATAATTATCGGTTGACTCGGGAAGTGATCGACTACGGTGCATTTTACACTACTTAATGCACAACATTAGCATTTTTTTTATTGTATACCGATATGCATCAGTAATAAATTACTTTTTATTGTGTATTGCTTTTATTTATATGTTTTGTTACGAAACTACAAACGTTCTATGTTATGTATTTGATAAAAAAAATATTTGAACATTCGAAATAAAACATTGTTATGAATTGTTTAAATTTTATCTACAGTTCATTGTTTGCAATGCGAAATGTTTAAGTGTCAGCCCCTGGAGATCATTGTTTTGGATAATTACAAGCAATAAAAAATATATTCTTGTTTTTTTTTTTCAAAGATTGTGTTCAGACTCAGTAACTTTAAGTATAAAAAAAGGTCGGACTCAGTTTTTGGAGTGACTCTTGCCTTATAGAAACCAAGCAATATTTATTAAGATGATAACATACACCCATTATAGTGGAATTAATAAAATTAAATACCATAAATAAATAAAAAAGTTACGATAAAAATAGTAGCCGCGTGGTTAACGGCAGAGTAGAATTTGGGCCATCTCTTCCCATGCGGTGTCGTACAAGGCGACTAAGGGATAGGGCTGTTTAACATCAGACAGATATATTCAGCTTAGACTCAGGCACAGACACAAGGCTCGAGTCAACATTAGTGCCCAGAAGACGGCAATAGGCTCACCCCCTATTACGTGGGACCAAATACAATGAAATTTAAATGAAATATATTTTATTGTATATGAATGAATGAAATATAAACATAAACTTTCGAAATGTGGGTTCTAGCACCTCTGCCTACGCCTTCGGGGATATAGGCGTGAGTTTATTAATAAATAAAAAAAATGCAATGATTGGTGAAATGTGGATGTTAATTCACCTCTACCAAACTCTCCGGGGATAAAGGAGTGATTATATGTATGTAAAAATAGTAATATTATTTATCATAACAAATATTACGAAAATACAATTTTAATTTATTGTATTTGCTTACCTTATCAAAATGTTAATCAAAGCTTGACATGTCTTGTTTGTAGTTTTGACTATACCTACAACACTGTCGAAATGTTATGATGTCAGACTAGATTATTATTTTATTGCTGTTGATCGCGTTTAGCTACCTCGGGACATTTATCTTGGACCTAAGTGGCGAGACAAACAAAGATTGTTTTGTAATACCACCAGTAAGGAGTACCCTGTGCTATCCTTAAAATACACCCAACAAACGAGTACTGCGCGTGAGCTAATTTTGAGCAAATAGTAAAAGTATATATTATAGTATCCGACGTAACTGGAAAAGTAAGTAGGGGATATTTTTTTTTAAATCACCCTTTGCTAAATGATAACAGCTAACATAATACATGTGCTTTTGCAATGGTTGGTATGCAAAAACGATTAGTGATGGGAAAGTAGGACAAGGTTGGTATTGGAAACTATAATTTGTAGCATCATGGACTCATATTGGGTGGTATACATACATACATACATATAATCACACCTTCATCCCTGGAGGGTTAGGCAGAGGTGAATTAAAACCCACATTTCATCAATAATTGTATTCGGTCCCACGTAATAGGGGGCAAGCCTATTGCCGTATTCCGGTCACTATTGTAGACTCGAGCCATGCATCTGAGGCTGAGTCTGGGCTGTATATATCTGTCTGATGTTAAACAGCCTTATCCCTTAGTCGCCTTGTACGAACACCGCATAGGAAGAGATGAGGTAGCCCTAATTCTGCTCTGCTGGAAACCACGCAGTAATATACAACATTAACCAAACAAGATCGCAATATTACATCTAATTAGTATAGTACGCCCAGCAGAAATGGGTCGGCTCAACAGGGAAACCATCTTACTCAATAACTACGACGTCAAATATGTTGCATTTGCTCGAGCGTAAAAAGGAAGTACCTACAATTTATTTTTCGCCCTTTTCCCATTTCCTTTTGCTCCTTTCACAGGAGTAAATGTTTATGAGTCAGGTCAACTGGCGTGGTTCACCTTCATGAGTTTACGAGTTCCGTACCTCAAAAGAAAAAAAAACGGAATGGATGCTCGTAGGATCACTTCGTTTTGTCCATCGACCTTTTTCTCAGGAATGCGTGCAATCAAGTTGAAATACCCAGGGACCTATGACGTCTTGCAAGTCAACATTCTTCCAACTCAACGCATTCAAAATATATTACGATTTATGTAGCTGAGTTAAGAAACTCTCAGTGCGCGAGTCCGACTCGCATTTGACCGACTTTTTTAAAGAATATTAGTAGATCACTGAAATCCAACGGTAACTCCAGTTGTATCCTAGGCTTGCACTTGGAAGCCCGGGACCCGCATTGCATGTATGAGTACATACATACAGGCACGCCTTTTTCCTAGCGGGATATGCAAAGACTTTACTTTTTCACCTGGCACGATCCTGGCATACATCTTTTCTACTTTCATAATTGTTTTCATACATGGTCGCCGGTTTCAGGTACTCTTGACATGTTCTTTCTTTAAAATGCCTTCGATCTGATTGACATACGCACGTCTAGGTCGACCTCATTCCTACTCCTACTCTCTTTGAAAAGGTTTTGCTTTGCTTTTATGGGAGCGAGATATGTCTGACTTTCCAACCACAAGAGGAAAGCTAGCGTCAGAGTCTCGTTCGTCTACCAGTGTACCGGCTTGTAGGTGAGATGGGTTGGCCTCAAAGATCATGATGGGGGGTAAGGATCAGGTTAACTGTTAGAATCTATCTATACTAATACTATAAAGCTTAAGAGTTTGTTTGTTTGAACGCGCTTATCTCAGGAACTACGGGTTCAAATTGAAAAATTATTTAATAATATGGAATAGTCCGTTTATCGACGAGGGTTTCAGGCTATATATCATCACGCCACTAATGAAGGGTGCGAAACAGTGATCATAAATGTCAACAAATTCGGCAAATTTCCATTCATTATTTGAAGACTAAAAAAATCAAGTTCAAAGAGGTGATATGTAGTTAAAAAATAGGTCACGAGCGAAGCTGGCGCGGTCCAGCTAGTAAATATATAAGTATACCGGATCGAGTTACTGGAATTAGTGCCTGCAACCTCTTGATTGTTATACGAATTTCTTAGCCATTAATCTACCACAAAAATCCATAGACATTGAATTACCTACGTCATTAAGAGTGCTTGGAGACTTTGAAACAGGTAATTTTTGTTTTTCAAGGTCGAATATCTATTATGTTACGGTATCAACCAGGAACTGGTGCATAATTCTGTATGAAAATAAGGTTTAATGAGTCGTAACGCTGTTAATTGGTGGATTTCAATTAGCTAACATTAAAGAAGGAACTGGATACTAAATTAATTCTCTTCTAGGAGGTAGGACACGGCGGTATTTCCGTCCAATTGAGCAGTCCGGCTGGGGAAGTACCTCCGTCCTACGGAATACCGCGGTCATAATAACCTCGTGTTGTGTTCCCAGCGATGAGTAGGGTAGCCAGAGCTCACTGGAATTCTCCAGTGCAGTTTGTGCTGTCGGTGCGAAGACTAAAGGTTTGTCCTGCTTTGTCTTCTACACTGACGGCACAGAAACTCTGTGCTTACAGGATTGGCAGCGCGAGTGTGGGTCCTCTGGTGTTACACACGTCCATAGGCCGCGGCAACCACTTTCCATCATGTGGGCCGTGTGCTTGTCTGCCACCTAAGTGGTATAAATAAAAACTTGAACGTGTCTGTTAATACGAACGCACGTATTCACGTTGTCATGACAAATAAGGAGACAGTTGTGTTATTTTCATGTACGTGACGCAGAATTACAGTTGAAATGCGTTTGAGAACCATGGTTTCGGTTCACAAAAATATTGGTTGAACACAGAACAGGAACAGGCTGATTATGTGTAGAATGTCGTGGAATATTAGAAACTGACATTCAGCCGGATCCGATCCGATTACGGTAAAGTTAACTAAGTGTAATGCAATTACTAATTGCGTTTTTTTGTAATAAAAGGTTTTACGGCAGTAGTTTGATCAACATAATTATTAGCGCTGTTGTTGATAAGGCTTATTATAACAGTGGGAACGAATGGGTTATCATGGACACACTCTCATCGATAAATAGATAATAAAACATTTTTTGAGTAGGTTATTAAACATTTTTATGAGCCAGTTGATGTGTAAACTGGCGCTGCCCTTCGTTGAGGAACATTTTGTGAAAAATACCATTTATTAGAAGATAACATAAATCTAGAAAAACCCAGCCCCCTAAACCTAGTCGGTAGCTTAGTGGTTAAGGAGTCGGCCTTACGATCGAGAGATCCCGGGTTCGAATCCTGGCCATTACACTACCGACGTGAACCCACTCCTAACACAAGCAATTTAGCTTAGTTGGAGGTGTTAAACGGAATATTAGTAATTGCGGTTGCTAATATTCTTTATAAAAAAAATTCATTGCCGGATTATTGTAGAATAGAATGACGGATGTATGGGATTTGACGTTTATGACATGCGTTGAAGACTGTTAATTGTCGCTTGACAAGAGGGACTGAACCATACCACAGTGTAAGCATTGGATGTAGTCAGGACTAACGTTATGTACATATTTGGACGCAATAGATTAATACGGCAAGTACGAATATACGAAGTCGGAGAAAACGGGATCAGTACTCTACGCCTACGAGAGTAGAACCGTGGAAAGCAGCTATAGCTCCCTAAATCCAGAATACGACTCACTTCAGTATTTCATGGGGCAGGGAGGCAAGTATTGCTTTTTAATAAACACACCCGAAGAAACGAAAAGAGAAATAAATTACAAATGCCCGCCTTAATGTTAATAAAGATAGTCAAAATGTCTGATAATACCTACTGAGTTCTTATTGGGTATCTGCAGACAAGCATAAAACTATAACTTCTTTGTAGGATTATTTTGTTTATGAGAATAATTTCCTGTGACTAATCATTTAATCCAATAATAAGTAAACATTTAACAGTATCCAAATAGATTGTCTATAATTTATATGATGACTGATTACTGACGCTTATGGTTGCGGGGTACACCTTATTGTGTTGAAAAATAAAGTATTGACATAATGTAAGATTGATGATGTAGCACTTACAATAAAAAGAAAATAACTTAATTTCCATAGAAACTATGATGAAAACAAACTTATAAAATAGAAACGTATTTAGACTCCAAACAATACAGTTCTAGTTTTACTCATTATTTTGTTATACAAACAGAAAATTAATTACTTAGATTACCTTCAACTTAAATAAATGACGTAAAGACGACGTGAGTGTATTAAAACTAAATTAAACAGGAAGTAAACAAATGAAAAATACTGTGGAGGTAATATGCTGAAATTTAATCCTGGACCCGTGCAATCCAGGTCTAAATATATTCGCCCCACCAAAATATTCGGGCCCTCTGTTAGCTGGTAACAAAAGTCGACAAAGCAGACACGCAGTCCCTCTTTTTCATATGAAGTGGTCGCAAACTTATCGCAGTTCACTGCAGGACATGGGCCTCTCCCAATGTTGGGAGGCCTTGGCCTACATGTGTCCACGTTGGCTAGACGGGTTGGTACAGGGTTTTTTTTATACCACTTAGGTGGCAGACAAGTATATGACCTACCTGATGGAAAGTGGTTGCCGTGGCCTATGGACGTGTGCAAAACCAAGGGAGTTACACTCGCGCTGCCAACCCTGTAAGCACAGAGAGTTTCTGTGCCATCAGTGTAAAAAATGAAGCTTCTGGTCTTCCCACTGACAGCACAAACTCTCCAGTAAGCTCTGGCTACAATACTCACCGCCGGGAACACAACACGAGGTTATTATGGTCGCGGTATTCTATAGGGTTTTATTTCAAGTTGTCAATGTAAATAATAAATAAATATTTGGTATCCGAGAGAATAGAATTTGGACCATCCTATCTCTTTTCATGCGGTGTAGTACAAGGCGACTAAGGGATAACGCTGTTTAACATGAGACAGATATATACAGCATGGGTCGAGTCGACAATAGTGCCCAAGTGTGAAAACGGCAATAGGCTCACACCCTAATACGTGGGACCGAATGATTGGTGAAATGTGAGTGTTAATTCACCTCTGCCTAACCCTCCAGGGATATAAGTGTGATTATATGATGATGATGATGATGATGAAATGAAATGATGAAATATTTAAAAACATTCCGCACAACGCTGTCTAGACCCATGGTAAGCATACTAGTTTAGTGTTATAGAATCTAGAATCCGAATATACACATACTTAAATTCTTTTGTTTTTGTAAATACATACATATTATACATAGAAACACCCAGATCAATGCAAATAGACATATTCAGGCATACAAATATTTGCACTGAGCGGGAATCGAACCCGTGCCCACGAACGTTCTAACACTATACCACAGAGGCCGTCATGATGCAACCATATCTTTGAAGATTTCCTGGGCCTAGATTCTGCTAAAGCAAAACCACTGTCATACCAAAGATCCAGAGATCTTCTGCTAAAAATCCACTTAACTTTACACTTTAAAGCAATGTGTTTAAAGTTCAAAATGAAATGAGTGAATGAAAAAGTGCAATGAAACTCGTTGCATTAAATTTTGGAATTAAAGATTATACAGATAAGTTCTAAAATTTAACGCCAGTTTTTGAAGTGTCTATCGTATGACAGTTTTGCTTTAGTATAATCGAGGGCCTGTATGGTACTCGCTGCCGCAAAAACCAAGATGCAATCGAGATGTATACTTAGTCTGGCCATAAGTACTGTTACAATTAAAATAAGAAAGATATTATATTTGAATTTGGAATCTGTCATTTTTATACAATTGTTCATTGTTTTCTAATTTTGGCGCCAATACATTGTACAATATTTTGCTATATTAAAATGGAGTGGGGTGATAAAGAAAACCGAATCGCTGTGATTGCATTACACAAAGTTGATATGGAGCCGAATGTAATTTTTAAAACTCTCCATACGCTTGGTATTAGTCAAATGTTTGTGTACCGGGCTATTAATAGGTACAATGAGACCTCCTCTGTTTGTGACAGAAAAAGATCTGGCAGTCCACGTAGTGTTCGTACGAAAAAGGTGGTCAAAGCAGTAAGGGAAAGAATTCGAAGAAATCCTGTCCGAATGCAAAAGATTTTGTCTCGGGAGATGAAGATAGCACCCAGAACCATGTCGCGCATTTTAAAAGATGACTTAGAACTTTCAGCCTATAAGAGACGCACTGGTCATTTTTTAACTGATAATTTAAAAAAGAATAGGGTGGTAAAATCGAAGCAACTACTGAAGCGGTACGCAAAGGGAGGTCACAGAAAAATTTTGTTTACGGATGAGAAAATCTTTACAATTGAGCAACATCTTAACAAACAAAATGACCGTATTTATGCTCAAAGCTCTAAGGAAGCTTCCCAATTAGTCGACAGAGTGCAACGTGGGCATTATCCGACTTCAGTGATGGTTTGGTGGGGTGTTAGCTATGAAGGAGTGACTGAGCCATATTTTTGTGAAAAAGGTATCAAAACATCGGCACAAGTGTATCAAGATACCATTCTTGAGAAGGTAGTTAAACCCCTTAACAACACCATGTTCAATAACCAAGTATGGTCCTTCCAACAAGACTCAGCGCCGGGTCATAAAGCTCGGTCCACGCAGTCTTGGTTGGAAGTGAACGTTTCGGACTTCATCAGAGTTGAAGACTGGCCGTCGTCTAGTCCCGATCTTAATCCGCTGGATTATGATTTATGGTCAGTTTTAGAGAGTATGGCTTGCTCTAAACGCCATGATAATTTGGAGTCCCTAAAACAATCCATACGATTGGCAGTGAAGAATTTTCCCATGGAAAGAGTGCGTGCTTCTATTGATAACTGGCCTCAACGTTTAAAGGACTGTGTTGCAGCCAATGGAGACCACTTCGAATAAGCTTTTTATATTTTAAATTGTTTTATATTTATGTATTAAACTAACACACTGTAAAAGTAATAAATATTATTTGCAATAAAAAAAAATGTTTTTTCTTCGTAACAATACACTCGAGAGCAATGAATCCGGGTCACTTAAAGAATCCTAAAAATCTCGGAAACTAAAAATGCTAGGTTAATGCAATAAATTGTATTTAATAGACAATGTAATACTCCTTAAATGAAGGTATTAAAACTTCTTAGTTATTGTAAAGTTATATCATAAAAAAATCAAATTTGAAAAAGGGCCACTTTCGAAGATGGAACTACGAAATTACAGCATTTGGTGTTGCTTTTGTTTGTAATCTGTCATTTATGTGGGTACATAAACCATGTTGATAGTGCTCTATATTCATTAATCAAGCTGAAATTATGTCGCTTACGCCTGAAGAATGCACCAGAATACTTACAATGCTGGAAACCGGCCGGAGTCAGCGCGATACAGCCAGGACTGTCGGTGTGTCGCTGTCAACAGTACAAAGAGTTCTCCGACGTTACGAAGAAACTGGTTCTAACCTACGCAGACCAGGAACGGGCAGAACCAGGTGTACCACAGCACGAGAAGACCGATACTTGGTGAACACCATGCTTCGAAATCGCTTTCTCACAGGAACTGAACTCACCAATCAGTTTCGACGCCTCGGAGGAAGTAACCCAAGTGCATGGACAGTAAGACGTCGGCTTGCTGAATCTAACTTAAAACCCCTTAGACCTGCAAACGGCCCTAAACTGGAGCGTGGGCATCGTATTTCGAGACTAAGTTATGCCCAGAGCCACGTAAATTGGAGTATTGAAGATTGGTCAAAAGTTATGTTCTCCGACGAATCAAAATTTATGCTCTACAAGCACGATGGAAGACACAGAGTGTATCGAAGACCAGGGGAAAGATTCAAGCAAGCATGCATCGAAGAAAAAGTAGCCTACGGTGGTGGGTCTGTACTTGTGTGGGCCGGAATTTCTTCTGAAAGTCGCACAGAGCTGGTGATCATAGAAAACGGCTCTTTAACTAGCGTAAGATATGTGGAAGAAATCCTCAATGATCACGTTGGTCCATTTATGGTCAATTTAGGTGAGGATGCTATATTTATGCATGACAATGCCAGACCTCATACAGGTAGGATTGTGAATGACTACCTTCAAGAGATGAACATTACTCGTATGGAGTGGCCAGCGCGCAGCCCGGATATCAACCCGATCGAGCATGCTTGGGACGAGCTAGGCAGATGCGTAAAACAACGAAACCCTCCCCCAATCACGCTTCGTGAGCTCAAAATTGCTCTCACAGAGGAATGGGAGAATATTCCCCAAAATCGTATAAGGAACTTGGTGTACAGCATGCCAAACCGCGTAAACGCAGTAATGGAAGCACGAGGAGGCAATACGAAGTATTAAAATTCAAGAAAATCGTAATAAAGTTCAAAAATTTCATGTTTCCTATTTTTGTTTTAAGGAGAGATCAGCAGTTTTTTTCTTTATGTAATTTTGTGTTAATAAAATGTATGGTGACTCATATTTTTTTTACTTTCATTTAAGGAGTATTACATTGTCTATTAAATACAATTTATTGCATTAACCTATCATTTTTAGTTTCCGAGATTTTTAACATTCTTTAAGTGACCCGGATTCATTGCTCTCGAGTGTATTTATGGTTAGACTAGGTATGTATGGGATAATGATAAATAACAATTAAACGACCACATAAATGAGATGATATAGATGCGTCTCAGTCAATGTTTTGTTCATATACATTTATTTTTATGTTATAGACTCCACTGTTTATCCCTAAGGCGAGGATAGGGGCTGTTTAACATCAGACATATATACAGCCTCAGATGCTTGGCTCGAATCAACAATAATGCCCGGAAGACGGCCTCACATGCAGTACTGCTGTCATCTTTTTGCTTGAGCACCTGCATACCAGCTTGACCCATTCGACTCGTTGCAAAGACGGGCATTGAGGCTGGTTGACAATCCCATACTCACAGGTAGAGTGGAACCTCTTAGCCTTAGGAGGGATTTTGCCTCACTGTGTGTGTTCTACCGCCTATACAATGGTTTGTGCTCAGATGCATTGTTTGACATGATGCCCGTAGCTACATTCTATCATCGCACCTCTCGCCATAGACAGGGAATTCATCCCCACACATTGCGACCAGAGACGGTGCGCACTGTGCGGTATGAAAGAAACTTCATCCCACGCACACTCAAGCTGTGGAATGACCTGGGAGAGTTGGCTGCTCTCCCGCGTCGCGTAACCTCCAGGATATCGACAACGACCTGAGTGCTAGCCACACTTGGGAAGCCGATATTCTGAAGGCCGCGGGGCTTGCCTTAACTGGCCGGCCCGCGACAAGGAAAAGTCTGAAAAATCCGACAGCGAAGTCGATTAAAACCTGTGGACACCTGGGGAAATCCACAGTATTTACCCCGCTTCCTGGAATGAGCGTCACCCGGGAAGTGTATCTTAGATCGTCTCTACTCGTGGGATCTTTATGGATACTGAAACTCTAAAAAAAAACACACAACAACAACCATCACCAAGCGAAACAGTCTGCGCGGAGGTCGTGCAGCACCACGACGCGGAGGTCGCGTCCCAAGCAGGGACGGTGTCGGAGGACTTCGACACCGCCACTGAGAGGAGCAGGGCGAATAGCCCGGTGGGTCTGCAGACCCGGAAATCTGCACCACGGCGAAAAAGAAACCGGAAGAAGAAGATCATTCCGGCACCAAAGACTGACTCGGATCTCGAGCTCACCCTGACTGACTGCCCCCCCCCCCCCACCCAAACAGTTTGCGGTGAGCCGCCGAAAACTGCAGGGCGGGAGCACTAAAGCCGCCCTCTCACGGGCCTCAGCCGGGGAAGATGTGAGGGCGCCGCCGAGTCCCTCCGTCTCGGCGGCGCCGGCGCTTCGTACCGACGGCTCCACGTCCAGGGACGTGATGGAGGCCCTGGAGAGACTGGCCGGGGCCCGCTCTGGACCTCTAACGCCGGAGGAGGACCGGGTCCGGCTGGCTGCGACGCGCCTCGTTGAGCAGTTTGAGCTGCTCAAGGCGGAGCTGGCCGAGTCCCGGAACGAGCGAGCTCAACTTGGCAGGAGGCAAGTTGAGCTCCTCAACAGCGTGGAGCGTACAGCGGCTGAGCACCGCAAGGAGATGGAGAGGATGGCGGCCGAAGTGGCGAACCTCCGTCAGGTCGTCGCCGGGCTGCCCGCGGAGCGCGTGACGCGGTCGGCGCGGCGGCGACTAGCGGTGCAGCCGGAGCGGCCGGTGCCGTCGGCGCCACAGCTGTCACCGGTGCGGTCGAGGTCACCGGTGCGGTCGGTGGCACCGGTACGGCCGAAGACACCGGTGCGGTCAAGGCCGCCGGTGCGACCGGTGCGGCCGGAGACACCGGTGCGGCCGGTGTCACTGGCGCAGCCCGCTCGGCTGGAGTCGCCGGTGCTGCAGCCGGCTAGGCCCGCGGACCCACTGGCGGCATGCATGGCGGCAATGGCCGCCATGGAAAAGCAGCAGGAGGCGGCGCTGGCTGAGCAGCGGAGGTGGCAGGTGACGCAGGAGGAGCGCACCCGGAGGTTCATGGAGGCGGTCATGGACTCCAGCCGCCGCCCGCCCTTGGCGCCGCCGATGGGGTATGCCGGAGCGGTAAGAAGAGGTCCCACCAGTCCGGCGGTCGCAGGGGCCCTGCAGGAGTCGGCCCGCAGCCCGTCCGCTGCGCCTGCCGCTCCTGCCACTCCGGACACTCGAGCCACTGTCGCTCTCGACGTGGGAGCTGGGAGCTCCCAGGGTGCCCGGGCCAAGGGCAAGGGGAAGGGGAAAGGCAAGGGGAAGGGGAAAGGCAAGGGGAAGAAGTCCCCGGCCCTAGCCTCAGCCCCAGCGCCGGCCCGGACCCCGGTGGGTATTGCCTCCACAAGTTCCACGCCGGAGGGAGGCTGGGAGGTGGCCGGAGCCTCCAAGAAGCGGCGCAAGGCCAAGAGGAAGGCAGCCAAAAATGCTAAGAAGGCTGAGGCTGCTGCGAGGGGAGTGCCGGGGAGGCTGCGCGTCCCCCGCTCAACCGCCGTCGTGATAACGATGACGGCGGAGGCAGCGGAGAGGGGCGTGCAGTACGCCCAGATTGTCACGCAGGCTAGAGCCTGCGTTGACATGAGGGCTCTCGACATGCCGGGCCCCATCCGGGTGAACCCCACTCGGACGGGTGCTCGGCTACTGGAGATCCACGGCGCTTCAAGCGGTCCCCAGGCCGATGCCCTAGCGGCTAGGCTTCGGGACACGCTAGACGCAGCCGACGTCCGGGTGTCCAGGCCCAACAAATGCGCAGAAATGCGCATTTCGGACCTGGACGACTCCATCACGGCGGAGCAAATCCGCCTCACCGTGGCGGAGGCTGCCCCCTAGAGGCGGTGAAGGTCGGAGCAATCCGCTTCGGCCGCCGTGGACTGGGGGCGGCAGTTGTCGGCTGCCCCATCGCAGCAGCCAAAAAGGCTGCCGACCGGGGGTTCCTCGCCGTTGGAGGCGTGGTGCGGGTGCAGGTCCGGCTCCTGCAGGCTCGACCGACCAGGTGCTTTAGGTGCCTGTCGGTCGGCCACGTGGGGGTGCAGTGCACGGCGGCGGTGACGGTCGGTGACCGCTGCTTCCGCTGTGGCCAACTTGTTGTGCCGGGTGCTGAGTGATCGGCACATGCTCCTGCTGCAGCGTCCGCAGCGGAAGTTGGCGTGCCGCATCATAAGGGGGTACCGCACGATATCATTCAACGCGGCGAGTCTCCTCGCCGGATCGCCACCATGGATCCTGGAAGCGAGATGCCTTTCGGCGCTATACCAGTTCCGAAAGGCGGCGCGGGAGCGGGGTCACGATCCCGAGCCCGAAGAAATTCGGGCCGTGAGATCCCGGCTCCACAGGGAAATGGTGGCGGAATGGGAGATACGACTTGGGCGACCAGGCGCAGGGCACGCCGTAGTAACGGCGGTAAGACCCATCATGGGGGAGTGGCTAGAGAGGCCACACGGCAGCCTCTCGTACCGTCTGACGCAGATGATCACCGAGCACGGATGCTTCGGAAAGCATCTGCGTCGGATGCAGAAAGAGCCAACGTCCGAGTGCCATCACTGCGACGCGAGCGAGGACTCAGGTCCGCACACGCTCACCGAGTGTCCGGCGTGGGAGACGCCGAGGCGGGAGCTTGTGGCGGCCCTGGGAGTGAGGGTTCTCACGCTCTCCACCTTGCTCGCGGCGATGGTTCGCTGCGCGGATGCGTGGGCGGCCGGCGCCTCCTTCTGCGAGCAAGTAATGCTCGTGAAGGAGGAGGCGGGGCGGGCGCGGCAGCGGGAGCGACGAAGGATCGCAAGACAAGCTGCCCGCGTACGAAAGCAACTCGGGCGTCGGAGGTCGATGAACGACCTCCGCCCCCCATGAGCGCCGGTCTGGGGGTGACAGGTGAAGCCGCCTGTCACCCTGGCAGAAGCAGGCCGCGGCGGAGGCGCGCGTGGCGCGCCTCCCCGTTTCCGGGGACGAGTTGGGGACTCTGTAGTCCCCACACCCGAGAAGAGGGCCAGATCGTGAGAGATGGCCCTGGGTCGGCCGGGGTGCGAGGGATATGCCTGTCAACCTCACCTTCGGCAACCAAAACGACCCACAGGCGGCGTGCGTTTTAGTCGGTTCGAGTCCGACATAACCTCCTCCACCGGCTCCGGTGGGGAGGTATCCGTGGGGATTTTGCGCACATAAAAAAAAAAAAAAAGCTGTGGAATGTCCTCCCTGCTGCGGTTTTCCCAAGCGCCTATAATATGGGGTTCTTCAAGAGGGGCATCAGAAGGTTTCTTCATGGTCGGCAGCGCGAGTGTGACACCCCTGGTGTTGCATACGTCCATAGGCCACGGTAACCGCTTCCCATCAGGTGGGCCATGTGCTTGTCTGCCAACTAAGTGGTATAAAAAAAATAAAATAGGCTCACCCCCTATCACGTGGGACCGAATTTAATGATTGGTGAAATGTGGGTGTTAATTCACTTCTGCCTAACCCTCCGGGGATAAAGGCGTGACTATATGTATGTATGTATCCCCAAGAGGGGGGTAGACAACGGTTGATTAAAACCACACTTTGTCCACTATACGTAAATTCGGAGTCACGTAATAGGGGGCCAGCATACAACTGAGTATTTCTTAGCAAAAAACGTTTTGCCTGAGCTAATAATCTAATCTCGGATCTTTCGCAGAACGCATTCAATAGCGCTGCGTAAGTATTACAAAAAAAGGCGGTCAAGTGCGAGTTGGACTCGCGACTTAAGTTACATAAACCGTAATATATTTAATATATTTTGAATGCGTTGACTTAGGTTTGATTTTTGCTCAATTGAGTATTTTCCTGTAGTTAAAATAAATTATTTAACTAAGTTCATTAAACAAAAAATGGCAAAGTAGCGGTAAAAATTGCGTCGGTTACTATTTTATATTTTTTATTAACTTTTAATCTTCCACCCAACCTATAATCGTAAATGATTTGACTACTAAATATTATGACGTCACAATAAATAGGCTATTTGACAAAAAAAAATACTGTCGAAAAATAATCACTTTAATATAATATAATGTACTGCTAACGAGAAATTTTCTTAGGACAAATAGCTTGTTGATTTGATTCGAATTTAAAATGTAATGATTGTTTATATATTGACTTATTTTGGGAATTAAAAATAATGAATAGTCATAGTTTCAGTTGGTTTAGGAAATATTTTATTTTGAAAGGCAATTTTTGTCAAAAAGCCTACTATTTCATACAAGATTTTTTATCTTACCGTTTTGACGTTTAGTAAAAAGTCACTAATTTGACTAGTCAGTCAAATGCCCAATTTCAAAATGTTATAGACTTGAGTATGTGGTATGTATTTCAATTTGATACCTCCACGCATTCCTGATAAAAAGTTCTTGACAGACAGACGGACAATGAAGTGATCCTATAAGGGATCCATTTTTCCTTTTGAAGCACCGAATCTTAATAAAATAAAAATGATTCAAGACCGGATCAACATACATACATATAAACACGCCTTTATCCCCGGAGGGTTAGGCAGAGGTGAATTAACACCCACATTTCACCAATCATTAAATTCAGTCCCACGTGAGCCTATTGCCGTGTTCTGGGCACTATTGGTTGACTCAAGCCATGCATCTGAGGCTGAGTCTGGGCTGTATATGTCTGTCTGATGTTAAACAGCCCTATCCCTTAGTCGCCTTGTACGACACCGCATGGGAAGAGATGGGGTAATCTAAATTCTACTCTGCCAGGAACCACGCGGCAGACCGGATCAACAGGTATAACTATATAGGTATTTAAACTATCATGATCATTCATAAACGGGATATTTACCATGTTGATCGGAAACTCAAAACAATGAAACATGGTAATATTTTTTTTTTTTATACCACTTAGTTGGCAGACAAGCACACGGCCCACCTGATGGAAAGTAGTTACCGTGGCCTATGGACGTCTGTAACAGCAGAGGAGTCACAGTCGCGCTGCCAACCCTATAAGTACAGAGTTTCTGTGCCGTCAGTAGAAGACAAAGCAGGACAAGCCTTTAGTCTTCCCACTGACAGCACAAATCCTCCAGTGAGCTCTGGCTACCCTACTCACCGCTGGGAACACAACACGAAGTTATTATAACCGCGGTATTCTGTAGGGCGGAGGTACTTCCCCAGTCGGACTGCTCAATCGGGCGGAAATACCGCCGTGTCCTACCTCCCGTTTATTCAGATACTGAGGTATAACTATATTAATTATCCGGGTGTAACATACTACCTGCTCTAACCGTATGCTCAGATATTCATTGCAAACTGAATAACAAAAATTACACCGAGAAAAAAACTCGACGTAATCAAAATAGCTTCACATAATCGTTCTCAAGGTGAAGACCACAAGTTTAACATTTATCTAAGATGTGATGATGATATTTCATTCATAGCTTTCCATCAAGCTCGGTAACAGCGTCAACAAGTCACAAATAAAAATACTTTTAGATATTTTGTAAATGTATCTGTGAGCTTCTAGCGACATCGGTTTCCTGAAATATTATATATTCTATTGTTTTTTTCTTGTCTTGTAACGGTCATTGAACTAGCATTTATTATTTATTTATCTTCAGAATATAAATTGTTATGCAAAGTGGCTTTGTGAAGGTTAATTTTCTTCAATTCAACTTGGACGCGGCTATATATTATTCGGTGTGGAGGAACGAGGTGATATGTTCCTCCAACACAAAGGGAGGATCCTCCGACCAGGCAAGGTGATCACGCCTGGCGGGCCGCGGCCCAACGATTGTCGTTGGGACGATGTACATATGTTCTCCCAGCGCGAGAACTTTACATGCGAGATGTAGGATTCGTAGTTACGTACGTACGCGGCGCTGGGTACATGTGGCATCGCCACATCACTCCCCTCCAGACCGGAGGTTGATTCGCGATGAGTCGGCTGTCTAAGCTCTCTTGATGAGCATGCCATTTCCAGTCTTGAGTAGTTCCGTTTCGTCAGAACTGGACGCCGCTTATTCCGTTAGTGGAACAGTCTTCCTCGCTAGTCCCAGTGAGTCGGGACTACCGCTGGTCCCGAAGACGCGGGACAAGTGCGGTGATGCGGTGCTGCGGTCCTGCTGTGAAACGCCTTGAGTTGGGGCTCGATGCGTCGAGATGAATCCTCGGCGAGCCGCCAGTGGGGCGAGGTGAGTCCTCGGCAGTGACGGGGCGAATCCTCGATGAAGCGAGGTAAGTCCCCCGTGTATTGGGGCGAATGCTGCGTAATGGCCGAGTGCTACGTAGACGGGAGAGATGTCCTCTTCTTACGTGGATCGTATGTACGTGCACTGTATGCCTTAGATGCAGGTGAGGCCGAAGGGTAACCAGACTGCAGCGGTCGCTGCCTGCTGTGGTATCCTTGTAAGGGCCGAAATTGCTGGATGGCGAAGATTTGATTACCGCTCATGCGGGAGAAGTGAATGGGATGTGACGATGAGAATGCTGATGATATGCTCAGCGAAGGTTACGTGATTAGATCACGTCGGGGTCACCACTGTGGAGGAACGAGGTGGGATGTTCCTCCAACACAAAGGGAGGATCCTCCGACCAGGCAAGGTGATCACGCCTGGCGGGCCGCGGCCCAACGATTGTCGTTGGGACGATGTACATATGTTCTCCCAGCGCGAGAACTTTACATGCGCGATGTAGGATTCGTAGTTACGTACGTACGCGGCGCTGGGTACATGTGGCATCGCCACATTCGGTTTTGAGATTTCATTGGTCAATAGGTACCTACTTAGTTTGTACTTTATCGCCATCAGTAGGCGCATTCACTTCTATACTTTCCAGTCAGACGTCATCTCCTCATTTACTAGTCTCCTCTACAGGTTCTCTTTCAGGCTTTCTTTCCATCTCTTCTTTTACCTCACACACTTTGCACATACCTATTTAGAATAGGGTTAAGTCCTATTATTAATTATTATCGTAAACTGCACATTTTACAATAATATAATGAACTGTAAAAGTGAAACTTTCTTATGACAAATAGTTTTAAAGATATTTGATTTTAAAAATTCAATTTCTCGAGCCGCCTGAAGACGGTCCATACACGTGACACGTGGTGACGTCACAGTGTGCTGGCGCATAGTGAAAATGTATGGAATGCGAATATCGCATTTATCTCAGTCTACGTTGCAAACACACGTATATAGTGCTTAATAAGATTTATTTTAAATTTAATAAGGAATCTAAAAAGTTGTAAATTTTGCTTTATTTCGATTGTTTATATTTTGACCTATTTTGGAAATTAATAATATTGAAAAGTCAGTTTCAGTTTAGTTAGGCAATATCTTAGTTTACTATGCAAATTTTTAGATAAAATACTAAGACATTATGTAGTTTTGGTAAGAACTCGATGATTCAGGACACTACTCTATTATTCTAACCATATACAGTTTTGATTTAATGAATAATTGGAATTTCAGTCATACAGCGCCAAAATATACAGGATGGAAAAATAAACCGGGTTCTGGAGGAAAACTACCTTAAATCCTTAAGTTGGCTCATGTTACTTAAAGGAGACAATCCTTTATTTTTAAAAATAAACAAAGCTGCATTCAAAGATTTTCGAAAAGTCGCTTGGCTCACCATGGACTCAAATACCAAAACTAAAATTCGAAAAAATAACACCTGTATTTTTATGACATCAATTGATAGGGTAAACCATAAGGATCAAATCTCTCTAACAAACATGGTAAATTAAATGAAAAGAAGTTCGTACAATTTTAACTTATAAATTCAATGCCTATAGACTCAGCAATTCTACTCAAGGAGCCATCAGATACTTTATTAACAATAAAGTTATCTTTGACGCCATTTCTTTATCAACATGAGTACTAGACGATTGAATTTTGTTTCTGGTTGGGAATGTAACTATATTGGGTAACTACAAAAGGTACAAGAAGTAAATTGGGGTGCTTGGTCTGGCACCTCTACGCGGTACACAGCACCGCACCCTGGGCAACGGAGATGGCGAGAGAATTGCCTTATTGAGTCACCTTATAACCCGCCAATTGAAACTTTTTAACTAACCTGAGAAGGCGTGCGGTTTTAGTTGGTTTAAGTCCGACATAAATACCCCTGCTAGCCAGGGATCCCCCCTGTCCAGGGGGGATATCTACAAGAAAAAGGCAATTGCAAAATAGCAATTGATTAAGCATTAGCACTAGCATTTATTCAACATAAAAAAATACAAATGTCATATCATTATTTGTAATCACAGATTTTGTCATATTATGTCACGTCAAATAACCCGCCCTATATGGTTCCCGGCGCAAGGGTGCCCATGACGCTGGCGGAGTTGCCTGAATTGCGATGGTCATCCTTTACCCCAGAAACGAGCCGGAGCGGGAGTCACCGCCTTGTTCGTGGATACGGCGACCAATTTCAGCAATTAAGCCTCCGACCCCCAACTGCCCATAGCCTCCACCGCAATGGGCACAAAATAATATTCTGGTTCCATATTTCAGTTTTTTCCTGCTTGCCGCATCCTCAGCCGCCGACGCAGGAGCGTTGACGGTGCGACTCAGATGCGTGGCCGGGACCACCAGGCAAGTTTTTCCACGGCACCAAAGTAATTTAAATATGGAATTTTTATTGTTGATATGACATCTGATTAATATTTGAGGTTTTTTCAGGTTTCAAATTTTAGTTATAGTTTTCAGGGATTTCCTTTCCTTTAATTTACCATGTTTGTAAGGGAGATTTGATCCTTATGATTTACACTATCGATTGATCGATTGTGTATATCGATCGATTTTAGTCAGTACGAATACCGGGCATGGCAAGCGAGTTTTCGAAAATAAAATTTTTCGCTCTTTTTAAAATCAAAAATGTCTCCTTTAGGTAAAATGACCCAAACTTAAGGGTTTAAGGTAATTTCCTTCCAGAGCCAACTTCCAGAGCGAACTCTTGAAGTGGGTGTGAATGGCCAGATCCGAATCTATGAGGAATAGCGAAAAGTACTTATGGGCCAGACTACGACAAACATTAAAACTGCATCATTGAATTTGTATAAAAATTGAGTAATAGGCTTACCTCCCTAGAACGCATCAAATATCGGACGAGTCTTCCACGAAGCACTGCAAGAGTATTCTTATCCAGTTCTGAGCTACCGCCGGCCACAGACTGCACCAGCACTTGCCAACGCGACATGGAGGTCTCCAGTAGCCGAACATCTTTTTTGTCAATCCTAGAAAAAGCACTATAAAATTACTTTTCTGTTACATAATTTTCGTATTTGAGATATTTTTATTCCTAGGGTCCGCTGGACAACAAACTAACCTTCAAGACACACATAAGTAAGGCATGCTCAAAGACGAAAATGGCCATGATGCAATGCAAAAGAGCAATAGTCAGAAGCTGGGAGATGAAACCAGCTATAGTACTGTGGATATACAAGGGAATCATTCTGCCAAGGATACTCCATGGGGCCCTAGTATGATGGCACGTAGCCAAAGTAGCGAAAAATAAAAAAAGAACTGGACAAAGTCCAAAGACTAGCAACACTACTGACTACCGGCACGATGAGGACTACACCCACAGTTGCGCTGGAGATCATTCTGGGCCTGAACCCCATAGACCTGGAAATAAAAAGGAAAGTAACCGAACAATGGTTCAAATTGAGAAGCACTAGTCAGTGGACCGGCAACATATTTGATGAGGCCAAAGCTAGATAGAAGGAAGGCTATCAATGGTCCTTACAAACAACGACCTCATACGGAAGGAAAGGACCTTTGATGAAAAATACAGAATACATATCGAGAGACGACTGGAAGATGGATACCGAAGGCACTGTCTGCTACACAGACGGCGCCAGAAAGGAATCAACAAAGCTCTCTGGTTTCGGAATACACATCAAGTGAGAAAACGAAACAGAGAACAACATATCAACATCTCTAGGTAAGTATGCAAGTGTCTTGTATTCGAAAATATATGCCATAATGGAATGCCGAAATGTTAGGGCACCTAAAAAAACAGGTAAGCGACAGCCAAAAGGCACTGAAGGGATTTGGAACAACATCAGCACTAGCCAAGAAGTGTAAGAAACTGCTGGAGAGACTGTCCAGAATGGTTGCCTGGGTACCTACCGGGCTGACGAAAACCAGGTGAGCCCTGAACCTAGGCTACTAATAGCCCACAAAATCATCTAGGTAGTAATCAGCCCAAGCATAATAACTACAGAGACAAATCGGAGATGGTAATCCTCACCTGCCATGAGTCAGCCGAAGATCTTGATCACAAGACGGACACAAAAAGGAACAAGCCTACTGTTGTAACTCTCTAGGGACAACATGAGACTTGTTATAGATGTGATGACAGGAAACTACCAACTGAATAGACACCTAACATTCATAGGCGCAAAACTGACCCCAGATGCCCAGAGTGCATGGGAGACAAGGAGACCAGCCTCCACCTGCTTGTCAAATGCCCCATGTACTTACTAATACGATGGGGGACTATGGGAACGGACACATTACAAACAGGATACTCGAAGATCTGTATTTAAAGAAACAGGTAGGTTTGACGGAAAGCCGTAATTGCCGGGGGTCCTTTAGCCTCCCCAGGGGAGAAATAGGGGAATTGGATGAAATGCCTAGATAAAAGGGCAGATCACATGTCCGTTCAACGGCGTCCCCTGCTGGAAATAAGTAACTTGCTGTCAGATCAAAGGTATTTACTATAGGAAACTTACAACATATTTACCAGATACATTTAAATAGTATGCTTTATGTTCAAAGATATGGTATGCCGTTGGAACAACGAGAACTAGAGAGGAGATCACGAGAAGGCAAACGGAAGGTAGGATGCCGCCTAGCCAGATGGACTGACGACCTGAAAAAAGTAGCTGGGACAGACTGGATGTGGAAGGCGGGAGATTGGGGCAATAGCGCACATAGGGAGAGGCCTATGTCCAGCAGTGGACTGCAATAGGCAAATTGATTGATGCATGAATTATGAAAATTACCTGTCAGCAATTTGCATTTCAATATCCATTCCGTCTTCTTTGTAATCTGGAAGCTCTGCATCATTTAAGGTATCTTCTGCATCCGAAAATGTCAAAGCTTTGTCTCCTGCATCTGAAATGAACAAAACTATTTATAGTCTTCTTCTGACGCCGTTAGAAAAGAGCAAGTTTTTATTGAAAGGTTCTTACAACCTTGGCCGATTGCCTTAAGAATCTGTCAGTAAATGTAGAAGCAAAAATCTTGACGTCCATAAATGTAAATTTTTGAATTACTTTTTGATGTTTGTATTCAACTACAATATACAGTAGGGTGGAGTGATTGAAAAAGTTGCTGTTTTAGAGCTTATGCTATGTTTAGAGGTGCCCCCTACATCAGTGTTTTGAAAAAAGAAATGAATATACTCATGAAATCACAAATATTTCATGGAAGCAGAATGGCAATGAGAATGGCAATAAAGAATGACTGAAACATCATGTGTAGTCGTTCATGTTGAGACCCGTCGGTATCGTCGATCTTCACATTCAAACACCGATTATGACATTTAGTAAACCCGCGCGCGTATTGCAGTCCACTTGTTTGACGCTTTGAGTTTTACGTTTGGGTTAGAGACATTTAATGTGCGTAATCATTTATATTCGGCGTCAGTAAATTATAATAATAATAATAATAGCCTTTATTTTTGGACAGTGTAAAATTTAACATTATTTCTGCTTTACAATATTTACTTATGATGCTATCCGTGTGCCACAATTGACAAAGGACAAATACTGGAAACAGGAACATTTCTAAATAGCCAGTAAATTATAGTAATACGTTAATATATATTATTTATCTTGGTTACAGAAAAATGTCTCAAGTTAAAACACGAAAAACGACGAGTTGTCCTATTTTTGGTTTGCCGGAGTACTTCTTCTTCTTCGTCGTACACTCCTGGCGGAGTGGTCGTGGTCATGATTAGTTTGGTAGGTTAGTCGCAGCTTTTGCGAGACTTCTCCACTTCTCTCTATTCGTGGCCCAGTAAGGGAACACTTAGTAGAGGACTTAATAAGGGGTCAGTCCATCTTGTGGGTGTTTTGTTGCGAGAATGCTGACCCCCCACTCTTCCCTGTACCACCAACCGTTCCAAAGAGTCTTCGTTAAGAGTGTTATGACCATACAATTTAAGTGTTCGCATTTGCACATTCGACGAAAGTCTTTGTTTGATACAATTCTCTACTAGGACGGAAATGTTAGAGTGGTGAGTACCCCATTTAATCTTCACTAAACGCCTCCAACACCATATTTCAAAGTCATCAATTATTTTACTCATCTTCTGATGAATTTATCATGTTTCAGCTGCATACAAGAAAATCGGGAATTTAAAGTATCTCATTAGGCAAACCTTGGTGTTTCTAGTTATGTGGGGATCTCCCCATAACTTAGTGAGTCCACAGCTGAAAGTATCATGGCACAGCGTCTGGAAATCTCTTACATACACGTTCAAGTATTTGTGATAATGGAAACCAGGAAGATGTAAATCTGAACAACTTTGCCATAAGCAATTTCCTGTAAGTCAGATTGATTATCAGACTTTCGATCCACTACCATCATTTTGGCATTATCGCGGTTTATTGCAAGGCCAAAATCGGGGCTGGTTGTTTCCAACAGTGAGAGAAACCGCTCCATATTCGCCCGCGACGCAACATTAAGAGTAATGTACTCAGAGTATCTCAGATTCGATATTAATCACCCTCCAAAGGACAGGGTGTGTCCGTTCCAGTTCTCTAAAACCATCCGCATTATGTATTCGGTATAGATATTGAACAAGAGAGGGGACAGATTGCAGACATCTAACAACAGCCTGTGTTTCAAAGTACTCGGAGTCAATTCCATCTATACATGGACAGCAACCGTATCATCTTCATAGAGCCTTCTGATGAGATAAACAATATGTCGCAGCACACCCATTATCAGCAGTACTTCCCACAGCCACAAAATGCAAAATTATAAAAATTAATTATTACATATAAAACGTTTTTTTCTGTGTTGGTGCACCTCCAAACATTAAGACAGGTGGATGAAATTTCGTATATTTGTTTTATATATTGCAAGGCAAAATATATATTTTCATAATTATCCCATTAAAGAAAAAAGCTAATAAAATCCCTACATTATCGCTCCACCCTAATCCTTGACACTACTTGTGGTGTCAATGGTTTGTATCACGGGTCCCTCATTTAATAAGTAACGTAAATAAACATTGTACTCACTTTTTATCAATGGTTGAACAGTCTGATCTGGTAATAGTTGATACTGCTTCAATTGCTGCCAATGTACCATCAAAGTCTTTGGTGTGCGAGAGGGATAGAAGACGTGTGGATTTTGTTCCAGTAACTCCTGGAATTTCTCTTCTGTAGGGTGAGAAGTCTGTAATGTGATTTAATACATATTTAATTGAAGCATGAATGAAGACATTCCATTAGTATAGGAACCCACTGGCACTATTTCCACTTGACCTATGAGAATAAATCAACAACATATTTGAGATCATCATTTAATTCCAGAATGACTGCCACTTTAAAAATCAATGCTCAATAATATTATAAAATTCCGTAAAACAACTAGAAATGCTTTTAATACAGGATTTTACAAGAGACAAGAAAGAGAAACAATTTCAATAAAATATAAACATGCAATTGTAGCATGGTAAGATCATAAGTTTAAAATAAGTATTCTGAATACTACTTAAATGGTTTAAAAAAGAATTTAAAATAATACCCCACAAAACATGTACTGAAGGTAGATATGTTCCAGAGAAGAAAACTCACATAATTTTATTTACTTTGAGGTGAAGTTTCGAAATAACTTAAACTAAGGTACTGGTGACTGTTATATTGTACTATTTCCAATGGTAAAGTAATCAATTATGCAGTGAACTTACACTTGCTAAAGTCCCAAGCAGTTCTTCTTCTGCAGTAGAATACAATGCTAGCTGTTGTACGGCAGCAACCAAATCTGGATGTAGATTACGCATTGCTGCGATAGCCACTCGGGAAATCTCTGCATTGTACAGAAGAGCATACCAGCGTGACTGGAGCTCGCTCACAGAGAAACGGCATGAAAACTTTATACCTCGGTGAACAATTCTTAAGTCATTTGTCTGAAAACATAAACAGAGAAAGAGTAAAACATTAACAAAATTTATAATCTTGTCTAACCTGGTGAGTCATGGAAATACTCAAGTTGGTTATTGTTCTTCAGATTGCAACATTAATTATAGAATTTTAAATCATTTTTGTTTTAACAAACATGCATCATCAAACTCCGTTTGTTTAGGCACTTGTTTAGATAAATGTAATGAACAAATTAGGAATTCACATTTAATTCTGTCTTTACAATTTCTTAATATGATACTTACCTGCTGTACACCTAAGATTAAAGCAAGATCATCGGTAGGCTTCCAACGTCCTAAGTCTTTTGTAGATAAATGGCTCAACTGCCCCTTACGACGAGCTTTGCGTGCTGCACTGCCTCCACCAGACACTTTACTAGAAGCCCTGCGGCGCTCTTGTGGAGGATGAGCGGGTGTTGCGGGAGCACTGACCGTCGGCAAGTCTGCGGCCTGACTCGTGTAAGACTGTGTACGCATTCTTTTATCTCCTTTACCGAGTGAAGCACCCGGCAAACCCAAGCTATATTCAACCAACTCATCGTCAAATCTTCTGCGTTTTATTGACCGAGATGAACTGAAATACAGTACCAAGACTCATAACTAAATATTAAAAGAAAACTAATGAACTGTAATTATTCTAATAGGACAATTAAATAAAATTACCTGCGTCTCTTATTGTCATCTGGGGCGTTATGAAAGGGTGAACGCGTTGCACCCGGGTACTCATTACTATCTGATGCATTTGAAGGTGTAGCAGGAAAATCCATTTGTAATGGAGCCAATTTACATTACTTATTTTCAGTTTATCCAATATTTTGTTCTCCCCGATCAATATTTTATAAGTAATTTTGTCAATTTGACATGACAGTCGTATTCTGACAGAAAGGCACTACAGCAGAGTAAATAAATACCACAGACTACTTTGGGATGCAGTCATTGCAGTCTAGGCCTACGCTTCTTTATCTTCAAGCGTTTTTGAACAAAATAATTAAAGTCAGTTAAGTTGACAATTATGTCATCTTGTTTGTTTGAGGTTATGTTTTGTGTCCGATTCTATTCTTCTTTCAATACGGTAATCCAAATAAGATGAACTATTTAATACGCTCTATTATATTTCGACCGAGAAATTTCATCACTCGATGCTACAATAGAATCGTTATAACTGACGATGGTTCTACAATAGTTGCTCTTCACAAAGATCAAGAATTTCCATACGAATTTTCAAAACCACTTCCAGATGAAACCAAAGTGGACAATTCAGTTCTAAGAATGACTGATACAGCTGAAGTCTACAGAGTATTCACAAATATGAAGCCTGAATTTGCAAGAAAACAGTTGTCTAATCTCACTTTAACAACAGAACACAGATGGTTTCCAAGAGCTAGAGACAAGAAGGCTAAGAAAACTCCAATGAACCGCCCCTATTTGTAAATATTAGTTATTTGTTATTTTAGTTCTTTCATGTAGTACCTATTAAAATATATTAATGTAATGCCTGATTTTTAATTCATACTCAATAAACTATATTATTATAATAATATAGCTCACATTCCATTTGATATATTATAGGTTTCTAAAATATTTATAATGTGCAAGATACACTTCGCATATTGTAGTAGTTTACATTATGTGCTTTACAAACCACTTGTCCTCAACAGCAATCAAAAGGTACTTTTTGATCAAGTCACAGACGTAAAAATGGGATTAATTGGTTACCAATGAATATAATGAACAGTGTAGTCTGACGTTAGAAAGCTACTAAAGCAAACACTTCACAATCCAAGCAGTTCAGTGTTTAGCCTAAGAACCACTAAAATGACTATCTTCTGGGATTCAAAATCAACAGTAGCTTCAGACAGGTGCTGGTGTCACTGGATGTTCTAGTTCTTACACATCTAACTACCTTTTAATTTATTTAGGTATATGAATTATACTAAGTATCGGGACTTCTCGCGAATTATATTTTGGAACTTACTATTTCTGCCGACGTTTCGGATGCGTTGCAGCACTCGTGGTCACGACTTGACTAGTCTTCGAGCGTCGAGATGTATGAATAATAATAGGTATATGAATAAAAAATCTTGTAAAGGTTTGCTTAAATAACTTTATTTGCAATAAATACTTTGTATAGCTAGGTAATAATTTCATAAATTAACAATACCATCCATGACTCACATAGCCTAGTGTTCATTATCATTTTGAATTATGTTGGAACGTGAATATTTATTATTTTATAATAATATGATAGTAACCTATGCTTCTTTCTTGTAGATGTATCATATTTATAACATGGCAAAATATAATTTAATGTAAATACAAATATATAACATATGCTATCTTCAAGTGTGAGACTAGCAAGGCTTCTGCCACAATATTAAATAGATTGTCTTACTATATTGCTACATATAAGTAGAAACTTTGATATTTTATTTATTTCATGTATAATATACAATTAAAAATAATTAATACTTATAATACAATAAATAATCTTTCTTAATCTCATTAGTCACAAGAAGCAAAAATATAAATTGTCAGAATGAATACAACTATTTAAAATTCTAAACTTATCAATTTTTTATTGTTCCGATCAAATCTACATATTCCTTGCTTCTACGAGATTTTACGAATACTTAGATTACTTTCACCCTGCAGTTTCTACTCACTCGGTATGACTATGCTTTACTTTAACATTCAATATCACAATGTTTGTTTCCTTTGGTGCTCTTTACATCTAAATATTGCACTTATAACCTCGACTAGACATCATCAACATTAAACCTCTTTTAATGCTGATGGGTATTTGTCTACCTTTGAAGTAAACACTCTTGCTTTGCCAACTTGTGTCACTTTTCTACTATAGTACATACAGTACTTATCTTCCTTTTCAGTTAAAATTTCAATTTCTGTTAGAAAAATAAAAGAAAGGAAAATCATGGTCTCTTTCTTTTGACAAAAATCACTTAGATTGGTAATAAAAAACTATGAGATTAAATTGTTGTTTCTCACTATCTGGTGATGGTGAAGGAATTAAATAAAAGCGTCTGTAGAAAATAGATTTGAATCATTGCAATGTCTCAGATATGAGACTTGATTTTATTAAGACAAAATTTAATAGTGACACATATGTGCAGCCAAATGTTACTTGGCAAGTAGTGCGAGTCCTCAAACAATATGTGCTCACCGCGCGTGAAATGTGCCCCCGGCCACGAGACGCGAGTAGCGAGCCAATGACACACATGTTAAACTAAATACCACTAGATACTACGATTCATTCATCATGATCACGCAACGTGCTATAGCTGCCAGTCTTGAAAGAAAACTTATAATTAATAAAATATATGCAATATTATTGTTCAAAATAAGGTCGTTCCATAACTGTAAGGCTATGCATTGTACTATAGTTACTATATCAATAATCGTTAATTACATACTATTTGGAAGCTTTAACATTTACTTCAGGATTATGGATTTATTTAAATCTATTTATTATAACAGCTAATTTATTTCTTTTATATTTACTACAAAAAATAACAGCCGTATTCATCTATCAATACACAACAAAATGGCACAGTAGAACATAACCCATAAATATCTGGATAGAAAAATAGAATACATGATTTAAATAACTTATATTACAATTACATTACTTTGGATAAAATATTTACGTAGTATAACAATATTTATAAAAATAACCAACTTTTACAGAGAGCAATTTCAACATTAATATTTTTAAATAAAACGTATTTTTATTTATAGTACAAACATATTTAATGTAACAATAAAACAACTGGTTTTCATGTGATTCATCTAATCCATAATCAATAAAATCTACTTTAATATTTACTATACAAACCAAACAGTGGATATCCAAATTCTAGCTAAATTAAATTGCATGTGTTGGTGGTATAATGGGTAGGAATTGAACCCGTAACATCTTAATTGCAAGTCCAATTCCATAACTAATACGCCATCGCTGTTCTACTTAATACAATGATGTCGTAATTGCTCTGGTTGACTTTTATTTAATCTGAATATCATAAACAGTATTTTATTAGTTAGACAGTTACTTTTACAACTTTTTTTATTAGTTTCATTCTCGAAATTACCAGGTACATATTTAAATGTGGATAACGCAGTAGGTTACAGAATTACAACTATGTTATATTAAGACCTTAGATCTGTTTTCTCGAATAAATAAAAATAAAAATTTAACCATTAAAAATAGCTGCTTCTCTGAAATATTTAAACGTCAAGTGTATTTTATGTTCTTAATAGATATGTTTTATCATCTAAAAATGTATATCACGTTACAATATAGATGCATACTTATCTGAATTTGGCTTTGAAAACACCTAGTCTAATAATAGTAACAAAAATTTTAACAATTCAATATTACTAAACTTTTACTAAGATAAGTTTAAAAAGAAACTCCTGCAATTTTTATCGCTATACGCAGGCATAAATGATAATTGAATATAAATTTTTAGTAATGTTTAACACCAGGCCAAATTTAAAACGTCAGTAGGTAGGTACCTATAAATTAGTAACGGCCTAAAAACTTACGTCTAAAATTTTGTTGTAAATACCATCTTTGGTGAGAACTCTCCACATCTCTCGTTTCAAAATTAGTTGCAGATTTATCATAAGCATCATTATCATAATCTGCTAAGGTACTACAGGCAGCATTCGCTTGTTATGTAACATTTCGTATTCAATGATTGAGCATCACATTACAATAGGCAGTACTGTCGCGTATTCGCTGGAAATGTAACATTGATGTTGAATTGTATAATTACATTACAGACGATTCTGTAACGTTACATTGCAGGTGGATTGCTCCCAGAGAGGATGCACCTTAAGGTTCAAAAGTGTGAATACGAAACATTTGTTTTACTTATGGTTAAAGTAAGTTCGGTCGAGGCTTCGTTCTCGACAACGCCTAACGGATGTTGAGAGATTGAGGAGAGAGTTGTGTAAGGTGTAGGGTCAGCGGATCCGATTAAGGCGGAGCTCCCTCTCTAGCTGTTGTAATTGGCGAATGAAGCCATCATTAGGATGGATGTCACGACGAGCACGAACTGTGCCAATTGCTTCAGCGAGAGACATTCCTCGTTTGATCATGAGGAACGCTAGCGCGCATGTAGCTGAGCGGGAGACACCCATCATGCAGTGAACTAGAACGCGGCCTGGAAAAGATTTTTAGACGCAAAGTTAACATTGAGGAGTGGAGATAATTATAATAAAGTTTTCTTTTTATATTGGCGTCTCGTAATAGCGGGCTAGCCTGTGGACTTTCGTAAAAAATAGAAAACCGAAGAAATAATAGATTGCCTGTTAAAAATGGTATCAAACAGTATTGCTTTTCCAAAAACAGCAATCAAGTCTTGCCGTTGTGCACTCGTTAGACTTACCTAAACATTCTTTGTCCGTTTATCATTTCATACAATTATAATTCACTCAACAGTCCACGTTTAAATCGGATAATCTAAATAAAGTAGAGAAAATTTATTAAATTCTTACCTCCACCTGAGAGGCCTTCATCGATAAAATTGGCAGCTATATAGAAGTACTTCGATATGTCAGTCGATGGCAGGTCCATGAGCTGGAAGCCTTTGTAGCGAATTCCAGGACAGTCGCGATAATATAGGTGGCTTGTGTCCACCTGTGTGAATCGTGTGCCTTCTGCTGTGTTGAGTACATAGTTTATACCCATACGCTTTAAGAATGCTTTGTCCTTTGCTGCAACACTAAATAAATAATTCACGATATATTGTTCAGCGTCTAGACCCAGATTAAGTTAAAATTATACTGATAAACAAATATTACATATTAACACTCAAATGCAATACATAGAAATATTTGCATTATGCGGAAATCGAACCCTCAACCGCCCACCATCACGCAACACAGGTCGTCAGCTAATATAAATATAAAATATCGATTTAAAACAAATAGAAAGTATTATCTTCGTGAGTTCATGGATCGGATTGCAACGGTAGATGAAACTCTGTCATGCGACAAAGATAGAATACCCAAATATTTTCAAGCACGGTTATAATGATTTCGTAATATCAGTATCAAAATAAACGGGATATTTACCATGTTTCATAGTTTTGAGTTTCCGATATTTTGGCGCTGTTGCAAGCACCATGATCACGGAGGAACTGGAGTAGTGGCGGTGAACAGAGAAAAAGTTTTTTCCACAAAACAATGAAACATGGTAAATATCCCGTTTATTTTGATACTGATGTGAGTGACCATGATAGTTTAAATACCTAGATTTCGTAATACTTTGGTCGACTCGATTCACCCCGCGTATGTTATATATTTCCATACGTGTTTATTGTACGTACACCAAGGATACAATTTACATTACAGAATACAGATACATGTTTATCGCTTATCGCTCTACGACAATTTCTTACAAGCAAACATTTTATACACCTTCAGATTTCGAACTGCGCTTAATTATGAATCTGGTCCGGTCCGATAAGATGTTTGGCACTAAAAAGCCATAGATCTTAGTTCACTTTTGGGTCCTAAATTGTTTATGACAATATTCTCATTACGAAATTCGAAACTGTGCTCTTGTAAATTCCATTATTTTATTATACAGCTACAGCTAATATTCTTGTTTGAGCTGACCTGATGCGGCATTGCTCACAAAGGAGACAAAGGGTAGAAATTAAACGAAATGGGTCTGAGTTACATTGTGATATTAGTCTAAGAAATCGGCAACTCTCGGCGAAGCTGTATAAAGTAGAAACCGACAACTGGATCAAAACTGGACAGCTTATCGACAATAATTCAAATCTTGGTTTGCGAGATATCACTTTTACTTAGGATCGCAAGCCAAGCTGTCCGCGTACGAAGGCAACTCGGGCGTCAGAGGTCGATGAACGACATCCGCCCGCCATGAGCGCCGCGCGCCGGCCTGGGGGTGACAGGTGGAGCCGCTTGTCACCCTAGCAGAAGCAGGCCGCGGCGGTGGCGCGCCTGACGCGCCTACCCGTTTCCGGGGACGAGTTGGGGACTCTGTAGTCCCCACACCCGAGAAGAGGGCCAGATCGTGAGAGATGGCCCTGGGTCGGCCGGGGTGCGAGGGATATGCCTGTCAACCTCACCTTCGGCAACCAAAACGACCCACAGGCGGCGTGCGTTTTAGTCGGTTCGAGTCCGACATAACCTCCTCCACCGTCTCCGGTGGGGAGGTATCCGTGGGGATTTTGCGCAAGTTAAAAAAAAAAACACTTTTACGGACCATCGACTTTAGTGATCATTTTGAACTTAATTGTTTACAGCTTAGTTTTATTAATTTACCGATTTTTGTGAATGATTTTTTTATACCACTTAGGTGGCAGACAAGCACACGGCCCACCTGATGGAAAGTGGTTACCGTGGCCTATGGACGTTTGTAACACCAGAGGAGTCACATTCGCGCTGCCAACCTTATAAGTACAGAGTTTATGTGCCGTCAGTGTAAAAGACAAAGCAGGACAAGCCTTTAGTCTTCCCACTGACAGCACAAATTCTCCAGTGAGCTCTGGCTACCCTACTCACCGCTGGGAACACAACACGAAGTTATTATAGCCGCGGTATTCTGTATGTAAAGTAGAAGACAAAGCAGGACAAGCCTTTAGTCTTCCCACTGATAGCACAAATTCTCCAGTGAGCTCTGGCTACCCTACTCACCGCTGGGAACACAACACGAAGTTATTATAGCCGCGGTATTCTGTAGGGCGGAGGTCCTTCCCCAGTCGGACTGCTCAATTGGGCGGAAATACCGCCGTGTTCTACCTCCTAATGTATATAATACATGAATGTTGAACATATAGGTATAAAATACTCACACGTCCCCTACATACAGGCCAGGATATACTTCGTTTACATCCGGCGATGAGTTGTATGATATATCAGCAAATGGGGCGGAGCGGTATGACGTCAATGAGTTCAGTACCGACGACGGTGCTCCGAAATTCTGTACACGAAACGTACGCGTTATATATTTACAAAATGATTGACCCATATTTGTAGTATTTATATATTCATATCAACGTATTCACAAAAAGTTAGTATGCACACAACTGACACGCTTGCACGTATTGTAAGGAATACGAGTAATTAAGTATTTTCATTGCAAATACTGATAAATAACGATAACTAGCTAGTAATTAGCGTCGTACTAAAGTCACTGTGAGATAAAGATGGAAATGCATCTGTGCAAACATAAATGATAGTAGATAATTGCACTTTTAAAATGCAGTTGTCAAGGAACCTCTCATCATGCCTTACTTGTACCATCTTATATGGATATCAATGTTTGTTTGTATTTTTCAGATTTATTTATTCGATTGTGTTGAAACTGCGGCATATAGTATGGTAGGCTGGGAAAATTTCTTGTTTATATATAAATATTCCACGACATTCTACACAACGCTATCTAGACCCATGGTAAGCATTAACTAGTTTGTGTTATGGGATCTAGAATGCGGATAAACATACTTAAATATATTTTTTTTGTACATACATACATATTATACACAGAAACACCCAGACCAATGCAAATATACATATTCATGCATACAAATATTTGCACTGAGCGGGAATCGAACCCGCGCCCCCTGCATAGCAGTTGAATGCTACGCCACAGAAAAAGAAAAAGATTTCTCATATTTTATTAGCTTTTAATGTTCAAAACCTTCTTTATTTGAAGTGATTTTGAATATGTTTTTTTACTAAAACCCATGCCTCATTATAAAACATAAAGCATACAAGACTGACATTGTTTTACTATGCCTACTACTAACAACTTCTGTGAAATTTAAGGCTTTGTGATTGCCAATTAAAAAATTAACTGCTCAGTTTCATTGAATTTATTTATATTACATCTGTCATTCAATGACATCATCAGGCATGGGACACTTCCCTACTTGGACTCAGAACTTGGCGTCGTGAAATTCCAACCAATCAGCTTTTTCTGTAACCAATCAGAGGAAAGTAGTAGTTTTCTCTGATTGGTTACAGAAAAAGTATACTTGCCTAAAGAAAAAAATCGATTTCTTTCAACAGGCAAACTTCCTTTCCTCTGATTGGTTAATTGACGTATTTAACATTTCTACTGATTGGTTCATTTTTCTGGACGCCGAGTGGCGATTGGCGAGTTTGTAACGCTGTCATTTAGCTCCTAGACGCCATATTTGTATATTTGTTTTGTTTTCGTGTTGGTGAAAATATTGTTAAAATTGAAGATTTCTGTTTTAAATATCTACTGCTTACGTTGAATTGAGTGACTACTCCTCTATAGTGTTGAATACTGCTAGTTTATCCTGTTTTGTGAGAAATTGACTCCTTGTGTTGTGTGAGAAATTGACTCTTTGTGTTTTGTGAGAAATAGACTGTTTATGGCGATATATTGACTCTTATTAAGTTTTTTGAGATATTGACTTTTTTTTGCTCTCAGATGTTGATTCTTTATTTCTTTATGTGAGTGTTTGACCTAGCTATATCAGCTCCGATAGGTTTGTATTCCTAACCGGTTATTACACATTAAATCATCAGCTGTTGTGAATAGAGCATATAATTGTATTTTAACAGCAAATAAATTACATTTTTCACGTTAAAGAAACTAAAAATGCCTTCTAACTATGATTATTCTTAGAATATGTAATAACGTGAATAGTATATATATATTTATTATAGTAGGCCTAATAAAGAAATTATGAATATTCGTTCAGGAATTTTATTTCGCTTTCCTAAATATTTTCGTTCAGAAATTTTATTTCAGTTTCCTAAATATTTCCAGCGAATAATCGATTCCAATTGTATGAAACCGATTTTTTTAAATCGGAATTAATCGATTATTAAGGAACTATGCAGTTCTTTAAGCCTATTTGGCTAGAGACGGCTAAAAAGGCGTATAGCTACCCCGGTGTAGAGGGGGAACTCTTCTCCCTCCTCGTACCCCGGCGTCGTGAAATATTAAAAAAAAATTGCCGAGCCGAGCTCGGATTTTTTGTTTGAAGTGCGCTCTCTTACTCTTATATACTCTTTGGACATCATGTACAAACCAGTCAAGATGTTTAGAACGAAACTTATGTTGTGATTCGAACTAGACAAACACATTATTGAATTTTAGCACTTATTTATATAAGCACAGTGTGTCTTTTTGAAGTGTCATCTGTCATGTAAGACAGTTACAAAAAGTTGCATGTTAATACACCCAGTATAGTTGTACATTTTAATTATTACTATCACCATGTACCATCAGTGCAGTTGGTAAAAGCAAGCACAGGTCAACTGTGCGATTCATATATTTACAGGTCACACAAACATAGACCAATAATAAATACCATTAGGGTCCTTATGTAGGATCCTACACGTTGTTCTTTAGCCGCACAGTATGAATGAGTTCTTGGAAATAGTGAGTACTGTCAATGATTAATAAAGCATTAAAACATATAGGCAACACTATAAAAGCGAACCTAGTAAAACATAATATTTCTAAATCTCACAGACTTAAAACTACAAAAAGTATTTTCACATAGCATAGTATTTAGTAATGGAAGTCATAGCCATTGCATAAGAAATTCGGTAAATAATTATACATGCACTAAGTATACCATTTTGATTTGAAACAATCAATCATAGACAGTGATTACAAAATATTACCATGTAATGAACCACAGTTTAGAAATTGTGTGATAATTGTATAATAATATAGTTAAGACACCTTTTCATCTCCAATTTTAATTAGAGGTGAAAAGGATAGCACATTCTGGTATCCAGTCAGATACCGGACAGTGCTATCCTGTACTATGAGAGTGAAATAGTGCTGGTAGTAAGCGAATATTGGTTCATATACTAGATGGTAACAAAAACCTATGATCAATCACAGTAATCCAGTTATTCAGCAGCCTGATATTCTACAGTTGGTCAGAAGGATATTCTATATCTGGTCAAACAGATATCAGCTTTATTTCTAGTAAAAAATATTGCAATGCTATTGGCACTTTTTACAAGGGTGTAAGGAGTATTCTCTGACCAAGTATTTTTTTCGTCAGCTCACTGATTACCCCATAACTCATGAATCCTTTTCTCCAAAGTGAAGAACTCAGAAGGTACTGAGACTTATTAAGTTCTATTTTTACCCTGCTTTGGAAAAAATATTTTAAAGTTTGCTTATAATAAGGATTTCTACTAATTTATTTGCAAATAGCTATTATCAAATGGTGAACTGTAGTTACCAATTACAACCCCTTTTTTATTTTATCATGCAAGCTAATTATCTTGTCTGTTTGTAGTTCATCGAATGGCTAGTTCAATTCAACAGGCCTAAAAATAAATGTCTATTTATAGAATCAACTCAATCATTCGAAGAAATAACAATTTAGTTAAAACATTTATAAATTCAGCTTAACCTACAACACAAAATAAGCTTAAAAAAACTACACAAAGTAAAACAAATTTTTAATTATTTTTATGTTATGGCTGAATAATACGAAAATGTGATTTTATGATACTCATTCAAACTTTTTAGAGATTATTAAGGCCTATGAAAACTGATTAAATATTTTACTGTAGGTACATACATCGCTAGAAACCTGTCGTCGGGAATACCGGGGATACAAAAGCTGCGAAAAAAAATGTAAGTATTGGGTCTCAAATTTTATTCCTGTAATTCGAGGTATGTATGAATCATCGATGTAAATCTAAATTCGGATACTTCTTTCAAAACGTTATACAATAAACCTCATGAAAGCTGATATCCCTTTCAGATACAGATTCACGGACGGAACACCGACCTTGAATCCGTGACTAATAATTGTTTAAAAATAGATCTGCGTAATGTTCAGTTGAACTCTCATGAAAATAAAACAGAAATTATGATAGTAACTTATACGGAATACAATTAATACAATATATACGTAAGTACATTGCAATAATGAAAATTATCTATATGATTAAGTTTGATAAATAACTGCAGCGTAATATACGAAAGTACTCACCGAATCCCTGTAACTCATTTTCGGTAATATGTGTAAAGTATATGGATAAAGATTAAAGACCCAAAAGCAAATTAATGGAAATTTTAAATTTCTCAAGTATAGTAAACACTGTGCTCTCAAAACAATTTAACAACTGCGCGCCATGACGGGACTAGAGTAGTGAAGGAAAACTGGAAAAGTTCACCGGGTTGAAGCGGTCTGTCTCTGCTGCAAATAACCTGTCTAAATTATATTAGACATCGATTAAATAAACAACAAAGATTCGATTTGATGACTGCACTAGCATGTAGACGCTTTTATAAGATATTACACACGACACGACATATTATACGATAATGTCATGGGTAATTAAAATTATAAAAGCGTTAAGTTATAATTACAGCAAAACATTGAGTCATTTTGGCCTACACGCTAAATAATAATAAAGTCACAAAAACTATACCTAATAAATAATAATACTTCTTAATGCGACCTAAGCCGCGGGCAAATTAATAATATGATAATAAAAATATAAATAATTTCATTTCTAATCTATACATATAAAAAAATTGTAGTGTCTGTTTGTAATATTGAAATAACTGTCTTTTTACTACATGCATATGAATATAAATGTAATTTTGGTGAATGTAATATAAAAATAACATTTTTTACAATTTTAGTCTGTCTGTCTGTTTGTTCCGGCTAATCTCTGAAATGGCTGGACTGATCTTGATGGGACGTTATTGGCAGGTAGCTGACTTAATAAAGAGTAACGTAGGCTAGTTTTCTTTTCGATAATTTTTATGCTCAATAGCGTTGACTCAACACTAAGCGAAAACAAACATCCACGCGGGTGTAGCTGCGGGCAAACATATGAGTAACGAGCAGCCCGGAAAACCTCGAAAACGATACCATATTGATGTTTTTGAAAAGTTTCAGTCTTTGATTGCTAAATGAATAGCTTATTCGTAATTAGCAAGCCGGAAAACCTCTAAAACGATACCCATATTGATTTTTGGGAAAATTTTGAGTTCACCATCTTTAATCGCTAAATAAGTAGGTAATATGTTCGTAATCAACAGCCCCGAAAACGATACCCATATTGATTGTTATTGAAAATTTTAAGTCCGCCATCTGTTATCGCTAAATAGGTAATATATTCGCAAACAGCAATCCCGGAAACCTCGAAGACGATACCCTTATTGATTTTTTGAACATTTTCAGTCCAACATCTTTAATAGCTAAATAGGTAATATATTCGTAACCAGCAACTCCGAAAACCCTGAAAACGTTACCCATATTGACTTTAAAAAAAATTCACCATTATTATTCGCTAAATAGGTAACATATTCGTAAACAGCAACCTCGAAATACCCAAATACGATAACCATTTACATTACACTGAAATATTAGATGAACTCGCCATCAATGAAAAAAAAAACATTTTAACAAACAAAATTAGTCAATAAAAATTAAAATAAAACGTGATTACAAATAAGACATTTCTGAATCATTATTATTTATTAGTACCGAGTAAAATGATGGGGAACGGCCAGGATTCGAACCCAGGACTTCTCGATCTTAAGGCCTATTTCTTAACCACTAAGTTTACGTTTATACCTCTCGTACAAGCTAGCGCTGGTGATTTCTGGGAACAGTTGTTTAGTAGATTACCTGTGTCGGATATAGAAGGAGCCCATGTCCAAGTGCCATCATTGTGATGAGAGTGAGGGCTCACACGCTGACCGAGAGCCCAGCGTGAGGAACGCCGAGGTGGGTTCTCGTGGCGGCCCTGAGTTCCTGAGACCTAATCGCTCAACGACCTGCGTCCTCCATGAGCGTGGTCTTGGATGTTACAGGTGGAGCCATCTGTCACCGTAGCAGAAGCAGGCCAAGACGGCGGCACGATGCGTGTCTCCCCCTATCCGGGACAAAATGGGGACACCGTGGGATTCGAGGGGGCCATCGATTACGCAAATATGATCATGTTTCAGAATTTCGAAAAAAACTCAAGTGGTTACCTATACGCCTTGTATTTTTTATATTGTACAACATTTTATTTAACCTACTAACTCCTACTTACCTGTAACAGTGATTTGAGTTGAGATTTGCACGACACTCACTCAAAGGTTTTGAGATCTTTGGAGAGTCTAAGGTTGAAAATACCGAGCCATTCCACTAACTTTACTGACAAATCCATTTGGGTTCAGGCGGCTCGGTTGTGGAATGCTCTGCCAGTGGCTGTCAGGCGTGCTCAGTCCTTACCTGTGTTCTAAAAGAGTGGAATAATAAAGTAGTATGGAGTATGTTACACCCTGAAGGACAGGCATATGCCCCTACTGCGAGGTCCGTAGCAGAAGATGGCCTGCCGTATCATCAGGGGTACCGCACGATATCGTTCGACGCGGCGAGTCTCCTCACCGGAACGCCACCGTGGATCCTGGAAGCGAGATCTCTTTCGGCGCTATACCAGATCCCGGCTCCATAGAGACATGGTGGCGGAATGGTAGCTACGACTTTGGCGACCAAGCGCAGGGCACACCGTAGTATCGGCGGTAAGACCCATCGAGGGGGAGTGGCTAGAGAGGCCACTCGGCAGCATCTCGTACCGTCTGACATAGATGATCACCGAGCACGGGTGCTTCGGGCATTATCTGCGTCGGATGAAGAAAGAGCCAACGTCCGAGTGCCATCACTGCGACGCGAGTGAGGACTCGGGGCTGCACACGCTCACCGAGTGTCCGGCATGGGAGATGCTGAGACGGGAGCTAGTGGCGGCCCTGGGAGTGAGAGTTCTTACGCTCTCCACCTTGCTCGCGGCCATGGTTCGCTTTATATATTCTCTACGTACACCTAACTGCCCTGAAATATTCTTCTCCTATTTGTTCTCTCCATCCTATGGTTGCCTGTAAGTAATTGCCGCAGAGTGATAAGGTCGCCATCTGTACGTACCGCAAAGTCAAAGTCAGAGTCAGAGTCAAAAATAATTTATTCTGCATAGACAATTAAATCGGCACTTACAAAACGTCAATGAAAAAGGAACATGAAAGTATTTTTGGATTTATTAATAGCCTTTCTTACACAATTTACGTTTAAATATTTAACTGAAATACAAAACTTGTTTCTCATATTATAATGTAATATGTTATTGGTGTACAATAAAGATGTTTATTGTGTGAGGAGGCCCGGCGCTGGAAGCGCTGAGGCGGGACCTAGTTACCGCTCTAGAAGTGGGAATTTTCTTACTCACCGCCTTGATCAAGGCATCGTGTGACGCGAGTGCTTGGGCTACGGCAATCTCCTTCAGCGAGCACGTAATGCTCGAGAAGATGGTGGAGCGGGTCCGGAGGAGTATCTCATCCCGCTCAGCCTGCTATGAGTGGAGTCAACTCGAGGCTCGTAGGTCGCAGAACGACCTCCATAAATCGTATCTTCCTATACCCGGGGGCTACGTGTGGCACCACGGTGCCTACAACCGAAGGGGGTCTTAGATCGGCTGGGATGCGAGAAATATGATTACAGAAAACATCCAAAGACAGCGTGCGTTTTAGTCGGTTCATGTCCAACATAAATAGCCCCACCGGAAGGCGGGGGGGCGGGGAGGTTCTCTTGAGAGATTTCTGTACTTCAAAAAGAAGTGGCAAAATCTTTTACTGTCGAATAGTTAATTTATTGACGGAGGTTATAGGCTATATTAGCTATATAACATCACGCAAAAGTGATCATAAATGTCAACAAATCTGACTGATTTTCATACATCTATTAAAGAATAAAGATTCGCATCTGGCAGAATCATCGGTATCTATATAACCGATGCAAGGCGCCATTTAAATAAAATAAGAAGAAGAAAGATTCGCATTTTTGTATTCGAATAGACTCAAAGACTAAAGCACCGATTTCAAAAATTCGTTTACCAATAGTAAGCTACATTATCACTGACTAACATAGGCTATATTATATTTTCAAAAATATTAGGGATCTTAACTAAAACTCCAATAATGTAATCCATGGTTTAATAGATGATCTAAAAAATTCCTTACGTCGCGATCGCGTGAGCTCTGAAAACGATTGATGATAGAACAAAACAATGTATGACGGAAGTGTATAACTTAAAAAGGTCTAGATTAAAGTCCATAAATAGCATTTGTCTATCTACTAATAAAAACCCACAGTAATCATTTTTATCTTTTACAAATTACAAATAAAATAATGCGTCATTTTCCAAGCTAATAAATAATCTAATTTACTATGTTAGACATATGGTGAATTTAATATAGATCAAAATTGCCATTCAAACTATATAATTACAATGAATACTTAACTTGATGGATATCGCAATTTATAAAATAATGCGGTCCGAATTACATTCTAGCAGATAAGCCGATCAAAATCAGACCTTGTGATATCTTTTAACTAAGTCTAATTCAAATTAATCACTTAATATTTAATACTGTTTAAATACCTATTGATTACTATTCAAATTATTGAAATCGAACGTTTTATCTAATAGATTTTATCAAGTTATAAATATCAATAATTCCGGTAGTACTCGTAACACTATTAAATTACGGGCATGGGTTAAAGGGGTACAATATGTCATCTGAAGTTGGAGGGTCTGCTGAACGGAAGATGCAATAGGAACGGGAGGGACACTGTAGAAGGCTGCTTGATATCTCTCCGACCAAAGGGCACAGTGAAGAGCAGACAAGAGGCGAGCTGATCTCTTTCATCACCCCGTCCTTCACATTCGCCGCCCTCCTTTTTCCGGGGTTCGATAGGGACACCGTGCTTCCCATATCTGAGGAGGTCATCTTAAACAATAGGTGATCCAGGGTCAGCCAGAAGCGCGAGATGCTCTAGGCAATCTTACATCATAAGACCCAAGACGGCATGCGGTTTTCGTCGGTCTGAGTCCGACATAACCACTTTTGATGGCCAATAGGCGTGATATCCGTGGGAACTTCCACACGAAACAAAAGTTGGAATGGAATCCGAATTCCATGCAGGTGGAGCCGCGGGCAACAGTAAGTAAATTATATTATCTTAGTAGGAATGATTTTTGATGATGATGATGATGTTGATGATGATGATCAGTAATGATTGCTGCTTCATTAAAGTGGTGGAAACTTTGGAGGTTTCTAGGGAGATGTGGAATCTACGCGAAAAGTCAACAGTGTATTCATAGGAATATGCCACTTTCCTACTCTTGTGTACGTTGTCTAGAAGTTATGAATGAATACTTGAATTCACACCCATTTCGAAAAATAAAATAATACCGCGATGCGTTCTCTCTTAGCGTTGGTGCCAAATCTCCGGAACTTCTTCTATTTTTTTCAAGTGCTACCACAGGTTATAGGGGTTATAGTAACACTGAGCACACAGTGGTGGTAACACTGAAAGTAATCAAACGGTGTGTGAAGGTTTTAAAAATATTATTTTAAACTTTTGCTTAAATTTCTTTATTTGTAAGGAGGTAGGTAGATACTTTGTATAGTTCATTTTATAAATAATTATAAAATTAATTATCTGATTTTCTATAAGGAATATTCAATTCAATTCAATTCAAAACTTTCAGATTATTAGAATACCATAGCTACAGTAGTAGTTTCACAATTTCTCAAATCTTTCATCTACACATTAATCTATATATTGACATCGTAATTTATATATCACTTTATTAAACATTTAAACATCTAAATTTAAAAAAAATATAAGGACTGTATTGCTTTATTGTAATGTGGAACCTCTTAGCCTTAGGAGAGATTTTGCCTCACTGTGTGTGTTCTACCACCTATACAATGGTTTGTGGTCAGATGAATTGTTTGACATGATGCCCACATTCTATCATCGCACCTCCCGTCATAGGCAGGGAATTGACATACACACATTACGACCTGAGACGGTGCGCACTGTGCGGTATGAAAAAACTTCATCCCACGCACACTCAAGCTGTGGAATGACCTCCCTGCTGCGGTTTTCGCAAGCACCTATAATATGGGGTTCTTCAAGAGGGGCATCTGAAGGTTTAGATAATTCAATCACTATTACAGACACAGTACTCTTCAACAGTTCCAATCGCTCACTAGTTCACAGTAGTCCACAGTCGTTGCTCAGGTCCCAGGTTTAATCTTCTTCGGTCGCGTAAGCTCGCTGTGTTCGTTATCTATCTCAAAGACAGAATGAATGGTGTAGCTATGCGAGCGTGTTTTTATACCTCTCAATTTAGGAGGGTCGAATCATCTAGAAAATTCGCGAGTGATAAATACCTACGCTCTTTTGATGTTTACCGCCATACCTGACCTTCGAGTTTATTCTCGATATTTACCTATTGTTTGTTTTTATTCAGTAGGTACTCGTAGGTAGTTTGACTTTGTGTTAACGATTCTAGATTTTTCTATGCCAATCGGTATACCTCGTCACTAACAATGCGTTTTTATTTCTTGAAGATTCGATTATTAATTTTCGAGATATCGACATCAGTCGTAACATAACATTGGATGTTGAAAAAAAATATTTTTTATTAATTTTGTCATATGGTATTTGACCAGTATTCTAAAGTACAATTACTTTTAATAAAATCAACTGTTTCATTTTTTCTATTAGGTTTTTGCCTCCTTCTCGTTAAGGTAAAGCTTTCTCTCTAGCTGTTGTAATTGGTAAATGAAACCATCATTAGGATGGACGTTCCGATGAGCACGAACTGTACCGATAGCTTCAGCTAAAGACATTCCTCTTTTGATCATGAGGAATGCTAGCGCACACGTGGCTGAGCGGGAAACACCCGCCATACAGTGAACCAGAACGCGGCCTGGAAATATATGCTTGACAGGAGGAAGAAAGAAATACAAAATTAATGTTGTTTATTTATTTCTACGCGAGTATAATTTATTATATTCGCGTAGCGTAAATAATGTAGGTATATCTCCAAAAAAAGGATGAAGAGTTATTTTGTTCAACAAATAGGCAAAGCTATTTGTTGGTGCGAATGCGAATAAACAACCAACTAGTTATGTAAAGTAGTTAGATTAAAAGAAAGAAAGAGTGATTTAAAGGCATGAGTCGTTAAAGTTGTTCACGTGTGAAACATGAAAAATTATACCGAATTCCAAATCAATGACAAAATAAATCATAAATGCAGACCAATGAATAGGTATAATAAAGTAATTATTTTTTGTAGCATTTCTTCATACTACCGTTCACTAAATTTAGTGTCCTAAAAGGAATGAACGAATTTATGTTTAACTAAGATTAACTGCTAGTTAAATAATTCAGATAGGAAAAATATATTCACACCTCCGCTTGAAACTCCTTCATCGATGAAGTTGGCGGCTATATGGAAGTACTTTGATATGTCAGTTGATGGTAGGCTCATGAGCTGTAAGCCTTTGTAGTGCATTCCAGGGCAGTCACGATAATATAGATGGCCGGTATCTACCTGTGTACATTGTTTACCTTCAGCGGCGTTGAGTATATAGTTTATGCCCATGTGCTTTAAAAACCGTTTATCTTTTGCTGCAACCCTAAATAAAAAATATATTGATTTAGATCAACTTACGTCAACATCCAGGTTTTATAGTTTAAATAAAATAAATACATATTCTACGATAAACATATTATATTGTGAATATAAGTAAAGAAATATAATATGCCAAAATCTATAAATGTTTATGGAACTAGAAGTTATCAATATATTCTACGCGAAATTTTAAATAGCTTACCAGAACAAATGGTGCAAAATATGTAAAAAGAAACCCTTTATAAAGCCATTTTCAAAACCATTTGGATAATTGTTCTGACTAACTACTTATGTTGTGCATTCACTACTTGCAACTTTCAATATACACTACTAATTTTTAATTACCAGAGAAACTGCAGGGGCTGATATGGAACGTATATACTTCAATATATATGGAATAATACAAATACCCCACCATACAAAAAAACAAAGTTATTAACGTTTTTAAAATCTCACAATACGTGCTTAAAGAATAGACACCATTTTATTTACGCACGATGTGTGGATAGTAAATAGGTCATCAATGAACTTTTAACTTTCATCGTGAACTTTCTAGAGGCAGTAATTTTTTAATACCGTGTTTAATACAAGTTTGGGTGAACTGAGTAAACAATGGTAAAACCACAGTAACTTTTAACGTAATTCAGTAGTTTTTTTAAGTACCTTATCAACTGGCAGGTAGGTGTAGGTACACTAGGTACCTACTAAAGAACTTGGAATAGTAAATTAGCTTAAGGATTAATTTCTGTACTTAACACGTGCAAGACTTACCCTACAAGTACTTTAATTGTTGCTCGAAATGTCCTCCGTCATTTTGAATACACAAACGAGCCCGCTTTAACAAGTTTGATTTTAAACTTAGGAGAATGTCTCTTTGTTGACGAATTTCATCGAAGGCGTCAATTATCCTTTGTCGGAGGTCCTCACGGTTGTTGGGTTCACTGACATACACTCTACGTTTCACTTCACTCCACATGAAAAAGTCCATTGGCGTCAAATCCGGGGATCGAGCGGGCCACGCGACTGAAGCTCCCCGTCCAATCCACCTGCCTTCAAATTGCGTATTGAGGTAGTCTCTTACCGCGATGTGGTAGTGGGGTGGAGCACCATCTTGTTGGAACCAGAGGTCTCGCAAGCTTGCGAGTGGAATATCATCCAACATGGTTGATACCATGGTTCTCAACAGATCCAAATAGGTTTCACCCGTTAGACATCCCTCGATGAAGTATGGGCCCACGATGTTGTCATTTAGGACTCCAGCCCAAACGTTCACGCTAAATCTGTGTTGAAACGAATGTTGTCGCGCCAACTTGGGATTTCTTATTGACCACCAATGTTCGTTATGTTGGTTGAAAAGCCCGATTCTTGTGAACAAACATTCGTCACTGTAAAGGACGTTGGTCTCCGGGTGAAGGATCACCCAGTTGCAGAATGTAATCCTGGGTGCTCGGTCGATTGTTGTCAGTTCTTGAACCTTTCTGTAGTGATAAGGGTGCATACCAGCCGAGTTCACAATTTTCCAAGCACAGTGCTGGCTGATGCCAAATCTACGTGCCGCATCGTTTGTACTTCGTCGCGGATCGTCCTCAAAAAACTCGAGTACTTCGTCGTACAAGTTCTGCGGATAGGCGGGTCTGCCCCGGCCTTGTGCGTGCGTCGGTACGTGAAATGAGCCGTGATCTAATAGACGTTGGTAGACGCTCAACATCGTGGAGTAATTTGGCTGTCGGGCATTCGGGTAGAGATCACGATACATCCGTAAAGCGGCACTCACATTTTCACCGGATAAAAAATAACTACGTAACATTAATGCGTATTCGCGGTCGGTAAATTGGTACGCCATCTCGATAGTGCCGATAGTATTGATTAGGATGCGTGCGCGAATCGAGACGTCACAACCGGAACTGCATTTATGATTTAAATTTTATTAACATCAAAGAGATGCCGCCGGCTTGACGACACGTGTAAGGCGGTGCGGGGAGGGGTGGTCGCACGCGCCGCCCGCCTTCAAGGACAGTAGTAGAATGATAGAAAGAGAGAGTGCGTGTTTATTACTTTATCAATGACTTCTTTGTGTGATTTTGTTTTCGTGAATTAGTCATATTCCATTGAGAAAAATTTTGTACGTCGTGAACATAATATTAGGTGGTTTTAAGAAAAAAACTGACATACATACTTTATTCATTTTTTTTTGCATATATTATCCCTTCGCCAAAAATTTTTCTGGTAATTAAAAAATTTTCGTGTATATACTCTTTGAGGCAGACTCTCGCTCGCATAAAAACCATTCTGGTTTAAGCGGGTGGTTTAAGTTAAATGAATGTATTTATGTAATGATTTGAACAATAAATTTAAAAATAAAAAACATGTTTGCCTTTCGTTGGCCAAACTATTATATTAAACAGCCTTACTTAGACCTAATTAAATAAAACCAGCAATGTGTATTCATGAATACTGAAACAAACAAACATGATTACAAAGAAATACCCAAACCAATACAAAATAATTATTTATGTAGAATTGGGAACGAATCAGCAACCTCTAAATATAAAGCATCGATTTAAAACAAAGAAAGAAACAATATTTTCGAGTTTTCATAGCACTATAGTGGATCCATGTCGTCACCCAAGAATACTCAAGAACTTAGGATTCAAGCAGGATAACTGCAGTGACTTCTTTTGTAGTATTGAAAAATATATACAGAATACTCACACGTCTCCTACATACAGTCCAGGATATACTTCGCTTATATCTGGTGGTTTGTGCGGTACATTGGTGAATGGAGTGGAGCGGCATGATGTTAATGATTTTAGTAATGAAGAAAATGCGCCAGATTTCTGTCAAATAAAAAATAAACAGTAATCATGATAAATCCTACTAAGATTTAAATGATTTAATACAAAATGCAATTGATAAGTACACAACACGGGTAACGTATATTGCAATATTTATGTGATTAAAATAAAATAACTAAAATCTAATTTATAAATGCACGCACCGAATCTTTGCAACTCATTTTTGACAAATTGTGTAAAATAGAAACTAATAAGATCACAGACTAATAAGATTTAACACATAATCCAATTTATAACTAGATTATTTTAATGTTTAATTCACAAAATTCTCAGTCTACAAAGTAAACACTGCTCTCAAAATAATTATTCCATGGTCCATGACAGATGACAAGACTAGAGTAGTAGCATGACCAATTGGAAATCGATAAGAAAACAACAACCTGTATAATAAACAAAATAGGTAAATTTTATTACTGATTGATTAATTTTTTTTTCATTGTGATGATTTCATTAAAATGATGTAATGCAACGCACGCTAAGTGAAGTGCAATAGTTCTTTTAAAAAGTGTGAAGTACAAATGTCCTGCCAAGCTTATTGATTGAAATAAGACAAAAGTAAGTAAGTCTTAAGGTGAAGGGAAAATATTTTACTGTTTAATCTTAAGCTTCAAGTTTTATGATTAGTTTGTTTCAGGTTTAGTCGATGATGAAGATGAACTGACGTATCAAGTCATGAAATCATGTTACGTCACTAGTTCGTTTGTAACCGCGCCTTGTTTGCGTGATATTATTTATAATAAAGAGAAATTATATTGAAAAAATATGTTAAAATATTAAATTTGTTATTGTGCACAACTCTCCGGCATCATTCTTTGTAAAAATGGATGAAAAAGAAGAATTGCATTTAACCTCACCAGAGTTACAAGTTTTGTCGGAACTTGACAGGTACAACAACTAAAAACAATTCTGAATAACTAATAGTAGCAATATTTTCCTTTTTCTTATGTTATGTTTATATTATTTTTATGATGTAACATGGATGTAGTTCCTGTTCATGTAGTTTTTTATTTGTTGTCATAAGTTATAGCCTCAAATTACGATAAATACTATGACTGTCATTGCTATCATTCTGTTCGCCTGTCGACGTTAACCGTCTTATATTCAAGTAGACAATCGTGCAAAGAGTATAAGCTGCTGTTTGTACAAGCTGTACTAATATTCTGTTGTTACTTATATAAGGTACTTCACCCTAATGACAAAAGGATCAAAGAAGTATACTATTAAACTGACTGACAACTGTTTGCAAACTATTTGGTTCATTTTTTTGCAAACTAAACCTAGCCTGTTTTTTATTTAATTATTATTGGAATGATCGGGCTCAATTTAAGAGTCTAGATGCATTATGATGGCATATTACCTACCTACCCCATGGGTACTCAACTAAATGTAAATAATCTTGATATGTCCTCTTAAACTAACTTTATTAATATTTATCTGTTTAGAAACTCATTTTAAATAAAATAACCGACATCAAACCACTAGCAAGTCATTCAATTAGCCTAGTTTATTTGTTTAATATTTGTTTATATAAAAGTCTCATCTTTAGTTAAGTACCTAACTAAATTGAGTTATTAAAGAAGACTAATTATTACATGGCTTTGTTATTAAATATTCTGAATGGGCAGAGCTCTGCTATTCTTGTAAAATATGTGTTTTTACATAGTAGATTTGAAGTCACCTTATAGCCAATATATTCTGTAAAAACTATAAGTATGATATTATGTATATTTGTACAAAAATAATATACATACTAATAAGTAAAGAACTGTTACTTAACTTTAACATAAAACATTCAGATATCATTATCAATTGCATTATTGTTTGGATTTCAGTCGCCAGTTTGGTTTCCTGAAGTTACGTGGTACTGAACATGGAAGAACTCGAGCGCTTATCCTCAAAGCTGTCAAATATCTTGAAGGCATGCTGGTTCAAGTCAAGGTAACAATGTTTGATTAATAACACTAGCAAATAATGTGCTAGTTTATATATGTGGTGGTATCTTACCAATTTATACCATTAGAATGAAAACTGAGAGGTCATTCATGATGAGGCCCATCAAATGGCCCGTGTACTTTTCTGCTAAGTGATTTAGAAAAATACAAGGATACAGTACAATAATACATCCATAGGTTAATTGAAAAAGTTGTATGTGCAAAATCAGAAAAGCACTGTTACAATTTTATTATTTTTAGTGAAAATAACTTGAAATAGTAACTACTTTGATAATGATGTGTTGTTTATATTTATTTCTAGGAGGAAGAACGGGCATGTTCACCCGGAGACAGAAGGGATATCTGTATAGATCCAAAGACATATTGTAAATTGGGACATTTTCATTTGCTACTAGAGGATTATGCTAAAGGTAAAATTAATAGTTACAATTACAAATTATATTGTAATAAAGTATATTATGTTTCACATAAAAGTGGTGGTCGAGTACAGCATACAGAGTAAGCAATGAACACATTTCCAATTTGAACGATCTAGTAAACTACCTGTGAACACACTTTTAACACATAAATAGTATTGTCTATAAATGGAAATTAATACAATACTAGCACATTTTTATAGAAATTAATGTGAAAGAAAATGGGAAGTAAGGAACAGTGATAAATATCTTTTGTGTCTATACCCCAGACAGGAACAACATCATCATCGCTCGACTGAATTCAGAAGATCTAACAGGCTCTCGATTCAAATGTTTAAAACTATGTTTAAAAGTAACCGATTTTGTGTCACATCTCTAAGCTCTATACTGGACCATCTGCTGACTACGCGCCCGGATGAATACTCCATAAGGGTGGAAGCACCTCTCGGTAAATCGGACCACAGCCTCCTCCGGGCGCAAGTGCCCGTGGAGGCAGCTTTGCTTCAGTTCTCCACCCAACCGCTGAGTCGCGACAGGAGCGAGCAAACGCCCGTGGTTTAATAGGCCTTGCAGGGAAGCTAGAGACCGCAAGCAATCTGCATACAAGGCTTCGACCACGGCTCTGGCCAATAAGGATCTGAACATCGCTGAAGTGAAGCGGAAGTTGAATGCTGCTTCGAGGTCCAGTAAAAAGGCAACGTCTAGGGCAAAGTTTGAGTTCATCGGCAGAATTAGCGAACGGCTTGCACGCTACCCATCTGGCAGTCGTGCATTTTGGTCGCTCGCCAAAGCTGCCGAGGGAAACTTCTGCCAGTCTTGCCTTCCGCCGCTGCAAAAATCCGACGGTAGTCTGGCCTATGGCGCCTAAGGAGAATGCCGATATTTTGGGTAATCTCTTTGCGTCAAACTCGACTATGAACGACGGGAACACCGAACCACCCATCATCCCCAGCTGTGGTGCTTCCATGACCGAAGTTAAAATCACGCAACGGGTGGTCCGGCGCGAGCTTAAGTCCCTAGATGTTCGGAAGTCGAGTGGGCGGGACGGTATACCGGCGATGGTGCTTAAGCACTGTACCCTGTACTTACACGCCTTTTCGCACTCTCATATTCCGCGAGGCAGGTCCTGGCCTCGTGGAAGACCGTATTCGTGCACCCTGTGCCTACGAAAGGTGACAGGACAGATCCGACCAATTACAGGCCTATCATACCGATAGAACCTCCCTTCTCTCGAAAGTTATGGAGCGTGTTATTTTTACACAGCTCCTGAGATACCTTGAAGGAAACAATCTACTGAGCGACCGGCAGTACGGCTTTCGCCACCGTCGCTCTACCTGTGACCTTCTTGTGTAGCTCACAAACCGGTAGGCGCAAGTCATCGAGAATCGGGGTGAGCCACTAGCGGTCAGCCTCGATATAGCAAAGGCCTTCGATCGGGTCTGGCACAAAGGTCTTCTTACGAAGTTGCCGCGAGTGTAACACTCCCTGAGGGACTATACGAATGGATCGCCAACTTTTTGTCCAACAGAAGCATCCAAGCTGCCGTCGACGGCAGCTGCTCGGACCGCATGAACATAAACGCTGGTGTCCCACAAGGTTCCGTGTTGTCTTCGACCCTGTTTCTGCTACATATCAATGACATGCTGTCTGATGGCTCCATTCATTGTTATGCGGACGACAGTACCAGGGACACGTGTTACACGGGCCGTGCAAATATCGCTCAGTCCGAGGTGGAGAAGAGTCGCGAACAACTTGTGTCTGAAATCGAGACTACTCTCTCTCTGGAGTATCCGATTGGGGACGACTAAACCTATTCCAATTCAAGCCCACTAAGACACAAGTATGTGTATTCCCGCTAAGAAAACCCCATTCATTGTAGCGCCGCGATTCCTGGGCACACCGCTTACTATCTCCTCGAGTATCGGGATCTTTGGTGTCGATATCTCAGCGACGTCCAGTACCTGAGTCATTTGGAGGACAAGGTTAAGTTGACATCAAGGAAACATGGGGTACTTAACAAGGCGAAGCAGTACTTCACTGCGGGGCAGCAACTTCTTCTTTACAAGGCACAGGTCCGGCACATGAAGTACTGCTATCACCTTTATGTTGGAGCGCCTGCATACCAGCTTGACCCCTTCGACTCGGTGCAAAGACGAGCGTTGAGGCTGGTTGACAATCCTATACTCGCAGGTAGTTGGAACCTCATAGCCTTAGGAGAGACTTTGCCTCGCTGTGTGTGTTCTACCGCCTATACAATGGTTTGTGCTCAGATGAATTGTTTGACATGATGCCCACAGCTACATTCTATCATCGCACCTCTCGCCATAGGCAGGGAATTCATCCTGACACATTGCGAACTGAGACGGTGCGCACTATGCGGTATGAAAGAAACTTCATCCCACGCGCACTCTAGCTGTGGAATGACCTCCCTACTACGGTTTTCCCAAACACCTACAATATGGGGTTCTTCAAGAGGGGCATCAGAAAGTTTCTTCATGGTGGCAGCGCGAGTGTAACACTCCTGGTGTTGCATACGTCCATAGGCCACGGTAACCACTTCCCATCAGGTGGGCCGTGTGCTTGTCTGCCGCCACCTAAGTGGTATAAAAAAAAACATCCATTTTCTTTTTGAATACTACTTTAGTTATTATAATAAGAAACATCTGAGTAAAACTCCCGCATCGTTATGACTTCTAGATATTTTAAAATAAAATGTCAAAGTTTAGGATTTTTCAAATCTGGAATTAAGATTTTTTTTTAAACTAGGCCGGCTGCCTACTGTGAACCAGTGTGTGTGTAAAGCCGGCCAATCGCAATACTCCGTTCTCTCGATACGATTACGATAGTTTCGTGCTAGGTACAGATAATACTTACTGAAGGTATACTGTATACTAAATCTTTTCATAATTTTCATACATTTACAATGATAATTTAAAAAGATAGAAGTATTTTTCTCATTTTGGTTTCATTATATTATTCGATTATAACAGTGTATTATCAATTTATCACACAAAATGTATATCAAAAGGTAGCTGTAATATTCTTCTAATTCCAGTATTTTTTTCACGTGCTAATTCAGCGTTATTCAGAGTTAAATGCAATAAAAGAAAAATCCGCTTTTTTTGCATCTAGGGTTGTCACCCATAGTTGAAGTATCTGCGATCCGGTACCGCGATTTTATTATTATTTTTCCTCCCGATGGTTTTATGTGTTAAGTTTACGTAGAAGTTAACTTATTTGTTTCTACATTTGTTAACTATAAAACTTGAAGAACTAAACTTCGAGATTTTTTTTAAACATCTGGAAGTTGTAGCAACGGCGACGCGGGCGTTTTACTCTGATGTTTTTTTATTATAATGACTATATTATTCAAGTTGAAACTGATCCGAATGACGGCAATAGGCTCACTCCCTATTACGTGGGTCCGAATTTAATAATTAGTGAAATGTGTGTTAATTCACCTCTGCCTAATACCCTTCGGGGATATAGGCGTGATTATATGTACCTATGTATGTATGAAAATGGAATTAACACAAAAATGGCATTAAATTTTAGACTCTACCTCAGTAGAATTAAGGTCCAAAATTAAATGAAAATAGTTTCATTCACTCTGCAAGTCTTTTAATTTTGTACTTTAAAAATGTTCTGATATTCTTCGAGATATTGTTTTTATACTACTTATGTGGCAGACAAGCATACGGCCCACCTGATGGGAAGTGGTTATCGTGGCCTATGGACGTATGCTACACCAGAGTAGTTCTACTCGTGCTGCCGACCCTGAAAAAAACTTCTAATGTCCTTCTATACCGTATATTGTAGTCGCTTAGGAAAACCGCAGCCAGGAATTTCATTCCACAGCTTGACCGTGCGTGAGAGGATGAATTCCCTATCTATGGCGAGTGGTGCGATGATAGAATGTAACTGTGGGTATCATATCATGTTAAGCTATTCATCTGAGCACAACACACAAAGTGAAGCAAAGTTCCTTCTAAGGCTGAGATATATCTTTCTAAAGTGAATTTCAGTGTATGGGGTCCCACACACATTTCAGCAGCCCAAGCCAGCAGGCCAGAGGAGGTACTAGCACGTTTTCCTATAGGGATTGGTGCTCAATGGCAATGTAATATGCCTATAGGCTTATCTTCAGCGTAAAACCAAATATAAAGCCTACTGACAGTTTCGCGATTTCCTTCATACCTGTAACATCGCGGATAAATCCCTGTGTACATAAAACATTAGTACCAGGCAATATTTTATTAACTATTTCTAAATCACCACAGTATAATAAATATGTCCTAATTATCATATTGTAATTCATATTTCATATGTGAGGTTTACTTTAAAATGCGGCTCATAGGTTATCAATTCAGATAATTTCAAGGAAATTATTACCTAACTTGCTCTACTGTTTCGCCCTGTCGTATTCAGATCTATTCACTGCATTGCACCATCCGCCCGCCTGTCTATCTCGTGTTTATTCTTTATTGCTCATTTCCTACCCGAGCTACCTTTTACACTGGGAACAACCTTCCCCGCTATATTAACAACGTTAGTTTCAATGTACGCCAATAGATGGCGCTCGTAGTATCATCAAGATTACTTACGCACCGACCGAACCAGAGTGTAAACTTTTGTTCTGCAATAGCGCGAAGGCGTGTAAAGGGCTATATTAGTTGCGTTGTACTTACATATTGTACTTTGGTAGGCTACAGCTTTATTGTGGAACCAGCTACGCTGGACGTTGTTTTATCAGAATTTTCGAAGCGTTTCGTGGAATCGAAATAAACTTGACGAGGTTGCTCTTGTTTCAAGAATTTTGAGTTACTTAAATCATTGAATGCAGTTTGGTTAGTTTTTAGAAATAAGGGAATGATTTTTGAATACATGTCATGATCTAAAACAGATCAAAACTTTGTCCAACCTACTTTTGCGATAGCACTTGCTATTTACGAGACCTTTGACCTTGAATAAAAAAAATACACGAATTCAATCGCTGGAAACTAATATTCCTTGTATTATGGCGTATTTAAGACCCCCACCAATTTTCAGCTCTATGCGCATTTATGCAAGCTCAAATCTTCATTTTGTCGGGATATTATGGATCCGGAAAACAAAGTGAAACCAAAATAGAGCATTCATTATGATTTTATTGCTTTTCAAACTATTCACGCTGATGATTGATCCTCCTTTCCAGCGTCCTTTGTGACGGACGTTCTTCGGAGTTTCTGCAGGTAAATGCTGGCGTGCCGCAGGAGTCCGTCTTATCACCCACTCTCTTCTGCATATCAACGACATGCTGTCTACCGGCAGTATTCATTGTTATGCAGACAATAGGACCTTCGCAGGAGTTATCATGGACATCCTGCGGCCAAGCAGTCAGATATCGCAGAGAAAAGGCAGCGTCTTGTCACTGAGCTTGGCATCCTAAATCACATTTCCCAATGGGACTGTCCGTTTACAGCAAAAGTATCTTCTTACCTTCCCCTTCCCACTCTTCAGAACACTGCCACTGCAGGACATTCTCAATATCCTCAGTATGGATGTTCGCTGCAACTTGAATAACAAAAACTACATTGAGAGTATCATCAAAACAGCCTCGCGTAAACTCGAGTCCTGAACAGAGTGAGATGTTTTTTCACGCCGGATCAGCGGTGTCTCCTGTACAAAACACTAATTCGCTCCTGCGTGGAATACTGCTCGCATCTCTGGGATGGCTCAGCAAAGTACTTACTAGATACTCTTGACAGTTTGCTGCGACGCGCTTTCCACATTATTGGGAATTCAGAGGTCATGTACACCCTAGAGCCTTTGCAGATGCGTAGAGATGTTGCGTCCTTGGCAGTATTTTACCGTCTGTACCATGGTGAATGTTCTGATGAGCTCTTCCAATTAGTCCCAACGTACCCCATTCCCACACAAGACAACACAGCTTAGATGTCACCAGCACTCGGTGCAGTGTATCCGATCAAGAACCAAGCGGTTCGATGACTCTTTCCTTTGTCGCACCATTAAGGCCTGGAATTTATTTCCAGCTGGGCTTGAAAAGCATATGATGAGGCCGTCAAGCTGAGTGTCACGATTGTCACAAAGTATATGTAAGTAAGTAATGGTCACCCTCTTTTCTGAGACTTTGCCTTCAGCTTACCATCAGGCAAGGCGAAGTCTAATTCTCGTGTCCTATATGATGTAATAAAAAAATACATTGAAACCAATTTTCGTAGCACTTTTTCCATTCGTAGTAAGGTATCTTTTTTTTTTTTTAAATAAATTTTAAATTCATTTAATCCATAGTTACAATCTAGTGAACACATTACAATACGATTTGATGATAGTTTAACAGCATCGTATGATAAAATCTGGTACCCTAATTAAGATTAAACTTGTGTTTAGGGTACCAGGGTTCCTGAAACCTATCACAATCAACAAATATTATACAATTAATTAATACACATTAGTTCGGTGTTCATGTGTCTTTGTCTCTTTGTACATGCCAGCAAGTACCTCGTCAAAGAAGCATTTCAATGAAGTAAACATATCATAAGTGTGTGTGTGTGTGTGACATAGCGCAGTGTATATCATTTTTTTAGTGCTATCGTCGGCAGAGTGGCGTATCTTTTTAAATATACACATCATTTTTCGTACTCGACCTACAAGACATTGCAAGTGATATTTCCAAGTGATATGGTTGTCAATATATACACCCAGGTACTTGATATGTGTAGATCTGTTCACTTCAGGACAGTGACATGGTGTAGATGGAGAATTTAGTGTGCAGGAATGTGCTCTTAGCTTGAATGTGTCTGATGCAGGCTGTGTACAATTCGAAAGAGAAAACGTCATGTAGGTAGTTTTACTAAGGTTCAGTGTTAGGAGGTTAGCTGATAGCCATTGCATCACCAACTTTAAAGCCTCCTCAGCCCCATTGAAAACTTCAGGCCAATTCTTACCACGGATTAGTAATGCGGTATCATCTGCATAAGCTAAAATTGAGCATTTGGGAAGCGAGAGCTTGCATAGAGAGTTTATATAGAGGAGGAAGAGGGTCGGCCCCAGCACCGAACCCTGAGGAACACCAAAGTATATGGGTACGTTATTACTCACATAAGAGTCCACCTTCACACATTGCACTCTGTCCAAGAGATAATCTTCAAATATCAGATGGGCATATCCACGTATACCTAGTCTTTCCATTTTCTGTAATAAATGTGGGACAGAGACGGTATCAAAAGCCTTTTTGAGGTCTAAGAAAATGCCTAAGCATTTAGCATAAGCATAAGCATTTCTTTGCCATCTAGGCACTCCACTATCTCGTCAACAAGAGAGGCTACCGCATCACATGTTGACTTCCCCGATCGAAATCCAAATTGGTTTGGGGCTAGGACATTATTTTTAGTTAAAAACTTTATAAGGCGGTTATTCAGCAGCCTCTCGAGTATTTTCGACAGAGTGGGTAGTACGGATATTGGCCTATAATTACTGATACTGTCTCTGTCCCCGCACTTATAAACCGGGTGGACAATGGCTTTTTTTAGACACTTAGGGAAGACACCGCTGGACATTGAGACATTACAGATGTGTGTGATAATTGGAGTGAGGGTGTTTGAGCACTTCTGCAATAGAAGAGCTGATATATTGTCCCAACCAACTGCGGCGTCACTGCGTAAACCATCGATTAGTTTTTCAACCTCCCAGTCATCCGTTGGCATGAGTACAAGAGAGTTCTCAACAAAGCTGTCCTGCGGTAGCTGCAGTCCATCGCGAATATGTGAGTGGAGACCAATACTCTCAGCCAACTCCCGACCTATATTTGAGAAGTATTCATTGACCATGTTTACAGATTGTGTTTCATCAGATCCTATCTTTAGAAGATCAGTAGATGAATTTTTCGATCCTGTATGAATAATATTTTTAATAACTCTCCAGGTGACCTTTGGATTATTTTTCGCTTTTTGTAGTTCATGCCTCTCATATGCGTGTTTCAGGTTCTTAAGTAACTTATTGCAAAAATTACGGTACCTGGTATAAGTTATTCTAAGAGTATAGTTGTCAGGATCTATCTTCAATCGACGGTACATATCATCTCTATTACGTATACATCGTAGTAAGCCACTAGTAATCCATGGTTTAATGATCCTACGTTTAGAAGGGACACGAATTGTTCTAGAGTGCGATTTTACTATCGATTCAATAATTAAGACCAACTTCTCAGCGGCAGTGTCAGGGTCGGTCATGCTAATTACAGAACTAAAGTCAGTATTCGACACGTCCTTGAATACAGAGGGATAATCAATTTTGGTTGTGATAGTAGATTTGATCGGTAGCTTCATTCCCGTATGAATACTTAGAAGACAAGGTGTGTGGTCGGTAACAGAACATTCAATTAACAAAGTTGTGGTTTGTAGGTCAGACTTAAAGAATACATGATCCAGGCACCTATGTCTACGAGTGGGCAAGGTATGAGTTGGTAGCAGACCCTGAGTAGCCGCCATATTAAGGTATTCGTCTGCCTTTGGGTCTAATTTATTTGGTGTAATATTAATATTAATATCACCTATGAAGACAACATGTATACAGCTGGACACCATTGCAAGTGTTTCATCCAATTCCTTTAAAAAGGTGTCTGTAACACGCCTACAAGGAGGACGATACAGTGCAACCATCGCAAGGTTAAGGTCATCTATTCTGCAGATTAAACCACTAGCATCCAAAATGCGCGCTTCGGTGACAGTGTGCAGTAATGATTTTGTCACATAAATAACAACTCCATCATTCTGGTTCATGTTACTTTCTGTGCGGTAGTTTATATGAGTCTCTATGGATGGTAATTGTGTATTTGACATTGTATTCAGCCAGCATTCAGACAAAACTATAATTTCTGGCAAAATGTCTATTTCGTTCAGAAATACAATCAGAGCGTCAAAATTGCAATTTACACAAAACATACATTTTGAACGCATCAACAGCCTCTTCACGTTTCGAAAAACGTTCACCACGTTATTTATTCTTTACCGTTACGAATAAATAGAAGGCTTTGGGGGCCAAGTCGGGACTGTAAGTCGGATGGCCTGTTAATTCGATCTTTTGATCTTCCATATAACGAGTTGTTTCGGCCGATGTTTGGCAGCTAGCATTGTCAAGATGAAGAAGGATTCTCCTTTGTCGGTGGTTCTTTCTTATTTATTCAAAGACTTCTCACAGACAAATGGTCGTGTACTTACCATTCAGAATTAACCGTTTTGCGATCCTCTAGTGCCACTGTAGCCACATGCCCATTTGTACAAAAAAACAAGCGACCATTTGGTTCAAAGTGCTTTCTGAACAGATGACTTTTGTTGGGTTCGGCTCATCTTGGAACACCCAAACCGTTGACTGTTGTTTAGTTTCAGGATTATACGCAAATATCCAAGATTCATCATCAGTGTAGATATTAGCTTTTGACGCACCCTGATTGTACTTTTGTAACATTTTTATTTACAATATTCGATACGGTCAATTCTCAAGTTGTGCTGAATCCAACGTGCACAATCTTTTTCAAGAGCTAAATGTTCGTGTAATATTTTAAATATACTCGTCATACTTATGCGTATTTGTTTTCGCGTAGCATCAATATTTTGAGGTATAACAACCCAAATAAGGCGACCTTTAACTTCGTTCGTGAGCACCGACCACACACGATTTAATTCACTAAACGAGTGATTACACCTAGTTTTCGATAGTGCTTCATATCCAAAAGTGACAGTGAGTTGATCAATGCACTGTTTTTGAGTTCGCCATCGCCGAAAATTGTAATAAATCATAGCACGAAAATTTTCACGACTTCAATCCATAGTGAAAAAGACACATCATTTTTACCACTAACCACCACAATAGATAAATAAATGACAGCCACATGAAACAAATTGTATTATTCAGCCAAAGAGTTTTAAATTTTTAGATTTTTAAATGTTTTGTTCACTTTTTTTAATATTGTTCATAAGTAGCAGCCCTCGTATCTACCGCGACGTTCTCAAACTAGACTACACCGTTGAAGTTCAAGGTTACTTATTTCTAAGCACTTGCTTTGTAGGTCATAACTTTCCTCAGATCAACACTGCTGATACCTCATAATAGTCATAATATAAATAATGTTGATATTTATTCAAAAAATTTGATAATGGACATCCTATATTAAGGGGAAGTAGACGATGGCAACGACGGGAATTTTATTACGAGCAGATGTGTGGTACCGCCGCACTACTTTTTGCAGACAGGAGTTTACTACGGCCCGCCTTATGTGCATTTTAAGCAACAGTGATTTAACAAAGGTGTTCACTTTTACTGCCCTACCTACTGTTACTTTTTAGAACGACAATTTAAAATTTTAATTATAAAGTTTGAATTATTTTTGAAACGTAGTTTTTAAATTATGGCCAGCGATGCTGATAGTAGGAATGGTGGTGGTAACAATAGTATTTTATTATTTACTAATTAAATACATATTCTGGGACATGACCCCAATCTAGACTCAAATTACACAGAACTCGTCTTATGGGTTCTAGAATATATAATTATCTAAGTTCACTAATATTATAATAAACTTAGATACATTGTTTTTGTAAATACTTACATTAGTATACATTACTATTATACATCAGATCAATGCATATATTCAAGCATCCAAATATTTGCACTGAGCGGGAATCGAACCCGCGACCTCTGCTTTAGCAGTCGGATGCTCTGCCGCCTCTCTTTCGGAAAGCACCATTTTGTTTAATTAATAAAATTAACTATAAATATGTATGAAAGTGGTTATCATAGGCAACGAGGGAACACACCTTTGGTTTTGCTAGCGATAATGCTTGCAAAGCAAAGGTGTCACCGTTTACAGGTGCACCAGGCACCCGTTCTGTTTACTGCTCACCATCTGACCATACTGACCTTGTTTGATATATTTTAATTGGTAGGAAGGAAAACATCAGCACCTAAATATATGCAATAAATATTTCAATGAAGTATCCTTTTAATATCCCTATAATCCCTACGGTGCTATGTCGGACCCACACCAAGTAAAACTCACGCCGTCTGTGGTTCGTACTCGTAGGTTGCCAGAGGTGAGATTGCCGGAGACATATCTGTCGCATGTCGGGGTACCCTAACTGGTAAAGTACTCCGTCATATATATCGGAACGATCCGAGGTCTCCCGACATGGCAACGCTTTGGTTTATGACTAGTAGAATTATTAAATCTCACTATAATGAACTAAGCAGCAGATCCAAAAAAATAATATAGGTACTGGTGAGGTACTTTTGTTATAGCCCATATTCCACCTTCATTATTTTTAATATTTTACTACTTAGGTCTCAGTTTTAGATCTTCTTTTTTATACAACTTAGGTGGCAGACAAGCACACGGCCCACCTGATGGAAAGTGGTTACTGTGACCTATGAACGTGTGCAACACCAGAGGAGTCACACCCGTGCCGACCCTGTAGGAACGCAGAGTTTCTGCGCCGTCAGTGCAGAAGACTTAATCAGGACAAGCCTTTAGTCTTCCCTCTGACAGCACTGTATTTTATTTGACAAGAAACGCCTAATGCAATCCAAATAGCAAATGCTTTGATGCTATCTATTATCTTGGAGTGCTTTAGTATCTTGTGCCGTTAGGGTTGGAAGTACATTTTGCATGACTATTTAATTTAGCTTGGTAACCGCCTCTGAGGTCCTTTTGTGCTAGGAATGAGTTCACTTTTATAGGTTGGTAAGCAGTAAATGTAGGTAACCGAAGGATCTTGATCGTAGAATACGCTATTGCGTTCAATATCAATCAATTTCCCAATTACAATATTTTTTTTACTTCACAGCAATGTCGGCGTATCAAAAATTTTACGCGCTCGAACCGGATAACTGGAAGGATCCTTTGTTTTTATACGGCTTAGGACTTTGCTACTATCACTATAACGCTTTTGAGTGGTGAGTAATATTATATTATTTACTTTGTAATTATTTATTTCTATTCAATTATGCATACTTATTATTTAAACGTTATCAGTTTAATATATGTTTTGACCACCAACTCATCATCGGACCTGATCAGAGTACATTAAATTGTCCTCTTAATTACTGTAATTACGAGGATAACTTCCATATTATATACGGGGAAGTTCTGCGTTGAGTATTTAATATTTGGAATTCCTAATTCATAGCACTTTTGTCGTATACCTGATTAAAACAACAGCAGGCTGTGGTTGCAGCATGCCGACGCTAGCTACTCTTTTAAAACCAGGCTCGTCTTGACTTCAAAATGAAAAGCAATTCATTAGTCAATCCTTCTGGCAGTCCGATTGTCGGTTGTTCTGCCACTCGATTGCCACTGTTCCAACCTTGATCAAAGGCCTTCGCTATATACCCGGCTGATAGCTAGTTTTGTCGCTCTCACTCTGGAATCGAATCTGTGTAGCATTAAACTTCTTTTTAGTAAGTGCCTATACCTATACTGAAGAGAGGTAATTACACTGCACGAAACTACTCAAAACAATATTACTTGATGAATCATTTAAATACTACAAACTACCCGTTTTTTATGTGTGGAAGACACGCTTCACCTAGGGTAGTAGTGAGTTCACACATTACCTAAATATAATATTTGTGAAAAGGCTGTCGGAATTAAACAGACTAAAAGCGATTATATATCGATCCTACATGTATTCAATGTGATTGATATCATTTGAACTAAGGAGGCCACTGATACATTGTTTTTTTTACACTTGCGATAAATTCCCCACGCATATCTCTCCCGCTGGATCCGGTGGGAGAGGTTATGTCGGACTCGAACCGACTAAAACGCACGACGTCTGGGGCTCATTGTTAGGTGCCGGAGGTGAGGTTGGCAGATATATTCGTCGCACCCCGGCCTACCCAGGGCCATCTCTCTCTATTTGGTCCTCGTCGTGTGTGGGGACCACGGAGTCCCCAACTCGTTACGGAAAGGGGGATTCGTGCGCCGCCGCGGCCTGCTTTTGCCAGGGTGAATGTCGGCTCCACCCGTCACCCCCAGGACTGCGCTATTGGGGGCGGAGGTCATTCATCGATCTCCGATGCTCGAGTTGTCTCGGTACGCTTGCGATCCTCCTTACTCTTATTACTCGCTTAACATATTTATCACCAGCTTAGTGGTGTTTGCACGTTCTTTATCAGGAATTAATACGAAATCCTAACAGAGTGGCTGCACCAGAGTAGTGCCAGTAGCACACGTATGACCATAGCTTGGCAGAAGTTCTTTATGGTATTTTCCCCCTTCTGTAATTACTAGATATACCATGATTGTATCGCTTTGATAGGGATGATCTACCTGAGGATTCTAGTATCGACTAAGGCCACCAGGATTATATAACCACTTCATCAGAAAAGTATATATATAAACTATGGTATCGATTTTTACGTAAGCAAAAGTGTGAAAATTTACTTTTAGCCCTGTAAACTGCTTTTGACGATTTGGTATCTGATAATTACTTGGTGTTGAGAATAAATTCTTCCGACTAACTGGCGAGCCGTAATATGGGATTACCTCATTACGGCGGCATTATGAACACCTATCGACCTAACCGTTTGCGTTAAATGACGACTTGACAATTTAATAAAATTTTGAAGCATTAAAATTTGCTAATTTTTCCAAATGGAATACTGAATACCGACCAATATCCTGAATACTGGATAGTTGATATTGTCATCTACACATGTCTTAGGGCAATGTAGGATGATAGCTAATAAAGTAAAAAAAGGGAAAGGTTAGTTCATGTTCGTAAACAGAATCGTGTGTTAATGTGGGTGTATTTTGAACCGGTAATCTATGACGCCCCCTGGCCAGATGGACGGACGACCTGAAGAAGGTGACTGGTACAGACTATAAGCGGAAGGCAGAGGATCGGATAAAATAGCGCACATTGGGAGAGGACTAATTGATTGATCGATTGAATCTATGATTACAAATCTGACGCCTTAGTTTTTGCACTAACTTGGATTATTTTTAAGAGTAATGCAAAACTGGCAAAACTTTTAGTGGGCCAGAAGTATCTCGCAGGCAGAGGGGTGTGATTTATATTTAGGTTTTGAAGTTATCAGAGTTTTTTTTATACTTTCAAGTGGTTTACAGTCTAGATGCGTCTATATCACAGAAAGTTATCCGCACGTCATTCATTGTTGTCTCATAGAAAGCTCAGCGGACTCTTTACATCTTATTAAATACGAATTTATAAAAAAACACCTACTTTAAAAACCTAAAAGGTACAGATAAGTTAAATAATTAAATTACAGATTTAATTCGAACGATAAAAATTAGACCATTTTATTTGACCTCTTTTGGACAAAAACAAAATAATTTTGCAAACTAAACTAAATACGAGATGGGAGTTATGGAGTGAATCTCGAGATTTGTAGTAATTTTAGTACCTATCTAATGAAAAATATTTAGGAAAAAAGGTTAGGAAGTCTCAAAGGGAAGAACTTCTTATAATAGCTACCAAAAGTAAATTGATAATTCAGAAGTAGACAAACAAGTAGGTGGCGGGCAAAAGGGTTTACTTAACTGTTGCGTGGGTGGCTTAGCAGCTCTATACTGGTTATGATCTATGCTGTAATCTCATGCAATATTTTGAAGCCTCCACAGCTTTGTAATTTTTTTTTACAAAGCCAAACGATACATTTAGATATTTTTGTGATCCTATTTATTATTATTTTTTATAAAAAAAACTGATTGATACTTAAAAACTCAATCATTTATGTAATTAAAATATCGTGTGATTATCGTAGATATCAGTGTCATTGAACTCCTAATTTGCGAGACGAATTTGATATAGGTAGGTACAATTGACCGGTTTTTTGGTATTAATAGTTTAAATGTTTAACAGTTTTATTCGAAGTGGGTATACTTTTTATCGGCAAACCTATTGCGTCAACGACGCGCGACGGTCCAGAATAAAAACATTCTAAATCTATAAAACGTAGTGTGTATAAAGGAATGTTAATGAGCTTTTCGTGTCTCTTTTTGTCACGTAGATACTTACTGGAGAGAACGCCTCGCTTCGGGATACATCTATATACTGTAGTAGAATTTTGGATGAATTGGACCGAAATCATTGCTAGCAGCATAGGGCTCTTGTAATGTCGACATCGTGTCATGATTCACCGGACGTAGGACGAGCGCGGCGCGGAGAGGGAGGCTAGGGCCGGCGAGGGGCGCGCGGCGCGCGAGGGGCGCAGGGCGCGTCGGCGGCGGCGCGCGGCGCGGGACGCGGGACGGTGCACGCTGCAGCGCGAGGTCGTCGCTCGCTCGCTCCGCGTATTGCCAGTTGGGAGCGGGATGCGGTGACGTAAACTGCATCGGCGCGGGGCGCGACCGTAGTGTAGGACGGGACGTATCGTATTCGAATGTATCGTGTACGTGCTATGAACCATCTTGTGTGATCGTGTGCTTGTGCTGTTCTCGCTGACTGACGACGTCTCCGCTCTTCACTACGTGATCCGCTGCGGCCGCACCGGCCTTCCACGGATTCAAAGATCCCCGAAATGGTGAGTGCGGTCGAAGCTCCCGCTTGCGGTTTGTTTACGTCGACCCTCGTGTCGACTCTCTCTCTCTCCACCTGCCGCCCATATCCCTGCGTCGCGTTCGCACGCGTTTCTTTCTATTGTGTTTTGTTTCGGAAATGCAGACACCAACGTCGACGGCTCCGGAGCAGGACCCGTCGAGAGGTCGCGTTTTTATTCGTTTGAATGGTTTTTGCATGTTTTTTGTAATGTTTTCGCAGGTAGGTAACTGCTCGACGCCAATTTCGCTCATTCATCGGACAAACAGTTTGAGTATCAGGAGCGGAGCATTGAGAGGGGCATGTGAAATGACCAAGGGTGGCAAGAGCGTGTGTAGTTAAGGCTAGTAAATAATGAGTGTGCCGTCGCATAAAATGTAGGTCGGTGGAGTGTGGCCACAATATTGCCGCACGCGATGCCGAGTGCCGAGCCTCTCCCTACTCAACCATGGCGTGCTATTGCCAAACATTGTTTACAGTGTCAATATGTTAATAATTAGAATAATAATGCTACCTACATTTTATTTGGTACTTAAATAATCTCCTGCTAATTATTATTTATCAGTCTTATTAGTATGATTACAAGCACTGCAATACCATTGACTAGGTAGGTATATCACGAAAGAAGATTCTGATACTAAACCAATTATCAGGGGTATCAAGAAGACACAAATTTCAAGTTATCTGTCTGAATTTTGTTCAGGGGTAGATTGATAAATAAAAGTAAGTAGCTACTAATTGACGACTATCTCGGGACACGAAAGAAATGTCTTATTGGACCGGACCATCTTATACCTCGTCTTTTGAGAGTTGAGACCCAAGACGGCATGCGGTTTTAGTCGGTTCGTATTGGCGAGGCTTTCCGCCCGAAAAAAATGTAGTTTATGACTACCTACTTACCATGTCCTTGATGTCATAAAAGAATGATAAGACCTCATTGATGACGATGAGTAACACCGTGGTTATACAATTACAATGATTTACACAGGAAAAACTGTGACTCATGAAGTCATGATGACATAGCTGACTAGAATTCGTTGCCGTTGTCAGCAAATAGCTTTTAAAAGCTAACAGGTGAAATTCGCGCACTTTTTATTACGTCAGCGGTCAACGTACCGGTAGTGACGCGATTCTAGTAGAAACATTAATGAGTTTGGTTATTTATTGGATGGGTAATCCAGGCTTCACGTTCAGAAAAAACCAAAACGATTTGGGGAATTTGTTTTATTTTTTATGAGATTACCGTCCAATTTGTATTGGCAATTAGGTCAGGTAATCCAGACCTCACACTCAGAAAAAACCGTATAGTGCGAAATTGCTTTCTTTTCACCAGATCAGTATTCTCTTAATCAGGAATCATAAAAATACAATACAAGTAATAAAAAGACAACAGTGGTCATCAGTATGATCATTTTTGTTTGAGTGGACAAAATTGCATCCTCATCTGTGATGTCTAGTTGAGAACTGTTTTTATCTCATTCGTCAGCGGTATAGCGTAATAGTTATCACGAATCATATTGGCTATCGGTCGCGGACCGGTCCCCGCATTATCTACGCAACGCCGCTAACCGCTTCCAGTAACGGTATTCTACTCTGGAGTCCTCCAGTAACTAGACTTGCTAGGCCCGTTTCGCAAACTTGTTCATCGATATGCACGCCTAGTACTTATTTGTGGAACCCAGGCGGAAGTGAGTTTACGAAGAATCAAAATGATCGTGAACGGCATTGTAATTCGAGGGATTATCTAAAACAATAATATAATGAAGCATTACTAGGTATATTCATATATTCTTGATGTTTAGTATGCTCCAGTAATGATGGTTACACGTCAGGATTTCTTAGTAACGAACTGTTGTTATACATTCAAAATAATCGCGGTCTCGAATTGTTGTATTTCCCCTTCGTATAACGTGTGTGCACCCGCAGTTATTCTCGTAAGTATATTATAAGGCGGCAGTCAGCTGCTATATAGTAATTTAAACGGCTAGGTAATGTCAAGTCTTTTAGCATCGATAGTCATGTAGTAATGAATGCTATGTAATGTTAGAGCAGCTTGCGGTGGCGCGTGCCGAGGGCAGGTGCCTGCCGGCTGCTACTACACCTGTCATATCAGCTGCACCTTAGCTAGTCATCATTGTCTTTCCTACTCATGAGTAAATGCGTAGATTACACAATACAAGATTGGAGTTTGCAGCTTATAACTTGACGTCATCTACCTACTTAACCTTTTATAAATTTCTGACGTTAATATTCTTTATAATACCTACATAAAGTCAACCCACCTTGATACAGACAGAAGTAGGTGGATGTAAAAAGTTTTCCGAATAATTTATGATGATACATCCGTTGTTGCAGTCGTAAATTAACGATCGATTGTAGGCACAAATCCTGTTGCAAGCGTAACTAGTGTGCTAATAATATTGTTATGCGTTTTTACTACACATTTCGTAGTAAATTAACCGTTCGCTGTGTGTAGAAAGCGATAACGTAGGTTGTGCGATAGTTTGAGTTTAGATTGCATTCGGAGTTAATTTCGCCGGAAAACTCATTGTGTTATATGTACTCATATTATTATAACTATGGGAAAACGATGACTGATTCTGGATATAGTGCGAAATCCGTTCAACTACACTAAGTTCTTTTTACTCAATGAAATTCACTGAGTAAAATGTGGTAAACAGTTTAGTTCGCGATAAGCATAGTTTCTATCGTTGGTTAAACTTCTTCGACTCCGAGATATCTCTGTTCTGATATTTACTATCAGAACGTAAGTAACGTAATTTAATATGGTTATCATCAGAACGATTTGTTCTGAAAGTTACATTTAAAATGGTGTATTTGTGGGCACTCAAACGCATGTTTACTCTAAGTAACCGAGCGGAAGTTTTATTAGGGCCAGTTGGACATTGATATTAGTGGCTTCACCTTTGCTTTGAGTACATAAAATTATTTCATACGCTCATACTTTATTTGATAGATAACATTTATTATCTGTTGTTCTTGATTACATAATGCATTAATGAATGAATGTATTATTTACTTATATTAACATTAACTAACATAGCGCTTCTTGTGCTTGTAATATTGACTGTAATAATTATATTGGTATAAATAAAACATCACAAGTGACCTGATTCCTGTTACTGTAACAACATAATTATATAGGTATCTAAAATGTAGATTAATGCACAGTGTACCTATGTAGATGTTATACCTACTAATACTAGGTATAAGCTATACTTGAGTACCACATTAAATTAAATTGTATCCATCTACAGAAAAATATAAAGCCATGTAGTATGTGCTACGTGAAAATGATTACATCACAATGATGTTATTATTTTTACATGTGATTCGAGTCTAGCGGCGTGATTTGTTGAGTGCCTCGCATGGTAACAGAATAGCGGAGAAACCGGAATTCGACGGCGTTTCTCATGCTATCTATGAATATTATGAGAAGTTACTGCTAAAGAATATAGCGGTACATGCGTATAGTTTTATCTATTTAAATGAACAAGCAACACGACTGACGAGTATAAGTTGCGCAGTACAGAATACACGGTCTCCGACCCTAGCCTAGGAGTGCATCTAAGCTATGTTAGAGATGCGCGGGCGGGGCGCAACCTCTTTGCCCTTCGTCCCTCTCCATGCGCCGCGTTACGTACGCACGGGCCCTTTCACGCACAGGGAGGGAAGCTTAAGCGAGGGGCCGCGCGCGCACCGACATTGCTGTGTTACCTCTATCGAGTCATCGAAAGCCGTATGCATTATTAGCGTCCCCCCTACACCCCATTCCTAAACGGGCCCATTTCGTGCGCCCGCACGTCCCAGACAGCTAACGCCCTAACACCCTCTCGCCCCGTATACCCACCCGTCTGTAGGACGGTGAGGACTTTGTGATTTAACCGAGACGTCCTTCTCCTATGACGCAACGATTAGGTAATGTTTTTTTTTTCTAAATCTAGGTCACGGCTGTGCGCTAAGACCAGGGTGAATGTAGTAATGACGACGCGCGGTCGTCGACACTAACGGATCGCTATTTATACCTGCTGCGTAGTGCACCGGAACTCGCTCGGTGCATTCGCTGCATCCGCGCCTCCGCCCTGTCAATGACCCCATCAGCAACATCCATTTCCAATATCACTAAGCAGCATTACAAAAAATAACCATGACAATGTATTTAATGTTAAAACAGTCAAAATTGTATTGTTAATTACATTTGATTAGACTTTATAGCGTTCATAAGTCTTTTCCAAGAATTAAAGGGCTGCGTTGCGAAAGTTTCTGTGGCAAGCGGTTGCCCTTCGGCTTTGTTTAGTTACGTAAGTAAACCCGCCCACAACTGTAGGGCCACCACCCACACAGGGCATGAACTATGTCAAGCAGCGTGTCCTAGTTTTAACCTTCTACAGTTTTTTTTTGTTTACACGTGCAAAAACTGCAAAGGGGCTCTTTTCAAGTGGTTAACTGAGGGGAGAGGAGTTTCACATTTTTTCAGAGAATTCACAAAGCATTTTCAATTGAGCTGAAAGATAATCTATCTTTTTTTTTATTGTAATCAGTTCACTTCACTTATGTTCATTTTAATTTTAATTGAATAAGTGATGAATGTAAAACATTAGTACAATTATTTATTGGCACTTCCACGACGAATATACTGTATACATGCTACCTACTAATTCTACTGTAAATCTATTGGTGTACAATAAAGAATTATCTATCTATCTATCTAAGATCAAAATAGACGCGGTTGTCAAACAACGGCACACCTTATTTTTAGCTCGGGATGATCATGATATTTTAACAAATTTCTACAACAGTAATATTATTGTATGAAATATTATTTTCTTTTATCTTTCCCTAATCGGTTAACTTCGATTTTAGAATACAGACAAGAAACTAGTGTACACAATTCCCAAATGCCATCTGTTGATCTAAAAAACGCCACATTAAGCGATTCAGCTAAAAAGACTAGCAGCTAAAAAGATTCAGCTAGAAAAACTATGAATATCCAGTAAGTCTCAATAGATTCCTATAAAATGGTCACTCATATTTGAGTGACCATGAATCACAACAATTCATTCACTAAGCTGATTTTAATTTCGTGTAAATATTGCCGCATGATAAAATATTATCCTAATAAGATTCAAATAAAGTGGCCTTTTTAGACCTACAGATCTCTGCAATCCAATGAGATTACGACTGTAAGATCATTGCCACGCTGGACGGCGGATAACAATAAACAATTACAAATTACTTGATCTTATTAAAAATAAAGACCGTAATAATGAAAACAGTAATTTATACTTCCTATTGAGGTATTTGTTACTTAATCTCTTACACCTTTGCAGTACCTATTGTTACTATTGCAAATTAAAATCAAACTAACTATATATAACCTTACTTTAAATACACTCGAGAGCAATGAATCCGGGTCACTTAAAGAATCCTAAAAATCTCGGAAACTAAAAATGCTAGGTTAATGCAATAAATTGTATTTAATAGACAATGTAATACTCCTTAAATGAAGGTATTAAAACTTCTTAGTTATTGTAAAGTTATATCATAAAAAAATCAAATTTGAAAAAGGGCCACTTTCGAAGATGGAACTACGAAATTACAGCATTTGGTGTTGCTTTTGTTTGTAATCTGTCATTTATGTGGGTACATAAACCATGTTGATAGTGCTCTATATTCATTAATCAAGCTGAAATTATGTCGCTTACGCCTGAAGAATGCACCAGAATACTTACAATGCTGGAAACCGGCCGGAGTCAGCGCGATACAGCCAGGACTGTCGGTGTGTCGCTGTCAACAGTACAAAGAGTTCTCCGACGTTACGAAGAAACTGGTTCTAACCTACGCAGACCAGGAACGGGCAGAACCAGGTGTACCACAGCACGAGAAGACCGATACTTGTTGAACACCATGCTTCGAAATCGCTTTCTCACAGGAACTGAACTCACCAATCAGTTTCGACGCCTCGGAGGAAGTAACCCAAGTGCATGGACAGTAAGACGTCGGCTTGCTGAATCTAACTTAAAACCCCTTAGACCTGCAAACGGCCCTAAACTGGAGCGTGGGCATCGTATTTCGAGACTAAGTTATGCCCAGAGCCACGTAAATTGGAGTATTGAAGATTGGTCAAAAGTTATGTTCTCCGACGAATCAAAATTTATGCTCTACAAGCACGATGGAAGACACAGAGTGTATCGAAGACCAGGGGAAAGATTCAAGCAAGCATGCATCGAAGAAAAAGTAGCCTACGGTGGTGGGTCTGTACTTGTGTGGGCCGGAATTTCTTCTGAAAGTCGCACAGAGCTGGTGATCATAGAAAACGGCTCTTTAACTAGCGTAAGATATGTGGAAGAAATCCTCAATGATCACGTTGGTCCATTTATGGTCAATTTAGGTGAGGATGCTATATTTATGCATGACAATGCCAGACCTCATACAGGTAGGATTGTGAATGACTACCTTCAAGAGATGAACATTACTCGTATGGAGTGGCCAGCGCGCAGCCCGGATATCAACCCGATCGAGCATGCTTGGGACGAGCTAGGCAGATGCGTAAAACAACGAAACCCTCCCCCAATCACGCTTCGTGAGCTCAAAATTGCTCTCACAGAGGAATGGGAGAATATTCCCCAAAATCGTATAAGGAACTTGGTGTACAGCATGCCAAACCGCGTAAACGCAGTAATGGAAGCACGAGGAGGCAATACGAAGTATTAAAATTCAAGAAAATCGTAATAAAGTTCAAAAATTTCATGTTTCCTATTTTTGTTTTAAGGAGAGATCAGCAGTTTTTTTCTTTATGTAATTTTGTGTTAATAAAATGTATGGTGACTCATATTTTTTTTACTTTCATTTAAGGAGTATTACATTGTCTATTAAATACAATTTATTGCATTAACCTATCATTTTTAGTTTCCGAGATTTTTAACATTCTTTAAGTGACCCGGATTCATTGCTCTCGAGTGTACATGAAATTTTCTTTAGCTTTGCCTCTTCACAAATGTCAAATAAGTAACTGAAATACTGCTACTAAGCGCTGGCTGTTATTGGAATTTGGAATCCATTAATTCGAAAGAAAGCTAACGTGGTACAGGTACTCATAAAAAAATTGAGGCAAGTAGAAACTGAATAGTTTTATCATCGTTTGTTTTCGTGGAAATTCTTATTAAGGATTTATTTATTGCGCCAATTTGTAAAAGGTAACATACGGCGCAATTATTGGTCTAGTATGTAGTCGTTGCTAGGTCCCCGAGAACGGTTTCGCGGCACTGATCCGCGAGCGATGTCCGCAGTGGAATTTCCGCGAAAAAAACCATACGTCACAACACGTCACGACGGCGGTGGGGCGGGCGCGTACGTCACGCATTGCAAGGCCGCCTGAGTAAGCACTAGCTTTTATTTACAACACTATTGAGGCTACTGACTAATATGGTCGTGACTCAAGAATGATATAATAGGTACTTGATACACTTAAAATATAGCGCATTCTTGCATATAATCAACGCTCCTGCATGTTTTAAGTAAGTAGGAACATAAAACGTTGACGATATCTTTCACACGCACCACAAAACGTGAATAGTGATGTTATCACAGATATTCTAGAAACGTCTCAGTCCCATCTAAATATACGATCATTAACAGTAATTCTCGATATTACGGATTTTCCTAGTAGAGTTGACGCTTTAGATTATGTCGATCACGTTTATAGTAAACGTTTGGTGAGCTATCTTGCGTTACGTAAATTACTATTACGTGTACAGAGATAATAACGTTGAATTGGTGTTATTAACGTCTGTATGCTCATATGTCATATATTTTAATACGGGTATCTGTACCTACCAGACTTGCTGATATAATGACATCCGCTCCACACTAACAAACTTGTAAATGAACTAATCGGATGATTCATTCATTATTATTAACAGTTTCATTTAATTATTCCATACCGACTCTGGACTCGTAGCTCCTAAAGTAGCTTTAGGACCGAGTAATAAATTCATTAATAATTCTGCCAATGTTTGTTTGACATAAACCTGAATGTCCCTCTTTGTAAACTGTCCTCTGTAATTAATTTAAGTATAACTGGAGATTTTAGTGTCAATTTGGGATATTGTAACATAAATAATCGAAAACCTTGGCCCGAAATTCATTCGGAGATTTAGCCAACTGGTTAGATATCAAATCAACCACATTGATTCGTTTGGGTAATTCTTACTATAGTCAGAATTTTAATTCGATTCGAGATTTGACATTAGCTACTGTCATATTCCTTTTTTTCAACAATCACACAATTTGTTTATGTATGTAATGGAACTTGCCTTGTATAATGAAATGAAAAACTATTTTTAACGGAGTCCATTGAGTAGCTACTGTTACTAGGTATTTATTTATTGTTTGTATATTATTTTATTACAAATTATTTTCAGAAAATGCCTTAAACATTCATTGTCACAAATCTACGATCATTACTTTCATATTTTAAATTCTCACAACGTTAAACTTCGCATTTGATTAAAGGCTCGCCCTCAGGTATATTTGTATGATACCCAACTGGTAAAATATGCATAAGCATGCGTGTAATACGTAAACTCGTTTTATTTTATATCGCTCATGCAGGCGATCATCTGATCCGCCATTAAATTTTTATTGTAACAACGCTTTCATTAATACCATTACATGCGTTAAAACGGATGCAAACTTATTCTGCGGATATTATTCAACTTTCTAGCTTACCACGCCCTGCGAGAGGTCGTGTGCAATGTACGCACCCTACCCTATCTCGCTTACAGAGGGGATCCGTTTTCTAAACTAGCTTCATTCTTATGCAAGCTTTCAAGGTTTCATTGGATATTACTTTTTTATATCATTGTAACATTACTAGATATGAATCTTTGTAATATTACTTTTGGACATATTTTATAGTAGCCGTTATCTATTTACTTAATTCTGTGCCGTTATCCGCGGCCTCAACCGCATTTTATTGTTATATTATATCTCCCACTTCCGTCATCGATGCGAGATAAAATTTATAGGGACACTATACTATAAGTTTCGTTTAATAAAACTAAGTTTAGTGGCTATCTTTTTTAAAATTATATTATTTTAAATCACTTATTTTCGTTCTTCTATTCAGTCTAATATAGATTTAGATGTAGACTACTGGAGTATTAAGATTTAGACAGTATTGCCTAGTACTATTAGTTAAAACAAAAAGTGACTAATCACACAAATAACCATTAATCAAGAAATAAATAATTGTTTGTCGTTATCCTTATAAGAAACCATGAAGAACCCGGCATTCCCTGTACTATCGATACCGATAATTCCCGGTAGTGAGCCCATTACTTATTAACATCCCTTACAAAATATATAAGGAAGTTTTCCTAGTTATAAATACACATTATTATATTGTATTCATGTAGGTATTCACATACACGCTGATTATCAGAATGACTCGTTAGTTTCAATACGTGCCGAGCAAGCAACTAATAGTCTTCATAACTTCTAATTTTTGCTTTTCCTATGTTGCCATGCTCACTGTGTTCGAAATAACATGTTATGCCCACGCACATACATACCAGCACGCATAATTATCAAGAAACCGCGTTATTCTCACGGATGTCGATCTGTACTTACAATTTTGCCGTCATTTCGTACGTACAATAGGCATTAGAAAGCGACCGGTGACCGTATAAAGGTACTATTCGAAAGGGCTTGAAGCTTGCGAGATTGTATTACGTCACTATTGAGCGACCCATTACTCCGTCCCCCTGCCTCGAAGCTGCCGCGGTGAGGGTCCGCCATCGCCGAGATCGACTTTGCTGTGCGTGTCGCACCGATTCCACATTGCACGTATGCGCTACTGCCCTCGCTTTTGTCTGACAAACAACCTATGACGTCAACGATAAAGCCTAAAAAAATCGTTCTCAAAGGGTTGAACCCTTTTTAAATCGTATTTTAGGGATGGGGCACATTTTAAATATCCTGCATGTAAATAAGTATTGTACTTGTTAGAACACTTGTGAATTGTGAATCGTATGGGGTAGTTATCAAGGGCACTCTGATGCTAATGTAATAATAGCGCAAAAGTCTGTACCCTTTATTTAGGGGAAGCTCGGCTTGTATATTTGGAAGTGCTAGTCGTAATAATCATCACGCATGCTTTCTCATTGGTCTGAGCACGCATGTTACAAGTTTAGTTGGTATTTTTAAGCTGTAAGAGGGTAATTTGTTAGTAGGTGGTACCTACTAACAATATCCGTGGTAGGTACATATTATTGTTAGTTGCCTATCAAGATAAATTTTATTATTAACCCTAGAGTACTAATGTATTTTTTTTACTGCTTAATACTATTCATCGCTTGGGAGGCTACTTTTAGAAAAACCACCAATTTATAGAAAAAATATTAATTTTAATACAAAAAACATATCAAAACATATTAGAACAACCTCTGTCTTATTACTAGCAATAATAAAATATATCTTATATTAATCAACACAGCCTCATATGGTACTTGCAACTTAACACTTACGTATAATAATAAAAAGGAACATAGTATATTTCAAATATATGAAATTTAAGTTTTTTTTTTAAACATTTCAAAAATTTCACATTTTACTAATAATATATTATCAGTCTGTTGAGATCAGCATAAAAAACTAACACTACGTATCACAATTTTTATGGCACATAACTTTAAAATTTGTAGTTTTATTTCTTATCACAAGAAAAACAATTAGGCGATCGATGCTCTAGACAATAAGGTTTATTGCATTTCGCACAATAATAAACAGTCATGCGCCTTTTTTTTGCTGGGCAAGAGTTGCACATGCTTCTCTTGCCTTTTTTTATGACATTTTCTTCCATATTTTGTGCATCCTCTACATTCAACACATTATCTATGGCCTCTCGTACTCGCTTTCTCATCGTTTTTCTTTCTTCGCCACGAATGGCACACCATGGGTGAATCAAGTCATCGCTTAGTGCTTTCATATACGCTCTTCTATTCATTGGCTTTATTTTTCGCGTTCTGGAGTTGTCAACATGTAATATATAGCTGTTCAAAACAGCCATATTTATCATACCATAAAAAAAACAGAGAGGCCAACGTCTTGTTTTGCGGTTACAACTCAAATGGCCACACATTTGGTCAAATGTATCGACAGCCCCTTTTGTCTTATTATACGACGTAATTATGAATGGTTTCTTTGACACTGGATCAATAGCTGGCTCATCATGCATCGTAGATATTAGAAGAACAGTTTTCTGAGGCTTAGGTTTGAAGCTTACCAGTGTAAGTTTATCATGAAAGCCAAACATTGATGTGCCTAAACGTCGGGAGGTATCGTGCTTGAATTCGCTAGGTATTTCTTTTTTGTTGGCTTTGATAGTCCCCAAAAAAGTCAGCTTGTATGGTTCAGACAGAAGCTGTTCAGCCAAGGGCACAGACGTAAACCAATTATCTGCAGTAATGTTTCGATTACTTCCATGAATTGTTTGTGTCAGCAATTTGCAATAATGAGTACCCAGTGGTTCGGTGGGGACTAGACTATTTTTCCCTAGATAAGGACAAGCATCAAACATATATTTGCTATTCACATCACAAGCTAGAATTATCTTCAGTCCATATTTTGCAGGTTTGTTAGGGATGTACATTCTGAATGGGCACCTTCCTCGAAACCCGAGTAACTGTTCATCGATTGTAACATAAGAACCCGGTTTGTATAAATCGCGACATCTTTGTATAAACATCTCCCAAATACTTCTAATCGGTGCGAATTTGTCACTTTGTCTTCGGAGTTCACGTGTGTTACGATCGTCAAAATGAAGACAGCGTAACAAGAATTCGAAACGTTCCAAACTCATTGTGGCAATATATTTTGATCCACAATGAGTAGGATCGAAAAGTTCCTTTGTCGGTAAATTGTTATTACCCATAGCTCCACTAAATATAATTAGACCAAGAAGAGCATTCAGTTCTTCTATTCTTGCCTGTGTAATGGTCGAACTCTGTTGTTTATATTTTCTAGACTTGGATGAAATGTCTTCATTAGTACGTAAAAGTATCTCATCTAGCATAGCTGCGGTAAAAAACTTTTGAAAACATTCAATGGGTTTTATAAGATCTTTTCCCTCTGATTTTGGTCCAGGAACAATGTGAACTACATTTCTTGGTGCAGTTCTGTTTGACCTCTGTCTACTACCACTCTCGGTTGACCAAATATAATTGTTCTTACCTCTAACCGAAGACATGGGGAGTCGTACAATAAGAGACTCTCTTGAGGTTTCTAACGCTCTGCTGGTTGACGCTTCCATTGAACCTCTACAGGTTGCGGATTCCGTGGTGGCGTTGCTAGTTGACGGCTCCAATAAATCTGGATCGAGGTCCGAGACATGTGTTGTAATATTTTGACAGTCATTTCCATAGTCATCGATCGGTATAAAAGTAGGATCGGCAACGCTGTCATCGGAATCATAGTCAACTTCTAAATTATCTTCATTTTCGCTAGCAGAATCATCATCTAACAACCAATTTTCTATTTGACTATTATTTGGGTTCATCTGTAAAGAATATATTTATTTTTATAAATAAAATAAACTCCGATCACGTCAAAAGCTTCAATAATAATAAATAAGTCTATAAAAAAATAATTACCTTTAACACTAAGGATCGCCTCCCAGGCGATCCGACACTCTATAACTCGCTCAAGGACAAGAGTCCGCGGCACGTACGCCCACTGTCCGCCGTGTCGCGGGGTGCACTGAGTTGAGGGGAGCGCGCGAGTCGCAACACCCGGGCGTTTTGAAATTATAACGAAAAAACCGTCCGAGTGCGGCCTCCCAGGCGATGATTAGTACTCTAGGGTTAAGAAGACGCTAATACTCAGTTATGTCTTTGTTTAAACTATTAGTATCATTGTATTATTGGAACACTCGCACGACTATATCGCTACTATAGTATTATTTAAAATAGTTCTGTGATCGTATCGTAGCGATCAATTACAATTAATGCATGCACATATGTAGTATATTTTTATAAAACAGCTGATGCTATTCATCATGTCCTTGTTATACAACATGTGCAAATAAAGCATGTTAACACAAGTAGTCGAGGCGAACCTGTTCGATAATGAAGTCACCGAGTTGTATTATTTTGCTGAAGCAATAACATCTGATTTTCTGAATCAGATGTTCTTCCATCGGATTTTATGGGCTTGTACGATGCATACCGACTACCAAGTCGTGTGTGTGCACCGTGCAGATGTTGTGTCGTTTGGCTCACTTCCGCACCCGTAATTAGGTATATCTTTGAATGTTTGTATATCATTTTTTCTTTGAAAGCAATATTTTCTGAAACCAACCTAAAAATAACACGTTCACAGTTTATAGGATAATACGAAGCGCAACCGTTTTGCTTTATATCGCTAATTCTCAAGATACGCTTTTATCGATTCGCTCAAGTGTCCCTGATATATTTGTCTGTTAACAACAGCAATATCGGCCTTAAAAACTGACTTCATACCATAGTACTAAACTCGTATTTCAGACTACAAACTGAGATCAGATCAGATGAGAGTTTATTATCGTTACAATATTCAAAGAGTATGCTCATAAGAATACAAATTGCTAACATCATGCAACAATATAGCGATGACCTAGGTTCCAGGTACCGTACGGATAGCCTCTAACATATTTCCATACATATACATTAATACTTATAGCACGGTATAGAATAGAATAACTAGCTTATCTATACAATATTACAATATTCCTTGACTATATTTCTACTTTAGCATTGAAACGATAGTACCAGCACTTTGTGTTATATCGCATTTTGCTGTTATCGTCATGTAACCTTATTTCATTACCCAATGTTCGATTATGGAGGTTCAATTTGAAATTTGAAGTACGCATATGATTGAAATGAAAAGAAAATTGAACTGCTTCTAGATGCCCGTATTGAAGAAGATGATCAAATACATGCAAATTTTGGAATCTGGAATTAAAGAAAATGCGTTTGAATAGAATGTGAAGGTTCCTCTGTTCTAAACATGCTGTCCCATATTTTAATTTTGGCCTTAGAATAAAATAGAATAGGATATGAATTGCTCGACTAAATGAGCACTCAATTTCAATTCTGTAGAGTGAATTGCGGCTGTACTGAAATAGCCGGCACATATCTGAAATATCGCGTTCATGAGATCATTTTGTGAGTAGGTTACTGAATGTGTATAAGTGGTATCGAATGGGACTAAACTAGGTCAACTTGCTTGACGCTGGCGATAAACGAGCCCTCGTTCATTATCATTTATGTGCACGGCGACACGTTCTTTTCCTAAACTAGATAAACTTATTAGTGTTATACATAACACAACTGCTGCCAATGCCATGTATACATTGCTTCGTATTGGCAGCTGGCTTGCGAAACGCAATATATTTAGGTAATACTGGAGTTGCATTCCTTTGTTTTGTTTTACATAAATATTATCTAAAGCTGGGGGTACACTCAAATTTACATTTGATTTGCAACTGCGACTTGTAGCTAAAACCTAACCGATTCAGTCTTGAATGAATAGCAACATTGATTGTGTCTCCGCAGGTCATATTATGTAATAATGATCACTTGACATCTGCGATAAAGGAAGTTATAATATCATGTGCTAATGATGCATGCACTCAATGGCATGCATACTAAACACACGAGAAGTTCTAGTAATATACGTTGCAGTCGGTAGATACTGCATTTAGTTACCGTGCAGCCAAGGCCGTGATGCAATATGTATAGTCAAGTGAATTGTACGTTTATGTTGATCACGTAGTGATTGCATCATCAGTGCATTTATAAAAACGTTAGAAATGTACTAATTGATGGTTAAATAATTCAAAGTGAAAACTTTCATTGCATGCGGTGTGGTTCGATCGCCATTGTGCGAATACCGACTTCAATCTTGATGTACATAATTAAATTAGTCTTAGATGCATTACCAGATCCAGGCGCGCGCGTAACATTGACCTAATTTTGTTTCTATGTTTATCGCATTTAATGCTAACATCCGTAATAGTATTTTCAGTATTGCTCGTTTCTGTTGCTGTTCGAGCTCACTAAGGTCCGTGGGAAAGTATAGCGAGTCCATTATGTGGACGGATCACGTGTCGCGGGTGCGGCGCTCCTAGCGACTGCTTACTTTAGTTATGTAAAGTCAGCGCCATGACGACCGACGAATGAACTTTATAAATAGCGGTCGATCCGTCCTTGAGCCGCGCTAGCGTGCAGAACTAGGTCAAGCCAAGCTGCCTCATGCCGGTGTGTGCTCTCACCATCTCACCCTTGTCCGTAGATTCACGCATCACTAAACATCTGAACGGTACTGACATTTCGCTTCAACACATCACAGTTCATTTTTTAGTTTCGCAAATTCTTATTAATCATAGAAATTCTGCATTGTTCACACAGGAATTCCAAATTTGTACCAGGTGTTTGTTCATTCAACTAAAGTTACATTTATTTGAATCGATGCGAGAGATGTGTACATTGTACATACATATAAGTAGGGTTCTATACAATCCTCTTACCTGAGTAAACTGATAATGGCCAAGGTTGGGTATGGGCAGGTAGAGAACCGGATTATAATCGATCCAGACGTTTGCTCGGGATATTTATTCTCCCATATACCTACTCCAAGTTTAATTTGAATGTAAACAATTTATTTATAAGTTATGAAAATATGCATGCCGCGGACACGGCTTACGTTTATACAACTATAGAGACTAGAAAATACACACAAAGAATATAGTTGATTTCCGTAATGTAAACCTGTTCACCTTTTAACTGGGTTCTTTCTCACTTTAGTTCGACTTGATCGTAGTTCTTTTCGTTGGTGAAATCAGCTAAATTTTTGATATGTCACCCGCAACTTCACATACTATTATTTAATTTATATTTCCGGTTTTATGTCGTCCTAGCTAGCTAAAATTAAAAACAATTGTTTTATGTTTTAATCATAATGCTTTTAAACATAAAACAGTCATTAAAGTCTGACCATTAGTTTTATGTTATGTGCGATCCTCGAACAATCAAACAAAAAGTTGACATTAACTATTTTGTAGCCAATAGGATGGAGTTATGAATAACAGAGTTAATGATAAAACAAATGCGAATGTGTATTAAAGTAAATGCGCAGAATAAATAATGGTAGTACGTAATATAGTAGGTAAGTACTCGTATACTTACCCAACTAGGTTGTGTAAAAAAAGGTCTACTAACCCTCTGGTAGTTCTAAATGAATTTATAAATCAATACAAACTATCAGACTAACTTTTCTATTTGAACAGTTATTAATCTAATGTAGAAATAATATTTTATTAATTATACCTTTATTGATATAATATAAAAGTTGAATACCTTTTAGAAAACGTATGATTAGTTTGATTACACAGTATTTCCTATTGACTTGACATGTTAGGTTAGTACATAATATATAAGACTCAAATGATAAAGATTTCCAGGTTCACTCCTTAGGGATTTCATTGTCAAATAATCGTTTTTATTAACGTATCCTAAAAATAAAGATACCTCATGTGTTGTCCAATGCAGTAATTATTTTCTACATATGCGTATGGTATACCGTATAATTGATAGCTTTTCAATTATCCGTAACAAGTAAATTTGGAAACTTATCTTAAACACAATTACAGAGACGAACGTTGAACACATTGATGGGATCGATGTTATCAGTGGTAGTTGAAAGTATACATGTATTATCAGGACGCGTGGGTGGGTATGACGTCGCGACTCGCGATCCATAAACATACTCGGTGATATCGCACAAAGACCGAATGTTATCTTTGTGTAGAGGCACACAGCTAAGTGTGTTGTTATAACGTACTTTGTCGTATAAATACTACACCGTACACCTATTTATCAAGCGAAATTGTATCAACGTGTAACGTAATTTCATTGATGACGTTTAATTATGATTTTATCACTGACTATGATTATATAATACAGTCAAGGTCAAATAGTTAAGTTATTTTAGATAGGTTGGTAATGAAATTGTGATGCTGAACTCAACAGTTGCGTAAATTGAACTCTGAAGCAACGACAGACCTTTTTGGACTCTTTAGAAAAAGTTTGAAATACATCTTTGATTTATTTCTGGAAATAAATGTTGCATGCGCCGTACCTAATTATGAACATTGCGTGCCAACTGCTAATCATGACTCTATTTGAGAAACAATGAATATGAATAAGAAGTCATGTGGAATGAAATATAAAATTATTATGTATGTCGAGCATCGCTGTCGGCGACACGGTGAAAGCTCTCTATGACCCACACACTGACGGATGTACCCAACACATGCGTGTGTAAGTGTGTGTATATTTGTCATTTAATTTTAGTCGGCGGTATCGGGGTATATACAGGACGGCACCTGCCTCGCTCCTTTGTTTCGGCTTACAAATGTCAGCGGAGGTCATCTAAATAAAGGCGTTATAGGCATCGGATTCGGACGGCGATCGCTGTCTAGACGATGCGTTGCATTCGTCCGATCGATTGCACGACTGAACCTCAGACGGTCATCGACCCCGCGGGCGCATCGGTGACGTTACGCTCCGGTGATGCGCTCCTCAATAACCTTACGGATATTATAGTTTAATTCCGTGTTTTGTAACACTTACGCATGAAGGAGTCTTCGCCGCATTCTTAGAATTTTTTCCGAGAAAAGATTTCACGTCCCATTTTTACTGTGAATCGACCGACCTGCTTTTAATAAAAAAAATGATGCTCATCTAAAAATCTTTGTTTTCATTAAGTCCATGTCCATGATGCGAGCGTAAATACCTGTGTCACATAATTCACAATTGACAGATTAAAATCAAGACGAATTTTGAATAGAGAGAAAAAAACTGCATTGTAGTTACATCCGTTTGCTCTAAAAATTTCTATGGATCTTTCGAGGGTTTTTTTTTATTTCACAAAAAAGGGAAATTTGAGACTTCTGTTTAAATTTTTTGTCTGTGAATTTCACAGGTACATATGCGCACAAAGTCGTTATGATAATATAAACTGTACCCGTTCTATATTACTATTATTTACAATTCGTCTGACCTTGTGTACAGTCAAGTTCAGTCTGTAACTTTGACATTGTTTTCTAGTTGGTCGGCAGAAAACAAAGTCCTTTGTACAACTTTTTAAATGCAAACCATTTTCTTTATTGCTAGCAATCTTTTGTTTCTACAGGATTCTGGTAAACAATACTGGCAATAAAAGTGTTGCTCAATTGTACAATGTTGTTTATGGCGGGTGTTTTGTTAACATTTTTAATGGCAGGGCGACAAAGGCGTTGCAAATGGCGTTGTACGTGTCGCCTGGGTTCTCTCGGGCGGCGGACGCGCACCTGCGGTTGGCTCTCATGTTCAAGGCGCGACGACACTGGACCATCGCCGCCGTGCACTTCAGGCGCGCAAGACTTGCACCACATCAGGACGCAACCTTCACTCGTCTCGAGCTCAGCTTCCATGCAGCACATTTACTTGAAGCACGAGGGCTCCGAAAAGCAGCCCGAGATGCATATGAAAGACTGTTGAAAGAGCCACAACTGTCTTCTTCCTTGAAGGCCGATGTCTGCAGACAGTTAGGTGAGTTACGTTCGCCACAATATTGTTATCACACCTGCTCTATTTTCTTTTGAATCTATCCAAGCTACAGAAAACCGTAACTCTCTTTAAGATTTATCTGTAGGTAATTGCTTACTTTTTGCATGATCAATCATCTTGTGGGAACTATTTCACTTTCGCTATTATGGTGTAGTAATTTCACTTGAATACTATTAATCACCGATATAATACTTAGCGTGTTAAAAAATACCGTCTTCTTAGGCTGGCTGTATCATCGATGCGTAACGTTGGGTGACCCTGCACCACGCGCCCGAGCTGCCATCTGGTGTCTACAGCGTGCTGTTTCTGCTGAACCAGACTCTGGAGCAGGGCTTTATCTACTAGGGAGATGCTTCGCCGCTCAAGGCAAAGTTCATGATGCTTTTATCGCATATAGAAACTCAGTGGAAAAGTCAGAAGGAAATGCTGACACTTGGTGCTCCATTGGGTGAGAATCTTTTTAGACTAAAAGTTTTAATTCAACTTGTTTTCATTGCGATTTTTTTAAATAATTTTTCTTCGATTTCACAGTGTGCTATACCAGCAACAAAACCAACCAATGGACGCTTTACAAGCATACATATGTGCAGTACAGCTAGATAAGGGTCATTCTGCAGCGTGGACGAATTTGGGGAGTCTGTACGAGAGTTGTCAGATGCCTAAAGATGCTTTTGCTTGCTACACCAATGGTGGGGCGGCCGCAACTGCCTGGGCATTGCGGCGGAGGCTGGAGTTTTTGAGGGCCCACTTAGCTCATGCACCTATGCCCTCGGTAACTGGAAAGTAAGTCCCATAAACAATCTTTTGGACATTCACTACCATAATATTATGAAAAGAAAATTACTGCTGTCAGAGAACAGATCCTAAAATATAAGCTACTAAACATTGGTTTTATGTTTCTAACAGGCGTCGTCAACTACCCGCTATCGAGGAGGCGTGGAATCTTCCCATTTCTGCTGAGATGTCATCACGGGCCCCAAAGTCCGCGCCGCCACCATACCCGGGCAAACGGCCAGAAGACCCACCGCCGCTGACACACCATCAACTTCAAACGCTGCAGTACCTACAAAAGAACACTCACAATCTGTCGCCACAACAACAAGTACAATACCTTTTTGTACCTGATATTGTTAGGTTTTAGGATTAACCAGTACATATTTATATTCAAAATACTCGTTTATCTCATTCCTTCGGCATTACAATACGACCATAGTTATAGCACAGTTTTCTTTGGTTTTTTAATATTAAAACACTACATGTTGCTCAGTGTTTTAGATTTTACTGACGTATCTTATAAGATTCAACTTTGACTACGCTAATATAATTATATATCAGCTTAGTTGAAGCACAATTTTCGATATATTTTTCATATACAGAACCTTTTATTATTGTACGCTAAAAATATCTAAATGATTGTGAAAACCGTAACAAAATTCGTCAATGCAGAATCTATTCGTCAATGATAACGAGATTCAAAATAATTATTTATTGTATTGTGAAACGTTTTATTTGTTACAGACATTAATGCAGCAGCTATTGTCGCAGTATCGTCTGGCTCAAGCGGCGAGAACGCGTTCGGTTTGTATACATCCTTGTTTTGCGTCCCATTGTATTATACGGCGGCAGGTCTTAGGTTACAAATATAGGATGCATATCTAACAAAATTCGTGTGTTAATATGCTTTTTGTGTTTATTTATAGGTGACCAAGAGCGAAGGTGGTAATGCGACCGGCGGCGACAATGCGGAGTCGCTCGCCGAAGATCTCTTGAAGAGATTCTCCGATACGCAACCAGAAATCAAGAAGGAGCCCATATGCGGTAAGTCATTTTGTGACGTCTTTGATAAGCTATTTATAGGCAGCCACTTGTCAAGTAAAGGGATGTACACAGCACAGCACTACATAGCAGAAGACGTGTATAAATTTTTGGTCTGAAGTCTGGAGTATTGTAATTTTATAAAAATTCGTAAGAAAATGAGATATACACTAGTAATTAGTATTTTAGTGATGATTCCGTTGAATACGCTACGTAAGGCTTATCTTGAACATGAACTCCTACGAGTGGTCGTTCAGTACTGTTAATGGAATGCAAATCATCTTGTGCGCAAGCATGCAAGGCTATTAAGATGACTACTGTCGTAATTATATATTGATGGGTCATAAATCTATTTTTTATCAGATTATTGCAGTGGTTTATAATATAAATGTAATAATAAAATAAAACGCATAACATAATTCGAGCTGCCATGAGAGCTGAAAAGAGTAGTAAATATACTATAGAATTATTAACTCTTAATTCAAAAAGTAATAAAGTATGAACACAAATTCTTAATTCAAAAAGTATTAATATTTACTAACAGCCTCTACTTAGGCATCACTTCTATTACTTGTTGGAGTCGATGCTGTCATTGCTTAAGGCGAGGTATTCCAGCAGAGGCCGCACTTTTGAGTTCTTTTAAACCATCTGAATCATAGAAAAAAGCGTTTTAAATTTCGAAAAAAAGATATATACTAGTTAAGGATCTAGTCTAGTCAAATTCGCATTCAGTTACCAGATCTAATGAACTTCACTCGATAGAAAAAAATCCCAAAGTTACCCCTTTTCATAATGTTTTTTCAATATTATGACCAAACTACTGATGTTTTCTATTAAATTTTTGTACTCAACTAAAGCCACTACATATTTATAGATATTTTCGCAGATTTTGACTATATTATTAAATAATTGTTAAAGTTATATTTAAATACCTACAAAATTCACGAGTGCTCGCGCCGCTGAGGCCCGAACAGTAGCGCCAGTCGCGCGCTGGCGCTTACCGAAGTTGGACCTGTGTCAGTTTTTTTAGCGACAGTATCGTGCACCAATAAATCGGTTTTACGTATTCATAACAAATTGCTGCAAGTTATTCAATATGGGCAATAAACAACGCAAGCGAAAAAAGTCGCGTAAAGCCATAAAAATGACAAATAAAAAGAATGCACTCCAAAGATAAGTATGTGAAGAAGTAAGTAAATATTCATATAATTTATTAAAACAATTATGTTATGTTTCATTATTTTATCATTTTTATATATTTTATATTCAGTTATTTTTCACTACATTTCTATCTCCGATTGGTAATTTAAAAAATATCACACCTAAATATTACGTTCATAGCGCCACAGTATAAGAACATCAGTATAACTGCTGAGGATGCTACTTACGATTTTTGATCATTCATATTTTATCTATATCAGTACATCTGCTTATCGTTTGCAAATGATAAGTAAATACTAATAGATACTCCGTTTTATTGTAGGTCTATGGGGCAGCTTCAAACACCTGACATAGATACTTACCGCCACAGTACTAAATCTGCTACCTGCGGATTCCATTGAAAATAGCTAAGTTATTATCCATAGATCTGAATAGGTAGGTACTAGGTTTTACGCACTTAGGGTGAGATTAGATAAAAATGTCTTATTAAATTAGACTTCCTTCCTTCACTTTATCATTTATCCCGGTGGCCCTAGACTTACGCTTAGGACCTAGGGTCTGCTAACTGGTCAGAATTACTTGAATTTCAGCTATTTCCATGGCGACACTGCTATCTGACCTCCGTCCCCATAGGCGAACTCCATTCTATAGTTAAACCAGCAGAACCACTTGACTTCATATAAAATATACTTACACTACAATTTTTTAGTAGCATTGTGCAAACATTAAACACTGTAAAAAAAGCTTACACAATATACCACCTGACAAGTAAAATAATGTAATGTTTGCCTTCACTGTTTCAGATATATCGAAGAGACAGAAAATCCTCTTATCGTAGAGTATGAAATTAACAAAGAAGATGAATTTCAGCCTGTTTCGGGACGTCGAATTATTGATTTAAATTGTTTTACAGGAGTTACAAGAAAAAGCTCGTCATAATAATCTATTTAATTGCACATTAGGTAACTTCCGTCTAATTAGTGAAAAGCTACGAAGAGTTTCGGCGTATCGTTTTGAATGCAATACCTATGTGCAAACATATTTGCTTGATTACCTCTGAAGACCCTAATAACAAAGAACAAGTCAATCTAAATATAGCTGCCACTACGGGAATTGTGGCTTCCGGTATAGGCTTTTCTCAATTTGAGGAGTTATGTTCAGCCATGGACATTCCACTATTCAGTGCAAAATACTATTCCAAATTAGAAGATGAAGTATTTGAAAAATGGAAAGAGACGACAAGTACTTCGATGGAAGCTGCAGCTCAAATGTAGAAAGATATCGCTATTCCAGAAGGTCGAACTAAAATTGGCATACCTTTGATTGATGTTTACGTTGACAGGTCATGGTGCGCTAGATCTTACGGCACGAACTATAAAGCGTCATCAGGCGCAGCAGCCAGAAAAACAGGACAAGTCCTTTATATTGGGATAAAAAATAAATATTGCTTAGTATGCGCTCGAGCTGAGCACAAAAAAATATCACCGATTAAACACAATTGCTTTAGAAATTATGAAAGTTCTTCAAGCTCCATGGAAACGGAAATAATTGTTGAAGGTTTCAAGGCGTCAATCTAAATGTATGGCACCATATATGAGCGCATGATAGAAGACGGAGACACTTGGGACGTACACTGCCATCCTCAAAGCTAGACCGTATGAGACAAAAATGTGACCGTCGAAAAAATTTAATGTCGGAATCATATACTGCGCAACTTTTGCAAAAAAATTACCAGTAGTAGTTTGACCCTAGAAACAAAATATGATCTAGCACATTTTGTAAAAAAATTGACGATGCGGAAATCAATTGTACAATCCATAAGACACCACAAAACCTCTGGAAATCCTCATAATGTAGCAATATCAAATCTTCACAATGATATCATTAACTGTGTAGCACATGCTTTCGGCAACCAAACAATGTGTCAAGAATATTATTGTACGAAAAATAAAAATGACAACGAAGAGCTCAAAAAGATCCAGAATTCAACATTCATGTTCAGAATAAATGCGATTGTTTCAAACGTTGCAGCAAAATCGCGCAGTTTAGTCGAGGATGTTGCCACAAATACTGTTGAGTGTTTTAATAGTGTCATCGCCAAATTTATTGGTGGAAAACTAATAAATTTTGCACTAAAAGGAGGTTACCAAGGAAGGTGCTCAGCAGCTGTTACTTCATTTAATTGCAAGTCCGCACTTTCAGCCATCCAAAAAGCTATTTTAAATAGAATCCCTAAAGGGAGGGTTAAGATAATTGAAAGTAGGAGAGCACAATAACGTAAACTGAACTTCGAGCATCCGGTAAAAAAAAAATGAAAATTAAAAGAAATAAATCAGAAACAACATAACTATGGTCCAGCCAGCTCAGCACCACATATGGATTTACATGAATTAAAGAAAGCAGAAGAAGAGTTCTTAAATAATTTAAAAATGCAAATCAGATGTCTTGTATCCATATTTCAAGCATTTGCTAGCTTTAGGACTAAATGACGCTTTGTTTTTTTATATCACCAGGGCCGCTAACAGGCATACGGGCCGCCGATGGTAAACGTCACCAAAGCCTATGGACGCCTGCAACGCCAGGGGAATCAAACACGCGTTGCCAACCCTTTAAAAACCTGTTCACTACCTTTTTGAAGAATTTCATACTGTAATCCCTAGGTATTACCTCGGCAGGGAGTTCAGTCCACAATGAAATCGTTCGCGAGAGGGAATTCTTCAGAAACCGCTCAGTACGTAACCAATTATGTGCCCAAGTGTAAGGATGAATGACCAGTCGACGACGAATGGTGCATTGATATAAAGTAACCGTTGGCATCATTTCAAACAAATGTTTGTAAATGTACAAACATTATTATTATTATAATGTAAACTGGAAATAAAAAAAATGTAAACTCATATCGTTTTTTAATTTCTTATTTATTACTTACTTAATTTATTCACGAAACTAAATAAAGTTAAAAAAACTGCACTTAATTTTTTAAGTCAAACCAAGTTTTCATACTGTTTATTTCTATTCTGCGTCGCTGGCGGGGTCAACACTGAGTTCACCGTCACTGCGGCCGCGCGTAATATTTTGCGACCGGCCGGGATGGCGATAAATGCCTACTTTTGCAAGAATACAGGGCCTTAATTAGAATCCTAACTTAGTATTCGCGTCATGCGTCGTGTACCGACGACGTCCACAATGCGCTGTAGGTACGATTGTTTCTCGAGTTTTAATAGTCACCAGACACACTGAAACTTTAAAAGACTCAAGAAAATTATAATTCCAGATTCAAATAATAATATTATGTCTGTAGAAGATACACAAGGATTGTAATACAATGATTGGTATGCCAAAAACACCACACATGAAGGAATAAAATAATCAATCGATTTGACTGATTTATTTTTAATTGTCACTCGTAATTGTCAGGACAAAGTTTGTACCTATAAAAAATTGGGTTTATATTAATGTCAAGAAAATAAAAATGTCCAAAAAATACATTTTCAAGTCTATGAATAACGTATTAGCACCCGGGATGCTAGTAAAATATGTCGGGATGCTAGTAAAATATGTCGTATTAATATTGCCAGAGTAAAAATACTAAACTACCTCAGCGGATTTAAAAAAAAGGAGAACGTTTCGCATCGCCGTACTTTTTTTTGTTGATTGTGTTTTAGTACGCTATTTGAACAGCACTTATTTTCGGCTCCACGTATTTAGGAACATGAGACAGCGAACGCTATAGACCCCATTAGATTTCACTCATCAATCTTACAAAGCCTTACGCAAAAGCCTGCAATATATGCACCATTATGAAAATGTCGGTTATTACGCGAGAGAGAATGCCGTCCTGTCTAAATGTTGACGTACAAAGCCACGTGCAAACGCTCGTAATGCCACAAAAGGAGCAGGTCCCATAGAGTGATTGAGCGCCTTTGTCGCTCTTTGAAAACGTACCAGCCTTTGTACAAAACGTAATGCGTTTTTATCCTCTATTGTATATCCTTGTTATACTTTTTCAAGCTACTATATAAACCTTACCTAAGCATAGCTTGTAAATACTTACCTACATTACATCAGAGCGACCAAGAAGATATAATCAGGCATACAAATATTTACACTGAGCTGTAATATAATCCTCGATCGATGCCGAAGCCGCGTGGTTTCCGGCAGAGTAGAATTTGGACCACCCCATCTCTTCCTATGCGGTGTCGTACAAGGCGACTAAGGGTTAGTGCTGTTTAACATCAGACAGATATATACAGCCCAGACAGCCTCAGATTTCATAGCTCGTGACAACAGTAGTGCCTGGAAAACGGCAATAGGCTCACTCCCTATTACGTGGGACCGAATACAATGATGGTGAAATGTGGGTGTTAATTCACCTCTGCCTAACCCTCCGGGGATAAAGGCGTGATTATATGTATGTATGTATGTAAATATTTACACTGAGCTGTAATATAATCCTCGATCGATGCCACTTCCGCTGTTCATTTAAAATGGTCCATTCCAAGTGGAATATACAGAGGAGAAGGGGTAAAAGAAAATAAAAGGATCAAAGCCTCGGGCACTCTACAAACCTTCTCTAAAACTCTGAATATTTTTGCCGGGGAAAGCATAACATGTACCACTAGCAGCCTTAAATGAGTAATGTTGGTCTTGTTACATATTTGTGAAAGAAAGGTTATGTTCGGTATTCCGCTTATCCCAACGCACGCACAATTGTGCGAGTCTTGGCTCGAGATTGCACTCACTATTTGTGCACTCTTGCTTTATTCATGTCTCTGTAGACAGAGCTAAAATATAATTGATAAATCTACCATATTAGTACTTATCAAAAATTCAAGCTGCTCAATACTAATTGGTGGCGCATGGCCGTGCGGTAATGGACTGTATTGCGGGAAGTAGCTAACTGTTCTATTGACGCTTTACACACAAAACAAGACAGGTGGCCGGGCTGCCGCGGATTCGATCCAGGCAGTGAATGCAGCCCGAGAAATTAGGAGAGGATGCACTAACCTTCACGACACACGTGTTTTCATCGCAGCCGGTACACGGATCTTCTCTTCCTTGCTCAGGAGCTGCCGTCAGCATCACTAGATCGCTTGAGGAACACACGAGAGGCACAATCCGATCGGTAAAGGTCTATGAAGCGGTAAAAATGTAACAAATATTATACATTTCTGAGAGACGCGAGCGCGGTCCGTCCGTCTTTACGCTGGCTAGTTCAAAGCGAGACTGAGTGTCTATATCACAAAATGGCGGATGGACGAACTACACTATGGTTAGTGCGGGCGGGGAGATGGGTATAGAAAGGGTGTGTTTCCACGTCAAGAAATACAGCTTCTACATCGGCGCAACCATTCCCCCCGGCTTGAAGGGTTACCTTCGAAACGACAAATGCGAAACAAATCTAAAGTCTAATCTAAATCTAGGTTTGGGGAATAACAACTAAAATATAAACCTAGATTGGAACTCGTGCCTACTGCTGGCTAGGCAGAGGGCAGAGGCGAACAACCGGGCGCAGATACGATCCGGTTGCAGTTTTAACCCGTACAACACGAGTTACCCCGCGGGAATCGGGAAAAACTTCCTCTACTACTCCTCGGTGCGGGATAATGTACGAAGGCTGGGTCCCGCCAGTGTCCGCAGGCGCAGGTGAGATGTAACCTTTATCTAAATATTCGTTAACAACCTCATCATAGGCCCGCTTCGACTTTGGGGACGCCTGCATCTTTCGTTCCAAACAAAGACGTTTTTCAGCGGATACACGGGAGCCACCGAGCGAAAACTTGCGGATGGTAGACTCCAGTGGCGGCTCGACGGTGCAACAGAACGAAGCAGTCGAGTGACTAAAACTATCTATAGAAGCGGGTGCGGAACCAATTATAACAAAACCCAGAACTGTTTCCAGGGCGTGCGGAGCGGGGTACGTCGGTCCCCCTTGAACCTTACGTGATAGCTGGAGGTGCGGGAGAATCGAAGCGCCGATCAATATATCGACGACTCCAGGAACAGCGTAAGTCTCATCTGCTAAAGGCAAATCTTTAAATTTCGTTAATAAAGACGTGTCAACCGGGACGGTAGGCAACTGTTCAGCTATTCTATCTATAACGAGCGAATCCATGTCAAACCAAATATTATTATTAAAACGAGATCTAAACCTTGTTTTAACGGTGCCACGAACAGCTGACCGTAAGCTTCCAAAACCCTTCACCACTGAGCGGGTTGAACGCTTATCAACATTGAAACCAAGACGCCGACAACAATCTTGAGTAATAAAATTACTTTGCGAAGCGCCATCTAACAGCGCTCGAACAATGCGCGGCTTACCTAATGCATCAACAATAACAACGCGAGCGGTCGCAAGACACACAGTAGTGAGTGCAGCACTAGCGGAGAACGAACACAAGGTGACGTCATCCGCGGCGGTCACCGGGCGGGCCGGAGCGCGCGCGAGCGCGGGCTGCGGCTGCGGCGCAGGCCGCCGTGTGTCACCGCTCGACGAGCCAACCGTGCTCACATTGGATGCGGCATTACTATTCTCAAAATGAAGCAAAGTGTGGTGTCTCGCTTGACATTTGCGACAACTATTTCTACTATTACATAAAACAACGCGGTGTTTAGTACCGAGACAATTAAAACAAAAATTATTAGCGCGAACAAATTTATAACGATCACTAGGCGACAACTTTAGAAAACCAGGACACCTGTACAGTTGCGAATGATGAGTACTACACAAAGAGCAAACAGGTGATTGTACATGTGCTGGTGCGGTACTAACATAAGTATGAGTTGACCTCAGTGACTTCGATGACGCATCTACTTTGCGTGCAGAATCAGCAACTATCTTCGCGCCTTCATGTTTCGATGAAGAGCGTTGCAATACCTTTATATGCTCGCGAACAAAACTTTCCAAGTCTTCGAACTTAGGAATCCTATTGCCGCGATGATCCGACTCAAACAAACGAATGGTTTCGGAATCTAATTTCCTTAAACCCATATACAAAAATACGAAGTCGCAGAGGTCATCGACCTTTAGGTTATTTACGGCGCGAACAGCTGACGCGAAAGTATCTAGAAATTTCTCTAAGTTTTGATCGTTACATGCCGTAATAGATTTCAAATCAAACATCTGATCTAAATAGGCGTTAGCTACCGATCTTTTATCCTCATACCTAGCTTTCAAAGTATTTAAAATTAAATTATAATTCTCGGCACTAAACGTAATTCCAGCGCAAACGGTTATAGCTTTACCAGTCAATTTTTCAACGAGATAATGCAATTTTTCGTGATCTGTCAACGAATCGTTCTTATCTATTGTATTCTCAAAACTATCTATAAATAGACACCAATTGCGAATGTTACCATCAAATTCTGGTATTTGAATTGGTGGCAACTTAGGTCGGTCGCGAGTGGGGTTGGGTAGGTCAGCCGGTTTCTCCAAACTCCTAGCGACGCGTTTGATACGACAATACAAATCGTCAAACGACGACAAGGCCTGATAACTCACTGAGTAATCGGGATTCAAATTCAACTCTAAAACGTTGATGTCATGTACTAAGGTTTCGAAATCCGCGCGTAGACTATCTAAGTTTTCTATAGAACACAAGAACGAATCTCTGATGACCAAATCAGAGGTTTTAAGTGCATTATCATAAATCGATTGTACGCGAGAGTAAATCATTTCTTTTTTAGCGTTTAAAAGTTTCAATTGAACCTTACCGGTCCTATCAACCTTTGGGGACATGTTTACAATTAAATCTCAAACTAAAGTGCGGTAAACAAAAAATATGAAATGACTTAATCTTAGCGGTACAGAGCAGCGAGGCGGCGGGTAGGTATTTACAACTGTGAATGCACGCTTGAACAAACGCGCATAGCAACAAGGTCGTACCTACGCGATGGTCGCTGTCTAGGTTCAACTATTATTTCAGAGATTAAGTATTGCGTAATATCTATTCAAATTAAAATACTTTCGTATGAATTGGGATGAGATGCGAGCGAGGTAGGTACAGCCACGTGTCCACCCACGCAGGTACTAGGCAAATACGACGCGAGCCGAGAACAACGTAATTGAAAAAAACAAAACAAAGCCAAATGCGTTAGGTATTACACTGTGCCTATGCACTAGGGTGTCTGAGTATACCTAAGATCTAAGCCTAAATGTCTGGATGCGGGGTTTTCTACTAAAATAACCAGGCACTTAGGTGCGATGCGAAAATTGCGAACTACGATTAAGTGTTGATATGATACCTAACCTATTTATGTATTAGGTAGGTACAATGCGAGCCAGCGGCGAACGGACAACAAATCTAATCCTAAGTGTCTGGATGCGGGGTTTTCTACTAAAATAACCAGGCACTTAGGTGCGGTGCGCTCATTCCCATTAGAATAATAACAAAATACGAACTACGGCTAAGAATCCGGCTCGAAGGACCAAAAATGGTGGCGCATGGCCGTGCGGTAATGGACTGTATTGCGGGAAGTAGCTAACTGTTCTATTGACGCTTTACACACAAAACAAGACAGGTGGCCGGGCTGCCGCGGATTCGATCCAGGCAGTGAATGCAGCCCGAGAAATTAGGAGAGGATGCACTAACCTTCACGACACACGTGTTTTCATCGCAGCCGGTACACGGATCTTCTCTTCCTTGCTCAGGAGCTGCCGTCAGCATCACTAGATCGCTTGAGGAACACACGAGAGGCACAATCCGATCGGTAAAGGTCTATGAAGCGGTAAAAATGTAACAAATATTATACATTTCTGAGAGACGCGAGCGCGGTCCGTCCGTCTTTACGCTGGCTAGTTCAAAGCGAGACTGAGTGTCTATATCACAAAATGGCGGATGGACGAACTACACTATGGTTAGTGCGGGCGGGGAGATGGGTATAGAAAGGGTGTGTTTCCACGTCAAGAAATACAGCTTCTACATCGGCGCAACCACTAATTGATATTTAAATATGCGTTCTCTGGTAATATATTGTTCGCTACCTAGAAACCTTATGGCATTCTGTATTTTATCGAAGATTTGGATGCCAATTATCTGTAATTTTAAAACAATTCACATAACTGTCACTGTAGATTGTCAGTGTCACTATAAGTACGAACAAACATATTGTAATAAAATGTATTATAAATAGACTTGGAAAACGAAGCACGAAATTATACCGTAACTTTCACCCCTTGAGTTGACCCTTTGTTAGTTTGGTGGTATATTTAGGCTGGTTTCCACACGGTACGTTCTCTGTAAGTAAAAATGTCATCGGAATCTCATTAAATTATAATAATATAGTTGTATTTACAAAAGATTTACTTCTACATGAAGCTGATGTGTATTTGTAGTGAAAATAATATTATATTTTCATTGCAGCAGATACTCCGAGCAATACTGCGTGTAGTAACGAGGTCGTGCTGGGGGGCCGGCAGCCCGTCGTCAAGCTGGAGCCACTCAAGACGGACCCGCTGAAGCCTGTGATGTTTCACATCGGCATGAACTCCAAACAAATACTTGACACCTGCAGGTAAGTAATGGTAAAGGTACTGAATGGTGACCGTTTACTTTCATTTCCTTATTTTTTCAATTTTTGTCTAAGTAGAACGATTTGTCTACTTTGTTAGAATCGGTTCTGTATTAACGATGGGTTGTATTTTCAGAGACAACGCTGGGCCGCCTACGTCGTGGTCGGTGCTCGGCGACGGCTGCGGGCCTCCCTCCCCGCCCGCATTGCCGCCGCCGCGCCTCTCGCCCGAGCAACTCGCGCCTCCAGCGCCCTTCGTCTACGTGGAGTCCAAGCGCGATGCTTTTTCGCCACAGCTTCAAGATTTCTGTCTCAAACACCCCATAGCTGTGGTGCGTGGTCTCACCGCCGCTTTAAAACTCGATCTCGGACTTTTCTCAACGAAGACCCTCGTCGAAGCTTGGCCTGACCACGCCGTGGAAGTTCGCACACAGCTCATGCAATCGGCTGACGAGAACTGGGACCCGACGGGGCGCAGGCGCGTGTGGGCGTGCGCGTCGCACCGCTCGCACACCACGGTGCGCAAGTACGCGCAGTACCAGGCCGGCTCCTTCCAGGAGTCGCTGCGCGAGGAGCGCGAGCGGGGCGGCGCCGCGCCCGCGCCCGGCGGCGCGCTGTCCGACTCCGACGGCCGCGAGTCGGGCTCCGGCCCGGTCAAGCGGCGACGAACCGCGCGCATGCTGAGATTCGGAACCAACGTCGATCTTTCTGATGAGCGCAAGTGGCGTCCTCAACTCACCGAACTACAGAAGCTGCCCGCCTTCGCGAGGGTAGCGTCCGCCGCAAACATGCTCTCGCACGTCGGCCACGTCATCCTAGGAATGAACACCGTCCAGCTGTACATGAAGGTACCGGGTAGTCGCACACCCGGCCACCAGGAGAATAATAATTTTTGCTCGATAAATATCAACATCGGGCCCGGCGACTGCGAGTGGTTCGGCGTCCCGGACGCGTACTGGGGCGGCGTGCGGGACCTGTGCGAGAGGCACGGCCTGTCCTACCTGCACGGATCGTGGTGGCCCGACCCCGAGGAGCTGCGCGCCCACGGCGTGCCCGTGTACCGCTTCACGCAGCGTCCCGGCGACCTCGTGTGGGTGAACGCGGGCTGCGTACACTGGGTGCAGGCCACGGGCTGGTGCAACAACATCGCGTGGAACGTGGGCCCGCTGACGGCGCGCCAGTACTCGCTGGCGCTCGACCGCTACGAGTGGAACAAGGTGCAGAACTTCAAGTCGATCGTGCCCATGGTGCACCTGACGTGGAACCTGGCGCGCAACATCCGCGTGTCGGACCCGCGCCTGCACCGCGCCATGCGCACGTGCCTGCTGCAGACGCTGCGCGGCGCGGCCGGCACGCTGGGCGCGGTGCGCGCGCGCAACGTGCCGGTGCGCTTCCACGGGCGCGCGCGCGGCGAGGCGTCGCACTACTGCGGCGCGTGCGAGCGCGAGGTGTGGCACGCGCTGCTGGTGCGCGAGCACGAGCGCCGCCACGTGGTGCACTGCCTGGCGTGCGCGCGCCGCGCCGCGCCCACGCTGCAGGGCTTCCTGTGCCTGGAGGAGCACCACATGGACGAGCTGGCGCAGGTGTACGACGCCTTCACGCTGCACCGGCCCGCGCCGCCGCCCGGCCCGCCGCCGCCGCCCGCGCTGCCGCCGCCGCCGGCCGCGCTGCCGGACTGAGGGCCGGAGTGCGAGCCGGCCCATAGACGTGCCTGTATTTATTTGTGTGCGAGTGTATGATTATTTTCGTTTCGACGAGTATGATCGATTTCTGTGTCGCGGTTTTAGGTTTTGGTTCGACGGGGGACAGCGGGCGGTCCCCGGGTCGAGAGTTGCGCGTGACCCCCCGACTCCCACGGTTACAGTATTAGAAGCTAGCTAGTTCCCCCTTCGTAGGTAGCGGTGACGACGATGACGTCTCGACCGCGTGCGTTTGTATTTGTGTCGTACGCTCGTAGCATATTTTTATTAGGAACCACTAAATTTGTAATTGTTCGAGGATAACTCGACAAAAATATTTTTGGTGATAAAATGTAATTTTATAATACGGAATCTTTACAGTATACACGCTCCTCGATCACTTTTGTAATTGTGCGAGATATTAATAAACGAAGTCAATTGTCGGCGCAGTCGCCGACGCAGTAGAATGTACGATGTACGAGTGGTATGTCATCGGCGGCCGACCTCGCAGTCGCCAGGCGGCACGCAGCCGGGCCCGGGCCCGCCGGCGGCTGGCGGCAGGCGGCGAGGCCGGCCCGCTAAGGTCCCAAGTGCTCACGTGTTCACCATAATATAAATGTGTTATTTTTGTATAGAAGCATATTTATTTATTTTATTGTACTGTGACCTAGTTTGATTTTTAGACAGTCTTTAGCGAATAATAGTTTTTAAGCGTAATTGCACGGAAAGAGACCCTACGTTTTAGCAGGGTCTGGCGAATAGTGCTGCAACGTCCCAAAGAATGTTATAATGTACTTGTGTAGGTAACTGGAAAATTGTGCGATCGAACACCGAGTTGTTGTTCCGACTTGAATATTAGACAGATTTGGGATCTGACATTAAATAAATTTTATAGAAATGAGTTGACCTATTGTTTGATAAATTTGACTGTATTTAAATTAAGATAATTAAAATTGTTTCTTGGATTGATGTATAACTAGAAAGGATTAGGCAAGTAAGCTCAGTGTTGGCAGTATTGTAGGACGGCTGGCCTTTGACACTCATCTGTTTGTTGTTTCTCTTGGAGGTTTATTGATGTGTTGGAACATTTCAATGTTGACGAGTTGACTGTATTATTTTGTAGTGTCAAAGGCGAGTGGGGGCGAAGTGAATATGGAAGTGTTGTCGGATTATGTATAGCGGATGCCGATATATTTATAAGTAATTATAACACCACTGCCATGTATGACCTTACTGTTTATACTGTAAAATACAATTTTTAATAAAGAAATTAAGAATGTAACTTTCTTTTTTTATTTTTATCTGGTTTCCTATCTCCGTACTACATTATACTCACGCCTCCTTCCGACTAGGATAGGCAGAAAACCCGCTGTTTCTATCCAAATAAATACTTCTCGGCCTTCGTTCAGTCATTGATGTAACGACGCGCTCTGCGAACGTCGTCACACCGGTTTTAATTCTATTTTTGAACGAAAAGTTTCGGAACGCGGAGTGAATGACATTTTGACGTATAGCTGTCAAAGCACCTTTCTTCCTAGCGTTGAGGCTGGATGGTCGATATTCATGGCTTCGTAACTTAATTTCAATAAATCTCATAAAAATGAGAGTATTTTTGCCTAAAGGATAATAGTTTGTGTCTTCACAACTATCCTCTTGTGGAATTATAGTTTATTTCTGGTGAGTTGTCATTTTTTAATAAGATTCACTTTGTTGGAATTCGCCACGTTCCTAATTTGAAAAATAATTGTTAAAATTCTATTGTTTCAGCTCTTAATCTGAGAATATTATGATTTCTTTTGCTATTGGCATTGTTCCAGCAAATTAAGGCGGTAAGTCGCACAAATTTATAAAAAATTAGGACCTCGTGTTCATATTGGAGTTTGTTCTAATGACATGCAATTTTGTTACAGGTTTCCAAATTGGAACCGCCTTTTTTCCTTTTTCTCTTTTTCCTTTGGACTTTTTCTTTGGACCTTTGTCTTCGGTCATCTGCATTTCCTTATGGAGGGTTTGGACTTTTCGCCTCAAACCTGGATGTACCGCATGGGCTTAAACTGAAAACTTCGCCTGCTACGAGCTTTCTCGCTGCTGTGTTTACATATACTCGCCGAGGGATGCCGTGAGCTTACTTTAATTATATTTTAAATCTAAACTTCAAAATAACCTAAAAATGCATTGGTGACATAAGATCATATTGACATAAGATCATATTGACATAGGATCAGATTGACCTAGCTTATAAAACTCTAATTTTAAATTTAAGGTTAGATATACATTAGGAATGTATCCTTGCAACTATTTCTAAATGCACACTGGAGTGGACAATAAAACCTTAAACCTCACCGTTTGGTTTCATTTAGCTCACCTCCGGCAGATTAAAAGTTTCCAATCTCCGCTGATTATCCTAGGCATGTGTATCTCCAAGGCGCCCGAACTTTTATGGTAATGTACTTACAAACCAATTTTATTTCTATTTCTTTTAAATAGGAGATACAGAGAAAATAAAATCATTTTTTTTATTATTACATCTGGCGCCCGAACAGGGACATGACAGTGTGCATATATCTTTATTCCTTGTCACCTTTGCATTATTTTTTACCTTATCATGTTAAGAACAGTGTTTTCTTCATGTATTTTACTGTTACATAACTGTGTATTACAGTAAATCTTTGTTATTGTTTACTTTGCAAAACTAATCATACTACAAGTTAGTACTATTGTTTGTATCTCTCAATTACAGGTGAATGTTTCAATTTGTATAACATGGTTATTGTTATAATTGTTTTATCTTATATAGCTTTTGTTTATTACAGGTAAGATTTTCCACTTAGTAATATTATATAATTACTAGTTCTTAACCTTTATTCACATGTGTGAAAACATAGTAATATTTGAATATTTGCTGTTTACCTTAAGTAGACATAAATAATTTATTTTGTGAATCACTAATGCATTTTTATCTTTATAGGCATTTGACCTAAATAATTTTTGCAACAATAACATTCCATTCTATGAGTTTGTTTGACTTTTGAGTTTAGCGTTTTGCTATCAATGCAATTAACTTCATTCATAATTTAATTAACTTTAATTAGAAACTTTAATTGATACTTTAATTAGAAACTTATAGTGTATTTAATACAACTTTTTATTAGATTTTCACATCCTTTTATAAATCAAACATGGATAAGGAAATACAGGTCCCGCCTTTGTTTGAAAATATTGTTGGATATTTCCTATGACTAGTGCTACCACTAAAGTAATTTGTGGGATACTTGAAAAAGAAATATTTCTTAAGTTTGGAACGCCTAAAATTTTTGTTTGTGATAATGGAAGCCAATTTACAGCTAAGCAATTTGTAGATTTTCTAAAAAGTTATAATATTAGTAAAATATTTTATAATACTTTATATACACCTCAAAATAATCCTGTAGAGAGATATAACAAAACAGTCGAAACATGTATTTCTTGTTTTGTTAAAGATGATCATAGAACTTGGTCAAAATATTTGCCTCATGTTCAATTAGCTTTAAATAGTAGTGTGAATCTAGCTACAGATTTCACTCCTAATTTTCTCATGTTCGGTAGAGAACTTATTTTTGATGCTTCATTGCACCGTTTTAGTAATTCTTTTGATAACCTCAATCAACTTGATGTTGTTGATAGGTCTTCATTTGCTTTTTCACTTAAATCACTTAGTGATATTTTTATAAAAGTTCAAGCTTCATTGCTTAAAGCTTATAAGCGTAATGCGCGTTATTATAATATAGGAAGGAAGGTCATTTCTTTTGAGGTGGGAGATATAGTGTGGAGGAGAAGTTTTGTGCAGTCTAATGCTCCTGCATTCTTTTCGGCTAAGTTAGCACCTAAGTTTGTTAAGTGTGAAATAATAGATAAAATTTCCTCTAATGTTTATGTTTTAAAAGACCTTAATAAAAACTATACTGGTCGTTATCATATTAAAGACATAATTAAATATTAAAATTATTCTTGTTTTGACAATGTCTATCTTTGTCTTTGGTACTTTGTTTGAAGTATGACCCCACTATGAGGTGATGTTTGAAAGGTTGAGGGGTGTTGAAAGGAGATGTATGTTAGGAACTTCACAACAATTTATTAATTTCAATTTTAGTTTCCTTCAAAATAACTTAGGTCATTTTAGGACTTGTTATTGTGTAACTCTACTCCATATTAACAAATTGTTCCACATCAAAAGATCTTATATTTTTATTTATCTTTGTTGTATAGGATTATTTTCCTGTATATATTTTTATACACTTGTATATTTAATATTGTATATTTTGTACAAATTTAGGAATTTAGTTTCTACTCTAATATAGGAGTGAAATTTAATATTCATTTTCTACATTAAATTCACTTGACTTATTTCCACTCACTTAGGGAATGGAAAATTAAGTTTCTTGAACTTTATTTTTGTACAGTTCTGGGTTATTTTCTTAGTATTAAGATTCTCGGATTGGACGCATTTTATGCATTTTTTACACACCTTGTTATACCATTTTTTGGGAAACTTGTGTCTTACTGGACTTTACAATTTTTTGTGCTATTGTGTTTCATACACATAGTCACACCTTACGCTTTGCGCACGGGAAGCTGGTGGTGTTGAGCCGGTCGTAATTGTCGTTTTTCTCTTTTTGTACGATTGTGTTTTTATACACATTGTTACATTTTTTATGCTTTGCGCACGGGATGTCGGTGGTGTTGTGCCGGTCGCAAATGTCATACTTTTCTTATGCGGTTGTGCTCAGAAAGTCAGTGGTGTTGTACTGGTCACAATTGTCATATTTTCTTTATATTTTGCTTGTGCTCGGAAAGTTGGTGGTGTTATGCCGATCACAATGCTTATAAATATATTATTACGACACTTTTGTTGTGATTTTGTTTTGACGTTTTGGATGTTGGAATAGGAATTTGAAGTCGGCGGCTTTTCAACCTAACCGACAGTGGGAAAACTTCATTGTTTTTACCGATTTTCTTTCAGATTCGGCAGCGTTGGTGCTTAACCGATATCTTGTTAGTTTCATATTTTTGTTTCAGGAATAGCTGGTATAGAGTCGGTGGCGTAGGAGCTCAACCGCACTTTTGTATTGATGCTAGAAGGCTGGTTAAGATCAAGGATTAGATTCGACGGCGTTGGTTGCCTAATCGATATCTGGAATGGAATTGAGTAGGGATTGTTTAATTTGTTTTATTGAAGGATTTATTTTCACTTTTGTGTTGAAATAAGTTTTTACTCTTTTCTGAGTTTGGTTTCGGTTATTCCATTAAGTTGGATAGTGTCCTTTGTTTCCATTTGAAACTGGAAATTCTTTTTCAACTTAATTCTTTACTTTTCGAGTGTTTTCACATTCTTTGATTTTTAGGAATGCTTTCCCATTCTTTAATTTATAATTATTTCTGCAATACCCAATGCAAGATGCTTTCGCATTGCCTTTTTGTTTATTGAAAAATGTTGCAAGACATTTTGTCTTTTGAGGTTTTTTGGAATTTTGTTCTGGACTCTCATAATTTTCATTAGAAAAGGAAGTTTCTTTCTTTCTTTTTTCTTTTTGGGGAGGGATGTAATGTAACGACGCGCTCTGCGAACGTCGTCACACCGGTTTTAATTCTATTTTTGAACGAAAAGTTTCGGAACGCGGAGTGAATGACATTTTGACGTATAGCTGTCAAAGCACCTTTCTTCCTAGCGTTGAGGCTGGATGGTCGATATTCATGGCTTCGTAACTTAATTTCAATAAATCTCATAAAAATGAGAGTATTTTTGCCTAAAGGATAATAGTTTGTGTCTTCACAACTATCCTCTTGTGGAATTATAGTTTATTTCTGGTGAGTTGTCATTTTTTAATAAGATTCACTTTGTTGGAATTCGCCACGTTCCTAATTTGAAAAATAATTGTTAAAATTCTATTGTTTCAGCTCTTAATCTGAGAATATTATGATTTCTTTTGCTATTGGCATTGTTCCAGCAAATTAAGGCGGTAAGTCGCACAAATTTATAAAAAATTAGGACCTCGTGTTCATATTGGAGTTTGTTCTAATGACATGCAATTTTGTTACAGGTTTCCAAATTGGAACCGCCTTTTTTCCTTTTTCTCTTTTTCCTTTGGACTTTTTCTTTGGACCTTTGTCTTCGGTCATCTGCATTTCTTTATGGAGGGTTTGGACTTTTCGCCTCAAACCTGGATGTACCGCATGGGCTTAAACTGAAAACTTCGCCTGCTACGAGCTTTCTCGCTGCTGTGTTTACATATACTCGCCGAGGGATGCCGTGAGCTTACTTTAATTATATTTTAAATCTAAACTTCAAAATAACCTAAAAATGCATTGGTGACATAAGATCATATTGACATAAGATCATATTGACATAGGATCAGATTGACCTAGCTTATAAAACTCTAATTTTAAATTTAAGGTTAGATATACATTAGGAATGTATCCTTGCAACTATTTCTAAATGCACACTGGAGTGGAAAATAAAACCTTAAACCTCACCGTTTGGTTTCATTTAGCTCACCTCCGGCAGATTAAAAGTTTCCAATCTCCGCTGATTATCCTAGGCATGTGTATCTCCAAGGCGCCCGAACTTTTATGGTAATGTATTTACAAACCAATTTTATTTCTATTTCTTTTAAATAGGAGATACAGAGAAAATAAAATCATTTTTTTTTATTATTACATTGAATGGATAGAACCGAGTTCCTCCCGGTTCTAAATTTAACAGCCTTTTTGAAATACATATCAATGGGATTAGCATAATGTTCTGCGACTTACACTACGGGTTTTCTCAGGTCGGGGCCGCGTTTCGAACCGGTGGTCCATTTATTAAACTAGTTTTTTATATTGACGTTTTATAAGTGCCGATTAATGGTCTATGCAGAATAAAAATTCTAATCAATGTGAAAGAGAAAATGAAAATTGAATTTTACCGAAACTACCCACCACATTGGGATCCGATTTATATTATAGTATAATCACCCGAATCACCGTAAACTTCCAGACCAAACGTCAAAAAATTAGCGCATATGCACTATAACAAGTTAACCAACAAAAAAGCAAGCTCCAAAAAATTTTAAATAATTGTGCCCTTTAACTTTGATAAACCTAGTGATATTTTATTCAAGCGTTGCCATGTCCGAGGACCTGGCGAGGGGGAACTCGTGGATTTTTTTTTGTGTCGGGAGATTTATATTTTACACTTTTTAAATTGATCTACTACTCAAGCGCTTTCATTTGATACCCAATTAAGGGAGTTTTGAAAAAAATATGCACTCTGATAATTTTTTGGTGGCAGCCATCTTGGGCCGATTTTGTCTAACAGCTAAGAACACTGCCGACTTTTCGAACCATTCAAACAAAAAAAATGTTTTAAATTGATCTACTACTCAAGCGCTTTCATTTGATACCCAATTAAGGGAGTTTCGAAAAAAATATGCACTCTGATAATTTTTAGGTGGCAGCCATCTTGGGCCGATTTTGTCTAACAGCTAAGAACACCGCCGACTTTTCGAACCATTCAAACAAAAAAAAATGTTTTAAATTGATCTACTACTCAAGCGCTTTCATTTGATACCCAATTAAGGGAGTTTTGAAAAAATATGCACTCTGATAATTTTTTGGTGGCAGCCATCTTGGGCCGATTTTGTCTAACAGCTAAGAACACTCCCGACTTTTCGAACCATTCAAACAAAAAAAAAATGTTTTAAATTGATCTACTACTCAAGCGCTTTCATTTGATACCCAATTAAGGGAGTTTTGAAAAAATATGTACTCTGATAATTTTTTGGTGGCAGCCATCTTGGGCCGGTTTTGTCTAACAGCTAAGAACACTCCCGACTTTTCGAACCATTCAAACAAAAAAAAATGTAATTCAAATCGGTTCACCCGTTCAGGAGCTATGATTTCACAGATAGACACACACACACGTCAAAGTTATAACACCCCGTCGTTTTTGCATTGGGGGTTAAAAAGAAAGGACTGCTTCAGCTGTTTACACATTTACACCATGAAAATAGATCATAATACTGAAGTCCTTTGAGGTTTTTTCCACCTCTAATAGTTCCAGTCGCCTTGGATATTTTGTCATTGCAGTTTGTTATGTAGACTAGACATAGAGGTAGTCGGATACGAGAGAAGTGATATTGGGCATTTTCACTTTTAAGTGTACCCGTCACTTTTTGACTGTCACGCAGACTTAAAGATTTATAACAAGATAAATAGTGGACATAATTGTCAATTTTTTTAAATAAAAATGTTAAATATATATTAAATTGATGAATTCATCTGCAATACCGGTAAAAAAACGTCTAAATTATTAATTTATGAGTATTTTAATGGTCAGAGTAACTGTTTTTGGCATGTCACGCCCCTTACCACCATTGAATTAGTCGAAAATTTCTAAAGTAGTACTACAATACCATTAGAAGTTTTGGTGCAACCATACTGTGTATATTGTTGATGTCACATTAAACTAAATTTATAATAATAGCTCTTATTAAAAGAGGCATAAAGTACAATTTAAAGAAATGTTCAAATCTGAGTCCAGCCTGACATGTCAGTTTAGTGACGGTTCCTGGTATTCCAAATAATTACTAAATTATCTCATATTGCTGTAAATGGCAACATTTTGTGAAGACGATTACGGCCGTTATTTTATATATGTCAGTTTTGACTCAGTGTCTTGATTGATAGGGTGTTTTTGTTAGTGCCGACAGCTGTCTCCACTTTTTCTGTCAGGTTAGTGATGTTATTTTCTTATTAATATAGGACATTTAACATTATTCAATGGTTTCAAACAAATTAGACATAATTTAGAAATGTATTCACGTATGTTATTTTTTACGAATTATTGAATTGTGATTAGAAAACTGTTTTATTTTAATCTTGCCCGTGAATGTGACGTCAGTTTGGTGACATTTCGATTTCGTCACATATAGGACTGACTACAAATGTCACCAAACTGACACATAAAGCTAGGAACACATTCACAATTTAGCAATACATATTTATTTTCAGGTAGTTATTTTAAAGAAATAATAATATCTCATTATGCCACTCAGTGGCGCGGAAAGGACGAGACGTTATAGGGAAAAATTAAAAAAAGAACGGCCTCAGGAATTTGAAAACCAAAGAACAAAAAATTTAGAAAATATTAAAACCAAAAAGAAAAAAGTTTCAGAACTGTCGCCCGAAGAAGCCGAAAAAAGAAGGGAAGAATGGAGAAAAGATAAAAGGAATAGCCAGATGAAAGGAAATATGGTTAGATGATAAATTAAATAATAAGTAACTATGTTACTTATTATTTAATTTACCATCTAATTATATAAAAGACCATTCAACTTGAGACTGATTTATATTGATTAAAAAACCTATTGTGAGTTAAAGTTTAATATCTACCTAAATGTTGCTGTTTTATTTCGAATCATGTAACCTCGGCCTAAGGTTTTTCGACGTTTCAGTTTGGTGACTGTCCCAATTTGCATGAGGACAAATTGTATTTTTATAAATTGTATTTGGTTATTTTACTAAATAACTGTTCAAATATTGGTTTAGCGAGTAATAATACATTGAACACTACAAATTATTTCAAAAATTAACAACTTTATCAAAGGAATTCAATAAAAAAAAGCTTCTTAGTAGCGTCACTTGTCACAAAACCGAAGTTGAAATCTCATTTTAAAACTATGAGATTTCAATTCATGGTCATAATATTTTTTTTCCAGTGAATTGTAATACTCATTATCACTGGAAATTAAAAATTAAGCCATACTACGTAATACCCTGAAACAGGACAATTTTTTTGAAGTCACCAAACTGACCACTATTTCACTATAAGGTCCATTTAATTTCAGTTTTTAATAAAGAAAACATGCTATTTATTCAAAATAAAATACAATTTTCAGTACACCAGACTATGTAGTACAGTCTAGGATCTTAAAACATCTTAAAAACAAAACTTGAAAAAAAATCTCATATTTTTATCAGGGTACACTTAAAAATGAAAATGCCCTATTACTAACTTTTTAATTCATCTAAGCTAACAAGGTAAATATCACTCGGTCCAAAAAAGATAAATAGTTATCGCTCTAGCGTTTTGTAACTGTTGAGAATAAATTGACATACATTTGAGTTAAAAAATCAGACAGCAATTATTCGTAATTCTGGCATTTCAAGTGCAATCTCTACTTATACCACAATAAATAATGGCACTAGGTACGTCTGATACCTTGACTCATTGATTTATTTCAGTGCCTTGACTTAATAACCTTGTTAGAATCCACTGTTATTATAGTGACTATAATAGTTGGGTTATTGTAAACTTGCCATATCGAAAATTCGCCTGTTTAAACTAAGGTACTGGTTGCTGTAAATAAAAAAGTGATGAATTTCCAAAATAGTTTATTTTAAATCACATTTATACTTTAAATACATCAATTTTAATGATAGTTGGATAACATTTTTTCATAAACTATATTTTTCATAATTATATGATGATGCATCACATTGCATTGTATGTTAAATTTCCATTGATTTTACATTACATAATATATATACGTTACCGTGCATTAGAAAATCTAGAGGTGCTGAGTTACATTTAAACAATTATTTAAAGTAACCATCAAACTCCCAGCCCTGATTTTATCCATTGCAAATCCTCGTTGTCTCTCCTGTATTGCATTACTACAAATAAACTCTCACTATTGAGAGAATAAACTTTAAAGCGTCATAATTGTATCACTAAACTCTGTAAAAGGAATTCGAGTCTAAAATAACAGTCTTAAAATAGTCTACGAATCATAAAATGATCTTGTGATGGTTTTATGTACATTTTTAACGTTACACAGTTATATTATATTTTAAAATTATTTAAGTAAGCTGTTATAGCACCTATATGTTAATATTTTCTTGTAAACATATAAATTTAAACTATGATGCAGAGAGCTTCTTACAAATGTGTGCGTAATGAGCATGACATGGTGGCATGTAATATTTCATACATATATGAGTTTTAGCAAAATACATTTAATATAAAAATAAGACTCCTGTGTCAAGACTACTGTTTGGCATTGTCAATTGCACAGCAACATTATTCTTAATAAAATATTAACTAATCTCATGCTTATATGCACTAAAACATGATAGCAGCCTTCACACTTAAATAAAGATTTGGTGAAGACTAGTATGCATTTTAATTATACATAATAATAAAGAATATATTTATTACAAAATCACATTTTTTAATTGTGCCGAATTGCAGCGAAACCAAGCCATGACTTGGTCACAATACTCTTTACAAACCTCATTAGAAAGGAATAAAAATAAATGCATAAATAAATATATTGGAAGAACATTCTCAAATATTATTGCGGAATGATGTGTTACCAAGTATAAGTATACCTTGTATAAGTGTTCCTAAACTTCCTATTATAACTTCTCAGATCTACTTTAACGACCCTAGTCATACAACATAAAATAGACGTTTTATGCGACTAGCAAGAATCGCTCCCAATAGCTACCAGTGTCGAGGGGTTTGCAAGTTTGTATATACAGGGTAGAATTGTTCGACTGTACATGGAGAGAACGAACTGTAAAAACTGGAGATAGCGAATTTCACTCAAAGGAAATTCTTCCCTTATATTTAATGATATACCTTTCAAACAAAGAAAACTAAATCCTAATCGGTTCAACCGTTCAGGAGCTACGATGCCACAGACAGATACACGCACATACAGTCATGTTAAACTTATAACACCTCGTCAAAAAAACTGCATTCGATTGTCGAACAATCACTTGCTACACCCGGTATCCGAACAGACCAAAAACAAATACATTCTATATTTTTATACCATCATGATTGATACGGGGTCGATCAGTCTAAGAAACATGGTAAATTAAATAAAGGGAAATCCATGAAATCTATGGGACAAAATAAGTTAAAAAAAAATTCTCCACTGGTATGAACTTACTGGGACAGATGTACAGTACTAAGTCACACACATACATAAGCATACAAACACATACACAGAATTAATATTATGGCGCTGTTGCCAACGGAAGGAGTGTACTTACACTTAAAATAAAGCGTTAGGCTGAACCTCACATGGCGTCTGCTGCAAATATTCGCGACAATAGAGCTTACAAATAACAATATCAACAATAGCACGTGAAGTGAATTTAGTCTTTGTATAACATACTCGCGACTTTATAGTTGCACCCCAAGTTTGCACTTTGGAGCCTCCTCTTATTTTTTTATTGGTATGTTTGCTTTTCTGGGTGTGACTGCCTTTTGACCTCGCAACCCCGAGTGGTAATCAGTCGGTGTATCGACTGACAGGTAAGATTGGATTTAGCTCCTTTACTCGTATTATTTATTAATCTTATTGCTAAGCAAATAATATTCTATCGGCTTCCCGTCTCAATTGAGCAGTCCCACTGGAGAAGTACCGCCGTCCTATAGAATACCACGGCCATAATAAACAAGTATTGTTTTTCCGGCGGTGAGTAGGGTAGCCAGAAATCACTGGAGAGTTTTTGTGCTGTGAGTGGGAAGACCAAAGGATTGTCCTGCTTTGTCTTCAACACTGACGGCACATAAACTCACTATCTTACAGGGTCGGCAGCGCGAGTGTGACTCTCTTGGTGTTGCACACATCCATAGGCCATGGTAACCACTTTCCATCAGGTGGACCGTATGCCACCTAAGTTATATAAAAAAATATTACATTGATCCCCACGTATCGGTTGCTGGGGTCACAAGGAGACTTTGGGTGCATTTTATACTAATAAACCACTAAGGTTGCAGACGAGCACACGGCCCACTTGATGGTGGGCTAGAGTGGTTACCGTGGCCCATGGACTTGTGCAACACCCAAATGGCTATACAATCCATTAAAAAGAAAAGTATAATTATTCGCGTAATTATTAGTTTCGAAAATATGTTGGACAGATGACACAAATATTTGCGCCAATACGTCAAGTGCCGTCAACCAATCAAGGTATAATAAAATGTTTGTAAAGGAATGGCTTACTGCATAGCAATTATAACGATACTAAGTATTTAACTACGGCTAACGTTGGTATCTCAGGACGCGTCACCGCGCAACACCGGCTTGCGTAGCAACAGCGCCGAGTCCGCTGACACGATGGGTAACTCGTTGCTGCAGTGGTAATTGATTAAATGTGGCACACTATCGAATACACGGTCCTTCGTTCGTACCTGAAATAAAAGAATAACATAAAATACTCGAAGAGGTAGGCAGAGGTGAATAAAAAACAAAAAAAAAAAGAATATCGTTATATTATGTTAGTAGTGCTTTGTGCAAAGACGTATATTAATTTTATTTTACTTCTCTCTCGTGTAATTTATTGAATTGAATTTAAATAACATGTAAACTGATGTAATAAGATATAAACTAATATTTACAAGAATATAAAATAGGATACAAAAGGATCAAATTAAGTATCGAAAAATTCCTCCCCATCGATGTCGACTGGCAATGTGCTCAAAAGGCTGGCGGCATTGCCCCGTTGGGTGGCAATGCCAATCCGTTGAGCGAAAAAGAGGCCAGCCCTTTGGTCACACGAAGCATCGACCAGTCGTTTTGCTTCTCTCTCTATCTTTTGTTTTTAATAATCTATCTAGGTATATAGTTTAGCCGATAACTACACCATATTTTTAATTTTATAACATTACTGTCCATCCCAAGGTGGCCTGGAAGATATACCTTCATCGATAAGGCCGCCCATTGTACATTGAACTGTATACATGCTACCTACTTGTCCTACTGTAAATCTGTTGGTGTACAATAAAGAATTATCTATCTATCAAACTAGAGAAATGTTACAAAGATTATTTTCTGTCTGTTTAATTCCTAGGTATGGGTACTTGATGTACACAAGGTGGAATTTTTTAACCCTACATACTAGAGACAGCAAATTTCACTCAAAAGAAACATACTTATATTTTTTAAAAGAAACAAATCTGCATTCCAAGATTTTCACATACACGCTCGCCACACCCGGTAATTGAACCAAAAAATATCCGAAAAATTAACATCCTGTATTTTTCGGGATCCTAAATTTTCCTACCATGAAGGGTTCAAAAATTATTTTAACTGCCCATAAGGGCCTTGTTAACGGTCCCGAAAAATACAGGATGTTAATTTTTGCTCGCCACACCCGGTAATTGAACAAAAAAATATCCGAAAAATTAACATCCTGTATTTTTCGGGATCCTAAATTTTCCTACCATGAAGGGTTCAAAAATTATTTTAACTGCCCATAAGGGCCTTGTTAACGGTCCCGAAAAATACAGGATGTTAATTTTTGCTCGCCACACCCGGTAATTGAACAAAAAAATATCCGAAAAATTAACATCCTGTATTTTTCGGGATCCTAAATTTTCCTACCATGAAGGGTTCAAAAATTATTTTAACTGCCCATAAGGGCCTTGTTAACGCTCCCGAAAAATACAGGATGTTAATTTTTGCTCGCCACACCCGGTAATTGAACAAAGAAATATCCGAAAAATTAACATCCTGTATTTTTCGGCATCCTAAATTTTCCTACCATGAAGGGTTCAAAAATTATTTTAACTGCCCATAAGGGCCTTGTTAACGTCAAGAGGGCAAGAGACTCACCACTCCCTTTGGATCGACGAGTAGTAAGTGCTTGTGCGTGCCTCGTCTCGCTCCTGTAAGAACGAACTGGCCGGCGCAGGCGGCTGATTCGCGGACCAGAAACTCGCCGTCTTCTACGACCAACTGTAATTAAATGTACAAAATTGTGTACAATGTACGTGTTAATATCCTCAAACGAGCAATAGGCTATATTGCCCCTATGGTAGTAGAGTCTATTGCCGTCAACTTCATTCTTACGTTAATCTCGATCGCATTCGAAGCTTTCACTAAGAGACCGAGATCTGAATTTTCTAGTCTATTGCAGTCTACTGACCCGTGTTATTCATGTTACTGCTGAGAATATTACAGGAACATTTTTTTTATACCACTTAGGTGGCAGATAAGCACACGGCCCACCTGATAGCTATAGTGGCTTATGGACCATCTAGTGATCCTCTTGAAACTTGACTTTAACCGCATTGCTTTAAAATCTAAAATTAAATATATTTCATAGCAGTGTCCATGGTATGACAATGGTTTTGCTTCAGCAGACTCTAGGCCCAGGACATTAGGACATACCTTTTCAGCGATGGTTCTAGATATGGGTCCATGGAACCAGGGCTCTTGAGCCAGTAACGCGCCCTGCGCGTGCGCACTCAATGAGTGCGTGGGCTCGCACGCCGACGACGTGGTGGACGACGAAGACGCCGCTGACGACGTTATTATAGGTGCTGCGGTAAACGGCTCTGTGGGATGAACAGACATAATCTTTTTAGCAGCGAATACTAAACTGAAACTAAAACGAAAAAAAAAAAAAAAAAAACTGAAAAAAAACACCAAGACAATTGCTAGTCAGACTCGCCTACGACGGGGAGGGGAATCCATTCGGTTAAAAGTATTTGTTGTTATAGCGACAACAAAAATACATCATCTGTGAATATTTTAACTGCCTAACTACGGTTCATGAGGTACAGCCTCATGTTTGTTTGAACACGCTAATCTCAGGTACTATTAGTTCGACTTGTATAATTCTTTTTGTGTTGAATAGTCTGTTTATCAAGGAAGATTACAGGCTTTATATCATCCTACTGCTACTTATGGGATCGAAGCAATAACCATAAATGTCAAAAAAATCCGGCTGATTCCCATACGTCGTTTAAAAATTTATAAATCATGTGGATTTATGAATTGAATATTTTCCTGTAGTTAAAATAAATCATTTAACTGAGTTTATTAAATTAGTAATGGTAAAATAGTGGCAGAAGTTGCGTCTATTCTGGTTTTATTGTTTTTATTTATTTTTAATCATCCACTCAACCTTTAATAGTAAATGATTTGACTATTAAATATTATGACGTCACATTAAATTATTTCATAAAAGTTTCCTTATAACTTACTTTTTGACGTTTTGAAAAAAGTGACTAATTTGACTTGACAGTCAAATACAAAATTGGAAGGCGAGACATGGGCGGAACCAGGGCGGTTCAGCTAGTTATATAATATGATGCGCATGTAATGAGTACTTACGCATATCAAATATATCAGTGTGATGGTTCGGTAGCAGCGCGGTAGGAGGTGTGCGAGGCGGCGGCGTTTGGTTCACGTAATGCCGCACACTTTCTTCGCACCTAAAATAAAAACAAAAAAAAAATATCAATAATAAAACAATGCTCCTTTTCCATTTTACAATAATAATACTATCGAGCGTCAATTCTGGTTGCATTTAAAGCTTGCTTTTTTAAACCCGGATCCACTCTTCTCTCTTCGTGAAACTGCCATCTGACCCAAGACCGTGCAAAAGCCGGAAAGCGGACCCCAAACTTCAAGTTGAGGGCGATGTGACTCTACGTGACGCTAAAATTAGTTTAAGTTTTTGGCTGCGTACTCATACGACCTCAAAGTTAAGCGTGAAAATCCCCACGGATAACTCCCTGTCGGAGCCGTGGTTATGCCGATGACTAAAACCGAAGTCCGTCTATGTTCAAGTCAGGATCCTATCACAAAAACACCCGTACGAGCTTCATTTTAAACCTATTCACAGATGAGGTCTAAACTTTGAAATCATGCAGGTAAGTCAAGTTTTTTAATAGTTACTTACGAGGATATAGGTGCGAGCGAGCCGAGCGGCGGTGGAGGCGGGTGCCTGTACACGTGCACGTTCTCTGGCGGTGACTTGTCGGGCATGTCGTTGTAGTACTCGCGGTCGTCCGAGCCCTGAGGCTGCGCGCTCGTACTCTCGCACAGCGCGCGGGAACCACCGTTGAGGTTTAACCTGAGAATATTTCATTGGAGGTATTGGTGAATGATTGTCTTAATAGAAGACTAGACTAGACTAGTCAATACTAATAATTAAATTGTGAATTGAAACTTTGTGACAAAATATAGATAAATGGAAGGACGGCTGAACAGGTACAACAGAAACAAGTTATACAAGGGAGTAGAAGAGCTACAAAGTGCAAGTTTTGAATGCAACCGGGGTCGGATAAGGAAGAAGACCGATTGACTTGTTTAGTTCTAACGAAAACTAGTCATAATATATTATACTGTATTATCTGTGGCTGCTTTTTCCTCTGTGCCTGTGGCCTGGAGCCGCAATACGTTGTGGTGCCAGTTGGGATCGAGACCATGGGCAGATGGGGAGCATAAAAGCAAAAAAAAATGTGGCAGATATAAGCCGGAAAATGAGGGAGAAAACTGGTGACACTTGTGAGATCGGTACAACTCAATATTTGACTCCATTATCCAGCAGATACGACCTGGGTCGGGTTATTTAGCTAACAAATGCTTTTTCAGCTGCTTGACATTGCACCTTAATAATTTGACATTTATTTGTAATTAGGTATGCAATAAAAAATTTGAACCTTATTTTTTTCATTACGGGTCTGAAATATGTATATATGACGACTGCATTACCCTTAGGTACATGCACAGAAAAATTGATTAAACTATAGTCGGGAACAAAAAATAGTTTGGAACAAGTTAATTGACCTTTATTAAATTTAACATAACATAAACTCACGCCTATATCCCCGAAGGGGTAGGCAGAGTTGCTAGCACCCACATTTCGTCAGTTTATGTTTAGGCCCCAATGTAATAGGTGGCGAGCCTATTACCATTAACCGGGCACTTATAAACCTGCGATAAATACACACTTAACTTCGAAAAGCATTGAAAAGTCATTGGTTTGTGCCATGGTAAACCTGGGATCGAACCCGAGTCTCAGCAGTCCATTACCCATACCACTAGGCTATTATTAAATTTGCTACCTAATTTTTGGGTTTAAAATATGTGCACAATAAATATTGCGGAAATAAATTCATGACATAGTGGTACTAATATTAAACCACATACCAAGAAGTGATTCAGTAGGTACTATAAAGTTCCAGGAAATTTTATTCGCTCTTTCAATTCCGACATGAATCATCATGATTGACACACTTCTATACATTTTAGGACACATTAGCGATATGAAGTATAGCTTGTTTTGTTCCAGTTGGAAATATACACATTTTAGGTACATACAAACAGCCAATGCAAATAGATACTAAGCGGGAATTGAAACCACTGAATGTATGAGAATAAGTGATCAACACAATGAGGAAAGAGAAGACTGGGGAAAATAGAATGAACAGAAATATGGCATGACTTTCCATCCTGTTTCCTCATTGTCTTTTTATAATTAAAACGTTATTATAAGTAAAAGTGAAAATAACTTACGTTGAGGGTTTTGTTAAGAATTCCTTGAAACGGAGTTCAAAAGCCTGTCCTATAGTTGCTATTACATCTTGTGCTAATCTACCGCCACACTCTAGTATGTAGCACGCTCTCCACTCAGCTGGGGGCATGGATTTGGCTACATAGGCGACAAAATCTAACGAGTCCGCGTCTCCACCAGAGGCGAATGATACGCGAGGCATATCGTGTCGGGCAATTGTATCTCCACCTTCAAGAGCTGCCAGTGTTATAGCCTTAGATGATATAGTTAAAGCCACATTCGCTCCGGAGTGTGTCATTCGTGGTCGAGCAGCGAGTGCCCTCACTGCAGTTTGGCTAACTCTTCGTTTTTTATCTGCTGACCGAAGACCAGCTGCTGCACATACTCGGGCAATGCATTCTCTGAAATAAAAAAGATTTTAAAATAAAATAAATATTTTGGGCTGATGGTCCTCGTTGCCACGTGAACATCTACGACAGTCGTTACGGATAGTTGGAGCCTACAAAAGTAGAATTAGTCTAACTAATAGAACTTTCAAATCGCCAAGGTGTTGTCAAGTTCAGCCGGATTATAGACTGAAGAGCCGGCCCCACCAGGGTTGGTAAAAGACTCAGAGAATGTTAATGATTATTATTACAGGTCCTTCCTTCCTTATTTTATTTTTACTTTGTATGTATCTAAATTGGTTCAGCGATAAGGTGTGAAAGCGTAACAGAGTTACTTTTAAATTTTTAATATTAGTTGGCTTTATCAGCTCTTATATTTTCGATTAGATAAAATCTGCATATTCTCACATATTTATTTCCTTTTGTGCATATTTGGAAACTAGAAACCTCTTCATGGGATGGTTGAAAAAATTATTCAAACGTCAAATTAGAGATAAAAAGCATAATGATTCCTTTTATAATAATAATAATATAATAATAATAAAACCTTTATTTCCGAACTTTTGAAAAATTTTTACACATTTAAAACATAATTATAAATAAAATCTACACTAAATTACAAAAGATCTCTCAGTTCGGTGTGCCTTACGGCAAAGGCCTCCTCCAACTCTTTCCATTGTTTTCTGTCTGCCGCCACTCTTGTCCAGAGCGGACCTAAAGTCATTTTCAGGTCATCCTCCCATCTTCTCTTTTTACGACCTCGGCTTCTATTGCCATCTCTTGGGTACGAAATTGTCACCTGTTTGCTCCATTTCTCCTTTCTACACCTGAGCATATGCCCAGTCCACCTCCATTTAAGTAGGCCAATACGAGCCAGGATATCAGTTAATTTTGTTTTATGCCTGATGTCTGTACTTCTTACTTTGTCTTTTAGTTTTATACCTAACATGCTTCTTTCCATACTTCTCTGACATCTTGCAAGCTTAGCCCTATGGTGTTTTGTCAGAGAACAGGTTTCGCAGCCATATGTAACGCAGGGTAAAATAGAGATATCAAAGGTTAAATGAAAAAAAAGAAATGATTCCTTTTATAGTTGTATAGTATTAAATATGTACTTACTTAGCTACCTGAGATCTTGTATCAAAGTCTAATTTTTTCATTGATGTTTGTATTTCCATACAGCCAATATACTGTAAACAACCAAAATAAAATTGTAAGACAAATGTAATCCATCACAAAGTAATTTTACTGTACAGGAAAATGGGACCTGTCAGAATACTAATCAAAATAATGCTAATACAAATTTAGTGGGTGTAGAACTACATTGGTGACAAAGTTAACCTACCCTGATAAAATTGGTACACTTGCTAAACAAGGAACGAGGCTCTTGCGCAGGCTTTCCTCTCGAAAGGACAGATGGCAGTTGTTTCCAGAAAAGTCAACAGACCAATCAAGAATAATAAGCGGGACCGCCGGCTCCGAAATATCAACTTTGTCATAACTGGGAAATTGCTAGGAGTAGTATACAGAGTGTAATACAGATTGTCTTAGTTTATTATTATTGGATACCTTTAAAGTGTGGTTCCCGGCAGAGAAGAATTTGGGCCACTTCATCTCTTCCCATGCGGAGCCATACAAGGAGACTAAAGTTCCAAAGATGGACGTTTGAGTCAACAATAGTGTCTAGAATATGGGAATATCCCCTATTTTGTGGGTCCGAATACAATTATTGGTGAAATGTGGGTGTAAATTCATCTCTGCCTAACCGTCCGGGGATAAGTGAGTGATTATATGTATGTATTTTTTTTTTTTACGTGCGCAAAATCCCCACGGATACCTCCCCACCGGAGCCGGTGGAGGAGGTTATGTCGGACACGAACCGACTAAAACGCACGCCGTCTGTGGGTCGTTTTGGTTGCCGAAGGTGAGGTTGACAGGCATATCCCTCGCACCCCGGCCGACCCAGGGCCATCTCTCACGATCTGGCCCTCTTCTCGGGTGTGGGGACTACGGAGTCCCCAACTCGTCCCCGGAAACGGGGAGGCGCGCCACCGCCGCGGCCTGCTTCTGCCAGGGTGACAGGCGGCTTCACCTGTCACCCCCAGGCCGGAGGTTTTACTGTATTATGTATGTATGTTAAAGCAGATGTAACTTATAATCTGACAAGTTACTATAACAATGACATAAGTAAATGAAGTTCTTACTGACTACAGTGGGGAGTGTTCAATAGAACATCTTACCAATGGTCACAGCGGTGTATGTTCTGCCCCAATAACAATATTATTTGTGTTATTCACTATCAAAAGTAGTAAACAGTTACATTACCCTTTTGTACTTATATTAACATCTAGAAGACAATAATATAAGTACCTAACTACCTCAATAAATAAAATATGTGACCTAAATATTGAAAAGTGTGGAAAAGGCACTAAGTTTTTAAGTACTGAAATAAATTGTAAGATCTATGTACACTTGGTCAGCAATAAATGATTTGATTTGCCATTATCTATATTACATGTAGCTGACCCGCTGCAGCTTCACCCGTGGCATATTGAGAAAACTCGTAACACTCTTTAAAGCCCATATTTTTTTAGTCTTCAAATAATGTATGAATAACTGCCAGATTCGTTTACCTTTATGATCACTGCTACACATCCGTAAGTTGTAGAGTGATTTTATATAGGCAATAACCTTTGTCGATAAATAGACTATTCAATACAAAAAGATTTAGCTTTGTAAAAATCTCTTTTCAAAGATATAATATCAAGAATAAGATAGGACTTTGTTATCCTACCCATTTCAACTGTGGCCCATGGCTTTTGGTGGCTATAGACGATTCACAATAGACATAATAGTGAACTTATTTTTTATACAATCAGTTATATTTTATAACAATATGTCACAATGAACAGGTGACATTGAAATGCAGTCAAAACAATAGAGTTGAGACACAATAGTGGTTTATAATACCTACTACAATATGGTAGGTAGGTTTCTTCTGTTCAATTATGATGATGAGACTCCTCTGTTATTATACATACTCCTACAATAGTTTGCATTAAAATCCAAACCACTTCCCGGGACGATGAGAATCAGTTTAAATGTATATGACACAGGATGCTTACCCTGACTGCATACGTGATTCCATCGCTCGCCAATATCGAGTCAGGGTGAAGCCAGCCGCGCGCCGGTTTCGCAACAAATGTGCTATCCGTCATCTCGCCCACCAATAACGCACTGTGACACACTAACAAATGTTATTCTTCACACTTCGCCTACTTTTAGTTATTTAAAAGTAGATTGCATTGTAATTCAAGTGATTAGTTCGCCAATGTCGTTTGTCACCACATTTCAAAAGTTTCGTAGTTTAGCACTAGAGCTGATACAACACTAAGTACTACATCAAACGATCTTGTGTTATTGATTTAAGTAAATAAGTAATAGCGTGGGACGTTCTTACAACAATAAAGTAAGAAACTACATTATTATCAGCTAACAAAGTTACAACTTCTTTGACACAAGGCGAATGAACGATGGCGAATGGCAAATGATGGGGAATAAAATGTGAATAGATCAATGAATGAAATGGTGAACATTGTTCATCGGTTACTGTCAGTTCAGTTTGGTTCAGTTTGAGTTCAGTTTTGTATGTAGGTAGTTCAGACGAAATATCTAAGCACAACGTTGCTTGATGTGTAATTTGAAAAAAATAGTAGTGGCCTGCTGTTCAGTATAGTGTATACCATTCTATACAGTAAGTAACCAGGTATTATCGGAACGATCCAAGCCCCTCCCGACACGACAACGCTTGAATCAAAATATTAGGTACATACTTATGTCTCAAAGTTGTTCACTGAAGAGTTTTTGTGCTGTGAGTAGGAAAACCAAAGGATTATCGTGCTTTGTCTTCTATGCTGACGGCACAGAAACTCTGTGCTTATAGAGTCGGCAGTACGAGTGTGTCGTATCTGGTGTTGCACACTTCCCCGGTAACCACTTTCCATCAGGTGAACTGTGTGCTTGTCTGTCACTTAAGTGGTATAAAAAAAGTTAAAGGGCTAAGGAACCACAATTTATTTACAAATTTTTGGATTATCTTTTGGTGACGGGGGCTTTTGCCGCCCCCTGATGCTGCCGCCCGGGATACGTACGTAATGTACCTACTTACCTACGCGTATCACCTGTGCGGGCATGAAGCGCATCACCTATGCTGACTTAACTAACTGCGGACTGACGTGGTGATTAATCACGTGGTGTGCTACTAGACTATCACCATAGCCTATGTGGCGGTTCATGCAATTTATAATTCTCTACATAAGCAAAACCACTGACACTGCAATTTTAGACTTTATTTCTATACACATAAAGTCTAAAATGAAATTAAATGAGTTTCATTAAACCTTTTCATTCACTCCTTTTTAATCTTGGATTTTATTAATTAATGGATTTAAAGACAAAAACTAAATAGATGTTTTAGCAGTGCACGTGGTATGACAGAGGTTTTGCTTTAGCAGAATTGAGGCCCAGATCACCGTAGTCCTGAAATTCTCGCTACACTCAAGATCTTTGGATATATTTTATACCACTTAGGTGGCAGACAAGTACACAGCTCTCCTGATGGGAAGTGGTACCGTGGCCTATTGACGTGCGCAATACTAGGGGCGTCACACTCGTGCTGCCAAACCTTTAGGAACCTTTTAATGACCTTCTTAACGAACCCCATATTGTATACGCTTGGAAAAACCACAGCAGGTAGTCCATTCCACAGCTTAAGCGTGCGCGGTATGTAGTTCCTTTCGTACCTAAGAATTCATCTGAACGTACACCATTGTACCTACAGGTGACAAAACAACGAGACTGTCTATCCTTAGGCTGAGCGGTTCCACACTGCTAGTGAGTGTGGGATTGTCGACGATCCTCAGCGCCCGCCTTTACACAGTGTAGAAGATGCGCACCTAGAAATCCGGTGCCTCGGCAAAAAGGTGATAGCAGAACTCCATATGAGATCACACCTGCGACTTATACCAGTAGGTAAGTATATGATTTTTTTTTATACCACTTAGGTGGCAGATAAGCGCACGGCCCATCTGATGTAAAGTGGTTACCGTGGCCTATGGACGTGTGTAAACTGTGTAACACCAGAGAAGCCACTCTCGCGCTACCGACCCTGTAAGCACAGAGTTTCTGTGCCGTTAGTGTAGAGGACAAAGAAGGACAAGCCTTTAGTGATCCCAATGACAGCACAAATTCTCCAGTGAGCTCTGGCTACCCTTCTCACCGCTGGGAACACAACACGAAGTTATTATAACCGCGGTATTCTGTAGGGCGGAGGTACCTCCCCAGTCGGACTGCTCAATTGGGCAGAAATACGCCGTGTCCTACCTCCTATATGATTGACGGATGAGACTCTCATCATTCTTCAGACATATTTTTTTATCTAGGACACGCCACCTCGACTTCACCTCGCGTGATGGTAAGCTAAAGGCAAAGTCTGAGGAAAGAGGGCCACCATTGCAGACATTAAGTAATGTTACAATGGTGGCCTCATCAGCTGCTTTTTCACGCCCTGCTTAAAGGACCTGGGACTGTAGGTACAAGGAAGCAAATAATCTGATAAAGATTTTCAGATCTTGGTGGTGTGGCAAAGAAAAGAGTCTCCGAACCCCTTGGTTCTTGTTCGTATATTCTGCACAGTGTGAGGGTGACATCTAAGCCCATGTTGTCCTGAGTAAGAAAAGAGAAGGTAGGATTAATTGGAAGAGCTCATCAGAACAGTCACCATGGTAGAAAAGGTAAATTCTTACATATATTGTTACAAATCCATATCCATACTTACTAATATTATAAATGTGCAAGTAACTCTGTCTGTGTGTTTGTATGTTACGCTTTCACGTCTAAACCGCTGAACCGATTTTGATGAAATTTGTTATAGGGGTAGGTTAAACTTTGAGAAAGGACATAGGCTTTGTTTTGTCGCGATAACCGTCATCGACGCGGGCGGAGCCGTAGGTAACAGCTAGTTTCGATATAAAGTGAGTACATGCCACCTCCTCTGAGATTTTAATATCAAAACGTAGACGTAGTTAGATATCTGAGTAACGTGTTGTAAATAAGTAAAAGTCACTTCAATCTCAGCATCCTTTTAAGTTGAGGTTCTACAAATTTATGTATTATTGATGCAGGAAACAAAAAGGAGTGCGGAATCTGGTTTATGGAAAGAATGTTATTTGAGGCTGCCAATACAATCGAACTACTTTACCTGTACGTAAGTACACATACATATTTATGTGATTTCTCGTAGAAAAAAGTACTCGGTTAATAAATTATGTTTTTGTAGGTAAATGTTTCAAATGCGGTCGCGGTTTAGCCACATGCCTTTTCGACAAAAATGAATTTAATTTGGGGACAAATTTATGGCGGGCGTCGGGGACTTGCAAGCGTGAAATCTAATTGCTGGAGATAGAAATAAAGTCCATGTCTAGGACAGGGTAAATTATGTTATAGCGGTTGATAAAACCCTGGTTTTTAGACGGTAATTAAATGAGGTTCAAGCTTTGTTCAGATGACAAGCGTTGATGGCATGTTGAAATTTATTCGATGGACCAAAAGGCGCGTTATTGGTGAGTGAAGGTAGACTTGTATAAAATTCGCATTCTGTAACGTGCGCTCAACGTTCGCCATCTGATCTGAAAGTGGAATGTATTATTGATTTTTAAGATTTCGTAGGTACCCTTATATAAATCACTTGGCCTTACTGACGGCGGTCTCGAAGCCAAAGCCAGAACCGACATACCGCTCAAAAATACTGAGCTGAACTCGGGCTCCTTAATGCAATGATGAAGATAAATCAAATCAAATCAAATCAATTATGTTTTTGTAGGTATCATAATAAATTGGGTCTGTAACTTCTTGAAATTGTGATAAAAATAAAAACATTTTTTTCTCTTTATTGAAAGGGCTTTGTTGTGGTAATTTTCAAGCTGTGTTGCAATTCGGGCAACATTACGCTCTAATAGAGCGTAATGTTGCCCAAATTGCAACACAGCTAGAAAATTAACAAACCAAACAAAAGTAAACAGAAACATATATACCTACAGTTATGATATGCTTAACCTCTAAACTTAACTAAACTGTAAAATGTCTGGGCTGTATCCGATAATTCAGCCAGGACTATGTTACAACTCCCCACCATTAGGCTACTCTTCAAAAGGGGACTGCTGTGCGTTTCATTCGGTACACATTCCATTAAATAGAAGTTAAACCTTGCCTTTGTAAAACTAAGACTAGGAAAGACTATACTAGAGGAGCGGAATTTCCAAACACAAGCATCTAAATAGCTCATATGGGAATTCTTGCAGAAATTACTTGTTCAAAAATTGTGAAATGAAATATTTATTTTTTATTATTTTATTAAAATATGGCACAAGTCATCGAGTGTATTGCAGGTGATACGTTTGAGGATATTAAAAAAAAACATTTATTTCCATAACACACCCTTACCACAAATCCATATACAGTGGCCCCACACTAGGCAAGCCTGTCCTGTGGGTACCTAATAGATAGACCTATGTAGATAATGATGTATTCTCTTCTTTATCCGTCCATGATCGGTGACAAAAGATCGGCCGTCCTCGAATTGAGTTTAATTAGGTAGTAAAACAATACATGGTCAGTGGTTTATAGTGGAAGGCACAGAAAAGCTACGAGGAAATCGTTTGTCCTGGTTCGGGCATGTAATGCGTAGGGATGAAAGTAATGTCGTTAGGAAGGCACTAATGGAAGTGGATGGCTACAAGGGGAGAGGGAGGCCTAAAATGAGATGGATGGACTGTGTGAAAGATGACATGGTTAAGAAGGGAGTGAATGTTGAAATCTCCGCAACTAGAGATGAATGGAAAAAGAACACATGTTGCGCCGACCCCAAATAATCTTGGGATAAGGGCAGGAGGATGATGATGGTTTATAGTGGAAGATTCTTATAGAAATAAGAACAGAAATAAAGAGAACTGGAAGAAATTGCTGTTTTATTCACCTAATCAGAGATAAAAGTTATACAGTCCACGACACAAATATTTGCACTGAACGGGGTTCGAACCCGTACTACCTGCGTAGCGACCGCGTTCACTGCCACCACGCCACGCCACAGAGGCTGTCAACGTGTGTGACAGAATGATTTATTAAAAGAGTCTGTATGGCGTGCTAAGGTCTTTTAAAGAAAAAATATCTCTATATATAATTTAAGGAGTAAACAAAGATATTCCAATGTTTTTATCGACTTTAATGGCTGTCATGGGTAGTAGATGTCACTCACCGCCCCTCCGCGGAGTTTTGGCAATTACGCTTGGTTTCATTCTCAGTTCATTGTTCTTTTTGTTTTTATTATGTTCGTCGTTGAACACTGAAAACAATGACTGAAGTCGAAAACCGTTGTCTTTATGCTGTAGTAGCATAGCCTAGTGGTTTCACATGATCGCGTGAGAATAGCGGGATAAAATGTAGCTTATATTATTTAAAGACAATGTAGCATTCTAATGGTGAAAGATTTTTTAAATTCTACAACATTCTACACAGTGCTGTCTAGACCCATGGGAAGCATAGCTTAACTAGCTTGTGTTATGGAATCTAGAATGCGGATAAATATAGGTACATAAGTATCTAACTTATTTTGTTTGTAAATATATACATATAATATTATCCATTGAAACACTTATATTTGTATGCCCGAATATGCATTGGTCGGCAATGCATATTCGGGCATACAAATATTTGCACTGAGCGGGAATCAAACCCGCGTCTCCTGCGTAGCAGTCGCGGTCGCTACCGCTACGCCATAGAGGTTGTCAAAAATTATGTTCAGTAGTTTTGGAGTTTATTTGTTACAAACATGCAAATCTTTCCTCTTTGTAATATCAGTATCATCATCACATATCTTACTATCAAACCAATACAATAATTAAGTTTATTAAACTATTCAATAAACTTCGCCTTTAAGTGTCGCTTGGATGAATGGCTTACAGTGAAAAACAAACTATAAAAGAGATATGTACTAGACTGAACTATACTCCAACACCATGAAGTGGATATATCAGTAAAATGCTTCTCGTCCATAATTTAAATAATAATAATAATAATAATATTTTAATCTCGGGCAGTGTTTCGCAAATGGTGGTTGCGACCCGGCACTCACAGGGTTAAGAAAATAAAATACTGGGTCGCAAAATCCCATTCATATGAACGGTTGTGGACCATCTAAACGTCATTTGATCACAAGATCAAGTAGAGACGTTTAAATGTTATTTTGACTTTCCTACACCACCAGGAGGGTTAAAAAATATACGTTACGACGATTAAACTTTTAAACAACCGAATAAGATAAATTCTCGCTAGTTCTTTATAACGAGGCGTGAAAAAGCATTTGACGTGGATTCTGCATAGAATTTAGGCCTCTACATTGATGGGTAGAGACTATCATTCTAGAGACAGCATTTGGAATAATGGACACTTCTTTTTGGATAACCTTTTAACGGAGAGCAGTCACATTAACGGATAAAATAACTAAATAAATTGAGGAGGTAGGTAGGACACAGCGGTATTTCCGCCCAATTGAGCAGTCCGACTGGGGAAGTACCTCCGCCCTACAGAATACCGCGGTTATAATAACTTCGTGTTGTGTTCCCGGCGGTGAGTCGGGTAGCCAGAGCTCACTGGAGAGTTTTTGTGCTGTCAGTGGGATGACCTAAGGCTTGTCCTGCTTTGTCCTCTACACTGACGGCACAAAATCTTTGTTCTTACAGGGTCGGCAGCACGGATGTGACTCCACTGGTGTTACACACGTTCATAGGTCATGGTAACCACTTTCCATCAGGTGGGCCGTGTGCTTGCCTGCCACCTAAGTTGTATAAAAAAAGAAATTGGAAAAGGCTGATCGTCTGATTATTTTTTATAACCCTTAGAGACTATTGAAGCTTTCTTGAATTCACGAAATGGATTTTGATCTATAAAATATGTAATTATGTATCTGGTAAACATATTTTAAACGATAAAACTACAATTTTAAATCTCTTTTACTTATCACGCGTCACATGGGAACAATTTTATTTCATTTTAACCACATTTCAGTTCAAGCATTGAACAATAACATACCACGTTTGTTTACACACCGAGCGACGTACGTACGTACTTACGTAGAAGCACAAATACCCGTGTCGCCCAACTTCTTAACGAACCCTTCCTTTCAACTCAGCAGCCCCGTGCACCTGTCTAGAGAGCGCGCACTAAATTAATAATCCTACACGATACTCATTCATTAATGTTTGAAGAACTTAACTGCACAACTTAATTTAAAAGTACACAAATTTGTCGTCTCTCTGAGTAATTTATGACTTTGACTAAGTAAAAAAGGTCGGCGGGAATCTGCTGTTTTTAATATCGTTACATGAATAACGAAGTTGTGTCGTTTAGGAGTTTTGTCGTCCCTGTGGGCGTAGGGTAAATGTTTATTTTTATTGTTCAAATCTACCCCCGAACATTAACGTAATAGCTGCCACGAGAATTTGAGCTACGGCCCTCAGACGTCCTTTACACCGATGCATCTACGCGAGCGGTACCCACACTTATATTTGTAACCCACACTATATAAAATTTTTAAGTAAGTGCTACGAATAAGATACAGTGTTCAATAGCTATTAGCGTTGAAACTCATTACAAATAAGCTAAATTTATTTACAGGATAGAAATCACCCCCAAATTAGAGTAAAGCTTCCTGTACGGTGGAAACGCGCCCTTCGTAGCAGCGTAGCGGATGGGCGGACGCGCGTGCGTGCGTCAGTCGGCGGCAGCCGCGCGTCGCCGCTTCACGCCCGGCATGCGTCCCGGCGTCACCCGGCGCCTCAATCCAACATATATTTTCCACCGCGCGCCCCTGTAAGTAATCTAAATTAATTTTTAGTAGCATTAAATTACTCTTTTTGTTGTTAGAATTATTGTTTAATTCAAAAACTGTCAAGCGGAAATGATCATTTCCGCACGTGGATCCATATTCAGCCGGCAGTGCCTTCCCGACGCACTGTAACAAATGAGCGTTTCGTTCGATAGCCCACTGCCCCTGTGAGAGGCTTCCAAGTGAAGCCCTCCCGTCAAGGGTTGTTCACAAGTCTGATTAAAACGTTTTGTTTTGAATGTGGAGCAAGATTCTCCAACGTCACTTCATTCTAATACGTTGATGATGTTTTGTTATTATTTGTAGTTTATGGATTCGCACGTGGATTTTTGTTGTGTGTTCGAAATAGGTCCACGATGTTTTGATACGTTTGGTTTTAATGTGTAACGTGTAAAATTGTTTCGCGTTAAATTGTCCTTGCGTACGTAACGTAAAAATCTATTTTCATTAAACAATTTAAGATAATAACTGTACGTGGAAGTATGAGAGCCGAAAGACAGGTACTTACTTGGCGTAATATTTAATATACCGTCGCCTGACCGCTCGGGAATAGGTATAGGCGTGAGTTTGTGCTATTCTAAACATAAAAGACATATAAATTTAATTTATATATTGTAGAAAATTCCAAATTCTAACCTGAATTTAATCAAAGAAAATCCGTCGAACCACTCTGATTATCATATTTAACCCTATGAATTTTATGAGTAGAACGCGCTAACACTGTCTATATTGAATTAAACGAGTTTTAACTTGTCGGGGAAAGCCTTACAAAAACTAACATACAACATCGACGTGTGTAAACCTGACACATATTCGTAAAAGATAGAACATTGATTTAAAACATAACATCTAGAACATACTAGGTATCCACAACATGATACATTATAATATTTGTAATTAAACAGTGTATCATAAGTATACAAGTGTAGAAGTGCTGCGCTTGTAGACTGTTCATTTAAAGCGAGAGCGGCGCGGTTGACGGGGACGTGAAACAATTGCCGGCCGTCTGGCGCGCCTCGCGGAGCTTTTCAGTCCTTCTATTTCCTTTTTAGTTTGTCTACAATTCCGTGAGGCCTCTGAGACGCGCCTTGAAAGCGGCCCGCAATTAGCCCGAGTCTAGCTGGCTACTGTGAAGTTTTTAGTACGGACTCTTTTTGCGGCTGAGAGGATGTCTAGTTTATTAGGTATTTTTTATGTTCTCTACTATTATTATCCATTAAAAAAAAGCTAAATGGATTTTATATTCATCAAATTACAACCGTTTTTTCTGTCATCTTAACTTATTCAAACATAGGCAACTTGGTCGGATAGAACCATTGAAGATAAGATTGAGTTTAAGCACACTTTGCGCATCAACTTCGTTAATATGGGAACTAGTGTCACCAAACTATCGCGTTACACAGGACAGTGATCTACTAGATCATGAGCAGAGAATAAGACAATCGTATTGCGAGTTATGCTGAACACCTTCACAATAAACTGGCATACAAGTAAGGCTGCAGGACACTTCTTGTCAGAACTGTAATTATTAGAAGACAGAACTTTGAAAATTTCACCTTTCCCCTCTGCGATATACCTTACCTATGTTAACCCCAACAGTTATATTAATAGACCAAATTAATAATTAATTTCTACTGTCTACGAACAATATGCCCACTTAGTCCCAAACAATGGCGATATAAACCCATCATCCATTCCCCCGCACGTTGCTTTATCTAAACGAAAACACAAATAATAATTCCCTGTACATCTGCTATTATAATTGTATGATGAATGTCAGAATTAACACAATTATAAAACGACACGAACAAAAAATGAACAGGAATTTTATCTTATTCAAAGAAAATATTCTTATTAAGAAAAATTAGGTTAAGATGGAGAAGGTGTTTCAAGAGGCAGGCGTCGAATAATCTGTTACGGAGTAGGCAGAAGTACTCGTAGCTGAATGATTGATGTTATTCCAAAATTGATTAACTCAATATTGTTGTAACCTTGTTACAGTTGTTCTAGTTTTGATGAAAATGTAAATGTAAATGTAGATCTTGATGTTCAAATCTGAACTTATTCAGGTAGATCACTAAATAGCTTAGTGATCTAAATGAATTCGGATCTATATATGATTTTGATTGTTATCATGTTGTTGCGTCACACGTACGTAAAAGTTATATCGAAATTTTTTTTTCATGCGTTAGTTTTTTAAGATTTCTTTCCGTTATTGTGACGTTACATTACCGCCTACGATTGACGATTAACGATGATATGAGGTACAGAGATCATGTGCTTTAAGCGCGCTTTTTCCCAATCACAGACAAGTGCGTGATTGGGTAATAGCGCACTCATAGTTCTAACCGGGAGGTCCCAAACATGCCCCATATATAACCTATGTAAGTTAAAAATAGAAGGAAAACTCGAAAAATGTCCTGTACCAACCCGTCTGGCCAGCGTGAAAACGGTATTCCTAAGCTTCCCAACATTTGGAGAGGCCTATGTCCAGCAGCGAACTGCAATAGGATAATTGATTATTACGTCACATATTTTAAATTTCAAGTTTCATCAATATAATATGATATGCGAGACAGAACATTATACGGGTCAGTAGCTTAGCGGTTATAACCCACAAGTCGGCCTTACGATCAAGGTAACATGCAGTAGAGTTGCCTTCGCTGGTCCCACGTTTTGCGGCGGCTGCCAGACTGCGAACTATCAAATGTCTGACCATTTTACATCCACCAGGATCCAGTAGGAGGAGAGATCAAGAAGTACTGGCTAAGCGTCATAGAAGATGACACTTTTTTTTTAACCGTGAATAATCCCCACGGATACTTCCACCACCAGAGCCAGTGGGAAAGGTTGTGTCGGACTCGAACCGACGAAAATGCACGATGCCTGTGGGTCGTTTTTCGGTGCCGAAGATGAGGTTAACAGGCATATCCCTCGCACCTCGGCCGACCCAGGGCCGTGTCTCCCGATCTAGCCCTCTCCTCGGGTGTAGAGACCACAGAGTCCCCAACTCGTGCCCGGAAATGGGGAGGCGCGTGAGGTGCGCCGCCGCCTCGTAGAAGATGATACTACAATGTATGTCCAACACCGTGAGGGCCTCCGATGCAATCAGGACCAACGCTAAGATGATTATGATTCGGTAGACTACAAATGGATCAGATGAGTCTGAAAATCGAAGAAGTAGACCAATTTTAGACGGACTCTCATATTTTTCTCGACGACGATTTTTTTTTTAAGAATATTATCCAACTAAGCTAAATTGCTTGAGCTAGGAGTGGGTTCACGTTGGTACTGTAATGGCCAGTATTCAAACCCGGGACTCTCGATCCTAAGGCCGACTCTTAGCGATATGTCAAATGAAAAACCACGAAGCATATTTTTTCTTGTTAGTTAATGATTAGCTCACTTGTAAACTAATGAAAGCGTGTTAATAACATGATTGTGGTATGCGTGCTTTAGGATCATTAATAAAGCGAAAAGAGTTGCTCGCTATGTATCAATTCATCAAAAGTATATCACAAACATTTTTTGTACACCAAACTAAATATGATTTTTTGTGCAAAGATAAATTGATACCATTAACTGGGTATCGTTCGTTAACAAATTCAGGCTCTCAGATCAGCATTATGATATGTGAATAGACTATTACGATTAATTATTACTTAAACCCTGAAAATGGAACTGAATCTCATTCTGCTAAAGCAAAACCACTGTCATACAACAGACACAGCTAAAAACCCATTTAAGCAATAATATTAAAGTGCCGCGTGGTTCCCGGCAGAGTAGAATTAGGGTCACCCCATCTCTTCCCATGTGGTGTCGTACAAGGCGACTGATGGATAGGGCTGTTTAACATCTTACAGATATATACAGCCCAGACTCAGCCTCAGATGCATGGCTTGAGTCGACAATAGTGCCCGGAATATGGCAATAGGCTCAATCCCTATTACGTGGGACTGAATACAATTATTGGTGAAATGTGGGTGTTAATTCACCTCTGCCTAACCCTCCACGGATAAAGGCGTGGTTATAAGTATGTATGTATGTATTAAAGTTCAAAATTATAAGGCTTTTTGCACAGTAAATGAAAACGTATAATGAAACTCTTTATTTAATTTTGTACTTTCTGCGCATAGAAATAAAGTAATAAATTTAATGCCATTTTTGCAGTGTCTGTTGTATGACTGTGGTTTACATTTCGGGATATTAAAGAATAATAACTCCCCAGAATACTGTCATGTCATTTACATTGTGAAAATGTAAATGTAAATTATAACCACCAGAAGGGCCCACGTTGTGATTCATAAGGATTAAATGGTCACAGCATTTCATTTATTGAGCATCCTGTCTGGATTAGGAAGGTCGTATTCACACAATATATTTTCCACACACAGAGACAATTTCATGTGAAAATGAATTTCAATATGCAAGAATTGCACAATAACTGCCAGTAGCCAAATGTGATGCAAAGAAAGAAAATCCTAAATATGAACTGCATTTTAAAAACTTTTCAACACCCTCACTTTCCCTAAATCTTGCACCAACCCTAGAATATTCCCGAGAGTCAGGGCATAAAAGGAAACCCAGTTTAAGTTTGGATGGCCTCATTTTCTTGTTAAGTACTTTTCTTCAGTAGGTACACATTTCCTTGTCATGCCTTTATCCCCAGAGGGTTAGGCAGAGGTGAATGAACAACCACATTTCACCGATAATTGTATTCGGTTCCACGTAATAGGGGGAGAGCCAATTGTCGTATTCCGGGCACCATTGCCGACTCGAGCCATGCATCTGAGGCTGAGTCTGACCTGTATCTATGATGTCTGATGTTAAACAGCCCCTATCCCTTAGTCGCCTTGTAAGACAGCGCATGGGACGAGATAGGGAGACATAAATTCTACTCTGTCAGAAACCACTCACACACACAAATTCATGTAAAAATTAATTTAATTTAATTGCAATATGGAAGAATCGCACAGCAACTGCTAGTAGGTAGAATCAAACCCTCAAAAGTAATTGTGATGCAAAGAAAGAAAATCCTAAATCTAAAGTGCATTTTAAAAACTTTTAAACTCCCTCATTTCCCCAAAATCTTACAGCCAACCCTAGAATATTCCCGAGAGTCTGGGCATAAAAGGAAACCCAGTTTAAGTTTGAACGACGTCACTTTCTTGTTAAGTACTTGCCTACATGAAAACAGTACTCATACACAACTTTTGAAATAGCGTTCCAGCTATTAGCATAATTCTTAGTGCTCAGAATAGATAACTAGAACTCCTGGAGAATTTGTGCTGTCAGTGGGATGACTAAAGGCTTGTCCTGCTTTGTCCTCTACACTGACGGCACAGAGACTCTGTGCTTACAGGGTCGGCAGCGCGAGTGTGGCTTCTCTGGTGTTACAAACGTCCATAGGCTACGGTAACCACTGCGCTTGTCTGCCACCTAAGTGGTATAAAAAAAAAACAACCTTAATTTCATAAGTATAAATAAAGTAAAACATCACAGTCAGGTTAAAGGTACGGTAAGCTACCATTACGAGATTAGAATCGTATATTAATCATAAGTATCAAAAACATTAATAAGATTGAACGTGATCATGGTTCCTATAAGTATATATGAACTGTCTGAGGTTTTGACCAGGTTACTATGGTCATGGTACCTGATAGACTTGGTGGTCAGGTAGTTCAATAGTACGTACATAAATATTGTACCGAATTCTTAAAAAACAGACACTAATCAGATTTTCATCGTTACCCGTGGGGCTTCCACACGTCAAAAAACACTAAAGGTTGTATGTGTGTTTATAAATTTAAGACGCGACTAAATGAGATAATCGCCTGTCAGATTAAAAACTAGGAAATTAAATAACAAATTCCTCTTGCCTTTCAGTAGCTTAGCTATACAATAATAAAAGCGTCCTCCGACGAGCTTAATTAGATAATCAAATATTCATTTATTCCGAGCATCCCTGATAACGCAGGGGTAACAATAGCTGAGCTACTCTCGCCAGACCTTTTGGCTGATGTTAAAGGCTTTGCCATTTATCTATTAAGATTTATGAGTAGATTTGTCATTAATATTTCTTAAACTGCGTAGATTCAGTCCCAAGTCGCAGCCGAATAACATCTAAACAACTGCTGTGGGTTCAATCAATATACATAGAATAATTATTCTAGGCTTTTTGCAAGTTCAACCACGTGAATAGCAGTACGACGTTGATTAGTTCCCCCTTGCATAGTCAGGTCAGCTAATTGCATTGTTCAGTTAATTCTGTAATTTGCGGAATTAACTAAAGTATGGAAGGAACGTCACAGCTACGATGGGCATGTGCATAAGGTAGCACCACGTCACGCGTCATGCAGCCTTCGGGTTGTGTTCGTGTTAATGGTTTTAACAACCACTCAAAGTCCGCCCCTGTCGACCTTATGTCAATACTGATTTAGGTTTAATTTAATTCTATTTTTAAAATAGCTGTGAAACCAAAATTATGTACCACTCATTCGTACTGTCAAGAGATCAAGACACGACAGGTATACACAGCAACAACTTTAAGTTTAAATTCGTACACATTTAGAAACTAAATTATATCGGCTGCAATGTAACTTGAGAGTGATACTAGGAGGGAGCCACCTCCTCCCGTCGCTTCCACTTAAATCTTCAAAATAGTACAGCCCGTTTCTAAAGTTAGACCGTATTTTGTATGAATATTTTATTCGTAGGTAGATAGTATAAATTGCCTGGATATTGTGTCGACTCCCGACAAACATTTGTGGTAACTTCAACCAATACAATACATCTTATATACGAGCAGTTTCAGTTACCGCATATTACGTTTCCCCGAACTTATCGTCCATGATGTGTTTTAGTTATATTTCTGTACCATTACGATTGTGTTTCGCTACACAATAGACGTCGAGCCTCGTTCAATTCTCAATAACTATAGGTTACTTTAATGTAACCTCCATTCAGCTATGTTCTGATCGACATTGAGGTATTCCGATTTAGTAGCAGTTTGCTGAATAACGCGAACAATTTGTTTGTGTCGCAATAATAGCGGAACGATATTGAAAATTCTGGAAGGTTCGATCGTTATTGGGTTACATTTGATTTATTAAGGTGTGGAGTCATTAAGAGCATTCCCTTGTTATGTAACTAGGCAATTTAAAAAAAGAAAAGTTGTGACCGGAATTGCTACTATTTCTACTAAGCCTTTAAATTAAGCTTAATTCAGTAGTGTAATGGTTAGAAATCGAACTAGAAATTTCTCGAACGTAATTCCTACTTAAGTCTTAAACAGTAATTTAGTTTATATTAAAATAGTGCCAACTCAACGTGTAAATATAAATCTAAGGCTTTTACATTTTAACCACTCTGATTAAAACATCGCACAAACTGCGGATGTTTGTTTTGTTCTTCACGTTCGGGTGAATACTGCCCATCCTGATTGCATGCAGAGCTTGCATTTAAAGCCCGGGGTCCACTCTCCACAATTTGTTCGGTTCGAGTGATTTTCTGATGAAGGCCAGACACTTGACATTCAATCAGCAAGTGTATGAGTTTGTAAATGAGGTTAATTTGAGCCCTAAATATATTGTTGGAGCACCATACATACAAACTGCGTAAAAAATTATGTTATTTTCGTAAGTACAACACAAACCAGTTATTTTAACAGCGTCAAACAGGGTCGAGTTGCAAGCGGTCTCAAAAGGCCTATCATAGCCTCTACCTACGATCTACACCAATATTATGCTAACCCTTAGTAATTGAAGGAAAGGGACTTGACTGTACTCGTATATCTACTTAAACAGTTTAGTGTAAATTTTAGATGACAGGTTAAAGACGGCCTCTGTGGTGTAGCGGTAGAACGTTGGACAGTTCAGTGCAAATATTTATATTCAAGAATGTTTGGATTGATCTGGATGTTTCTATGTATAATATGTATGCAAGTAGTTCCTTTGGATCTAGATAGTGTTGTATAGAATGTCGCATAATGTTCATATTTGTTTTATTCTTTCAATCAATCAATCAATCATCCTAAAAAATAATTTAAAAATATAATAAGTAAACTAATATATTTATTTATTCATTATGATGTTATTAGGTTACACTCAAATGCTCCCATCGAATGCTACACTTCCTTTTATTAGAAAGAATTTAATCCATTCATAAAGTGTAAGTATGTACAACTTATCAATTAAGTTTTTAACTGAGAAGGGTTATGTAAATAAAAGTAGTTTACCGCGGTTTCTGTAGATATGTTTATGACCCAAAAAGTCGAAATAAAAAGGATGAAAAACTGATAAAAAAGATAATGCACCGCTATACCCAAAATAAGATAAAAAGGGATAGTTTAGTAAGAAAAGTTTGTGGTCGCACGGAGATAAAGGGGTTTCTTTCGGGCACTATTTACATGTATACGGTGGCATTTTTATTGATTAGGCAATCCCTTCTAGAGCGTTTCACATTTGTAAAGCTTGTTGTGGCACAGAAAGACTTCGATCTACGTCGAAGTTCGGTACTTGTCCCGAAGTCGGAATTTATTAGTTTGTGTCAAATTCATTACTTGCTGGACTATCGTAAAACGTCTTATCGGTGAAGAATTTCCGACGTTTTATTGTAGCTTTTATTACTACGCAAGTGTGTTGACAAATTGTATGTTTTATGTTCCGTTAACGTTTGTAATTAACTGTAGTATGTGCAATAACTTCTATGTTAAACAAGCTGTATAAAATAAGAATTGGGTCGCGGTTCCAGTAGTAAGGCGGGGATGGCAGAGACTAGATGAGTGATTTAATGAATTTGTTAGTCCAATTTACATAAATTGGAGTAAAAAAATCATTATGTATTCAGTATAATATCCATAGGGCGTCGGAAGTTGATGAACGACCTTCGTCCCCCATGAGCTCAGACCTGGGCACCCCCATCATACACCAGTCATCACTGGTGGAGCCACCTGTCACCCTGGCAGAAGCAGGCCGCGGCGGTGGCGCACCTGGCCGGCCGGGTGCGAGGGATATGCCTGTCAACATCACCTTCGGCAACCAAAAACGACTCACAGGCGGCGTGCTTTTTGGTCGGTTCGAGTCCGACATAACCTCTTCCACTGGCTCCGGTAGGGGGTATCCGTGGGGATTTTGGACACGTAAAAAAGAAAAGTATAACATCGATACACATATATATAATTACGCCTTTATCCCCGGAGAATTAGGCAGAGTTGAATTAACACCCGCATTTCACTAATCATTGAATTCGGTTCCACGTAATAGGTGAGCCTATTGCTGCGGAAGACAGCAATAGGCTCACCTATTACGTGGAACACGTTGTTAACAAGCCATGCATCTGAGGCTGAGTCTGGGCTGTATATACGAGTATCTGTCTGATGTTAAACAGCCCTATCCCTTAGTCGCCTTGTACATACGACACCGCATGGGAAGATGTTGTCCAAATTCTACTCTGCCGGGAAAGTGCCCGAAATACGACAATAGACTCACATTCTATTATGTGGGACCGAATACAATGACTGGTGAAATGTGAGTATTAATTCACCTCTGCCTAACCCTCCAGGGATAAGGGCATGATTGTATGTATATTGCAAAAAGATGCGCGTTTTCGGTTAGTTTCTATTGCGATTTTTTTTTTGTCTATACAGTCAGTTTGGAAAATATTCCACGATTTTTGTCATGATATCACGTTACCAACAAAATAGAACTCAATATATGGACCATCTCGTCCCATGGGAGTCATATAAGGCGACTAGGAGACACGGGTTGCTTTATCCGACAGTAAACAATATAACCCAAGAAAAGCACGTCCCCACGTCCAAATTACGTGAAATCACAGTGGGATAAATGTGGTGTTCATACACCTCTGTCGGCATCTTATCGTATCTATCTATCTATCTAGCTTGACGACCTCAGTGGTGTAGCGGTAGAGCATTCGACTGCTATGCAGGGGGCGCGGGTTCGATTCCCGCTCAGTGCAAATCTTTGTTTGCATGAATATGTATATTTGCATTGGTCTGGGTGTTTCTATGTATAATATGTATGTATTTACAAAAAAAAGTATCTAAGTATGTTTATCCGCATTCTAGATCCCATAACACAAGCTAGTTAAGCTATGCTTACCATGGGTTGTGTAGAATGTCGTGGAATATTTATTTATTACATACATACATACATATAATCACGCCTTTATCCCCGGAGGGTTAGGCAGAGGTGAATTATCACCCACATTTCACCAATAATTGTACTCGGTCCCACGTAATAGGGGGTGAGCCTATTGCCGTATATTTATTTATTATTATTATTTATTTATCTATCTATCTATCGTAGCTATCGTGCTATAATTAAATAATGATGACTGGCTACTACCAGGCAACACAGAGCTCAAAAAAAAAGTGACGGACAGTTAAGGCTTCAATAGAGAGACTATACATTTTATCACTAGATGTGAACACATCAGCTTGTAGCTGCTTGTTCATAAATAAATAAATCTTTTGGGTTATACTGGTGTGATTATGTTTGTATATATATAGATGATAATGTATATTCCAGTATATTCTGTTAGAAAGCTTTGATAATGTAATAATGTTCATATTTGTTGTTGATTGCCACCGCTTCTGAGTAGAGTTATTGAGTTGAGTTATAAAGTTTTGGGTTAATTGGGATGGGAATAGGTATATTGTATACAAAGGTTTCACTTTAACGGAATAATTCACGGGTGAATAGCAACTTATAATAATATTTCGCGTGACTGACTTATAATTGTAAGCCCGAAACTACGAGTGCTACGAAATTAGGACAGCAGGTGGAGCAACACAACTACATATGAAACAAAATGACTTTTCTATACTACTAGACTAACAGGCTATTTGATAAGGTCGTGTTATTCTTCCCAATACCGCTTAATATGTTAGTTTGTTCTGAAAAAGTATGACTTGCAAAATAAGATAATGCATAACTATACTGAAACCAAGACTATTCATTATTTTTTATTTTCAAAGTAAGTCAAAATATAATATAATATATAAACAATGAATATCGGTCCTAATTTTTAACTTTCTTCAGTAAATTTAAAATTACTTTTATTATGGACTATATAGAGAGATAAATATACGATATTCTCTTGCACTCCATACATTTGCACTACGCGCGACTGGCGTGTGACGTCACTTACAAGTACGATTTTGTATGCATATTCGGGCGGCGAAATATTTAATTTTCAAAATCAAATATCTATACAACTATTTGTCGTAAAAATTTGTCACTTTGGCAGTTCATTAAATTACGATAAAGAGGTAATTTCTAATTACCTATGAACTTAGATTAAGAGTAAAAATATTTGTTAAATACTAATTATATGTACTAAAAAAATGGTGACTCGAAATACCACAATTCGACCAATAAACTAAAATATTTTCGAAGACAGATGACAAAATAGTAAACTTGACTTGCACAGGCTGGTGTTAAAATTCATTACTTCAAATTTCAAAACAAATAAAAAAGTGAATAACATATCAGCATTTATAAAAATTCGCCATGGAAATTAAATAGGTTTTGATTAGAATAAACCCTTAGCTCGTAGGCACGAGTAAAGCTAGTTAATTTATAAAACGGGAATGTAATCACGGGAACAATATCTTTGTGTGCCCTTACGTTTCGAGTGAAATGAACCGATGGTGGCCACGGGTGACCTGATTTAGAACCAATTATTTTCGCTAGCTCAGAAAAGGGAAAGGTCAACGTATATGTTTAAAATAAAGATAATATTTAAGCGCAAACTATGACTTATAGAGTTTCTATGAGTATATTTGCGTTAAATTCAGTTTAGGAGTAATTACGAACAAACTACTATCAGGGTTGTGGTAACAGATTGTACAACTATTGTACTTTAGTATTACGTTATCTGTGCTATCGTATACATAGATATACCCACACTTGGTCGTCCACCATATGTTAGTTGACGTTTATGTGAAAATACTATAACACAGAATAAATAGATAAATGATATAGAGATGTAGAGAATTCTTTATCGTATCATTAGTGATTATGAATTTGTGCCGTTTGGAGTCGAAATATTTGGGTTGTGTGGTATATTGTGGTCCGAGCGCCCGCAATCTCTTCGGGGAGATTGTGAAGCGTATGGTCGACGCTTCTCGTGACCAGAAGGCTGGCCTTTTCTTAGGTCAGAGAAGAAGCATTGCCATACAACGTGGTAATGCTGCTAGTTTTCTGGGAACGCTACCACAAGAGGCAATCGATGCGGGGGAATTCCACGACGCATTTTAACTTTTTTTATTTTTTTTATACCACTTAGGTGGCAGACAAGCACACGGGCCACCTGATGGGAAGTTGTTACCGTGGCCCATGGACGTATGCAACACTAGAGGTGTTACACTCGCGCTGCCGACCACGAAGAAACTTTCTGATGCCTTACTTGAAGAACCCCATATTGTAGGTGCTTGGGAAAACCGCAGCAGGGAGGTCATTCCACAGCTTGAGTGTGCGTGGGATGAAGTTTCTTTCATACCGCACAGTGCTCACCGTTTCAGTTCGCAATTTGTATTATATTTAATTATATTTTTTTTATTAATGTATGGTGGCGCCAGTAGTAGTAAATTCAAATCGTCTCAATTGGTTGACGCTGAGCACACGCTCCCTATACCCATCTCCCTCCCGCACTACCTCTAAAGTGAGATAACAATAGTTTCGCCCCGCCAATGGTTGAAATAGCCGCATCTTGACTTCGCTTCGAACTAGAATCAGCAAAGGCGGCAGCGCACGCGACTCTCAGAAATTAATAATGTTTTGTTGGATTTTAACCGCTTTCATAGACCTTTACCGATCGGATTGTGCCTCTCGTGTCCTTCAAGTGATTTAGTGATGTGGGCGGCAACTCCTGAGCCAGGAAGAGAAGACCGGTGCACCGGCTACGACAGCACGTGGCTTCGTAAAGATTAGTGCATCCTCTCCTAATTTCTCGGGTTGCATTCAATGCCTAAACCACCTCCGCGGCAACCCGATCACCTATCTTGTTTGTTGTGTAAAGTGTCATATGAAACAGTTAGCTTCACATCCCCGCAAAATACAGTCCACTAGCTCACGTGGCGTAGAATCGCGCCACCATTCTTTTTGGTCCTTCGATAACTCGTGTTGTACGGGTTAAAACCGCAACCGGATCGTATCTGCGCCCGGTTGTTCGCCTCTGCCCTCTGCCTAGCCAGCAGTAGGCACGAGTTCAAATCTAGGTTTATATTTTAGTTGTTATTTCCCAAACCTAGATTTAGATTAGACTTTAGATTTGATCCGCATTTTTCGTTTTGAAGGTAACCCTTCAAGCCAGGGGGAATGGTGGCGCCAGTAGTAGTAAATTCAAATCGTCTCAATTGGTTGACGCTGAGCACACGCTCCCTATACCCATCTCCCTCCCGCACTACCTCTAAAGTGAGATAACAATAGTTTCGCCCCGCCAATGGTTGAAATAGCCGCATCTTGACTTCGCTTCGAACTAGAATCAGCAAAGGCGGCAGCGCACGCGACTCTCAGAAATTAATAATGTTTTGTTGGATTTTAACCGCTTTCATAGACCTTTACCGAAAAGAATGGTGGCGCGATTCTCATGCCACCTGAGCTAGTGGACTGTATTTCGCGGGGGGTGTGTGAAGCTAACATGTTTCATATGACACTTTACACAACAAACAAGACAGGTGATCGGGTTGCCGCGGAGGTGGTTTAGGCATTGAATGCAACCCAAGAAATTAGAAGAGGATGCACTAACCTTTATGACGCCACGTGCTGTCGAAGCCGGTGCACCGGTCTTCTCTTCCTGGCTCAGGAGCTGCTGCCCACATCACTAAATCACTTGAGGGACACACGAGAGGCACAATCCGATCGGTAAAGGTCTATGAAAGCGGTTAAAATCCAACAAACATTATTAATTTCTGAGAGTCGCGTGCGCTGCCGCCATTGCTTATTCTAGCTCGATGCGGAGTGCAAGATGCGGCTATTTCAACCATTGGCGGGGCGAAAACTATTGTTATCTCACTTTAGAGGTAGTGCGGGAGGGAGATGGGTATAGGGAGCGTGTGCTCAGCGTCAACCAATTGAGAGACGATTTGAATTTACTACTACTGGCGCCACCAATGTATATATATAATAATAGATTTAATTAAACATGGTAAATATAAAGTAGTTAGTTATATAGTATATATTAGATCTTAATTTAATTGAACTTTATTTAATACGATTTCTACAATACATAAATAACGAAATGTCAGAAATATCTACACTCAAAATTATTACAGATAAATAAATACTTACAGGTGTTGCATGTCAAATGTTACCTTGTAGATTTATCTCTTCCATCCAACCCTATGATGGATAAGTATGAAGAGTAAGTTAGTGCAGTGTTTATACTTCTGAGCATATTATTAAGACATGTAATTTACGGGGATCGAAGCCGCAATCATTATCGTAGCAGTCGAATGTTCTAGTGCTACGCCAGACAGTTCGTTACACCAATGTATTGTATTCGTATTACATAAACATAACATACAAAACATAAATTCACGCCTATATCCTCGAAGGGGTAGGCAGAGGTGCTAGCACCCACATTTCGCCAGTTTATGTTTAGGTCCCAATGCAATATGTGGCGAGCCTATTGCCATTAACTGGGCACATATAATACACACATACCTTCCAAAAGCATCGAAAAGTCATTAGTGTGTGCCATGGTAAAACCTGGGATCGAACCCGAGACCTCGTCTCAGCAGTCAGTATTCGTATTATAATATATTTATTTAATTCTATTATATAGTCGAAGTTCACGTAAATATTACACATTGAATTAAAAGTGGGCATTTTTAACAGATTCTCTAGCGATTTAAATGTACATACATTCACACCTGTAAGTCCTTGAAGGGGTAAGCAAATGTGTATTAAAAGCCACATTTCGCTTTCCATGATTTTCGGTTCCACACAATATGGGGCGAGTCTATTACCGTCAAGCGGGAATTTTGTCATGGCCGGTATGTTTGCTGTTGGATGGAGAGCAGCCTTATTCCTTAGTCGCCTCTAAGACACCCACGGGAAGAGATGACGTGGCCTTGTTTTACTCCACCGGCGACACAAAATAGATAATAGTACATATATAAATACATATAATCACGCTTTTATCCCCGAAATGTTAGGCAGAGGAGGCAACCACATTTCACCAATTATTGTTTTCGGTCCCACGTAATAGGGGGTGGTGACTCGAGCCTTATATCTCTGCCTGAGTCTGAGCTGTATATATCTGTCTGATGTAAAACAGCCCTATCCTTTAATCACCTTGTACGACACCGTATGGGAAGAGATGGGGTTGCCCAAATTCTACTCTACCGGGAACCACGGTACTGTCGATACCGATGGTGATTATTTGGAGTTATTTTGTTATTTACACTGATTACAGAGCAAGCAACCCATTTTGGTTGTATGGCCCGCGACCATGGCTCTTGAAAAGCCTAAATAATAAAAAGATTAAATGTTAATAATAACTTCACACCAAATAAATCACGATAGAATATGATAAAAATAATTTTATTTCAATCTATTCCATAATTTTTCAAGTACCTATCTTTTTATGATGTTTTTTTAACTATAAGATTTAATTATTTTTACAAATCCTACTAAATAAAGTTCAGTTAAATTATAATCTAATCTATACTATGTAACTAACTAATTTAGATATACCATGTTTAATTACATCTATTATAATATATACATTAATAAAAAATAATGCATTTGCGATATTTCAATATATTCCATCATTAAAATATCGCACAAGCTTACCACGAACCCTACCTACCAATGGAATGTAGATCGTTTATAGTGAAGAGGTTCAATCAATATTCCATCAGCAGACGTTACACTCAAGTGCGGTTAGTTAAATAAACTTTCCAACTGCGGTCGGTAATGGATTGCTAATATTAGCTAAATCTCGTAAGTTTACACCCCCCACTAAACCGGATAAGTCTATTCCATCCGTCTTTTGCCCGGCCATTCGTTTCCCATGCAAGGGCGAGGGTGTCGAAACGGTAGTTAACTTCTACATATACGATATACGTATATGTACAGTTTCGTAAGCATTATAGGGTTTTATGAACTGAAATTAAAGTATAGAAATTTTTAATTTTTTTTTTTTTTTTACACGCGCGGTCCTGATGAGTACCGTGGCCTATGGATGTTTGCAACACCGGGGGCATCACAGTCGTGTTGCTGAACCTGAAGAAACCTTTTGAAGACGCATGGGAAAACCGCAGCAAGGAGTTAATTTCACAGCTTGAGTGTGCGAGGTATGAATTTTCTTTCATATCGCACAGTGCGTACCGTCTCAGGTTGCAATGTGTGGTGATAAATTCTCTCCCTACGGCGAGCGGTGCGATGGTAGAATGTTGCTGAGGGCATCATGTCAAGTAATTCATTTGAGCACAAACCGTTGTATGCCTATATATGTTAGAACACACACAGCGAAGCAAAGTCCCTCGTCAGTTATGTACATACAAATTATGTGAAAACACCTGAATCACTATGGATTTCTGGAGTCGTATACTGCGAAAAATTGGTCTTTCTTCTTTTCATGACATATAGAATACGTTTTTACGTGTAATGTACGCATATTATACCCATCCTCACAAACTTACACATTAATATATTAGTGGGATCTAACAAGTTTTTGAATGAAGGATATCGTTGATTGATGACTTTCGAAGTTGCGGAGTGTAAAGGGTCAGAAATATTCCCTCGGAAACTGTTGCAAAAAAACAACTTAAGCACCTTATTCTTCTTTTATCAAGAATGATACTTTATGCGTGGAACCGCGGTAGCCTAGTGGTATGGGTAATGAACTGCTGAGACGAAGACTCGGGTTAGATCCCAGGTTTTACCATGGCTCACACCAATGACTTTTCAATGTTTTTCGAACTTATGTGTGTATCTATCGCAGGTTTATAAGTGCCCGGTTAATGGCAATAGGCTCGCCACCTATTACATTGGGACCTACACATAAACTGGCGAAATGTGGGTGCTAGCACCTCTGCCTATCCCTTCGGGGATATAGGCGTGAGTTTATGATATATGTCATGATACTTTATGCTTTTTTGTATTAAATACTTGTTGAGACAATAATTTAGGATTTCTCATTCGTTCAGGTTAGATTTCGTGACGCTCTCGATTATTTTAATTTGCATACCAAATCAATATTAAATGAAATATCAGAGGAAGAAAACCCAGAAAAATAATATTTTATTCATGAAGCTTGAATATCAAGAATACTTGAATTAAATAACGGGTATAGATGTGTTTCTATAGATGTTTGAGTTATTCATTGGCTTGTTTGGTTCGCGAGAATGGAATCAGTAGGTATATGCCTCGGTAATGGTTATTTACTTCACATAATAAAATTTCATGGCCTGAACTTACAGCACTCTGTACGGCGGTCTATGGTGAGGCAAAATTAAACCCTATTTTAGGCCTATTGATTGTGCAAATTCAATAATTAATCTAAGTTACAATAGTTTTGCAGTGATAGTGGAAAAGCGTGTACGTATTAGGATTGTGTCAATTTCAACCGTTTGTAGCCTGATTAAAATAAATAAAGATGTTTTTGTGTGAGATTTTTTATCTTACACAAATCACGCTTGAAATCAGCCCAATCCTTGTATAAAATTATTAAGTATTTTCATTTCAAAACAACAGAATTATAGAAGTTTGTTTTTAAAAAAAGTATGTATGACAATATTTAACACTAGGTAGTAGGTATTACCTATGCATAGTATATAACCTTCTCTTGAGTAGACAGAGACAACAGCCTGCTATCAGTTTCAATCGGAATGTTAAATCACTGCAATGTTTATTTGTCCCAAAAATCCCAATTTGATTGCATAATATTGACGTGACTACGAATAGTAGTGATTAATTTTCCTTTTTCGTATAAGATGCGTTGCTGATAGAAATGAAGAGGGTGCGGAATGCGCCCTTTTTTACGACAACGCGAGCGCTAGACTGTCTTGAAATATGATACGCCGAGGGCTTACTTCGAACCCCAAACTGTGGGGCTACCATGGAACTTACATTCGAAACACGAACGAAAGTCGTAGCATTTACGTGACATAAAGTTCGCGTTTCTTTCGGTAGGGCCTAGACTGAACGCAGTTTCAACGGCCGTCTTTGGGCCCGATTGCGGGATAAATGCATTTCATAGTACCGATAACCGAAACCTCAGTCCTCAACTTCGGAAATAGTTTCGTAGTAGGCCTACTGTTTTGCGGTTTAACGGCCTTTTCTCTGCGATAGAACGTCGGCGACATGATAAAACATTTTATGTCACTACTTTTGTTTGGTACTTCAAAGAGTGGGTGATGACATGAAAATGTAGAACAGCTGCCGTTGAGGATACAATTGTTCCCCAAAATACGTATTTTCGACATTCAAAGTATTTCTATGAACTCCTTTGTTCAAGTGAAGCGTGCGAAAATATTCTCTTCGTGATTATCGAAGTATACGAAGTACATTGTGTTTGTTCGTTGAACTTTGATCAAATATGTTCAAACAAAGAACGTTTTTGATTACTGTTGTATTAAAATTCTGTCTAAAAGAATTTTATTTATTTATTTTATTTTTACGGAAAACTTACAGCTAATATAAGTACATATTTACAAAAGTAAATAGTATGAAAAGGCCACTTAGAAGTTTTCACATGTAAACAAGATAATTTTGATCTCATTTGTACTACAGTGTAAAATATTAATTTATAAACACATTATTTGTGCAAAAATTATAATTTAGTTCCAACAATTACCTACACCTCTTATGTAGATATGAAATGGAATGGCGTTATTCCTTTTCTGTTTAATTTAAGTACACCTTAAATATTTAATTACTCTAGTGACCTTATTTTGTAAGTATTAAAATGATCTGTATAATCATTAAAATCAAAGCGACTTTGTGAACGAATGATGATGTAATCTAGTCTCCAATAAATTTGAAAGAAACAAATGTACTGAATCCAAATTTACCTAACCTAACAACTTCAGAACCAATTTCATTGTCTATGTAGACAGAGAGCTCATTTACGATTCATAAAAGACGTGCTCGTGACTCGGGAGTATTCGAAACAAGTCTATGATATATAAAAAATAATGTGTTAGTTTTGCAAATTTCGTGCGAGCGTGCAAAGATACACTGTCGTTTATGTAATTCAGGTGCCGTCGCCGGCATGCTGGGCGCGCGGCTCAAGTCATGGATGGAAGCGCAGTTGGGGCGGGCGAAGAAGCGCAAGCAGAAGCAAGTGAGGCAGACCGCTTCTACGACGACCGCGGGACCACTGCCTCCTCCACACTTGTCTTCCCCCGAAAGCGCGTACAGTACTGGGTATTCCACTGATGGCACGTCACCCGGAGCCGCGCCTGCGTCGCTCGCCGCTCCGCTTGTCGCTCCGCCGCCCCCACCCACGCCTCCAACCACACACCTGTACCATGAACCAGCTAAGGTATGTTTAACATTAAGTACTTTCTGATTACACTTGCCCAACAGACGCTTACATGTGGAAATGAGAGTTTGAGCAGCAGGATCAATAAAAGGAAGGGTTTCTTTTAATCTCACATTATGAAATGTGGGACTTTAATACACATATTGGAAGTCCTAACGGTTTATATGTCATGGAAATAGTTTGAAACGCTTTCAGCCAATTAAATGCTCAGTTAGTTTAATTTCTAACAGAATAAATATTCACTGCAAGAAAGAACCTACATAGATCGATTTGTTCTGAAAAAAAAGGGTTCTGAAAAACTACCTCATATGTCTACCACTGTCTAGTGCATCTACTGGCTGGATTCTGACATGTTTTGCAGTGTTTTTTTTAAATAGGAAGACTTCTTTAGAAACTATTCCAGTAGGTAATGAGCCAACAATTAATATTCAATTGATCGAGTGATTTTGGAATAAGTGACTATATGTTTGTCTTTGTAAATCCTTTGTATCTGACTACAGAATTGCTTTATCCATCTGTTTGTTTTTCCAAATATTCCCGTAATTTCTATTAACACAACTTAATTTATCTACTTATAAGAAAAATATAAAAATCTTTTCTCAATAGAAAACCTCAGTAAAATTCTATTACAGATTTGTACACAGTGTAGGCGGATCATATTTACGTACAAAGTCCCTTCGTGACTTTGAGATAACATCAAACACAGGTTGTCATGTGAATTTACATCTGCGGTTTAAGGTTGCACAACAGCCATTACAAGGCTACCCTCATTTAAGGGTGAAAATCATTTAAAATGACCATTGTGACAAATATGAAACAAAAATGAAAATGTAACAAAAATGAACGGCGTAACAAAAAATAACAAAAATGAAATATTAGGGCTCGTTTACAATGCACATTATAGTCTGACAGTTATTTATTTTATTGATTTCGTATAAGGTGTTCCGCAATAAAAACACTTTTTTTTACCATTTGTTTTATTAATTAACTATTGGAGATACAAGCCTCCGTACCTCTATAATAGCTAACTCTCATAAAAAAAAAATTTTTTTTTGGAGACAATGAAAGGAGATCAACGTAATATAGTTATCTTATCAGACAAGCTAGACAAACTAAGGTGATGATTGATGGCGAGCATATAGTGAAAGATTAATCGAAGGATAAAAGATAGTCAGACAGACAAAAGAATTTGATGAAAACAGAAAGCGAACAGAAAGACAAAAAAGGCCCATACCCATATTTTATAAAAAAAATACACTCAAATATAATTATAACATTATAATCTCTAATAATAACATTTTACCAGCAATGTGATTGCGACTTTAGTTCATTTTTGTTATTTCATTTTTGTATTTTTGTTATTTCATTTTTGTAACGTAACTAAAATCATAACAAAAATGAATAACCGTTATGCTTTGAAAGTAACTTCAAGTATGATAAGCCAAACAAAAATCTCAATTAGTTCCAACCACCTTTCATTTCAATAAATGTCAGCAATAACATGCTTAATTGGTTAATTAAATAATGTAAGTGCTCACTTACCTGTGTTGTTTCGAACAAAACAAAACTGATGTTTTGAAATTGGAATTTTGCTCGCAACTACGAAACACGCGTCATTCACCTATTTCTACTCGGAGACAAAATGGCCGACTCATATTAGATTCTGGTATGTGATTGGCTCGTTATTGTTTGAGGGTTGCCATTTTACAAATTGTAAATAATATACCAAATTTTGGTGTTACAAAATCGAATAACAAAAATGAACAAAATAATGGACATTACTTTGTACCCAAAATTTTAATATTTTAAATAATTAAAATAAAATATGTTTTACCGTAATCAATGGGTATTAACAACGTTTTGGCAAAAAGTTCATCGATATAATTAAATACCGTAGATTAGATTTATTTAGATAATTTTTGTTACGCAGCCCGTGAAGAGGACAAATTATTTTGTATGAAGATTATCCGAGTTCAATGAAAAAAGAAGAATATATTGTGTTTATTATAGACAAAAGTTATATAAATCTGTGTATTATAGCTAGATAATATATATCAGAGTACTAATAGGTACTTCTTACATAGTAAAAATAATGTTATCATCAAATATCGGGTGTGGACAAATTTTGCAATCAAAATGGTCATTTTAAATGATTTTTACCCTTAAGAGAAAGAATTTGGAATTCTGCCCAGCTCAACCGCAGGATTGAAGTTCCACGTTGTTACGTAAAATTATTCAAATTTGAACATTCCAAGTTCTAGGAGTTGTTTGTAATAGAATTCATGTGAAAACTACAGTTTGTTGAAGGATTCAAATCAAACGAGAAATACTTTACGGATTTGTTTGGATTTACATTCTTTTGTAACTTTAGAAAGTTTGTAGTTTCGTAGCAGTCGCGTGGTCACTCACGTTTCTATTACTCTTTTTTTTTACCACTTAGTTGGCAAACAAGCACACGGCCCACCTGAAGGGAAGCGGTTACCGTGGCCTATGGACGTATGCAACACCAGGGGTGTCACACTAGGGCCAGATCGTGAGAGATGGCCCTGTGTCGGCCGGGGTGCGAGGGATATGCCTGTCAACCTCACCTTCGGCAACCAAAACGACCCACAGGCGGCGTGCGTTTTAGTCGGTTCGTGTCCGACATAACCTCTCTCACCGGCTCCGGTGGGGAGGTATCCGTGGGAATTTTGCGCACGTAACAAAAAAGGGGGTCTCACATTCGCGCTGCCGACCATGAAGAAACCTTCTGATGCCCCTCTTGAAGAACCCCATATTGTAGGCGCTTGGGAAAACCGCAGCAGGCTTCAGTCTTATTTTGTCCACAAACGAGAATTGCACAATAATTCTGTCAATTTAGAAAGAGGACACTGGAAAATTGAATATTTGGAAAAATAAAAAGAGTAAATAATAAATTGTAATAATTTTGTAACTTTTTTATTTAGGTATATAGCTATAAATAAATAAAAATAAGATTCCAGTAACCACAGCGATGTAGAATCCACGCCACATATCTGCGGGTCTAAAAAGGTCACATTGAGCAATTTTGCTAAAAACTCGTAACTTTATGAATTTCTAGTAGATCTCAGTAGATTCCTATGTAATTCGTATAATGGTCACTCATATGAGCAGAATCACAACAATTCATTTACCAAGCAGATTCTAATTTCGTGTAAATATCACCGCAAGACAAAATATTATCCTAATACGTTTCCAATAGTGGCCTCCTGGTATCCAAACAAATTCATTACAAAACGTAGCAATAGATTACGTAATTTCCCGTTTTTAATTAAATGATCGAGTCAAGATTGAGTCTCAACTATCGCTGGTTCTGGTTCACCTGTATCGACAGAATAAAGCCTGGGATGGTCTCGTATGCGCGAGTGGCTTTATCCATTAACTAGGCCGTACTAATTGGAGGGCTTTGCTTGCCAACGGCCTTTATAAATTAGGGTCAATATAACGTACTTATTTTGTTTAGGATTAAAATGAGAGACTCTTTTCGATGAGATCTAAAAACATGGGTGTAATAAGTAGGTACACTTTGCTAACCTTTTGGATTTCTCTGGTCTGAGTAGATAAAATGAAGAATTTTATGGTGGGAACAGCACCTTCTTTTTTATTTTTTACGTGCGCAAAATCCCTACGGATACGCGCCCACCGGAGCCGGTGGAAGAGGACCAAAACGCACGCCGCCTGTGGGTCGTTATTGCCGAAGGTGAGGTTGACAGGCATATCCCTTGCACCCCGGCCGACTCAGGGCCATCTCTCCCGATCTGGCCCTCTCACAAAGTCCCCAACTCGTCCCCGGAAACGGGGAGGCGCGTTAGGCGCGCCGCCGCCGTGGCCTGCTTCTGCCAGGGTGACAGGTGGCTCGCAACTCGGGCGTCAGAGGTCGATGAACGACTTCCGCCCCCCTATGAGGTCTGGTGGTGACTGGCGTACGCGGGCAGCTTGGTTTGCGATCCTTCATCGCCCCGCTGCCGCTCCCGCCCCGCCTCTTTAACGAGCATTACTTGCTTGCAGGAGGCGCCGGGAACAGCACCTTCTAGGTATACAATGGGCAAATTAAGCTTGATACCCAATTTTGTGGTTAGTGTGATTAAATTTCAGAACGCGTACATTCTTAAACATCTCATTCTACACTTAAATGTTCACCCGTTCAAACATTGTTTTCTAGAAAAATCTGCTACTCGGACATGTTTAATTTTTCCTCTCTTTATTTTAAAAGCTTATCTATACTCAACTTAATGATGATAATATTATAGTTGTTATGTAGTTTTAGTGTTCAGTACTTTTGATTTTTGTAAGAATAGCTAGACTGCTTTTTTTTACACCACTTAACTGGCAGACAAGCTCACGGCCCACCTGATGGAAAGTGGTTACCGTGGCCTATGGACGTGTGTAACACCAGAGAAGCCACACTCGCGTTGCCGATCCTGTAAGCACAGAGTCTCTGTGCCGTCCGTGCAGAGGACAAAGCAGGACAAGCGTTTAGTCATCCCACTGACAGCACAAACTCTTCAGTGAGTTCTGGCTACCCTACTCACCGCTGAGAACACAACACGAAGTTATTATAACCGCGGTATTCTGTAGGGCGGAGGTACTTCCCCAGTCGAACTGCTTAATTGGGAGGAATTACCGCCGTGTCCTACCTCCTATAAAACAAGCTGCTTCCGTAAAAGTCAAGAGAAAGAGTAAGAAACTCCGGGAATAGATTGCTTAAATGGCACTGATGCGTAGGATGCATCGGTACCAAAACTGATGTGATGGTGAAGATGAAATAAAAAAATCCCGAATGCGGTATAACCAATTATATGTAAGTATAGGTACTTAATTACAACACAAATAATTCGCACACAGTGATAAAATATTCTAACTGGTGGGTTAAAGAGCACGTATCATTCATGTCAATAAGTTCAATTTATATTCTGTAGTAAGCATTGATTAAAATTTTAGTGTTCAGAATCGTTAATATAACTCAAGTATTTTTTAACCTCTCCAATGTATCTTCAATGACCACTTAACAATATTAAAAATTCTCATAAAGTTTTATAACCTCGCGCCTAGATGGCGTTAGTGGTAAAAATACATCGCGCTATGGTTCACATGCGCTCGAGTTGATATAGGCGTTGCGTTATTATTCGTTTTAACCTCCTTGTCCTGGGGAGCATAGTGCGCAGTGATCGTAAAGTGAGAGCACTTATGCTGACACCCACAAGAAAATCTTGTTCCCGCGCCCGGCTGCCGTATAGGGAGACCGAGCGCAATTTTTGACCGGTCCTCTTACTTCAGAGAGGACCTATAAAGTAGACTGTCTTACTCAGACACAAACACCTGTTGAAAAGATTACAAACGATTTGTAAATACATCACAAATTGCTGGACGTAATGAATAAGGCGTAACCGAAAACCAATATTTAATAATAGTTACGTTAAAACTTGCGCTCGGGATTTTGAAATGTGGAATTTTGAACTTCGTTATTTTGTAATTTCGGTATTATGAACATTTTGTCAAATGAACATTGGGGATTTTGAACTTTGGTCTTTCATCAATCGTTTCGACAAATGAACAACGGGATTTTAATAAAATACAGACAAAATAAAAATTTGAGGTTGCATAAATTCGCATAGATCTGAAAATTGGTGTGAATTTTAAATACACCATTTTTAAAAGAAATATCAGGTCTAAAAAGGCCACTTTATGGGAATCGTATTAGGATAATATTTTGTCTTGTAGCGATATTTACACGAAATTATAAACTGCTTAGTAAATGAATTGTTGTAATTCAGTTCATATGAGTGACCATTATACGAATTTCATATATAGATATCTACTGGGAATTTACAAAGTTATTAGTTTTTAGCAGGATTGCTAAACGTGACCATTTTAGACCCGCAGAAATCTCCATCGATTGAACTTGTTCATTTATTTTAAATTAAAGGTCAAAATTACTGTACTCTCGCATTTTTCTCGAAAACAGCAAATGCTATCGTAAAAGTAGGTTGGACAAAGTTGTAGATCATATAATACACCATTAAGAAAGAAATATCAGAAGTCCTCATCGACTTGTGCATTTTTTTATTCAAGTTCAAAATAATTGTAAACTCGCATTTTTGTCATAAACACCGAGTGCTATCGTAAAATTAGGTTGGGTAAAGTAGTACTCGTAGAATATGTAATTACCTACAAAATTAGTCTCATGGTTTTTTTTGTACGGCTACCAGTGTGGTCATCGGGAAGTGGTCTTCCGATATTACTACAAAATTAGTAGTTCCCATAGTGATTTGTCAACGAAGAGTCTGAACCGCAGATCCTATAAACTTGAAATTTTGGCAGTAGAAGCTTTTCATGTCGCTAATATCTACTAAGAAAGGATTTTTAGAAATTTCGTTCCTAAGGGGTACAATAATAAGGGAAGAAAGTATAAGAAGTCCATTCCCGTTCATCCCTTATTTTAGACCCTTAGTATCAACGTGGGGGATCTATGTGTGGGGATTTTGCGCACGTTAAAAAAAGTCCAATCGATGGGGACTTTTGATATTTCTTTTGTAATGGTGTATTTCAGTTCCCCACAAATTTTTAGGTCTATGCAAATTTAAACAAGCAAACAAGCTTACCATAACATTTCTTATATTTTGACTGGTTTAATAGTAACCATTAAATAGGTATGTTGTAAATAAATATTGAATACTTCTTTCTTCAATAATGGGTTACATAAATGAGTTCTAAACATGAACTCACCATCTAGCCTATATAATAGCTACCACGAAGGTACAATAGAGGTACGGTTACCGAAAATAATGAAGGTGAAGTTATCCTTTGCCTCAATTTATCACCCTGTCCTCCATCATCTACAAACTTTCTATTTCAGCTTTCGTGCGTAGTTCGACGTAACGTAGAAACAACATTAACGAGGTAACTTGGTTTGTTCCCAATTTCAGAAAAAGTTTATTTTCTTGCTTAGAAAGACTACATTTTATGATTGATAATATTATAATAAAAAAGGAAGCTTTTTAAAATCATTTAATTTTAATTTCATGTAAAAAAAATACAGTAAGCTGTATGTGTAAGGAACAAACACAAATACTCCTCCTCAAGTAAGTTGTATTTAAGTTTGTTCCGTACAAACACATTTCCATTAAATATTTAGCAATTGGTTTTATGTAAGTAATTCGTAACCTTGCCTGCATGTCAGCACACCTGCTGATTGACGAATGAGTTCTAGCACAGGCTTACCTTTTGATATTGGGGGAGACTAAACGGCACGGATAACCATTTAAACTGGGCGCTTACCTTTTCGTACTAGACAGAAGTTGTTGTTGTAAAAATCAATGTATAAGGAAAGAGGAGTAGGACAGTGGGACAATGGGCCCCAGACTCCAAAAGTTTAGATGCAACCGGTATCGGTGCTCGGATGACGATAATGATTCTGACCACTTACAAAAATTTGTTTCCAGCGTCGTTCCAGTGCAGCAGTGCGCCGCTGTGCCATAGAACCGGTCATCCCCGTGGTCGTATGCGCGACCCCATCCCCTCGACCGAGGTGTCGAATACGAACGAACCCGTGGCTCGGCGCTACCTCACCAAATAGGCGACGACCTCAGCATTTAGTACATCAGCAGTCGCTCCAATGCCCACCGCAGAATCAGCCGCAGTTGAACCATGCACCTTATTCGTTGGATTCTCATCTCAGGTGCGGCTCCAGGTGAGATTTCATTGTAACTTTTTATGCCTAAAGATACAAAAGTATCACCGTTTAGTACGAGTAGATTGTTAACTATTCTGTGGGGCTAATCGAGGCGATTCTGACGAGATTCTTTTCGAGTACATTTAGAGTTGCCCCTTTAAGGTTTTCGGAGCTCAAGCGGGCTTCAACTACAAGCCAGTATACCTATTGATTGACAGACGAGGCTCACTGGCTGGCACATACTGGCTTTCCCCTCGACGTTGTGGGTTCAGATGGCGATCGGTCCTGTAAAACTAAACTGACCCAATCATGAACACTTGGAGTAGGAAATTGGATTCAGGGATCCAATGTGCAAGCTTTAGTTGCAACTGGGATTGTCCCTCCAATAAAGAAAATAAGAAGCTCCTGAACATAGGTATAGTTGTGTTATTTCAGTAAGAGGAATTAGAGTGAATTCAAGGTTCACGAGTGAAGTTGTTACGAAACGTAATTCCGAACTTATTAGTAGGTAGTGGGTATTATCCACTTATTGGATTTAGGTGACCTAATGGTTCGGTAATATTTTCCTAATATAATAATGCCATCGCGCTCAACTTTGCGTCCACGATACCTGTACACAATGTAGGACAGTACAATTAGTACTACTATGAACTTACACCTCATGAAGAAATTATACTTGTACAATGAATGTCCAGCGTTCAAAACTGGTTGAGCTACTAGAACGTGCGTAGAGGATACATGGGCATTGGACATAAATCATGAGATTTAGGACATCTATTTTTGTGACTATCTTTTTAAAGGAATATTAGTTCTAACTGAAATTATTACATTCGCCCTGGGCCTAACCTAAGCTAAATTACCTGTAAGTTGGTACCCATTGAACCTGGGAGCTATTGAATGGGAACGAAGTCCTTAAATTTTTGAAAATATAATTATATCGAAATTAAACTAATATTTTAGCCATTTCCTGTTCCAGATCACCACATTTGTCTCCGCACTTATCTCCGGAACCAAACAGATCGCCTTATTACCGTGGTGGGGCATCCAGCGACGAAGAATGCCGCGGCATGCGTACCAGGGGCCGGGAAACTGCTATCTTGTCTGACGCTGATATAGACTCGGATGGTGATACGGGCTTGGATGGAGGTGATGAAGATGATGACGAAACTGCCTCGCCTGGTAGAAGAAGGGCGAGAAGAAGGAGGCCACCGCGTAGACCTCCACGGTCAGCAGGTGAGATTAAATACTAATTATTCATAGCATATGTACTTTAGAAGAACGTTTAACCCAAAGTGGAGTCTTTCGTGTCTTTTGAATCAGTGCCATATTTTGAGAAATAATAATTTTGATGGAGGTAGGACACGGTGTATTTCCGTCCAATTAAGCAGTCCGATTGGGGAAGTACCTCCACCCTATAGAATACCGCGGCCATAACAACCTCATGTTGTGTTCCCAGCGGTGAGTAGGGTAGCCAGAGCTGACTGGAGAGCTTGTGCTGTCAGTGGGAAGACTAAAGGGTTGCCCCGCTTGGTCTTCTACACTGACGGCACAGAAACTCTGTGCTTACAGGGACGGCAGCGCGAGTGTGACTCTTCTGGTGTTACACACGTCCATAGGTCGCGGTAACCACTTTCCATCAGGTGAACCGTGTGCTTGTCTGTCACCTAAGTGGTAAAAAAATAAATAATTCAGAATTAATGCAGCTTAGCTCCGAAGTTATAACATTGTATTAACAGTTCATATATTATTATATATACCATTGGATAAAGATAGAACAACATAGGCATGTATAGCATTTGTCATGTGTGTAGATTAGACTAATGTAGAATTAAATAATTTTTAAGATTGTCGGATACTCTTCTTTCCCTCTCCCTAACTACTCAGCAGGTGTTACCGCGTCAATGACATTTCTGGTAGTACTAGTATTCTCGGCAATTCTCGTCAGTCACCATCATGTGCTTTACTATAATGAAATAATAATATAGGTGAGGTGAAGTCCAGTTGGCGTGTCCCAGATAAGAAACATAACACAACATAACATAAGCTCACGCCTATGTCCCCGAAGGGGTAGGCAGAGGTGCTAGCACCCACATTTCGCCAGTTTATGTTTAGGTTCCAATGTAATAGGTGGCGAGTCTATTGCCATTAACCGGGCACTTATAAACCTGCGATAATAAACACATAAATTCGAAAAGCATCGAAAAGTCATTGGTGTGTGCCATGGTAAAACCTGGGATCGAACACGAGACCTCGTCTCAGCAGTCCATTACCCATACCACTAGGTTACCGGATAAGGAAATAAAATAAATAAATTGCGATTTCAGGTGCAACCCCACCTCGCATGCGTCGTCGCAACCACGCGCCTTCAGCTCCGCCAGTTCGAGAGAGAGATCCGCTACTAGAAGCGGACAGGGAAGCCGAGAGGAAGTACAGGGAGTTGATCAGAGAGGCTGAAAAGCTGCTGGTCACTGTGTCGAGGGCCCCACTGGAGCCTCCGCATAATCCGAGAGTTAGAGAACTGAGGGCTACTGAGGTGAATAATAGTTAATATTTATAAATACTACATTTCTCTTAGAATTATTCTAGACTATAGAATTATATTATAGAAGTCGCGTTCCTTTTAAGAATAAACTTGTAAAGTAGGTAATTTATTTTGAGGAGAATAGAGTAAATTACTCGTTTAAAATTCATATTTATAATATTGTTTGTCCATTTTCTCAGAAGGTTGGTTACTTTTTAAGAGATTAAGTAAAGGTTTTAGGTAATTGAAGTAGATTTAATTCATCTTCTGTAGTGTCGAGCATGTTAGATCTATTTTATACAAATGTATCTAATTGTATTCCCTCATCTATGATTTAATTGTCTTGCATATATACCTGTTGTTTATTAAAAAAAGAATTTTAACCTTTTTTATGTAATATTTTTTTTTTATAATAATTATGTAAGTAACTTTAATTTTTATCGTATGACATTGCCAACTAAATCGCTTGAGACGTTTACTACTTGTTAGCCAACAGGGATGCAGATTTTTGAAACAAACTTCGTACTTAGAGCTGTTCCTATTGTTGGCAATGTGGTTCCAAGCCCATTGTTTAATATGTCTTCGACATCCATTGTTATCAGGTTGAAGCTCCCCGTAGAAGTCCAGAGCGCACTCATATCACGAACTTTATGCGCGCGAACTCCCCGGAGCCACCGCGAAGACTGTCTCCCGTTGCGAGGCGGTCCCCATTGGCTGCCCCTCCTCCACCTCCCATTACCCCTCGTATCCATATGCACCCTCCCTCACCAACCGACAGACCTCACTCCGAGCCGCCCAAGAGGAAGGCGTATGCTCGCGATGAGGTTAGTCTTTGGCATGTCTTGATTCACTCTTTTTCTAATTTGTTGATTTTTTAGTGTCTTTTAGTATTTTAACTCGTCTATAAATAGCATTAAAATATTGGAAGTACTAAATGCATGTGTATTACCTGTATATAAGATAATACTATTGTAATTAAATCTTAATATTGAGAAGTAAAACTATTCGTAAAGCCTCAAGTCTTAGAGGAGAAATACTTAAAAATTTCTACTGTCATAATAATTTGATATGCTCGGAGAATTTCGATCTCATTATCTTTTGGTCACCAGGTGCTGCAGACTTTGGAAGGTCTACGCAAGAGTCTCCAGCAACAGTCGGCACTGCTGGCGGTGCAGCGGACCCGCCTGGACTCTCTATAGCCGTTGAACTGTCTCCCTGCCCATCCTGCCATAGTTAGTTTTTAGTATCCCTTAGATCTCAAGTAGTTAATGTATCGTTTCACGTTACACGATGCCAAATGTTTCTAAAATGTTTATCTGTTGTCTGTTAGCGGATTGTTATTCATGTTTGTTGAAATTTGATAACTCATTATATTCAATGCTTTTATATTGTTGTTATATACAGACTTTAGGTTTCTGATCAATAGATTAATCAACATCTTTGTCAGTGAAATTGTATGATGTTCAGTTTGGTTTCTTCAGAATATTTTTGAAATGACGGAACAAATTTCCCTTAATTTGTTTCGAATATATTATCAATAATTTAAGTAAGCTCGTGAACGGTAGTAGTACTTCAATTTTACTCCTTTCCTCTAGTCCCTCCATAAGTTCTAGTCTAGGCAGCGTCGATTAGGTTAGTAGTAGCTAGCGTCTTGTTATTGTTCCGTGTAGGCGAGGCCATTTTCAATTTCTTCCATAGTACTTGTAGTGTCATTTTATTAGAAATAGATTAGATGGTAAAAGACGTCGAGTTGTAGCTCTACTGACTTTAGCTGAAGAAGCTTGAAGCAATTAGAGTATTCTGTTATTTAAGGCATGCAACTTTTCTTTTGTTTCTAGTGTGATGGAAAGGTTAACGACTGAAGGCCCATGAGTATATAGACTCAGGATACCCACATAATCATTTTTATCCATATCTTTATGATTAAGTTTGAGCCAAATTCGATGTAAAACATTTCAAATCAAATCAAATCAAATAATTTTATTGTGAAAATGGGTACATGGTGGTGCTGGGATAAAATGTGGTTTCTCCATTCTCCGCCTCAAGGTATACAATAGAATTGCTTATAAAATATGCAACATAATAATTTAACAATTATTCACCCAGGCTACTTTATATCATACCAATAATTGATTGAGGTAAAAAAAATATGTCAGTATGAGTAAATGTCAAAAAATAAAAGTCATCTATATAATTAAAATCATAAGGAGTACATACATTCCATTATTATAGTGTCATTGGCAGGCTACTAGTAGTGTCAAAGGACGGAGGTCGATAAACGACCTCCACCCCCTATGAGCGCAGGCTTGGGGGTGACTGATGGAACCGCCTGTCACCCTGGCAGAAGCAGGTCACGGCGGTGGCGCGCCTCCCCGTTTCCGGGGACGAGTTGGGGACTCTGTAGTCCCCACACCCGAGGAGAGGGCCAGATCGTGAGATATGGCACTGGTCGGTTCGAGTCTGACATAACCTCTTCCACTGGCTCCAATGGGGGAGTAACCGTGAGGATTTTGCGCACGTAAAAAAAAAGTGTCAAAGGAAGATTTTTAAAGATCTTTAATATCCTGGGTTGTTCAAGTATTAAATGTCATAAATAAAGCTGAGTTGAACTCAACTTTTCTAATTAATCATGTTTGTCTTTTTTTGGACTTTGACTTTAATTTGATAAATACAATGATCCCCCTGTGGGTTAGTTATATAGTTTTACAACGGCGTTCGTTATATAGTTTCTTCATCGGATTTGGTTCAACTACAGATCAGTATTATTTACTTATACTAGTTAATGAGAACCAAAGAGCTACCATGAGTAGCAATATTTAGTTAGACTCCACTCAGTTATTGCTACAACGACAGTCACGTACATTCATGTATCGAGTAGCGCCGTAGTGTAGCTCTAGCAGCGGTCTCTCTAGGAGTCTAGGGTAAGGGTGACCTGTGGCCACGGCGTACTAAGACTGCGTTATTATATCTTGTAATTAACTTATACAATGTTTAATCGTTATAATGTAATCACCCGATTGTTGTATGAGACTTGAATTGTTCGAATTTTGTAAGAAGTTTAATAGGTAGTACAATCTTCACTTGACTTCAGTATCGATGACTTATCTATGTTATTACTCGTAAGAATTTTTCACATTTTTAATCGATACAATGCTGATAACTCTTTTCTATGTTATCCTATTATGATAAACATGTAATGGGGCCATATTTCCACAAAGCACTTAGGCATTTTAGGGATGTTCTCTTAACCACCATTCAGTTTTTAATTTGCATCTAACATCATTCGTTTAACCTCTTAACTGAGTTTTGTGATATTATGCTTATCTCTGTGGTCAAGGTTTCCTGTTCAAAAATATTTTGATTGTTCAGATATTTCTTTAGCTATTATATTTCAAATGTAGATTTGAATAGCAACAATCTGTTCATGTAATGATATGCATTATTAATAAAAAATGTTACGAAACTGTAGAGAGAGACTAAAACAGCTAAGTATGCTTCTCATCATCTGCTGAGCAAACGTCATCATCTGCTGAGACTCAGAAGGGCAGGGCCACAGCAAAAGCCTCTTCTGTAACTATTCTAACACACTTCACGCGCATCCTCGGTTTTAAGTGCGTCTACCTACCCAGTTTTCAATACTTACATCATAAATTTGGTGTGTGCTGCGCAAAAATTACTGTTATTGTAATAATAATAATCATTATTTATATCAGAATTTCATAAGTATATAGTTAATATTCTGATTGAAAATAATGTTATAACTCGAGTGTCAAAGTGTTAAGTGCTATTTTTATTTTAACTTCTGAAGATCTTAAGAAGAGATCTACTTACACATTAATACTGATATTCTTCTTTTTCTTTCGATGGATATTATACACATGTATATAAGTCTCAAACAGCATTTGGGTGGTAAGGGAGTCCACACCATGGGTTTCCATATTTTTGTTAGAGCAAATTTTGGAGGAGCAAGTTGGCGAGTGTGGCTCCTCCAGCTAAATGTAAATATTTATCCAATTTACTGTTTATTGTAAGTATAAATAAGATTTATACGTTTAGTTGAATTTTCATTAAAATATTATTCTGAAAATATTGTTTAATTTGTATCAAGTGACATCTGTGTAACGAGTCTTGAACCATAGTGGTTCACTGCTATAAATAAATAAAGCTTAACATTTCTTACAAAGTTAGTTCTTTAGATAAAAGATAGATGGTGTTGTATGCATAATCAATTAATCAATCCAATGACATACATTTTACGAAGGTTGGTGATCATGCAACTTTGTAATATGGTAGTGTTAATTATTGTAGTAACAACATGCAACAAACTGATTACAGAAGACTCTGAGAATTAGGTCATTGAACCAATTGTAATAGAGGAAGTATTGATGGTCGAAGTTTTATAAGTGCTTTAACAAAAAATACCTAATGTTTACATGGCTCTTCAATCGGCTACAAAACATGTAGGGGTTATTTTAATTCTGAGTAGGTACGAGTACATGCAGATAAAACATAGCATAACATAAACTCACACCTATATCCCCGAAGGGGTAGGCAGAGGTGCTAGCACCCACATTTCGCCAGTTTATGTTTAGGTCCCAATGTAATAAGTGGCGAGCCTATTGCCATTAACCGGGCACTTATAAACCTGGGATAAATACACACATAACTTCGAAAAGCATCGAAAAGTCATGCAGATATATGTACATAGTATAGGCTTCGTTCATTTTCGTTACAAGTTTTCCATAACCAGCTACGATACCAACATACTTAATGTAAACAATAGGTAGTATCGGATCAGTGACACCAGGTAAATATGAATGTCGCTGCCGGAGGACCCAAAAAAAACCAAAATGATTTCACTAAATTCATTTAATTACTCTAAATTACAATTAATTATAATCTAAGTCTATTCCCGTCGATGTAAGAACAAAGAATGACGTACTTAAAAACTAAGGTGGTGGCGTCAACCGCGGACACCTGGCTGGTGTCCGTTTCCAATTTGCAACATCTTTGAGTCAGCATATTCCGTCCGTGTGACTGCTCCACGTGCGGCTTGTCGCTGGGTGACGCAATGAGGTTGATGCATGCTTGCGTTTTTATATTGGCTAACTGCTATAACACCTCCACCGTCAGATCAGCAATTATTTTCGAGGCTTTGATTGAGAAAATATTGCTGAAAGTATCTTAGGTGCTCCGGGTTCTGTAGGCTCTTCGTAAGTTTTTATTACAGGTTCCAGGCTTCTGTTCTTACATGTAAATGTTTTGCGACGTTTCAAAGCGGCGATGATTACTCCAAATGCAATTATACAGGATAACACGATGTAAAATGGGATGGTGGTGTGGTACAGAGCTTCTGTTGGCACGGCTTCTAACTGCAACGGAGGCTGCGACTTGAGGTTGATTTGAGTGTTGTGTAACTTCGTGAGATCCGTAGACTTGAGATGAATTTGCATTCGAGTAGCGTTCGGTAGGATGTTTTCTGAATAATCCACTTTTGTCATTTTCACAGGCTGGCCCTCTACATGATCGTTGAGATTAGCGAGTGTGAATTCTGAAGTGTAGAGGAAACATTTCAAGGGAATCGTGACTAGGTAACTGCCGCTCAAGATGAGGTAGTCTTCGCGCCCGCATACTGCATGGATTCTGGTTTCAGTAGGGGCTGAAATGATGTAGTGTTTCTCATCTAGTCTTTCCATGGCTATCTTCGCTAGGGATACTGCGGTGATTTCACAGGAATCGTCGACAGCTTGGCTAGTAAGGAGTTTCTGGATGCAATCAGGTTGTTGTCGCAACTGGTGGTCCATTTTGTCTTCGCAGATGTACCAATCCTCATACTTCGGGCATTCAGCCTCTATGTACACATAACCTTTCCTGCTAGTTGCTATCAACGGGAAAGGAGGGATAAGGATGTGGTTAAATTTATTTGGAGCTACGGATAATTTATAGAGATCATAGCTATCTATTGCAAATATTGGTACCTTGAATATAATTACTATCTGGCTGCCTGAATAATAATACCCCGGTTTTATAATATCATAATACTCTCTAAGTTCTAAATCTAACACATTTTCTCTACTATAAATCTTGATTAATTTCTTAATCATATACCTCAACCCATCTATACTGATCATTGAATGATGCGAGCTTGAACTATGAATGAAAGCTAAGATATTTTCTATTCTAATTAACTCATTCGATATTTCATCTAAGTTTTCAGTTATTATGGTCAAACATTGACTAAGTTTCGCGAATTCCATGAGAAAATCGTTATTATAAGTAGCCTTGTCAAGTAACAAGTTCATGGTTTCGTTAAGCTTCGCCTGATTCTCCGCTAGTTGTGTAATAATCTCAGTGTGTTGATTCATCCATTCTCTACTGAAACTTATGTGGTTATTGAATTCAGTTTGCGTTCTATAATTATTTTCCTGTAAGATTTTGATAGCATTGTCATATCTAATCGCATCCGAATAGTCTAAGTTACCTGTAACGCTTTTTATTACAGAGCCCAAAGAGTCAATGAGACCTCGCTTTACTCGACCTGGTTTTAATGTTTGAATATGCTCCATTACTGTAGCTACTTTCCCCAATAGATAGTCTACTTGAAATTCGTATAATCTTATTGTATTAGTATCAAGTTTGCTCTTAAATGTATTTAGTTCGTCTATTAACAGCCTAATATTTCCATCGATATCATCAAGACTAATAAATTGCAGAAAGGTATGGTAGTGGGTTATTAACTTTGTTGCGCCTAGGCGGAATGGTAATAAGCCTGGGCCATCATCCAAGGTTTCAAGTGTTATCTCCGGCTTGGGTTCCTGTGCTGCTATCAAATGAACAGTCAGGACCAGTGGCATCCTGTAATAATTTAGCGGTTTTAGGGACTCTTTTCAGACGATTTTTGGCTATGGGACCGCGTTTTTTGGATGTATATACATGTACAGGTAAGTCAGCTAATACAGTGTCTTGGGTATATCTAGGGGCTGTCTTTTGGCGGCTTGCTAATGGGTTACTAATATAGACACGTTGTTGGGGTTGATATTCGACTTCGGGTTCTCGGGTTTTATTGCGATTCTCGATGATTCTACCACGATCAGATAAGGATGTATCATTAATGATTTGATAGATTTGTTTCATTTGTTCCCGGTGATTCTGTGTATACTGTTGTAAAAGATGTTTGGATAGATCTATGTTGAGAGGGTCTCGTGGGTCAAAGTGCCCGGTTATTATATCGAAAGGACGACATTTCGTGAAGCTGTGAATGGAGCTATTGTATGCCAGAGTAGCATAGGGTATTAAATTGATAATGTCGTCACCTTTGTGAGTTAATTTTAGTATACGCAGATGCTCTAGTAGCGTAGAATGGAATTTTTCTACGATCCCGTTATCGTTTGGTGAGTGGGGTAACGTTCTATGATGAGTTATCTTATGTAGGTTAACGAAATCGCTAAATAATTGATTAGCAAATTCGGTACCATTGTCCGATATGATGGTTAGCGGGAGCCCGTGGTGAGTACAGAATTTTAATAATGCTTGCAAGATACTGACGGCGGTACCATCTCGTATGTGATACGCTTGTGCATACTTTGAGAATACGTCCACTATCGTTAAATATTTTTCAGTTTGGATTGACAAGAGGTCTATGTGAACGGTTTCGAATGGTTTAGTGGCAGGGGGTACTAGATTGAATTGCTGTTTGATGGGATGTCGATCATACTTGGCTTGACCACAAATAGTGCAGCTATTAATGAATTTAGTGATCGCGTCCTTCATTTTTGGCCAATAGTAACGATGGGATAGTGCTAGGTAGCATTCATTGATACCCCGGTGGTTGGTTTTACCGTCGTGGTAATGCTTTATAATCTCTTGTTGCTGTAGGTATTCTTTCACGTTTTCGACTTCTCGTGTGGTTAAAATTAAGTTCATCGCTGAGCTTTTAAATTTATCTTAGATTATTGGTACGATATCGTACATGGCTAAAGGGGGGTTTATAAGCAATGCGGTTTTTACCTTCGGGTTGACATATTCTTTTATAACATTGATAATGTCCGTTTCTAAATTTGATTGAGATACTTGTACCGCGGTTCTAGTGTGAGTAGCGAATGGTTTAGATGCTGTGGCACGCTTTTTGATATCACCGACTACAGTGATGCAAATTTGCCGGTGAAATTTGTTTAACGGCTCATCAACTATGAGAACTTCGAGAATGGGATTCTCTTGGCTAGTATGGGCAGATGCTGTCGCTGAATTGTCTACCGAGGGCGGCCGCTCCGAGGTGTTTCCCACCATGGAAGATGTCTCCTCGTTATAAATTTGAATACGTGAGAGGGCATCTGCATTTGTATTACTTGAGCCCTTTTTATATACAACTGTGAAATCATATTCGGAAAGTTTCAGCTTCCACCTAGTTAGTCTCGAACTTGGCTCCTTTAGATTCATAACCCACTGAAGTGGTTTATGATCCGTTATTATTTTAAATTTTCTACCGAAGATATACGGTCTATAGTATTTAGTCGCCCAGACTATGGCCAGCAGTTCTTTCTCGATGGTACTGTAATTGATTTCGCTCTCGTTTAAGGTGCGTGATGCAAAGCATATGGGTTTGTCTGAGCCTATTGGACCCTGCGAGAGGATAGCGCCTAATGCGAAGTTGGAGGCATCAGTGGTCAGTATAAACTCCTTGGTAAAGTCTGGGTATTGCAGTATTGGGTCGTTAATAATGAGGGACTTACATTTTTCAAAATTACTAGTGTACTCGGTCGTAATTACAACTTTTCTACCTTTCTTTAGGCATTGTGTCAAGGGTTTGGTTACGCGGGCGAAGTCGGGTATAAATTTTCTATAGTATCCGACTAGTCCCAGAAATTGTTTAATTTCCTTAGGGGTAGTCGGTATGGGGTAATTCTGAATTGCTCTAATTTTGTCTGGGTTTGGCTTAATACCATCCCTAGTTATGATATGGCCAAGAAAAGAGGTTTCTAACTTGAGAAATTCCGATTTATTTAATTGAATTTTAAAGTTAGATTCTTGTAACTTCCTGAATACCTTTTCCAAGTTGATCATATGTTCTTGGAGTGATGTACTGAATACTACTATGTCGTCTAAGTAGACTAGGCATACTGTGTTCTGTAGTTCCTTAAGGACGTTATCCATGACGCGCTGAAAAGTGGCAGGGGATCCTTTGAGGCCCATAGGCATCCTCAGGAACTCATAGTGCCCGTTTTCCACGTTAAAAGCTGTCTTGGGAATGTCCGTAGGGTCCATCTCGACCTGGTAAAACCCACTGGCTAGATCGAGAGTGGTAAAATATTGACAGTTGCCTAATTTATCTAAGACGTCGTTGATGTTCGGGATGGGATATTTATCATCGTATGTTTTCTCGTTAAGCTTTCTAAAATCGACTACTAACCGCCACTTAACCTCTCCTGATGCATCACCTTTCTTTGGTACTATCCAAATGGGGGAACACCATGCGGATTGTGAGGGTCTGATGATACCTTGCTCTAACATCTTGTTAATTTGGGTTTTAACTTCGTCCCTATGAACGTATGGATATCGATATGTTTTCCCGTGTACTGGTAGTTCATCCGTAGTGCGGATACGGTGTTTAATTTTGTTAGTGAACGACAAGGCTTCTCCTTCTATGTAGAATATTTCGGCGTATTTGGCACAAAGAGTTTCCAAATTGATACGTTCCTCCTCGTTAAGATGGTCGGTAACGTAAGCGGAAAATAACTTCCTTCGAACGCGCTGAGGTTCGCTCTTTATTTGGCAATTGGAATTCGGGTGAAATAAAATTATTGTAAGTAGTTTGCACGTTATAGATCTCGGCTTGTACAGCTCGGTCCATAGAAAATATAACGTCGTGTGAAGTGGGGTTACTAACCTCTAAAAATCCGCGGTTATTAGTTACTGTGGTTAGGCAATCTTTGATAATACAATTTGAGATGTTTTGTTCACTGACTAGTGCTTGTCCGTCATGAACATTGATAGGTACCTTAAGAATTTTGGAGGAATTGGCAGGTATAAGGTCTTCATACAGATTTACGTTTCGCGAGTCGTACATACTAATAGGATTGGTGGAATTCTGAGTTATTAATAATTTATCTTTAAGGTCAATCTTGGCTTCCCATTTCTCAAGTAAATCTAAACCTATAAGCCCATCAAAATAATCGTGAAATCTGTGAATTAGTAGTGTTATGTGTTCGTGGTCCTGAAATTCTCTAAAAGAGGGTATCGTGATCGAATGATTATTTCGTGAGGTACCGTGAATGTTTGTAACCTCGAAAGGATCGAAGTTGAGGGGAAAATTACTGTAAAATAATTCAACGGCGTTTGGACTAATAAATGACCGATTGGCTCCTGTATCTATTAGAAATTTTATGAGAGTGAGAGATTTGAATAAACGGGAGATGTCTTTGAGTTTGGAGGTTAAGTTCTATTTTAATTTGTCTGTTGTTTCTGAAAATCCGATTCCTGTTCGATGCTAGGGCCCGGTTGAGGTTCAAAGCTAGGGGTATGTTCGGTTTGGCTATTAACGTTGAGTTCTTCGATAGTGTAATGAGTCGGATTCGGCTCTGCGTTATAATATTCAGTATATTCAATGTATGGATTATAATCTGGTTCGTATAAACTGGATAGTGTGGCTCAACAAAATAAACGCATTCGTTCATGTTCATTTGATTAGATTTAAAATAATTGGATGGCGGCGGGTTACCGCTTTTGCGCCAATCATGGCCAGGTATCTGACCGAATTGAGGTTTTTCTTTAGTAATAAAATGACTTACGCCACTCATAGGCTTAGGGCCTGTGTTATACTGTGGGAAAGATCTAGGCTGCCACTGAGAGTTATTATTAGGATTATTAAAACGATTATAGTTAGGCAGTGGTGCGCGGAATATTTGTTGAGTACGCGACGGCATGGCTTGTGTATTAGGGTGTGGGGTGAATCTATAAGAATTACCTTGAGGATTATTCTGCGACATGTTCGGCTTCCATATCTGTTGCGGCGGCTGAAAATAATAATAATAATAATAATAATAATAATAATAATAATAATAATAATAATAATAATAATAATAATAATAATAATAATAATAATAATAATAATAATAATAATAATAAATATTCTACAACATTCTACACAACGCTATCTAGACCCATGGTAAGCATAGTTTAACTAGCTTGTGTTATGGAATCTAGAATACGGATAAACATACTTAAATACTTTTTTTTTTGTAAATATATATATATATAATATATAATACATATTATACATAGAAACACCCAGACCAGTGCAAATACCCATATTCATGCATACAAATATTTTCACTGAGCGGGGATCGAACCCACGCCTCCTGCGTAGCAGTCGTGTTCACTACCGCCACGCCACAGAGGCTAATTTCCTATGAATTTTAATAATAAAATTTCCTATGGCACCGATTCGTGTAGGAGGATTGAATTGTTTAACCAACGGATTAATGAAATTAGGTGGTGCTGGTAAAGATTTGTGTAAATTAGATTTTCTTTCAGCATAGGAGTCGTTGCGGTTTAATAGGTACATGACATTCAATTCCTCTTGCACAAATTCTAGTGCTTTTTCTACACTATCAGGACGCATACAACGTATTCGAGAGCCCAAAGGTTCCTTTAGTCCGCGGACAAAAGCTTGCATGGTTAACTTTTTGTATAATGTACGCTTGGCCTCGATGGTCGTATTAATGGTCTCGTGCAGTGTAATGTACGTCATGATGGTGCTGAATAGTGAAACACAGCGGTCATAAAACTTTTGGGGTGAGCTATTTCCCTGGGTGGCTAACATAAGGTCATTGTAAAGGGTGGTCTCGTCCCTCTGATCGGCAAAATTATTAATTAAAGATTGTTTTATGCTAGCCCAATCTTCAGGTATACCGTTAGAGTTAACTATCTGTGCAGCAGGTCCAGTTATTTTATTTAAAATACCGTTCAACATACAAAGCCTTGCCAAATTATTACCTGGATTAGATTCTAAATATTCTGCGACAATTTGGTCGCACAATTGGATGAACCTCGGCAATACGTAGGGGTTGCCATCAAAGTCTGGCACCAACCTTAACGTTTTGAAAATTAAATCAGCATCGGCCATTGTACTTTCGGAATTAGATCTAACTGAATTATCTAAAGAATTATTATCACTATAATTAATTGTACTAAAATTAAATTCGTTACTAATATCTAGCTCTCTATGGGAATCTAGTTCAAATCTCCGAGCCTGTCTGGGTCGATCAGGCGTGGGAGTGGATAGCTCAGGGTGAAAAATGATTGCGAGCTAACTAAACTAATAAAATAATATAATAGGGATAAGAATAAGGAAGTCGTTGAAAGCAACACACAAAAACGATTTTTAAGTGTACTTACAAAAACTGCATCTTGGTACTTCTGGGATCGATGTCTGGATATCTCCTCCGAGCAGGACGACAGGTTCTTCTTTCAGGATACTCGGCGAACGCGATCGCTCACGACGGCGGTAGCGAGTTAGCGGAACGGTTCCCGATGCGAGAGAAACTCTATTTAACTAGCTCGAGACGCCTCGAGTATCCTACCGACTGCGCCAAATATGAATGTCGCTGCCGGAGGACCCAAAAAAAAACAAACTGATTTCACTAAATTTATTTAATTACTCTAAATTACAATTAATTATAATCTAAGTCTATTCCCGTCGATGTAAGAACAAAGAATGACGTACTTAAAAACTAAGGTGGTGGCGTCAACCGCGGACACCTGGCTGGTGTCCGTTTCCAATTTGCAACATCTTTGAGTCAGCATATTCCGTCCGTGTGACTGCTCCACGTGCGGCTTGTCGCTGGGTGACGCAATGAGGTTGATGCATGCTTGCGTTTTTATATTGGCTAACTGCTATAACAAGGTGGTAAATAAATAAATATTCCACGATATTCTACACAACGCTATCTAGATCCATGGTAAGCATAGCTTAGCTAGCTTGTGTTATGGCATCTAGAATGCGGATAAACATACTTAGATACTTTTTTTTTGTAAATACATACATATTATACATAGAAACACCCAGACCAATGCAAATATACATATTCATGCATACAAATATTTGCACTGAGCGGGAATCGAACCCGCGCCCCCTGCATAGCAGTCGAATGCTCTACCGCTACGCCACGGAGGTCGTCAAATATTTTTAATATCCTTTATCTTTATATGAAATTAAATTTATTCGATAACACGATTTGTGGGTTTGTGCATAAGAAGAATATGTGTTCTAAAATCAGATTTCTTACGCTATGTAGAATTTTATTATATCTATGTAACAGGGTAGGGAAAGTACAGGGACGTAGCCCTTCTTCAGAGGTACACTGTCCTTTTAATATGATTTTTTTTATTAATTCTAGAATTAGTTTAGTACCGAGGTAGGAAACCCCTAGGCTCTGCATGACAAGGAAGATCGGCGTCTCGAGTCTCTAAGACCAATGAAATTGTAGGAAAACCTGTCATGTGAACAATTTTTTTTTTTTAAATAGGACACGTCGCTTGTACTTCGCCTTGCCTGATGGTAAGCTGAAGGCAAAGTCCCAGAAAAGAGGGTCACCATTACTTACACATACCGTGTGACAATGGTGACACTCAGCTTGACGGCCTCATCATATGCTTTTTCACGCCCCGCTTAAAGGACCCGGGACTGTAGGAAGAAGGATACACGTGACATGATTTTTTCATAGTCAGAAAAAGGATACTTTGCTTCTTTATCTTAGCGAATAGGGTCCGCTTTGCCAATCTAACTGCGAAGTTAACTGAACTTCGATATTTTTCGTGAAGCGACTGCAACTGACCTACAAAACCAAAAGGCGATAGTTAGATCAGATGTTGAACTTTTTACGGCTCCAACTACCTATAACGACTATCAAAGATGTTGCTATGGCAACCGGGACCGACGGCTCAACGTGCTCTCCTAGGCACGACCAGACCAATGCAAATATCTATATTCATGCATACAAAAATTTGCACTGAACGGGGATCGAACCCGCGCCTCCTGCGTAGCAGCGTAGCGACCGCGTCCAGTACCGCTACGCTACAGACGCTGCCAACGTATGTGAGATAATTATTATAATGTTACTAGCTGACCCAGCAAACGTTGTTATGCCATGTATTTTTATTTCAACAAAAATAATTATTTACTAATGTAAATGGGCGGGGATTTACTAATAATCGAAAGATAAAAATCGCGATAGAAAAATAGGGGATGATCGTGAAGGGGTGAAAATTTAGGGTTGTATGTAGTTTTGTATGGTGTGTCATAAAAAAATAAAAAGAAAAAATTTTGCCTAAAAAATAAAATAAAAAATTTAGGGGTGGACTACCCTTAACATTTAGGGGGATGAAAAATAGATGTTGGCCGATTCTCAGACCTACTCATTATGCTCACAAAATTTCATGAGAATCGGTCTAGCCGTTTCGGAGGAGTTCAAGTTCGAACACCGTGTCACGAGAATTTTATATATAAGATTATGAGAGAGTCTATTGTGCGAGAGGCGTGGTGAGTTTTTAAGGTAGATTATACTTTGCTACCGTGGATTAACATCATGGATAAGCTTCGAAGGTTGTTAGAACTTCCAGATAGTTTGCGTTGCTTTGTCTATTGCGTCTTAAGAATGCTTAATTTTATAATTTACAACAACTTATTTACTCAGACCTGCGTTGCCGTTAAATTCAATAGGCAAGTCAGTACCAGCTTCTTTGCACGCATAGATCAATGAACATAAAAAGTAATTACGTCAAATTCCTTCTGTAGTTTTACTTGACATACATACTTCACTATATTTGATTGTATTTCCGTATATCTTGACGTATGTCGTAGGGTCATTTACCTGTTTATGGCGGTAATATATCATTTGTATGTTTGTACCTATTACGTCAAACGATATGTTATAATCAATGAGTGATCTCATGCGCTTTGTATCTTCTAAGGTAATAAGTGCGTAATATAAAGTTAATTAAATTAAATTGTTAATTAAATGTTAATCCGAAGTGTGAAAAGTTTGTGCAAATCTTTTTTAGTGCTAATTAAATGTTAATCTTAAATGTGAACACTTTGTGCAAATCTGGTTTAGTGTTAACCAAATGTTAATCCAAAAGGTGAACAGTTTATCAGGAAGCAAACGAATATCCTCTTCTATTCCTCTAATTCCAGAGTTTTTTTTACTAATGTAATAGTATCAGTTTATCGCAAACAGACATTGGCTGTCCATTACTGCTTAGCACATACTACTCCTTGACACTTTTCTAGCGAGCTGTTATTATCTTATCGTGAAACAAACAGGCAGAAAATGTAAATTATAACTTTCTTCTTATTACACAATAATGTTTACGGGAAGTAACGCGATTATGGTCTAGGTACATACCTACCTTTGATTTGTCTGACGTTTCGACCAGGCCGTCTTCGAGTCCGTGAGATAGTAGGTTTTTCATCTACCCGCACATTCTCGATATTTTTAATATTTTCGCTTCACCATGTACCGTCACATACCACACTCACAGTGTCCTATTCTGTAAGCAAACTGTCCGGTGTCTATCCGACTGCGCATATTTTGAATCACTGGATTCCACGTTACAGCTAATTAAAACCCATCTTCCCGATTAATTTTTTTGTGTTTCTTGATTTCAATCACTTCACGTACAGCTCTTGAATAGAAGTGACGTTTATTGAACTTTTCAACTACCCGTTACGAGGAGGTAGGACACGGCGGTATTTCCGCCAAATTGGGCAGTCCGACTGGGGAAGTACCTCCGCCCTACAGAATATCGCGGTTATAATAACTTCGTGTTGTGTTCCCGGCGGTGAGTAGGGTAGCCAGAGCTCACTGGAGAGTTTTTGTGCTGTCAGTGGGATGACTAAACGCTTGTCCTGCTTTGTCCTCTGCACGGACGGCACAGAGACTCCACTGGTGTTACACACGTTCATAGGTCATGGTAACCACTTTCCATCAGGTGGGCCGTGTGGTTGTCTGCCACCTAAGTTGTATAAAAAAACGACTGACATAGATGTTCGTATGGCAACCGGGAACAGCTTAACCTGCTCTCCGAAACACAACCAGACCAATGCAAATACTATATATTCATGCATACCTAGATATCACATTTTTTTAAGTTATCACTTTTTTATTAATTTAATATGCAAATAAGTTTATTTAAACTTGATTACCAATTTTTTACTGCAAAATAGTCGTGATATTGAATGAGAATAACAAATTGCATAATCATTGCCATCATAATATCCGAATTATTTACAGTCATTAACAAGGTAATCGTAAAAACTCGTCTTCTGATAATAATTATCGGAAGTTTGTAATAAATTAATTGAGGAATTTTCTCGGGCTTTCTCCACGTTCAGACTCGGATGATATCACAATGATATCAATGCCACAAAAATGGATTATGCAATTATATTCAACATAATCTAATGCCCAAATATTTTACCAATGGAAATAGTAATTAACGATAAATTTATGATTGATGATATTCGAAATATGACATTAATTTGGCCGGTTCCATTAGATTGATAAATAAAAATAGTAATTTCCAGGCCTTTTCCCACAGTGCCTTCTAGAATGAAACTAAGCGTGGATTGTGACATGGGTTCTAAAATGTTTCTTAAACAAATTATGTACTTTTTGTTATTTTTTTTTTTATATAGGACACGTCAATTGGACTTCGCCTTGCCTGATGGTAAGCTGAAGGCAAAGTCCCAGAAAAGAGGGTCACCATTACCCACACATACCGTGTGACAATGGTGGCACTTTGTGGATACATATGTACAAATATTAATGCTTAATGATGAAAAATGACAGCACGGTTGTATGGCAATACTTAAGTCCTTTTTTTACGTGCGAAAAATCCCCACGAATGGGAGAAACCCCCAAGCCAAAGCCGGTGGGAGAGGTTATTTCGGACTCGAACCGACTAAAACGCACGACGCCTGTTGGTCGTTTTTAGTTGTTGAAGGTGAGGTTAACAGGCATATCTCTCTCGATCTGGCCTTCTCCTCAATACTTAAGTCCTTTTGAAAGTAAGAAGCATGACATTTCATATACCTAACTTCTAGAAATGACGATGTTTATTAAAACTCTTTTGTAAGACTGTTCTTAAATAAGTAAGTCTTATAATAACATGAATAATTTCCTTTAAAATACATATTATAATTTACATACATACATACATAAACTCACGCCTATATCCCCGAAGGGGTAGGCAGAGGTACTAGCACCCACATTTCGCCAGTTTATGTTTAGGTCCCAATGTAATAGGTGGCGAGCCTATTGCCATTAACCGGGCACTTATAAACCTGCGATAAATACACACATAACTTCGAAAAGCATCGAAAAGTCATTGGTGTGTGCCATGGTGAAACCTGGGATCGAACCCGAGACCTCGTCTCAGCAGTCCATTACCCAAACCACTAGGCTACTACTAATTATAATTTACTTTTACTATATGTAGGTATGAAACAGGTTTAACGAAAGTGTACATTGCAAGGAAGTGCGGAAGCAATTCATGTTTCATCTTAATCTGATCAAGTTTTAAATATATATTGAGATTACAAGGTAATTAATTAGCAGGTACATATTACTTAAGCACAGTGGACAATCTATAAAGATGTGGCATAAGCATTGATTTACAAATATCAATGGGTATAAGCGTCTCTTTTCTGGTCGAGAAAGAGGGATGTAGCATTGGCAAGAATATTATTCTAGTCGACAATAAGTTGTAAACGCAGTCATAATGTGAGCGCTTCTTTGCTTTAAATTGGTTAAAAAAAGTTATAACTGGCGTAAAACTAAGTATATATATCTACAAACTTAGCCTTAATCTTAACCTTATTTTGAGGAGGTAGGACACGGCGGTATTTCCGCCCAATTGAGCAGTCCGACTGGGGAAGGAGGTACTTCCCTACAGAATACCGGGGTTATAATAACTTTGTGTTGTGTTCCCGGCGGTGAGTAGGGTAGCCAGAGCTCACTGGAGAGTTTTAATGCTGTCAGTGGGACGACCAAAGGCTTGTTCTGCTTTGACTGCACAAAAACTCTGTTCTTACAGGGTTGACTCCACTGGTGTTACACACGTTCATAGGTCATGGTAACCACTTTCCATCAGGTGGGCCGTGTGCTAGTCTGCCACCTAAGTGGTATAAAAAAAAAGTAAGTAAAGTGGTAATCAAGTTTTTAAATACCCTCTCAACTGGCATACAAGCACACGGTCCACCTGATAAAAAGTGGGTACCGCGACCCATGAACGTGTGCGACACTAGGGGAGTGACACCCGTTCTGCCCACTCTGAAAGAACACAGATTTTCTGTGCCGTCAGTGCAGAATACAACATCAGGACAAGCCTTTGATCTTCCTACTGACAGCACAAAAACTCTCCAGTGAGCTCTGGCTACACTACTCACTGCCCCGGGAACACGGCAGAAGCAGGCCGCGATGGTGGCGCGCCTGGCCCACCTCTCCGTTTCCGGGGACGAGTTGGGGACTCTGTAGTCCCCACACCCGAGAAGAGGGCCAGATCGTGAGAGATGGCCCTGGGTCGGCCGGGGTGCGAGGGATATGCCTGTCAACCTCACCATCGGCAACCAAAACGACCCACAGGCGGTGTGCATTTTAGTCGGTTCGAGTCCGACATAACCTCTCCCAGCGGCTCCGGTGGGGAGGTATCCGTGGAGATTTTGCGCACGTAAAAAAAAACCGCCGGGAACACAACACGAGGTTATTATAGCCGTGGTATTCTGTAGGGTGGAAGTACTTCCCCAGTCGGACTGCTCAATTGGGACGAAAATACTGTAATTAAATAAAATTATTTGCTTTTTAAATTTTTAAAAAAGTGATGAATGTAAAATTGACTGCCTACGTGGCGTGGCGGTAGTGACCGCGGCCGCTACTTAGGAGGCGCGGGTTCGATCCCCGCTCAGTGCAAATATTTGTATGCATGAATATGGTAGGTATTTGAATTGGTCTGGTCGTGCCTCGTAGAGCACGTTAAGCCGTCGGTCCCGATTGCCATACAAACATCTTATCGTCAAGGGTGTTTGAAGCCCTAAAAAGTTCAACAACTAGTCTATTATATGCTTTGATATCGCCTTTGGGTTGTGGAGGTCAGATGGCAGTCGCTTCACGGAAAATATTGTAGTTCAGCCAAACCCGCAGTTAGACTAGTAAAGCGGACCCCAGATTCCGAGGAGAAAGCTTCAGATCCGACTGGAATTAACGCTTTTTTTTTTTTTTTTACGTGCGCAAAATCCCCACGGATACCTCCCCACCGGACCCGGTGGAGGAGGTTATGTCGGACTCGAACCGACTAAAACGCACGCCGCCTGTGGGTCGTTTCGGTTGCCGAAGGTGAGGTTGACAGGCATATCCCTCGCACCCCGGCCGACCCAGGGCCATCTCTCACGATCTGGCCCTCTTCTCGGGTGTGGGGACTACAGAGTCCCCAACTCGTCCCCGGAAACGGGGAGGCGCGCCACGCGCGCCGCCGCCGCGGCCTGCTTCTGCCAGGGTGACAGGCGGCTTCACCTGTCACCCCCAGGCCGGCGCTCATGGGGGGCGGAGGTCGTTCATCGACCTCCGACGCCTGAGTTGCCTTCGTACGCGGGCAGCTTGTCTTGCGATCCTTCGTCGCTCCCGCTGCCGCTCCCGCCCCGCCTCCTCCTTCACGAGCATTACTTGCTCGCAGAAGGAGGCGCCGGCCGCCCACGCATCCGCGCAGCGAACCATCGCCGCGAGCAAGGTACAAGAAACACAGTAGGAATGGAATAAGCTGTGGATGCGACCGAGATTTACGGACAGATGAAGAAATTAAAACTACTATAACCCGACTACTGAAAAATTTTAAACAAGAAAATATCTAGGATAGCCGTGGTCGTACGCCACTTTTCCCTACAATGTATTAATTTGTTAGACTAAGTGGCATACGACCACGGCTATCCTAGATAATTTCGTGTTTAATAATTTTCAGTAGTTTTAAACTTAATTTTTTATTTATATTATTTTGTGGCAAGCAATAGTTATAATTTATATATATTTGAAATGTGTTAATTAAGTCCTTTCAGTTGATACCAAGCACGATATATTTAATTGTAATTTATTTTTTAACACAGTACTTTATGACCGCTAGAGTGCGCCACATTAGATTCAGTGACACGTTATATAGCCTATAACCAGCGGACGACTAAGATGCTTCTAACGATACCACATTTGTACAGTACTGATTAGTGGTTGAGCAGCTATAAGGGAAAAGATAAACCTACATATATACATACATACATAGCCTATCAAAATCATAACCCTCCTTTTGCCGTAGTCGGATAAAAAAGGTTCTGATATTTCATTGCGAACGAAGTGTTCAGTACTATTTAGATTAAGTTTCACTCAACGCTCGATAGATGGCGTTGACATCTAATTAGATCACGCTATGGTTTCGTTCACACTCATGGTATTTAATGATCAACGACCAATGTATTATTGAACAATATTATTACACCAATTCAGGTGAAGTTTGTGGTTTTATTGCACCCGACATTCATCACAACCGGACAAGTAGTGTTGTTCCACCGCAAATATCGGCATAAGGCTGATAATTATACATGGTCCTATCGAGTCGGATCGGATACTCCAGACACCTTTCGTACACCTCGTACTAGCAGTGGATCGCTGTGCAACGGTACGAGTAAACGCGCAAGGAAGTGCCGCGTTTTTGGAAGCTGTCTGAAGAACAGTTCCGGTCCCGGCAGCAGTTTAAGAAACAACCACAGAGGGCGCCACCTACACATCAGTTAGAATAGTGAGTGAAGTGCAACTGTGAGTACATTTTATTTGTTTATGTTACGAGGCAAAAGACCTTTCAACCAAAGCAGTTAGAAGTTGACATCTGTTAAGATTGTCACTTTGTGAAGTTTACGAAGTTCGTTTAAATCAAGCAACTTTATTTGAAATTTAAATGTTTGTCAAGATTATTCAAGTGGAAGAATCAATGCAGTTTAGACTTAGAAAAATTAAGAGTAGTTTGTAGTTAACTTTAGTATATTAGTGTTAGTGCATGGTAGTTTAGACTTAGAATAATTTATAGAAAACGGGGGAACGGGGAGACTATGCCCGTTTGCCGCCGAAAGTAAAACTAAATTGAAAGACTTGTAAAATTTTATAGAATTTTTTGAGACTGAAAAATCGCTTTTGAATTGTGTAGTAGTGTGCTTTTTTATGTTTGTTTTTGCCATATTTTGTAGTTACAAAATTTCATGAAATCTATGTCGTAGTTTGATAGACAGTTGTAAAATTTTCGTTGGCACTTAAAATAGTCGCTTATCGCTGGACTTAATTTTTATTTAAGGACTCTTTAATAGTTTTCATTTGCAACAATCTATAGCATTGGTAAATTAAAATAGTAGAAGTTATTTGAGCTTTTTTGCTGACCGTAGTAGTCTAATTAATCTAAATTCACAGAGTTATTTTGTTTACTTACGTAACATGGCGGAGTTAACCAAGGTTGTAACTCATTTACGCACTACCATAGAAAAAGGATACACTAATTTTAGAAAGAGTCCGAAGGATAGAATAACTTTAGAATATGTACAAACTAGACAAGAACTCCTTGAAAGTAATTGGACTAAATTTCAGACTAATTACCATAAACTTATTGAGCAAGCTGATAAGGTGGAACCAACAGTGTTGGACTGTTATGATTCCACCGAAGAGGTTTATCTTAATTTCAAAACACTTTTAATGTCGACTTTCAATAAATTGTCACCGTCTAAACAGGCAAAATCAAGTAATGGCCAGTCATCAAAATTTGTAAAGCTAGATAAAATAAGTATCCCGACATTTTCTGGCGAATACAGTGAGTGGACAACATTCAGTGACTTATTCAAATCTTTAGTTCACAAAAATGAATCTCTCGATAATTGCCAAAAATTGCACTATTTAAAAAGTCATCTGACCGGAGAAGCTGCACGAATAATAAGGCACACCCCGGTAAGCGATGCCAATTATGCTCAATGTTGGGCAGCATTAGAGAATCGGTACAATAATAAAAAGCACCTAGCTCATTGCATTTTAAAACGGCTATTTAGCCAAAAACGTTTACATGTCGAGTCAGGGTCTGGTCTTAAGGAGCTTTTTGATACCACCAATGACTGCTTGCACGCGCTCGAGAATTTAAACATTGATGTGTCTACATGGGATGTCATCATTATTGAGATAGTAGCATTCAAACTAGATTTTGAGACTCGCAAACAATGGGAGCTATGTAGTAACCCTTCTGGCGTAAATGAATTGCCTACTCTTGAACAGTTTCAGTCATTCATTGAAACCCGTTTTCGCGCGTTAGAATCAATAGAGCCTCCTAAGTCATCGGCTCGCCAGAACAAATCACAAGCTCATAATCCAAAGGCAATGTTGGTCGCAAATTCATCGTCGTTGAACTGTGAATTTTGTCATGAATCGCATAAGCTCTGTTACTGTAAACAGTTTGCTAAACAACCCATTAAAAGGAGACGCGACTTTGCATCGAAAAATATGGTTTGTTTCAATTGCTTGGGCAACAATCACTCTGCTTCCGAATGCAAAAAATCAACATCGTGCAAAATCTGTCACAAACGTCACCACTCATTGTTGCACTATAGTGAAGATAACAATGTTAAGGGTGACGGCAATTCTGCACAAACCTCCGCTGATCAATCAAGCTGCTCAACTAGTCAAACATCCGTCGTTTCATGTCTCTCTACAGGCACAGTCCCTAAACCGCGAAAGGTGTTGTTGGCAACAGCTCTGGTAACAGCTGAGTCCAACTTTGGGCAACATTTAACCATCCGAGCGTTACTCGATCAAGGCTCTCAGGCGTGCTTCATCACAGAAGCTGCAGCACAATTACTTAGGCTGAAACGAATTCCGATCCAAGGTATCATCACTGGTTTAGGTAACGATAGGTCAACCATTGCACGGCATATGGTTCATTTGTCAATCCAGTCACGAACGGATCCAAATTTCAAGCTTAGATTAAATGCATATGTTTTAACAAATATAACATCTTACTTACCCGATTGCAATATAAATATTAGTAATTTTGATTGGCTGAACACTAAAGGCTTATATCTAGCTGACCCAAACTTTAATACACCCAACAAGATAGACATTTTGTTGGGCGCTGACGTTTACAGTCGTATTGTACAGGAAGGTATGATGAAGAGCCCGTCAGGTACTCTCATCGCTCAATGCACCACTTTAGGGTGGATCCTGTCAGGTGCGGTTAGTTCTGTAAGCAATCACAAATTAAAATCAAGAAACATTAATGTCATGCATGCACAAATTAAGGAAGATGATATTATGCTTAAAATGTTTTGGGAAATAGAAGAACAAACAAATAATAAGAAAATACTTACCGCCGAAGAAGAGAAATGTGAAGAGCATTACAAGCGGACTACTAAACGAGATGAAGACGGTAGATATGTAGTCAAGTTACCGTTTCGTGAAGATGATCCTACTTGTAAATACGGCAATTCGCGAGACATAGCTGAAACACGATTAAAATCATTGGAAAAAAGATTAACAAAGAACACACAATTAAAAGAAGAATATAGTAAGGTAATAAATGAATACTTACAACTAGGACATATGATACCTGTAAACAAAAATGATGCAAAAAGAGAAGAAGCAGTCTATCTCCCACATCACGCTGTGATTCGAGAAGACAAGGCTACGACCAAAGTAAGGGTGGTCTTTAACGCTTCAGAAAGGAACAATAAAGGTATCTCGCTGAATGACACTCTAATGGTCGGACCGACACTTCAATCCGATCTTCGGCATACGATCCTCAAATGGCGTCGTCATCCAATCGGCCTCGTGGCAGACGTCATTAAAATGTATCGACAGGTGAAAGTAGCAGATGAGGACAGCATATATCAGCGCATACTCTGGCGAGACAGTCCAGAAATGCCAATACAAGACTACGAACTGCTAACTGTCACGTTTGGTACCGCATCGGCACCATATCAAGCTGTTAGGACCTTACATCAAATTGCATATGATGAAGGACAAAACTTTCCTTTGGCATCAGATAGGGTGTTAAATTCATTTTATGTCGATGATATGATGACAGGTTGTGACAGCGTTGAGGAAGGCACTGAAATTTATATACAAATGACGAAATTACTAGGAAAGGCTGGTTTCGCATTACAAAAATGGAATAGTAATAATCAAGATATGTTAGATGCAATACATAAATTCGAAATAAATAATGTACAATCAAATAATAGAAGCAAAGAAGTAAAGCTACAGAACACAGACATAAAAATAGTAGAGGACAATAGAAAAGAATTCAAGGATGAAAAGAAAATAGAAATAAAAACTGATAATACTCTAAAAATCTTAGGACTTACCTGGAACCGTCACGAAGATGCATTTCAGTATGGTGTGAGTCTTCCTCTGACATCTGCAGTTCCTGTTACCAAACGAGCTGTAATTTCTGAAATCGCAAGATTGTTTGACCCATTAGGATGGTTAGCTCCATGCGTAATCGTGGCAAAGGTCTTCATTCAAAAATTGTGGTTAGCCGGTATACAGTGGGACGAAGAAGTCCCTTCCAAATTATGGGAGGAATGGGATACTTACCGAAAGGAACTGCCAATAATCACGCAGGTACGGATTCCGCGTTGGGTGGGAATCAAATCGAGAGATAGCGTTGAGTTGCATGGCTTTAGTGACGCCTCCAAGGATGCCTATTCGGCTGTTATTTATCTGCGGAGTATAGACGTCAAAGGCCACGTTCATGTATCTCTATTGGTTGCTAAAACAAAAGTTGCCCCCATCAAACAAGTCAGCATCCCGCGTTTGGAGTTGTGTGGAGCAGTGCTGCTGGCTAAATTATTGATAGAATCTGCAGAGGTGTTAAACGTAGCAAAAGACAACTTGACTGCTTGGACTGACTCCACAGTCGTCTTAGCTTGGCTAAACAGTCACCCAAGCAGGTGGAAGACGTTTGTCGCCAATAGGACCTCGGAAATATTAACCACCATGACTTCAGCTCAATGGTTTCACGTTTCTACTAAGGATAATCCAGCAGACTGCGCATCACGAGGATTACTACCAAGCTCATTCGTAAAAAACGAATTGTGGTTTGCAGGACCGCCATTTCTAAAAAACAAACAAATTAACTATAAAAGGCCAAAGGACTTACCACTTCATTTAGAAGAATCTATTAAAACACACGTAGGTGTAGTTCCCAATAGCTCTATCTTGGAAAAATATTCCACTTTACAAAGGCTGCTAAGAGTCGTAGCTTATTGTCGTAGGTTTTTAAATAAAGGTAAAAATGTTCAACCTTATTTACTCAAAAGAGAGTTAGATCAGGCTTTAGAAGTATGTGTTAAGAAAACACAAAGGGAAGCATTTCCAGTAGAGTATGCCCAACTACAAGATAAGGGTGATCTTCAGTCTAAGACAAGCAAGTTGAAATCATTGTGCCCATATCTCGATGCACAAGGGCTAATGAGAGTTAGGGGCAGACTTGAAAGTTCCCAATTGGATGAGCAAACTAAACATCCAATTGTTCTTCCGACCGCTGCGGCCTTGACTAAGCTGATTGTTGCTGAAGCTCACGACAATACTTTACATGGAGGCCCACAGCTAATGCTAAATTATTTACGCACAGCCTACTGGATAATTGGTGCCAGGAATGTCGTTAAGCATCATATCCAGAGGCTTGTGACATGCGTCAGACAGAGAGCTGAAATTAAAAATCAGTTTATGGGATCTTTGCCCGCCGTAAGATGCACACCCGCAAGACCGTTTCTGCACAGTGGTGTCGATTACGCTGGTCCTGTAAATATCAGAACAACCAAGGGACGCGGACATCATTCTTACAAGGGATATATCTGTCTCTTCGTGTGTATGTGTACTCGCGCTATTCACCTAGAAGTGGTCAGTGACATGAGCTCGCAAGCATTCCTGGCCGCCTTTCGACGATTCGTATCTCGGCGGGGTCACTGTGCCCAATTGTGGAGTGACAATGGGACTACGTTTGTAGGAGCATCAAAGGAGTTGCAACAACTGACCTACTTTCAGTCCACTATAGGTGAACAATTGGAAGCCCACGGTACAGAGTGGCACTTTATTCCCCCACATGGACCTAATTTTGGTGGTCTATGGGAAGCGGGTGTAAAATCCACCAAATTTCACCTCAAACGTGTCGTTGGTGAATCAACGTTGACTTATGAGGAACTAAGTACTTTTTTAAACCAAGTCGAAGCATGTTTGAATTCACGACCAATAAGTATATTGAATAGTACAGAGCCTGGCGAACCGACACCGTTAACTCCGGGACACTTTTTAATTGGAGAACCAATCGTAAGTGTACCTGATTACACGTACGAAGGGTCTAACGTGAACTGTTTAACTCGGTGGCAATTCATTCAACGAATGCTCCAGTCATTTTGGAAAAGATGGTCTACCGAATACTTATCAAACCTAATGAATCGGTATAAGTGGTCTAATCGAGTTCCCGAACCTAAAGTTGGAGACATTGTTCTCATAAAGGAAGACGACTTGCCGCCAAGTCGTTGGTTATTAGGTCGAGTAGAGTTGAAACATCCCCGTAAGGATGACATCACCCGTGTGGTCACAATTCGTACCAAAACATCACTGTTGAAAAGGCCCACGTCCAAACTCCGTATTTTGCCAGTTGCTGATTAATTTATTTATAATTCTTACAAACTTGTTAAATTGCCTAGTTAAAATCAAATTATATGCTCGTTAGTTCATATTTTATACATTTACACTGTTAAGTTTGATGAATCATGTCTGGTATTTATGTATAAGAGTTTGTTATTGATTTGTCACACAGTTACGAGCTCTTAATAATTGTAACATTATCTTTACTGTATATGCAGTGGTATATGAAATTTGAATTTGTATTCTGTTGTAGTTTAGTTTTATGAAGGACATTTCTGCACTAAATGTCCTTGGTGGGCGGTATGTTCAGTACTATTTAGATTAAGTTTCACTCAACGCTCGATAGATGGCGTTGACATCTAATTAGATCACGCTATGGTTTCGTTCACACTCATGGTATTTAATGATCAACGACCAATGTATTATCGAACAATATTATTACACCAATTCAGGTGAAGTTTGTGGTTTTATTGCACCCGACCTTCATCACAACCGGACAAGTAGTGTTGTTCCACCGCAAATATCGGCATAAGGCTGATAATTATACACGAAGTATTATTTTAGTATTTCACATATACGAGTCGATTTCAATTCGCGAGAAAATGTTACCACGTTTAATATTTCTTTTTTCAAGTGAAACATCGTTCATGTAAGCCGAGTTTTCACGTTATGAGTTTAGTTTATTACATATTTGAACAATGAAAGATAGTCTATGCGCATAGGTTTTAATGTTAAGTTATGGGGTGTCTGAGGTGATGGTGATCAAATAATTTGATACTTAAAATAAAATGCACTTAGTGAATTGTTTTACCCAATGTACTTACTAGACTAAATACATCCATTAATAATAAGTTGTGTAGTTACCAGGAAACTAACCGAGTTCTATTCAAAGGTAATTTTAACCCCTGCGACCCTTTGTATTGTGAATGTTAATTCACTTGTTTTGAAATGAATCCACCCACCGCCTTTGGACTTAGCCCGAACAAACATTTTGTAAGGTTATCGCACCTAGTTACATACTCAATATTGTGCTAAATTAGATATATTTGCTTATGTAAACGAACAGGCACCTTTTGTATTGGGGACGTCTGAATTGGGACATTTTCGTATTGGGTCTATCTTCCAAGTCTCTCAAATTAAGTGGTAAAAAGTAGACGTACATTTGAAAAAGGAATAAAATTAGAATGTGTTAGAATGTGATGTGACCTTTTAGGAGACATGAAAAATGGTGATAACTTTTTCATGTAAACTTGGAATTATATAAATTTTAGGATTTTATTTGGAATATAAAGCTATGGGAATCTATGGAATAAAAAGATGATGTTCGATTTCTGGCGTTTCTTAAACAATATGTATTTCCCTCAGAAGTGGCTATAGAAGCAGCAGAATATTCCAAATGACATCCTCGATCTAAATTAGTATAGAAATAACGGAGGCCAGCGAAACACCTTCTCAATTTCTATAACATAACTCGATGTTTCTATGTCTTACACGCGCAGTAACCCTGATTGCTGAATAACAACCGAACTCAACGAGAGGTGGTGATTGACACCTCGCTTTAAAGCAGTGATCTTAAATTCCAAAATTAAAAGACCTTTTGCAGAGTGCATGAAAAAGTGTAAAGAATCTTATTTCATTTAAAGTCGGACTTTAAGGGTATTGAAATAAAGACTAAAATTTAATGCCATTTTTTTGCAGTGTTTGTGGTATGACAGTGGTTTTGCTTTAATGGAATCGAGGGCCGAGATGAGAGGATCCGAGACCGTCACCTGGGAGTCCGGAGTCCGTTTTGTTGTTGTTGCATAGAATCCTGCTGTAATCGTCGTGTGCTCGTTACTTACTGATTAACTTTGAAAGTTATTGGTATTCAAAAAAACCGCGGTAGCCTAGTAGTCTGGGTAATGGACTGCTGAGACGAGAGGTCTCGGGTTCGATCCCAGGTTTCACCATGGCACACACCAATGACCTTTCGATGCTTTTCGAAGTTATGTGTGTATTTATCCCAGGTTTATAAGTGCCCGGTTAATAGCAATAGGCTCGCCACCATTGGGACCTAAACATAAACTGGCGAAATGTGGGTGCTAGCACCTCTGCCTACCCCTTCGGGGATATAGGCGTGAGTTTAGATTATGTTTATGTTATGATGTTATTGTAAGTCATTGTACCTGTAAACAACAGGTACAATATTCAAGAAGACGAAAAGCCTTCACATGTACATAATATTTATTATTTGCAAATATTTTTTGTGTTAAGTCTATTGTGATTATGTGAAAATTTTGTATACCTACCTATAAAAGAGTGTAATATATGTATGTACCAATATGTTACGGTCCAAGTTAGGTGTGAGGATAATACATTAGTTAGTAGTCACTTAGCCACGAACCGTATTTTCTTATGTGTTATCTGTTTTATCATTCTCTGAACATTTTAACAACTCAATTGGGATTCCAGTCTAATTATGATGCGGCTGAACTTAGATATTTTGCGAGGGGCGACTGTCATCTGGCCTCCATAACCAATTAGTGATATTTAAGTCCTGCAATTAGACTAGGCAGAGTTTTAAGGACGCCGACTATCCGTAACGGCTGCCATAGATGTGTAACCGGGACTGACGGCTTACCGTGCTCTTCGAGGCACGGAAACACCCAGACCAATGGAATAGACATATGCAAATAAATATTTGCACTGGGTGGGAATCGAATCAACGCCTCCTGCGTAGTAGTGTCACGTTCACTTCCTGTTTAATTTTCCTAATACATTTAAAATCTGAAGGCTTTCTCTAAAGGTGTTCCGCTTGGATACCCTATTTCAAGCCTTCAGGGTATCGAAAAGAGCTAGCTATTCGACTGCGATCTCCCGTAGGAGTCTAATGTATTCGAAACTTAACATTAGTCGGCTAAAGATAGTTCAAACTGATACCTAAACTAAAAAAAATAGATAAACTTAAGATAGCTCAAACTGTCACTAACCGTTCAATAACTTAACTAAAAAAAATATAGATAAACTTAAGATAGCTCAAACTGTCACTAACCGTTCAATAACTAAACTAAAAATAATAATAGATACTTAAACTTAAGATAGCTCAAACTGTCACTAACCTGTTCAATAACTAAACTAAAAAAAAATTGATAAACTTAAGATAGCTCAAACTGTCACTAACCGTTCAATAACTTAACTAAAAAAAATAGATAAACTTAAGATAGCTCAAACTGTCACTAACCGTTCAATAACTTAACTAAAAAAAAAATAGATAAACTTAAGATAGCTCAAACTGTCACTAACCGTTCAATAACTTAACTAAAAAAAATATAGATAAACTTAAGATAGCTCAAACTGTCACTAACCGTTCAATAACTTAACTAAAAAAAATAGATAAACTTAAGATAGCTCAAACTGTCACTAACCGTTCAATAACTTAACTAAAAAAAATAGATAAACTTAAGATAGCTCAAACTGTCACTAACCGTTCAATAACTTAAGTAAAAAAAATAGATAAACTTAAGATAGCTCAAACTGTCACTAACCGTTCAATAACTTAACTAAAAAATTAGATTAACTTAAGATAACCGTCTAATTTCAAAATTACTTAAGTAGCCTATCAACTTAACTTTAGCTGTAACATAAATAGGTAAACATAATGGTATATTGAATAACATATTATGACATATGCAAATACTTTTATGTAGGTACGAATGTACCTAAAACAAAAATTTGATTAAACATTTTTATGATATACGAATGGGTTGTAATATATTTTGTCTACCCCTTGGGAGATGTCACAGCTGTAGAGTTGACGTATTAATTTGATTGATTTTACTGAGAAAACCTTGAAAGTCTGTTTCATTAATCAATTGTCAAATGTGAGACTTCTTGCGGTGTCGTACAAGACGACTAAGGGATAGGGCTGTTTAACATCAGACAGATATATACAGCCCAGACACAGTCACAAATGCGAGGCTCGAGTTAACTATAGTGTCCGGAATACGGCAATAGGCTCACCCTTTATTACGTCTAATACAATTATTGATGAAATGTGGGTGTTAATTCACCACTGCCTAACCCTCTATGTATGTAAAACAAGAGGTTGCGTATAAGAAAAGTACAGATTTACATTCTACATCTCACAGGTTATCGTTAGTATTCGTAGGTAGGTAAGTACAATGATTACGACAGCTGGCTCGCTTAACAAGTGTGTGAAGAGTGATGTGTGACAACTTGAAGTCGGATATTATAAGATCATCAATGTGTTATTGGGTCAGAAGGGAAAGGTTTGTTTTCTATAATGTACCGACTTTCCCGCTCATATGACATGAGTAGGCATACCTCGGGAGGCGTATCTTGGATGTAAATCACGAGACAAAGGAACTCGTGGATTGTTTTGTAATAATCAGTTTGGTGAATTTGAGCTCGTCCACCCTTAGTACTCCGTGCTATCATCTAAAAGCAGTGAAATCCTCAGAAACGTGTACTGCGGCTACAGAGCACATCTTAGGTCCAAGATATATGACCCAAGCAATAATTACTAAGTTGCTGCCCACAGCTCTAGTTGTGTGAAATTCTTATCCTGTTTCCACATGTTCCCATCACCAATGGGAACCTATTCCAGGGATTAAAAGTAGCCTCAGTGTTATTCTTTCGATTGAATATAGGTATGACTCCGAACTCTGTAGCACACAGCAGTGTTGCACAGCAGCATGTACCATGAAATAAACTTGAATATGATAATTTTGTTTATTATTTTAATTCATTGCCGCTTCTCAATGGTGCCGTTCATCCATATTCAAGTTTAATAATTAATGTACGTGAAAAAATTAAAAAGTATAGTTTTAGACAAATGAACGGATTGCGGGAATGATTTTCTTTTATTTCTATTTACCATTTATGTGCGGTCGAATGACGTGTCGCCTCTTCGCATAGGTACATTACTTGTTAAACTTCGATATGGATAGACGAGACCATAGAAAAGCCACAATTAATTAGAACCATAAACAAAATTATCATATTCCAGTATATGGTACGCTCAGCTTCTTTCACTTTCTCATTTATAATATTCATAGGATCAGAAAGGATTCTGACCTGCATCTGCTATAAAAGCTAGTGGTCACAGCTTCCGAAAACGTAAAAGGAAATGCTTAGTTATTGTGCAAATTTTCAGAACACTAATAAAATCTATTGACGATAGGAAAAGCTTATACAGTGCTTGTATAGATGTTTGTTTGTTTTTAACGTTTGTATTTCACGTAGGCTAAAGCAAACAGTACAGTGCTAATTAGAAAATTATTAAATAAAATTATAAACATGTAACGTGGTTTCCGCTAGAGTAGAATTAGGGCCACCCCATCTCTTCCCATACGGTGTCGTACAAGGCGACTAAGGGATAGGGCTGTTTAACATCAGATATATACACCCCAGACTCAGCCTCAGACGCATACGGCACACGGCACTAGGCTCACCCCCTATTACGTGGGACCGAATACAATTATTGGTGAAATGTAAGTGTTAATTCACCTCTGCCTAACCCTCCAGGGATAAAGGCGTGATTATATGTATGTATGTATGTATGTAACATTCTTGAAGAAGAAACTTTTTGAAGAATATCTTCTAAAAGTTAACATTGGTATTTCCTATTTTCTCCGCCATTACTATTTATTAATCGTTTATTATATGTAACTTAAGACTGACGAAAGCCATTAATTTAAGGAAGAAGATCAAATTGTTGAATAAACCTTTGAGAATGCCGTAATGCGAAATGGGTCAGATTGCTTAATGAAATAGTGTGGAAAGGTAAAAGAGGTATATTCAATATCCCTGTGTTACCTTTCACGACTCCTTTTTTTACTAGCACCTTATGGAAGGGACCATAACGAATCCATACTAATATTATAAACTGCATCCTGTGATATAGTGTTTTTAACTAGTACAGGATGCAGGAGATCTTTTCCACTGCAAAACTCGCACCCCGGCCGACCCAGGGCCATCTCTCACGATCTGGCCCTCTCCTCGGGGTACCTGTATACTTAAGTTAAACAGTGGAATTGTACTGCCCTTGTCTTCTCAATTTCTGTAACATGAATATTTGATTGGTGTACAATAAAGAATATAATAAATAAATAAAATAAATAAATCATAAATAAATAAATGCGAAAAAGAGGGCGACTAAAAAAGAAGGCAAAGGGCTAAAATAACTTTTATTTTTTTATACAATTTAGGTGGCAGACAAGCACACGGCCCACCTGATGGAAAGTGATTACCATGACCTATGAACGTGTGTAACACCAGTTCACGTTCGTGCTGCCGACCCTGTAAGAACAAAGATTTTGTGCCATCAGTGTAGAGGACAAGCCTTTGGTCATCCCACTGACAGCACAAAACTCTCCGGTGAGCTTTGGCTACTCTACTCACCGGGAACACAACACAAGATTATCTGATAAAATTTTAATTATACAGATAGATTAGAGCTTGACAAGGGACATAGGATATGTTTGGTCGCGATAAGCACATCTACACGCGCGGAGCCGGTTAATTGTTAGTAGATACTTAGATAAAAAAACTGATGTAATCAACGATTAGGTCATCGATCTAAATCGACAACTACCGATAAAAATGTTGCGAATGAGTCTTAACAGTTTGTTGTTGAATGGAAAACCCGGTCTGTGCTAACTGCTAATATCAAAAAAATTATCACTTCAATCATATGTCTGTATTCATAAAGACGTCACAGTTCTAAATTTTCCGTCAATGAATTTGCAAAAAAATATGTGATATTTTTTTGGACCACATTTGTAGGTTATTAATGTCATCGTATTAACTCCTTGAAGAAGGTCGAGGACCTCGACTCGAGGTGACCTTCCTCTAGGAGTTGTTGCAATTTATGCTTAAATATCACCCGCACACAAGCAGAATATCCGATCAAGAACCAAGCGGTTCGGAGGTTCTTTCCTTTTTCGCTCCATTATGGTCTAGAATTTATTACTAGCTCATGTGTTTCCTTCTTCCTACAATCCCAGGTCCTTTAAGCGGGGATAACAGCTTACCATTAGCCGAGGCAAAGTCTAGTTGACGTATATTGGAAATGTGATAGTTTGTGTGGACTTTGAAGGTGTATCCAAATGATTGTTACTCTTTTACACAGAAACAATTAAACAGATAGATTATAGTCTAAAATACAAGGTACTTTTTATTCTGGAAAAAGGTTCACGTGGGTCGCGGGAACGGGCTGCATTTATGCATGTAAAGCCGTGGGCTACATCTAGTATAAATTTGAATTTATCATCACATCACTTCAAAGTACATTATCATCTTACAGACTGTATGCTCTTATATAGTAATTGTATAAAAATATATTAACTGTGTCGATTTTCTACATAGGGAGCACTCATAAAATAAAAGATAAAAATTTGAACAAAGAACACATCGCAAGAGACAGATATAAATAACTAAACTAAAACATAGCAAGTTCAAAGTCACAATACAAAGAAGCCGTGGTGTGGACGCGAAACGCATACACAATGCTATTTTGTAACAGGAAACTTGTGAATCATGTGATGTAACATCGCGCGGTCGCGCCAGATCATACGATGTCCAGCGACAGATTGCACACTTAAAGCGATTTCACACTGCCCTGCATCCGATCATATGTTCTCGAACATTACACCCAAGTCCATCTCAAGTCCGGCAACCTCTGCCACCCGGCGGGAGCGGTTTTGTCGGTTATCGGTATATATTTTGTAGGTTTTTATTTATCGGGACTCTAAAACCAAAAGACGTCCTAAGTCTTCTATTGCCTTAGGTGAGATTGCCATAGGTATATCCCTCGCATCCTGTTTGACTTTTTTTTATACATCTTAGGTGGCAGATACGCGCTCGGCCCACCTGGTGGAAAGTGGTTACCGTGACTTATGAACGTGTGTGACAACAGTGAAGTCACATCCGTGCTGACGACCCTGTAAGAACAGAGATTTTATGTGCACTCAGTGCAGAACACAAAATCAGGACAAGCCTTTGGTCTTCCCACTGACAGCACAAAAACTTTCCAGTGAGCTCTGGCTACCCTACTTACCACCGGGAACACAACACGAGATTGTTATAGTCGTGGTATTCTGTAGGGTGGAGATATATTCCCAGTCGGACTGCTCAATTCGGACGGGAATACCGTCGTGTCCTACCTCCTACTACTACTACATGACTAGTTTCGAGATGGCCCTGGGTCATTAAGCCCAGCCAAGTCAGATACACAGACGGACTGGGATTACACCAGTATCATTGATCTTACCTTATCAATCATAGTATCAATAGTAGTACAGGATTAAAAGTTTCACTGACTCATGGAACAACGCAATTCACGTAGTATCAAGCTAGTAAAACATAGCGTGTCATCAATCATCAAGAATTATGTTTGATTGGATGCCTAATTGCTTATTGTTTGTACTGACCGGTACAGGATCGACTCGGTACTCAACTACTCACGTAATAAGTAGGTATAATATGGAACAAAGAAGAAGTTATAACAACGGAACAACAGTGACCGTAAGACACTCTTTTGTTGTAGTTAATGTTAATCCAGATCATTGAACGACGTTTTATAAGTGCTTATCATAAGCCAATATGTCGACTGACTTGTGAGTGTCATGTGCTCGGTGAGTGAAGTTATTTTTGCAATTATGAATGAATGAAATTATGCTGTTGAATAACTAGCGAGTCTTACCTATATGATAGATCAATCACGTCAATTTAATTCATTGCGATTATAACACTTTGAAGTTTAGTGTATGAGGATCCCACCCATACAATTTTTTAAAAAGAATATTAGTACCGAAATAACTAATTTTCCCTCTAACCCTTTCAGATAAGATAAATTGCTTGTGTTAGGAGTGGTGGTTGCGCCGATGGTAGAATTTATATTTTTCGCTATAGTAGTAGTAGTTCAAGTCATTGACGCGGAAACACACGCTTCCTGTACCCATCTCCCTACCGCGCTACCTTTTAAAGTGAGATAGCAATAGTTTCCGCACCGCTCAATTGTCAAAATAGACGCATATTCTCTTCGCAATTGAACTAGAAACAATGGCCGCCGCGCACGCGACTCTTAGAAATTAATGATGTTTGTTGGATTTTGACCGCTTTCATGGACCTTTGCCGATCGGATTGTGCCTCTCGTGTGTCCCTCAAGTGATTTAGTGATGTGGGCGGCGGCTCCTGAGCCAGGAAGAGAAGATCGGTGCACCGGCTGCGATGAAAGCACGTGGCGTCGTGAAGGTTAGTGCATCCTCTCCTAATTTCTCGGGTTGCATTCATTGCCTAGACCACATCCGCGGCAACCCGATCACCTGTCTTGTTTGTTGTGTAAAGCGTCAATGGAACAGTTAACTTCAACCCTCGCGAAATACAGTCCACTAGCTCACGTGGCGAGAATTGCGCTACCATTCTTTTTGGTCCTGATCGAACCGGATCCTTAGCCGTAGTTCGTAGTTTGTTATTATTCTATTGGGAATAAACGCACCGCACCTAAATACCTAGTTATTTTAGTAGAAAACCCCGCATCTAGGCATTTAGGTTTAGATTTTGTTGTCCGTTCGCCGCTGGCTCGCATCGTATCTACCTAATACATACATAGGTTAGGTACGTGTAATCGCATTTGTTATTATTCTATTGAGAATAAACGCACCGCACCTAAATACACACATACATACATAAAATCACGCCTGTCTCCCATAGGGGTAGGCAGAGATCACGGATCTCCATTTGCTACGATCCTGACATACTACTCTCGCTTCATTCACTCTCATTACATTCTTCATGCACGCTCGTCGGTTTAGAGTACTCCTGACCTGCCCCTTTTCTAAAACTTCCCCGATTTGGTCCAGGTATGTGCGCCTAGGTCTTCCCCTTCCGACGGTACCATCCACACTCGCCTCATACACCTGTTTCGTTAGTCTTCTTTCATTCATTCTCTCAACATGACCAAACCATCTCAACATTCCTCTCTCAATTCTCATCACTACATCTTCTATCACTCCACATCGTTCTCTTATCACGCTATTTCTCACTCTATCTTTCAAGGTCAAGCCACACATACTTCGCAACGCACGCATTTCTACTGCATTCACTCTACTCTGATGCTTTTTCTGCCACACCCAACTTTCACTACCATACATAAGAGTCGGCACCAATACTCCTCCATGTACAGCCAGTCGTGCCTTTTCGGACACTTTCCGGCTGCTCATAAAGTTGTGTAGTGCCCCATTCACTCTATTTCCAGCCATCACTCTCCTTTCAACATCTTCTTCATGCTTTCCATCTCTCGTAAACAATGTTCCCAAATATATGAACTCATTCACTTGTTCCACTTTTTCTCCATCTATACAAATCCTACACTCTGTCACGCATTCATCTCTTTCAAAAACCATAACTTTTGTCTTACTAACATTCACTTTCATTCCTTTCCTCTCAAAAGCTTCATGCATAGTTGTTACCATCTCCTGCAACTCATCTGCCGATGACGCCAGTAAAACCTGATCATCAGCATAAAGAAGACATTTGACGAGTAAATTCTTCATTCTTAAACCACATTCTTTATCTTTCAAATCTTGCAAACAACTGTCCATGAATAAGTTAAACAGCCATGGTGACGCTACACATCCCTGTCTAACCCCCTTTTGGACACTAAACCATTCAGTGTATGACCCATGTATCCTCACGCAAGCTCTGGAGTCCTCATAGAGAGACTTCACAGCTCGAATAAGGTTGCTGCTCACCCCATACATAGACAGTACCGACCAAAGTTCATTCCTCACCACTTTGTCATAGGCCTTTTCCAAATCCACAAATACGCAATAGACCTTTTGACTCTTGGCCAAAAATTTCTCGGCTATGCTTCGCAATGAAAAGACCTGATCCGTATATCCCATTCCCTTTCTAAAACCCGCTTGTGCATCCCATATTTTCTCATCGGTTTCTTTCATAACTCTCTCAATCAACACTTTCGCATACAGTTTGCCGACGACGCTGAGTAGGCTAATGCCCCTGTAGTTTTTGCAGTCTTGATGCGAGCCCTTTCCTTTGTAAAGTGGAACTATAACGGCCTTACACCAATCACTTGGTACACGACCGCTAACCCAACATATGTTGAAAAGGCGGCACAACTGACTTGCTACAAGGCCCTGTCCAGCCTTCAGCATCTCGACTGTCACCTTATCATATCCCGCTGCTTTACCAGCTTTCATACTTCTTAATGCACTCACAACTTCATTCATACTAATACCACTTTTATCAGCATCAACATAGTCATCCATCACCGAGGTTAGTACATGTACACCATCCTCTCTTTCAAACAAGCTTTCAAAATAGTCCTGCCATCTTTTTAACACACATTCCTCACCTTTTACAATACTTCCATTCTGGTCTCTAATAGCGTTCAGCTCGGAGCTCTGTGTTTCTCCTCTGGCTAAACGAATGGACTTCCAAAAGAACTTAATGTTTGTCTGGAAATCCTCAGATAACCTTTCATCAAACACGTCTTTTTGTTCCTTTTTCTTTCTAGCAATCACTCCTTTCACTATCCCTTTCAGTCTTCTATATTTATCTTTCGCTTCATCTACATTCTCAATGGTAGCTTGCTGCATTCTCTCATTAGCTCTGACTGAGAGCCAGTCAAGCCACGCTTTCTTTTTCTCACATACCAACTTTTGCACTTCTTTATCCCACCAATCATGCTTCACCCTTTGCACTTTACTTCTTTTACTTATACCACATACTTGGGAAGCCACACTCACAATCTCATCTTTGAATACCTTCCATAACTCCTCAATCTCACAAATACTATCAAGATCATGAAACCTTTCAGTCAATTTGCTTCCATACTCCTCTCTCACTTTATCTTCTTGCAAATTTTCTACTTTTATTCTTTCTAGAACACTTATGGGGTCACGCCTTCTACGTCTCCATCCTTTAAAGAGATCACTTATACGGCACATAACCAAAAAGTGGTCTGTATGGATACCCACACCGCGATATACCCTAGCGTCTAGAATATGTTTTCTCAATCTTTCATCCACTATTACAAAATCAATCATACTTTTCCTGACATTCTTCGCTTCTCTTGTATACATATGAATCCTTTTGTGTCGAAACATCGTGTTTGACACACAAAGGTTCCATTCCAAACATACTTCAAGCAAACCTTTACCATTTTCGTTCACTCTTTCATCTCCGTACTTGCCAAGAACCCTTTCAAATCCATCTCGTTTCAGTCCTACCCATCCATTAAAATCACCTAACATTATTATTCTTTCATTATCCTTACATTCTCTTAATACATCTCTTAAACTCTCCCAAAACTGTTCTCTTTCTTCTTGTCCTTCCTGGGACATATTCGTACCGGAGTCTACAGGAGCATAAACCCCTACGACAAAAATACGAGTGAGTCCCACTTTCATTCTCATCCACATCAGTCTAGCATTCACACATTCGAATATATTCACACACTCAGCCATTCTAGCAGATAGGATGACACCAACTCCCTGGCAAGCTCTGTCAGTATTGGGTACTCCCGACCAGTACGCGGTGTAGGGTCCGTGCTTGGTGGTGTCACATCCTTTCCTCTTCGTCTCATTCACACAAAGCACATCAATCCTTCTTTCATCCATCATCTTACAAACATCATTCATTTTTTTTTTTTTTCTTCCATTCCTCCTCCAACATTCAACGTACCAAAACGGCTCTCCGTGAGCCACTTTTCGCCCCCACGGGAAACGAGACGTGACGGGTGGCGTACCGCGTCGCCGCCATGCGGATGATTAATTTTTTTTGGAATCATCATTGCGTTCCCACGAGTCATAGGGAAAATATGGTCCACCCCCGCAGAGCCCTTTACGGAGGTAAGGCGGAATCTCAAGTGTGTCCTGTGACCGCCAACACAGACACCCTCCGTTACACCAGCTTGCCCTCTGGTCACGAATCCTTGGCACGGGTCGGCTAACACCTTGGATCGGGGTTTTTTCTCGGGTATGCTCCCTGAGAGTTGGTTTTATTTCGGAGTGACCTTCTCCTAGATGGTTGCAGACCAATGCTGACGAGGCCCATCTCCCCGGTTTTGATTTCAGAGTTTTCCTTCTCTTAGACGGGTTGCAGCCCAATGCTGACGAGGCCCATCTCCCCGAATACCTAGTTATTTTAGTAGAAAACCCCGCATCTAGGCATTTAGGTTTAGATTTTGTTGTCCGTTCGCCGCTGGCTCGCATCGTATCTACCTAATACATACATAGGTTAGGTACGTGTAATCGCATTTGTTATTATTCTATTGAGAATAAACGCACCGCACCTAAATACCTAGTTATTTTAGTAGAAAACCCCGCATCTAGGCATTTAGGTTTAGATCGTAGGTATCCTAGACACCCTAGTGCATAGGCACAGTGTAATACCTAACGCATTTGGCTTTTGTTTTTATTTGTTTCAATCTCTAAGTTGTCCGTTCACCGCTAGCTCGCATCGTATTTACCTAATACCTACGTGGGCAGATACGTGACCAATACCTCGCTCGCATTTCATTCAAATTCATACGAAAGTATTTTAATTTGAATAGATATTACGCAATACTTAATCCCTGAAATAATAGTTGAACCTAGACAGCGACCATCGCGTAGGTACGATCTTGTTGCTATGCGCGTTTGTTCAAGCTTGCACGCGCAGTCATAAGTACCTACCAACCTACGGATATCGCTCGCGCCGCGTCGCTGCTCTGTACCGCTAAGATTAAGTCATTTCATATTTTGTTGTTTACCGCACTTTAGTTTGATATTTAATTGTAAACATGTCCCCAAAGGTTGATAGGACCGGTAATGGGGTTCAATTGAAACTTTTATACGCTAAAAGAGAAATGATTTACTCTCGCGTACAATCGATTTGTGATAATGCACTTAAAACCTCTGATTTGGCCATTAGAGATTCGTTCTTGTGTTCTATAGAAAACTTAGATAGTCTACGCGCGGATTTCGAGTCTTTAGTACATGACATCAACGTTTTAGAGTTAAATTTAAATCCCGATTACTCAGTGAGTTATCAGGCCTTGTCGTCGTTTGACGATTTGTATTGTCGTATCAAACGCGTCGCTAGGAGTTTGGAGAAACCGTCTGACCGACCCAATCCCACTCGCGACCGACCTAAGTTGCCACCAATTCAAATACCCGAATTTGATGGTAACATTCGCAATTGGGGTTTATTTATAGATAGTTTTGAGAATACAATAGATAAGAACGTTTCGTTGACAGATCACGAAAAATTGCATTATCTCGTTGAAAAATTGACTGGTAAAGCTATAACCGTTTGCGCTGGAATTACGTTTAGTGCCGAAAATTATAATTTAATTTTAAATACTTTGAAAGCTAAGTATGAGGATAAAAGAGCGGTAGCTAACGCATATTTGGATCAGATGTTTGACTTGAAACCCATTACGGCATGTAACGATCAAAACTTAGAGAAGTTTCTAGATACTTTCGCATCATCTGTTCGCGCCGTAAAGAACCTAAAGATCGATGACCTCTGCGACTTCTTATTTTTGTATATGGGTTTAAAGAAATTAGATTCCGAAACCATTCGTTTATTTGAGTCGGATCATCGCGGCAATAAAATTCCTAAGTTCGAAGACTTAGAAAGTTTTGTTCGCGAGCATATAAAAATATTGCAACGCTCTTCATCGAAACATGAAGGCGCGAAAGAGGTTGTTAGTTCTGAACGCAAAATAGATGCCTCATCGAGGTCACTGAGGTCAACTCATACTTATGTTAATACCGCACCAGCACATGTACAATCACCTGTTTGCTCTTTGTGTAATACTCATCATTCGCAATTGTACAAGTGTCCGGGTTTCCTAAAATTATCGCCTAGTGATCGTTATAAATTTGTTCGCGCTAATAATTTTTGTTTTAATTGTCTCGGTACTAAACACCTCGTTGTTTTATGTAATAGTAGAAATAGTTGTCGCAAATGTCCAGCGAGACACCACACTTTACTTCATTTTGAAAATAGTAATGCCGCATCCAATGTGAGCACAGTTGGTTCGTCGAGCGGTGGCACACGGCGGCCTGCGCCACAGCCGCAGCCCGCGCTCGCGCGCGCTCCGGCCGGCCCGGAGACCGCTGCGAATGACGTCACCTTGTGTTCGTTGTCCGCTAATGCTGCGCTCACTACTGTCGTCCTCGCAACTGCTCGCGTCATTATTGTTGATGCATTAGGTAAACCGCACATTGTTCGAGCGCTATTAGATGGCGCTTCGCAAAGTAATTTTATTACTCAAGATTGTTGTCAACGTCTTGGTTTCAATGTTAATAAGCGTTCAACCCACTCAGTGGTGAAGGGTTTTGGAGGTTTACAGTCAGCTGTTCATGGCACCGTTAAAACAAGGTTTGGATCTCGTTTTAATAATAATATTTGGTTTGACATGGATTCGCTCGTTACAGATAAAATAACTGAACAGTTGCCTACCGTCCCGGTTGACACGTCTTTATTAACGAAATTTAAAGACTTGCCTTTAGCAGATGAGACTTACGCTGTTCCTGGAGTCGTCGATATATTGATCGGCGCTTCGATTCTCCCGCACCTCCAGTTATCACGTAAGGTTCAAGGGGGACCGACGTACCCCGCTCCGCACGCCCTGGAAACAGTTCTAGGTTTTGTTATAATTGGTTCCGCACCCGCTTCTATAGATAGTTTTAGTCACTCGACTGCCTCGTTCTGTTGCACCGTCGAGCCGCCACTGGAGTCTACCATCCGCAAGTTTTGGGAAATTGAAGAGGTCAATGTCCCACCAATCCTAAGCCCTGATGACAAGATGGCTGAGGAGATTTATTGTCGCACGACTACTCGTGACGAGCAGGGTCGTTATGTTGTCGCGCTCCCTTTCAAGGGAGATATTTTTTCGCTCGGTGACTCCCGTGTATCCGCTGAAAGACGCTTTCTTTGTTTAGAACGAAAGATGCAGGCGTCTCCAAAGTTAAAGCAAGCCTATGATGAGGTTGTTAACGAATATTTAGATAAGGGTTACATCTCACCTGCGCCTGCGGACACTGACGAGACCCAGCCTACGTACATTATCCCGCACCACGGAGTTATTAGAGAAGATAAGCTTACTACTAAACTCCGCGTAGTTTTAGATGGCAGTGCTAAGACTAGCACTTCCGTGTCGCTTAATGACATTTTGTATTGTGGTCAAAATCTTCAAGGTAATTTATTTGACATAATTGTAAATTTTCGCTTATTCGCTGTTGCACTCTCTGCAGATATTCGACAAATGTTTTTGTGCCTTGAAGTGCGCAAATCCGATCGTAGGTTTCAACGATTTTTGTATAGATTTTCACCGCAAGAACCTTTAATGGTTTACGAATTTAATCGTGTTTGCTTCGGGCTTAAATCTAGCCCTTTTCACGCACTTCGCACCGTCAAGCAGTTGGCCGCTGACGAGGGCGATGCATTTCCGAAAGCGAGAGCCACCATTGAGACTGGCTTATACATGGATGACTTCGTGTATAGTGTAGATAGCGAGGCAGAGGCTGTCGAGACGGCCGCTCAAGTTATAAGTCTCATGAAGGCTGGTCAATTTGATCTCGTGAAATGGACGAGCAACTCGCAAACTGCGTTAGAGTCGATTCCACCGTCGCACCGATTGTCTTCGGTTAAGGAATTCGATGAAAGTGATACGCACAAGGTGCTTGGTTTAAGCTGGTCGCCCGCATCTGATACGTTTAGTTTGAAAATTAGTTCGACCCCGCAAACTTGTACTAAACGCATTATCCTGTCGTGTGTGGCACGGATATGGGACGTAATGGGATTCGTAGCTCCTGTCGTTTTGTACGCCAAACTACTTATAAAAGAGCTTTGGCTTTCCAATTGTGATTGGGACGACACCGCGCCCGACAACATTGCTAAGTTGTGGGCTCGCTTTAGAAAAGAACTTTCTGTGCTTGACCAAATACAAATTCCGCGTCATGTAGGTATATCGCAACATAGTGTTGTTACGGTAGTAGGCTTCGCGGACGCTAGTGAGAAGGCGTATGGAGGAGTAGTCTATTTTCATGTCTCGGATGTAGGTAAGGTTTCAATTAGCCTTATAAGCGCGAAATCAAAGGTCTCTCCCCGTAAGGTCGTCTCTCTGGCACGCCTCGAGCTATGCGCTTTACTATTGTTAGTTAGATTGATCACCTCTATCGCCAATGCTTGTAGTAGTCGCATTAATATTAGTAGAATTTTAGCTTTTTCGGACTCAACAGTCGCTTTGTGTTGGGCCCACTCTTCGCCCCATCGTTGGGACACATTCGTCGCTAATAGAGTGGCAAAAATTCAATCTGAATTAGCGCCACAAAATCTCTTTCACGTTGCTGGCACCGACAACCCAGCCGATTGTCTCTCTCGTGGATTGCTTCCTTCGCAAATTTTAGATCACCCGTTATGGTTTAGTGGACCGTCCTGGATTCATGCCGCGTTAGATAAGTGGCCAGTTAGTCAATTCAATCCCACTACGGTTTCCGAACCACCCGAGGAGAAGAAGCACTCGCTTGTTGTATCGGTCCCGCGTGAAGAGTCCCTTATTTTGTTGTTGGCTAATCGCGTCTCGTCTTGGTCGAGACTGTTGCGTTGTGTTGTTTATGTAGGCCGATTTTTGAGAATTTTATCTACGCGCGGTCATATAACCGCCGCTGATTTAGATAAAGCTGAATTGGTCATACTTCGCGAGTTGCAGAAATGTTATTTTGCTTCTGAATTTAAAAATTTAGAATTTAACAAACCTTGTAGTCGTTCTTTCCGACACTTGAAACCATTTTTGGAAGATGGACTCATTCGAGTAGGTGGTCGTTTGAGAAATTCAAGTTTGGGATTTGAACAAAGGCATCCAGTAGTTCTCACGCGTAAGGACCACGTATTAGATTTGTTAGTAGATTATCATCATAAGGTGAATTGTCACGCTGGTCCCGATTTGTTAATGTCTATTTTGAGACAGAAGTACTGGATAATTTCCGCTCGTAATTTGATTCGCGCTAGAGTACACAGATGTGTACCTTGTTTTAAACTCCGCCCGCGTTTCATCGCGCCTGAAATGGCCGATCATCGCTCTTGTCGTGTTGTTCAATCCGCAAAACCTTTCGTACACACCGGCACAGACTTTGCTGGGCCTTTCAAAGTCACCATTGCTCGTGGTCGTGGCATTCGCTCCACGAAAGCTTATGTTTGTTTGTTCATTTGTATGACAACTCGCGCGGTTCATATAGAGTTGACCGGTGATTTAAGTACGCAAAATTTTATGTCCGCTTTTAAACGTTTTTTGTCGCGTCGTGGTCCGGTTAAGCGCATGTATTCGGACAACGGTACAAACTATGTAGGGGCCCGACGTAGTATTTCGGAATTGCACACATTCTTACGGTCTAAGTACTACCAAAGTGAATTCGCTCACATCTTAGCCGAAAATCGCATTGAATGGTACTTTAACACGCCTGCAGCTAGTCATTTTGGTGGTAATTGGGAAGCGAATATTAAAAGCCTTAAGTCGCATCTGTTTCGCGTCATAGGCGAACAGATTCTCTCGTTCGAGGAGTTGAGCACCGTACTCGCTCAAGTAGAGGCGGTGATGAACACGCGTCCGCTGTGTCGGACTCTATCTAGCGATCCGTCAGAGCCATTAGCGTTGACGCCAGCTCACTTCTTAAATACGACTCCTCTAAAATATTTGCCCGCAATAGATGTTGATGACGATAGAATGCACCTTCTAACTCGTCACGCTCTTTTAGATAAATTAGTCCAATCGTTTTGGAATCGTTGGAGAACCGATTATTTGCACACGCTGCAGTCACGTCAAAAATGGAATACTCCATCCAACCCAATTACTGTAGGTACGGTGGTAGTCCTTATGACTGAGAATGCGCCTCCTTTACATTGGCCTCTAGGAGTAGTAGAGGAAGTTTTTCCCGATTCCCGCGGGATAACTCGTGTTGTACGGGTTAAAACTGCAACCGGATCGTATCTGCGCCCGGTTGTTCGCCTCTGCCCTCTGCCTAGCCAGCAGTAGGCACGAGTTCAAACCTAGGTTTATATTTTAGTTGTTATTTCCCAAACCTAGATTTAGATTAGACTTTAGATTCGTTCCGCATTTTTCGTTTTGAAGGTAACCCTTCAAGCCGGGGGGAATGGTTGCGCCGATGGTAGAATTTATATTTTTCGCTATAGTAGTAGTAGTTCAAGTCATTGACGCGGAAACACACGCTTCCTGTACCCATCTCCCTACCGCGCTACCTTTTAAAGTGAGATAGCAATAGTTTCCGCACCGCTCAATTGTCAAAATAGACGCATATTCTCTTCGCAATTGAACTAGAAACAATGGCCGCCGCGCACGCGACTCTTAGAAATTAATGATGTTTGTTGGATTTTGACCGCTTTCATGGACCTTTGCCGATCGGATTGTGCCTCTCGTGTGTCCCTCAAGTGATTTAGTGATGTGGGCGGCGGCTCCTGAGCCAGGAAGAGAAGATCGGTGCACCGGCTGCGATGAAAGCACGTGGCGTCGTGAAGGTTAGTGCATCCTCTCCTAATTTCTCGGGTTGCATTCATTGCCTAGACCACATCCGCGGCAACCCGATCACCTGTCTTGTTTGTTGTGTAAAGCGTCAATGGAACAGTTAACTTCAACCCTCGCGAAATACAGTCCACTAGCTCACGTGGCGAGAATTGCGCTACCAAGTGGGTTCACGTCGGTAGTGTAATGGCCAGGAATCGAACCCGGGATCTCTTTATCGTACACCTGCTGACAAACGAATGAGACTATAGCGCAGGCATTCTTGGGGTTAGGTCGCGGTCAGCATGTTGCTTCTAAAAATGTCAAATCAAGGGTTTCCAAAGGTTTCCATAGGTTTTCTATTATCAGCTTCCTATTATTTGATTTGATCAGAATTTAGAAGAAGCTTTTTCCTTGAGCTTCTTCGAAATTCTGATAAAATTATTAGCCTGAAATTGAAGCTTTTTCCTTGAGAAAAAGCTTCAATTTCAGACTAATCATTTTATAATAATTAAATATGTTTAGCTTAAGTGGACGTACCAAACAAATCATTATTGCATTAGCAAATCAAAATGTTATCTTAATTTTTAAATTATGCCAGTATGTCATTCTACCGGCCGTCTTGCTTTTTCCGGATCAGTAGATGCGCAGGCTCTCTAACTTCACCCCACCAGTCTGTATAGTTCGATGGGCGTACACCGACAGTGTTCGTAATGGCTTCGGCCGACTTCAATCAAATCCAATTTACGGCAACAATGCTTCTTGACCTCATTTTTATTCAGTCTCTGCCAACTGCACAAGCTCTGTATAGTTTTATAACTGAATACACAGGAGATTATTACTGTTACTGTACTTTTTTTTACGTGCGAAAAAATCCTCACGGACACACCCCGCCGGAACCGGTGGAAGAGGTTATGTCGGACTCGAACCGATTAGAACGCACGGCGGCTGTGGGTCGTTGTTTGTTGCCGAAGATGAGGTTAACAGGCATATCCCTCGCACCCCGGCTGACCCAGGGCCATCTCTCTCGATCTGGCCCTCCTCGGGACTGTTACTGTACTAGCAGTCCTATGAACAGTAGTTTGCCACATTTGACATTCGAATCTTCTTATTTTATAAGGCTGTTTCATTTTTTTTAAATGACGACCGGTTCTTTTAAAAAAATGCTACAGTAAACTCTCCCCTTTTTGTCATCTGTTTGATTTATAATGAAGTTCACCATTATGAGGCATGACTTTATTCCCAACAACCTGTGAGGAATTACGTCCTTGTTGCTTCAGCCAAATATTTAAAGATTCGTTTATAAATAACGCGACAGCAAGTTTCCCTCCATTGCTCGCAGTTGTGTTTTAAATCAAAGTACATGTGTGCCAAGTTTGGTGAAAATCGATCAAGATTTGCGTCCTGTAGACCAGCAATGACAAACAAACAGACATACGGACAAAAGTAAAATCGGCCACCTTGTTGAAACGGAGACTCTCGATCGCATCTCTCGCTCGATAAATAAACTTATATTCAATACGCCTGTTTCCCTCCAGAGTATGCAGAGACTCTACCCTTACACACTTTATGAACTTAATCTACTGTCAATAATCTTTTCATGCAAGCCCGCCGGCTTCGAGCAGGTACTACTGACCTGCCCTTTTTCAAAAATTTTATTAATTTGGCTGGTATATTAAGCAACACACATCATTAATTTTCAACATCATATTTTTTTGTACTACTTTGGTGGCAGACACGGCCTACCTAATGGGAAGTGGTTACTGTGGCCTATGGAAATATGGAACACCAGGGGCGTTACAATCGCGCTGCTGACCCTGAAGAAACCTTCTGATGCCTCTCTTGAAGAACCCCATATTTTAGGCGCTTGGGAAAATCGTAGGTCATTCTACAGCTTGAGCGTGCGTGGGATGAAGTTTCTTTCATACCGCACAGGGCGCACCGTCACAGGTCACAATATGTAAGGATGAATTCTCTGTCTATGGCGAGCGGTGAGATGATAGATTTTTAAAAATTGTTATATGTTTAAGAAATGGCGTTGAACGGAGGGCATGGGTGAATTTTGGAACGAATAAATATCGAAGAATAGTGAAAGCCAAGTGTATATTTGTCTGCGCTGCTGAATGTGGCGCACACAAAACTTTGTTGCTTGAATCGATAAGTCACTGATAGATAAAATGAGATGCGTTTATTTATCACTTAACTATCCCTTAACTAATGTTAAAATGGATTGACGAGTACCTCTTATTATGAACTGTGAATGGGCACTGTCAATACAATTCATATACAATTTATGTAAGGCGACAGAAAAGTGCTGATGTGAATGATGCGCGTGTGACATGTACGATATATGACTCGAACAATATTAATTTTGAGTAGGCGATCCGAAATGTCACTAAAATTTTGTATTTTTTCCTCTATAAATGAGTTGTAGGCATCTTCTAGGATTGGGGACCCGAGGAGGCGTAAAGAGTCTTTTTCTATACTTTTGACGTTGGGAGATAAAGAATTGCATTTAGAAATTTTGTCCAAAACGTCGCCGTCGATTAAAAAAATCGCGCGTTTGTGTCCAAGAGGATATCCTTGTTGACAACTAATAGCAGATTCTGAAACGTTGTTCTTATATAATAATTTAGAGGGGTATCTGTAATATGGACATTGATTGAGTTAAGAGGATCTTACAAAAACTAGGACACGAGTGAACTTGTATTGTCACTTGTCAGTATTGTGCTCGTGGGAAGTCAATGAAGCGATCATTACTTAGCACTACTAATAGGGATGTAACATACGGATGTTCTCTTTTGTGTGCATCGTGCGACCTGATGCGGGCGGCAGACCACTCATTACCCGTGTCAATAATATCACCCATGTTCTGTAGAATTGAATCATGAGTTTATAACGTTCACGCAAGTTTTGATCAGCGTCAATTGTATTGTCGCGGTAGTTTTCTCAATAGCAACTAAAACACAATGAATCTAGTTTTATATGATGTACTTTATATAACGTTAGTAATGTGTTACGTATTTTGGGTCACACAAATGGCTTAAGAACAATGACAAGCTCTCATACTTCATAATAATTGTTTGTCTAATGCTGCGTTTTATGTGAAAGATCATAAACTTGACAAAATATTTAAATGTTTACTTATATAGTCTAGATCCAGAAATACTATAATTTAATGTGTTCAGAGGATATTTAACTATTGAATGAAATTTTAAAACATTTATTATGTATTCAGATTGATAACCGGGTTCGAATCCCGCCTGAACTAATTTAAGTTTTTTCCTATCTTAATTGATATTTAAGATTGATATTTTATAGATCATATTTTGCATTATGTGGCACAGAGGATCTAACAGTTTGGAATAAATAGATCAAGACCTACATTTTATCCCGGGAATTCACTTGTTAATGTAAGATCTTATCTTACATTAACAAGTGTATTTTTTTTATTTCGCTCTATATATATAGAGCGAAATAAAAAAAGATAGACTATAGCAAATATATCCCGGGAATTCATTTGTTAATGTAAGATCTTATCTTACATTAACAAGTGATTTTTTTATTATTTCGCTCTATATGTTGTTAAGATAGACTAGAGCAAATATAATTGTGTATTGTGATTTTTATCGAAAGTGTGTACAACTATTAAATTTGATAATCGGCTATGCAAATCTTATCTAAGCACTAATATCAAAATAAGGCTAATGTCAAATATAGAAATTATTTTGTTTATAATTTTGCAAGTCAAGGTTTTAGCTTGAGTTATTCGAGATCGGTCAGATTTCTAAAATTATGCTAGCGGCATAATACTAATTAAGAATGTAGTTTAAGTGGATACGTACACCGGTTTAAACTGAGTTCTGTTTATATTACAACTTTTTAAATAAATTAACTAATTTTTATCCCGGGAATTACTTAGTTCCTTTGGATGGCGGGCACGGGATCAGGATATATCACGTGAGCGAGTGGAGCACTGAGCCAGCTTGAATACAATTACTTTCTCCGGTGAATCCCGACCTTAGATAACGTCGCGTGTTTACCGTTATTACCTAGAGTAATAAAATGCTATGGCTTCCTGAGTTCATCGCAAGTAACATAACATAACGTTGGTAACACAATTGTAAGTGTTTACGTCTGGCCATGGCTCACTAACCTGGCCTTGTCCACGGCTTAAGGACGCATTTACGATGGCCAGCTACTTATGTGCCTAAAAATATCGCGTAGTTGAATAACATTATTAAAAAAAAACTGACATTGAACACAACGTCATCCTCCTCATAGCGTTCACGATACCTATGGCTAGGGTCCTGGCCATGAGTTATACCATCGCTGTGAAACCAATTAGTTACTACATACACCACAATGCTAATCTAACGACAACCAAGGAATCTCTAAAGTCAGCTCTGCGAGTCATCTCCATTCATCTCTGAAAACAAACTGCCAAATAAAATATGACATGATATGCCATCGACTCGACAGAAGACGAATAGCGATTTCCCAGTTGCGTGAGTTGCGTTGCGTTGCATAGTTTGCACTTTGGAGCCCGACGTTTGTTTATTGTTTTGATAGGAATGTTTTTCTGGGAGCGACTATCGTCTGACGTCCCAACTCTGAAAGGAAAGCCTGCGCCAGAACCTTGGACGTTCTTTAACATCTGCATCGACTTGGTTGGGCTTGAATTAGGCCTCAAGGATTTAAATACAGCCCTGCACGAGTAAGTCCTTCCAATCTTTCAACACCAATTACGTAAATATAACGAGATCGAAGATTATCTCGTATAGTACCTACTGTCTTCGAGATTCTAACTGTAGTTAATAGCGGCGATTATATGTAAACGTTAGCACAATTTGTATAATTAAATGCAGGATAAAAGAAGTTAAGACACAATTAAGTAATTATAAGCTAATCACGGTAAAATAGGTCATACTTTATTTACTAACAAAAGAAAACAACAAATTTTTGCCTAAAAACCTAACGATTTGATTTGGTTGCCGCAAAACGTGGCCGCATCACCGCATGCAACTCACTTGGGTTTTATTTGCGAATCATTACTACATTGTAGTGGAAGTTTAGTAACGAAATATATCAATGAGTAGAATACATTAATAATATTTAAAAAATAATTACTTTGACCTTGGTTCCGCATCGTACATTGTTCTAGAAACGTATAGTTACGCAGAGGCATTTAATAAACTGGTCTTGTCACATTTTTGTAATAAGTATATATATATTTTAATATAATTTAACGGAATAATCTACAAATGACATTGTTGAGGTCAAACTAAAATATTAAATAATTAATAATTATAATAGTTATTAGTTAACTATCCGTGTGGTGATGGAGAAAGAATACAAAAATCACCACCCCAACTAATGCTAACGGAAAAAGACGCAGACGGTATCATTGCGAGAGAAGGAAACCTAGAAATCAAATACTCCGCCTCCGTTTTAGTTTTAAATATATATATGACGGCGCCTTGGTGTTTCGAGAGTCAAGAAACGTCAAAAGGGACATGACAGTTGACAAGTGTCAGTTTGAAAGGCGCGTTCTGACGTTTCTTCACTCTGACGCAACTCCGAACTCTTTTGTACGCAGAGGCAAAGAGAAGAGAATCCATTTGCATCTCGCGAAGACAAGACGTGTTCGGTGGAGTGTCATTACAATTAGTGTCATTGCAATATAATTGTATAGTGATTAGTGATTATATTAACGGCTATATTTCGCTGAAATAATAATTTAATTTCGAATAACATCTAAACACGTGGTTTTAATTTCTCCTCGCCCGTCTACCCACATTCGCTCAGCATTCACAGATGGATCAAATAAACAAGGATTTGCCTTTATCAGAAGTGGGATGTGAAGGGCTTACTTCTGAGGAGAATACTCGTACCAGATCGTCAGTGCCGGCACCGGTACAAAGCCTGTCGCAACAGATGGAGTTGTTTTTATCCCGAATGATGGCTTTATCGCAGCCGCAACCTTCGAGCAGCGCGTCTATCCAGTTGATTGAGTTCGATCCTGATAACAACGAAGCAGACATCGAAGGTTGGTGCAACGTAACCGAAATCGTAATCAACGACCGTAAGTTGAGCGGGGCAGACCTACTTTTGTTACTTACACGTGCACTTAAAGGCCGAGCTAGTACCTGTTTAACACGACTACAAGCAGCGCAGCTGACATGGCCTCAAATAAAGGAACTATTGCTCGCCAAGTTTGCCAAACCTATGACGCCTCAAGATTATTTCGATGAAATTCTACGTTTCCAAGTTGGTGCTAAAGAAACCGCGAGTGAGGCAGCCATACGCCTTTGGAACATCATCGGACGTATACCGCGGATGGAAATGCCTGAAGACATAACCACGGGATTCGTATCGTCAGTTTTGTGCCAGAAAGATGGAATGATTCGTCGTGAGCTCCACTCTCACAACCCGACCACTAGATCTCAACTTCTGCGAATTCTCAACGGTATATCGCTGAAACGGAAGCACGAGGGCAGTGATAACCACGATCCGGATGTTAAGAAGACCCGATTTAATGAATGGCGCTTCACGGGAACATGTCATCGCTGCGGTGTTTCGGGTCACAAAGCGATAGACTGCCGCAAGCGAAAAGAAGAACCTGCTGCTTCGGACAAGACGCGTCCCCAAAGTTCCAGAGCCGCTGCTAGACCAATCACCTGCTTCATGTGTGGACGACCAGGACACGTGGCGTCGGTGTGTCCAGATCGAGCGGGCAGCAGCGGAGCAGCGGTGGTCAAAGAGGTCAATGTGTGTGAACGCAAGGCGTCGAGCAGCACGTTGACTACATCATCCGGTGAGCCAGTTTCCTTTCTTTTTGATAGTGGATCTGCTTGTTCTTTAGTAACGAATAGCTACGCGGATAAGTTTCCTGGCACTGCGCAGTGTGAATTAGTGTATCTGACGGGCATCGGTAGCGGTGATGTAGAATGTGTTTCCCAGGTCATTAGTCCCATCAACGTTCAAGGCCTTTCGCTCTCAGTATTGTTTCACATAGTACCTGATGGCACTATTGCTGAACCGGTAATAATAGGTAGGGATATATTAGAGGGGAACGTGCACGTACATATCGATAATGATCGAATCACCTTTTCTCAGCATAAAGAAGTTAACATAGCTGACAAGTCTAGCGGATTTAATTTTGCGAATATTAATACGGACTTACAAGGTGATGCAAAGTTGGCCTTGGTTAGAATTCTAGAGAAATATAGTGAGTTTTTCATCGACGATATCCCAACGCGACGAGTCACGACGGGCGTTCTCCGGATAGATCCTATTGATCCGAACAAGACCGTGCAAAGACGTCCTTATAGGTTAGCACCCGCGGAAAAAGAAATAGTCAACGAGAAAATAGAGTCCCTATTAAAAGCGAACGTTATCCGAGAAAGTAGTTCTCCTTTTGCGAGTCCCATTTTATTAGTTAAAAAGCACGACAATACTGATAGGATGTGCGTAGACTATAGGGAACTCAATGCCAACACGCGTCCCGAGCATTATCCGTTACCGCGTATTGATGAACAAATTGACCGTCTCCACGGCGCGCACTATTTCTCGTCACTAGACATGGCGTCGGGCTATCACCAAATACCAGTCGACCCCGATAGCGTGGCGAGAACGGCATTTGTGACACCGGAAGGTCAATTCGAATATTTGACCATGCCGTTTGGGTTACGAAATGCCGCTTCCGTGTACCAGCGGTGCATCAATACTGCTCTCGGGCCCTTAAAAGACAAAGTAGCGCTGGCGTACATGGATGACGTCATGTGCTACTCAAACGACGTCACTACAGGGCTAGAGCGTCTAGACTCTACTTTGAAAGCTCTTTCTGAAGCGGGTTTTTCAATGAACTTCAAAAAGTGCAAATTTATGAAAAGCGAGATAGATTACCTCGGTTATGTCATAAGAGCAGGAGAAGTAACACCAAACCCCAGAAAGATACAGGCTTTAGTTGATGCTCCCACCCCAAAAACAGCCACTCATGTTAGGCAGTTTTTAGGTCTGGCTTCTTATTTCAGAAGATTCATACCGAATTTCACCCGTGTAGTAGGACCTTTGTACCCTTTAACGAAATTGAAAGGTCCTATTAAATGGACAGACGCTCACAACGACATTCACAAAAAGATTGTCGATATTCTTACGTCGGAACCGGTACTAACAATATTTGATCCAGACTCCCCTGTTGAACTTCACACCGATGCGAGCTCTGAAGGCTACGGGGCCATATTAATCCAGAGAAAAGATAGCGCTCCTCACGTGGTGTCTTACTTTAGTCGTCGAACGTCTGACGCGGAATCGATGTATCACTCATACGAGTTGGAGACCCTGGCGGTTGTTCGTGCGGTTGAGAACTTCCGACATTATTTGTATGGCCAGCATTTTACGGTCTTTACAGACTGTAACTCTTTAAAAGCATCCAAGTCAAAAACCGATTTAACTCCACGCGTACATAGATGGTGGGCTTTCTTACAAGCGTACGATTTTGATATAGTCCATAAACAGGGTATTAGCATGAGCCATGCCGACTATTTATCTAGAAATCCCATTTTGGAGCCCATATCCAGTGCGCAAGGAATTAATGACGCCAGTGACTCAAGTAAGAGGAACAAGGAAGTTCATTTTATAGAGTTACATCAGGGTTGGCTGGCCGTAGAGCAAAAGCGCGATAGCGAAATATGTGACCTTATCAGCAAACATGAAAACAACGAGTTGCCAGAAGCGATTGCACACACGTATGACGTGCGAAGAGGTATACTGTATAGGAAAATTGACCGCAATAGAACCAGCTCGTGGTTACCGATTGTTCCTAGATCCCTCACGTGGACACTTATAAATCATGTTCATTCAGAAATTATGCACCTCGGGGCAGATAAGACACTCGACAAAATATATGAGCAGTACTGGTTCCCACAAATGTCCAAGCAGGTGCGTAAATTTGTAGATTCATGCATAGTATGCAAAGCTTCAAAAGGATCCTCAGGGGCACAGCAAGTTCGACTTCATCCGATACCCAAAGTGTCCGCACCCTGGCATACAATACATATAGACATCACGGGCAAACTAAGTGGTAAGAGTGATAGGAAAGAATATGCATCCGTAATTATCGATGCATTCACTAAATATGTTCTCTTAGAGTACACACCTTCCCTCGATGCTGCAAGCGCAATCCAATGCCTCAAAAAAGCAGTTTGCTTATTTGGCGCACCAAAGCGCATTATAGCGGACCAGGGTAGATGCTATATTAGTGCAAATTTCAAACAATTTTGTAGCGAACATAGTATAGAGCTTCACCTTATCGCCACTGGCTCTAGCAGAGCTAACGGTCAAGTTGAGAGGATAATGCGCACCTTAAAATGCCTGCTGACAATAGTAGAAAATGACCCAAACAGAACGTGGCGAGATGAACTCCCCAAAGTCCAGCTCGCGTTGAATAGCACCAGATCCAGAGTAACGGGTTACTCTCCCACAGAACTAATGTTCGGTATACGGGCACAATCATTAGGGATATCATCCTTATCCGTGCACGAAGAACCTGAGCCCCGTTTAGATTTAGATACTATACGGCATAACGCTTCTGAAAATATCAAAAAGACAGCTTCAGCGGAAGAAAAACGCTTTAACCGGGGTAAAGCAAAAGTGAGGCCATTTAGTGTAGGTGACTATGTCTTTATCAAAAGCAGTGAACGTAACCAGACTAAACTACAGCGAAAGTTCAAAGGTCCTTTTACTATAGTCAAGGTATTAGATCACGATAGATATGAGCTGCGAGACATTGATGGGACTAACCGAACCTATAAATACGCCCATGAAAACTTACGTGCAGTGCCCGGGGGCATCAGTGGGCTAATAGAAGTAGCTACTTCCTTAACTCATAATGCAGAAGGGTCCGAGACGGCGGCAGTCCATAGTCTTGAGAAGGGAATGGCAACATCTGATGATGATAGTGATACTGTGTCGGTATCTAGTTTAAACACTTTGACTGCCGGTTCTGACACCCTCTCTGCTTCCGAACATGAAGAATAGTAAATGGTGAGTGTATAATAGTGCGTAAATCCTGCTCTTCTGCCAACATCAGATCTAGAGTTCATGGTATTGTTTCGGCTGTTGGGTGCGGTGTAGTTGGCCAAGTGGGCTGGCCTAAACCGGGTCGATGCCCATGACCAGACTATGTTGTCTTATGTGGTGTATGGTGTAGCTGATCGACTGGGCTGGCCTAAATCGGGTCGATGCCCAGGGTCAGATCACTACATCTTGAGTGTGAGCTGAGTGGCAAGGTACTGGTCTGGAACTGGCCTATGGGGGTCGACGTTTCGGGTCAGTGAATTGCAGCAGCTGTGTGTGATTTTCGTGACTGGCGGAAGGGGCGCTGACTGGTTGTCCGGTCCATCTCACCATGTGACTTGGTGAGCTGGTCGAAGGGACGCCTGAGGTCCGTCCAGTGTGTGTAGTTAAAGTGAGAGATGAGAACTCGGATCTGTTTAAACAGGTGACGTAACTGAGTAGCTGGTCAGGGATGGGCGAGCAGGCCTTGTAGTGGACTACAGTGGTATTCTGTTTATGCAGGTAACACGGGGCGTACGCTGTCGCACGAGGACGTGCGAATGTCAGTCCGGCCGTGACGGCGCCTTGGTGTTTCGAGAGTCAAGAAACGTCAAAAGGGACATGACAGTTGACAAGTGTCAGTTTGAAAGGCGCGTTCTGACGTTTCTTCACTCTGACGCAACTCCGAACTCTTTTGTACGCAGAGGCAAAGAGAAGAGAATCCATTTGCATCTCGCGAAGACAAGACGTGTTCGGTGGAGTGTCATTACAATTAGTGTCATTGCAATATAATTGTATAGTGATTAGTGATTATATTAACGGCTATATTTCGCTGAAATAATAATTTAATTTCGAATAACATCTAAACACGTGGTTTTAATTTCTCCTCGCCCGTCTACCCACATTCGCTCAGCATTCACAGATGGATCAAATAAACAAGGATTTGCCTTTATATATATATATATATTTATATTATTTTGGAGCAAGCAATATGTATAATTTGTACATATTTGAAATTACCTAATTAACCGCTTTCAGCTTATGTCAAATTTATTTTTTACACAGTACTTTATGATCGCTTGAGGGCGCCACATTAGATTCAGTGACACGTTGTATAGCCTATAACCAGCGGACGACTAGATGCTTCTAACGATACCTCATTTGTACAGTTCTAATACGTGGTTGAGTAGCTAAGAGGGAACAGATGAACCTACATACTTACATACATACAGAGCCTGTCAAAATCATAACCGTCCTTCTGCTTCTCAGTAGACGGGTAAAAATAGATTATTAGAGCGATCAATGTATGGGATTAACATACCTACGCTGATGACGATAAAGGTCCAAAATACGTGTCAATCCGATACATTCGTCATTCTATTCTACGAAACGCCTACTAACGAATTGCCCTACCAACAGTCCTACCTACTGCCAAAGAACTTGTCTACGGGGGCAGAGCAAAACTAGCACCTTAGAGTTCGGAGTGGGCTTAACATTATCTTGTAGTTAAATTAGGAATAGGAAATAAACATAATTATACTCAGATATTTAATTCTAGAGTTATATCATTATAGTACTAATTTATTCGAGTTCTCGTACTTCTAGTATGACATTCGATTTCAAGAAAATCACTAAGTAGCTACGGGTAGAAAATCACGCACTTGTCAATATATTTTATATTATACGGCAATTAAAATAAAAAAAATGCCAAGTTAGTAGTTTATTTGACTTTGATAATGATAAATGTTAAAACTTTTCAATAATAATTTGTGATTTTTGTTAGAAATAAGTTATTGCATAGTTGATGTATATTTATTTGTGATGTGATAGTAATATCACAGTTTAGTAATATTAAATGTGGCATCTTGTATTAACTTTCATATTCTATTTTTGAAAAGACAAAATATAATGGTGAAGTAACACACACACTATTTGAAGAACCCTATTGCCATACTGCCCCCTTATTGTGTGACGTCAACACGCGTGTTCGTATTAAGGTGCATTTAGACCAAACGAATATAGAGCTAGAACTAGAACTAGAGCATTTTTTCTAAAAGAAAGATCAACGAACGAATGTTCGATTACTGTTTACTCCAAAAGAATTTGACGAAGAGAGGGTAGAATGAGCATTCGCTCGTTTGGTCTAATCTTTAGGCGACACATTTCAGTTGGTCTTGCTTTCCTGCGTTCGGCGCGCTTGGAAAAACTATAGCGGCAATATAATTTCACAGTTTGAGCGATCGCTTAAGGAGATAAGGGAGTCTTGCTGTAACCATAGCTGTTAAAATCAATCGAAACTTTGGGAATAATGTACAACTGTACATAATAAAATAACACCAAATGACTAGAAGGTGTCCGTTCCCCCACACCCGAAGATGGCCGTCTCATATGAGACGATCCTGGGCCGTCCGGGGTGCGAGGTATGTGTCTCAGATAATCTCACCTCCGGCAACCCGTGGCCTATACATTCGGCGAGCGTTTTAGCCGGTTCAAGTCCGACATGACCTCTCCCACCAGACTCGGTGGTGGGGATATCCGCACTTTTGCGGACATTAAATAAAAAGGTGTCCGTTAAAATTATAGTTTTATTTCGATATGGATATGGTAACATTAATGCAAACTTCCGACAGTAATATTTTATTTTCCTTAAAGTTAAATTAATTCACGTTTTAAATTTACAATCGCTAATCAAGCGACGTAATTACCAACAAAGTGAGCAAGTCAAGGATTAATGTCACTACAAAAATAAGTGTCTAACATATATTTACAAACAATCATCTGCGTACAACTTCCACTTATTGTGTCTGTTGAATGGAGGGGCGCGACCTCTGTGTGAGGACGACGCCGGCGCGTGGTTGCGCCACCACCGACCCTCGGACGCACCCACTTCTGGCCACTCATTCAAACTGACCAACCATAACCTAACTAAGCGTGTTCGTAATAACCAACATATTTAAGTTGGTTTAGTTCTACGCCAGTTCTTTATTCGTATGCTAACCAATTGATTTCCGCCGTTTACTCGCGTTACGACTGCAATGAAAACTCGTTGTCAAGCAGAATAATATCCTTGTTTCCATTGCCTCATTCCTTTGATCACTGTGTGAGTTGATTTAGAATTAGATTTGGAGGATCTTGTACAGGATAATTTATTCAAACACTAACTTTTTGTAGTTGTTTTACAGATGAGAAAACATTATAATACAGATAATTATATACAAAAATTAATAACGCATTTGGTCTAAACTTAGTCTACTGGTTATGGTACATGGAAGTCATTGATTGAAACTTGATTAGTTGTAACTTGTAACATACCTCATAGTATTTTAATTGGTTGTCGTTAAACCTTTTTGGTCGCTTGACGTCATTGCAACTAGTATTACCGGTCTAGACCTTTGTTTTTGTAACCAGAGGATCAAGACTGTGCAGATCAAAATAAATTTATTTATTTAGGTTATTTCCAGTGAGGCTTATACTTTAATAACATGTAAAAGTATTACACAGTATTAAGAACCTCATTTCTGTTCACTCAAAATAATTATAATAAAAAAGAAATGAGTTTATATTAAGTACTAGGTAATTACATTATTTCGTAATGTTTAGTTTATTTATTTAGAAAACTATTTGGGTTAAATTAATTTTAATTTCGTGATTTTTATATTAAAATATAAACATAATAATATAATCTATATATAGAAACTGGAATAATAAATAAATAGTTCTTGTATACACATTGAATAGATCAGCTACTCTCTATCATTCAATATTCATCTTTTTTCTTAAAATCTACCTTTAGGAGCTAAAGTCCCTAACAAAATAATGATTTTGTTGATTTGACTCAATATTTAATAGTGATGAAATCCAGTTTGACGTGATTATGACCAAATAAATAAAAAACAATACCGTGATACGTCAATAACCGACATATTCATTTAAAAATAGATTATTATACATATTTAGTTTCGTATGTTTACGATAGAGTTCGAGACACTACGATTAATTCTATTTTTAAAAACGGTTTTTTTTGTTTTTATGCCTCTGAGTGACGTAGTAGGTAAACAGATTTACGAAATGCTTGGCTGTGTAACCGTCTAAGTAGCGATTACAATAATATACGTTTCGGTTAGATTACTTTTTTTTAAGAATGATACTGTGTAATTTAAAAACTCGATATGGAGTCTAAATAACCTCGCTAGATGCATTCGATTAATATTTTAAATATTATCTATATTTCAATTTAGACTACATACAACAGAATTGTATTGAGCTGTCATATTAGTGTGATTCCCGGTCATAACCGGAATGTATCCAAGGCTTAGATTAGGCGTAGGTAAATTATAGAGAAAAGATACAAGACGTAAGGCATAATCCAACCTAAACCGCACCCGCTAAACGCAAAAGGTGATGAATGAGCTTATTGCTTCTCCTCTTTGAGTTATTAGAGCAATGAGGATTTAGTATGAGCGAATACCATCTGACCCTACCCCGTAAGTAAATCTTGTACCAGAGCTTCATCCGTTTTACAGCAGGTTACAGGCTCGCAGGTGAAGTTGGGATGACCTCGAGGGTCTTGGAGTAAGCGAGAATCGAAGCAATTCGTTGTACTTCATTAATCTATTTTAGTAGTAAACACAAACGTCCTGTGAAGTTCGTTCGTCCTAAACGACCATTAATTTTAAACGACATGACATACGTTTTCCACGAGTTACCCATTAATATTTACTTGTCCTCGTTTCGTTTGACTTAAAACCCGTTAATTCCGCCAAAGAATACTAAAACACCGTAGTTAGTTGCGTTGTTATATTCGTTACATAATATATAATTTAAGTCGACGTAAACATGTTTTAAATATGGCCGACGACATTTCAAAACTGAATGATTATTAGAATGTTCTAGAGAGTATGCCGTAGTTAGAACTTGAGTGGATATAGCTCAATATTTTGAAATTGTCAGGGCTACCTGAGATAGTGAACTTTGAAGCTTTAATACCTACCTCATTTACATATAACTATGACGTTTTCTTATCTCTTCTTCTTTTCTTTCCACGGCCCACCTGATGGGAAGTGGTTACTGTGGCCTATGGACGTGTGCAACCCCAGGGGTTTTACACTCGTGCTGCCGGCCTTGAAGAAACCTTCTAATACCCCTCTTGAAGAACCTCATATTGTTGGCGCTTGGGAAAATCGTTCATTCCACAGCTTGAGTGTGCGAGGGATGAAGTTTCTTTCATACCGCACAGTGCGCACAGTCTCAGGTTGCAATGTATGAGGATGAATTCCCTGCCTATGGCGAGCGGAGCGATGATAAAATGTAGCTGTGGGTATCATGTCAATTGTCAACCAGCCTCAACGCCCGTCTTTGCACCGAGTTGAAGGGGTCCAGCTGGTATGCAGGCGCTCCAGCAAAAAGGTGACAGCAGTACTCCATGTAGGGCCGGATTATTGTATAAATAGTCAAAAAACTTCATAATTGGGTACTTGACAACTATTACAAATAAATATGAAATGTATTGGCTACATTTGATAAGAGTATAAGCTAATCATGCTTATACATAAATAATAACTATACAAAATGTATTTCACAATAAGATGAATTTTAAATAATATATTTTTACAATTTTTTTATTTCATTATTAGTAAGGAGACATGAATTAAATTATTTATGTAATTCCTATATTATCAAGCTTAGCAAGTGTAGCGATTATTAAATTTATCATACCTAAGGATCACATCAAACTACTATAGATTAATTATTACATTAAACAATTATAATATTGTCTACATTTTTGTAAAGTCAAAGTGACAGTCTAATCTATTAACCCGCCCCTCATCGTACCTGGTGCAAAGGTGCCCAGGACGCTGGCGGCATTGCCCCGTTGAACAGCTATGGCCAACCGTTGCCCCAGGTACGAGCCGGAGCGGGAGTCACCGGTTTTGTCCCTCAACCTGCGCCCTAATTCGCTCACCAGATTCTTGGCGTCGGTACCCCAACTACCCATTGTCTCGACCGCAACTATTAATAATATGTTTGCTATTTTTTTACAAAATAAAATTGAGATTTTTCATCTGTATTGCACCAATATGTTGATGGTTCGCGTGACGTAACTATAAAAAAAATACTTAGAGCAGCGTAAACTTACGTTGGTTGGTCTCTTCGTAGATATTATATAATGACGTCACGCGCAGAATGTCACGTGACCGACCGTTTTTCGCGCACTACAAGCTAACAAGATAAAAAAGAGTTGTTTTTCTAATTAATGTTTTACGGAAAAATGATGAATGAGTAGTATTAGTACTAGTAGGCAATAAATAAATTTCTACATCCTTTAAGACAGGTTTCCGAAATTTGTCAAATACAAATTTATCTGGAAATAAGGTAGGTATTAAAGCTTCAAAGATCACCATCTCAATATTTTGAAATTATCAGATAGCCCCTTTGTCTACTTACATCTTCGTTAACGTATAATATTGACTGTAAGTAGATAATTACGGTGTCTTGATCCTAGTTAAATAGCAGAAGTAAATAAATCGGTGCATGACATGTGTTCAGTTCCTGGCCGATGACGTTGAAACTAAATACCTACGAGCGTGTATAGCATATTAAGTATAGTTTATTTACCTATTAAATATATTAATTTTATTTGTTTTCGTATTTCCTAGAATACAACTAATAAAGTTTCATAATATATCTGGCGTGCAGACGGATACGTTAAGCTATCAGTACATGAAGAAACAAATATATAAAGTCTGGTTGAATTGACATTTCTAGAGAAGAGACTGTTGAAAAAAAATCATGAATGGTTACATAATAATAATGGTAACAATTTGTAAATATTTAGCCCATTCGTAACCTCACGAACATTCGAAAATTAAGTAAGTACATGAATATCTCCATAGAAATCTCCACAGAATACTATAGATAAGTATCCACATACTTATCTATTTCTTGAAAGCTACTAATAAACATAAGGGCTGCATGTTTTTATACCTTACCATTATTCAATGTATGTTTTGGTTCTTTTTATATTCAATTTATATATTGTTCTGATTTTTTACCAAACATGAGCATATTTCTTATTAAGAAAGATAATTCATTTATTATGATATAAAAACAAAATTTTATTTTAGATGAAACAATAGATATTTTGTCTGTACTCTAAAATGGCGACACTAAATGATGACAAAATTAATCATTTTACGCGCCAATCAGAGACGCGACAGTGCGCTACGCAACAAAATACGCAATGAATAATAAATTTCTAAAAATAATACTTTTGTTAATATACATAATAATATAATTCACATAAATTAATAATAATGACGTATTATTTCATCACGCGAGTAAGTAGCTACTTGTTTAAACTTAGTAATTGCGCCATTTCTGAAAGTCGCGATGTTTCTGCATGACTTATCTATACTATAAAATACATTTATAATACATATAATCCATGTAATGTACCAACACATGTAAATCAGAAGGTGTACTGTTTGGCTCGGGTCTCTAAGACCTTGACGTAATACTAGTACTATTATCGCAGTATTATTATCTATCCATGCTATGACACTTTTAGGTATTCATACAACAAAAACATTATATAAATATTTTTCATAATATTTTTAACATTAAAAACCATGCACAGATAATTTAAAACACGTCGTTTCCATTACATTCATTGGTCGTTGCTGCAGTTAATAAACATGTAAATACACTTCGTGAATACCAATGACCATTAAGCAGCTAGCCTGACATTCAAATATCCATGTTTGCTAAAATCTTGATGTGTTCCTTACATACTGATATTCGTTAAACAGATATGAGGCTTTTGTTAGCTCTTTATGATTTATAGGAACTAAAGTTTGGGTAAGCTAATATGAGATGAATCTCTTTAAGCGTTTAAGTAGTAGTTTTATAGATTAACGATATATATTAGATAAAAAAAGTAGTAGATTCACTAGTAGAGTACCTAGTGAGTGAATAAAGAAACTGTTACAAGAACACTGAAAACAATATAATTTTTACTCAATAAATAAAAATAGCTTTTTTATACCACTTAGGTGGCAGACAAGTGCAAGAACCACCTGATGGAAAGTGGTTACCGTGGCCTATGGACGTGTGTAACACCAGAGAAGCCGCACTCGCGCTACCGACCCTGTAAGCACAGAGTTTCTGTGCCGTCAGTGTTGACGACAAAGCAGGACAAGCCTTTAGTCATCCCACTGACATCACAAATTCTCCAGTAAGTTCTGGCTACCCTACTCACCGCTGGGAACACACCACGAAGTTATTATTTATATTTGGAAGGCGTGAGTCGGGCCGAAGTCAAGATGTAGAGGGTCCTCTTTTGACAGAATTTAATATGCTAGGAATACACACGATACCATCCCCGAGCGCACAATATGATACCCGGAGATGGTCTCCGCCGGGTGCAGAGACTATGGCTGTTCAGCGCAGTCGCCGCGATTGAAACTAAATTTTGGAATATGGGATTGAGTATTGGATGAACTGGCAATGAACTACGGGGGAAGGGGGAGGGGAATTAACGGATGCCTATCGTGACAATAAGTCTCGAAATTGTTAAAAAAGGTAGGCGGTGACTGGCCATCTCATTGCATGGGCCCCTTTAAAATAGCCACACGTAGTGCTACCACGGAACATCATCGGTTGATTGGCGAAGGTTGTCGAGGGCGAGTCTCCAAGACGCAATATCACAATTAATTGGTCAGCATGTCTCCGGCGTTATGATACTTTACACTTCCAGGTACCGTCTGGAGCATAAGTTCTGCTATTTGTGACTCTACTCATGCCCGGCCAATAAAAGCAAGAGGTGAGGGAGAATAAATCCAAGCCCTCGGGAGAATCAAGGTACGTGGTGTCGCCACTCACCAGTTCGCCACAAGATGCCCCTGCGGGTTTATTATTATTGTAAACAGCGCATTGTCACGTATGATACCTTTTCAGTGATAGTTTTTCTCAGTAGAACCAACAACCAATTGATTCTTGATTGATAACAAATAGAAAACGATTCGCTTCGGTGCGATTCCATCAATAGAATGTCAGTATGTTACTCATCTGTTCTATTGTTTGAATAGTCTCTCACAGAAATAAAAACATGGACGTCATTACAGCGTCAATTACTGTTTAATAAAAATAATATATGCTTTCTACTAAACAGTAAATATTGTGAGAACTTATACAACAACTGTTAAAACTATAATTAACTAGATTGTACAGATCCGCCTGTGTTTACGGGTATTTACCCCGATCCCACGCTCCATAGGAAACTATGAATGTACTGCAAAATCAAATAAACTAAACCTATTAGAAAAGAAATTTAATAGAAGTACTTACATATTCACACGTCTACACTCACACTAAGCATAGCTTATGATGAGAATTCTAGAATGCGGATTAACTTACCTACAACTCGTGTGAATTAACATGGCACCTGGATCGAAAACAACCCTCCTCTCGCATCTTCGCACGAGGCCCCGTTCTCGTATTGTGAGACCAGCAGCATCCGCATCACTGTGACTGTTGCACGTTTGCCTTAATTTCAGTTTCGTAGTTATTGGTTTTCGGATTTTATTTAAGATTTGTTATTGTTACGCTTGGGAAACCAGGTGCCATGTTAATGCGCACGAGTTATACTTTTACATATTTTTGTATGAATACAATACATACATATTCGGACATAGTAACGTCCAGATCAATGCAAATTGACATATTCCTGAATCTATTCTATAATATTCTTATCGAGGATGATGCTTGTCTGCCACCTAAAAAAAAAGCGTCCGTCTTTGTGTTTAATATCAGATCACATAATCTCTTTACCCGTTTTCATTGTGATTAAGTAAAAAACTTACCAAACGTTTTGTGTTCTCGACGGTGAGTAGGGTATCTAGAGCTCAGTGGAGACATTTTGTGCTATCACGGGGAATGCCAAAAACTTGTCCTGATGTGCTTACAGGGTCGGCAGCACGAGTGTGACTCTCCTGATGTTGCACGCGCCTGTAGGCCACGGAAACCACTTTGCCGCCGTTGTATAAGTTCTATAAAATTTATCTGATCTTAAAAAAATGATGAACTTTATATTAATTACACTTAATTTAATACAGAGTCTATCTGTATGCTAAATATATCAGTCAAGTTCATCTACAACAGTTATTTATGCGTGATTGAGTAACAAACAAACAAATTTGCAAACATTCAGATTTATAATATTAGTCGGATTTTTGTTCTCCGAAAAGTTTTACTAACTCGGCAATTTGCGTAGTATAATAATAACAACGATATAAATATTAAACTTATTTTTTACGAGTCATAAAGTGCGTAGTATTTCGAGTATTCGAGAATTAAGTATCCTTAAGTATGTAAGCTTAAGAGTCAAATAAACGACCCAAGTGAGGGAAATACTTGAGATGCATATACGCAGTTATCAGCGGAGGTCAAAAAATATTTACTTATCGCAACCTCGGCTGGTTGCGACATCTTACCATCGAGAGAAAGTACTTCGCATCTAAGATACTGAGTGTGTCGAGGTGATGATATATGAAGTGAGAATCTAACCATTATTGCTGACGTCACTTAACTTAATCTTATGGTTAAAAGAGTCTTAGGTTATATTTATTATAGCTTCAACCAGCTTTTTCGCCTAGAACAAGAACGAACGATCTACAGAGATTAAAATAATTCAGAGTATCGTAGTCCATGACATAACAAGATAAGTATAAAGATTTATTGATTTCGCAATCCTTTGGTACAAAGTCCGCATCAAGAGCGATTGCATACAAGGCGTTGGACTTTGGATGTTAGAATACTTATTGGTCAATAAGACAGTTTTATGAACACCAGTCACTTTATTTTGCCGATTAATTGCGTAACAGAAGCTTCTAGACTTTGACACAACACTTTTCAAATTAATTTATTTGTAAATTGCTGTACTTTTACGACGTTAACTCCGAAGATAATTAAATTGAATGATTGTTTTTACCCCAAGAAGGGTTTTGTATTTCGCGCGTATCTTGTATTTAAGTTTGTAATATTCTTTATTAACTCATATCTCCCACTCCCAACTATGGGACGGATTTTTTCATTTCACATATCCTTTGATTCGTCTCGGTAACCCAAGTGTTCTTAGATAGGTGACGCGAAAAATCATGGCCATGATGGTCTTGATGGAAGAGAAAAAATAAAAAAATATACTGCAATGTGGATATTAATTTTCGTTTGGTTTATGATTAGCAAATAGGTAGGTACTGCCTACTTTCAAACTTATTTCGATATTTTCGGAATTTTTTAAATCGTTTTTGAGTATTTTATTTTTAATATTTATTTTTGTTATTGTTAAAAAAAATTATTGTGTCAATAAACATGGTTTACAATTACATAGATGGTATTTGAAAACTCCTTTTAAGCAAGAAATGCCTGTGTTAGGAGCCTCCGCTCCTCCATTACATAGGTTGTAACTATTAACACAATACAATGTTAAGCTAATCAATAAAGTTACAAAGTATTTTTTTTATATTTTGCTTACAATTTTGTTAAATTTATTTTGTTTATAATATTCCTTGTATAGGAATATGAGTAGGTATGTGTGTGCGTGTGCGCGTGTGTGTGTGTGTGTGTGTACGCATGTGCCTGTATGTGTGCATGCGTATTGTTGGACGTCTTGAACCCGAATGTTGGATTTTATGCATTTAAAAAATGAGCACAAGAAATACGGTTTACGTTATCCGGTGCTTCATATGTGTGCACGCATGCGGACCTCAATGGCGCCTCAGTGGTAATCACCATCTTTACATCTCATCTATTCACTGATGTAGGTATAGCAAAAATTGCAAGTCAGAAGTAGGTACACCCATTGCATAAAGGTAGAGGATGTTCTTCTTTCATCATTCAACTAGATACTATTTTATTTAATACAATACTATATAGTACCTTGTTCAGCGGCTATCCATCGCCACCCAATGATTAAACGCAGCTATCGCGATGGCACAGAATAAATAATAGTACTACGTAAAGAAGTTGCACTCCTTTGATCTTGAAGAAAGTCACCGTTTTAATAACCTAGGAAATTTCGTAGATACCGCCCTTTGTTCCGAACTTACAACGCCGCTAACTCGAGTGTTAGGGCTATCACTTTGTCAGAAATGTTTAAAATTAACAATCCAATTAACTAAAACATATGTTTATAGTTGTTTAACTTTTACATCAATGTTAGATGAATTTTTAACTCTCTCTAAAATTCCTGTTATTAAATTTTTTGTTGCAACATTTCTGAATCTATATTTTGCCGGAATGCATGTACTTATATGGTGTAATAAAGTCAAAATTTTAATAAAAATATAATAAACTTAATAATAGAAGTCACAAGAGCGACTAAAATATTATGTTAGCTCAAGTCCCGTCACGCGTGTTCTCGCTACGCTTGCAACCCAGGGCTGTAGCGGGCAGTAGGCATATCTCCGTAGTTTGGGCGAGTGACAGATGCCAGGTGATGGGCACTTTCGCGCCGGGTACGCCTGTACCCTGGTCGCCTTTCTTTTAAGGACGAGCACGGACGCATGTAATGCTTGTATAGTACTGATTTGTTACAAGTATATGACATGAATTATTGTTAGTAATTTTAATGTTTTAATATAATTCAAAAAAAATTAAAATTAAAGTTAACATGAAGACCTTGCCTATTTTGATTAATTGCGTTGTTTTTTGTTTCGTCTGTTTGTCACATTTTTTTGCCCTACCGTCTAATTACATTTAAGTTAAATGATGTTATCTTATCGTATACTCAAATAATGGTTCGTTTTGAATAGTTAATAATCCATTTAAGTTTCAATAACAATAGGTACATATATTTCGTAAACAACTTGTGCTCTTTTATACTTAGGTACACTAAACATTGACATGACGTCAGTAAAGATTTACTCATTGTTATTTATGATTGTTTAAAATTTAATGAGAACTAAAACTACAAAAAAAATTATGATATTAACTTATTCAGAAATTGTACAGTGAAATTTACAACCAATGAAACATTTAACCCATGAATATAAACGGTTAAATACATTTTAAACTACGTTTGTAAATTTTAAGCAATGTACCTATTTTAAAATAGGCAAATGAAACTGTGTTAGGTAAGTGTGTAGTGTTTAATGTGTGGAAAAAAAAATACCCGCAAATAATACGCACGCACGTAAGGCAAGTAAGTAGGTACTCAAGAGGTGGGCGGGGTCAAGTGTAAGTTCACGGTAAAGTTCGTGGACATTATCCATCGATAAAATAAGCTTCTAGTCGTTTTTATTGCAAATTTACTTTTATCTGATTTTCGCAACGAAATTAAAATCTATTAAGTTTCAAAAATTTGTCGTTGTAAAGGGTTATATGAAGGACCCACCTTGATCTTGAAAGTTCTATCTAAGGCTCCCTTTCTTTCTATCTCTTAGGGTTGAGATATCAGACGGTAGTAACTTTCATTTTATGAGCCATATTTTATAAGCCTTTCAATAATGATGACGAGTGTCTGAACAAATCTGAACACCACAAATGATCAAAAAATTATAGTAATATCTGTGGAGTGATGCAATGAGTTGTATTCTGGAAATCTAACCATGGACCTCACAACCACACGCAAACCTAAGCAGAGGCTTTTGCCGTGGAGTCAATAAGACAATGAGCAGCACGATTTCTATGGGGATAACATTGTCTCTTATTTTAACATTTTTAGCTGAATAAATATACCCGCTCTGCTCTTTTAAAAGCTGTTCAGAGGAAACGCCATTTCAGTATTATATTAATGCACACAAGGAGTGATTGAGTGATTCAAGTGAGTTAATTGAACGGTTGAAGGTCTTTCTCCTATAATGTAAGAAAAAAAAAACGCCCATTGTCCATAACAGTTAAAACGTAATTTATTTTTATCTAAAGAAAATGCCAAGGCTCGCGAGTCAAAATTAAACCTTGCTGTCAAAAACTGGTTACGGAACGTCATCCGGGAAGTACCTACAGGTAGGTATTACCTAAATAGCCCCAGCGCACGCAACCGGAGCAATATATAATTCAAAAATAAGAACAGTAACAGCCGGTTTGCTAGGGTTTTTTTTAAAATAAAGCTAGCTATTGCCCCACAGTTTACAGACTGAATGCGGAAAGCAGAGAATCGGGAGCAATGTTGCACATTGGGCGAGGCCTGTGTCCAGCAGTGGACTGCTATAGGTTAATTAATTTATTGCCCTTAACTCCACCCACGTGATACACTGAGCCTGAACTCGTGACTCAGAGAGAAGGTGCCTCTCAGGGATATCCGATCAAGCTTGATTACCCGGCTACTAAAAGTAAATAGATAATATTTTCGCGTTCAGTAAAAATACTGATTGTGCATCTAATTAAGTTCAGAATGATCACCACCCACCCCGAAATGGATAGGTTAGGTTAGAAGACTAAGGCGGGAGCGAAGCGAAGCGGAGCTCCCGCCTTATGTCTTTGTGGTAATTTTTTTATAATTGGTTGGTTGGTTGGTTGCTAACTAACTACTTACTTGCAGTAGTTTGTTGGTGCTCAATCAGTATTTTTGATGTGAATTTGGATTATTTTGTCGTACAAAATGTACTCTTTTTGATATACGTTTAATTACCATCCAAAGTAAATGTTATCTATATGATCGTGAATTACTTCTGATGAAATGAAATCCGTGGAGGATTCCGGTCGTACTTAAACACATTTTACCGACCGACCACGGCGATGCAAAAGGAGGGTTATGGTTTTGACAGGCAATGAATGTATGTATGTTCATCTGTTCCCTCATATTTCCTCAACCACTAATTAGATCTGGACAAATGAGTTATCGTTAGAAGCGTCTTAAAAAATAAAATTGAGATAAAAATGTGGTGTTGGGTATCAACTGAAAGGGCTTAAATAGTACATTTCAAAAATGTATAAATTATACCTATTGCTTGCCCCAAAATAATATAAATAAAAAATAAGGTTAAAACTAAAACCCGACTACTGAAAAATTCCGCTCAAAAACGTGTTAAACAAGAAAATATCAAGGATAGCCGTGATCGTATGCCACTTAGTCTAACAAGTTCTAGTTCTAGGTAAAAGCGGCACATAACCACGGCTATCCTTGATATTTTCTTGTTTAACTCTTTCTAGAGCATCATTTTTTTCATGAGTTTTAGTCGGGTTTTATCAATTGAACATTCGTCATTAGGTTGACTGACGCACATTAATTTCAAAGAAACTGTCGAGAATAAACAAGAATTATTATGAACAATAAGTAATTGCGGTTAACATTTCAGCATTCCATCATATAGCAAATAGTGTAACGGTATAATACAGTTTATCCTTCCGGTAACATAGTTCGATTAAACTGTTCGACCAATAGCAGGGCGATCATTTTCAAATACACACAGTTCGATCGATCGTATGATGTTGAATTTTATATCCTCATAGTTTAATCAATCGCCTGATTATACATGAGCAATCCAGACTGTCACCTGTGACAGTCGAAATGGAAAGTCTTACATAGGTAAGGATATTCATCGTCGACCACATTATCAGTTTTCAGCATTACTGGTAAATTATGTTATTCTCAGACGCCTGTTGTTTTTAACGGTAAGTTAGGCTATTGAAACTTTAAATAGTCCGGCGTTACGCTCTTAGTACCTAGTAGAGTAGTCCCACAGTCTACGTAAAGCGGTTTCATTTCCGCTCACTGCAACTATTGCTAGGCATGTTTTTTTATACCATTTAGGTGGCAGACAACCACTAGGCCCACCTGATGGAAAGTGCTCACCGTGGCCTATGGACGCAAACCAAGAGAGTAACACTCGCGCTGCCAACCCTGCAAGCATTAAGAGTTTCTGTGCCGTCAGTGTAAAAGACAAAGCAGGAAAAGCTTTTAGTATTCCCACTGATAGTACAAAAACCCTCCAGTGAGCTCTTTCTACCCTACTCACCACCGGGAACAAAACACGAGGTTGGAAAGTGCTCACCGTGGCCTATGGACGCAAACCAAGAGAGTCACACTCGCGCTGCCAACCCTGCAAGCATTAAGAGTTTCTGTGCCGTCAGTGTAAAAGACAAAGCAGGACAAGTTTTTGATCTTTCCACTGACAGCACAAAACCCTCCAGTGAGCTCTGGCTACCCTACTCACCGCCGGGAACACAACACGAGGCTATTATGGACGCGGTATTCTGTAGGGCCGAGGCACTTCTCCAGTTGGACTGCACAATTGGACGGAAATACCGTCGTGATGACGGAAAAACACGATGTCTATTTGCATTGGTCTGTGTGTTACCGTGCCTCAGACTTCAAGTTAAGTCGTCAGTCCCAGTTATCATTCGAACAAATATAGCAATTGTTATATAGGGGACATGGGTGAAATTGCCTACACAGAAGGACTGACCACCCGTCCGGTGAACGGTGTCCCCTGTTGGCAGTAGCAGTAGTAGCGTAAATTCTAGTTAGTTTATTCTACGTGCTGGTCCTCTCACCTCGACTTACCCAACTTCTTGATAAAAGTCGTAAAAATACGTTGTATATAATTAGATATCATTTATGAAATTGAAGGCGACCATTTAGTGAATATTTGAGCCTATTTCGTCACGCGAACGGACGCAGTACGACCCTCGCGTGCGGTTAGCAATGGCTCAGCGTAATGTATGTAAGACGAGTGATTATTATTTTCACAGTAGCGTGTATCAGGGACATAGTCTAAAGTTTAATGTACCATTTGTATACCTCTGGTGCGTAGCGGTATATTGTGCGAATGCTATGCAGGAGGCGCGGGTTCGATTCCTGCTCAGTGCAAATAATTGTATGCACGAATATGTATATTTGCATTGGTCTGGGTGTTTCTATGTATAATATGTATGTATTTACAAAAAAATGTAGTATCTAAGTATGTTTATCCGCATTCTACATTTCATAACACAAGCTAGTTAAGCTATGCTCACCATGAATCTAGATAGAGTGGTGTAGAATGATGTAGAATATTTATTGCATCATATCCTATTCGTGATAACAATTTTTTCAATTTTTTAAAAGGATTTTTATGTGTATTCTTAATCTAATACAAAGTGGTGCTAATTGCATTGCCCCGCATTCGTTTACTATCTATCTTTGCGGTATAATTTTGATTCGTCATCATCACTATAGAAGACATATTATAAATGAAATACTTTGGTATGGTAGTAATAAAAAGGTTCCAGATGCAATTACCGTCTTGGTTTGCTTGCTCCACATGTCACTCCAAGGCCTGCGCTCATGTAGGAAGGTGCGTTTAAGAACTCCGGAGTCAGAGTCACCTAAGCGCATTGCGGACTATGCGGGACGGAAGGAACCTAAGTCTGTTCCAGCCCCTTTCCCCCGCCTCCTTTTCGAGCATAGAAGGAGTCAGCGGCAGCCCACGCGCTTACGGTCTGCACCATCACTGTGAGTAACGTGCTGAGAGAGAGACCTCCCAACCCCAGGGCCGCCAAAAGGACACACCTCGGCGTCTCCCATGCCAGGTATTCAGGCTGTGTGTGAGGTCTGTAAAGAGCTGGTCAAATACCCTTCTGCAGATTCTTTCGGGATATACCTTATAATAATACCCAAAATCAATCATAAAATGGGAACTGGCTGGACCCGGATTCTTGACCATCACATCATCATTTTAGATGACCAAAGACAAATAGAGATATAATGACAGATAATTGTCCGTATGTGGGATGTGATGATTCAGTGATTATTTGCCGATAGCCGCATTGGTTCATGGTCTGCCTCCTAAAAACCTCGACCAACATCGCTTGGGTTAGCAGGCTGTGTCAAGGGTTTGACGCAGAAGGAGTTCTCGGCACGCACGTATCTATCTGAACAGTTTCCTCTAATACTCATGAAGTACTGAATTCTTTAATTTGAATTTTTATATACCGTTATAAAATATTCTTTAATTAAGTATACATGCAATATATAAAATTATATAACATGATGTTATCGTAAATGTATATAGCATAGTTAAAATACAATAAATTTTAATTTTGAATCTTTATTTACTTAAAAATGTATAATAATGTAAATGTATGCCTACATGATGTGTTTAACAAAGGAGATAATAATTATGGTGTCAAATTAAATCTGAAAAACTTATAACTTATAAGTATACTTACGGAAAAAAAATTTTACAGACTTTGGAGGACTATGAATATTACAACAATACACTGTTTAGCTTCGTTCATTTTTCAGATATTACACTGCCAGAGAACCTGAGAACATAATGGGTAGCTTGATGATGAACAGAATGGTAAATGTTGTAACTACAATATGGGGTTCTTCAAGAATTAGAAGGTTCTTACAGGGTCGGTAGTGCTAGTGTGACGCTCTTGGTGTTGCCCACATCCATAGGTTGCGGTAACCACTTTCTAGCATGTGGGCCATGTGTTTGTCTGCAACATAAGTAGTATAAAAAATATCGACACCATTAAAAGTATGTAGCTAATTCTTAAAATTAGCATGACTTGTAAGAAGACAAAAGTCATAAATATGTTCTTAGGTCCGTATTCCCAAACAACGTAAACGTAAAGAGAGAAGCATTGCGATTGGTCGATTTCACACCCGGATAGGATCACAGTAGGCAATCCTTTTTATTTTATACCACTTGGTTGACAGACAAGCACACAGTCTAACTGATTTAAAGTGGTTACCGTGGTCTATGAACGTGTGCGACACCAAGGGAGTCGCACTCACGCTGCCAATCCCGAAAGCGCAGAGTTTCTGTGCCATCAGTGTAAAAGACAAAGCAGGACTTTAGGTTTAGCTTTAGGTCTTCCCACTGACAGCACAAACCTGTCCAGTGAGCCCTGGCTACCCCACTCACCGCTGGGAACACAACACGAGGTTATATTGGCCGCGGTATTCTGTTACTCCGTTCTCTCGTTATATTTACTATACGATTACGAATACAAATACAATGTATTGAATGAAATTTTAAAGCATTTAGTATGTTAACCATTCAAATCGATTGAGATAGAAAAAATTGAAACGATCCAGGCGGGATTCGAACCCACGATCTTTCCCTTACAGGGGAAATGCCGGTAGCCTAGTGGTATGGGTAATGGACTGCTGAGACGAGGTCTTGGGTTCGATCCCACTTTTACCATGGCACACACCAATGACTTTTCGATGCTTTTCGAAGCTGTGTGTCTTTATCGCAGGTTTAAAAGTACCCGGTTAATGGCAATAGGCTCGATAGCTCTAGACGAAATGTGGGTGCTAGCACCTCTGCCTATCCCTTCGGGGATATAGGCGTGAGTTTATGTTATGTTATATCTGTCCTCAGATCTACTTCTGCACTTCATAGGACTTCACTTCAAAGGAAACACATTCTAGCTGTCTCACTGACGATCCCACCATCTGCTACAAATATTCGAGAGCATTATGAACGCTCAAGATCAGTTTGACTTACTCATACCTACATTGCTTTATAGTTTACTTCATCGGTTAAAGCAGTCCTTATCTAATTTATTAGTTGTGTGGTCGGAAATACCAGCGTGTGATGTTATATTTTTCGTAAATTTCGCCTATCGGTCACTGCTATCATATATTTTGATTCATAATAAATCGTTTTAGTACATACGTATTATACTGCTTGTATATGTGTGTATATGTGTTGCGTTATCAAATCGTAGTATTAGTACACGATAAAAAAAACCATTCCACATTTTTAATACTTTTCACGTCATTATTTATCGGGTTATAACTGTAGATTGCATGTATCACTGAGTTCTAACAATAGTCTACGTCAATTGATAAGGAGAGGCTTGACCACGGAAAATATGACATGCGTACTCTTTGACTAAATAAGAAGTTATTTTTACTTGGTCGAATTGTTTATTGATGATTTCACTGCTACCAGGGATGCCGAAAATTGAGTGAAATGGAGGAGATAAAATTAAAAGACGAATGACAGGTTTTAACATAGTTTTAACTAACAAATATGATTTGACATTCCAATCTGTGACGTCTTCTGTTTAAAAAGTTATGTGTCATGAATGCACAATATTGTACGTACGTTTTCACTTCCATTTTTGTTTTATAGTAATGGTTTATACTTATGGATATGTATGCGTAGATATATTTCACTGTTAGAATTTAGGAAGGAAGTTACTTTAGCACCGTACCTTCTACTTCTATTGTGTGTAATGTATGTATTTGCTCAGTATGTAGCCACTATGATTGCGTTCTTGCAGACTCTTATGTGTTCCTGTAGCGTACATGAGTTGGGTATAGGTATATATATATATACAATACATACAACAACAATACAACATGTATTTGGTATGGGTTAATAGCTTAAATATTACAAAACTAGGTCAAGCTATTAATTTAATTGAGTGACATGATAACCCAGTTTAGTATGATCTGATCGCAGTTAGTTTCACTGGTGTTGGAAAACAGTGATATCTCTTTTGCAGTGAAGTGTTTATGGGATCACCTGGTAAGACACGGACGGATCTTCTTGTAATAACAGAGGCATGACGTGAAGTTGCATTACATATCTAAAAATACATTAACACATTTGCGGGTGTCTTACCTGGGAGGATGTTAACAGGAGGATCTTGTTAATAGTCTTTTATATTAGTATATCTTTTATATTCGCGTGTAAAAAAAGTGTATAGTAAATGTACTTTTTTACATGGGTTACTTACAATACCTACTTAATTGCAATAACAACTTATTGACATGAAAACACAATGCGTACATTAAATTAATGTGTGAACTTTTTGCCGCGTGAGGTGCTACGAGGCAAAAATATACACAAATAAATAATAATGTATGATTTGAGATTGACATGGTCATTCACATTCATGGTATCCACAAATGGGATAAATATCCCGGCAAGTAGCAAATAGTTACAAAAACAAAAACAGTCAAACTGCTGAAGCTTTGACGGAGTTATCTTTTCGTGGTTGTGAAGTTTGATGGCAGTCGCTTTCGTAAAAGGTAACAAAGCAATCAAAGATAAAAGCGGACCTAGGGCTTCATAGTGTACATTTTGAATGCAACGGGAAAATCGCTAGGAGAATGATGACCTACCCCTAAAAGGTATAGCCACTGTTTTATCGCAATTACTCGCACTTGACCGTTTTTTATGTTTAATACGGTACGTAACACTAGTTAAACGGTTCAGATTTACAGATAGCAAAAACGCAACATTTTCGTTTCATAAGAATGGTATATAAGGAGTAATTTGGCAGTCTAGACGTCTGGCCAGTCTTTGTTTACGTTAAGCTCACAGTTTTTGTCGCCTCAGTACGATTTAGTGCAGTAAACTCGAGAGTAATGAATCCGGATCACTTAAAGAATCCCAATAATGAGATAATACTAATGAAATAAATTATACATACATACATACATATAATAACGCCTTTATCCCCAGAGGGTTAGGCAGATGTGAATTCACGCCCACATTTCACCAATCATTAAATTCGGTCCCACGTAGTTGGGGGTGCGGCTATAGTCGTCTTCCGGACATTAATGTAGACTCGAGTCATGAATCTGAGCCTGAGTCTGAGCTGTATGTATCTGCCTGATGTTAAACAGTTCTATCTGTTAGTCGCCTTGTAGGACACCGCATGGGGAGTGACGGGTGGCCAAAATTCTACTCTGCCGGGAACCACACAATTATGTTTACCCGAAATCATTAGTCTCGAGTTTACCTATACCTATCAATCAATCAATCAGCCCACTGCAGTCCACTGCTGGACATAGGCCTCTCCCAATGTGCGCCATTTTCTCCGATCCTCCGCCTTCCGCATCCAGTCTGTCCCAGCCACCTTTTTCAGGTCGTCAGTCCATCTGGCTAGGGGGCGTCCTACCTTTCGTTTACCTTCTCGCGGTCTCCACTCTAGGACTCGTTTGCTCCAACGGCCATCGGTCCTTCGGCAAACGTGGCCAGCCCACTGCCACTTTAACTTGCTTATTCTGTGGCCTATGTCGGTAACTTTGGTTCTCTGTCGAATAACCTCGTTCCGAATGTTATCCTTCAGAGAAACTCCAAGCATAGCTCGCTCCTTAGCCCGCTGCGCGACTTTTAAGCTATGGACCAGCCCCACTGTAAGTGTCCACGTTTCGGCACCGTAAGTCATAACAGGTAGGACGCACTGTTCAAAGACCTTTGTTTTGAGGCATTGCGGTAGGGGTGAAGAGAAAACTCGACGTAGTTTGCGAAATGCTGCCCAACCCAGTTGGATCCTTCTGGCTAGTTCTTTCTCGAAGTTGTTTTTACCGAGCTGGATAACCTGCCCCAGGTAGACATATTTTTGAACAACTTCGAGTGTCGCCCCTTTGATGGCAATCGGTCTCGGTGCAACATGTTCGTTGAACATAATTTTGGTTTTATCCAAGTTTACACCAAGGCCGACGCGTCGAGAAGCTCATCTAGGCTATGCAGCATTCCGCCCAGTTGTTCCGCTACTATGACGATGTCGTCGGCGAACCGAAGATGTGAGATGTACTCACCGTTAATGTTTATACCCTGCCCAGTCCAATCCAGAGTTTTGAAGACGTCCTCTAACGCGTTGGTGAATAGTTTGGGGGATATAACATCTCCCTGTCTCACTCCACGTTGGAGGCTAATAGGTTTCGTCTTCTGGTCTTGGAGCTGGACGGACATTGTGGCAGTGTCATACAAGCATCTCAGCACCTCGATGTATCGCCAATCGACACGACACCGCTGTAGGGCATCCAGAACTGCCCAGGTTTCGATAGAGTCGAAGGCTTTTTCGTAGTCCACAAACGCCATACACAGCGGCTGATTGTATTCTTGGGCCTTTTCTACAATCTGCCGAACAGTATGGATGTGGTCCACGGTGCTATAACCTTTTCGAAACCCGGCTTGCTCCGGTGGTTGGAACTCGTCGAGCTTACCCGCAAGACGATTTGTGACGACTCTCGAGAACAGCTTGTAGACATGACTCAGGAGTGAGATGGGCCTGTAGTTCTTCAGCAAGGTCTTATCTCCTTTTTTGAAGAACAGTATCACCGCACTCCCGCTCCATGCCCTAGGTGTTAGACCTTGTAGGATGACGGAATTAAAGAGGCTTGCTAGCTCTTTCAGGATTTTAGTTCCGCCTGCTTTCAGGAGCACAGTAGTAATACCGTCATCACCTGGGCACCTGTTGTTTTTCAGTTGTCTGAGAGCCGCCTCCAACTCGCACTGCTCGATATCGGGTATCTCCTCGGTGTAATGGCGCGTGAGTGGGGCTCTGTGGTCTTCATCGCTGTGTCCCGTAGGTTTACTCGTCCGTGATGCATATAGCTGTCCATAGAACTTTTCGATCTCATCGAGAATCTCGAACCTTGAGGCAGTCATTTTAACATCCGCAGTTTTAAGTTATATACCTATACCTATAGTTATTTTTAAACCAAGTTACAAAATCCTCGCACTATGTTTAGTCATGGTTTTGATGACACTGGTCAACAAACAGATTTTTAGGGTTCCAGAAGTATTGGATATGGGTTCGTATTGGGTGGTGATATTGCGTTGAGGTTTGGTTAACTAGTTTATGAGATCAAAACTCTCAAGCTGGTACACATGTTGATTGTCGAACGAGGCTCTGGTGTAGATAGTTGCCAAAATAAACCAATTTTTTTTTAGATTTAAACTGGATAAACGCTCAGATGAAAAAAAGGAGATACAGACAAGCACACAGCCCACCTGATGGAAAGTGGTTACCGTGACCTATGGACGTGTGCAACACCAGTGGAGTCACATCCGTGCTGCCGACCCTGTAAGAACAGAAACTTTCTGTGCCTTCAGTTCAGAACTCAAAATCAGGACAAGCCTTTAGTCTTCCCACTGACAGCACAAAAACTCTCCAGTACAGACTGAGGTATTGCGACATATCTGTTAGGCTACAGCTACATATCCATCAAGGAAATTCCGTATTGCCATTCTGAAGGGGGAGAGACTGGACGGAATTTCCGTTGAGTGTAGTGATAGCCTTCAAGTCGTACAAAATGAAAGTAACCGTAGACCAGGACTTTGATTCTGCTAAAACAAAACCACTGCCACTGCCATACCACGTACAGTGCATCCATTTAATTTTAGACTATAAAGCAATGCCCTTAAAGTCTAAAATTAAAAAGCTTTTTGCAGACTGAATGATAAAGTGTAATGAAACTCTTTTTATTTAATTTTAAACTTTAAGTGCATAGGAAATAAGTCTCAAATTGGCAGTTCCATGGTGATACTAGGTGTTCCACATGTACGTACCTAATAAAACAAAAAGTAGCCATTTCTTTTAAAATTTAATAGCTATCGACTTTATTAGGTTGAGGATATCGCTATAATAAACAATTGTAAGTAGTTAGGTATATTTACCTTTAACGTGGCCTTCGCAAATTCTTGAGCAATGAGACTTTCCATACTGTTTATTGCAGTAATTAATCCAATTACACGATACATTATTTAATTATCAATTGTTGCCCGCGGTTCCGCCTGTGTGAAATACTGATCCTGTTCTCGTGACTCACAGGAACCTTCTACCGGTATAAAAAGCTGACTATGTGTTTTACTATTTATTTGACTATGTGTGCCAAACTTTATCCAGATCCATAGTCGTTCTGACCTTTTGGTGTGTTTGAGTGACAAGCGTCTACGAGTATACGCACTTACATTGGTGTGGCCGTCTGGGTGTGTCTTTAGTAATTGTACGGGGGATCGAACTCACGGTCCCTGCGTAGCATCCACATTCACTACCACCACGGATGCTGTCTGGCAAGTTACCCATTGAAGAATAACATTTGAAGAATAACAAAATAGGACAATGATGATACGTATTGATGTATCATTGTCGTGGACTGTATGACTTGTATCTGTCAACCATGATTATTTCTTAACAGTTACCCGCAGTTCTTCAAAATAACTTTCTTTTCTTTTAATTCTTTATTGTACACAAGAAAATAATACATTAACAGGTAATCACAAATACGTCTTGGTGTACAAAGGCGAGCTTTTTTCTTCCTATTAATGTTACAAATTGTAAGTAGCATATTCTTCTTATCTTCACGGCTGTGGTTACTGCTACTACTGTCCTATTTAACTGGTATACGCGCTTAAGTACTTGTCATTAGGCCGCAGTGGGGCCTAAGGAGTGCTTTTTCCATATATGTATTTTAATTACAATAATTTCTTAGCACAAATACAGTTTCTTAACTCTAATGCATACTTATTTATCCTATGTATTTTCTTTACGTACAGAACTCAAGTCTAACAGTATTTACACTATAGGCCGTTTTTCAGGCGACGTGGCTCGGTGTACTGGACAATCATCTTGTTAACATGGTAACCGGTTGCATCTGAGCCACTGAGGCTTTCACCATAATATAAATAATATTGTAAAGCCATATGATGAGGCCTTCAAGCTGAGTGTCACCATGTCACATAGTATATGAAGGTAATGGTGAGCTTCTTTTTTGAGACTTTACCTTCAGCTTACTATCAGGCAAGGCGAAGTCTAATTGACTTGTCCTATAAAAAATAAATAAATAAAAATATCTTCTTCTGTGTTGCTGACTGTACTTAGTAGCCTAACGTCAATCTGTACCTATATGAGGTGTCAGCTTTAAAATTGTAGCTTATATAATAGTGTTTGAGGATAACGGTCTAATTTAGTGTTTGCCCAGAAAAAGAAACGAAAATATAATTAATTGTTGAATAAATAAGTAATTGCAAATTATCTTCATCTTAGCGTTAATCCCAGTTGCATACGAAACTTTAACCTGCGGATTTTTGCTAAATTTAGATATTTTCCGTAAAGCGACTGCCATATGACCTCCATAAACCATAGGCGACATCGAAGACCATCAACGAGACCAGTTGTGGGACTTTTTAATGCTCCAACTAGCCATAACGTAACGTCTGCCATAGATGTTGGTGTGGCAACCCAACAATGCAAATAACTATATTCATGCATATAAATATTTACACTGAGCGGGGATCGAACTCGCGCTTCTTGCGTAGCGTCCGTGTTCACTACCACCACGGAGGCTGTCTGGCAAGTTACCTAGTGAAGAATAATGAATACAACTGTACTAATGTTCTTGTTATACACAAAAATCTCTTTATTTCAGCCCTTACAATTACTTCGCGTAAATCGTTTATAAGTAGATCTTCGCTAAATTCTTCTAAACCGTAAACTTTGGTACGATTTCCACTTCTCAATTATTATTTTTTTCTTAATATCCTTAGCAGTCGGGTAATAAGCAGTTAAAGAAAAGATATTAAAATTATAAGTGCGCGTGCGTGGAACATATACCTGCCCAAAATAGTAAACACTGATTAAGTTCTTAGAGAAGGTGATGAAATGAAAATTTATTCGAACATTTAAGTGCTCTGTACGATACAGTAGTGTTACGTCACAGTTTTAATTAAGTTATGTAACACTCGTTTAATTACCGATTGTGAATTTATGCGCTATAGTAAGTAAAGCTACGTCATGTAACAGTGAATTACACTGTATGATGCAGTGAATGCACTACAAAAGGATGTTCATAAAATATGTCCATTGATATTGTGTGTGAAATATGGAATGCTTTATCCGTACAAGCGTTTCTTTCTTAAAATTCGTGGTTCTCAACGCGACTGGGACCATCATTTGAAGAACCATTTTGGAATCGTTCGATTGATCGCATTTGAGCCGGTGCAACGGTGACCCGCATCTTCTGGCAGGTTAGAACTAATTAATTTTGTGACTTTGTAAGCATGGACTTTGATTTAGGTTTTCCCTTCTTTTACGCGGAGTCATAGCACTTGTTCTAAAATAAAGGTAGTCTAAGTTACGTATTATAACATTTTTTTATAAGCCGCGGTAGCCTATTGGTACCTATGGGTAATGGAGCTGAGACGAGGTCTCGGGTTCAATCCTAGGTTTTACTATGGCACACACCGATGACTATTCGATACTTTTCGAAGTTATGTGTGTATTTATCGCAGGTTTATAAGTGCCCGGTTAGGCTCGCCACCTATTAGGTACATTGGGACCTAAACATAAACTGGCGAAATGTGGGTGTTAGCACTTCTGCCTACCCCCTCGGGGATATAGGCGTTAGTTTATGTTATGTTATAAAGGACACGCCAATCTAACTTCACCTCGCCTGATAGTCAGCTGAAGGCAAACTGCTGAACCACTGATGACGCGGACCATTTCCTAACAGAAGCAGTTTAGTTTAGCTGAAGTGTTTAACGAGAATATTAGTAATTTCGGTTACACTGTTAAAATATGCATTCACAAAAAAGCTATTACTTTGATAGTATAAAACAGACACTTAAATGTTATTTATGTATTTGTATACATTATGGAACCAACCAACCAATGAGTTTATGTGGTAACATAAGGTTTTTGTAGGGATTTTGTAATGAATGTTATAATAAATCAATCTTAAAAAAAAGAAAAAAAGGCATAGCAAGGCAATTGTTTTCAAGGACACCCTTTGTTTTTCTACATAACCAAATTTAGTAAGGACAAAAAGATTAGGAACAAAAACTAAATAATCTTTAAATTGTCAGGAAATTATTTTTTTTTTGTTGTGGGTGTATGAGGGCTCATCAAGGCCTTTGAGGCGGAAGGCAACCTCATCTGCAAGCTCTTCACCATACTCTGAATCTTGTTCCAACTCAGTTGTCTAATCTTTCCAGTAACTTTCCAATCTAACTGTGACACAGCTGAACTTTCTGTGTAGCAACTGTTATCTAACCTCTACAACCTTTGATGATATTGAAATTCTCTAGTTATACTGATCGGACTTTTTAACTACCTACCAGTAATGACTGCCTTTTTACCCGACTGCCAAGAAGTAGGATACGATGGTATTTTCGTCACAATTGAGTTGTCCGACTGGGGAAGTACCTCCGCCCTATAGAATACCGCTTCCATAATAACCTAGTGCTGTGTTCCCGGCGATGAGTAGGGTAGCCAGAGCTCACTGGAGAGTTTTTGTATTGTCAGTGGGAAGACTAAAGACTTGTCCTGATTGGTCTTCTGTACTGACGGCACAGAAACTCTCCGTTCTTACACGGTCGGTGGCACGAGTGTAATTCCCCTGGTCCCGTGTTGCACACGTTCATAGGTCACGGTAACCACTTTCACGGTAACCACTTTACATCAGATGGGCCGTGTGCTTGTCTGCCACCTAAGTTGTATAAAAAAGGGTTACGTATGTTTGTAATATTTTTTATAACCTCATATCTTATAAACTACGGGACGGATTTTTTCAATTAATATTTCATTATTTTCATATCATTAGACTTGTCTCAGTAAACCAAGTGTTCTTAGATAAGTGACGCGAAAAAATACAAGATGGCCGCTGTAATACTATAGTTTAAAGGGGTAAAAAATAAAAACAAATTGAATACTGCAATAGGGGTATCAAACCACGAAGATTTCAAATGGTATATCATGAACCCATTTAAAGTAATTTTTATTGATTAAAAATAAAAACCCGACTGATGCTGAAAAGATCATCGAAATAAGTTTAACAGCAGGCGGTACCCATTAACTTCCCGCCTGCTACTAAACTTGTTCGATTTTTTCAGCATCAGTCGGGTTTCTTTTTAAATTTTTTTTTGTTACGCTACATTACAAATATAAAATATTGTCAACAGGGTCCTTTGTAGGTTACTGTCTTTGCAGCATAGAAGAGTGAATGAACTCAATTGACTGTGATAAACAAACTGTCATGTCTTTGTCTTAACTACCTGTGAATATGATATGTAAATAAATGGAATGTAAACTCACCACTTTATTCATAAAAATTGCTTAAAGTCACCTTTAGATTTCTTTGTTATATTTAGGGTTTCATACACAAAGGGTAAAACGCTATAATTAGGACTGTCTTAACAGACGGTCCTAATTATAGCTTTTTACCTTTTGTGATGATTTAAGGTGTATCTTATGAATAGTGATAGCTAGACAGTTAAAATTTTGACATGCACTTGATCGGATTTTTTGTCTTAAGTGGTCTTCGCATAATTCGAGCGCCAATCATACGTCCCAGGCATGTACTTTTGAGCCCCAGCTCCGTTCTCCAATACTCTTTTCACTAATTTGGTTTGGTTGGTTTTCTCAGAAGCGTAGACTAACCTCACGTCATCTGGGGTTGGAGGTTAGTCTTTGTTTTAGTGCGGTTAGAGCGTGCGGTTTCCCGGAGCCCAGAGAATGCGGAAGGTCCTTCATACGCATATTGGTCCCCGCTGTCTCACTTTACGGTTTATGTAATGAAATTCATTGGGAGAACGTTAAGCCTTCGGTCCCAGTAGCCCATAATATAAGGATATGTAGCAATCGTAACTGGTAGTCGAAAAAGTCGAATAACTTGGTCTATTATATGTGACTAAATGTGGATTTGACCAAATCAAAATTTATACACGAGTTACTATTTCAGAATTAATCTATTTCAAGATCTTATTCTGGGGTGGCTACCTAAATATATCCATGCAATATACCGTATAGCTATGTTTGAATTTATCTATACGCTATTAGCAAAAATAATGATGAATGAATGTAATACCCGGCAATTATAAGTTGTTTTGAAAGGGCATGGTATTCAGCGTAAGTTATGTGAACTCGCTTTTGTCGTATTATAGCGTGTGATAAAACATTGTCAAAAGCTTTATAAATCCTCGAATGAGTAAACTTCCAAAATAACAGTATGAGCAATGACGTAATAATTATTAATAGATACGTCATTCAGGAACGTGGCGGCTTGCAAAAATGGCGCAAACACCAAGTATAAAAGAAATATAGCTACTTACTAATACGTCAATATTATTAATTTATATTAATTATATTATGATTTATATCAATAATAATATTACTGCGACACACACCACGAACTTATTATTGATATGATTAATGATGACGAAATTCATTATTTTGTGACGCACTTTTAGAGTTCGTATAACGTATAGATCTACAGTTTATAATTCATCATTGAGTTAGAGACGCCATTTTATTATTCTTGGAATAAGTAGCTCTTTATTCCGTGAGAATCGGTGGTATATTATCTATTCCCGAATAATATGACTATATTTAGTATCATGCTTGCTAGAATGTGAAACTGATTTACTCTCGAATATATACTTATTTATTCTAGGAATAAATTCGTGTTTAGTCGAACCAGCACTAAGATGAGAATAGGTTTGCGTCATTTGATAGATAACTATCTATCGTCATACTTAAGCTAATGTTTCTTTTATAATACTTTTTACCAATAGGTATGCGATGCGATTACGACGGAAGTAGGACACAGCGGTATATCCGCCCAATTGAGCAGTCCGACTGGGGAAGTACCTCTGCCCTACAGAATACCGCGGTTATAATAACTTCGTGTTGTGTTCCCAGCGGTGAGTAGGGTAGCCAGAGCTCACTGGAGAATTTGTGCTGTTTGTGGGATGACTAATGGCTTGTCCTGCTTTGTCCTCTACACTGACGGCACAGAAACTCTATGCTTACAGGGTCAGCAGTGCGAGTGTGGCTCCTCTGGTGTTACACACGTTCATAGGCCACGGTAACCACTTTCCATCAGGTGGGCCATGCGCTTGTCTGCCATTTAAGTGGTATAAAAAAAAGGTATAGGTACAATTATGAGGATTGTTCATTAATCATATTGTAATTATGGTTTTTTTTTCTTTTTTACGTGCGCAAAATCCCCACGGACTCCTCCACCGGAGCCGGTGGAAGAGGTTATGTCGGACTCGAACTGACTAAAACGCACGCCGCCTGTGGTTCGTTTTGGTTGCTGAAGGTGAGGTTGACAGGCATATCCCTCGCACCCCGGCCGACCCAGGGCCATTTCTCACGATCTGGCCCTCTTCTCGGGTGTGAGGACTACAGTGTCCCCAACTTGTCCCCGGAAACGGGGAGGCGCGCCAGGCGTGCCAGGCGCGCCACTGCCGCGGCCTGCTTCTGCCAGGGTGACAGGCGGCTCCACCTGTCACCCCGCCTCCTCTTTTACGAGCATTACTTGCTCGCAGAAGGAGGCGCCGGCCGCCCACGCATCCGCGCAGCGGATCATCGCCGCGAGCAAGGTGGAGAGCATGAGAACCCTCACTCCCAGGGCCGCCACAAGCTCCCGCCTCGGCGTCTCCAACGCCGGACACTCGGTAAGCGTGTGCGGTCCCGTGTCCTCGTTCGCGTCGCAGTGATGGCACTCGGACGTTGGCCCTTTCTCCATCCGACGCAGATTCTTTCCGAATTGTAATTATGGTAGGGACTACGTAGCTTTCGTTTTGTCAATAAATGTTTGTTAACCAGAGTCAAAGTGTCAGCCACAGTACTCTTAACATCAGTTCGGACCTATTGTAGTTTCAATAAGACAATAATGTGCCGATAAGCTGACGTAGGTATTACATCATCATAATCATCATCAGTTACACCCTGTTATATTAGTACCTCCTCCCTACGGACCCTACAGAATACCACGGCTATAATAACCTCGTGTTGTGTTCCCGTCGGTTAGTAGGGTAGCTAGGGCTCAATGAAGAGTTTTTGCGCTATCAGTGGGAAACCAAAGGCTTGTCCTGATTGTGTCTTCTACACTGACGGCACAGAAGCTCTCTGTTCTGACAGGGTCGGCAGCACGGGTGTGACTCCCCCGGTGTTGCACGTTTATTAGTCACGGTAACCGCTTTCTATCAGGTGGGCCGTGTGCTTGTCTGCCACCTAAGTTGTATAAAAAATATTTAAGACAAATGTCTGGCCATATCGCCTTCGCCGGGATCAGAAGGAGAGATAAACCCAAAAAGTGCTGGCTTGGTGTCGTACAGGGTGACATACGGGATAAAGGTCTCACCACCGCGGATTTCCAAACGGTGTGATGTGCAGGAGCATAGTCGGAAATAAAAACGGGACTTCGAAGTGAGAGCCTCGAATATAACTGGGATTAACGCGATGATGCGGTGATGAACATTTATATCCTGTGATACATCCTGAATTAGAGAGACTCTGGCTTATTTACCGATATAATACAAAGTAAACAATTAATGAGATTTTTTGTTATACTAATTAATAGACTCTGGTCGTCATTTAGTACTTACGACAAAAAAAGTCTATTGTTCAGCTGATGGTGGTAGAAACTTGGTGGCACAAATTTGTCTCAAGTTTCGACCGGGTAGGTACCACCGTGCACTATTGCGAAAAACCCTCCATAGCAATTCAATCTCGGTTGGATTGTGTTCAGGGGTCAGCATGTGCATAGCCGGGCAGAGGTGGTGGTTGTCGCAGCACTAGTGGGACCAGTGGGTCTTGGCGTAGTCTAGTGGGGATGGCGCGGGGCGATGCGCCGAACAGGGAGACCTGTAGAAACGGTGGTGCCGCTGGCCGCCCACGGTATAGTACAGGGGCCCAACTGGGGTTAACCACCTTAGGAAGCTGCCTCACCAGGCCGCGCATAATCCCGATATGGTTCGTCGTGCCGGTTGGTGACCGGATTTGGGAGCCCGGCGACCATACTCGGGGGGGTACGGGGGCCCTTCCGTTCGGCGCGTCGGCTCTCGCCATGCCTCACATTCATAGATAAAACCAATATCCCGCGCTTTGTCACACGGTGCTGCGGCGGCAATCACTTCTTTTTTCACGCCTTCTCCCACCCAAACTCATGGCAGCGCAATTCACAGAAAAAGGCAACACAGCGGCTCGTCACACTCCCAAAAGCTTGCTATTTGAGGTGGAGTCCACTAACATCTGTGGGCTCCATGCAAACCTCAACGCCGTCCACCAACACCTAGAGACGGCGAAACCTGCCATGTTTTTTCTAACGGAGACGCAAATACACCGCCCTGACGACACGACCTACTTGCTCTACCCTGGCTATGTTCTTGAGGAAAGTTTTCGTGCAAAAGCCGGGGTGTGCGTGTTTGTTAGGGCGGATGTTTGCTGTCGCCGTTTGCGCTGCCTAGAGGACCCATCCTTCTCCGTCCTTTGGGTACACGTAGACCATGGCCCTACGAGTCAGATCTATGTGTGCCTCTACCGTTCCCATACAGGAGATGCTGAGACAACTCGACTCTTTGAATATCTGAGTCAGGCGGCAGATGATGCGCAGGAGCGATTTCCGAATGCCGAAATGGTATTTTTGGGGGATTTTAACGCCCACCACGAGATCTGGTTGGGCTCCTCCAAAACAGACCATGCGGGAAGAGCCGCCCACGCATTTGCTCTGGCGCACGGCCTGACCCAATTGGTGCACGAGGTCACTAGGATACCAAGAAGGTCGGGCCAAGCACCTTCTCTGCTAGACCTTCTGCTGACGAGTGATCCGGACCGGTACAGTGTATCGGTGCGAGCCGCGTTAGGCAACTCTGACCACTGCCTGGTCTGTTCCACGGTGCCTATTATGGCGCCTCCACGACCAGTGCGGGGGAAGCGGCGTCTCTGGCACTACTCGTCAGCGGACTGGGATGGACTTCGTGACTATTTTGCGTCCATCCCGTGGGTTGAGCGCTGCTTTGAAGGTAAGAACCCATCGGATTGTGCTACTGCTGTCGCCGGTGAGATCGGTCTGGGTATGGAATACTATATCTCATACACCGATGTCACCGGTGACAGCGGGGTGCGCCCTTGGTTCGGGCGCGAGTGCGCGGAAGCTGTTGAACAAAAACAGTCTGCGTACCGCGCTTGGGTAAGGGCGCGCGCCACGCGCCATCCCAATCTGGGCCACTTCAAGGCGGCGTACAACAGAGCCACAAAGGTCTGTAGAAGGGCCAATGTCAGAGCGGATGCCCTGCGCATAGCGCGGCTTGGTCAAGAGCTAGTGATGCATCCCACGGGAAGCCGTGGCTACTGGCGACTGGCTAAAGCCGTGCAAGCCAACTTCTGTCAGCCTTCGCTGCCTCCGCTGCGTAACCCTGATGGATCCCTGGCCCATGAGCCGCAAGAGAAGGCAAATCTGCTGGCTAATCTCTTTGCGGCCAACTCCCGAATCGATGATTGTGGTACCCAGCCACCAACACTACCCGACAGTGACCACGCGATGCCTGATATCCATATCAGGCAACGCGATGTCCGTGCAGTGCTGCAATCACTCGATGTCCGGAAAGCCAGTGGTCCGGATGGAATTCCAGCGGTAGTTTTGAAAAAATGTGCAGCGGAGTTGTCTCCAATGCTTACGCGCCTGTACCGGCTATCCTACAGTTCGGGTACAGTGCCTTTGCCTTGGAAAGAGGCGAATGTTCAGCCGATTCCCAAGAAGGGGGATCGCTCGGAGCCAGCCAACTATCGACCCATAGCCGTCACCTCAGTGCTGTGCAAAGTGTTCGAGCACATAATTAACAAACAGCTCATGCGGCACCTAGAGGATCACTCCTTAATTAATGACCGGCAATATGGCTTCAGACCGAAACGGTCAACGGGTGATCTTCTAGCATACGTTACCCATCTTTGGGGTGAGGCTATGGACAAGCACGGCGAGTCACTGGCAATTAGTCTTGACATCGCCAAAGCTTTCGATAGAGTCTGGCACAAATCGCTTCTTTCTAAGCTACCTGCCTTTGGTCTGCCTTCTGGGCTGTGCAACTGGGTTGCTAGCTTCCTGCAGGGGCGCCGTATTCGCGTCCTTTGTGACGGACGAGCTTCGGAGTTTCTGCAGGTTAATGCTGGCGTGCCCCAGGGGTCCGTCTTATCACCCACTCTCTTTCTTCTGCATATCAACGACATGCTGTCTACCGGCAATGTTCATTGTTATGCAGACGATAGCACTTTACATGGGAGTTATCATGGACATCCAGCGGCCAAGCAGTCAGATATCGCAGAGAAAAGGCAGCTTCTTGTCACTGAGCTTGACGGGGTCCTGAATCACATTTCTCAATGGGGCTCTTAGAACCTGGTTGAGTTCAATGCCAAGAAGACGCAGGCATGTGCGTTTACAGCAAAAGTATCTTCTTTCCTTCCCCTCCCCACTCTTCAGAGCACGCCACTGCCGCTGCAGGACAATCTCAATATCCTAGGTATGGATGTTCGCTGCAACCTGAATAACAAAAACTACATCGAAAGCATCATCAAAACAGCCACACGAAAACTCGGAGTCCTGAACAGAGTGAGACGATTTTTCACGCCGGAGCAGCGGTGTCTTCTATACAAGACACAAATTCGCTCCTGTGTGGAGTACTGCTCGCATCTCTGGGATGGTTCAGAAAAGTACTTACTAGATGCTCTCGACAGGTTGCAGCGACGTGCGATCCGCATCATTGGGAATCCCGAGATCACGAACACCCTAGAACCTTTACAGCTGCGTAGAGATGTTGCGTCCATGGCTGTATTTTACCGTCTGTACCATGGGGAGTGTTCTGATGAGCTCTTCCAATTAGTCCCACCCTCCCCTTTCCTACACAGGACAACGCGTGCAGGTCTTAGATGTCATCCGCACACGGTGCAAAACATCCGATCAAGAACCAAGCGGTTCGGAGACTCTTTCCTCTGTCGCACCATTAAGGCCTGGAATTCATTACCAGCTCACGTGTTTCCTTCTTCCTACAGTCCCGGGTCCTTTAAGCGGGGCGTGAAAAAGCATATGATAAGGCCGTCAAGCTGAGTGTCACCATTGTCACACGGTATGTGTATGTAATGGTGACCCTCTTTTCTGGGATTTTGCCTTCAGCTTACCATCAGGCAAGGCGAAGTCCAATTGACGTGTCCTATATAAAAAAAAAAAAAAAAAAAGCTATTTTCGTTAAACAGTAATGAAGTTTTCTGAAAATATTTATATAAAAATATTTATAATAATTTTCCGCCTTTGAATTAAATTCTAGAATCTTCACATAAATACATAGATACCAAGATTGTTTACTCTGGGAAACACGTATACATACATTTAAATTTTTTTTATATATATTTACAAAAAATATTTTCCATTTAAAAGTCCTGTTATACCTAAATACATATATTCACTGCTATCTCAGTAACAGCTTCTCCAAATCAATAAAATCGGTTCATAAATTAAAAAAGTTATGTGCACTAAGTCTTTCATCATAAACACCTCAACAAAGTCTAGGGAACAAGATGACCCCAATTATTTTTTTTCGTGTAAATCTTGTTTTGCAAATAACTGGCAGCAAATAAATAAAAATAGAATAAAGTAGATTACAGAGTTGTTCGAAATTTAAAAATAAATTTAAATAAGTAATGATTTTCGAATATGGAGGGAAAACTTTTAAAAGTGTTTGATTGTGCAGTTTCTCTGAGGCAAATAAAAAATTATTTTTTTTGATTGTAAATAACGTTTATTATCAATAATACGTCTTTTACGTATGGTTTGTGCATTTTTGTGACTGTAGTCATCATGTCACGTCGTCATTTAAGTCGCGAAGAGATGTTAAGGGCTGTTGGTATGCTGCAAGCTGGACGAACTCAACGCGACGTAGCGGATGCTGTCAACACCCAACCAAGCGTAATTTGCAGATTATGGGCACGCTACAGGTCTACAGGGGATGTTGCCGAACGTCACAGGGGACGAAATAGGGTTACTACCCCGCGACAAGATCGTTTCTTGCAAAATTCCGCAAGGCGGCAACCCACGATTACTGCTCGTCAGTTGGTCGCAGGCCTCCAGTCTCAGCATCAAGTGGTTATTAGCGATCAAACTGTCAGAAGAAGACTACACGAAGCCAATCTTTATGCTCGCAGACCGCTTAGGGTTCCAGCTCTTCGACGTGGAAATCGAGGTCGTCGCTTATTGTGGGCTAACGCACATTTACAGTGGACCGACCATCAATGGGCACGGGTTCTGTTTTCCGACGAATCTTGCTTCGGTTTTCATCCTGATTCAAGAAGAGTGCGTATATGGCGAGTTTCTGGACGTCGGAGTCGTCTCCAGAATCCGCAAGAAGTTCATCCTTACCAAGGTGGAACAATCATGGTATGGGCTGGAATTCGCCTTGGTGGAAGGACCGACCTCGTTTGGCTACGGGGCAATTTGAATGCAAACCAATACATTCAGGAGGTTATACACCCCATGGTAATCCCTCATCGACAGCAGTTCGGTCAAGATTTTATGTTCATGCAAGATAATGCACGGTCACACACCGCGAGGGTAGTGGTCAATGCGTTAAGCGAGCACAATATGACGACGTTGGAATGGCCTGCTCAGTCTGCCGACCTCAATCCCATAGAGCATGCCTGGGATTTGCTTGGGAGAAGAGCTTTCAGTGATTCTTTGGAAAATCTGAACACGGAAGAACAACTTTTTTTACACCTTCGCAGTGTATGGAGCCATATTCCACAGACGATGATTGACAATCTCATACTAAGTATGCCACGCCGTTGTCGAGCTGTTGCTAATGCTTTAGGAGGTCCTACAGATGATTAAAAACGTTTAAAGTACGGTTAATTACTGTATTTCTTACTACCTCGTTATTTTTGTGCCTAATCATAGAAGGTTGTAATACTCAATATTGGCACTATTCAATTATTTCTTAAAAAAAAAAAAAATTGTATGAAAATGTTTTTATTAAAATTAAAAACGGTATAAAAATACCCTTCTATTGATATAAAACACTCACTATTACAAGAAAGGGTTTTTAAATAAAAACTAGAAATGTCCTTGTTCCCTAGACTTTGTTGATGTGTGTTTTAGGTAGTTTGTGTCTATAATCTCGTAGTCGAACAGTGCGAGCTGCTAGTTGAATAACGACACGAATAAGCTGACTCACTCCATGGGAAATACAAAGAATAATGATAAATCAATAAAGAACAGGTAAATATCCAGTGTTGCTGGTGTTATTGCGTAATGGTAGAAAACCGCTTCTTTGTCCCGTCGCATATGGTAGAAATATAAATAGACTGGCAATAATAATAATAATAAAGCCGTTTATTCCATATTTCTACAATGTTGCACTATTTATATATTGTAGTTTGATGTTAGTATTTATTACGATTATGACTTATAATAATTAATGTTAGTATTATGAAATATGGACCCCACATATCACATTAGTCCACCATTTTATTTGTCGACCAATAGACTGTTATAAATACTAATTTTATGAACTAAGACCAATGATCTTTATGTAAAATGAAGTAGAAGTCTTACATTGTTTTTAATTGCACTCGCTGATTAGAGCATATATGTATATATCTTGTTACCTTGTGGTGAGTGAGGCGAATTAACCTCGCTTCGAGTGACCATTTTTAAGGCCCTTGGAGGGATTGAACTTACATTAATATAAGAGGTTCTTATAAGAAGTGTGTCAGTCCGGGACCCTTCAACATCTACGGGGCGGGTCTTGTTATAAAGAAATATTAAACGCTTTGTAAAGGTCAATTTAACTATTGTACACACAGCGTCAGAGAAAACAGACCCCCTCAATACTTAAAGAATATCGCCGCGGGGGTTCCTTTTCTCTGAAGCTTACCGTACTAGTCGTGCGTGGGGTCATCTCTCATTCGGTAGTTAAAAATCTCTGAGCGTAATTGTGAAAAGTACAGTTTAAAAATTGACACACTTATCAACTTTTAGTGTACTTATGGTATATACGAGTTAGCAACGTCGGGAAAAACTAAAACTAAGGGTTCTTTTTTGAGATTTTCCCACAGAAATCAAAATTTATATGGAATATTTAGCGGATAGCAAAGGATGCTTTCATTACTGTACATCGTGTTAAGTTTTGGGAACTACGAAATTAAAATATTGATTTATATTTGAATTCCTAATAATTGATGAGATAGAACTATAACGGAAGATTTCAGGATACCAATTGCTAAACACCAACAAACTTTTTCAACGATGTTTATATTGGAATATACCTACCGCACCGACATAAACAATTATAAAGAGAAAAAAAACAATAAAAATATAGTCGGTGCAAATTACGACGATGTATGTTGTATGGATTCTAACGATACCATACTTAAATCATTTGTTAAAACAGACAAAAGTTATGGTAGAACCAGTGTAACTTACCATGAACTCTGAAAATATTGCATTCCTCTTTCGCCGTACCCTATACAAACAACAACTAACTTGTCAGGTAATGGTATACACATTTCTAAAGCACAACAAACCAAATTCCGTTGCAATGGAACAACCTTGACTTGTTAACATAACGCAAAGGTTTATGTAACCAGACGAACACTTGTGTCCGAAAATTCTTGGCAATAATTATTGTAAAATGTGATATAAAACTGCTAAAAGAGGTGTGTAGCCTTGTCAGCGACGTGCAATAGGAATGTGTGGTCCTACGACGTCGCCGGCTTGCCCGCATGGCCGCCCCCCGAGGTCGGTTGCCGGTTGACCAACCAACTATTGCTCAATGTACAGCCGTCGTCAATTTAAATTATATAACTGATAATGATATAGCTGTTAACAAAACGCACGAGTAGACGAACTATCTTTCTACACAGTAAAGAGAAGTAAATTTGTGGTTGGCGGTTTAACCTAGATTTATATTTATATCCGCGTGGGAGTATGAGGCCCCATCGATATCTTTGGGGGTTAGGCAACCTCATCTCTGAGCTGTCATACCTCCTGATTGACAGACAAAGCTCTTGTGGAAGCTGTTTTTATTCTTAGGATTGGAAAAGTCGGACGGAGTTACTCCCTTAAAGCGAATAAAAGCCAAATGGAAAGGACGTACAGGTACGCCTCGGATGCGACTATAAATATAGCTATTGTGTGTTTTTGTATTTAAGTACATACATACATATAATCATGCCTTTATCCCCGGAGGGTTGGGCAGAGGTGAATTAACACCCACATTTCAACAATCATTGTGCACGTAATAAGGGGTGAGCCTATTGCAATTATTGTTGACTCAAGACGTGCATGCGAGGCATATAGTCTGGGCTGTATATAATCTGTCTGATATAAACCAGTCTTATCCCTTGGTCGCCTTGTACGACACTGCATTTTTTTATATAGGTTACAATGGAAAGAGATGGGATGGTCCAAATTTTACTCTACCGGAAACCACGCGGGTATCGTATTCGTATTTGAGTTCGCGTTTTTAATGAATTGTACGCCAGAAGCGGCAGTTTATGAGATTTGAACATTATGTACCTAAACATCATTTTGTACCATATTTAACGAATAAAGATTTTGACTTTGAATGATTCTTTTACAGCTACAAGAGTTTGTAGACCCGTTTGATATTAATTTCAACTTAATACATCCACGCTTTCGTTAGAAGAAGGTCTTGACAGAGAGACGAACGGTGAAGCATCCTATAAATGCATAAAATGATCTTAGCTTATAGCGTGTCGTAGTACGCATATATTACCCTATTTTACACATCGCATCATTCACCCTTAAGCACCTCATTTTGGATAGTAACATACTTAATAAATTCCCTCGATCACGTAGCAACAGCTACAATCAAATTCTTCTCAATAGGATATGCCACACAGGTGGTGCCATATACCTTGCGGTATTCCGGTCGCCATATGACACCTGTGTTGCGTATCCGCGAGCCAAACCGGTCAGTACCATCACTGATACCAGACACTATTACGACAAACATTGACGAATTCTGCCTTTAAGTTGTGTGTGTGGAGCGTACGGGCCTCTACATTAAGGCGCAGTTGCACTTCAATTCAACTCAATCTGTGTCAAACTGTTTAAAATTACATAATTATGTTTGGAGGAGACAGTAATAATTATTAGTTAGTGATAATATAGTTTAACTGGCTTAAGAGGTTCGTAACTAAATGGTAACCGGGAACCTTTGCACATTGGAATTTTGAGCAACTCCAGACAGATTATTTCTAGAATGGATGACAATTCTTAACGTATTGAGAACCCTCAGTGCCTTGGATAACACGTTAAACCAACATTCTCCGTTGCCAGATGAATATTCATGTCATATGTTGAAGCACTAAAAAATTCAAGAATATGGCCTAACTGTAGCACTTCCATGTCACCAGTGAGTTGTGAAGGTCACTACTAGGATTTTTTTATACCACTTAGGTGGCAGACGAGTGCACGGCCCACCTGATGGAAAGTGGTTACCGTGGCCTATGAATGTGTGTAACACCAGAGAAGCCACACTCGCGCTGCCGACCCTGTAAGCACAGAGTTTCTGTGCCGTTAGTGTAGAGGACAAAACAGAACAAGCCTTTAGTCATCCCACTGACAGCACGAATTCTCCAGTGAGCTCTGGCTACCCTACTCACCGCTGGGAACACAACACGAAGTTATTATAACCGCGGTATTCTGTAGGATTTTCCCAAAGTGCGCCATATCCTTCACTTTCTGCGTTCCGTCTTTCTAGCTCCTTTTTTAGGTCATCATTTCATCTGGTTGGTGAGAGAGATTTGTAGTCTCAAGGATTCGCTTGCATGCAGGTGTTATGGATATATGCATAAAATTGTGTCACGATCGTGTTCGAAAAATTTAATGTTTTGCTGCCTTTAAGGTCGGACCTCGCCTTAAAGTGGACGTGGTATAATTGTTGCTGGATTAATTCAATATCTAATTTGATTTATGTACCTTGTCGAAGAATGTATTATTCACATTTGTGAACATTAATTATGTCTAAAGACCATTTGGTGTTATTAGTTAGTGGTAAATTGCATTATAATTTTAACTCCCAATTAGTAATAATGATAGCCTCGTTAGTGTTTTCTGACCGCTTCTACTTAAAGAGGCAGGATATATTCCTAGGATACACACTCTACAAGGGAAGAGGAAATGTCGCTGTCCTGAACACATCTATAGACATTCAGTGGCTGCGGAACTGAAGACAATCGGCTGACATGGTCCGAGGCAAAGCGTGAAGCCCGAAACAGAACGCAATGGCAGAGTACGCTGGATGCCCTCTGCCCACCTAAGTCAGTAAGACCTAGGTTCGGGCCCAAAGTAAGCATAACTTATATGGCTTTAGAAGGCGGATGAACATAGTTGTATATACATATATCTAGTTATCTATAGACATAATCGAAACACCAATGCAAATAAACATCAAATTCACGTATACCATTATCGAGACAGTTTCTTTACGATTGGCTAACATAGTCAAGCCATCCATTGATGCTTATAATGCATAACAAATACAAAGCTTGCCGCGTGTTTCCCGGCAAAGTAGAATTTGGACCACCTCATCTCTTACCATGCGGTGTCGTACAAGGCGACTAAGGGATAGGGCTGTTTAACAACTGACAGATATATACAGCTCAGACAGCCTCTTAAGTTAATAATAATGATGGATTATTGTCACTCAGCCTCAGATGCATGGCTCGAGTCAACAATTGTGCCCGAAATACGGCAATAGGCTCACCCCTATTACGTGGGACGGAATAAAATTATGGGGATAATAATGGCGTGATTATGTATGTATGTAACAAATATAAAACCGTATCCGATATACATATCCGAAGTAGTGATTATTGAGAAAGATAAGCACTTAAACGGTTACCACAGAATAAGTGATAGTATTTGGTCCATTACGTCAAATGGGCGAGTAAGGATTTATTTATACCTACATACTAATATTGTTTGTCCTTCAAACTCAGCTAATTTAGAATTTAGTAGATGAAGATAGTATGGGCTACGGTCGTCATAGGAGCATTGAATAATAGTTTCAGGCACAAGACTATGAACCCGACAAGGCGTGGAGCATGGCACGTAGATAGGAGTAAAGTATGAGTCCCTGATGTTTAGATAAAGTTCCAGTGTCTTGTTTCAGAAAGGTATCACAACAAGTAAGAGAAAGAGTGGGAAGAGATGGGATGGTCCAAATTATACTTTGCCGGGAAACACTCGGCAAGCTTTATATTTGTTATGTATTATAAGCATCAATGGAAGGCTTCACTATGCTGGCCAATCGTAAAGAAACTGTCTCGATAATTGTATACGTGAATGGTAAGGTAAGTAAACAGAAATGAGTTTGTCATTTCTATTTTAATAAAAATACCCTGGATATTAAAAGGCTTCATCATAATCTACCCCTCGTTGACACCACGAAACAAGTTGTAAATCAAGTTGTACACTTATATATAAAAAAACTTGTTGAACACTTGTAGAACACTAATCAAAACACAATACTTGTTTTATATATGTATCTCAGATACTTTTCGTTCACATAGGATGTATAGCCAACAAGTTGTAAACTATTATAAAACACATTTGCGTTCACACTGTAGTAAGTGACATATTGCAACTTGTCAAATACATGTTTTATACTTAGATGTAAACGAGGAGTAATATTATTATAATGACAATAACCATTAAGAAACCAAAATCACGTGGTGAAGTTGTGATCGGTTTTAACTGCGCATAACTAGAACAGTAGTTGGTTATCTTGACCTAATGGCGGCGCTTCCTAAGTCTTATCGAAGAAGATATTAGGTCAGACTAAGGTGTTATATCTGTTTTGTTGGCATGAATGTCATTCACTCTTCCACTTCTATGAGAGCTTTTTCTATTCAGTACATATAATTTTAGACTTTTCTGGTATTCTGCTAGTCTAAAATTAAATGGCATCGTGTAGAGTAAATGAAAAATTGTAATAAACTCTTTTTGATTTAATTTTGAACTTTACACCAGCTCATGTGTTTCTTTCTTCCTACAGTCCCGGATCATTTAAGCGGGTCGTGAAAAATCATCTGATAAGGCCGCTAAAGTGAGTGCCACCATTGTAACATTACTTGGTATCTGTAATGGTGACCCTCTTTCCTAAGATTTTGCCTTTAGCTTACCATCAGGCGAGGTGAAGTTAAATAAGCGTGTCGTAGATAAAGAAAAGCAGGTTATACTAGTTTATACAAGAGAAAATCACAAATTTATACATTTTGGTCTTATGTTTGTAAAAAGGGCCATAATATTAAGGAGGTAGGACACGGCGGTATTTCCGCCCAATTAAGCAGCCCGACTGGGGAAGTACCACCGCCCTACAGAATACCGAGGCTATAATAACTTCGTTGTTCCCAGTGGTAAGTAGGGTAGCCACAGCTCACTGGAGAATTTGTGCTGTCAGTGGAAGACTAAAGGCTTGTCCTGCTTTGTCTTCTACTGACGGCACAAAAACTCTGTACTTACAGGTGTTACAAACGTCCATAGGCCACGGTAACCACTTTCCATCAGGTGGGCCGTGTGCTTGTCTGCCACCTAAGTGGTATAAAAAAATTCAGAAAACACACTTTTCCTAAAATTATGAATTAAACTCAGGTTTTTAGTTTATGTTCTTAATAAATAATAAACTTATCTCATGCTATAGTAGTACACACCATGTACCTACTTTTTATAGAAATGACCGCATAGTTTAAAGTACCTATTTACTTTGGAAATTTTATTATTCAAACTACATGCGTCTTATTGCTGAGCACGGCCATCTTGGTATGTGATGATGAACTTAGGGATATGCTAAAAATAAATTGAATAAGGATACAAAACCAGCAAAACCGCAGGGTCTCATTGAATGGGTATTGAGTTCTCTCCAATGCCTACATACATAAAAATAGTCTGCCAAGCATCCATAATTATTTAAAAAAAATCTTGTAACTCAACATGGCGTCGGTAGCTTAGTGATTAAGGAGTCGGCCTTATGATCGAGAGGTCCCGGGTTCGAATCCTGGCCATTACACTACCGACGTGAACCCACTCCTAACACAAGCAATTTAGCTTAGCTGGCCCTCCTTCCTCGGGTTAGAGGGAATATTAGTAAATTCGGTTCTAATATGATTTAAAAAAAAATTAAAAAAAAAAAAAAATTTGGTATATGTAAGTGTGCATGTTTTACATGCATTCATGCAATCGAACACGTTCTACTATTCTCTAGACGACCACATAGACAATGTTTATGTTTTTTATCGCGTTTCAAAGTTCATTAGACTTATCGACCGGATTTCAGTAGAGTCGTGATTGCCACGTGCAGTGGGGATGTACAATTACACGATTGATTAGAAAATAATGTGCACCTTTTGTTTCTGTAGTATTTGGCTTTGTTTGTAGTAGTTGTTGCCAGTATTTGGCTAACAAACATAACACCTACCGATGTTCCTGGTTCACGGAAGTAATTTTGAACATTTCGTCTGAATGTATCTGGAATGATAGCCATCTACCATTACCAGGCTGCTGTAGGGCCAACAATAAAATGGGTTTATCTTTTATTTTTTTAAATACCACTTAGGTGGCAGACAAGCACACGGCCCACCTGATGGGAAGTGGTTACCGTGGCCTATGGACGTGTGTAACAGCAGAAAAGCTACACTCGAGGGGGTGACTGTGATTGTGGTGCACCTCTGCAGTGTTGTTGGACCACCTCCTGTCTTGCCCACTGTGCAAGGTGCACCTGCACAATTGCCGACCTGATTGAAGCGACAGAAGGTGCAGTCACAGTAATAATATCTTGCAGTCAATGTCGCCGAATTTTGGGCTGGGCGCATTTAGCGTCAATTTTTTTTTTATTGTTGCCCATGACACGAAGACGAAAAATAACCATTCCAGATTCTATCCTCAATAGTGGTCCATACCTCGACGTTCTCGACGACTTATGCTTTTTGAGGTATCTCTTAAAGAACGAAGAAGAAGAAAGAAGGAAAAAGGTAGCTATCCAGTTCTGAATGTAAACCATTAAAGCATGGAATTCATTAACAGCTTACGTGTTTCCTTCTTCCTACAGTCCCTGGTTCTTTAAGCAGGGCGTAAAAAAGCATACTATGAGGCCGTCAAACTGAGTGTCACCATTGTAACATGGCATATGTAAGTATTGATGACCCTCTTTCTGAACTTTGCCTTGGGCTTACCATCAGGCGAGGCGAAGTCTTATTGACGTGTCCTATATAAAAAAAGTTAAAGTAATTATCTTGTCATACGGTGTCGCGATAGAGGATTTGTGTCTACGTAAGGTTGTGTCAAGAAGTTTGTTGTCAGTCAGCACCAGAACGAGCTCGACTAGCAAAGTACTATAAGTAACGTACTTTCAAATAAGTATATACTTAGCTATATTACTCAATAAAATGTGTTAAAAAATCGAGTCCACTGTTAGAAAATTTGCTCGCTGCAATTATGTTATGGGTGTTTGGCAGCGTGCCAATAGTATGTGCAAACTTATAGCTCAAGATGCCTAGATATGCGCAGTTACGTACAAGCATTTAATGCGCCATATAATAGAGTTCCTGGTATATATCTTGAATCCAAGTCGCGCATACTGCGTCGCGTCTTGTGGTCAAGATATATGCCGGTAGTAGTAGTAGCTTAGCGGTAGTGAAGGTGGCCTCTACGCAGGAGGCGCGGCGCGTGTTCGATCCCTGCTCAGTAAAATCAGGTAGTGATTCAGTAGCAGGTGATTGCGTTAACGAGTTAGTCATGTTAGGCCGTGGTCGCAAACTCTGCGGCGGCGAGACCAGCCTATGAGAGAGAGAAAGAGAGAGAGCTGTCGCTGCCGCTGGTGCAGACTTTCCTCTTGAGGTAAGGAGGTCAGACGGTAGTCGCACACATAAAAGCCATATCGAAAGCTGGAAGAAAAACAAATTCGAGGCCCGGGCAACGAGATGAAAGCGTCAAACAGAACTAGAATTTTTTTTTTTTTCTCAGTATTTGTATGCATGAATATGGTAGGTATTTGCATTGGTCTGGTCGTGGCTCGGAGAGTACGTTAAGCTGTCGGTCCCCGTTGCCATACGAACACTGGTCTAGCTGCAAATTTTTGATATCGCCATTGTTTTGTGGAGGTCAGATGGCAATCGGTTCACGGAAAATATCAAAGTGCAGTCAAATCCACGGTTAGACTGGTAAAAACGGACCCCAGACTCCGAGGTAAAAGATTCGGATGCGACTGAGATTAACGTTAAGCAATAATTTTTTTTAAATTCTGGTTCTTTGGAATAATGACGGAGTATAAAAGTAATATAATATCCCAGACAATATGGTATCTTCCAGATCCGTCCAACCGGCTTACCAACCAACCATGATTATGTAACATACATCTATTCATTGATTGATCCAAACTTTCGCATTTATGGGTCTACTAAGATTTTTTTTTATATAGGACACGCCAACTTAACTTCACTTCGCCTGATGGTAAGCAAAAGGCAAAGTCTCAGGACAGAGGGTCATCATTACAGACATTAAGTAATGTTACAATGGTGGCACTCAGCTTGGCGGCCTCATCAGATGCTTTTTCACGCCCCGCTTAAAGGCCCCGGGACTGTAGGAAGAAGGAAACACGTGTGCTGGTAATGAATTCCTTAATTACTATTAGGTACTAACAGTTAGGTTAGGTACCCACCGTTACCTGGAATTTTACCTGTTCATTGTCCAAAATTTACTTTCACGCATACCTGTAAATTATGACAAAAACAATGAATCATCCAAATCGGTGTTGCCGTTCTCGTTTTGCGCTTAGCACCTAATTTGGTAATTAATTTCTATTTATAAAGATTTCATAATTATGATAGTTTATCAAAGATTAATATATTTTTATCATAATCGATATAAATTTATCATTTATTACGCATGAATTATCTGTTTTGATTTCAGGAATCGTTATCAGTACCTGACATGTACAAGAGAAGCGGCATATTATCACGAGAAAATTACCCATCACCATTAAAACTACTACTGAGGACTACTATGTTAAAGAACAATGCCTCATAATGCCATATAAAGTGGATCAAAGTGTAGAGTGGATACACAACTAAAGTTCAAAGACACAGCTACATAAACACTTAACCTTCAGACACTGATCACTTTGCGACATTTAAAACTTGCATTTCCAGGGTTTGGTTCCTTATTATTCGTATTTTAATATTTAAACAAGCATTAAACCTGTACTTTATTTTTATCGTGCATTTACTTGCATTGCAATGTAAATAGTTATTTAAGTCATTCCGTAGTTTAAAACTTTCTCTTCATTTTCTTCTTAAGAGCATAATCAAATATTTATCAAGTTAATATGTACATATACATGTACAATAAGTACACCGCCGCGTGGTTCCCGGCAGAGTAGAATTTGGACCACCCCATCTCCTCCCATGTGGTGTCGTACAAGGCGACTAAGGGATAGGGCTGTTTAACACCAGACAGATATATACAGTCCAGACTCAGCTTTAGATGCATTGCTCGAGTCAACAATAGTGCCCGGAAGACGGCAATAGGCTCACCCCCTATTACATGGGACTGAATTCAATGATTGGTGAAATGTGGGTGTTAATTCACCTTTGCCTAACCCTCCGGGGATAAAGGCGTGATTATATGTATGTATGTATGTAATATGTACATCACGAACTAGCTGAGTATAGTATAGGTATATATTATACAGAAACACCTACACCAATGTTCGCACATACAAATATTTGTACTGAGTGGCAATCCGATCCGTGAACGTGACCACAGACTATGCATTGCAGTCGAACACTCAACCACAAAATATTTATTGTTGAATAGGCCCAAGGTTCGCCCAGTGTGGACTAACATATAAATGTATACTTACTTTGTTACTTGTCCTGACTGACTGATTAAAAACACTTTGGTAGTTGATACCTTTACCACACGCAAACAGGCAAGAGTAGATATCTTCAGCTTAAACAGTGTCCCGGTTGCATTTGAAGTTTTCACTTTAGAGCTCAGGCTCTATTTTTGTCGTCCACTTCTCATGGCTTTCAGCATCCCCGACTTGTATTCCAATCACGAAGATCTACAAACATACCTGGAAAAACCTGGAACCTGGAAAGATATTCGGTCAAACACAAGAATTTTTTTTTTTAAAACAACATAGGTGACAGACAAGCACACGGCCCACCTGGTGGAAAATGGTTACCTATGAAAGTGTGTAACACCAGTGGAGTCACATCCGTGCTGCCGACCCTGTAAGAACAGAGATTTTATGTGCCTTCAGTGCAGAACACAAAATCAGGACAAGCCTTTGGTCTTCCCACTGACAGCACAAAAACTTTCCAGTGAGCTCTGGCTACCCTACTCACCGCCGGGAACACAACACGATGTTATTATAACCGTGATATTCTGTAGGTAGTTATTACTAGGAGGTACTTCCCCAGTCGGACTGCTCAATTCGGACGGGAATACCGTCGTGTCCTACCTCCTCCGAAATCTAGATAAGTTAAAAATTGTCAAGTTTTTATCTACAATAACATAATATTCATCACACGCCTTGCAGCATTTAGCTTCCTACTACGTCTGTTCATTAAAGAGACGCATTATTACTAGATCTGAGGCGTTACATAATTGCAGTTTTTATTACCACGGTTAGCATAACAATTACTTCATATTTTAATCTTACTACATTGATCTTTCAATCTGGAGATTGTTTGATAAAAAATATGAATAAAAACACGTAAAACAAATGATAGTAAGATAGTTGGATGATTAGAAAAATATAATGCCGACTGAACACGTCACTAGGTATGCTAAGACTCGTATTCTAAGAACGACATTCAGTCCTAAACTGCGACTTATCTGAAGACATTCTAGAATACGGGCCTATGACTGGCTTGGTGTGGCTCACCATTATGTTCGGAGCTGGACCAGGTACAAGATCAGGACCAGGACCGCGATGATGATTATGATAGACAAACATACATACGTTACATTACAAGCACCCGAGACGAGGGCCAGATCGCGAGAGATGGCCCTGGGTCGGCAGGGGTGCGAGGGATATGCCTGTCAACCTCACCTTCGGCAACCAAAACGACCCACAGGCGGCGTGCGTTTTAGTCGGTTCGAGTCCGACATAACCTCCTCCACCGGCTCCGGTGGGGAGGTATCCGTGGGGATTTTGCGCACGTAAAAAAAAACAATAAAAAAAAACATTACAAGCATTACACATTAAGTACATAGAACAGAAGTGTCAACTTCACTGGTACGGCCACGTTATGCGGCGACTACCTGCCTACATGGATAACAAATATCTGGTCATACCGCTTCCGCCAGGCCTTGGTAGAATTGGTAGACCCAAGATAGGACCTAAGGTAGGCATGAGTTCATGGAAAATGATATGTTTGCCAATGGCTTCAATACCATGGATGCCCAAGACCGTATGAAGTGGAAAAATAAAAGCCAGAAGCCAGAAGGCTGACCACAGCAGGCCCCTGATTGAGATTTGATATGTGGATATTATATCATTGATATACAAAAATCATATGAATATATTTATGCACTTAATTTACACAAGTGTCGGGTCACACAAATGAATATTTCAGTAGTAAAAAATAACCTGTGTTCCTATCATTATCTTTAGATTAATCATTTTAAACGACATTATGTTTAGCACTATTTCTTTATAGCTATAGAAGTAACAAGGCAATTGACGGCGTTAACAAGAAGGCAAAACGATTAAAGTAACAAGGAAAAATATATTCGTTCATTAGATGAAGCAATAACATTTACTTTATGTTATTATGTTCACTAAGAACTTAAATATGTTTTTTACCTCTCGACTGAGTTGTACCTTTCCACCAGCAGCCAATGGATAGTATAGTTTGTACTTCTGTACCATGCTGTGTATCCATGCTGTATTTGGACCAGTTGGTGAACCTAAGATGTAGTGATGAGAATTGAGAGAGGAATGTTGAGATGGTTTGGTCATGTTGAGAGAATGAATCAAAGAAGACTAACGAAACAGGTGTATGAGGCGAGTGTGGATGGTACCGTCGGAAGGGGAAGACCTAGGCGCACATACCTGGACCAAATCGGGGAAGTTTTAGAAAAGGGTTAGGTCAGGAGTGCTTTAAACCTACGTGCATGCATGAAGAATGTAATGAGAGTGAATGAAGCGAGAGTAGTATGTCAGGATCGTAGCAAGTGGAGATCCGTGATCTCTGCCTACCTCTATGGGAAACAGGCGTGATTTTATGTATGTATGTATGGTGAACCTAATCCATTCATGATCACTTCGTTGTTATTTATTTGTTCCTCTGTAGGCAGCACTAACGTGCGTCGTTGCCTGCTCGCATTCCATAATTTAGAGTCAAAGCACTAATTTCATTTATTCAGCTTAGGCACGCAAAGAGCACATATGAATGTCAAAATTGTACAATTATATCAAGAAATAATTTAAAAATATTAAAAATGTATAAATAAACCATTGATAAATGATTCTTTCGCTGGCTCGGCAGGATAATAATAATAATAAATAAATAAATAAAAATTTTATTCATACAAAAAGTTTACAGTTACAATCACTTTGGCATCAATGAGGTGGTTATAAATTCTTAAATGGTGAGTACTGATACCCAAACTAGGCTAATGCCTGTATTTTGGGAGGCAGTGTTCTACAGACGTTGCGTAATTAACAATTGATTGTTACTGAGCGGATTTTTACTGTGTGTGTGTGTGTGTGTGTGTGTGTGTGTGTGTGTGTGTGTGTGTGTGTGTGTGTGTGTGTGTATGTGTGTGCATGTGTGTGAGAGTTTTATGCAAGGTATGTGACTAGGTTCTCTGTGTTGACATAGTCGAGTTGTTGTAACCATTTTCTGATTTTGCTTTTAGCTTCAATATGGTTTGTACCTGCAATTCCCATGTTTTTATGAGCTATGTTGTAAATTTTGGCGCTTAAGCAGCTATATTGTGTTTGGGCGAAAGACGTTTTGCAGGCTACCGTGGGACACGCTGGTTAAAGGCTGCGTTTTTTTGGGTCAGGTGGGGGAACTTTTGGGTGCTTTTTTAACAGGGCTCTGAGCACAAAGAGCTGACGCACAGTTAACAGCTCGGTATCGCGGTATAGTTGTTGTGATGGGTATCGGTAGGGTTTTCTTGTCATGACCTTAAGTATTGATCTCTGTGCTCTTTCTAAGCCAACGAGGAGTGTTTTCCCGGCTCCTCCCCACACAGTGATGCAATACTGGATTATAGACTGGCATAAGGCCATGTATACATGTTTTAGTTTGTCGGGGGGTGCGGTGTCTCTCAGTGTTTTGAAAACATACACCAGACGCCGTGTTCTAGTGATCATGAGATTTATGTGCTTATCCCATCTCAATGCACTGTCTATCTGCACGCCTAGGTACTTTGTACTTTTGCTTTGTGTAAGTTCATAGCAGTTGCAGTTTTTACGTGTGTTTGCGAAACTCTGACGTCTGACACTCTGTCTGCTGTTTTGCGTAGTGCAAGTACGGGTGTGGGCTTTGATACAGAAGTCTTGCGGAGGATCGCTTAGTTTTGAGATGGCAAATGGGACATACGTTGTTTTGGATAGATTTAAGGTTAGCAAGTTGTCATTTAACCAGTCCATGATTCTAGTCATCGAGTATTCAGCTCTTTCTTTTACTAACTGCCAGTTGGCGCCTGATACTAGGATTGCTGTATCGTCTGCGTAGGTGAAAATTTTCGTGTGAGGTAGGGACATCGCGCAAAGATCATTAATGTATATTTGGAAGAGGGTCGGGCTTATTATACTTCCTTGCGGGACGCCATAGGATACAGTTTCCTCGTCACTTAAATAGCTACCTATTTTAACAACCTGTTTTCTGGAGGAGAGGTAATCCCTAAAAAGCTCTAAGGGTAAACCTCGTATCCCCCTCCTGTCTAACTTGTTTAAGAGGATGGGGACAGAGACTGTATCGAATGCTTTGGAGAGATCTAGAAAAACACATAGAGACTTTACTCTTGTGTCCAGGTTTTCGACTATAGCGCTGGTTAGGTCGTGGACGGCATCTTCTGTCGAAACACCTGCCCGGAAACCATATTGGTTTTTTGCCAAAATATTATATTTGTTCAGGTATTTCGTCAGTGCATTATTAAGTACTTTCTCCAGAATTTTAGAAAGTGCAGTTAGTACCGCAATAGGCCGATAGTTGGTGACACAGTTCCTATCCCCACCCTTATAGACAGGGTGTACGATAGCTTTTTTGAAGGAGGTTGGAAATACTCCGGTATTTATTGCTCGGTTACAGATGTGCGTGATGGCTGGAATTAATATCTGTTGAGATTCTCTGAGTGTTTGCATAGAGATGGCGTCCCATCCCACAGCGCACTCTGGACGGAGCAGTAGCATAATAGTTTTTATCTCGGATTCGGATACTTCCAAGAGAGCCATTGAGTTTGATGGGCTGTGTATGTTTACTGAGTTGTTTGCGGGAGGTATTGGGCAGGGATTTAATGCAATTATTGCATCAGCGAGGCTTTCTCCTACCCTTGTGAAGTAGTTGCAAACTTTGTTTGTGGAGTCTTGCGGGTTTGTACATATTTGTAGGAGCTCGTCGCGGCTACTTTTGGTGTTTTGAGAATCAGTTATCGTTTTTATAGCATTCCACAAAGCCTTGGTGTCATTCCCCGCTTTATCTATTAGACTTTTCCCATATGCTGTTTTTAATTTACAAAGTAGTGAATTACAAAAGTTCCTATAGCGTGTGTATGTTATTTTTAAGGTCATATTATTAGGAGCGTTTTTTGATTTTGTGTGAAGCCTATCCCGATTTCTAATACATCGGAGTAAACCAGGGGTGATCCATGGTTTTAGGATTATGTTTCTCCTACTTATTCTTGTTTTCTTAGTGTGCTCTTCAATGACGGGCGAGATTATGGATATAAGGGTATCCACTGCGACATTCACATCATCTATTTTTAATATTTTAGAAAAATCTAGTTTGGCCAGGTCCCTTTTTATAGCTTCGTGGTCAGTAGTATTCTTAACGAGGGAGAGGTGGTTACGGCGGTGTTTGAGTTTGTCTATAAATAGGACTATAGGTGTGTGATCTGTCAAGGAGGATTCTAGTATTAGAGTAATGGTGGGTAGGATAGGTTTCATAAATGTGTGATCCAAGCACCTGGCGATCCTTGTCGGAAAGGTGTGGGTTGGGGAGAGACCATGGGTGGAATTGAATGTTAGATATTCCTCTGACCACGGTTCTTTGTTTCCGGCACATATGTCGATATTTATGTCACCGACAAGAATCAAATTTAGATATTTAAACTATCATGGTCACTGACATCAGTATCAGAATAATATCGGAAGCTCAAAATAGTGAAACATGGTAAATATCCCGTTTATTCTGATACTGATCAAATTTAGACTTGGACGATCGTGGAATACCTTATTAAGGCTATCTATGAAATTGTCGAAGTTGTCTCTAGTGTTTAAAGATGGAGATCGGTATATGGCTACAATTTTTGTTTTATTTTCTATTTGGCATACTAAGCAACTTGCGCCTTTGAAGTAAGGTTCGTATATTTTACACGTTAAATTTCTATTTGTAAGGATTATTATACCGTCGTTTTGGTTCGATATGATTTTCGTCGAATATACGTTGTATCCGTCCAGAGTAGGTAGGTTGTTTACCTTGCTTAGCCAGCATTCGGTCAGTACGATGACGTCAAACGTAGTTTTTGTTTCTGACAGTAAAGCACGGAGTTGATCAAAGTTTCTATTTGAACTACGAATGTTTATATGAAATACCTTAAGGGTTTGCGTGGAATTTTTGAGGTATCTGTGGCAGTCTTCCGGAGTACATGTATACGATTCTGTTAAACTGCCTGAATCCAAGTCAGTATTTATATTGTTTATGTTAGTCATTTTTGAGTATGTAAACACAGACTCCTTCCGCGAGCCGTTTTTCGGTTAAGAGACATACTGGTAATCGACTTACATCTCAGAATTGATGGTGGGATAGACGGTTGAATGTGTGTTGTTAAGATGATGTGAAGTAGATTGAGTATGTGCTTTTTGTAGTGTATGTATATTATGTATGTAGTGTGTTTAATAACATTTTTGTTTGTTTGTTTCAGGTTTGTACCCAACATATATTTTACTTTAGTACCAGGTGAAGTGAAGCATGGTAGAGAATAATAAGTGTTAAACAGAGAAATACAACTTAAATCCATGCAATTAAACATGAATGAGCAATAAACATGTACCAATAGTCACAGCTTTTTTCCTAAATCTATCAAGCTTTGTTCTGACGTAACTAATATTTGTTGGTCTCCTTGTGCCTTGCGAAGAAATATGTTTCCATTTATCGACCAACAGAACTTAAATGCGTATTTTTTTGCGAATTCTCGTGACAGGTGGAACAGTTTCTTGGAGCTTGCCGGTAGATGGTCGGCGACATATATAGGTTGTCGCTTGCCGGGAATAGCGATTAAATCGGTATTTAGTTTATCGTCCCTGTTTGCCTGTCTATTGTTGAACTCTCGTACAGCAGATATTGTATTTTGTTTCAACTGGACTGTCTGAAATTCAGCGACAACGGGGCGTGTTGTACCTGGTTTACCGGGTATACGATAAACGTCCCGGAGGTCAGATGCGGCGATAGTTCTACTGAGAAGATACAAGCACGAAACTTTAAGAATTATATTAGAACTAGATTATCTTTTATTAAAAATTTGCTTTGGTTTACAATCCATGGTGTGCGAGCAAGCAAGAGACTTATGTTGATCACGCATTTACATCATTAAGATACTCATCTACTTTATAGTAACCTTTTTCATCAAACAATTTTTCACTTCTATTTTAAATTTATTTAGAGGCATGTCAACCACTGTTTATTTGGGATCATCGGATCCATTCATCTCTGCTTGCAATCAGCTCAATCTTCACTCCTTTCTTGGCCTTATCATCTTTCACATAGTCCATCCATCTTCTTTTAGGTTTCCTCGCCCCTTGTAAGAGTCATCTGCCATGCTTAATGCTTTCTTTGTGACATTAATCTCATCCCTACGCTTCACATGTCCGAACCCGTGCAAAGGATTTTCCTTGTCACTTTACTGTGCTACTTTCAACGCGTCTTGTAGTTCAATAAAGTTTGAATACTAACTGTACATTCAAACTTTATATTTATAATATTAATATTTATCATTTTTTTTTAGTATTTTATTATTTAATATTTTGTATAACGTGTAACACAAATGCTCGTCAGTCAGGAAAACAGTATTGTAACGCAATGCTCAAAATTAAACCGGAAATGTTACTTTACAGGCAAATTTCTTGGTGAGGGAGCATCTTTTGAACCGCAGTGAAAAGAATTTCGTTAGCTGCGCTCTGGCGCCGTATTGTCTCAGAGTATTAGGTTCGCAGACAACATATCGCCCGATCTCTTGTCTCTACGAACTTTAGCTACGAACCAGATAAACTTGTATGTATGTAGATATTATATGTTGTCGGAACTATTCATAATTCGTCTTTATGCAGAATTCCTAAGAAATTTATAATAATAATACGTAGAATCGTAGAATAAATGAAATATGTTATTAGGCAATGTCCTGGAGTCATTTCCAATAATATTTTTTTTTCAATACCACTTAGGTGGCAGACAAGCACACGGCCCACCTGATGGGAAGTGGTTACCGTCTCCTAAGGACGTATGCAACATCGGGGGTGTTACACTCGCGCTGTCGACCATGAAGAAACCTTCTGATCTTGAAGAACCCCATATTGTAGGTGGTCATTCCCCAACTTAAGTGTGCGTGGGATGAAGTTTCTTTCATACCGCACAGTGCGCACCGTCCCAGTTCGCAATGTGTGAGGATGTATTCCCTGCCTATGGCGAGAGGTGCAAATTCATCTGAGCACAAACCATTGTATATTAAAACTAATTTGCCTTTAATTTGGTAACTTCGTCCTCGCGACTACGGGGAACCTACTCCCTGGATTAAAATTAGCTTAAGCACTATTCCCGATTATATTCTATCCTTATACCCACGGAAATCTGTTCTACCGTTACAGTACTGTCGTATACCTGTAACAAAGGCTGGACCGGTACAGTAAATTCAAAGGACTACTTATTTGAAATGTATCGATTTCTTAGATAGTCTAGTTATTACTCACAAAGTCAGAATTACGTACTAGCCGATAACGTCCTACATTAACATAAACACGTCCACAGTAACATGCTAACACATGTCACGAAACTTGAATGCAAATCTTTATGTTTATGTTATTGGGTATTTATGTTTCTAACAGTCTCCTGTTATTGTTTGTCTATTTCTAGCTAAATATTGTTTTTTAGCCGAGGCATGAGGGATATGCTGGAGGTAATCTCACCCTCGGCAATTGAAGAACAAGTCGGCATGCGGTTTTAGTCGGTTTTAGCTGTGTGGTTCCCGGCAGAGTAGATAGCCGCGTGGTTTCCGGCACAGTAGAATTTGGGCCACCCCATCGCTGCCCGTGCGGTGTCGTACAAGGCGACTAAGGGATAGGGCTGTTTAACATCAGACAGATATATACAGCTCAGACTCAGGCACAGATACAAGACTCGAGTCAACAATAGTGCCCGGAAGACGGCAACAGGGTCACCCCCTATTACGTGGGACCAAAAACAATGATTGGTGAAATTTGGGTGTTAAATCACCTCTGTCTAACCCTTCGGGGATAAAGATGTACTTATATGTATATATGTATGTATAAGTGCAACATAATCGCGACGATTTTGAAAACTACTACTACTACTACTACTTTCAATTCTTTCAATTTCAATAACCTATTTATTGAAATTGAAAGAATTGAAAGTATCATCAAAACAGCCTCACGAAAACTCGGAGTCCTGAACAGAGTGAGACGATTTTTCACGCCGGAGCAGCGGTGTCTTCTATACAAGACACAAATTCGCTCCTGCGTGGAATACTGCTCGTATCTCTGGAATGGTTAAGCAAAGTAGTACTTACTAGATGCTCTCGACAGGTTGCAGCGACGTGCGGTCCGCATCATCGGGAATCCCAAGATCACGATCACCCTAGAACCTTTACAGATGCGTAGAGATGTTGCATCCATGGCTGTATTTTACCGTCTGTACCATGGTGAGTGTTCTGATGAGCTCTTCCAATTAGTCCCACCCTCCCCTTTCCTACATAGGACAACACGTGCAGGTCTTAGATGTCACACACGGTGCAGAGCATCCGATCAAGAACCAAGCGGTTCGGTGACTCTTTCCTCTGTCGCACTATTAAGGCCTGGAATTCATTACCAGCTCACGTGTTTCCTTCTTCCTACAGTCCTTTAAGCGGGGCGTGTTTTGTGTGTTTCACGTTTCGAACGATCAAAGGAACTCGACAGCTTCGCGGCGAGATTTCAATTTCACATGTTCGAAATTTGGTGACGTCACGTTGTCAAGTACAAGTCGTTGGTATTATTTTATTTATGTACTTGAGAACGTGATGAGAGCAAGTGAAATTGAAATCTCACCGCGGATTCAACGGTCGAGGTCGTTTGAACCCATCCTCCCTCGAGTCCACGACTGATGAAAAGCAACCGAAACGTCAGAAATTATTGCGCTGCAAAAAATATTTGATTATGTGTAATAACTAGTTTTATTTCTGTGATCAATATTATATGCGATCGACAGTACTATGAACATCAGGTTTCACATGGATAGAGTTACCGATAGATTCCTATAGATCGTGGGCTTTTTTTTTGCGTGCAAGGTGGAGAGCGTGAGAACTCACATTCCCAGGGCCGCCGCTAGCTCCCGTCTCAGCGTCTCCCGGACACTCGGTGAGCGTGTACAGCCCCGAGTTCTCGCTCGCGACGCAGTGATGGCACTAGGACGTTGGTACCGCCACTACTAAGGCGCTCCTCATAGATCGTGGGCTCGTAGATGTATTGGCTATTGCAATCGCATGACTTTAAAATATTTTGTTTACTTATTTTATTTTCTTAGAGATTGTGCTTTTATTTGCTTATGAGGTCTTGAGCTCGAATCCGAAGCATGGGTTTAAAGGTTTAAAATGAAAAGACTTGGAAACGTGACCGGTTGACGTCAGGATTTAAAAATGTAGCTGGTGATACGCGGGTGTGTACCTATACACTTCAGTACACTCTAGTGCGGCGTCAGTAGAATACAAAATAGTACAATATGACGTCAATCAGAATGCAGCAACACTTAATCGCCAATACACACAGCTCAAAACATATTAGTAAATAGTACAAGTATCTATAATATTTTGAAGAATTAATATCATTTTGGTATTATTCCAGGTTGCACCAGAAACGTTCACTTCGGAGCGAGAGTCCTCTTACGTCCTTCTCGTTTTATTAGGTTTTATAGGAGCAACTGCCATCTGAATTTCGGACAATGAGAGGAAAGACTGTACCAGAGCCATCTTCGGCAATCGTCAGGTGAGAATATCTCGTCTGTGAACGTATTGATGTAGCCTCATTCATATACCCTAATTTTATTTATGTTTAAGGTATTATTTCGAAGGCGACCGCATACGGTAACTGCAGACGCGAATGTATAGTTACTGTGAAAATTTTGTTTATGGACGGTTGAATATGAATTCATTGCGGGTTCTCAATAGTGCCGTTTATCTGTATCGAAGTTTAAACAGTAATGTATGTGAAGAAACGACACGACACGTCATCCGAACGCACAAAATTATAGAAATAAATGAGAACCCAGTCCTGCCATCCGCTCATTTGTCTATAACTATACATTTACATATTTTCACATACATTACCTACTTCTAACACTTCAATACGGATAAACAGCATCATTGAGAAGCCGGAATGAATGAAAGAAATAATCATATTCAAGTATATTTCACGGTACGCTTCGCGTCTGCAGTTGTCGTATGCGGTCGCCTTCGGAGTTATATTTTTATACCTACATATATCCCGTTAGAACTTATCGGTTCCTAGTTTTCCAAGAATTAGGAGTATATTGTAATGGAAAGGTAAAAACTAATGTGTGTAACCATGATAGTTTAAATATCTATACATAGTTATAAATATATCTAGTAAGAGTTCAAAGTATGTCTGCATTTTTCTAAGTACCCACTTACATATAATATTTATAATGGTAGATAAGTAGTAAAAACCGTAAACGAAAAACTGGAGATCAACGAAACATAACAGTAATCACAGATTAGATAATAGTTGCTACGTAAATATAGTCTCATGTAAATTTATTAGGGCCAAAGCACACATGCCGCTTTTAGCATCAGCGGCGACTGGTGACTATGTGGCTGGCTTATCACTGTATTTTACCACGTCGTTGTGGTGAATTTCTACGTTTGGTACTATCCTACACCTAAGAGCGGTTTTACTACGTTTCACTAAATAAAAATATTTGTGTAAAACGTGATTACCTAGGCGTTATGAACAAAGTTGATTCGATCGTAATAAATTCCTGGGGTATACCAAGACTGTGAACGTCAAATTCGACTATTTTTTTAGTTAAAAGGAATATTAGAACCGAAATTACTAATATTCTCTTTAACCCCTCCAGCTAAGCTAAATTGTTTTTGTTAGGAGTAGATTCACGTCGGTAAATTGCGTTAGCATATTAATTATCAGTTATAAAATCTAGCCTGGTGGCTACATCGATACTGCATTGTGTTTTGGTTACCATACCGCGTTCGAACATTTAATGCGGTCTTAAAAAGCGAATAAATCTCCGGTCAAAAAGTAGCATATGTGCATTGGCCCTTACAGTCATCGACCAACATAGTAATATTGTTGACAAATAAACATACCTACATATTTTTGCATACAACAAAGTTCTCTGACTGTAAACACTTGGTATAGAAAAGGCATTTACAAAGGATGGTTCAATCAAGATTAGTTCTCCGACGCTATTATGCCAAGTCTTGTTATCTGGCTCATCTAATTTATGTGTGGACACATATATGTCACATTACCCCTCATGACACCGGCTGAGGTCACGAGGAAATGAGTACATTGGGGAGAAATACATAACATTCCATAGATTAATCCGTCTATGTTGTTCCTGATGGATTTTTATGAGGATGTAGAGAGATAGTACAAAGTATTATTTCCGTTTGTTGTTCCTAGTTATGTTTTTCGTATCAGCAGACCTTGTTACAAGCAATGAAGTTTCGCTATACCATAAGTTTTGGTCGGTTCGAGTCCGACATAACCTCTTCCACCGGCTCCGGTGGGGTACTCCCGTGGGGATTTTCTTTTTATACCACTTAGGTGGCAGACAAGCGCACGGACCACCTGATGGAAAGTGGTTACCGTGGCCTATGGACGTGTGTAACACACAGAGAAGCCACACTCGCGCTGCCGACCCTGTAAGCACAGAGTCTCTGTGCCGTCAGTGCAGAGGACAAAGCAGGACAAGCCTTTAGTCATCCGACAGACACAAATTCTCCAGTGAGCTCTGGCTACCCTACTTACCACTAGAAACACAACACGAAGTTATTATAACCGCGGTATTCTGTAGGGCGGAGGTACTTCCCAAGTCGGACTACTCAATTGGGCGGAAATACCGCCGTGTCCTACCTCCTATAAATTTTGCGCACATAAAAAAAAAGGCTGTGATATACGTATTTGTGATCATCAACCATCGATCATTTAGTATTTGGCGTAGCATTTAAATTATACAGCAGGCTTTCTATTGTTGAAAGTTGTATGAAAATCTATACAGTAGTTTATGAGATTAGTTCGAATAAACATAAGCTGTGAGCCCACCATGCATAGTTTATATTTGTTTAACTTTTACTTTTTATAATCGTGTAGAGTAATTACTCAATGAAAGTTATGATTATGCAAATTAATGAATCACAATATCCGTAATAAGATTGATGAGAATAGATACCGGGTCGATGTATTTGCCACAAGTTATCTTTATAATGTTGTGAATCTTTATCACTATTTGATGAGTAATGTAATGACTATTGACTAAGGAGTCAGATCAAGATGATAAAAAACTAATTAGAAATGATTCACATAAGTACCTGATAATGGGCGTGGCTGTCCGTACAAGTTCGGACGAATTCATTAGAGAAATATGTGGCAATGTTTTTACTTACCTTAGTCGCGGTTCCTATTGTTGGTAACCGTATCCCTCACGCAGTGGTAGTCTAACAATAGTCGCATCCAACGCTTATGCTTTGAAGACCGGGATCTGTTCGTCTACTCTTTAATATGTTTTCGTTCTTGGCTGCTTTGTGACCTTCCAACTGAGAGTGGAAAGCACTTCGTCCGCAAAGCAGGGGATGTACCTCCTGGCTTGCAAGTGAGACCAAAATTTTGATTGGGGGCTCCATTTATACATCCATTTGAAGCTATCAGATGTTTTATAGTTAACTTCTACGCTGGTATTAGGTTATTGAACAATACGTGCTCTTTAGGTCGGGGACCAGACACGGTTGTCGCTTCAGACAAGATCTTTACAACTTAGATGGCAGACAAGCACACGGCCCACTTGATCGAAAGTGGTTACTTTGGCCTATGGACGTGTGCAACACTAGGGGCGTCACACTTGCACTGCCGACCCTGTAAGAACCTTCTAATGCCCTTCTTGAAGAACTCCATGTTGTAGTCGCTTGGGTAACCACGGCAGGGAGTTCATTTCACAGCTTAAGCGTGCGGGAGATGAAGTTTCTGTCATACCGAACTGTGTGTACTGTTTCAAATCGCAATGTGTGGGGTGTATTCGTTGCTTGTGGCGAGAGTTGCGATGATAGAATGTAGCCGTTGGCATCATGTCGAACAATTAATATGAACACACACAGTCGTACAGGCGATAAAACACACATAGCGATGCAAATTCTCCTGAGGCTGAGCGTTTCCACACCGCCAGTGAGTATAGGGTTGTCGACGATCCTCAGCACCCGCCTTTGCTCTCCAAGTTTTAAAACCAAATGACAGAAAGAGAGAGAGAGGGAGGGAGAGAGAGAGAGAGAGCGAGAGGGAGAGAGAGAGAGTAGGAAAGCGTACACTAGGCTCCAAAGTACAGGCTACTCTGTGATGATGATGTTGATGAATAATATTGTAAGAAATCAGAGCTATCACTTCGTGTTCTATGAGTCGAGGTTTTTTTAATCATTAATGCATAATAATGTTTTTAAGTGTTACCTACAAAGATAACTCTTGCTGATACAAATTCGGCCAAGGCCAGATAGTCTTAAACGAATTCGCTAAGTAGGTATAAGGTACATTCTTATCAATCTCCATGAAAGTTATCAGACCTAATAGTAAAAAGTATCACAAGATGGTGACATGCCAAACAAAGTCTATTATAATAATGTGATTTAATAATTGGTGTCAACCGATACTGTCCTGATTTTAAACATGTGTTTCTTCAATGATAGGAGATTGAAAGTCATCGCATTCATCACGTTATATTCCAATGAATATAACGTGAAAAAATATTAGGTAATGCAGTTTAATTCGCCAATCGCAGTCCGTGTCGTTACATTCCGAAATCACGTCTCAAGAGTAAAGAGTTCACAAAATTTTGCGTAAATTACACAGTCACAATATTTTTTTTCAAAATATTATCATTCAATCGATATTCATGGGATTTTTACTAGCAGATAACTAATTGTAAAAGGCTGTTACCATTTTAGTAAAAGTATTAGGGTTCCGTGTAAAAAAAACCGTAGGTAATCTAAGTTCACGCGCACAAAATTAATATTAGTTTACTTATTAAAAGAATCAATAAATATACATTAATCTATATTAATGTCACGGTAATTAAATGGTCATACAGGGTTAGCACTAAACGATCAAAGTTAAGTGACTGTTCACACATTTGTTATACATTATCAACGATTGTGTCCATGTGATGACCGCATGTGATAACGCGTGATACCTACAGACTCATGTTCGTATCTCATGTGGCTGGCAACAGCCGGTAATTGGTACTGAATGACATCTAAAGACGTTTTTATAAACTAGCTTTAAGTGGATGCCTATTTTACTAGTAGGATACATGAAATAGTTAAATGAACCTGTGAGTAACACCAAGATCTTCGGGGCTCGAGATATTCTCTCCTGCTTGTTAATGGAGGAGTTTCAGATGAAGGATTCGTCTCGTCGTTAGGGGTTAGGATGGCAGTCGGTCCCCGTTAAAGACAAGATAAACCGTCAACGCGTAGAAAACCACAACACCCCGAACTCTTAACTATATACTTCGGATGCTACCGAGGTTATCGCTAAGATCATAATAATGCTCTTAGCACGATATTATAATACAGTACAATATATTTAAAGTGGACTATATGATATGTACTATATATAAAAATAAAGGAAATAGTTACTGATTTCTAAAGGTTGAAGGTAAAAATAAAGTTATTAGTACCTACTTAGGAACTAACACTAGCGCCAACGTGCACTTATTAATCAGCCGGTGTTACTCAATCACATCAGAATGGCTGAAAGGAAATGGATATTTAGTACAGGCATAAAATATGTTCTTGACTTATACTTGAAAAGTTAGGTTATTTTTTTATTTTGAGAGTAGATACCGGGATCGGGAACAGTACTTCAAAAAGGGGGACACAACACTTGCAACTTCAGGTGGTGAGAAGTAGTCGATGGCGAACGGCTGAATAAGGAAATATATCTACTGTGTGGACATTTTGGTGGGATTATGTTGTGGTTATTCGTCGAAGTATTATTATAAGAATTTAAGAAGTGTACCTACTAGTAATTGTATCTGATTTATTAATTTACGAGTTGAGAAGTTACCCTACAAGCCCTACTGTTATTTTATAACAGTTCAGAATTACCAGCTGCATTCAAAGCTTTGCACTTTAAATCGTTTATCTCTTCTACTCTTTCTCTTCTTGATTTGACTTATTTCGTGTTTCGCGGAAGGTTTGACTCTAAATATTAAGAGGAGAGGTCGCACCTCATCCGTGTGTTAGGTATATAGACTGTTTACCACTCCAAATTGACGAATAAAATGATAACATATCATCATTTTATCGGTTAATTTAGAGTACTCTCCATTAATCAGCTTATCAATCATTATCGGGGTACGATTTCATTTTAACCCAAAAGTCCTTTAACTAATGTCATTGGCTGATTAACTATATTGAGAGCAGACGTTGAATTTCTAACCCCCCAAGCTCATGACAAAATTGACGGATTCTCAAATAGAGTGACGCTCCCAAGCCATTTGACACGAAATTTATTTTTTTATTTTATTTTGCTATTGTGGTGACTGATTGACATTGATATCCGATATCGGGCAAACACAGTGGTGTCGGCTCCGATATCCGACATCGGGCCGGACAATATGAAAGACAGATATATATTTCATGCATTTTATTTCCTGTCTGCTATCGGATATCGGAGCTGCGACCGATATCGGATCGGATAATGGGAAAGCTCTCTTATAAATGTATAAGAATTAGTGTAATTGGTATATTTATTATGCACAAATGAAGCGTTTCTCTACCATTGGGTAGCGATTAAAAGGAGTATCTTACGTTTAGCTTACGTTTAATTTTTTTTGAGTCTGTGCTTCGTGTATGTAAATAGACGTATCCTTCACGTATCGGATCTATGTAAAAACAGCATTTTCGGGTATATGTAAAAACAGCACAGGGTGTGCCGACATGCGTACGGAAAATGACAGGGTAATGAAAATGATACGGTATGCCATCGCTGGGAATGTACAGTAAAATGTTTATAGGTTAATGATAAAAATAGGTAGCTTATCTTCCCTGTATGATCCAATAGGTCAATGTAACTAAAATATGATGCACACGAAGTATATACAGTTAATGACAAGATCAATTGCATCATTTGTCTTCATGAACTTCTTTTCATCAGTTTTATTATCAGAATAATATATAATATTAGAATATTTAGATATACAATTACTTGTACTGACTTATTCAATTTTAATGGTAAATGTTCTGCAACTATACTTTAATGGTTTTTTATTCGAATTAGGGGGGGGGGGGGCAGTCAAGTGTAGAACATTATTACAGACTCCGTGGCGTGACGGTAGTGAACGCCTCCGCTAAACAGGAGGCGCGGGTTCGATCCCCGCTCAGTGCAAATATTTGTATGCATGCATATAGGTCGTGCAGGCGTATAGGCGACTAAGGGATAGGGCTGTTTAACATCAGACAGATATATACAGCCCAGACTCCGCCACAGATGAATGGCATGAGTCAACAATAGTGCTCGGAAGACGGCAATTGGGCCCTGTTGCCATCAATAAAATGATATTATTATTATTATAATAGGGTCACCCCCTATTATGTGGGACCGAATTTAATGATTGGTAAATTGTGAAATCATATCACTGTACCTATTACCTACCTGTATGAGATTTCGGCTTTATCTATGGGCTCGCGCTCAAAACAATCTCACCATAGCCGGTACACACGCAAACAAGGCTCTTGTGCTGACTTTCCTCTCGAGGTTGAAAGGTCTCAAAAAAATTGTATAAGCCAAACCAAAAGGAGTAGATGAAGTTTTTTTATACAATTTAGGTGCCAGACAAGCACACAGCCCACCTGATGGGAAGTAGTTACCGCGGCCTATGGACGTGCAACACCAGGGGCATTACACTCGCGCTTTTGAATGCCCCTTTTAAAGAACCCCATATTCGAGGCGTATTGGAAAACGCTAAGATAATGATGTGAGATTTTGTCTACATTTGTTTCCATATACCAACGATTTTATATTCCGTGAACGTTTGATTGACGTTACAATCCATTTTTATTAACTATGTTGTACTGATTAATTAATCAAGAAAAACGTGATATATAAAATAAATAGTTATAATAGGTAGGTAAGTACTTTATTACTAGTATTTAATTAATTTATAATCAGCGACCACTAAATGGAATTCTTAATGACTGATTGTTACATAGTTTATTATAACTTGAAGACTGTTGATAAAAAAGTTATTGAAGGATCAATTTAAATAAAACTCGTGGACTTCAGGGTCATGGAAGCTTCGTTCATCAATATATCGTGTTATTCGTAAATTACACCGGACAGTTCAAGTTCGATGCCCGACCAGGCACCTCTGACTTTTCAAGTGTTCGTGTGCATCTCAGCATATTAGAAAGTAATTATCATTTTTAGGATTCCGTACCCTAATAACGGAACCCTGTTACTAAGACTCTACTGTCCGTCTGTCTGTATATCATCAGGTTGTATCTCACGAACTATTATAGCTACATAGTTGAGATTTTCGTAACTGATAATAAATATTCTACAACATTCTACACAACGCTATCTAGACCCATGATAAGCATAGCTTAACTAGCTTGTGTTATGGAATCTAGAATGCTGATAAACATACTTAGATACATTTTTCTTGTGAATACATACATAGAAATACCCAGACCAATGCAAACATTTGCACTGAGCGGGTTTCGAACTCGCGCCTCCTGCATAGCGTTCACTACCGCTACGCCACAGAGTCTGTCAAACGTTGATGTATTTCTGTTGTCAGTATTACAACAAATATTAAAAACAGAATAAAATAAATGGTATGAAATGGAACCCTTCGTGCGCGAGACTGACTCCCACTTGACCGGTTTGTATTGTAAGTTTTAACTTACGTTTGCTTGTGGTCGTGAGGCCGTGTCGTAGGTTCGACTTTCGAATCGTGTAAAGTATAATATTTCGGGTTGTGGAAATAGATAGATAGATAGTTAATTCTTTATTGTACACCAATATTATAAAAGATATACAGACCTAATTAAAGTTACAGTTAAATGGGCGGCCTTATCACTAAAAGTGATTTCTTCCAGGCAACCTTAGGATGGACAGGAATTATAGTATATAAATAAGCGAGTGTTGGTGTAATTTGTCAATATTTATAAAATAGTGTGTTACATGATTAATTACATAGTATACAAATATGAAATATAGATAAATAAATAATATGTGAATATGAGAAGATTTCAACGACTACGCTGTAGAGAGATACTGGCTCTTTACCATTTTTTTTAAATATATATGGATTGTGCCTATACTGGCAATGCATTCCATAGGCCAATGGCCTTCACCGTAAAAGATTTGCCATAATAGTAGTAGTAAGCAGTATAATGCGCTGGCAATCCCAGCGTCAGATTCCTAGACGGTCTCAAGGATCTCGTGTGTATGTCATGGAGAAATGTAAAACGTTCTTTCAGATAAGTGGGAGTAGTTGGATTAAAGAGAACGTTATATTATAATGTACTAATTGTATTTGTATATGTATGTATGTATTACACACTCATATTAAATATTACACACTTATAGTGTGTAATATGTACTATATATGAGCATTCCTGCGAAGACGAATTGGGAGCCACTTGAGTCTGTTACGGAATTCAGAAACGTGATCATATTGACATAAGCCGAATATTAATCTAATGCAAAAATTTTGAAGACCCTCAAGCTTATCAAGTTGCTCCTCAGTGAGAACAGGATAGCTGACATTGGCGTAATCTAGTACAGGAAGAAGAAGAGATTCAGCAAGCAAAATTTTAGTAGAAGTTGGAAACTTCAACTAAAGATAAAATAACTTAAGATTTCTTGGACAAAGATAACCACATTTTATACGAGTACCTATAATGTATAGTTTAAGCTGTTAGACAAACAACAGCACTATACGGAAAACTGAAGCGAAATACTTCTATTATTCTATAATATAATATTTAATTCTTAATAATAAAAATATCGCAGCATAGACGTCACGTTTCATGACTTATAATAGTATTAACGCATATATAATTGGTAAAACTATACCTACCTTAAATGATGTTAACGCAATTACAATGAGTGCTAACCAAGGTAATTATCTACCAATGCCAAAACTAGTACTGATCACAAAATGCAAACTTAGCAACGTAGTAACTAGTCCATCTTCTTCATTCTAGGTTCGAAACCTCTATCTCGGAGTCTGGGTACCGCTTTTTCCAATCTGTGGGTTTGGCGACCAGCTTTATGTTTTTTTTTAATACAACTTAGGTGGCAGACAAGCACACGGCCCACCAGATGGAAAGTGGTTACCGTGAACTATGAACGTGTGTAACACCAGTGGAGTCACATCCGTGCTGCCGACCCTGTAAGACCAGAGATTTTATGTGCCCTCAGTGCAGAACACAAAATCAGGACAAGCCTTTGGTCTTCCCACTGACAGCACAAAAACTATCCAGTGAGCTCTGGCTACCCTACTCACCGCCGGGAACACAACACGAGGTTATTATAGCCGTGATATTCTTTAGGGTGGAAGTACTTCCCCAGTCGGACTGCTTAATTCGGACGGGAATACCGTCGTGTCCTACCTCCTGATGTTGTCCGTGAAAAGCACCTAGTACTGAAGTAGTACAAAAATACCATCTACTAAAGCAATTAAAGTAGTTTATTCATCAGTGTAAAGCCTGGAACGCTGTGGGGGTTGAGGGTACAAACTTGAAATTTTGACTGTGGGTGTCCTTTAGTAAGCACCCACGAAGCAGTGGTTTTCAGAAATTTCACCTATAAAAGTGGTGAAATAAATGATGTTGAATAACTTTCTTGTGAAATTACCAGCTACAAGTACCACAAGAGGTAATACATAGGTTACACTAAAAGTTTCCGGAACTGGCCACTTACATAAACAATATTTAAAAATTTATTACAACATTTTAAAATAGAACTCTTTGGCTGTAGAATACAGTTTGTTTCATCTGACTGTCTTTTGTTTTTACCTTGTGGCGCCATTTAAAAAATTGTGTGTCTGCATCAATATGGATTTAACACGGGAAAATTTTCGTAGTATGATTTTCTACGATTTTAAGTGTAATTTGACGGCTCAACAGAGCATCGCTCGGCTTGAAACAGCTTTTGGCGATGAAGCTCCATGCAAGACGACTGTTTATAGCTGGTTTGCAGAATTCAAGCGTGGTCGTATCAATCTCAGTGACGAATCTCGCGATGGTCGGCCGTCCACCGCTGTGACCAACAAAAACATCGATGCTGTGCGCCGTATGATTGAAACAGACAGGCATGTGACCTACCATGAAATTCGCGCATCCTTAGAAATAGGCATGAGTCAAATACAATCAATCCTACACAAACATTTGGGTGTGAGAAAGCTGTGCTCGCGGTGGATCCCACATAACTTGACCGAGGATCAAAAAACGGACCGCGTCACTTGGTGCAGTGCCATGCTTACCAGATTCAACGAAGGTGCGTCAAATTTGGTGTGGGACATAGTAACAGGAGACGAAACATGGATTTATTGCTACGATCCCAAAACAAAGCAGCAATCGAGCGTATGGGTCTTTCAAGATGAGCCGAAACCAACCAAAGTGGCGCGCTTGAAAAGTGCATCTAAGCAGATGATTGCTTCTTTTTTTAATAAAACTGGACACGTGGCTACTGTTGCTTTAGAAAATCGTCGTACTGTGAATAGTGACTGGTACACGACCATTTGTTTGCCGGAAGTTATTGACGAACTCCGTAAAAATAACCGTAAACGCCGTATCATCCTGCACCACGACAATGCTAGTTCTCACACGGCCAGACAGACAAACGACTTTTTGAAGGCGAAAAATGTAGAACTCATGAGTCATCCTGCATACAGTCCCGACCTGGCACCTTGTGACTTTTATCTGTTCCCAAAAATTAAGAACCAATTACGCGGCCAACGATTTTCATCACCAGAAGAGGCTGTCGAGGAGTATGAAAAACACGTTTCAGAGGTCACCACAGAGGAGTGGCACAAAAGTTTTCAAAACTGGTTTGATCGAATGAAAAAGTGCATAGACGCCAAGGGAGATTATTTTGAAAAACAATAAATTAATTTTGTACCTTTAATAGTATTTTTTCATATTCATTCCGGAAACTTATAGTGCGCCCCACGTATTAGATGCGAGTTCTACTAATGTTTTATACATTTCAAGTAGCTCGATGAATGACCTCCGCCCCCCATGAGCGCAGGTCTGGAGGTGACGAGTGGAGCCACCTGTCACCCTGGCAGAAGCAGACCGCGGCGGCGGTGCGCTTGCGCGCCTCCCCATTTCCGGGGATGTGTTGGGAATTCTGTGTCATACCCGAGGAGAGGGCCACATCGCGAGAGACATGGCCCTAGGCCGGCCGGGGTGTGAGGGATATGCCTGTCAACCTCACCTTCGGCTACCAAAAACGACACCAATTTTTGGAGGCAACTGTAGGATCAAGAATCGTAGGTAGATACTTAACTGAAATTGCTGGCCTTCCGTTCATCTGTGGGTAACTAATTCTCTGGCCTTCTAATCACTGATCTCTGTGTATTTCTGTGGATGGTATAATTGCAATATATGATATGGTATATGGTATGATGGCTCCATGGTCGCGGTAGATTTAGGGATGCTAATTGAAGATCGTCGAACTGTGGGTTTATTTTATGGGCAGTTTCCATTTTATTGATTCCGGATTACAACTTTAGCTAGCAGGTGTTCATCCGTGTTGTGACGGAAAAAGAATACACGTATCACAACTTATGAGGCGTGAAACGGAAAAATTCGCAGACGATATCACTACGAGAGAAGGAAAACAAAAAATACAACCCTATATCAACCCGTCTAACCAGCGTGGAAAAGGCTAAAGCCTCCCAATATCGGAAGAAGCCCATGTCTAGCAGTAGATTGCGATAGGCTAATTGATTTATAATAGGTGTTATAATATTGTCTTGAATCGTCTTCTAGCTTTCGAGGTGGAATTAAATCAAAGTATAATTAAAAAAGATCTTTAGATTACCGAATGCAATTACATAAACGTAATAATAAAACATCATACTATAATAACTAAATTCTTTCCTACCTCATTTCTTCCTTACGTGAAAAGAAAAACTAAATAGTTATATCTTCGTATTGTTTCTAAGTGTAATATCCTTAAAACACTAGCATATGACTTAAAAATAATATATACACATACAATTGTATGCAATTGGTTCGGGACCTTCCCGTGAGACACCTTAGTTCACCTAGAAGTTCTAAGGTTATTGATCTTTTTTTTTTATATACAACTTAGGTGGCAGACAAGCACACGGTCCACCTGATGGAAAGTGGTTACCATGACCTATGAACGTGTATAACACCAGTGGAGTCACATCCGTGCTGCCGACCCTGTAAGAACAGAGATTTTGTGCCGTCAGTGTAGAGGACAATGATATGCTCTTTGAATAGTTCAAGATCCACACGTGATTCGGGGCATTTACCTAAAATATAGATCATACAGTAGGTCGTTATCTCACTAGTTGGCAACACGAAACATGTCTGAGGTAGGCTGATTATCACGGGTTTTGCGCACCACACGTGCATGATGAAACATCACTGGGGCGCACAATCTGTGTCAAAAAGGTGAAGTAGCATTTTGGGGTTAAAGTCTATTGGGGTAATAGCGAACACTAATATCTTTGTATGGAAAACTTTTAATGTTGTATTTACGTCGTACTTATTACTTATCGTTTGGAATATTTCTGACCGTTATTGTCATAGGTCAGAAGCACTTTAATAATGATATAGGAAGCTTGTGAAGCGTGGAAGGAGAAATTAATTGATGTACCTATTAATTGATATGCATCAATTTATTCCATTCTCACTTATGGACAGTGGTGTATAATGCTGTGCACCGGAGCCCTCGGACTCTTATCCGTAACCAGCAAACCTCATTTTGAACAATTATTTCGTTAGTGAAGACTAAAGAAAAGGAAACCGACACTTTCTGATAAATAGTTCAGTTCAGTTTAAGCCATAGAAAGCTTATAAAACGTTAAAATTTCGTGCGTGAAGAGCACTGGCTAGAGCCGCTAGCCTAATTCTGCCCATAAATGCAGAAGCTTACTGGCGACTTCACAGGCTTCGCAGATCGACCTAACAGAGCCGTGGATTTGAGATCCTTGAGGGAGCTACTGCCTCGCATTCCAGTATTACGTGGGCAGCCGTTTGCGCATCATTGCCGTAGGACCCCCTGTGCCCTTTAACTTTTTGTAACCATGCAGTAAAAATGTATCTCAAGTGTCAATCAGATTTAACCAGAATATAGTACTTTTCCCATGATTACAAATTAAAACAATAATCGATAGCTACCAAAAGTTCAATGTTAGCGTCGTCCAGTTGCGCGCACGGCGGCGCCGACGCTGACACGAGGTGATAGGTGATACAATCATATGAGCAAGATTACGCAATGAAGCGACCGGCTCACGATGCCGGCCGTTTTCAATGTATATATGAAAACAATAGATTATATTGGGCAACAAGGAAAGAGCAATTAGATCACGGTCTATTTTTTCAGTGCTTCCTCTATTTTTACGCAAGAGTGGATTTAGTAATTTCGAATAGGTGTCAGTACTAATTAGTGAATGATCTTTTCAGCTATGACGATGACAATTATTCGAACATACATATTTACATATAATCACGCCTTTATTCCCGGAAGGTTAGGCAGAGGTGAATTAGCACATACATTTCACCAATCATTGAATTCGGTCCCACGTAATAGGGGGTGAGCCTATTGCCGTCTCCCGGGCACTATTGTTACCTATACCTATATATGTCTGATGTTAAACAGCCCCCTTAGTCGCTTTGTACGACACCACATGGAAAGAGATGGGGTGGTCCCTCATTTCTTTTTAATACCACTTAGTTGGCAGACAAGCACACGGCCCACCTGATGGGAAGCGGTTACCTTGGCCTATGGACGTATGCAACACCAGGGGTGTCATACTCGCGCTGCCGACCATGAAGAAACCTTCTGATGCCCCTCTTGAAAAACCCCATATTGTACTCAATTCTACTCTGCCGGAAACATCAGAGAATGATGATATTGACTAATCATAATTCTCTGAGACTTTGTCCCTACTCAGGGTTTGGCTATTTAATTTAATCACGAAACGGTCTAATATTGATATTTAGACTTTTGAACATTGAACAGGACACTTCTTGTTATGTGCCGTTCCGATTTTTAGGTAGGTTTCATAATTAATGCTATCAATTCCATCAGCCATCAAAAAAATAAACGATAGTTGTGAGAATTCTAAACTATTATTTCATTTATAGTAGCTATTGTTGCCCCTTAAAGACAAGTAAAAATCTTGTAATTATGGACATTTAATTCCTAATAAAAAAAAAATAGAATTCATAATTTTTTTAGAACTGCTCTAAAGTAATATTATTTCTTGTTTATAAGTATTTCTTTTATGTCTATTCCTTCTTAACATTTATAACTTTTTGTTTAAGAACACTAATTAATTATTACGTTTTCGTTGGGTTCAGTAAAACTTCAAAGTTTGTGAATTCCATTAATATTGGACTTTAATATATCGAAGATATTATCAGAATTGAATTAAGGTTTATTAAGAAGTTTGAGTAAATACAAAATACTGCACTTGACGGAGCTTGAGTACAAAGGATACATTTCCACTCTGCCCTCTGGTAGGCAAAGGGACATGTGGGAAGCCTTTAAGCAGCCCTCTACAGGGTCGCACTATTTTATTGTAATTTGTAAAATATAAAAATGGTTACTGTGGGTTATTCTTGAGAAATAAGTATATGCTATTGCGGACTTTATTGCGGACCTTTTTAAGTTACACACTTTCGTAATACATTATTTTATTCTATCATTAAGTTTTGGAGTGCACGCGATGCGATATAAGGACCTTTTTAGGTCATTTTTTACATCTTTGGTTACATTATTGGAGTTTTAGAAAGAACCTCATTTTTAAATAAATATATTATTGCCTAAACATAAGAGATATGATTTAAATCCACGTCCTGGTTCATCGACATCAGGCACCCCAGTTAATTTGCGAGGCGTTAAATTGTAATTGTTTGTTTGTAATATAATAATGATATTATGTTCTGTTAGACTTATGACAATGGAAGTGCAATTGTTACTGCTACAGAACATTTGGGTAGTAAATAGAAATTTTTAATTGCTAGAAGAAAATTAATTGTTGACGATTTGCACGATTTATTTTGTATTATTTCCGAACGTTTCTTTAAATACATTAAATTTATATGTTAGAAAGGTGTTGATTGCGCTAATAAATCGACAAATCTAATGACGCTATCAGTAGAAAAACTGGCTGTAGGTAGGCATTCCTTAAAAGCAGTATCAACGTCCGATGAAATAGCAGAAATATCTGAAACATGTGTCTCATCTCGACAGACACTTTAGCTGTTAGTCCTATCCTATCATCATTGGACTTACGATTATATCAAAGATTTGATTTGCGAAAATATACAGAGACATTTATCAATGATTAAAATTTCAGTGCAGAGGTACTAAAAATAATATTCTTAATTAACTGAGTTAAATACATAATACAATTATTTGTTTATCGTTCTGAACGTAAAATGTAAAAAAGGTGTAAAAAAACGCATTGTAATGTATTTTATTGTTTTTGTTTGTTTGTCTACTATTTTGAAAAAATGTCGTTGACTTTGACTTTGAGTCGCACTTGCAATCGCTGCGATAGTAGTAGAATTTCGTGAGAATATTTTCACTTGACGTTAAACTCACTCTTGACAGTAATCTATTGTGCATAGAAAAATATACCATTGTCCTATTTTGCGATGAATGTGTGATTCAAGACTAGTTTTACCTTCCTTAAAATGAGCTGTTTAAGTAACCTGCTATGATGGAATGTGGGAATATATTTAATACGTGTTTCAAACATCATTTTAAAAAATATAACAATTATTATGTAAGAATTAGCGGGACTTTGCTGTATTTAAAGTAATCGAAGTAACTATACATTATGTTTGAGGGTTATTGAGTAATACACGAGTAATACACATTAAAACATCTTTATAAACTATTACCGAAGTTCACAAATCTTTAAGTCTATAATCTTTACTTTTTTAATAAATATTGTTACTAGAAGTAACACACAACTGTATTACTGTTAGTACTTACCTGTGATGTACCTATTTATAATTATTTACTTTATGTGTACAAGCAGAATAAAAAGACTAGGTATCTACTCCCTGAAGTAATTGTTTCTGAACCGGATTTGACCTATTATTTTGCAAGTGAATGCGTGCGTGAGTGTGCCGAAATTCCGAACCTAGATAAATAATTTTCTACGAATGATAATACTTTATATAACAGTAACATGCTCAACTGATTCACGGGAATCGATAAACAGCAACAATGTGATACATTATGTTACTATAAAGGAAGTTATTAATAGTAAAATGTTACAATATAACAGTACACTCACAACACTTTCAATATTCTTTATCTCACTCGTAAAACGTGATAACATAAGTACTCTGCATTAAATCAAGGATAAGTAATAGATGTAATCATGTTATATAACGTTTATTATGTAAACAAAACTGCAGAGGTGTGAAAATTCATGAATGAGTCAGTCTTAGGGTATCGGGCCAAGCTATTCAATACATTTTCGTCTGATATTTAGGTGATTAAAAGAGAGTGGCTGTTTTTTTTAACAGGTTCTTTACTTACAGGCCACTCTACAGGCTCTCTTCTATTGTCTCGTGGATCTGGCAGTAAATGTAAACTAGAAGCAATAATCTTAAGTTTATGAATGTTACTGTGTGACCTACATGACGAAAGAGATTAAATTATGCCAGTAAATTAAAGAATGGAAGGGTAGTGGCTACCTTAGTATGAATATAATATGAGAAGGTATTAGAAGGCGTGTACAGGGGCTACAAGTCTACCAGAGTTTCGGGGTTTAGCGATGTCCTTCCTGATTGATTGATGCTCTAGTGGAAGCTTACCTTTCGGAATTGGGAGATCAGACGACAGTCGTTTACGTAAAATGCACAAAAGAGGAAAAGGAGTAAGCGGATCACAAGTTCCTAGATGAAATCCTAAGTTGCAATCGGAAACTGTGAATAGTAAGATAATGATAATGAAGAGATGATTGTGAGAGTAATAATAGTAGGAAAGTTATATCAAGAGAAAAAGTAACTTTTTGAAAAATCCCCACGGATATCACTGGAGCCAGTGGGAGAGGTTATGTCGTCGCCGAAGGTGAAGTTGACAGGCATATCCCTCGCACCCCAGCCGACCTAGGGTCATTTCTCTCGATCTGGTCCGCTCCTCGGCTGTGGGTATCACAGAGTATCCAACACGTCCCCGGAAACGGGAAGACACGTAAGGCGCACCGCCGCCGCAGCCTGTTTCTGCCAGGGCAACAGGCGGCTCCACCCGTCACCCCCAGGCCTGCGCTCGTGGGGGTGGAGGTCATTCGTCGACCAGAGAAAAAGTAAATGAGGAAATGACGTCCAACAGGAAAGGATGTAAGAATACCTATATCATGATACGCTGACCTCAAATAATTGGGACAAGGGTAGACAGATGATGAAATAGTTCTTTAACACAAATGATCGCAAGAACGTGACACAAGTTTGCGTATCACACATATTAACATGTGCTACTAGTGATAACGATCACGACACATGTCGGTGATATGTATATGATAATTACAAAAATAACATTAATAAGAACATAATCGGTATCACTGTCGGGGATGCTATAAATCGCGCGTAGTTTCTTTTATCATTGAGAGGTGAGTTTAATCACTTATCCAACTGCCTGATGAAATCTAGTAGCAGTTTTCATGAGTATATATGTTCGCGGGCCTGGGGGAGATGGATGGAGCCACCTGTCACCTTAGCAGAAGTAGGCCGCGGCGGTAGTGTGCGATGCGCGCCTCCCCATACCCGGGGATGAGATGGGGACTCCGTGGTCGCCAAAACCGAAGAGGGCCGTCTCATAAGAGATGGTCTTGGGCCGATATATTTACTCTTAAAAAACTTTTTCACTGTTCACCACTAATACTCCAGTACCTCTGTGACCATAGTGCTTGCAGCAATGCGAGGGATATGCCTGTCAACCTCACCTTCGGCAACCAAAGCGGCCCACAGGCAGCGTGCGTTTTAGTCGGTTCGAGTCCGAAATAACCTCCTCTACCGGCTCCGGTGGGGAGGTATCCGTGGGGATTTAGCGCACGTAAAAAAAAAAGTGCTTGCAACAACGCCGAAATATCGGAAACTCAGAACAACATGGCAAATATCTCGATAATTTTAATACTCATGTTTATATTCGCGTAAATAGGAAATAATAAACAAAACATTTGTTCATATCTATTATGTTAAAGTAAATGTATTAAGAACACGTGGAGTATTGTGTACAATGCATAAATATTACAAAGTAATCCATTTGTAAGTATTGCGGTAACTTCGTAATATCAATTAGAATCTGCATACACACACACTGTGATTAATCAGATACGTTAACGCATGTCGCAACTTTGGTATTACGTACTTTACTAGTATTAAGAAATAATGCATAACTATATTGTTTGATTAGTAATTATTATGTAAAAAAGATGTTAAGATATTAAGGCTTTCTAGTCTGGAAATACATTTTTTTAACATGTCGTGAATCCAATGGTGATTGTTGACTTTGCCAAACTCATGGCATAAACATACATACATATAATCATGCTTTTATCCCCGGAGGGTTAGGCAGAGGTGAATTAACATCCGGAGGGATGACTAGGAGATAGGACTGTTTAACATCAGACATGTATAGCCCAGACTCCCTATGAAATGTATCGCTCGAGTCAACAATAGTGCCCGGAAAACAGCAAAAGGCTCGTGCTACGTGAGACCGAATATAATAATGATAGGTGAAATGTGGGTGTTAATTCACTTCTGACTAAACATACGCTCTGGTAATACTTTACTGAAGCCAGAAGTGAAGTGACGAACCCCAGGTGTGTCCTAGGAAGGAAATCCCAAGGAACCCCATTACGACAACAGTCTATTTATGACATTTTGGTATAAATATCATAATTTGTGAACATAAATTACATAGGTACACAAAATACAATTTTTAAAAGATAATCATTATGTAAATTTTAAAGATGTGTGATGTTTACCATTGGTCACCCATCCATATATATACTAAGCCAGCTATTGTTTAAATGAGATTGTTCATTTAGCCAATTTATTACGGTAACCATTACTTAATCAATTTGAGCAGTTACAAACCGTACCATTGTCTCAGGAGACATTGTTATGTCACATAGGTACGTGATTTTACTATTTTTATTCTAATTTAAGAATAATACTTTTGAGTTGGACCTAACTATATAAAACATTCAAGATTTTAGTTGTTCGGTCTCGGAGAGGAGTGAGTATAAACATAATGATACGTAACAACTACTCAATCGCAATCCAATGCTGATCACGTAGACTACATCTGATTTACCGCTTTTCACATCCAGTCAATCCCAGCTACCTTTTTAACTCTATCTCTAAGTCTCGCGTGCTTCCACGGCCATCCGTTCCTTTGGCAGATGAGTGGTTAACCCATTGCCATTTCAGTTTGCGAAATTTGCGAGCTGTGTTGGCAACTTTACCTCTTTATGAGATGACTCCATCAAGAGGTCTTCCTTTAAAAATACATCAAGCAAAGCTCTTCACAATTGATTGATAAATTTAAAAGAATAATGACGTCACAATGACTACTAAAAATAGTGTTAAACAAGAAAATATCTTGAATAGCCGTGGTCGTATGCCACTTAGTCTTACAAAACAATACATTATAGGGAAAAGTTACATACGACCACGGTAATTCTGGATATTTCCTTGTTTAATACCTTTTCAGTAGTCGGGTTTTAGTTTTATTCATGGTACGGTCGGTCTTCCCCAAGGCTCCCCAATAGATGTTTCATGTCGATACTTCAAAGCGACACGTGTAGCCATGAACTCTTTGCACTGGACAATACTTGTGTAAGAAATTGTTTGTTTATTTTTACAATGTTTTATGCGATTGGTTTGTTTGTATGTAAATAACATAGTAACGCTTGAAAGTGTCTCGCGAATATTTGCTATATTATATACCTATATTTATTAGGTGCCATAAAACTATATCCGTCAACAGTTTCGCATTTAAGTGACTAAAAAGCTGTAAAAGTTTTTGTACTTCGTTTTTCAGGTTAGTAAACAACATAAAATAAAAAAATACACACTCCTTTCGAAGAATAATGCCGCCAATAATGGTGGTGGTTAGATTAGCTGATTCTAATGTGCAGCAAATATCATATACTCATAATCTTCCTCCACACCTATTCCCATATTAGTTGGGTCGGTGTTCTCTTTGATATTTTCTACAGCTAACCTCCACAACTAACTGGCGATATCTCAATTCTGTAATTAGATCAGTTGTTGGACTTTTTAAGACTCTACCCTCTTCCAAACTCGTTTGTGTAAAGAGGGTAGACCGATATTTTCTACCCAATAACAACTAGCTCGGCTGTCGTCAATACACCGTGATCATGGCGATTGTAACAGCGCCGAAATATCGGTTGCTCAACAAAAAATAATAAACATGGTAAATATCCCGGCGAGTATTACACTAGTAATGTGAATGACCATGTCAATCTCAAATCATACATTGTTTGTAGTCAAAATATATTAGTTAACTGAGCTTATTAAATTAAGAATGGTAAAAGCGCGGTAAAAGTTGCGTTAGTTCTTATTTTCTCGTTTTTATTTATTTTTAATCATCCAACCAAACTGTATAATTATTTGACTATTAAATATTATGACGTACAAATATACATATACATGTTTCTTTATAAAAAATCGTTTTGACGTTTAGTAAAAGTAACTAAATTGATTAGACAGTCAAATAAACATTTGTGTTCGCATTTTAAATCTAAATATATTAAAATCAATATCACTTTTCTTTGTATTTTTGTAACTCAAGAACGGGCTTCATCTATCCAAACCAAATATTGAGACTTTGTTCGGACTGGTAGTTTATGTGAAGTTTGCACAATTTTTTTTTTTGTGACAAATAAATTCAATAAGCGGCGGATCATTATGAGATTTCAAAATATGCCACGTGAGAAGCTGGGGCGGGTCAGCTAGTATTGTATATAGCATAATCTAATAAAAAGCAATGAAAAAAAAAGTGTTTCAAACAGTTTTCTGGTGTTAGAACCACGGGTTTATGTTTCAAATTCCAAAACTGTGTAAAGAACTCTGTTATTTGATGGTGATTAAATAGAAGACATTGATATTATTCTCCTACCGGATTTTTCGTACTAGGCACTTGTTTTTTTAAAAATAGAACTCTAAAAGAGCGGTTATTTCCAGTCAACCACTTTTTACTAATTGCTGTAGATTACGCAGGTCGCATTTTTTTAACCACTTCTTTTTTGTGTGTACCCGCAATATGTTAACGGCGTATATATTTAGATACATGTCACTATAAGATTAGCGTCATATTTATAGTCGAGACCTGAAACGTGTATATTTTCTGTGTATGTATTTGTATTGTAGGAATCATGAAATACAATATACTTAATGTATCTTAATGTAGATGTCTTCCCCAGTGCATTAAAACACCCACATTTTAATTCTAAAGAACGATTTTGTAACATTTTTATTTAAAAGACGAACCATATATTGAACGTATTCCTTCCCACAGACAGTCATCATTCTCAGAGATTTTTACGGAACCGCGGTAGCCTAGTGGTATGGGTAATGGACTGCTGAGACGAGGTCTTGGATTCGATCCCAGGTTTTATCATGGTACACAACAATGACTTTTCGATGCTTTTCGTAGTTATGTGTGTATTTATTGGGCTCGCATTTATTTATTTAGGCTCGCCACCTATTACATTGGGACCTAAACATAAACTGGTGAAATGTGGATGCTAGCATTTCTGCCTACCCCTTCGATGATATAGGCGTGGGTTTATGTTATGTTATGTTTATTAAAAAGTTAAGCAAAGTTTAATATCGCCTGTCTGAAAGATTTCGTTACGGCCAAACAAGCCGTTAGAAATGATTACCAATCAAAACGTGTGTAGGTCGTCGACCCTTGAACTATGTGTCCTTCAGGTCGCTGTTCTACTGACAAGGGTCATCAGCCGACACAGTTTTCGTTAATGTTAGAGTTTACTACCCTCTATGACTGCAGACAGCCTTGTATTATAGATGGGTTCACAACTAGAGCAGCAATTTGGAATCAAAATCAACCTATGTTTTTGTTTTATTTTGTGAAACTTTGTGATAGATATGTCAGCTTAATCAGCCTGAATCTTAATTAGGTATTCAATTAAAAGCTTTACTAAACAGAGTTCAACTAACTGGATGCTATTCAGTCATTTAATCAAACAACTAGGCAAATGAAGGATCGATAACGTTTCGTTACTTGCCTAGACATTTCAACAAACAGCTGGGCGAATGACTTTTATCGATGACGTTTCGTTTCTTGCCTAAACATTTGATCAAACAGTTAGGAAAATGACTAGGATCGATAACGTTTAGTTTCTTGCCTAGACATTTCAACAAACACCTAGGCAAATGACATTTATTGATTGCGTTTCGTTACTTGCCTAGACAATTTAACAAATAGCTAGTCAAATGACTTGGATCGATGACGTTTCGTTATTTGCCTAGATATTTGATCAAACAGCTAGGTAAATTATTTATTTTTCTAATCTAATCTATGTAAGTTTGATATTCTGTTGTTTTAAAGGAGTTTTTGCCCACATGTGCACGTCAACTCCACTGTAACTTAAGCTAAAATAACAGCACAAATTACTTATACTACCACTTACCACTACTATTTATAATAATATACTATATTATATAACCCGGTACTATAAAAGAGTCATTAGGGACCACCAGACTACAGAATTTTTAAGCAATAGCAGATTTTAGGTTTGACAAAATACTGTTGATAAGTCCAACATCTAATCTATTGAGATTAAATTCTTTTAGGATTGATTCTCTTTTTATTATTTTTTTATATTTTATTTTATAATTTTTTATATTCTCTTTCATTTGTATTTTGCACATGCACACAGTGTGACATAGATGAGGAGAATGTTAAGATACCTGCATCTAGGAATCCAGGTGTTTGACTTCTGACTGTTACTCCTTCACTTCGGACGGTCTTGCCGTTAGCCAGTGAGAACATTGACACACATGCCATTCTGAATAAATGATTTTATTATGTGTATATAAAATAAATGACATGGGTAATTTCCAAGTATCTAATTACATTCTTAAAATTTGTCGTACCTACTAGCTTGTACTTTGAACTTGTTACAAACAAAACTTAAACACGCAAATGAAATGAAACACTTTGATTTAATATTAACGACCGCAGTTAGATGTCATAAACTGAGGGTAATTTACCCGGGGTCAATGACCGCTGATATTCAGTTGAAACGTCGGAAAAACAAAAGAGATACATACCATTTGTTTTTCCGACCTTTTATTTACCTTAGTGATAACTAATAACGTTTGAATTATTCACCACTTAGCGCGATTATAGCTGATCAGATAATATATGATAAATAGATAATTATAATCAGATATTTTATTTATTGCATTATAATGTTTCCAATTTGCCAACTATAAAAAAAATGATTATTTTTTATATAGGACACGCCAACTTGACCTCACCTCACCTTATGGTAAGCTAAAGGTCACCATTACAGACACTAAGTGCTACAATGGTGGCACTCAGCTTGGCGGCCTCATCAGATGCTTTTTCACGCCCCGCTTAAAGGCCCCGGGACTGTAGGAAGAAGGAAACACGTGTGCTGGTAATGAATTCCAGATGTAACACTGCACTATAATTTGTAGCAGATGTAACACTATTCTTATAAATGTCATCCTGTGAGCCTTATTCCTAACCTAGTTTGCTTTCGAGTTCATCATTCAGTTTCAGGTGAAGCGCCTGCACCATGATATTTTCCGTGAAGCCACTGTCTGACCTCCATAACTAGTAAATAGACTAGTTGTCAAACTTTTTGGGGCTCTTATTATCCGTAATTATTGCTAGAGATGTTCTTATGGCAATCAGGATCCACGACTTTACATGCTCGACGGACGGTTCTTAATATCTTAAGAAGGGTCACCTATCCTTAGACTGACCTGGTTAGTGTTGCTTACTCGGTCACCACTTAACCACGATCCTCTTATAATAAATGTCTATTCCAACAAAATAGTGTACATGGTGGTGCGTACCTTTTAAGGTACATTTGAACGTTTAACCGCGGTAGCTTAGTGATATGGGTAATGGACTGCTGAGACGAGGTCTCGGGTTCGATCCCAGGTTTCATCATGACACACCCCGTCGACTTTTCGATGCTTTTCGAAGTTATGTGTGTATTTATCGCAGGTTTATAAGTGCCCGGTTAATGGCAATAGGCTCGCCCACCTATTACATTGGGACCTAAACATAAACTGGCGAAATGTGGGTGCTAGCACCTCTGCCTACCCCTTCGGGGATATAGGCGTGAGTTTATGTTATGTTATGTAGATTTAAATGATCATGTCAGGCAGGTATGAAGTTTATCCTCACACTTGGCGACTAAGCAGTACTATGCAATACTACGCACTATGCAATTCCATGGTGCGATTACTGTTTGGAAGGTAATTCAACCCACGCACAATCTATGAAATGATTTTCTCAAGCGACTACAATGCATTAGAAGGTTGCTACAGGGTCCATAGGCCGCGGTTATCACTTTCCATCAGGTGGTTCGTGAGCTTGATTGCCACAAAAGTGGTATAAAGACCGATCAAATTGAGAACCTCCTCTGTTTTTGAATTCGGTTAACAAAAACCTTAATAAATATGTCTTGAATACTAAAGGTAGCTTTATATTGCAGTTAAACACTGAATAAGCATCTGTATAAATTATAGTGTAACAACTAAAACCTATAAGTATAAAGAATAATAATATAAAACATATGAACAACTGTTACGTAAATATGTAACTTCAACAATAGCAGAAAAAAAAAAGAAAATGCACAACGAATACAACATGTGTTTATTTTTTCTTTGTTTTCTATGATATTGTTAGCAGTGACAAATAAACGTACATCTGAATAATAATGACGTATAAATAAATACTGCACCAGGTTAATAGAGGTACATAATTATGTAGATTACGGGCTATTGTGCTTTGTTTTACATATCAAACTACTTTGTTAAGATTTATCACGACAGAATAGATGATTTCTTCTAGAGAATAGACGGCTTCTCTCTTAATTAATCTTACTATTATGTCGAGTCGAGTATCTTACGAGTGAGCTCCAGGCTTATTGACCGACCGCACCCTGCGATAAAGTGAGTATCAACCAATCAACAGTCAGATTTGGTCAGTCCGCCGCCAACGTTCACGGCGCTATCCCACTCGCTCTCGACTCATGTTCCATATATCTCTTTCTATTCCTCGTCCCCCGCCAAGCCGCGTGGTTCTAGGGCATGGTACAGTAGTAGTCATACTTTAGTCGACTATTATCTATTCTGTGCTATAGTATAAAAAAATTGCAGCTTGAGACGGTACGCACTGTGCGGTATGAAAGAAACTTCATCCCACGCACACCCAAGCTGTGGGGTGAACTCCCTGCTACCGTCTTTCATGCGCTTACAATATGGAGTTCCTCAAAAGGGGTATTTGAAGGTTTCTTCAGAGTCAACAGCACGAGTGTGACGCCCCTTGTGTTGCACAAGTTTATAGGCCACGGTAACCACTTCCCATCAGATGGGCCGCGTGCTTGCTTGCCACCTAAATAGTATAAAAAAATCATTATAGTATTGTCAACAAAGGATTTCGTTTATATACGTCATTGTTTCCAACGACATTAAAATATTTAATTTTGATGAATTTATGGCAGCAGATACATTAAAACCTGTATTATGATAATAAGCTTTATCTTTGAATAAAAGGCTTTACGTCATCCTAGTATAACAGAACAATAAAAATCATATTAAACATTAAATAGTTATATTATTAAATCAAAATATGAAAGCTAGCTAATTACACAAAGTAAGTACGAGTACCTACTTACACTAAAATATTTCTTGTAAGGCTTGTAATGTACAAGCTGGGTGATACTGGCTGCCTAATTAGTGTTTGCTAGGCAAACACTAATTAGGCAGCCAGTATTTATATGTATGTCAATATATTATGACTTTTTCTGTGATATTTATAGTACGTATGCTTATATATAATTGTATATACCTATGGCTATTATGTTATGTTTTCTTTTTCATTATTATTGCTTTATTTTCTTTAAATATTCTCTACGTACACCTAACTGCTCTCAATATTCTTCTTCTACTTTTTCTCTCCGTCCTATGGTTGCCTGTAAGAAATTGCCGCAGAGCGATAAGGCCGCCATCTGTATGTACCACATAATTTGTATCTCATATTGTAATGTAATATGTTATTGGTGTACAATAAAGACGTTATTATTATTATTATTAAAATAACGAGACAGCCATTGATAACAGTTATTGATACTGGCAACACTTGTCGGCGTTTTCAGTTGCTATTGATCTCATTGCGAGTACAGAGGTCTGCATAATGAGAACAAGTTATTCAGACTCACAGTCTAACTGGTTTGATCTGAAATAATGAGCTGTACAGTAATGAGGGAAAAATCTTGTTCACAAGCACTTACCCAATATAATACAAAATTTTGATATAAAAAATATCTCAATATAAATTTTGTGGTTTTTTACTAATCGTCAATGGACTTTGTATCACAGAAGTTTAATAAAAACGAATATCTTGTGTACAGTCGCTTTCAGAAGTTGCTGCTGCACAATTCTCTAAGCACACAACGCTCGCAGGCCTGGGGATGACGGGTGGATCCGCTTGTCACCCTGGCAGAAGCAGGCCGCGACGGCGGCGCGCCTCGCGCGCCTCCCCTATTCCGGGAAGGAATTGGGGACTCTGTGGTCCCCACACCTGAGGACAGGGCCAGATCGAGAGAGATGGCCCTGGGTCGGCGGTGGTGCGAGGGATATGCCTGTTAACCTCACCTTCGGCAACCAAAAACGACCCACATGTAGCGTTTTGCGTTTTGGCCGGTTCGAGTTCGACATAACCTCTTCCACCGGCTCCGGTGGGGGAGCCTAGTGGTATGGGTAATGGACTGCTGAGACGAGGTCTCGGGTTCGATCCCAGGTTTTACTATGGCACACACCAATGACTTTTCGATGCTTTTCGAAGTTATGTGTGTATTTATCGCAGGTTTGTAGTGCCCGGTTAATGGCAATAAACTCGCCACCTATTACATTGGGACCTAAACATAAACTGGCGAAATGTGGGTGCTAGCACCTCTGCCTTCGGGATATATAGGCGTGAGTTTATGTTATGTTTATGTTAAATAAAAACAAAAGCACACAGTGCTGCGACTGCCTTGACAGGGATTCTGATTGGTCGAACTGGGTGACGTCACTTGAGATCGACCAATGACAATCTCTATAGCTGTCGCAGAGCTGTGCTCGACGCTGTGTGCTTAGAGAATTGCACAGCTGAACATAAACAAATATACTTATCAAAGATTTTACATTGAAACAACTGAATTAATGATACAGAAATGTCAAGAGATATGAGAACTTCAGATAATGTGTTCAGAGTACAAGTAACTTTTTTATATTTACCAAGATGGTATTTGAGCCAAGGTGATCACTGTGATCAGTAACTTGGAACAATTTTAGCTGACAGTTACTTCTGTGGGCGACTGTACTGGTACGGGTATATATTACTGGTGTAAAGTTGAATGCACGCGAACTAGTGTAACACTAAGTACGTACGTATCATTATGTGTAGATATGACGAGATCTTTGAAATATTCCTCACTTCGATTCGTCCTGAGCTTTCAATGACGACGTATAAAGTGACGTGTAAAGCACCGTGCCAACTGTGCCAGCTTTTCAGCGCATATGTGACGCAAGCCGGATCAATAGGAGCTTTCTTTTTTTACTTGCTATATCGATGCCCCTTGTTATCGGTGGTTTATTATTCTTTATTAAAAGAAATATTAAACATAAATTATATTATAGGTACTACTAAATTATCAAGTAGGTACAATACTTCTCGGCAGCGTGCCTCTCAAAACCCGGAGGCAAGATGGGGTCGGGATATCGTGGTCCCCATACTCGAAGAGGACCAGATCTAGTACGTTTTATTCGGTTTAAGTCTGGTATAAACCCCCCACCGGCACTGGTTGGCGCGCGGGGTGGGGGTCCATGGGTAACATAGATACATGACTATGACGTAAATATCAGAATAAGTGAGGTTAAATAAAACAAAGGACGATAATCTATTATAATTTATGTAGTTACGTACGCCCGGTGTGGTCCAGCTGTATTATAAGTTCGCATACATTATACTAATCGACGCACGTCATTAGATTGAAGTATATTAAATGAGATTATTGCCACTACAAAACGTAGGTTAATTACTTATTTATGCGTAGTGGGATTCCTCGAAAGAAAAAAAAAGCAAAGGTTTGATGAATGAAAACGATGTGATTGCCTCACGAAGATCTCGCGGCTAAGTGAACCTTACTTGTTACTTAACTTCTAATTAACGGACGAGGTTGGGGTTGGGGGTTAATCTTCCCTGGAAAAGCTAACACCACCAAATGAAACAATGACAGCAGGTATTATGGAGGATTTGCCAGACGCAAAATGGCGCGTAGGAGGTCCGCTCAATTTGACGCAAGTGGACTAGTATTACCTCGGTCACACCACGACGCGTCATGATGTGGAAAGAGGCCGGGGTGCGAGTGATATATCTCAATCTTACCTCTGGCAACTTGTGGCCCACACAGTCGGCGTGCATTTTAGTCGTAAAAGGAGGTGCTAGAGAACGGCGGTGTGAAACTTAACATAGCGAGGACTGAATACTTTGTGTTAAACTCGACCGCAAGACATGAAGCATGCAATGACCTATGTAGATTCCATGCCTCGCTAGTCAGGTTGACGGTGTAGGTCTATAAAATCATTCAACCAACCGGTATATAAGGAAAGAACTTATGGTCTGTCCTTTTATACCGCTGCAAAGCGTGGCGGCTGCTAGAGCGATACAGGCAGGAGCTGCGTATACTGGAAATGTAATTGCTGCATTGGATGTATAGCGTCACGCGTAAGTTTCAAGTGAGGAACGCGCACCGCTGCCTCCATATCAATCTACACGAAAACTATGACGTAAATAAATCTAATACGGTTTTAATAAACATGCAATGATGCCATTAGAATTCAGATTATCGTCATTTTCCTGCCTGTACGAACAAACTAAATTTATTGTTCGTACCTTAATGTAATATTATTTAAAAATTAGGATCAGTGTTAAATATTTTAGATTTATTTCTTAAAATATAATATTAGTAACCGAATTATTAGTATTCTTTTTAAACCACTTAAGTGGCAGACAAGCACACGGCCCACCTGATGGAAAGTGGTTACCGTGGCCTATGGACTGAAATGTATGTTCACGGGATGTTGGGTCGGAAGGTCTACGTGGTGAACCTTTCTTACCTACGGTCAACTCCGACCGAGGAGGGAGGGAAACCTATAGAGGGTTGCTTGCAGGCTCTCCACGTATCCACCTTATTAGCAGATGGCATAGTAGAGAGCAGGCTAGGTTGTGGGTTGGCTCTTCATCTCCATTAAGTACCAATATGTGGGATTAATATACCTTTGTAAGTAAACAGGTATATTACATAATAAATGAAATTCATGTCATGTCCTTCGTTAATATTATGACTAGATAAATATAACTGATATGTCGAGTTTCATAAAAATGTGGCCATTTAGTACGCTAATACAACGCGGATCGAAACATTCATTGTTTAACCCTCGTATATTACCCCCGCATTGGTCTGTTAGACCGATGATACGTGTTGTTTTCCATGGAAACCGCTGGCGATTTGTGTTATGTACAGTTCCCGACCAAGTTTAAATAGTGCTGTAGGACCTTTTTTTACGAATTTAGTTGATACTTAACCGAAATCACAGTGACAAATATTGTGTGTGTGGGTTTACTGTGTGTGGGTTAACGGTTTATGAAGTCCCAACAAGATCTTTAGGGTTCAAGCCAAGCTGGCAATGCTCACATACATCCAGTATACCCGTTGATTAATAGATGAGATTATCTTTCGTATTCCGGTTGGGAAATAAGTAGAATAGAATGGCAAACCTCGGCGAAGGAGTAAGAAGTGATTTTCTTTTTTATACCACTTAGTTGGCTGACAGGCACACGGCCCACCTGATGGGAAGCGATTACCGTGGCCTATGGACGTATGCAACACCAGGGAAATTCTCCCGTTCTACCATCGCTTAACCCCTCCTGCTAAGTTTATTTATTTTTATAAGGCGTGGGTTCACATCGGAGGCACTGGGGGCAAGGCACAATTGTTTTTCTGTCTCCATCTTTAGGAGAAGGTAGGACACGACGGTATTTACGTCCAATTGAGCAGTCCGACTGGGGAAGTACCTCCGCCCTACAGAATACCGCGGCCATAATAACCTCGTGTTGTGTTCCCGGCGGTGAGTAGGGTAGCCAGAGCTCACGGGAGAGTTTTTGTGCTGTCAGTGGTAAAACCAAAAGCTAGACCTGCTTTGTCTTTTACACTGACGGCACAGAAACTCTGTGCTTACAGGGTTGGCAAAAAATATCAACACCTTTCGGTCTAACAGATCAATGCACAGTTGCAATGTTTCACTATGTGCTTCGAGTATAGGAAGGTTATGCGGCCTTCTGGCTGCGTTCTCATGCGTAGATACTCGTACCGACTCGTACGTAATAACTTTTGATTGAAATTATCGATCCATGCAACCTTGAATGTGTGTGCGACTGCTTCTAATGTGGTCTGTGATTTGAAAATGTGTTGAGATGATATTTACATTGTTCTGCGGCGACCGCCAGGTAACGTGAGTAACAAAATGTCCGGCCATGCGGCCAGCGTCCAAGCCCCGGCAGAAGGAGTGGAGTCGCAAAAGATGACATTGTGTCTCACTACCTTACCATGGATGCCCAAGACCGAGCGAAGTGGAGAAGTAAAGTAGGACCTGCATACGCTGTTTAATTTTATAAATTAATTAACCTTAAACTATTGATAAATATCTCTCCAGGTATTTTAGTGTTCTGCAAACTGTTTCAAGAATTTTTTTAGAAATCCCATAATTTTATAAGAGGTAGGTTTCCGGTAGAGTAGTATTTGCACCACCTCATTTCTTCTTATGCGGTGCCGTACAAGGCGACTAAGGGTTAGGGCTGTTTAACATCAAACATATATATACAGCCCAGACTCTGCTTCAGTCAAAACAATAGTGTCTGGAAGACGGCAATATGCTCACCCCCTATAACGTGGGATCAAATTCAATGATTCGTGAAATGGGGTGTTAATTTACCTCTGCCTGACTCTCCGGGGATAACGGCGCGGTGTGATTATATATAAAATTTATTTCTGTACGATATTTTCTCTAAAGAGATTATTGATCAGGACCACTAAGTACGATAAAAATCGAAGGTTTGGATGGTTAAATGAATGAATGGATGTTTGTAACTTACGCCAGAACCTCATCAACAAGCCGCTAAAGTGCAGCTGCGGTTTGATGAACCGGCATTCGTCTTAGGGTTAGTTCTTGAGAGAAATGCTTGTTGAGATTCCTATGCGTAGTTTGAACTGAATGTATGACCATGCTAGCCGATGATCTATCTAATACTTAAAAAACTAAATTCCATTGTCATAACACAGTTTATTGTCGTTAACCTAATAATTGATGATTAGAAGTGATTAGTCTCTAAATTCACAATAGGTATCACTTTATTGTTATATTATACACACATTCACACGTTGGACGTCGAGTTATTCGCTAAATATAATTAAGTAGGTATTTAAAAAAAAGTAAATTACTAGAGGTTTTACTCCAGTGATTTTCAATTTGTATATCAATTTATCGATAAAAACAATCACATCTACGCTATATAATAGGTTTTATGTGCTGTAAGTTTCTCACAAAAAAATGTTGGACAATCGCTCATTAAAGAATTATCGCTGTACATGCAAAATAGTAAAAATAAAATTATATTTATTTTGTTGTCGGTTAATGAAATATTTTTTGTCACAGAGAAACATGGCAGCGAGATAATAACTTTGAAACGGATGGCTAGTTAAAATTAATAATGTTTCAGTTCTATTTTCAAATTTAATGCTATTGTTAAAAAAAAATGATAGACACCAAAAGTCTAAGTGTTGCTACCTAATTTATATAAAATTAGTTTTTATATTGCTTAATTGATATCTTACAGAAATACCAATAAAACTATGCTAATAATTACATTTATAAAAAATAATAATTAAATAAAGCAAAAGTTAAAATGCGTCGTGGAATATGATGAAAAATATGATTTTCACTCTTTGATTTTGTTGATGTGAATTTAGCATTATTGTTGTACGAATGATTTTAAATTAAATCTTATTTATAGCATAAATAAATAGTAAGCATTATCTACTACTATTAATATATCGATTAAGGAACATCAAATAAACTTATTGGTTTGATTTTGATTTAAGTTATTGTGTTTAAATGCGTATTATTTAGACCCAAAACTGCTGGAAATTTTATTCTTTACGATATTCTTATTACGAGTCTAGTCCTTCAGTCTGCAGATATCTGGTTGTGTGATACTGGCTTATAGGTGAGACTAGCTCCCATTTAAACAAAAAACATTTTTTTCGTGAACAATTAATCCAATTTGAAAGTAAAAAATTATCAAATCAATTGGTTCATAAATGTGATGAGTACGAAAGTTTCACAGAAGTATAATATTTCCCATCTTTTCAGGTTGTGCAGACATTACATTGGATGAAAACGAAGCAAGCGTGACAAGGAACGCTCTAAAGGTTAATAAAATTTTGAGTAGCTTATTTTATTGCTGGCTTCTACATTTACCAAGTATTAAATATTTGAAATTCTACCGTCCCATATAGACGAGGGAGTGCGAAAAGTGAAGGTTACCGCAGCACGCACCCATTTTATTTGTACATTTCTTTTTTGTTGGTTGGTAGTACTGTGGATTTCCTGTTCAATATTATTAGGTACCTAAATATACGTAAATACATATAAACAGGAAAACAAGAGTGAAAAGTACAAAATTAAAGCATATCTAAGTACAGATAAAAATTCTATCTTTAATAAATATTTACTCTGTGTTTTATCATTTATCATGATTCGTATGTGGCCCAACGCAAGAATGCTTGATATACCAAGCTACCTAAGTACGAAAAAAAAAGTTTAAAACTAAAACCCGACTACTGCAAAAATCACGCTTTAAAAAGTATTTAACAAGAAAATATCAAGGATAGACGGTGTCGTTAGTACTTATTTTTTTATTTATATTATTTTTGGCAAGCAATAAATTGACAAGCTATAATTTTTACATATTCGTAATGTACCTACTAAATAATTTCAGATGATACCAAAAACGGTACCTTTATCTCAAGTTTATTTCTTAATACAATATTTTATGACCGCTAGACTAGACGACCAAGACGCTTTCAATGATACATCATTTGTCCAGTTCTAATAAGTAGTTCAGGAGTTATGTGAGGGAACAGATGAACCTGAAAATACATACATATCATGCAAATGTAAATAGCCTGCCAAAATCATAACCCTCCTTTGCCTTCGCCGTAGTCGGGTAAAAAGAAGAAATGGAAAGGGTTCGACAGAGGACTAGCACAGCACCCGCTTGTTCACACTGGACATTGATGTACTAAGGTACGTAGGAACACTGTAACTTAGGCTTCTTTTATTTTCGAAAAATTATTAAGTAGAGGTAAAAATACTAGCCAACCTTTTGTACCTTTCTTGTGCAAATAAAATAATTTGAAATTGAATTGAAATCGCGAATAAATCGTCAATAGGTAGGTACGTAGATTGTTTTTATGAAATTATAAATAATTGAACAGGTATAATTTTATATTCAAGTTATATGTTATATAATTATTATATGACAAATGTTATAATTAAAAGTTGCAATTAATTGCTTTTATTGCAACAGTCATATTTTATTGCAATGAGTTCATCATTATTGTTAAATAATAGATACACGAAGGTATAACAATTGATAATAACTAATAGCCAGTATACAGATATCATTTATCTTTTCATTCTCTACATTATCTATCACTGTGCACGTCTGTAAAAGAAATGAAATAAATAATTAACCCTGATAAATTATAATTGCCAATATGACCGTTTACGGCATCGTTACTAACCAAAGAGTATCTGGTTCAAAATTACACACACACATCTGATTTTAACTGAAAAAATTAAGCCGAAATTAAATTTTTATTTCTATTTAGCTATTGACCTGCATGCAGTGCAAAGACCCTTTCGATATTACGTTTTTAGGCAGATATATTGAAGGCAAGAAATAATAGTAAAAAAATAATGGTAAAAATTTAATAACAGTTGGATGATGAATGGTATGAAGCACTTAAGCAGTAAACAAAATTTTATATTTGTTTTTACCCACTGTCTGAAAGCCGCTTGTAACGAATATTCAGAGCGACTCAGCGATGTATAATGTCTAATACAATTTCTTAAAATACATTTAGCGAAAGAATGACTAAGTAATCTGACGAAGGAGAAAAGTACCTAAGCTAGATGTTCTCATCCGACCATCTCAGATTGTCGCGAAACTGGTGCAATACACAAGCTTTCTGAGCTTTTTCACGTTCCTACTTTAGTCTACAACTAACTACATTCAACCTTGCCGGTCGATATGGACAATACGACTAAGAAACAATTTAAATTAATTAATTGAATTCTACGACTATTATGTTACGTAACATGATGGCATGACAGGTTTATGTTAAAAGAAGTCAAACCAGAAAATCCAGTAATAGTAGTGACAAAGTAGAAGAAGGGGTTTTCCCAAATACCTCGTAAGTTTTGAGATTGACATGGTCATTCTCATTAATAGTGTAAAACTCGCCAGGATAATTAGCATGTTTATTATTTTCGCTGAGTAACCGATATTTCGGCGCTGTTATAAGCGCCATGATCACGAAGTAACGGTGTACTGGCGCCATGATCAGCAGGCACATGCTGTAAGAACGTTTCAAACGATCGAACGACCTCGACAGTTGAATCTGCTTTGTTATCTCAATTTGGCATGCTGTAAATTTGGTGACATTACGTTGTCGAGCACAAAAACGACTTTCGACTTGTGCTGGAAATCTCACCGCGGATTCAGCTATCGAGTTCGATCGATCGTTCGAAACGTTGTTACAGCATGTGCCTACAATACCTACACCGTGATCATGCGCTTGGAACAGCGCCGAAATATCGGTTACCCAGCAAAAATAATAAACATGGTAAATATCTCGACGAGTTTTACACTAGTATAGTAATTATTAAAAAGCACTTACACGATCAGGAATAACTTACATTAGAAATGAAAAACCATTTGTAAGGTAATGACTTTAGCCATGTAAAATAAGTGCAAATTTAACTCTCATTGCTGTAGACTCGTGTCTCTTGAAACTCTTCGACCAATTAAATATTCACCGACCAGAAAAAATATCAAGGCATTTGTCCTTTGCATAAGTGATACTGGTGTTGTTATATGTTGTTGTGCATTGGGTCTTCAATTAAAACCCTCAAAACAAAAAAAATGGGTTATGTTATATTAACGTTATTGAATCCACAAATATTATACAAGGTATCGGGACTTCGCGCGAATTAAATCATGGAACTTACTATTTCTACCGACAGTTTAAAAATAACATCCACAAATATTTCTTCGGAATCCTTGTTTATTTTATTTTGACTACTGAATGTATTTTGATGCGGTTTTTTGTTATAAAAATCTTGATCAGACATAAAATCTTATGAGTATTTTTTCGCAATTGTTCAAGTATAACCGGAGATATTGCCAAAATACCTGAAAACCGACATCCACCCGGGTGGAGCAGTGAGAGCAATGTTCAGTAGATGTTTCATTTGTGACTGTTTTACACGGAATGAAATGTCGTTGACTTTCTTACTAAGTAAATATATCTTTAACAAAAGACAAGGAAACGTTGTTTTATTTAGTTCTTAAAGTTTTTTTAATGATATTGGCTTTGTTCCATGGTATAATACAGCTACGGAAACTGAGTCTTAACACCTAAATACGATTATAAAGATATTTTTTAGTAAATTCCTGTTCATGACTGGACTAGGAAATAGTTCGTTATCAATATTACCACATTTTTAGACATTAACTGCTATTAATAACTGCTAATTAGTAGTCACTTCAGTTATCAGTGCTAAATATAGTTACGTCAATATACCTTTTCTTGTAACAAGGTCGATAAACAAAATTATCACGAAATTGAGTCTTATGTTCACTTTTAGTTTTAATCCTACTTGTGCCTATATGTAACGAAATAAAACAGATAAAAGTAGGAAGTAATTAATCTTGGAAACGTATACATATTGAATTTGTTCTTATTTTAAACTGGTATTTTTTTCAATCAGTTATGCCAGTATTCAATCAAGCATTTCTTAAAAAGAAAAGCTACAATCGCCACAATGGTCACACTCACAATCGTAAACAGTCGGATCTGTTTACTTGGCCTTCAGCTAAAGTCCGTATCCTTAATTAAATTTGGTAAGTATCCCTAAAAAAAAAAGAAAATATTTTAAGAATATGATCCGTATTTTTTTATTTTAAACAGCCCTTTCACCAAAAAATTGATGATCCGTTTTTATAAAAGAATCCTTTTATCACATCTGTTTTTTATAACAAAGTTCACCTTAAAGGTGGCAAAAATTACGAGGCATGATTTTTCTTTGGCAACAACTTGTGAGGAATTGTGTCCTTGAACAGGTTGATTCCAAATCCAAGATTTGTTCATAAATAACTCGACAGCATACTACATATAAGTACATACCCCCTTTTCTTCCCATTTTCCTTCCTATCAAAAATGGCTCTCGACAAAAGTTGAAATAAAATCAGTTAAGAAATGCGTCCTCTAGACTGGAACTGACAAACAAACTGACATAGATACAGACAAAAGCAAAAAGCCCATGTGGGCATTTTGCATTTTTGGTGGTGGGCATGGTGGGCTCTCACTTCGATCGTTCGATAAGTAAATTTTTGCACATATACTGCTAGGTAATGTTAACGATGCCACCTGTAATTTTTTTTGCCATGATCGTCATTCTTGTGTTAATCCCGGTCTCATCTGAGGCCTCAATTTCCGGAGTCACTTTTTTCAGACTGACTGCGACGTGGTTGGACTTCGATATTTTTCGTGAAGCGGCTACCATTATTTGACATACATACCCACATTATTTTTTGTATCTTCTACATACGTAATGGAGATCGAATCTATAAAATCATCAACGTTTGTGTTCAGATATTGTTAGATAGAAGATAAATCAATCCCTTAATAGCTCGACCTTTGGTCTAAATGTGAATCAAACCACTGAGATACTTAACCTACTCAAACAAATATGAAATTTCATCAGCCATAATATTGAAAAAAAAAATGTTATAAAAACATCTTGGAATGATGCAAAAAGAAGCCTCATTTCCGTCTTCGTTAGTTCAAGTCCTTGAAATTTGACGACAGATCTTTATTTTTTGATCTAGCAACAAAAACGTACTTTATCCGCATACCGCTCGACGCGGGGAGGCCGTGACGTCTTGCGGGTTATATTGACAGATCCTTAAATAATGCAATCTTATCTACTTTCATATCAAGCAGATTAACTTTCAAATGACTTTATAAAGATATGATAAATCTTTAGTATTTACCAAGAAAGTGATAAAAGTTACAGAGAATGCCGACTTTATGTCTGCAGCGATGAGGAAGGTTTATTAGTTAATCCTTGATTAAAAATCAGTAGCTACCTATTTTAAGTTGTTATTTTTTCTTATCTAAATGTTTTTGTACTCGAGTTTTCGTCGTAAGTATTTTGGGATTATCATGGTGAAATTTGGGTGCTAGCACCTCTGCCTACCCCTTCGGGGATATAGGCATGAGTTTATGTAATGTTTTGTTGTAAAATTATACGCCCACATACAAAAATTGTGTATTGATACCAAAACCATGAGTAAATTAAAATTTATTTCCAAAGTTACCTATCTACATTTTCTGTTAGTTGGTAACAACTTACAAGCTAATGTAAAGTATGAATAATCCATAGAGATTAGAATAACAGGCTGTGAATGATGTCTCGTGTGTTGCATTTTACTAAGAACATGCCCTATACATCAATATCTCTCATCAGCTTTCAAAGTTTTGTAAGAGCTGAAATTCCGAATTTTGAATATCGGTTGTATCGCAGTATGGATGTCATAATAGTGATTACTGGTATTGTTTAAATCTAAAAATTAATTTCGGGGAATTTTTAATTGCACCTCTATTTAAAATTTAAGCAAACAACAATTATCCACTAATAATGTACCAGCATATCAAATAAATGACTGTTTATCAAATTAAATAATTGTATAACTAAATGTGTAGCATAAGAAAATGTCTAAAATATATCAAAGTTAGCGACTTTATTTATCTAATTTTACTACGAAAATCTTGCTAAAACCACAGATATAAGCATTGTAAAACAAAATTACTCGCCATATAACAAAAATACTGATTTGCACACTAAATTATCCAATATTACCACCGAATTACTAAAATCATTATCTAAAATTGCATAACAAAGAATGCATGTTTTAGGTTATCTAATGACTACACTAATTTGCTACTTGTTGAACTAAAATCCCTTTAACCCAACTATATTTTTCTTTGTTCAACTGTTTTGTTGAAAACATATTTGGCGCGCTTTTGACCGCACTCAACGCTCGCGCTAGTCGCATGGTCGCGTGCATTTATTATTGTTTTCGTTCATTAGATAAAAAAAATAAAAAAATACTAACTGCACAGCAAATTAACTAGTGCGCATGTAGAAGATACTACGCGTTCAGTAAAAATACTGATTGTACATCTAATTAATTTCAGAATGATCACCACCCACCCCGAAATGGATAGGTTAGGTTAGAAGACTAAGGCGGGAGCGAAGCGAAGCGGAGCTCCCGCCTTATGTCTTCGTGGTAATTTTTTTTATAAGCAAGTAAGTAGTTTGTTGGTGCTCAATCAGTATAAATTGTAGTGTGTTTCGGACTGGCTATCAGGTTAAAATATGTCACACCACCTGCAGAAGCTAAAAACATACCTATCGGGATAAAGCGAAAACGCGGACGTCCATCAAAAGCAAGACCTGCCCTAATCTTACAGTAAAAATATATATTTTTTAATATTTTAATTAATTTGTTAAAAAAGTCTGAGTAGTCTTACCGTTGTGCCATAATTAGTGATTATGATGATAACACTTATTTGATTTTTTGAGAACTATAATTTAATAAACATGACTGATTAACTGGTGTTTTATTTAGAATAACTCATGTTCTTTAAAATTTAATAGGTGACATATTCCAAAAAAACAGATTAAATGTTTCGTTGCACTGAAATTATAATTAGATTTACTATAAGTTATCAGATAGTAAACTAGTAAAATAGTTTAGCTTTAAACATCAAACAGTGTAGTATATTTGATTTATTTGATGGGCAAATTTAGTGTGCAATTCAGTATTTTTGTTAGCAATTTCGAATACTTTGATAGAAAAATGTGGATTTACAGTTGGAAGATTAAATACTACCCATTAATTTCCCGTCAATTTTTTTTTTATACCACTAAGTTAGCAGACAAGCACGCGGCCCACCTGATGGGAAGCGGTTACCGTGGCCTATGGACGTATGCAACACCAGGCGTGTCACACTCGCGCTGCCGACCATGAAGAAACCTTCTGATGCCCCTCTTGAAGAACTCTATATTGTAGGCGCTTGGGAAAACCGCAGCAGGGAGGTGAGATGTCCGTCCAGACCTCATTGGAATCTTGACGAATGATCGATCACTGGCTGAATATAGAAGAAAAAAGAAGAATATGTTTAATAAACAACACAACGACTTATAAATTAAGACATAAAAGGATGCAGTATAAAATGTCACATGCCAATTCAGTTCAGAAATGAATTGTAACTAGTTTTATTTGCCTTTGCGCGTATATTTGGTGGTGTACACGTAAACGATACCATAGTGCTATTTAAAAGTAAAATTTCCTATGACACTACTGATAGTGCCAAGCACAGGTAATAAACGCTTGAAACTCGATACAAATTTAACCAACTGAAATTGAAGAATTAGAGCAAGTGCCCGCCTGAATACATAAAAAATCTATACGTTTTATTAATTTAGGTTTCGGTAAAGGTTTCGTTCAAAGTTCTGTGTCTAGACAAGAAATTATCGTCAGACAGAAAAGCGATGGTCTAGTTTGCTTCGATAAAGGTTAGCGGGTTAAACCCAACCCCCAGCCGACGTATATATGTGCGAGTGTAAGTATGCTCAGCAACATGGTGCCTTTATTTGTCAAAGGGATCAATTATTAAGATACAGCGACTTGCATAGGCAGTCTCTGTAGTGTGGCGGTAGTGAACACGGACGCGGGTTCGAGCAAATATTTGTATGCATGAATATGGGTATTTGCATTGGTCTGCTGGTCGTGCCTCGAAGAGCACGTTAAGCCGTCGATCCCGGTTGCCATTACGAACATCTATGGCAATAGTTACGGTCAGTTGGAGCCCTCAAAATTCCGACTAGTCTAACTATAGAACTTCGATATTGTGCAGGTCAGTTGACAGTCGCTTCAAGGACAACATCATATCAAGTTCAGCCAAATCCGCAGTTAGTCTGGTAAAGCAGACCCCAGACACCGGGGTGAAAGCTTTGGATGCGACTGGAATTGAAGCTAAGACGAAGAAGAAGCGAGTTGCGTCCGTATGACATGACGTTGTTCGAAGCTAGGTATAGTAATAATGCCTTGGTCTTTAGCCAAAAACTTCTATGTAAGTAAGTATACTAAGTATTAAACTGGCTGTACGGAAAGACCACTACTTGGCCAGCAACATGAGTACTTATTATAGCTGGCCATCTGTATGACAACCAAGCTCGTTTAGTATCTGTAGCTTCTATTGTCCTCAGGGGCTAGCCTACCAAACCCTGGCATCAGAAGACCCGAGACAGCGCCTCGTGCCGTTTTAGTCGGTTCAAATTCGACATAACCGAGTAACCATGGGGATTTCCGTACGAAAAAATAAGTTACATTCGGTGTCATATCATTGCCTCAAGTTCGATCTAGGAAGTATTACCCTATCATTCGATTTAGACTTTTGGGTAGCAAGATGCTAGATTATATGCCTTACGATCTGTGAGAATGTCAGAGAACCTTCCTTTTACTTTGATTCTACCCATTCTCCTCATTCCGAATGACGCACCTCTCTATCCGCTGCGTCTCCAAAATTGAGGCTTTGCAGCCAGTACGAGTTGCGTAGTTTTTATGATGCCTATTGCGCATGTTCAACACCACAAATCCGCTGTGCGAGTGACCGCCAGCTGACGTAGCGTAGCTCTAGAAGGTTCGCGAAGCCCGACGTCAGATTACGTCACGTCACCTACTTATCTTACTATGAAGCCTGCTAGGAAAATATTACCGCGATCTACATTGCATAATTATGAGACTATGATTTTTTTATGTTTCTACATGGATCTTAATACTCATGATGACATAGCATGTTTTGAATAATCTGTTTGAATATGCATACTAATATCAACTTGTATTGCAGATTCACTTTGATTTGCCGGCGGATTTTCCCAAATATTCTTTCATAAGTTTTTTTTACGTGCAAAAAATCCCTACGGATGCCCCCCCCGCCGGAGCCAGTGGGAGAGTGTATGTCGGACTCGAATCGATATAACGCACGGCGCCTGTGGGTCATTGTGGGTTGCCGAAGGTGAGGTTGACAGGCATATATCCCTCGAAGCCTGGCCGACCCAGGATCATCTCTCTCGACCCGGCCCCGGGCGACCTCGGGTGTGGGGATCACAGAGTCCCCCATAAATTTATCCTGACAATTCTAAGTACAACAAAAAAGTATTTATTCAAACCGTCACTTTGATATGATGCGCGCACCAAAATTTGTGGCAATTTTATTTTTACAGATTACGTAAAAATATACTTATTTACCGTTAGATATTCATTTTGATTTGGTGCCAAACTATGCATGGGCTGTTATCCGTACCATCTTTAACGTTCTACGGTTCAACGTTTCACGATTCCGTTTCACTGAGACGAATTGCGCCAAAACAAGGTTTCGCTCTACATCGCGCGTACATAGTCGTATCTACTTACAACTTTTTACTAATCCTCAAACGAGTTTAACAAGATTTTTGCAGTCCAAGGTGACTGCTGCGGATGAGACGAACAGACAATATGACTGACATCGCTCGCAATATTTTACCCCACCACACCATATTTAAAGTTGCAAATTTAACATTATGACAGAATTAGTCCCAGTTGCACCAAAGGTTTATAAGTTAGAGTTCGGAATTCGTTCTCCTTGATTTGGCTTTTATGACTTTTACAGAAACAATTGCCGTCCTGGATCAGTGCCTCGTCTGTTTATCATAGGGCCCACTAGATCTGCAGTGGGGCAATACTTCAACAAGTTGCCGAAATGTTTGTCCTCGGAGTCTTCAAGTCGGCATGAACAAGTTACTTATAGGCAAGCATGCTCGACCATCAACCGCATCATCACTTGCGAACAGCAGGGCTATTGTGTATCTCCATTGACAGCTTGAGTGCTTAGTACTTTGTCAAAGTGCTCAACTCATGACTCTCAAACAGCAGATTTCGTATTGTCTATCTACTAGTGCCTAAAAAGTGACTGACAAAATTATGTCACGAGGTGAGATAGTGGTCAAACGCGAACCTATTGTCATTAAATAAAGAACTAGCAGTAGCAAATTAAACGATTCGCAAGAAAATACATTATTTTACGTTTCTATCACACTCACTTTTTGTGTTCGGATCGGATTGTCTGTCATTTCAAGGAGCCGAGGACTCGTATCGCATGCAATGCACACCGCCATTGCGTAAACCTCTACGATGAAGGCCGATATACGGAAACTGCTTGAATAGCAAATTGCTGCTAATTTTGTTCGCATTATAGGTAGGTACGTTGTGCGTAAGGTTGTTTGCCTGTACTAGATCTTGTTATAAGCGTCTTTGATCTTTGACTATACTATAGAAACAGTAATAAAATTCATTGTAAAAGGCGTCTCGTAATACGCGTTATGCATAAGCTAATGTCAATATTGCCCTTAACAGTTTAAACTTTAATCATAATAATAATAATAATCATAATCATCATTAATTTGTGGAACATAGGTTAGTTAAAAATCTTAAAATAATATTATTATAAAATGTCCTCTATATTCTACCACATTGTGTGATGTACAAATATTTTAATTTAATACCATGTCAATTCATGCAATGTTAACAAAAAGTAGTATCAAAAATGTCAAACAATTAAATAAGTTATGTCAATGACAGCAGTAAAATAATAAAATGAAAAGAAAATTAAGTCGGAAATTAAAACATTCTAAAAAATTTAATTAAATGTCCTTGACACTGAGATAATCATCAATTGAGTAGTATGCTCTTTGTTAAACTGTCGATGTGTGCATGTTTTGGGATGTAAAAATGTACCAAAGTAGTCTATATTATTACGCCGTAGTTGTACATTGTAGTAGCCATTATTGTGTCTATTTATAGAGATTTTTTTATATACTCTAAGCCTCTGGATATTAAATTGACAGCTTTGTTTGTGTGTGATTGGATTATAGGGATTGGATTACGTGAATGCGATTTACAACGCGACGTTGTTTGTTGTGCGGTCGAAATTGAAAGTCGTATCAATTAATTATACTTTATCTACTTGATATTATATCAATAAATCATTTTATATATTTTTAGTGTATAAGTACTTTGTTTATGTTTGTTGTCTGACGTCAGTAATTAATTATTCTTATAGTATCTAGTAAAATCCATCATCAACTTCATATCGGTTTCTTAATTGCGTCTAAACATTTTTTAGTACTTTGGATCCGTTGTATATTGGGTATACCAGGAGCAACTACCGACTAACCTCCTAAACCTAAAAGGAAAGCTTGTGCCAGAGCCTCGGTGATCTTGGGCCTTCTAGGTAATCTATGCCCCTATACTCTTTATATACCTGTAACCACTATCGCCAGTTATGATTTTTGGTCCCATCTACATAATAGAGGGCAAACCTATTACCGTCAAGCGGGCACTTTTCAAGGGCTGTGTGTTTACCGACAGTCCATACGACAGCCCTACCCCTTAGTCGCCTTCTATGACACCCACGAGAAGAAATGAGATATCCCTATTCTATTTTATCGGGGACCAATACCACAACCGTATGTGTTTAAAACGGTACGTATTTGTTATTTATGACCGTTGAAAGTGAAAACATGATGTCTATATCCTATATGGGTGAGCTCAAACAAACGCTCATACTCAGATAGACGGTATTTCTCATATAAACACTAATAAAATATAACATTCGGTGGAGTTTTCCTCGTACACTTGACATTGTAGCCTACTAATTCAGTTATAATATTTTCTTAAACGTACAACATTCGAATAACTGTCAGTAACTTTTAATTGTGTTATGTTTTTATTGTCCTCGAACACGTGTCGTGGGCGTTATAGAGCGCGTCATTAATTTAATTTTATTATAGGATACGACTGTGTGGGTATTCCCGCTGAAATTACGTTTTGATATAAAGCTTAACAATCCAGTTTCTTTAAATTATATCCTACCTGGTGATATCAAACGTGAAGTTTGTAAGACGGATGTATCCAAATCTTTGTTAATCTTGTCACGTAAAGACGGCTGAACGGATATGGATGAATATTGTGAAATTAAATTAAATTATTAGTTTGCTAAAGTTTACTTGCAAGTTTGAAGACCAGTATGTAGTTACTACAATCTTATACACTAGTACACTACACAAAACGCTCACAAGAGTCACAAGTCACAATACTACTTGTAAACTGCACCTACCCTATGTGTAAAAATGGTTTGTAATTATCTATTATTTATGAATTTGCGCTTTATTATTAGGAGGTAGGACACGGCGGTATTTCCGCGCAATTGAGCAGTCCGACTGGTGAAGTACATCCGCCCTACAGAATACCGCGGCTATAATAACTTCGTGTTGTGTTCCCAGCGGTGAGTAGGGTAGCCAAAGCTCACTGGAGAATTTGTGATGTCAGTGGGAAGACTAAAGGCTTGTCCTGCTTTGTCTTCTACACTGACGGCACAGAAACTCTGTACTTACAGGGTTGGCAGCGCGACTGTGACTCCTCTGGTGTTACAAACGTCATTAGGCCACGGTAACCACTTTCCATCAGGTGGGCCGTGTGCTTGTCTGCCACCTAAGTGGTATATAAAAAAGAAAAAAAAAACCCGTGCTATCCTCAAGACACCCAAGAAACGTGTAGTGCGCGCACATAGTGCACATTTTGAGCAGATTTTTCGTCCAAGATATATGTCCCGAGGCATCTCAATTCAAAAGAGTTAAGACACGAGTACGACCGTTGATAATTCGAGACCCTGAGCGCTTTAGGATAATGGGACCCCAATGACTTGGGTAGGTATAACAAAGGACTGTTGACTTCCTTAAAACTTCAGTAACAGTGGAGTGTTTATTTAAAATCTTGTGAAAGTTAACGGTAAGTTAAGAAGTATTTATTTGCACACATATACACATATAACTTTACTACTCCATAAAAGGGCATGTCCGCTTTGTAGTATGAAGTATCAAACTGTTCAATTATATCTTTTCTGTTTTGAAAGGATCCGTGGGCAATGAGACGTTTTTGATGTTGGTACTTGGTACTATGCACACAGGGTTATGATCTGCGAAAAGTGTTATAACATTACCTTTTTGAAGTGCAAACTTCTTTGCACCTACAGAAGTTGGGCATTTTTTATAGAACAATTTTTAAGATGAATAAAACCATTGAAATCGCGTGACCGTTACCGACATCTCAATTGGTAAATTGTGACCAACAATTCACATATAACACCTTTGTGTAATATAGAAGTATCTACATGATTTTAATAACTATGTCAGCACTCCCGTAGTGCCACTGTTTTTTTGATTACTCGCTATTGCCTTCGTTATTGATTCGCCTCAAATGTCCTCACTCTCAAATATCACTCTATTAAGTATAATGAGTGATAAGATAACATTATTATAAAACAGAAATTTTTTCACGGGGAATAACGACTAGCTATGTTAAGTAGTTAGCACTAGGTATTAAGCGGTTTTTGTCACACAGTTTTCCAGTAAAAATTAACCTTGGCCTAAATAAAGGACACCCTACATAACTCCATAGAGTGGGGTGTGGACACTGCCTTGACGGACACCAAATGTAGCTAATTATTCCGACATTGGCCAGTACACCGGCACCGTTTACAGTGGATGCAGTACGTGTCGTGTAGTACGAATCATTATTTTGAATGTTAAGGTGAGATTGGAGGAAAATATTTACTAGGCAGGTACAACTACAGGCATCTGAGGTACAGAATACAGAATACATATAGACTGACGTATTTTAAGTGACAAAATTGGAGAGAATCATTTTGAACGAATTACTGTATTGTATTAACAGTTCGTATCTAATTCTATATGATACTTTTAAATTTTTTTTTCAAATACTAAATAATGTTTACACGTTATTTTTACATAGGTATTAATGCATATGCAATGACCTCTTCTCACTAAAACGTTGACACTAAAACATGTACAATTAATATACCTAGGTACTTACTTATACACAAACACAGTAATGAATGTACCTAGGTGTGAACATTTCTGTTATTATCGAAGGAAATGGTTAATAAATTGCACGTTCTGTTTAGTGTTCGATGAAAGGTTTAAGACTTTGTTAATTGAAGACTGTAAAACAACTGTCCTCGATTGTACTTTTATATCTTATCAAATTACAAATGTTATTTTTTCCAGTAAACAATGTAAAGGTTTATATATATTTTCCTTAAGTTCCTCCTTGAAACAGCCTTATCAAATTTATTGTAGGTACTGTCGTACGGGTACTGTACGACAGTACCGTATCGTATCGTATCGTAAACGAATCGTGAGAACGAAGTATTGCGATTGGCCGCCTGCCTACTGTGAGCCTGTGTGTGCCTGGAGCCGGCCAATTGCAAAGATACGATTACGATAGTACGAGTACTGATAGAATGCAATCCATCTTTCATACTTATATCATAAATGCGAAAGTAACTTTCTGTATGACTGTTATGCTTTTACGCCTAAACCTCTGAACTGATTTCGATGATATTTAGTAGTTTAGGAGAAGACATAGGCTACGTTTTGTCAAGACAACCGACGAGTCGCGGGCAAACGCTAGTACTTCATAAAGGCATGTAAAGATAACAGACAGACTGTCAGACAGTTTCTCACACATAATATTAAGTACGGATGACAAGATGCAAGACCGCCTGTTATGGAATCTTTGTTGAACGATGCTCAGCAGTAGATGGCCTTGGCTGCGATGAGATAAGAACTGCATTTACATAACTAGGTAAGTACTCTGGTATGGATATTGTCTTGGTATTATTCCTACATATAATTCAGCTGATAATATCTACATACCCGACCACCACCGCCCGGCCGACTAAGTCGAATAATTAACTCTGCAAAATAAAAATTCAGAAATGGCTAAATTCATAAGGAAAGCCCGGTGAAGCACCGGCACGCTCTGCAGTTTGCAACGACTTCAAAAAGTGAGGAGATTATGTCCAGAGGTCGACGTTAAAATAGAATTCATGCTTGCATTGCTCTATATGTGTATGTAGTTTATGATGTTTGTATATATTTGTATATGGATATATTATTTTTTTAATCAATTATTGAATTTTTATCACATACAATTATAATTTATGTACATTCATCATTTCGCCAGATGACGTAAATGTCAATTCGCTTGAAGTAGAAGTTAGTCTTTCCTATTTGAATATAGTGTACTCAGAGGATTTGCTTGCATCATCGTCATCGGCTAGTCAATATATCATGATCTCATATTTTCATCAAATATATTTTTATTGTTACACTTGAAATATAGGTAGGTACAGTCAGTGTAAGAACGATTTTGACGCCAAAGTCTCAAAATGATCTAAATACTAGTATTAAGAGCAAATCAAACTGTTTTATTACTTTAAATTATGTTATTGTCGGAGCTAAGGGCTAAGGTACCAAATATCAGAACAACCAGTCAACAGGAAGAGGGAAAAATCAAGGCATTAAGATCATATTGAGTACTTTATTCATCAAGATCGATCTGATGCTGACTGCACCTACGGTCGGATACGGATCTCATTGTTCTATCGTTCTGACCTGACTGAGAACTCTGATATTCGCACCACGTTTCATCATAAATATTATCAGTCATCAGCTTTCAGGTGTCAAGATAGTATTGTGCACTTATGTGCAAAGGCATAACTGTATAAGTAGAGAGATTGTTTTAAGTCCATAATTTGGTAAAAAATTTGCACGAATATTAAGAACATACCTGCAAAATTTAGAAACAGAAGAATTTTAACGGTTAATTTTAATGGATTTAGTGTTATTTTATATGCACACAATACGTTTTAGTTAAGTTTTTTGTAAGTTTCATACGAGAGAAACAATAGAAATTTTTAATGTAGAATCATTTATTTTCTTGGATACTTGTGTTGACTGTATAGAAATAGTTAGGACAAAGTCAATTGAGAACAATATGTCTGACGTATGCTTGAATGAAACGAAAAAACACTCAAAATTAATACTTAAATCAGTCATGGAGAATTTCTGTAGCGATAGCGGTATGCCTAAATGCTAGTTGACAACGTCACAACGTCATTAACGATATTCATATTTCTTACCAAAATTACGTACCTATAATAAGTATTAACACATAAAAGTTTAGTAATATCATTAGCTCTTTGTCCTAGAGCTTGAATAGTTTATCAGGAGACAATGTCAGTTAGTGCTATGGTCTTTAGATCATTAAAACAACACCGTCGTTGGTGAATATCATCTCTTTTTATGTTTAATGGGATTTTTTCACATAAAAGAGTATTGAGATGAGATATTTCTCAATATCCAATCGCGACAGACAAATGCTTTATCCTTATTACTATATAAATTATAAATTGAAGCTAAAGACAATTTCTAGATACGATTGAGCACGGTGCGTACAACTTATCAGGTGCCTTTTATCTGGGAAAGATAAAACTTGTTCTTGAATATTTTGCAATGCTTACTTTTTTCCAACTGCGGCATCGTCATTCAGGTTGCATTCAAATCTTGCACTTAGGAGTTCGTTTCCTACAGTTTCTTTAGATTTGAATTGTCTTCTTTATATTTTACAGAAACTACTGCAATTGTACCCCTATGCCCGAGTTCTTTAACTAGCAGGCGAGATTGGTTTAGCCCCATAGGAGTTGCTGGAACCCTATACACAAATTCCATAACCTAATTTGCGTAATTGAACAGCAAACCAATAGAGTATTACAACATTTACCGCGTTACTGCTTCACAATATCCTGTTACCATTTAAAAGAAACGGTAGTTCTAATTGTCTTTAATTAGACGCGTTTATGATACGAATGTCTACCATAGACAAACATACCAACAGATGCAATACGTGATATAAATTGAAGCTGTGGTGTAGATTACGATCGGTTAAACGAGTTTGAAGTGTTATTAGCTGATGTATAATGTAGTCTGCATTGCTGTTACGCTATAAAACTTAATGGTTTTGTAAAAGAATGTGCTATTTTCTACAATAACGCGTGATGTGTTATGTGTATGTAAATATGTAAGTATTTATGCTAGTATAGGTAGGTACCTGAAACACCAACACATGTATACAAGCTACATCTAGATCCTCTGGGTAATTCGTCGAATTGTACACCAAGATGTATTTGTGATTACCTGTTGATTTATTATTTTCTCGTGTACAATAAAGAATTAAAGAAGTAATTCAAGTCGAATGGCGGATGTATATAGTAAAATTTATACAAATTATTGCTTCGAAACCTCGCTCTACAATAATAGGTATATTTATTATTCAATGCTCTTACTGTAAAACCGCGGTAGTCTAGTGGTATGGGTAATGGACTGCTGAGATGATTCGTTCGATCCCAAGTTTTACCATGGCACACACCAATGACTTTTCGAAGTTATGTGTGTATTTATCGCAGGTTTATAAGTGCCCGGTTAATGGCAATGGGCTCGCCACCTATTACATTGGGACCTAAACATAAATTGGCGAAATGTGGGTGCGCTAGCACCTCTGCCTACCCCTTCGGGGATATAGGAGTGAGTTTATATTATGTTATGTCTTACTGTAAGTGTAAGTACCTACACCATTTTTAAATTTACTTGGTATTTATTATATGAGTAGGAAACACTAGTACTTGGGATATAGGTATATAATATTATCGTTCTGAAGTCGCCCTGATCTTGAACTGTTTCACGGTATGGTTACGACATTTCCGACTTTAAATTGCACCCGTCAAAGACTGGGCAGATTACCAGTAAATAATTATTTAATCACCAAGATCTGTGATAAATAAGGACGGAAGGATCAAAACAAATCCCAAGCAAGTAAACTATATCTAATGATGCGCTGGCGCAACTAAATTACATGTTACAAGTTTGTAATTGTCCTCACCTCAGTTAATTTGAAGCCTTGACGTTTCTTTGTTTCTCGTCTATACAAGTTTGTATAAAAACTACCTGAATTATTATAAACCATTTTAAAAAATAGCGTAAAAACAGGCCACGGTAACCACTTCCCATCAGGTGGGCCGTGCGCTTGTCTGCCACCTAAGTGGTATAAAAAAAAAACTAAGGTCTTGTATTTACTCTCTTCGTCTTGTTTATTATCAAGTTTCTGTTTATGTTATTGTTATAGCACTGTACTGTTGTCACTGTTGTAGGGAACTTGATCCCATGACACAGGGAATTCTAATTTGGGATCCAGGAAGCAATCTCATTGGTATATTTGTTTGTGTGACAATAAATTATTAGTTTTTATATTTCGTTGTGCAGTAAGAAGTTTGTGTGAGACAAATTACAAATGTCTGCCTTGTAAAGTACCTACGTAAGCGAGTTTGGAATTTTTTTATTCAATGGATAAGTCAATTTGTTACATGATAGCTGTGTCGCGAGCTCGCATCTGAATGTAGGTCATCCCAGGGCTGCGTATCAGTCCGTGCCTACAGGCGGCTAGACTGCCGACGCCGAGCAAACTGAAAATCGATTTCTAGAAGAGTACCTACCTATCCGTAGGCTGTAATTTTCAGCGCAAGGACGCATAACTTCAAAAGGAATGGAAGTTTATGCACGCGATAGTAAAATCGAATTAGCAAATTAAGTATATCATTTTTTTAAATAAATGAACGTGGGTCACACATAGCATTCTCGTTAATTTCACGAAGTTCAACTAAACTTTGTTCTAGGCAGACTTGCGTCAATACTTATCCCTCTTTGAATACAGATAGCTGCTTTCGTCTTCTCGGCATGCTGTTTTAAATAAGCCCCATAATTAACCTTTTCAGCTAAGCGTCATTGCTTGTGTTAGTAGTGCATTTGAAAATAATTTGATTACGTATCCAATTATTCTCGTTACTTTCAAAATCACATGTTTTAATAACGTAATCGGTTTATCGATTAAAGGCCTGCCCGTAAAAGGTGTATAGTGTTACTTGTATTTTATCAGTTAGGAACTTAGCGTATGCTTGTGACCAAAAAATTTAGTAAAACTTGCTGTACTTAATTGTGTTTCCAGACTCGTTCCTGCAACTGCGGATTTTCCATTTGAAAACCCTACACTGCCCACATAATTTCCCAGAACAGGACACATTGCCCCAACAGGAATCATAGGTTCAATGAACTCGCTAACTCCTCAACCTCGAACGTTAAGTGACATGCGTACTCCACTTTGAAAAACCTTGACTTTGTCCTTTAGGCCTTTTAGAACAGCAGCTACCGTCAATATAGGCGACCTTTTAATATATAGGTTATTTTTACTTATGACCGATGAATGTTAATGGACGGCCTTGCATGACCTCGAGTAGCGGTCGAAATATTATTTAATACTATCTACCATAACATTCCTAAGATTAGAACAAGTTGTACTTAGCAACCAGTCTGTTCGGAACTTAAAAATAGAATCTGTTTATTTAGTTCATTATCTGGTTTATCTTGACAGCATGTTCATTGCTCATGCTTCAAACAAGGATGCTCTGTTTTGACTAGTGTATATATTGCTGCATTTTCAGGCAACTGAACTCTGTGATTGCAATTTCTATGATTATTTCGCTAATGTATCTAATAAGGTAGTTTTTGAGTTAGATTGATGTTGGACTATGCTGGTCTTCTGTTTCCAGGTTTTACTCAACGCGACTCATTGAGTGATTGTAGTCATTAGTAACGTAGTTTATTTTAATACATTGTGTTGGTTAGATAGGTAATTCTTTATTGTACACAACAGATTAGCCCTTTAATATTTTGATTCTAGTGTTGTCATGTCTGGGGGACCTTGCATCGTTCCGATAATATGACGGAGTCCTTTACCAGTTTTAAGGTCCTCCGATATTACAACCCTTGAATCAAAATATTACAAGGTATATCAAAGTTCAAGGAGGTAGGACACGGCGGTATTTCCGCCCGATTGAGCAGTCCGACTGGGGCAGTACCTCCGCCCTATAGAATACCGTGGCTATAATAACTTCGTGTTGTGTTCCCAGCGGTGAGTAGGGTAGCCAGAGCTCACTGGAGAATTTGTGCTGTCAGTGGGAAGACTAAAGGCTTGTCCTGCTTTGTCTTCCACTGACGGCACAGAAACTCTGTACTTACAGGGTTGGCAGCGCGACTGTGACTCCTCTGGTGTTACAGACGTCCATAGGTCACGGTAACCACTTTCCATCAGGTGGGCCGTGTGCTTGTCTGCTAAGTGGTATAAAAAAAAAAAAAATAATGGGTTAACCAACACAATTTATTTTTTACTTTTTGGAGTTTGCTTTTTTTGTTGTTCTTTCTACTGTAATATTTATTGGTGTGTTATGTACCTCTCTCCGAGGTGAAAGCTTCGGATGCGATTTGGGATTAACGCTAGGATGAAGAAATGCACCTCAACGTACCCCTTCGGGCCTTTACAGGTGTGTATATAACCGTTGCCCGAAGTCTGATCGCAGAGTGTGATATGGAGTGAATATCACAATAGTTTGCCTATCTATATTCAGGCCTGTATATTGCCGAAGGCGTGGAAGATAGAAATGGATTAGACCCCATTTTATCGTCAGCTTTGTTTTTTGTTTCCACGTAATAGGAGGCGGTGCCTATTGACCGTTTTTACGAGGCTGCCAGTTATAAATTATTTCGGTGAACATCACGTCATGAATACTGTTAGAATTTTGGATAAAAATAAGATACCTATTAATAAATGTCTAATATTGCTAATGTTGCCTTTCGTTCTATTTACCCTATTTCATTGTGGAACAAAGTCTTGTCTCTGTCTGTATCATTAGGTATGTTCTTTTCTCTGTGCAATTATTTTTGTTAAGTCATGATCTTGTATTAAAAAAAGAGGAAGATACGACACTGGCGAAACGATCATTCAAGCTAAAATAATTCACCTACCTCAACGCAAACACTTGTGCAACAGAACATGCACTAATCAGTGAGTGCAAATGAAAACGACGCTTTACAACGCGTACGCGATAATGATGAGATAACGTATCCACCTCATTTTAATATAAGACCATTGATGTTAAGGATTTCTGTTAAATAAACTAAGAAATAATGCAAATTAATTTATTAAATAACCTCATTAACTTACGGATAGTCCCCATACACAGGCCAGCCCTATAACCTATATATACAGTCGGGCCGCTTACACTATATTTACATCACGTGTAGGACAGGCTTTAATCACAGGAAAAATTATGTACGTGTTCTAGACCGGTGCACCGACTTCTTCTTGATACGATCTCGTGAGATGCGCTGCGGCAGCCGTGAGATGCTTGAGGGAGGAACGCAGACCACGGAGATGCCGACGGCATGCTGCCGCGGCACGCGCAGCCGACTCCCTCTCATCCTCACCCTCGATACCAGAGTCACCCGCAGCACTCGACGCATCACTCTCAGTATCACTGATATCTGACACTCTCCTGCCCCTCTCCACGTGTTCTTCAGTGTCACCACTAGACCACAACAGCTCAGTCTTCAAATCATTCAACATTGAGAACATGCTGAATGGGTCATCGTCGCCCTCCTGTGGTAGGTTCATCAAGCGGCTAGGCACAAGCACGGTCTCATCCATGACATTCACCATTTTGACGAATTTTTCCATGTCATTGAGGATGCTTTGCTTTGAGAATTCGGTGTCATCATGCCTGGCAATTTTGCGTAAGGTGTTCCTGTAACAATGACAAAGTATACATTAAAAAACCATTCAGTAAAATTAAGCACTTTTCTCCTTTGGTTAATAACATAATAACACTAGTGTCAATAACTGCTTCTGTAGAGCATTCTTTATCAGTCTGCAGAGTAAATGTTTAGGTTGTATTTCACCAGTGAGAAACCATTATTCAAATTGTGTCACTCAATGAATCTCATTGTGAAATGTGTTCAGTCTGCTGCAGGGTAAAGATTCACAGCAACACTCGATACTCAGGCTGGATTTCACCAGAGTAAATCTATCAATTAAACTGTGTTACTCAATGTATTTCACTGAATAAAATATGGTAAGTATAATTTGCCTTGATTGCAGTGTTGCCAATGGAGAAATACTCTCAATAGGTGGCTCAATAACTGTGTACACTATGAATAGAATTTTTTGTAAGACCAATATGGGTTAACATTAATCACCTAAAATCGTCACAGTTCTAGAGATATGGGTATATCTCTAGAACTGTGACGATTTTTTGGCAAGTAACTCAAGTAATACATTTGTCCAATATAATAATTTTTAAACTTTATCTTTGAAGATCATGTGTGTTATAGTTGCCTACTATGACTGAAATGTATGTTCTATTATTGACTTACTCATACAAACTCATTTAAAATTCAATTGACAAGCAGGTGTGGCAGGTCCTTTGTTAATAACACCTATTATGATCATTTATGAGTGTTGAATAGACTGAATCAATGAATGGAACTCATTCTATATTTCTGATATTCAATTTATTAGACATGTGAGGAGATAAAATTCATGAAGTCAATTGTAAGAAATAATGATGTTCTTTCAACACCGATAAGAAACTGAATTGAAAATTAATAGAAAAATTGAATTCAACTTTTTTTATTCTATATTCGAGATAAAATATTTTTTATTTTTATGATATTGGCACAGTATCATCACACTAGCCCAAATTAGACAAACATGTATTGTATAGGTAGGTTTACTATTCTTTAGAATGCAATTTTAGAAATAAATAAATATATTTAATTATTACTAGGTATATTGGCACTGAATTACTACATTCTGGACAAACTTAGACACATTCAGTAGAATGCACATTTAATATCATAAAGAGTCATGCTTCTGTCATAAAAAGAGGTTTTAATGATCAATCTATGTGTTGGTACTATGTATTAACAGTTGTATGTTCAGTTATGTGAGTATTCGCACTAATGCACCATGCCTAGTGCCAACATAACAAATTAAAGGAGTAGATGCCTCGGATCAGGTGATGTTGAGTGAAAGTACTATATAACAATAATGTTACCCGAGTAGTATGTAGTATGAGAGCAAACTGCACACAGTTTTAGAAAGAGATAGATATACAAGCTGATTATAAAAAGAACAGTGAGATATCAATACAGATATGGAATGACTAATCACATGTGTTCTTTTTTTGAATAAAAGAATTAAATAAGATACTTATGTCACCAAGACTTGTTTGAAATGACCTAATTAAAACAGTGAATCTTCATTATTACATAGTAGGTATATGCATGTATTATAGAATTGGTAAGACTGAGTACTTATTATTGTTAAAATAATTATTAAAAATCATAGTATTACAAGGAAAAAACAATGCAGGAATGTCAGTTTGGTTTTTCCAAGTTTTAATAAGGCAACTGCAAATGTAGGACATTTGTTCAATAATGAATATTAGTTCCTTTTCAATTATCTATTTACAATTACTACCATTACTCATTATTTTAAATGTATTTTTGTATGTTACAGAAAAAGAAAAGAAAATCCTGTTTATTGATTACATCAATGGTAAGTCAACTCATAAGTCTAGTAACTCAATATCAATTTTGATATACCTATTATGCATATTCTTATTGGAATCTTGCTTGTCTGGTATTGATAAACTGTGATCATTTGTTTAAACCCTTTCACTGACCTTAATGACATAACAGGGAGGTACCTCCCTAACCCTAAATTTGATAAAACCAGAGGACTAAAGTTTTGAAATCACATTGGTTAAAGAATGGCTGATGTAATAATGTATTGAAACCTTGTTCGTAGTAGAAGCATGGTGTAATTATATCAATGAAATCGTTTTATCAAGCTCTTTGAGTCATACTTCGCGCACGCCCAGAACAGCCAACAGGATAACCTCATCGACGAAACCATTAGCAATATTATAGGTACCAAATTTCGGAAATACCACTCGAATGCGTTTTTACATTATATTATAAACTGATTCGTCAGCAATGTGAAAGGTAATCTTAAGTCAGGGTTAAATTTTCAACCACAAATTTCTTGCACATTCTTTCATTACAAATTTAAAAATGTTGCTATGTCCATCATTATTATCCTCTTGGCAATTCGCATATCTAATTGGAAACGTATAGAACACACACTACACAGACCACAGGGCCACACGCAAGCAAGGGACTTGCAGCTAATGCAGCCGAACGCATCGTCATTCTTGAATGTAAGCCACCAACACGTACCTGCTATTCTCCAATTTTGTCGAGATGTCAGTGTTGAAAGACATTTTCTGGTGTTATTTAACAATATAAATATCACTGAACACACACGCCCCAATTTTGTGATGTCACTATTGAATTGACTTTTACAAGCGGCGGCTTGCGAAATAACGTGAAAAGAGCCACTGACAGAAAGACGACCGTACGCGACGAAAAGGTTTGACGTTTGGCTAGTGGTGGGGCGAGCTCGTATTTATATATGACACGATCATACGATGCGGGGGAAGCGAACTTTGGATTTTATCACTGTAGGTATAATGGAATAATAAACTGATGATATGAATTTAATTATTGTTATTAAGCGTATAAGTATAATGAACACTTATACTACTTTTGCGCATGGCTGAGATGTGTATTTATGTCAGAAAAACAAAATATGTTTAGATGTTAGACATTATGCGATCGCCCGAGCGCGTCCCCTCGAAGTCACACCACATACAGGCGTTGTGATTGGCTGGACCAAACCCTAGGGGATTTTCATTGGACTGACAGTTTACAGTTTTGCGCGGGCACTTTAAAATACTATTGGTGTTTTAGGTTAATTTTTTAGATCGAAGATTTTTCATTTGTTTGTGACTTATATCTTTATTATAATATAATTTAATAGGTAGGTAGGTACTTACTTTTATTCAGTTATTGTTATTATACATTTGGTTATCAACCACTGAAAGTATTTATTATTCACTTTCTTTCAGTAAATAAGGTGAAAGGTCTCTGGAAACCGCTTACTTATTGTATGCTAAATTTTGAATTGATTGTCCCGATTTACGTAGATTGTATGTACTTACTGGTATGTTATTTAGCATGTTAATAAAATTATAATATGGAAGTACGTAAGTACGTAATTAGCTAATTATTTGTATAATAATACATCAACTAAATTAAATATAAATCTAAAAACATCTCACTAACTAAACTAAAATTGTGAGAATATTTTGAGATTATCAGTGAGTACCTATAATTTAATTAAAGAAGTATTTACTAAAACATGTAGCTTATTTATAACATAATTTATCGCCCTTTTCATACCATAGATGTGGCAAACAAGCTTATTGTTCAACATGTAACCATAAATTATTATTTTCTTATTAGGGATGACCCATAGCACAGATAATATAATACATACGCTCACGCATTGAGCTCACACCTATTTCATTCTGGGGCAGGCAGAGACAGTAGCCTTTCATTTTATTTCACGAGCTTCCTCTACTTTTATTAGGTAATCCTTTCATGCAAACCCAACGGTTCCGAGTACGCTTGCCTGACCTGTTCCTTTTTCAAAATTTTATCGGCTGGTCTGCCTATTCATTGGTGCTCTGAATAAGTAGGTACACACATTATTCTGTATATTCACAGATAAAATAATATCTACTATCTAGATCTACTATAAGAATAAGAATTGTGCTTAGAATATAGCTATAAGCGTTGTTGTTATTTGACAGACATGGTGGTTGTGCATTCGTCTGCTACGGCGTGCCCGAGGTACAAATTCGATTCCCGCTCAGTGTAAATATTTGTCTGAATATTTTTTATGCATTTATGTATGAATTGCATTTGTATTGGTCTGGGTTACGCAGAAGGGTTGATAACCTGTCCGGTCAAAGTCCTACATAGGTCCCCAAAGGTAGCTGTAGTAGTATTTGTTATTTATCCAACTCATTGCATAAGGTCTGAATAGTATTATTGTATTAAAGAAGGCAGTATCTACCTATAGATAACTATTTCCCATCAAGTAAAATAATTACGGTTACCAAATAGAAGGTAGGTATGTGGGTCATTTCCGCACGAAAAAAAAGAGGTATGTGGGTCATTGTGTTTATGTTTGTTACAAAGGAGGTCCTAATCGTTCAATAAAGGAAAATGTTTAATTGCACATTTAAATAAATTACGTCCTCCATTAGGTATTAATTTAATTGGTCGGATATGAATAAGCCATATTGTCTACCAGTAAACCAAAATTGGTAAGATAGGTACCTACAAAGTAACCTGAACAGAGACGCCCGTAGTTCAAATTTTTAAAAACTTAATAGAAAAGATTATTTTGCAATTGGGTATTTGACTGATTAGTCAAATTAGTTACTTTTTACTAAACGTTAAAACGGTAAGTTATAAGTAAACTTGTAAGAAATAAATTATTGTGACGTCATAATATAATAATAAATAATATTCAATTCACTGATATTATAGTTTGTATGGATGATTAAAAAGAAATAAAAACGATTAAATAAGAACTGACGCAACTTTTACCGCTCGTAAAAGTATTTATTAATTTTTTTTAACCGCGTGGTTTCCGACTAAGTAGAATTTGGAGACGTACAAGGCGACTAAGGGATAAGACTGTTTAACATCAGACAGATATATACAGCCCAGACTCAGCCCGGAAAACGGCAATAGTCTCACCCCCTATTACGTGGGACCGAATACAATGATGGTGAAATGTGGGTGTTAATTCACCTCTGCCTAACCCTCCGAGTATACAGGCGTAATTATATGTAAAAATTATATATGTAGGAAAATACCCACTTATTAAGGATGGCCGCACAATGAGACAGCAAATGCACCAATCGCAGCAAATGCAAATGTTTTGCCTATATTTACACAGCAAATATGCTTCTTGACAACTCTTGTAGAGAAGCATTTTTCTTAGCAATTTACTGTGTGCAGCAAATGCTGTTTTGGTGTGTTTTTAGGTGACAGACAAGCACACGGCTCACCTGATGAAAAGTGGTTACCGTGCCCAATGGGCTTGTGCAACATCCGGGGAGTCAGAGCCAGAGATAAAAGCAAAATATGCTTAATTTGTGCAATCCATCAGTGTGAATTTCATCAGATGTGTTTATCTTTCGTAGTGTTGCCAGTGTTATGAGATAAAATGTTAGTTGGCCGTTTAGCAACAAGGTCAGGCATGTCAGGATCAGTATGTAATACGTGTGCATCTGTAGTTGACGACTGACGCATTATTATTATTTTCAACAGTTTACCATCACGCGGCAGATCTGCGACCGAACTAAATGCGTCAGATATTTATTTTCTATTTTCAAAACAGAAATTGTGAAAATAAGTATATTTGACGCATTCAGATGTTGTCTCCTGAACGTTTACAATGACGTCACTATATTAGAATCTCATCAGGCAATACTTCTTGCGTAATATAAATCGGGTAAAGAGGCGGGGGGGTTTCTGTTCGTAAAGTCGCTCAAATAGATACAATGCACCTCAGATCTATGCCTGTCAACATAACCTTCGGCAACCAAAAACGACCCACAGGCGCCGCGCGTTTTAGTAGGTTCGACTGACATAATCTCTCCCACCGGCTCACATCTCACACCTAAAAAAAAGAATGCAGCTATTTGTCAAACTATTTTTTGCGAGAATGTCAGGCGTAAGTTATATTATGGTTTCCCAAGCTTTCGAAGGAATTGCAAGCTAAATATATGTCCAATTTCAAGTCATGTTGATTCTCTTAGTTGTTTTCTCTCATAGCAATCATAACAGACGTTCTAATGATATCAGACTCAACCTTTTCTTTAAATTCAGTTCGCTATTGTGATGTCCAGTGACCCTGAAATGGTAACCTGCCTTGACAGCCCCGAGAGATGCTTTTTCAGAACCCAAGAAAATCAAAACATTACAAATGTTTTGATTTTGTTTAATGTTTTCTGTTTGTATTGTTGTTATTTCCACATGAAATTATTGGTTTTGTCGTATTGTTCCTCAGTTTTGTTTCTAATCATTCTTCTCCATTTAAATCATCAATGAAACCACTAATGGTTAATAAATTATTCGACAATAGTAGTTACGGTATGACCTCGTCATAACACACTAGAGTTCATGGAACTTACTGATTTGACGTAGATAAATTGATATAAAACTATTCGCATAAATTATACAGGGTTCCGGGACCGATCGCGATTAAATCCTGAATTCCATAATTTATTCGCAAAACGTCCCGAATCGTTGTATAATTATGAATTCACACCGCGATAGTTTAAAAATAATATTCGCGTAAACTTCATAAAGTACAATAGTTAAAAAATTACTGATGTAACTTGACTACTAATCCTTTGATCCTGACATTGCATTAAGAAAATCGACGAGCTTAGGAAAACCGACGGATGTACCCGTTTCGAACGGTTGGAAGTAATAAGAAGAATACGTTAAGAGCCGTCTTGTAAGAATGTACGAGGACAAACAGACCCAGATGTTAAGCATACTGAAGTGGAACTGCAATCAATCAACTAGCCCACCGCAGTCCATAGCTGGACATAGGCCTCTCCCAATGTGCGCCATTTTCTCCGATCCTCCGCCTACCGCATCCACTCTGTCCCGGCCACCTTTTTCAGGTCGTCCGCCCATGAAGTGGAACTTATTGTAGGTAAATTACGAAAAGAGCTATGTTTTCAAGATATTGGCTCTCACAAGAATCGGCCTTCAGTCACAAACTTACGCTACAAGAGGCTTTTATAAGAACAGAGCCCTTGAAAATTATGTTATGCTTGATTGTACTACAGGTATTAGTATATGGGACCAAGACCTTCGGGAATAAGCCCACCTCATTTACTGATGGATGTTCAAGGCTTGAGCGCAGGTTTTCTTCTTAGGGTTAGACTTAGAAGCTTTCGAAGGGAGATGATAATGTTATCGGTGAAAATTATACGTTATGCCGAATTTAGTTCAAAAGTCGTTGAAAATTCACCACGCTCTTATCACATATAATGTACACATTATACAGTTACTATCACGATTCGCGACATGTGCGAGGGATGTTGTTGTCAAGCCACTATGTTGTTCGTCGGGGGTCAGTATATCAGTCTTATCGCAACTTGTCACACCACGCCAGCCCGGCGTGCACCGACACACCCACAGCATGCGTCATCATAGAACCACAATAACTTTATTACTTACATGAGAGAACACGCAATTTATTTGCATAATTACACGGGTCAGGCCGTTTGCTGATCTTCTGTTCTTACAACTCAATAAATAATAAAGAGAGTGTTGAGGATAATAGCACGTTGTATAAATTACATTCATGCTTTTAATTGAAGGAGCTTATCACTTAATAGTTCAGTTGGCCTACCATGACGTGTTATAAAGTGTCGGTAACTTAGTGGGTAAGGAATTGACCGTATAATCAAGAGGTCCTGGTTTCAAATCCTGGCCATTATATGTATACCAACATGAACCCACTCCTAACACAAGCAATTAAGATTAGCTGGAGGGGTTAGAGGGAATATTAGTAATGTCTGTTCTAATATTCATTTAAAAAAAGAGGTATGGATGACGTGCTAATATTCTTTCTCATTCGGATACGAACGCTTCTAACATTCGTGTGTTTTTTGAGCTCCATCAAGATCTTTAGGATTCAAGTCAAACTCACCAAGTAGTTACTTGTCGACTGACGCAGAAGGCTATTCCCTTCTGGTTAGGAACTGTTGCTAAGCCTAAACCCAAAGGCGGGAAACGCTAGACGAAGACGTTATGATAATGATGATGACGATAAATATCTAATATCTAAAATTGTCGTGTCGCATTGTTTATCTGCAAACTCCTTCGAAACGGCTTGAGCGACTCTTATGAAATTTTTGTGCATATTTGGTAGCAATCGGTTGTAAAGTATTTTTCATCCCGGGAATAGGTTCCTGTGGGCCACAGGAATGGGACCATTATTCCATGCGGGTGGAACCGCAAGCAGCAGCTAGTCTATTTATTCAGTTGGTTGTGTGACATTTTCAGAACTGTGTTTTATTGACATAAACATTTGAGCACGCGGAACATGTTGTGCCTCGAACTGGAGGTGCGCCATGCACTCGACTTGTAACGACGAGGCCGCCTGCTGTTCGACAGTGATCAAGGTCGGAACTCCTGAAGATTTCCTTCCTGGTTACGCCTGTATTCCCGACAAAAGATTTCCGTTACTATAGAAGAAGAAGCCTGTATTTTAATGGCTTCGTACATACATACATATAATCACGCCTTTATCCCCAGAGGGTTAGGCAGAGATGATGGTGGGTGTTAACCCACTTTTCACCAATCATTAAATAGTATGAGCCTATTGCCGTCTTCCAGGCACAATTTTGACTCAAGCCATGCATCTGAGGCTGAATCTGGGCTGTATATATCTGTCTGATGTTAAACAGTTAAACTCTTAGTCGCCTTATACGACACCACATGGGAAAAGAAGGGGGTGGCCCAAATTCTACTCTGCCGGGAACCACGCGGTTCGGTTATGATAAAACTGGACTAATGAAACCTACTGTCATTGTTAGGGGAAATAATTTATTTCGGGCCATTAGCACCCATAAGCACAGGTAGCGGCACAGCAGCAGCACATAGGTAGGAATGATATAACTATACAATATGAAGTATAAAATTAGTGTATCATGAATGAAAATTTGAACGAGAGGTACGCAGAAAGGAGAAAAGGAATTTCAGCTATCCGACGACAGGACTAGATACCTAACGGTATCACGGGTTCAAGTCCGTATAATGGATGTTCACTTTTTCAGATGTGTAAAGTAATTATGCCATACTTATTTCTACGTAATTTCCAGATTCCAGGTAAAAGTCTTCGTCACTTTTGGGCCAAATTATGTCCAAGCAAAAAACACGTCGATCGAGTTACTCCCTTGCTGCGTGCGAGAAGGACAAAGAAACAAATCGAATAACACGTTTTCGATTTTGTAATATTGTTAAGGGAACTTGGCGGTCTTTAACTTTTTTGAATCAGGAACATGCACGGCGATATAATTACACTAAATAATTTGTAGTATGGCTTGAACTCTTAAAACAGGTCAATAATTGAACAACTGTCACACTTTTAGCATTCGACAGCCGTTTAATTATTGACCTGTTTTCAGAGTTCATGGTAGGCTTGCAGGAAAAGCAAAGAAAAAATTATTTTAATAATCTGTACTAAAATGATAAATGCGAATATAACTCTGTCTGTCTGTATGCTCTGGCTCAGGCTTTCCTGCCAGATTTGGAAGGTCAACCATCAAGTTACATTAGGCGGTCAAAACGTAAGAGAAGAGTGTTCTGGGCTCCAGAGTCTAAGTTAGGATGCTATTGGGATTAACTAGGTTGATGGTGGAATACATTTTCTTCTTCAAATATTGTTCTTTTTGTTTTAATTAGGACAGATGACGAATTTAACACATTGCTTTAGATGTTTGATTTCAATGTGCCAAATGATTTGAAAAATAATACTGTAAATACTTCGCACTTTGAGTTTACTGTACATACAAAATATAGTGGTTTTATGAACTGATGGCCTAGCTAGATGTACCTAACATTCTTAGGCTGAATTTAGGGTGTATGGGGCATCACCAAGATCATTAGAAATATCGTTGATTAATAAAAATGAAATATCCAAGTACAGCCAAACGATCAGTTAGACTGGAAAAAGCGGATCCCGGATTGTAAGGTGAAAGCTTCAGATGCAACCGAGTGGAGTGGCTCAAATTCTACTTTACCTGAAGTTATAACATTATAAGCAACATTATAAGGAACATTATAAGCATATATATAAGTGATAGTGTTTTGGACCGCGATCCAGAGGATGACAAATGGCGTTATACATTTGCGGTATAGCTATGGAGGTATACTTCCATCTTTCTTCTTCTGAATCGCGGTGGTATAGTAGGTACGTTATGGTAGCCTATTGTACGTAATCACACGACAGAAATGGTATTAGTAAATTAGAGCTCGTTATTATAAATATGTTATATTAACACACATAAGTAGCTATTTTGTCAATAGGCAAATATTATTTGCAAAAACGGCGGTGAGCCGCCCCCGTGTTCAAATATTGTACTGATTTTGCATTCAAAATTTAAGGAAAATTTGCTTTAACAATCATTAACATGCAGTCATTAACATATGGTGTGATTTTGATTTAAACTCTGTGTCAACTTTAAAGCACGTTAAGCTATGTTTGCTTATAACATTTATGCTAATGACTATTTTTAATCTGTGACTAGGTATGTACAATGCTGTCATACCTACTGACCCAAAATGAGGGTGTGAATACATAGCGTCGTAGAAGTGACATTAAAAGAAGGCTTCAGAGTCTTCTTGGCCAGCTACGACTGTAGGTATACGTGGGAACACGGCTAGATTGGATTGGCGAAGGGTTGGATTGAAAGAGGATGCAGTGAATTCGATAGATTAGGTACTGTAGTCAGAATATTTAAGAGAGTTTTAAGAGAATTGAAAGAGCATTCAATATATTTATTTTATTTTATGTATTTGGAACAAAAACAGTTACATATTAAAATATTACAACAATTAGCTATAAATTAATAAATATTTAACCCACACCACACTATTGTTCACAGATTAACAATATAAAAGTTTGAAAAATGGTCAGATTGTAATCGTTACTCGCATAATTCGGCAGAATCAATCAAAGAATCAAATTCAATTTTATTCAATTTAGGTACGTCAAAATTTTACAATTATGTCAAAAAATAATGTAAAAGTAAACCATTGGAAAACGATTCTTTAGCGGGTTCGGTAGGTTAGTTCTACTGAGAAGATACCAGCATAAAACTCAGAGAACTATATGAGAACCAGATTTGCTTCTTTTTAAAATTTGCTTTAATTTACAATTTATTTTGTGCGAGCAAGCAAGAGACTTATGTTGACCACGATTTACATCATCAAGATACTCATCTACTTTATAGTAACCTTTATTCATTAAAGTTTTTTTCACTTCTATTTTAAATTTATTTAGAAGCATGTTAATCAAATCCTGAGGAATTTTATTAAATATTTTTATACAGCTGCCTACAAACGAATCATCAACTTTTTGAACCCTGATTTTTGGTACAACAAGTAAATTTTTGGTTCTCAAATTAAGATTAGAAATAGTAAGTTCCATTTAATGGCGAAAAGTCCTGAACCGTTGTATAATTATAATTCAAAATAGTTTGAAATTAAATTCATAATAATCATATAATACTTACAATAATAATAATACATTCATAATATTATAATTCATATGTAGGTATGTCTCAGAATTAATTGACCTCAATGCCCCGACTTTAAATTTTTCGTTAGAAAGTGCGACCATTAGGTTTCATCAATTAGATAGATAGATAGATAATTCTTTATTGTACACCAATAGATTATAGTAAAATTTGTAGTTAGCATGCATACAGTTTAATGTACAATGGGCGGCCTTCCAGGCAACCTTGGGATGGACAGTAGTGAATAAAAAAATACAAAAAGAAAGATAGATATGAGAGAAGTTCAAATAAAGTAAAATAAATATACAACTTTAGCACATAAATAGATATACGAAGTAAATAGTACATACTAATAAGAAGGGAAAATAGTGAGCATATTAATTGTGAGCTGTCACAGTGTTCACAATGATAGGTAGTAGTCCTTCACCATTCTTTTAAATATGTTTAGGGATTTTGCTTGTCTGATACTCAATGGCAATGCGTTCCATAAGCATAAGGTTGTACATCAAACGCTGTAAATTAATCATTTGAGACGAATAACAAATTAAATAGCATTTTAAACAATTTTCTTCAGAACTTACTCATCAGTGTCATCTTTTTTCCTTTGCGTTAGTACTGGTCGCATTCCTAGCCTTCACGTCGGAGTCCAGGATCTGCTCAGCTGTGCAATTCTGTAAGACCACAGCGTCGAACACAACGCTGCGACAGCTTAGATAGAGATTGGTCGGACTGTGTGACGTCACTGACAATCTCTATCAAGGGTGTCGCAGCGCTGTGCTCGACGCTGTGTGCTTAGAGAATAGCACAGCAGAACGTACTTTTTGGTGGACATTTCATAAAAAGAACCCTACCCCATTAGTTACTGAGGTAGATCAGGAACGTTGATCGAATGTGTCTTGGGCGTATGACCATTTCTATTATGGTTAGTGCCTAAGTTATCTGATCTATGGAAATAAGCAAGTTAGTCAGGGTCGACCTTGCAGAGCATACATTGATCGAATTAGTGATGTCTCAAACAGGACGAATCAAGGGTTTTTGACACCGACAGGCGAATACCTAATTCAAGTTTAAGTAGGTACATACTGATGATAGATGCAGATTATGAAGAGAGCCTCTCTTCATAAAACTGTCAGAATCACTTTTCAGTTTCCATTAGATTTTAAGACATTAATTTTTCTAAGTCTTGAAATCACACGTTTTGCAAATGCAATTGTGTTAAATTGGGTCCTAAGTAGTGCATTTTTATATTAGTCCGACAACGTGTGCAAAAAATAATTATAAATGACATTGCAGAGCATTCGCAAAATATGGCAAAATACATGTAATTTTTTTTGTGATTTGTATGGTACGGTCGAGGTAGCCACGAAAACCTTCGTAAACAATGTATCGTTCATTAATTATTAGTTAATCATTTACAATAGCATGTGTGTAGGCGTTTTGGTTTACATTCCAAACAATTCCAAAACAACATTTTTTTTAAAATTTGCAATGCTTAATTATTTTCATTAAGTCATTATCAAACACGCAAGTTAGTATCAATAATTGTACAATACAAGCATCATTACAATCTTAAGAAGCGTGTAGGAACGCTTAAGTTATATACTAAATGGCGCGAGAGGATTTAAGAAATCGGGCTAAATAATTCGTGTTTTTTTTTAAAGTTGGTACAGTTATTTCTTAAGGTGAACATACAAAGTCCCCCAGAGTGGAAAGTATCTAAAGATATATAAATTAATCTAGTTTTTCAATATACATACATACATATAATCACGTCTTTATCCCCGGAGGGTTAGACCGAGGTGAATTAGCACCCACATTTCACTACTAATTGAATTCGGTCCCACGTAATAGGGGATGAGTCTATAGCCGTCTTCCGGGCACTATTGTTGACTCAAGCCATTCATCTGAGGCTGAGTCTGGGCTATATATATCTGTCTGATGTTAAACAGCCCTATATCTTAATCGCCTTGTACGACACCGCATTGGAAGAGATGGGGTGGCCCAAATTCTACTCTGCCGGGAACCACGCGACTGTCAATATACAAGCAAAAAATAAATAGGCCATTCCCCTCTTCCCCACCGCCGCGCTGGCTCGTGTCCCACACTCGGGGACTTTTAGTATTGAATCTGGTTACTTTAGGGAATAACTGTACCAACTTTCAAAACTACACGAATTATTTGGTCTGATCGTCAATTTTCACGTTAATTTAAACGGGTAAAACGAAAAATATTTATTCTTGATAAATATTTAAGTAATATTTTGTTTCAACAAAACGAGAATCAAAGTATTTCATACTTCAAAGCTTCATGATACGTGCTATCATATTCTTTCAGCTGCTATCACGAGCTTCCAGTTACTATTACTTACTGTCAGCTGCTATTGCATGTTCTTCTATTCTCTACAGGAATAGCATCGCAGGTAAGTATTGAAAGAATGAATTATAAAACCAATTTTGTCAGAGAATATTAAATATTTATGTTCTACATGTACTATGAGTGCAATAAACGTATAACAGTCTGAGAAATTGCAAATATTGCGGGTTTGTACTCGTATAGCTGAAAATTATTACAGTACATTATAGTTAATAGTATGTTTACGTAATCTACATTATCTTTTCAAGGTGTTCGTGAACTGATAACTGATAGTATCAATGTGTTTGGTGGGAAGGAGAATGTTTTAAACATAGCATGTATGGGTACAGTTTTTGCGATTTGGAGTTCCTGAAGATGTAGTAAAAAGTAAAGTAAATATTATATAACATAACATAAATATAAATTTATGCCTATATCCCCGAAGTGGTAGGCAGAGGTGCTAGCACCCACATTTCGCCAGTTTATGTTTAGGTCCCCATGTAATAGGTGGCGAGCCTATTGCCATTAACCGGGCACTTATAAACCTGCGATAAATACACAAATAACTTCGAAAAGTCATTGGTGTGTGCCATGGTGAAATCTGGGATCGAATCCGAGACCTCGTCTCAGCAGTCCATTACCCATACCACTATGCTACCGTGATTTTTTAAATTAAGATTTTTTGATATGTATATACAGAGAAAAATGAGGTAGGAGGGACTTTCTAAACGAGAAGATAAGTAGCTTTCTTTATGGAGAAAGGTAAATATCAAATTAAATTAGGAGGAAAGATTTGTATTTTTTTTATACCACTTAGGTGGCAGAAAGCAAACGACCCACCTGATGGGAAGTGGTAACCATGGACTATGCACGTAGGTATGTAACACCAGGGGCGTTACACTTGCGCTGTCGACGATGAAGAAACCTTCTGATTGAAGAACCCCATATTGTAGGCGCTTGGGAAAACCGCAGCAAGGAGTTCATTCCACAGCTTGAGTGTGCGTGGGATGAAGTTTCTTTCATACCGCACAGTGCGCACCGTCTCAGGTCCCATTGGGTGAGGATGAATTCCCTGCCTATGGCGAGCAGTGCGATGATAGAATGTAGCTGTGGGCATTATGTCAGACCATTCACCTGAGCACATACCAATATATTAGGTGAGGCGGTAGAACACACAGTTGATATGTAACGAATAAACTCAAAAACTACTAGTCCGATTTAAAAAATCTTTTGCCATTAGAAAGCTACATTATTACTGAGTAACATTTTGTTATTTATTAGTTCAATTGTGTATATAAATATATATGTATTAAAGAGAACCTACACATAGACTATATTATATTTTTGTAAAAATTACAGGGCTAGTTTTGTTTCTGAATACGATCGATCTTTCACGTACTTGCTTTGAGCGCTTGGATAAATGGATGGGGGTGGGAGGTCTGACGGTTGTTACTTCTAGAAAATAAAGAAATACCTACCAATTACCCATCAAAGCTTATAGGCCGATCCCAGGCTCCAAAGTGCGGTCTTTAGAAGCAATTGAAAAGGCGGGCCCTATACACCTACCTATACGTACCCTTAAAATAAAACCTAATTTGGAAGTACATATATTATAAGTTCGTTATCAAAAAATTTGGTCAAAGTTGATTTTTTTATGAATTATGGTCAAATTTAAACCATCCGGCTTGTTGAAATAAAAGGCTTGTAAAGGCGATTGGGCAAAGGCTCATAAATGCCACAGATGACTCCCGGTCCGGATCATTCCTGGTGCAGAGGCTGGCCAACGCAATCCAGCGTGGATACGCTGCAAGTGTGATGGGCACCTTTGCACCGGGAGTGATCATGGGTGGGTCATTCGATTTTTCCAAAAAAAAAATGTATTTATATTAAATTAATTTATAAGATTTGTAACTTTTTTGGTACGAAATAAATTTGTACCAAAAATTATTTTTAATCATTATTGCTAATAAACTATTAATTACAGAAGAAATTAAATAAGTACGTAGTATTGTCTAATAATATATTTGCTCGTAATTCATTGCATTAGTCTAATCTCAATCTGTAACAATAAGTCTGAGAAAGGTGATGTCATATTGTAATTGATTCAGATTGGTAGGGTTTCTTTAATAATGGCGGCTTTCTTGATGAGTTGTGTATGTAGAGAAACGGTGTTTGTGCGTATCTTCTGCATAATAAAATTGCGTAAGCAAGTGTAACTACTACAGAGAGAGTATTACAAAATATGTAGCTTCTTGTAAGGCTTGTTCAATTTCCGTTTGATGTATCGAAAGCAGCTCTAGTACGGTTTAATGGGAATGAAAGCTCAAGCTTGGCTGCAATTTGCTTTCACTCTGACCTCCTCGGGTTTCTTCGATATTTCGTTCGTCTTCGTAGGCTTGGTTTGCAGGTACACAACACTTACTGAAGTAGGTAAGATTTCGGTGGTTGTAATAGGGCCCATGAAGATCTTCTGTGACCAAGTCTCAGACGCCTGCGGATCGACGGATGTTGTGCAGGCTTTCTTTTCAGGGTTGGGATGTGAGACGGCGGATGTTAGACGCTTTCACAAAAACCATACAAACGAATCAAAAAAGAGGAGAGGGTTTAAGCAGATTCCGGATTTAGAGGTGAAAGACTATGGGATGCGACCTGAGGCAACGTAGTAATGAACGTCCAGGCCCTCGATTCTACTAAAGCAAAATCAATGTCATGCCACGGACACTGCTAAAAAGTACAGTCAAATTTAGACTTTAAAGCAATTCGGTTAAAGTCCAAAATTAAATGCCTTTTTACAGAGTGAATGAAGAAGTATAATGAAACTCTTTCAATTTAATTTGGGACTTTAACCGCGTAGAAATAAAGTATAAAATTTAAGGCCATTTTATGCAGTGTTTGTGGCATGATAGTGGTTCAGCTTTAGAAGAATCGAAGGCCAGAGCATTGACTCTACCAAGTTTATGTCATAACTAAACCAATGTTATGCCACTGACACTGCAAATATGTGATTGAACTTTAGACTATTTTCATAATTGAATTTGAATATTTAGGTACATACCACACAAAAGTGGTAGATTGTACAAGTAAAAAACATTATTTTAATTATAAGACCACACTTGTTGTACCTGCATTCTGTGAATAAATAAATAGAAAGAAAGAAAGAAAGAAAGAAAAACCTTTTTATTTGGGTACAGCTAACAAATACTTATATACTATACACATTAAAAAACAATAAACACAAAAAAAATAAACGAATTAGTCCAGTTGCACCAAAAAAGGAGCCAGTTCAGCATGGTGCCAGGCACAAGAACCTGATGCTGGTTTTCAACTGGCTCCTATGAATGTGAATAAATGAATATGAATATGAATCTCCGACCTCCGTGGCGTAGCGGTAGAGCATTCGACTGCTATTCAGGGGGCGCGGGTTCGATTCCCGCTCAGTGCAAATATTTGTATGCATGAATACAAATGTAACGGAAATAAACAAATGGCAACATTGACTGGTGACGTGTTGGTGCGGAGAGGTGGGAGCGATGGAGGGGCGAGCCGAGGAGAGGAGAGGTGTAGTGTGGAGTTTATAAAAGGGGTGTGATTTGGTGTCTCGGGGCATTATTATTGGAAAAATCAACTGTTTATGTTCAATAAAAGTAATAAGTATTATTGTGTTAACGGGTATTTATTTCACTTCCAACAACGTCGTAACAATCAGAAGTGGGATTTACTGAACTTGGCAGAAGACAACGCAAGATGAAGAGGTTCCAGGACAGGTCTAGCTGTTCTGAAAACAGCAAAAGGAGCAGAAGTAATAATTCTCACGTAAGTGGAAATAATAATTCTCCTTCATGCTCAGCAAAAGACATAATAAAAAAGAAAGTAGAAGCTGCTGTAGAAAGATGTTTATAATGACGATAATATATTACATAATCGTATGGCCAGAATACAGAATACTGCTAAATTAGTTCCCGATTTTGATCCGGATAATCGTGATTTAAATATAAAAAGTTGGATTAAGAAAATTGAGCAGTTAGGCTCAATTTACCACTGGAACGACGAAACTAAATCATTTATATTACAATCAAAATTACAAGGTCAAGCTAGACGATGGTTTAATAGATTAGAGTCTTACGATTATTCGTGGGTAGAATGGAAATCAATGGTCATAAGGGCGTTTCCGCGCTATGTTGACTACGCGTCCCTATTAGATGAACTAATTGATCGAAAAAAAACTCTCAACGGAAACAATGACTAAGTATTTTCAGGAGAAATTGGCCTTGTGTTATAGATGTCAACTTAGCGATCAAGCTTCTGTGTCGTGTATCGTTCGGGGACTGCCGACCGAATTACGTGCGAACGCACTAGCGTTTCAATGCTCTACTCCAGATGAGCTGTATGAGGGTTTCTTGTCCGCTTTTGATTCCTATCAAACTAATGCGTTGAAAATCCAAAACTCATCCGTGAAGTCGTCCGTAACACGTAAAGATAGCGAAGGATCTAATAGCCAGCCCCAAAGAAGTATTGATGGAAGGAAACCGCCTATGTGCTACCGATGCAAGGAAGTTGGGCATGTGGCAACCACATGCAAGATGCCAGATAAACGCAAATGTTTTAGATGTGGAAACGTGGGCCATGTGGCAAGTACATGTATCACGGTGGAGGATAGTCAGGCTACAGTCCGTCAAATCTAAGAAGTACCGTTTGACAGTTCTGACAATTGAATGATAGGGATGGGATGAAAAAATCGATTACTATAATATCCGAACTTTAAGAGATCGATTACTATAATATCCGAATTTTAAGAAATCAATTGTTATAATTAAATAAAAGAAATGTTTAGGATATTTTTTTATTCACTACTAGTACTAGTATCGTCGTCTTCGTCATCATCGTCATTTAAATTAATGACCAGTTGATTGTCCATTACATTATCAAAGTGTACGTCTCTTTCGAAGTCGTCCATTATTATTTTCTTTGTTTTTTGTACTACTTTACTCCAATCTTCCTGTGTAACTTGGGCACATGCTTCCTTTAATAAACCTTCCATTTTCTTGACACTGAAGGGTGGTTTTGTGTTGTGTCTTGCTGCATAACCTGTAAAACAATAATATAACTATTTGATAGCAGACGAAAACCATTGTTTAAATTATAAATGTTAGAAGTACTCGTGTTATTATTATAATATTATAAAATATTACCTTTAACTTGGGCCCAAATCAGTTCAATGGCATTATATTGGCAATGGTACGGAGGAAGTCGTATGACTTTGTGCCCGTGCTCTTCGGCCAATTGGTCAATTACATATGTCGGTTTTGGTGGTTTATGCAATTTCACTAACTGTAATAATTCAGCTTTTAATAGTGACATGTCGGCATCCACTCCTTTTCTTTGCAGCCATGCCACCAAATCTGCTTTCTTATTGGCTGACGTAGGTGCTTTATCAATTTGCACAGAGTGGTATGGGGCATTATCCATTATAATTGTGCTGTTAGGAGGGATATTCTGTAATAAATTTAAGAACCACTCTCGGAACCTTACTGCGTCCATTTCTTCATGATACTCTTTAGTGCTTTTGGATTGGAAAGCTAATAAAGAGTTTTCCACGAAGCCTGTAGACGCTGACCCAGCATGGCATATTATGAGGCGTCCACCTTTTCCTATCGGCACCTTCGAGCACGAAGCTTCAGAATCATCAGTCCATGTTTTCGGCACAGAATGGTTGGAATTTAGCCAAGTTTCGTCCAAAAATATTACATTATCCCAGTTTATAATTTGTTTAACTTCGCGCAGGAATGTTAGTCGCTGCATAATTATGTCATGTCGCTCCATAACAATTTTTCGTTTGTCAACTTTTTTGTATCTGAAGCCAATTCCTGTTATTACCGTTCTCAACGACTCTATGCTTCCCTTATACAGCCCGGCATCTTTTAAAGTTGCACATAACTTTGCCAATGTTGGAAATTCGCCTCTTGTAAAATACCCGTATATATGGTTTCTAATAGCATGACTATCGAATTCATCGATGCCTGTCACAGGTTTATTTCTTTTTCGTTTTTTCGGTGTGTGAAGTACGTTACTGTCACTCCCCGAAGGCCCATATTTTTCACTTAATATTTTGCCAACGGTGCGGCTACCAATACCGAGAGCTTCACCGACGCGATCCCGAACTTGTGTAACTGGCAGTAGAAGTCCACCATTTTGAGATTCACGCTCAAAATACTCGTGTAATTTCACCACCAATTCACGAGCCTGGCTGTTCAAAGTACGTCCTCTTTTCGACATTATTAATAAACACTTGCTTAGTTCGGAGTCCAGTATAAATATTGCCAAGGTAAACGGATAAAGAATGATCAGTCCAGAAAAGTAATAGCCAAGTCACAAATTGTAAAACACAAACGAGAAAGCAAGTACGCGCACAGTCAGCTTCCAAGATGGCGAGAGACTGCTGACGCCGAACCGACCGAGCGGACCGCGTGCGCTTGTAGTTGGCAGTGTTGCCAGAAAAAAAAAATTGTAGAGACTTGGACACCTGCGATTTTGCCTATTGACCTAAAAATAATTAAATTAATTTATTTTAGGGTATCTGTGTATTCAGTGCATTATGCGGTCGCGCAGTAACGTCGTTAATTTATAACATCAGGCAACAACATTTTTGTGAATGGGTTCTACATACCTTATTTTTATTAGTTTTAGACGTAGAAATAAGACTTAGAAGAAAAAATTGTAATTGTAAAATCAATTGATGTGCTTGTTAAAAATTTGTTTATTTCTCTGTAATATGCAAACCCATACTATCATACACAAAAATAAATGTAAAAAACACTATCCCTGACTCCATTTACTATTTCGACAGCGTTAGCGCGAGAAACCCCGACTTATTTGGGCGCGAAAATCAAAAATCGACAAATCGCTTTCGACAACTTTTTAAAGAAGCAAATATATTTGATTTATAAATACGTATTTTTGGTGAATGGGTTTTATCTCATATTTTACGATTACATAACTATTTAGTTATGTAATCGTAATATGTGAGATAAATCCCATTCGCATGAAAAAATATTTGTTTGGTTGTCAAGTGTAATTTGTAAATAATACATTCGATTTTTCGTATATGTAAACGATTTTTTTGCATACAAGTGTATCCGAAGAGTCGCAACACTACGTGCAGTGACCTAACTACGTAACTTTGTAATGCGGTCAAGAATATAACTATTAGAAATTATTTACTGTGTAAATATGTGTTATTTTGCTTTGTTTGAAAGTTTTCAATTACATTTAGATATTAAGAATTGTACATTTTTAGATACAATAATGAAATCTTTCTAAATTCATGGTTTTATGAAAAAGGTTATCGAAACTGAATAATGTACGTATGAACAAAGTTGTTTCGGTTTGAAAAATATGAAACGTCAAACGGTACCTCTTAGATTTGATGGACTGTAGCATCAAGAAAGTCCAGTTATTGTCGCAATTGAATGATATGTATAAGAAGCAGGTTAAGGTCAATGATGTATTTATGAAGGCTTATTTAGATACAGGAAGTGAGCTCAACGTGATTTCTCAAGAAGTTTCTAATGCTTTGAAATTGAAAAAAGAACCCTCTAATACTGTCTTGAAGGGGTTCAATGGTTGCTCGGTGCCGACTTCTGGGGTGGTACAATTTAATTTATTAGTAGACAACGTATACATTACGACTACTGCTGTAGTGACTGATGTAGACCTGGGTGACGTCGTTTTGATCATTGGGCAGACAGTCATTAATAGGGAAGACGTCATGCTTAATGTGTCGAAGCATGGTGTCACCCTATGCAAAATACCGAACTCCTCAGATGACCTGATGAGTATTGGCACTTTTAATGAAGCGACTAGTTTCAGAGTCCAACTTACCGAAGATACAACCATACCTGTCGGAGACAACCTTGTAAGAGTGTTAGTTCAGGGAGCTGACTCCGGAGACTACTGCACTAAACCAAGGCGATTCTCTATGGGAAACGTCGTGTATGCAGTCGCCACTGCGGTACTACGAAGAGGCGGAGGCTATGTCAGAGTTTGCAACATCGGTGTCGGCCCCATCATTTGGAAGAAGGGGATGACTATAGCCAGAGCCGAAAAATGTGAGGCGAGTTCTAATTGTCTAACTATGAGGAGAGATGAGTGTGGTGAGAATTTTAATCGTGAGTTGGCAAATATCAATGTGGGTGATATTGGTGAGAAACATTTTAAAAGCTTAACAACACTTTTAAGAACGTACAGTGACTGTTTTGCTACTACAAGCAAGGAAATATGTTGCACAAATTTAGGAGAAATGACTATTGAGCTTAATACTAATAAACCTGTGTTCGAAAACCATATAGATTAGCGCATTCGGAAAGAAAAGTCGTAAGAAATTTAGTTAATGATTTGATAAATACCCCCTTCGATGATACCCCCATCATTCGGGAATCTAACTCTCAGTATGCATCTCCGATAATATTAGTACGTAAGAAAAACGGTGACTATACATAGATTATGTGTGGATTACAGGGATCTGAATGCAATTACGATTAAAGATCGATTTCCTATGCCTCATATCGACGATCAGTTATCACAATTAGCGGGTAAATCTTATTTCACCAATTTGGATTTATTTTCTGGCTACCATCATATTAAAATAAGTGATGATTCAATTTCTAAGACTGCCTTCGTTACCTCAGACGGATTATACAAGTATATGATATGAGGGTACCCTTTGGATTAGCAAATTCTCCATCAGTGTTTATGCGTGTCATCCAAAAATTAGTGAAACTTGTGGGTAGTGATGAAATCGTTACATTTATGGATGACATGTTGTTATCAACGTCCAGTATATCTGACGGTCTTAGTTTACTCGAAAAAGTGCTTGTTCAGTTGCGTAATGCTGATTTGAAGTTGAATATGAAGAAGTGTGCATTCCTTAAATCCGAGGTGACATTTCTCGGACATGAAATCAGCGCTAAAGGGATTAGGCCGGGTAACCACAAAATAAGCGCGGTGATTGATTTTCCTAAGCCAACAAATTTGCATCAGTTACGTCAGTTTTTAGGTTTGTGCAGTTATTTTAGAAAATACATTAATCAGTTTGCCTTATTGGCGAAACCGTTAACCGATTTAACAAAAAAATCTACCGATTGGTTCTGGTGTGACGTACATGACCATTGCTTTTGTATGTTAAAACAAACTTTGTGTTCTCGCCCTCTTCTTGCTTTATATGACCCTTTGTTACCTTGCGAAATTCACACTGACGCGAGCAAGACGGGTATAGCCGGTATACTATTTCAAATTCAAACGAACGAGCAAAGTGAGTTGAAGCCTGTGTTTTACTATAGCCGAGTAACGTCGCGTGAGGAATCAATGTATCACAGTTATGAACTTGAGACATTGGCGGTCGTAGACTCTTTGAAACATTTTCGCGTTTATGTACTGGGGACTAGAGTCAAAGTAGTTACAGATTGCTCAGCGGTTAGGTATACCTTGTTAAAAAAAAAGATTTAGTCCCGCGTATAGCTCGTTGGTGGCTTACGATTCAAGAGTATGATATTCAAATTGAATATAGACCGGGAGATCGTATGAAACATGTGGTTGCCTTGAGTTGTAACCCAGTAAATTGTACTAATGAGGTAGGTCAGGTAGGCGATGATGAGTTAGAATTTCACACTGTACATTTAAATATTATATCGAGTGATGATTGGTACTTGCATACAGTTACAAGACGACAAATTGCATAATATTATTTTACAATTATCGGAGGGTAATGTTTGTACAGACGTTCAAAATAATTACAAAATTAAGAATAATCGATTATTTAAGAAAACATTGCATGGTGATCGGTTAGTAGTACCTAAATTCGCTAGATGGAAGTTATGCAAAAGTTTCACGATCAGATAGGGCATGTGGGTATTAAACGTTGTGAAGAATTAATAAAATCTGATTATTGGTTTCCTAAGATGAAGCGAAGTTATGATAAACGTCATAGGGCCGAACAAGTTTTCAATAAAGGAGACTTAGTTCTATGGAAACAAGCGCCCTCTGGGGGGGAAGTTAAAAACGTAAATAACAAACTGCAAGTTTTGTATTCTGGGCCCTATGTCATTCAGCAGGTTCTTAATAATGGTATAATGCGTGGCTACAAAAAGTTCACCGGCATAGTGGCTGCAGATGCCCTCCGTGCATACAAAAGTGGCCCAGATTGTAGTGAAAGTAGTAGCGACGAGGATGTAGTTACTAGGGACGATTTAATTGATTTACTTGAGAGTTAACATATTGTGTGCACCAATTGCGGTGCAATTGTTTCAGGATGGCCGACTGTAACGGAAATAAACAAATGGCAACATTGACTGGTGACGTGTTGGTGCGGAGAGGTGGGAGCGATGGAGGGGCGAGCCGAGGAGAGGAGAGGTGTAGTGTGGAGTTTATAAAAGGGGTGTGATTTGGTGTCTCGGGGCATTATTATTGGAAAAATCAACTGTTTATGTTTAATAAAAGTAATAAGTATTATTGTGTTAACGGGTATTTATTTCACTTCCAACAACGTCGTAACACAAATATTTGCATTGGTCTGGGTATAATATGTATGTATTTACGAAAAAAAAAAAGTATCTAAGTATGTTTATCCGCATTCTAGATCCCATAACACAAGCTAGTTAAGCTATGCTTACCATGGGTCTAGATAGCGTTGTGTAGAATGTCGTGAAATATTTATTTTATTTATTTTATTCATTATGAATAAAGTCCAAAATTAACTGAAAAAAGATGGTTTCATTTTTTTTTAATTTATATTATCATAATTATATTATTTAAAATAGAAATTATAACATTTTAAAAAGAATATTAGCAACTGCAATTACTAATATTCCCTCTAGGGTTACAGAGAATATTAGTAATTGCGGTTGTAATATTAGTAATTGGTTTAGCTTAGTTGTAGGGGTCTACAACTAAGCTATAATGCTTGTGCTAGGAGAGGGTCCATTCATTCATTCTCTACAAGGTGCCTTTTAATTTTATACTTCAACAGGCGCGTAAATTCTTAAATTAAATGTCATTTTCTGCAGTGTCCGTGGCATGACCAGTGGCTTTGACATTAGCAGAAATTAGCAAAATCTGGGCCCAGGACGGAACTTGAAGACGCGAGCCACTTTCTGGGACTTTTCCTGATTGAAAGTGTAAGAAAAGTTGGATACCTACCTACTAATTGCATCTTTGTACAAAATACGTAGATAAGATATTATACAGTTACAATTCTAAACAGGCACTTTAAATACACATTAGCAGATATACTGGTTCAGTTTCAACCAGTTCAGTTGAGAAATGAGTCGTTATTAGCTAGCTCGATAACTGCGGGTCAAGAATTTCCGAGACCTAACACGATGTGTTTTGTATTTGTCATTCTGGTTAGTGTCGGTCAAAATGTATCATTGATTGACTTATCTACATAGTTTTTAAATTTCAAATATTTTGGCAGTTGCAATCTCGCGAATTATTAGTTGTTCCCATTTGTTGTATTACCATTATTACACACAAAACAGCTGGTAGATATATTCAGTTATTATTGCAGTGTCATTCAACTTTTAAACTCGGCTATGTATAGCTAAAAGATCAAGTTGCTAAACAATCGGGAAGTTAGTTTAAAGTAAATTATAACCTTCCGCCCAGTCGTGCCCTAAAACCCTGGGCTACGATTCTGCTAAAGCAATACCACTGTCTGTCATACCACCGACACTGCTAGAGAATTAACTTAATTTTAAACTTTAAGCCACTGTGATTAAAGTCCAAAATTATAAGGCTTTTTGCAGAGTGAATGAAAAAGTGTAATCAAACTCTTTTTATTTAATTTTGTACTTTAAGCGCATTGAAAAAGAGTATAAAATTTAATGCAATTTTTTGCAGTGTCTGTGGTATGACGACCGTTATACCACAGACACTGCAATGTTTTGCTTTAGTAGAATTGAGGGTCTGATTCTGACCGAGCATACAATACGAGAGCACAGATTCATAAGTAGATTATTTCATAAATAGCGTATTTACCTACCGTCTCCATGATCGATTTCAATGAAATATAAAATCAAAAGAACCCTTGAACCCCGTAATCCATAGTAGGTAATGTATAGCTAAAGTGCTACACAATATACGTCACGCAATACAGTATCTGTAAGTATCGGGATATTTACTATGTTGTATTTAATTTAATTTGATTTGTATTGTTTGTAGGTTCCGATATTTCGGTGTTATTGCAAACACCATGATCACGGAGCTACTGGAGTATTGGCGGTAAACAGTGAAAAAGTTTTTAAAGCTAAATATATCGATCTACCCTCTTTCGAGTTCTTTTACTACGCGTATCGGTACTACCACTGGTTTCACTCTCACTACAAACTCCAACTCGATCTCGATCAAGTTCACGACTCACTTTAATACTAATGTGAGTGACCATGATAGTTTAAATAAACTTCATCAGTTTCGAGTTAGGACATCTGAAAACCACGGAATCCGAGGTTGTCTTGTCAGTCTTGACATTTTCATTTCGCGTTGTCTGGGGCATATAGGTGGGTATATGGTACTGAGGCCATGCATGTCATCTTCTATAAAATTCTTAAACGACAAGGGGCTGCCCATTCCGCGGCGGCGGCGTGCCCTACGCGCCTCCCCGTTTCCGGGGACGAGTTGGGGACTCTGTGGTCTCCACACTCGAGAATAGGGCCAGATCGAGAGAGATGGCCCAGGATCGGCCGGGGTGCGAGGGATATGCCTGTTAACCTCACCTTCGGCAACCATAAACGACCCACAAGCATCGTGCGTTTTGGTCGGTTCGAGTCCGACATAATCTCACACCGGCTTCGGTGGTTGGGGTATATATTTAAAAATAAATGGGCTGCCCATCAAGATTTACAGAGTCAAAGCTCGCCTGCTAGCTTATGATACAGACCACGTTATGATGCCGATTTTGGTCTTCGGGTTAACAGCAACTCATCTAGACCAAATCTAGGAGAAAAGCAGACCCGAGGCTTTAAAAAGGAAGGTTTGGAACGTGATGATGATGATAACGGATCTTAAATACAAATCAGGACATTATCTGCCACTTTATACTTTTAACTATACCCGGGAAACCAAGGGTGTGCTTGTTGATAATAATTGGTTACCCATCTATGAACTGGCCCATGGTAACCACACTTAGTAGGAATGATAATTATACGCATATTATACCACAATACTTTTAAATGGTAATATAATACCTATTTGCTTGCACGAGTAGTGATTAGATTATTATAATATAAGACCTTATGACACTAAAAGGAATGTGACCTCACAACTGGTGACTACTGTATAATATATTATTATTTATGGTTGTATAACTATGCCTTTTAGGGTTCCTTAACCTAAGGATAAAACGAACCCTATTACTAAAAGTCCTCCGTCTGTCTGCAACCGTGATAGCTAGATAGTTTATCATTACAGTCCCCTAGTATCAAGTTCGTTAGCCGGTATCAAGTTTTTTTTTTTAAGTACTTATACAACTTAGGTGGCAGACAAGCACACGGCCCACCTGATGGAAAGTGGTTACCATGACCTATGAACGTGTGTAACACCAGTGGTGTAATGTGGAATACGAAACATACGTCAAAGACAATCGTCTACCTAAGTAGTAAGTATTTTGTTCTACCATACACCGCCAACTAATTACAACGTGTCTAGGGGGCAGAGGTATTTCCGGGGATGAGTTGGGGACTCTGTAGTCCCCACACCCAAGGAGAGGGCCAGACCGTGAGAGATGGCCCTGGGTCGGCCGAGGTGCGAGGGATATGCCTGTCAACCTCACCTTCGGCAACCAAAAACGACACACAGACGGTGTGTGTTTTAGTCGGTTCAAGTCCGACATAACCTCTTCCACCGGCTCTGGGGGCAACCGTGGGGATTTAGCGCACGTTAAAAAAAAAGGGGGCAGAGGTAGGACACGACGGTCTTTCCGTCACAATTTAACTGTCCGACTGGGGAAGTATACCCCTACAGAATACCAAGTTTACAATAACCTTGTGTTATGTTCCCGGCGGTAAATCGGGTAGCCAGAGCTCACTGGAGAGTTTTTGTGCTGTTAGTGGGTAGATCAAAATCTTGTCCTGATTTTGTGTTCTGCACTGACGGCACAGAAAATCTCTGTTCTTACAGGGTCGGCAGCACGGCTGTGACTCCCCTCGTGCTACGTACGTGTCAAAATTACCTACAAATATCAGCTGCTCACCCATATGCTAGCCATATTGACGTGGTAGGTACGGTTAATAGAGACATTGATGTACATTTTTGTAATTTTTGCAACTGAATTATAAGACCCGGCAGAGTAGAATGTGGGCCACCCCATCAATTCCCATGCGGTGTCGTACAAGGTGACTAAGGGATACGGCTGTTTAACACCAGACAGATATATACAGTCCAGACTCAGCTTTAGATGCATTGCTCGAGTCAACAATAGTGCCCGGAAGACGGCAATAGGCTCACCCTCTATTACGTGGGACTGAATTCAATGATTGGTGAAATGTGGGTGTTAATTCACCTCTGCCTAACCCTCCGGGGATACAGGCGTGATTATACGTATGTTTGTATGTGAAATATAAAGAATCGGGTCACCCAATATCTTTTAATTTTTTTTCCTACACATATTTTCCGAAACCAAGTAAACAAACACACAAAGTTCCGAGAGTTCATTTTGTTACATTTTATATATCAATGGGTCAGATAATGTAAGTATGTCTGTCACCGCTCTAACAACAAAATACAATAAGACGTAAAATCGCGTCGACACATAAGATTTATCTTTGACGTCATACGCCTTATGCCTCTTGCCTTTTCTGTACACTTTTTTTCGTGTCATACGAAGCGTGTGCTAGAATGAGTGTGTCTTTTCTCTGGCCTGTTAGACTTCCACCCCTAGGCTATTAGGGAAATTCCCTAAAAGTATTGACGTTTTCATTATCTCACAAGTGTCATTATAACTGTCAATTGCTATAGGATGAGATACGAATTGAACGGACTGTGGTCTCCGAAAGATCACTTCTATAGATTCCATAGCAGAATTTGCTCAAAGAAAAAAATAATCCTTGAAATTAGAACGCGCCTTGGTAATTACTAACGTCATGAAAAAGTGTTTATTTAACTATTGATTATCCTATTCATCGGAATTTCACGGTCAGTATCATGGTCGTTCGATAGCCTCATGGCATCATTCCTACAAAAAAATATTTCGCGTCATAAACAATTGTTTCATAGCAATTCATAACGAGAATACCTAATGGATTCGTTTACCTACAAGGTACCTTTTTTCGTGTGGAAATCCCCAAGGAAAAACCCCCCTCCTTCCGCACCTGAACCGATTAAATCTATGAATTGATTTGCCTTGACTATACGTGCGACTGCTGTCTGATCCCCAACATCAAGAGATCCTACATTCCTACACTACACGTGTTGAGAAAGTAGCAAGTGAGGGTTGATGGTTGATGTCTCTACCTACCCTGAAGGGTAAACGTATGCAGATTACAGAATATAGCATTAAGAGAAATGCAATTACAACAAGATACCTTTAATATAAGATATCTATAATTTCAAAAAATAGGTTAAGGAAAGATCAGATAATTTTTTTCTGCGAAAAACTTAAGGAAAGTAGACTTCAGGTAAAGTTGATAAAAAACGCCTAATTTAAATCTTGTTGCGACATCTATCGAAAGAATTTTGTACTACAAGGTTGCTATCCATGTTTAGGATTGAACGTGACTGTGTACGTTGCGTTGTTTCAGTTGTTGTATAGATGGCAGTAAAATCAGTAAAGCAGTTAACAGATTATTGTAATAGATGTCGCTACAAGTTTTGTTTTCTACATGTGTTCGGTCATGTGTTACACCGAGTTACACGTAGTTTTACACGCACGGCTCGGTTGTAAAATATCTGTATTTTTAAATGTAATGTAAATATCTGTTTTTTCTTCTTACCCGAACACCAATCTTGGTTGCCCTTGCTTGCCATTGGAACCCAGGTTGCGCTTTCTTTCTATTCGTAATTTTTTTGTCTCGGCTTTTATAGGAGCGACTGCCGACTGACCCCCCCAAACCTCGAGGAACTACTAGAGATTCGCCACATAGAGAATTACCACATATTATGATTTTCATGGTTATGGTAAGAAGAGGTTACCTTATTTTCTAACTCTTCCAATTTATTTCTGAATAATTAAGATGAGGGTTCCACGATAGTTTAACTTTCCTAGGGAAGACCCTTGGAGAGTACATTACTTACTTATTGCCTGGAGCCCTAAAGAGTTCGACAATCTGGTCTACAGAACTTCGATACCACCAGAGGATAGTGGAGTTCAGATAGCAGTCGTAAAATATCGAAATTCAGTCAATTCGTGATGACACTGACTACCATCCTTTTATTTTCGTGGGGAAATCCCCACGAACCACCGGTTGACGGGGGCGGTTATGTCGTATTCAAACCGACTAGAACCGCACGCCGCCTCGGGTCTTAGATACTGGGTCATATCTCTGGTTAACTGACATACGACTCTATCTGAGTTAGGCTAAGACACTGAGGAAGAGGGAACTTTCAGAAGGAATCACAGTGTAACACTTTTTTTTATACCACTTAGGTGCCAGACAAGCACATAGCCCACCTGATGGGAAGCGGTTACCGTGGCCTATGGACTTCTGCAACACCAGGTGAGTTACACTCGCGCTGCCGACCACGAAGAAACCTTCTGATGCCCCTCTTGAAGAACCCTATATTGTATATAGGTACTAGTTATATACTAGTAAGTACCTACGTAGTTAAGTACAGCAAAATATTCCCACTACTCGATTAACCACTTCGATATAAAAACAGTTAATTCATATATTGTCTGTGTGATGACGGAGAAAGAATACAAGTATTACCATCCCATCTCATCCGACGAGGGTTGTAAGAGGCGACTAAACTAGGTACGCAGACGATATCACTGCAAGAGAAGGAAAACTCGAAATAAATCAAAGAATCAATTTCATTTATTCACTTTAGGCACACAAAGAGCACATATGAACGTTAAAATTTTACAATTAGGTAAGTCAAGAAATAATATAAAAATATTAAATAATGTAAAAATAAACCATTGGAAAATGATTCTTTCGCTGGTTCGGAAGGTTAGTTCTACTGAGAAGATACCAGCAAGAAACTTAGTGAACTATTATATTAGAACTAGATTATTTTTCTTTTTTAAAATTTGCTTTAGTTTACAATTTATTTTGTGCGAGCAAGCAAGAGACTTATGTTGACCACGCATTTACATCATTAAGATACTCATCCACTTTATAGTAATCTTTACTCACTAAAGTTTTTTTCACTTCTATTTCAAATTTTGAGGAATTTTATTAAATATTTTTATACAGCTGCGTACAAATGAATCACCAACCTTGTGAAGCCTAAGTTTTGGTACAACTAGTTTATTCTTGTTTCTCGTATTAAAATTGTGTACATCAGATAGTTTTTCGAAAAGGTATAAGTTTTTTCGTACATATAAGATATTATCATAAATGTATTGAGAAGCAAATGTTAAAATATTAATTTCATTGAAAAATTATTTCAGCGAATCACGGGTCTAAGTCTACAGATCGCTCGTATCGCTCGTTTCTGTAGTACAAATATAGTCTCAATATCGGCAGCTGAGCCCCTCCTTAAATCCTTGTACCAAACCGTCTGGCCAGCGTGAAAACAGTAGGGAAAAGCCTCCTAACATTGGGAGAGGCCTATGTCCAGCAGTAGACTGCTTTCGTGGGTGTCCTTAGGATTCAACCACTCAACGTTGTAGTTTGTTAACTTAGCGCAATTTCATTAAATGTGTACCAACCACTGCATACTCGACACAGGGTTACTCTCTGATGAAAATGTCAACCCAGCAATGTAAATACGAATAACACTTGATACAAATTCTGTCGTCAAAGTTTACTGTGCACAACGACAGGCACTCTGCTACTTGTGGTCGCTAATCAAATTAAGCTTCGGATACTACCGCTGTAATAATATGGAATTGGCTTTAGTTGGCTGCTGAAAAGCAACCAAAACACCGAGTTTAGTATAAATAATACCTAAACTACATCATTATGTGCATTTTGTTAACTGAGTTGGGGTCGCCTTTCTAGTCTATCTGCGATAAGGCTGAACTTATATAATGAAAGAGAGCGTAGGGCGCTAGTGGTCCGAGGTAGTATGCTGGCCCGTAGATTCTATCGTTGCAGTAAAAGTATAAAGCTAACACTTTTCATGGCATATTGCCAGGCCTTTTAAACAGGGAGTCTATGGGTCAGTTACACTAAAAGGTCGCTGGACGAGCTGCGTATCGGGACTACCATGTTTCTGTAGCGCGTCTGATATGTTTGCGCAGAATAGAATCGACGGTTTCTAAGCCGTTATTCGCAAAAAACTACATCGCGGCTACGCAGAATACGGGATAGTGACAACAGCATCCTAAAAACAGTGGCGGAGAGTACCTTTAGATTCTCCAATTATTAAATTCCTTGTGAGAAAGACGATCAGCTAGGAGCACAGTACTGCCCTGGGGTCCCCCACGTAAAATCTAATTTGAGATAATTGCTGAGTTAAAAAATAGATCTAATTTATAAATTATGTAAAATAAAATTATGATTATGTATACTAACCCTAATCTAAGTCGTTACTAACAATACTAACACAATGGATCAATGTTATCTGAGAAATCACGTTAGAATTCTTTGAAAGTGGTTTTAATTTTTTTAAAGTATATTAAAATGATTACAATTAGACGTGAATTCAATTGACTATATGCTTTTCTGCAAGTTTTTGAGTTCCTGCTAAAATATTCAGGGCCCAAGTCAACTTCAACTGTGAGCCGGTACTCCTTCTGATTAACGGATGAGGTAGGGTAGGCTTTTCTCTCGGGTTTGGGAAGTCCAGTTCCCTCTATAAAAGTCATATAAGACTAATCGATGGGAGGGGAGGAGTAAGCGAATGCAAATACGCGACGTGACGTGTTAGGTTACAAACCAAGCCTTAGGTGACGATGACGCGATTCCATGATTTTTGTTCACCCAAAAAGTGGTCAACGCGTCTGGAGAAGCTATCATTTCAAAAGTTTACTCCACACTAACTTACCTGAGGGATATGTGAGCGATTTCAGTGGCGGGGATATCAACGAGAGTGCAAACAAAAGTGACCGCCCGTCCGCTTTGATTTCCCCGTGTGAGAGCTCCCCATTCAAAAATTATACATGTTTTAGTTTGATTACCTGCTGTTTTAATTTTAACTGCTCAGCGGCTGGGTGCTATTTTGGTTTCAATGATGTTTGACATGGTACTGTCGGGAGGTTATGTGAATATTACATACATACATATAATCACGCGTTTTCCCCGGAGGGTTAGGCAGAGGTGAATAAACACCCACATTTCACCAATTATTGTATTATCCACGTAATAGGGGGTGAGTCTATTGCTGTATCCTAACTATTATTGATTCGAGTCATGCAACTGAGGCTCAGTCTGGGCTGTATATATCTGTATGATGTTAAACAACCTTACTTGTCGTGTACGACATAACATTTAAAGAGATGGGGTGGTCAAAATTATACTATGCCGGGAACCACGCGGCTTAATTTTATATAGTGATATAAAATTATCATGATAAATGAAAATAAATTGAGATCACAGTAAATAGTAAAATAAGAGAAAATTAAAAACAAATTTATTTTATTCTTAATGTACACAAATACCTAGTGACACACACCTACTTAATTGAAACAGTAAAAAATCCCCTATTACGACCGGGTCAGTTGGGTTGTCAGGGATTTTTTTTTTCTTGAACTTCAGCGACCTGAGATATGTATGACACACAACCACTCGTGCTGGCCAGCGGGGTGCGGAATTCGTGGGGAAAAGGTAGGTAGATTTACTTTAAACAACCAAATAAATATATCGGAAACTGTACTATTTAATTGCAAGATTTTCATTGCCAAGACGTAAAACTGAGGCCAATAAACCTTACCTATTCATTTTAACTCAACATTTATATCCTAAGCGTTATCTGAACAAGAAAAGGGAATAATAATAGACTAAATTAATTATTCCACCCACAGCGGGCACAATATCGAAGCTCTGAGGGCCTTAAATTTCCTAAACCCAGCTAAAATGAAATCGCCTTGAAGAAAAAGGGGTTTGTTTTAATACCCATCAGAAAATAAATGCCCGGAGACAATAATGTGGGATTCGAAGCGAGATATAAATTCCGAATAAAAATACACTCAGCGATGTTCTGGATGCTGTAGTGTTGTACCTTATTATCGATATAACTGTTTCATTCTTGGAAATTGTTGAAGTCTCGATAGTCCTTGAAGAGATAAATAATATTCTGTCAACTAAACCTGACATGAAGCTGTACTAAATAACTGAAATTCTGTCTTTTTTTTGCGTGCGTAAAATCCCCACGGATATCCCCCGTCGGAGCCGGTAGGAGGGGTTATGTCGGACTCCAACCGACTAAAACGCACGGCGCCTGAGGGTCGTTGTTGGTTGCCGAAGGTGAGATTGACAGGCATATCCCTCGCAACCCGGCCGACTCAGGGCCATCTCTCTCAATCTGGTCCTCCTCGGGTGTAGGGACCGCAGAGTTCTGAAATTCTATCTTAAAACTTCTGTGACTGTCATCTATTTAAATTCTTAACACTAGAGAAATACCTAAGAAACGATGCTAAAATCAATTTCTAATAAAATATTTTTGATTACTCCGCCTCATCAAATGAATGATGTTTTGAAACTATTATGCTATGATAGTATTTATTGCTAAATACTAGGTTCATGATAGACACTATTGTTATGTTAACTCCATACATTAAACGTTTTACACTTCTCTTTTTTGTCAAATCAAATCAATATCCTTTATTTGCTAGAACATGGTGTATAGAGGTGGTATAATAACATAGTGTAGTTCGCTCATATTCTGCCATGTGATGGCGTGCAAATTTAGTACATTTGTCAATTTCTTAAATCTACATTAAATCTATAATCATTACCATTATATATTTATTATTATTATTAATTAACATCATTATTTATGTTCAACTGTCATTCTATAAATTTGTCATTTAAATATTCATGTACTTACGTCATAATAATTTTTATTTATTAACATTTCAAACAGTGTCCTTTTAAATAATCATACAGGTAGTTCAGCAATATTGTTCTCTCGGTCTCGAAGGGTAACAGATACAGACATACTTTTCTCTGTAGAGAGATTGAGAAGTTATCGTTTCTACTATGCATGTAATTCCATAAACTAACTTATAAAAATTAAGCTTATCTTATAAAAAAGTAAGCTTACTTATAAATAAATGTAAGCCTAACTTATAAATAAATAATACAAAAATACATATTTTATTTATTGACAAAAATTGTGCTAAATAATAATAATAATAATAATTGAATTAAAAAATTCTTTGAGAAATACATTAATGCACAAAGAAAGATCATACATTTTATTGTCAGCTAATCAAAAAACATTTCAAACAATCACACGCCCGTACCATGAACATTTAAAACAGGTCAATAATTAAACTGCTGTCATACTACCAACTGTAAATGTAACTTTGTAATTTTATATATTTATATGGGATTACAAAGTTACTTATGCATTTAGTAAATAATAGCCGTTCAATTATTGACCTGTTTTAAGACTTCATGGTTAGCCCACAGACCTGTGCCCGGCGCGAAAGTGCCCAACACTCTGCCTGCGTTGCTCGTTGACATAATAGGGAAGAATTCGATGACCCAAGAAACTATTCTTGGGTCATCGAATTCTCTAAAAATATGCATAGTAAACTACTACTGCCTAACTAAACTAAAACTATGGCTTTTCATTATTTTTAATTCTCCAAATAGGTCAAAATATAAACAATTGAAATAAAGCAAACTTTACAAATTTTCATTAAATTTCAAATCAATCTTATTATGCACTGTATACGTGTAAACGCAACGTAGACTGAGATAATTGCGATATTCTTTTGCACTCCATACATTCTCACTACGCGCCAGTCCGCTATGACGTCACCACGTGCCACAATTTTGTATGGAGCGTTTTCGGATGGCACTAGAAATTAAATTTTTAAAATTAAATATCTTTAAAACTATTTTTCAGAAGAGAGTTTCACTTTTACAGTTTATTATTGTAAAATGTACAGTTTACGATAATAATAAAAAAATAGTACACAACTCTATCATGCTTACTTTAATTTTAATACAAAAACATCGAAGACTTGTGCACATTGTGTAACATCCCTATCATACTAAGTCCGCGGCCGCGAAAGAGTTGCGACCAGTATAAACGTTGAGGTCGGATGAACAAATAAATGAACCGCCGATCGATACGGCCACCGAATGCTGCCAAAGACAAAGTACCTCCCAACAATACGCACTTATTACCATTGTTCATTATTACAAGCAAGATAAATTAATCTTTTGTACTTAGGTTTAAAATTATTAGATAACCGCGGTAGCCTAGTGGTATGGGTAATGGACTGCTTAGACGAGGTCTCGGGTTCGATCCCAGGTTTTACCATGGCACACACCAATGACTTATCGATGCTTTTAGAAGTTATGTGTGTATTTATCGCAGGTTTATAAGTACCCGGTTAATGGCAATAGGCTCGCCACAACATTGGGACCTAAACATAAACTGGCGAAATGTGGGTGCTAGAAGTGAAACTAAAAGAAATGAAAGTTGTATGTGAAAATCGTAGCAAGTGTAAAAAGAGTTGTGACTGCATGTACACAATGTATATATGTATGTATGTTTAATTTAAAATATAGGTTCTGAAATAGAGGTTAAACATTTGCAGGGAAAATATACGGCGAAATAAGTCAACACTGCTATTGCATTATGGGAGTCTACAGTTAGAGATGGGTCAACTCGAGTTAACTCGGCTTAGTAACTCGAGAACTCTTCTCTAGTTTTAAATGTAGACCGTTAGCCCATGCCAAAACTGTCTTTTGCCGAGTATGGACAGATGAGGTAAGTAGGTAAAAATGAGTTATGAAAAATACAGATAATATGCAAGAAATATAACCTCAAATAGGGATACAAAACTGCCAGTACCATAATATGTTTTACCCTTCGTTTCTCTCGATACTCTAGAGCAGATACACGTAGAGCATACTGCGTATATTCTAGTCTAGTATTAATTTCTCTACAAACCCTACAGTTCTAATACGTTTAGCCGCTTCGTTAGTCAAAGACCTATTGGTTTTTTTTTTAAGGAATATTAGTAATCGAAATTCAAATTACAAAATTCCCGTTAACCGTTACCGTTCCCGTGTCACGAGTGGGTTCACGTCGGTAGAGTAATAGCCATAGAACCTGGGACCACACGATCATAAGGCTGACATTAGCACATAATTCAATCAATTAGCCCATCGTAGTCTACTGTTGGACAATCCAATATTGGGAGGCTTTGGCCTACTGTTTCCACACGGTGGCCAGAAGGCCGTACGGCGTTTTATTTCAAGTTTTCCATCTCTCTCAGTGATATCAGCTCTGCGTATTTTCCGTTACTCGTCTCTTACGATACACACTCTTCGGATGAGATGGGGTGGTGATACTTGTATTATTTCTTTGGTACCCCAAATTAACCCCTTGTTAGTGAATTAGTTTCTGTTCATAACCCGTAGCAGCCTCTACGTCTTTGTACGAAATGGTATTGACTCAGGTGAATGTCATTTCCATTTTGTTACAGACGATAATGGAAGAAGTTGAATCAAAATGTACTATCTTAATTGTGGGTTAGAGATCAAAGTTAAGGACTACATATCGAGACTATAGAGTAAAGAAAGGGTGCAAGTACCCCAAGCCCCAGATTTCACTGTAGAGTCGCTCTTCGATTTGAAACCAGTTATTGACATATGACTTGACATCAAGGGCGTCACATACGCGCTGTCGATCCTGTAGTTTGTTTTTTTTAAGTGCGATAAATCCCCACAGTGACCCTCCCCGCCAGAGCCGGTGGGAAAGGTTATGTCGGACTCGAACCGACATAACCACACGACGTCTGGGGGTCGTTGTTGGTTGCCGAAGGTGAGGTTAACAGACATATCCCTCGCGCCCCGGCTGACCCCGGGCCATCTCTCTCGATCTGGCCCTCCTCGGGTGTGGGGACTACGGAGTCCTCAATTGGTCCCCGGAAACGGTAAGGCACGCCGCCGCCCCTAGCCTGTAGTTTGTCTAATGCCCTTATTGAAGAACCCCATTGTAGTTGCTTGGCAAAACCCAGCTGCACCTAAAGATTCCTTTTTGAAGTTCCAGGCTTTAAAGTGGAATTTTTTCTTCCCTCTCCTTTTCTCTCTCCTTTTGTGATGAATTGGTTTACATTGACTTTTAAGAGGCAACTGCCGTCTGATCCAGGAAAGTCTGTGCTATAGTCACGATCACGGCTCGGCCGGTGTGTCAGCTACCAGGTGAGATTTGACCTGGGTTTGGGAAAAGTTTGTTAATAAATCAGACTCATCGTCATAACAATAAATATTATTCAGAGCATAGGACTATGGTGCTTTGTAACGGACAGCTTTATACCTAGGTAGGTATAAAGTGGTCTGAGACAAAGTACCTAAACAAGACGAACAGACGGCACGTGCCGGATCCAATGAAGCGGAAAAAAATACTGATTCACTCTGAATTTTCGCAACATTGTTGACACAGCTAAGTAGCGCAGAGACGCCTCGGTTCATTTGCATTTCTCTTAATCTCCGTTATGAATAAAGAAAAATTGTTGGTGACGTTTTTAAGCGTTTCCCGGGCCTTAAGCGCCCGCCTAATGAAGAACGGGCGGTGGGATTAAGCGCCTCCCGCGCCGCGCACTTTCGCGACATTACACTTTTAATTTGAACGAATCTTATTATTTTCTTTTGTTGATTTAAGCCCCGAGTCGGGAGACGGGTCGAGACGTGACCTGCAGTGGAAAAATGCGATTGCCATCTAAAGCCAACCGTTTAAATGAACGAGATTGGAGCTTAAAAAGTATAATGGACGAAGGGTGGAGGGAGAGCGGGCGGCGATCCTGGGGGTACAAGATGGCCGATTTGCGATTGAGATGAGACGCCCCCCGCCCTGCCCCGCAAAGATCAAGCAGTATAATTAAGTCGTCCGTTATAAGTATTCCATTCTAGAAGTGCTTTCTATAACTAAAATTCACGAATAAAAAGAAAGTTTACGAATCTTCTAATATCAGCAGCATACTGTCCCTTACTTCTTTTGTTTTTTACTTCTCGTTTTGCAGCCCAGGCAGAGCCTGTACCATGAAGGCTTAAAACAGGTCAATTATTGAACTGCTGTCATACTGCTGTCGGCAGCGCGAGTCTAACACCCCTGGTGTTGCATACGTCCATAGGCCACGGTAACCGCTTCTCATCAGGTGGGTCGTGTACTTGTTTGCCAACTAAGTGGTATAAAAAAAATACTACCAATTGCAAATGTAACTTTGTAATCCTATATATTTATATAATAATAATAAGTATATTTAACAAAAACAGTTACAGAAATGCACACAAGAAGATATATCTAGTGGGTAGATTTATTCCAGACATTACAGTTGTTGCAAAAATTCTGTACAAAATTATAGTAACCCTGCCTCTTAAACTAGGTTATCCTATATTTTGAGAGATATGGGATTACATAGTTATTCATGCATTTAGTAAATGACAGCCGTTCAATTATTGACCTGTTTTAAGACTTCATGGTAAGCTCACTGGGCACTGAGGGAAAGTGCTGGTTCTTCCCAAATAACTCTATATATGAGTACGTAATACCAGAGAGTTTCTGTGCCGTCTAAGCTTTGTGCTGTCAGTGGCAAGACCAAAAGCTTGTCTTGCTCTATCTTCTACACTGACGGCACAGTAGCTCTCTGTGCTTATAGAGTTGACAGCGCGAGTGTGACTCCCCTGGTGTTATTCGCGTTCATGAGCCGCGGTAACCTCATTCCATCAGATGTGTACTGGTCTGCCAACTGTGTGGTATAAAAAATACTAGAAAAAAACCAATAGGTAAAACGATTTCATTGATCGGAATTGTATTATCATCTGTACTAACGGTGTGTATCAAAATATTAAATCAATCAATAAACAGGATTGGGAACAATTGCTATGACTAAATTTGATCCACCAGCAAGCAGCGCGAGTGTAACGCACCTGGTATTGCACATGTCCATAGGCCACGGTAACCACTTTCCATCCGGTGGGCCACTTAAGTGGTATGTAGAAAAAACGCCTTAGTTTACTAATTAAAACTGTTTAAAACTATTTGTTTCTCTGTTCACGTCATAACTTAAGAACGAATTGATCGACTTCAATCATCTTTTTTAAGTTTTCTAATGCTCTTCTATGAGGTTCTTAAGAAAAGAAACATTCTGAAAAAGCGCAAGAAAACCGTCTCTGCTCGTATGAAACACTTTTTTGCGCAACAGCTAGGCAATAATAAAATATCAACTCGTTTTCTGACTTAAACCATTTTCCAACTTCAATAATACTCATATCTGTAAAAGCTCCTCTAGTGCTAAGAACTTACAACTGGCTCGTAGCGACTAACGTAGCGCATTTATAATATTTACCTGAAAACGTTGCATAAAGAAAATAATATAAAATTAAAAGACTTTGCTTCTAGACATGGCTTTATCCTTCGTTTACGTATTCATAGTAACAGTCCAAGTCTTACACAGGCACCACTCTTCATCTAACTAGAGGAGCTTTACTTAGACGTTCACTACCAAAACCATCTATGTACATTTAAATGCAACCAATTTTCAATCTTATTGTTTCAGGTTTTAAGGTTTACTTTAAAAGGTTATGCTTGTGTTTTGTATTAGAATTTTCCGGAGTGCTGGCTAAAGGCTATAGCGATGGCGAGAGATCGGCGTCGCTTCAGATGACAAACCTGATCTGGTCACGTAATGAAAAATGACAAAACTGCACGCTGTCTCGCTTCACTGGTTTAGATTCAACGAATAAGAACGCTTTGAAACATAGGTATTACTGTTTCAGTTACAGAGAATATTGTGTGCATTCCTCTCAAGCAGGTACTTCAGTGTAATCGATAAAATCTGTACATAAACTTGTGTAGGTACGCGTAGGTAGTTTGAATGCATGAAGGATTTTTTCTTGTTTGTTGTTAACAAGATTTATGAAAGATCTAATATAAACTAAAATGAGTTAGCTGTAAGACTAGTACATCATTGCTTTGGTTCGCAAATTGCGGAACTACTAAGACTACTAGGCTTAGTGGTCAGAGCGTTCCCCCTGTGAGATAAAGATCGTGGGTTCGAATCACGCTTGGACCGTTTCAATTTTTTCTATCTTAATCAGTTTTGAAAAACATCCTATCGGTTCTTATCCAATTAATGTTATTTTCTTTCATTTCATTACTGTCAGAAGTCAGTCATCTTCTCGGTCACTCCGTCCTTGCATTGTTCTAAAATATTAAAATACGGTATTATTATAACCACCTAAATCGAGACCGCAGCTCATCCAAAAGAAGCACTACAAACGCCAATTGACGAAGACAGAACAAAACGTAATAAAGCCTTTCCTTTGAAGAGCTCTAGAATAAGGAAAAGTTGTAAAGTATCTAAGGGGGGGTGCGACCGCAACCCCACCTGCCGGCCCAAAAAATATGCCATAAATGAGTCGAAGGGGCCGCCTCTTCAGCCGCGAAATTTTAGTCATACTTGCAAACCTATAATCCCTCATAATCACCTTTACAAAGCAAAGATTAAAACCGATTCTCGCGCCCTCCGCCCACGACAGTCGCCCGCGCCCAACGTTTTTATATGCGAAGCAGCGAAAAGTAAGATTAAATCATTATTTTTCTTAAGCTCCGCTCGTTTTTTTTCCGGTCTGCTGAAATTTTTTTTGCTTGGACTTTTGATGCGAACGATCAAAGACTTGTGTTCAAATTTACATAACATTCTTAAATAAATTGCGAGCGGCTAGGGTGGCTTGATTGAACACGAATCGCGCGGTGCTCTGTACAAACTTATTAATGCGAATATCGAATTGATGCGTAATGTACTATTAATTTATTCCACGGATTAGTCGAGTGCCATCGCATAATTTACTAACGAAGATGTTTACTTGCGTATAAGTACCTGCTTATACATCAATCAGGAGAGGATTTTCACATTGAACACAACATACCGACATGATCTTATTATGGGTGTAAGTACTTAAAAGCTTAGGTGTATTTAATTTTAATCGCTATAAGGAAAAAATGTGTGTTAAGTCCTTGTCATGATAACAATAGTTGTATTTGTTCAATCTACATACCTGTATCGGAAGCAATATTTTTAAAATTTTGTTTTATGTGTTAGGTACCTTTGAAACATGTTATTAGTAAACGTGTAGCTTGCAATTGCGCGAATATTATAATATATGAGGTTAAATACATACATATAATCACGCCTTTATCCCCGGAGGGTTAGGCAGATGTGAATTAACACCCACGTTTCACCAATCATTAATTTCAGTCACACGTAATAGAGGGTGAGCCTATTACCATCATCCGGGCACTATTTTTGACTCGAGTCACGCATCGGAGGCTGAGTCTGGGCTGTATATATATTTCTGATGAAAAACAGCCCTAGCCCTTAGTCGCCTTGTACGACACCGCATGGGAAGAGATGGGGTGGTCCAAATTCTACTCTGCCGGGTACCACGCGGCTATATGAGGTTATAGGTATAGTATTGGACACGATAAGTGTCGCTGCAATTTAGTTCAACAACCATTAGCGCTATAAGAATGTCGTAGAATGTGTATTACAAAAAAGACTTTTAATTTGGAACCTGTAGATAATTTGATCACGATCATATTATAAGCTACTAGCACCGCGCCGCGGTTTCACTCGCGTAAATCCTGATCCCATGGGAATATCGGGATAAAAAGTAGCCTATGTTACTCACGAAGAATGTAGCTTTCTAATGAAAAAAGAATTATTAAAATCGTTCCAGTACTTTTGAGTTTATTCGTTACATACAAAAATACAAATAATATAATATGATAATATGATAATTATTAACCACACTTTATTATGTGTAGTTCGAAAATGAAATATATTAAACAGTTGAGTGAGCGTAACCTAGCGAGGCAGACTTTTTAACCTGCTTCGTTATTAAGCAAAAGGCTCTTGCCAAAGAGCGACGAGAAACAATAAATAACAGGTATAATTAGTTATAACAGATGAATAAAACGCGTACAACCTTATTAGCAAAGTTTCGTCGATATCTTAACTAATTAAAATGTTTGAACTGACTTGAGTAAGTACGAGATTCGCTTTGTGTGCTTAACGTACAAATTAAGACAGCCTCTTTGGCGTAGCGGTAGAACATCCAACTGCTACGCAGGAGGAATCGAAACCCCGCGGTTCGATTCCCGCTCAGTGCAAATATTTGTATGTATGAATATGTCTATTTGTATTGGTTTGGGTGTTTCTATGTATGATATGTGTGTATTTACAAAAGTATCTAAGTATATTTATCCGCATTCTCGATTCCAAAACAGAAGCTAGTTTTTTTTTAATTAATTTATTTATTTAATTAAATACAAAAACATTCGTCATAAAAATGCCACATAAACTCATTAGAGTTTTTCCGTGCATTAGTACCATCAATGTTCAAACAGATTACAATAATAACAGTTTTTTATACACAAGTGAGAAATTATAAGAACTTAGGAGGTAGAATACAAAAAGTTAAGCTATGCTTCCAATGGGTCTAGACAGTTTTGTGTAAAATAATATGCAATGTTTATTATTATTTAAGAGGTGTTTCTGATAATGAAGCCTGCTTGTGTCATTTTTATACTAGATTTTTTATATAATAAACAGAACCGTCTGATCTCTAAGCCTCTAACACGACTACTTCCTACGTAGGGTATTTGATTCTAGTCGAGTGAAAATATTATTTGCATTGGTCTGGGTACCTCGGAGAGCACGTTAAGCAGGTGCACGGCGGTCCCGGTTGCCATACAAACATCTACGGTAGTCGTTATGGGTAGTTGGAGTCCCTCAAAATTCCGACTAGTCTAACTACAGACCATCATTATCGTCTATTGGGCATTTTCCTGTAGTTCAAAATGAATGATTTAATTGAGCTTATTTGTTCGGTAAAAGCTGCGTTGGCTTTTATTTTATATTTTTTTATTCATTTTTAATCATCCATCCAACCTATAATAGTAAGTCATTTGACTATTGAATATTATGACGTCACAATAAATTATTTCATACAAGTTTCATTATAACCTACCGTTTTGAAGTTTATTTAAAAGTAACTAATTTGACTAGTCAGTCAAATACCCAATAAACTAATACTTCTACCTAAACAAGCTATTTAGAATAAATTTGCCAAGAATTTTGAACATACATAGCCTATCAAAATCATAACCCTCCCTTTACTTCGCCGTAGTCGGGTAAAACGAGGCGCAAAGTTGTTGATCATGTAGTGAACTTTAATCGATACCATATTTTTGGTTTATACAGTTCATCTGTGCTTCTTGCTCGACAAGTGTCAATACGTTTGTAGAATACAAAAGAATAGATTTTTCTTCTTTTTTTTAAAGGCTCCTACAGCAAATCAAAATTTTGCCAATGTTAAGTAAATATCTATAAAATTTATTAATTTTATAGATATTTATATATAGATAGACATTGGCGTCAAGTTTTTCAAGAAATTCTATCAGAGCCATGTTAGCCACGCCAGTAAATGCACTTCCCTGTTTCACGGGATTCAGGTGGTCAGTCAGCATTTTTTTAGGAATTACAAAATCCAAATTTTTTGATTTTTTTGTATATGAATGAGACTATATTAAGCTAACAAACCCTTTTATTATATTTTTGAAAAGTGACAGCTGTAAAAAAGTAATACGAACTTTATCATCAAAATAGATAGGAAGTACTGTTTTTGAAGATCGAATTTAATTTATCAAGCGGCCTGTAAAAATAAAATTTAATACAGATTTGTAAAATCTTGAAGAGAACTTTCAAACAAAATATAAATAATGAAAATAGCTATAATTTTTTTCTTTTCAATTTTTTTTATCACCAAATTACTAATTTAATTAATTACAATACAAATGTCCAATCATTATCTGCAATCATAGATTTTGTCAATTGTTATGTTAAATCAAAAACCTGCCCCGTATCGTTCCCGGCGCAAAGGTGCCCATGACACTGGCAGCGTTGCCCTCGTTGAATCGCGAAGGCCATCCTCTGCCCCAGAAACGAGCCGGAGCGGGAGTCAAAAGTCGGCTATTAAATTACACGAATTATGAACTCATGAATCTATAAGATAATTTCGGCAATTTCATAGGTAAATACCTAATATGTGTCAAGCTCATATATTATCATCATTCTATTTAACAATACACCGGCTAACAAATCGCCATATATCTAGGGGGCAGTAGCAGTAACAATAATTGAACAAAATGAACTATATATACTGTTGATTGATGGCACTTGGTAGAATTTGTTGTTACACATATTGATAACTCACTTGTACTTTTCCATATTACTTTATTACTTATTACACCTGACCGGTTTCGCCTTACGGCATCCTCAAAGGTTTACTATGACATTTAAGAACATTCCTTAAGAAACATTGCGACACTCAAACATATTTCACATGGGGGTAGTTGTAAAATTATGTATACCAGTGTAAAAATTTTCCCAAAATTTAGGGAAACAATATTTATATCGTCCTAAAGATATTATAAATTTATGAATTATTAATAATAAGAAAAAATTGTAGAAGTAATTTGAAAGTCAATGAATTTAATTTCAGTTCAAATTCGGATTCTGATCGTTGCCCATAGTCGAGCGGTGAGCGGTGAAGCGGTTGTGTAATACGTGGATACACGCGCTCCAACTTATCTTACTTGAGCCGAACTTGGTATTTAGTTAAACCTAAGCGGCGGCAACTTGCACGTGTTTGTTTTAGTGGTTGTTTGATTGTTTTAGGCGCAGGTACCGTTGAGCCTGTATGAAATATGTGGCTACTTACCCCGGTGTTGGTAAGCCAAGTTTACTCGCTAAACAGCTTAAGTTTTACAACTTAGACGCGATGTGTTCTACAATATATTGTGGAACTATGTTTGACAGTTCTCTGGTATGTGTTTGTATAATTATTTATTAGATATTTTTGTAGAATTTTGGAATAGGATATTTTGTTTATTTTTTTTTATTATACCTGACTGTTGACATTTGGTTGACATATTGCAGTTTTTTATTTTAAGACCTCGATTTTATTAATGGTCTCTTCAGCAAAGCGCTGTAATTTTGCCAATATCAAGTAAATTGTAAATGTTCATAAAATTATTAATGGCGAGACGCCAATGTCAAGTTTTTCAAGAAATTTCACCAGAGCCACATGAGCCACGCCAGTAAATTTGTTGCCGTGTGTCCACCCTCCACGAGATTCAGGTGGTCGATCAGGACGTGTGGTTGGATTTTAGAGGGCAAGGAGAAGCAAGGTGCTGGTTTTTGTGACGGGACGCCACGGTCGCCGCTCCCAAGGCAACGGGCTCCTTGGCAACCAGCTGCCACAAAAAACATTCTCAGTACTATTTTATTGTGACAGTTAATTTATAAAGTGTTTTTTTTGTACTTATATATAGTGTTTACGAAACTATGTGTTAGTTTTAAGAATTTTAAGTGCTCCATTTTCATAGCATTTTTATGTTGCACGATAGTGATGCGGAGGTAAGTCAACGTACTGCTTCGCTATTGAATGTGATACGATGCCCTCACTGCTCCCAAGCCCGTATTTTTAAGAGTGAGCGAGGTTTGAAGATACATATCGGATAAGTACACAAACCCCGACATGTATCTCCGAACCCTCCTCTGGTTATTCAACCCTCTACCAGTACAGTTTCTGAAAACATTATTGAAATTCCCTTTTGGCAAAGACTATCTCACTTAAAAAACTCTGTTTCGATCCTAAAGAGAATTCCTCGCGGTGCAAGACCAATTGTTGCGAAAAGTTTGTCAAACTGCATAGGTCTTGTACTTCGAGAAAATAGTAAAACGGCTTGGGAGCAACTGCTCACCTTCCCATACAAAATTTTACATATTAGAACAGACAGGACAGACCGGACAGCCCACCGAACAACAACAAATTCATTGACGTCTCAAATTAGAAATAATTGTAGCGTCATAACGGAAAATATAAACCCAACATTCTCTTCGTTTCGGAAAAGCAATATTTTTAACTTGGTTGAATCAAAATTGAGGGATGGTGACATAAGTGCGGCATCGAGATTGCTTTTTAGTAGCGATGTAGTGGCGCCCTGCTCTCCTGAGACCCTTACTGGTCTGCGGAGCAAGCATCCAGCGCCTGCGGGTGGCCTTTCCTTTCCTGTGGCACCTGTCCCCGACCCTGATTGCCTGTGCGTAACAGCCAAGGAAGTGTTGGCAGCCGCTGTCTCCTTTCGAAGTGGCTCTGCCGGAGGTCTTGACGCATTAACCCCACAACATTTAAAAGATCTTTTAGGGCCAAGCACCGGGGAGGCTGGTGAGGCACTTCTGAAGGAGCTAACGGCTCTCATGAATTTGATGCTCTCCGGTAGTGTGGATGATGCCATCACAGATATTTTGTATGGGGCTAATTTGTGTGCCCTACGCAAGGGAGATGGTGGCATTCGTCCCATTGCCGTGGGATGTACGTACCGACGTATGGCAGCCAAACTCTGTTGTAAATATTACAAAACCGAGTTATCTTTGAAGTTCCAGCCCCTCCAAATTGGTTTTGGTTCAAAGGGGGGCTGTGAGGCTGCCATACATGCTTTATCAACCTACCTTGGCTCCAGTAAAGGTGAGGTCATTCTCAAGGTCGATGTGAAGAATGCTTTCAACTCGGTGAACAGAGACACCTTGTTGAACCAAGCTAAATTAGAAACACCCAAAATTTATAATTTTCTTTGGCAATGTTACAGATACCCCTCCAAATTATTATACAAGGACAACCTTTTGAAATCAGCTGTTGGATGTCAACAAGGAGACCCTCTTGGACCGGTAATTTTCAGTTTAGCTATTCAGCCCATTATTCGGCGGTTAAATTCTAAATTTAATGTATGGTACCTAGACGATGGGACTCTAGGGGGAGATGTGGAGACAGTTCTACAAGATTTGGCATTTATTAAAAATGAATTTAGATTAATTGGTTTAGAACTAAATGACAGCAAATGCGAGATTTTTTTAAACGACGTTTCGGACAAAATTTCTACTATCTCTAAATTCAATTCCATAGCTCCCACCATCAAAATTTTAGAAAAAGACTCTTTACGTCTCCTCGGGTCCCCAATCCTAGAAGATGCCTATACCTCATTTATAGAGGAAAAATTCAAAATTTTAGTGACATTTCGGATCGCCTACTCAAAATTAATATACACTCGGCTTTCACTATTCTTCGGTATTGCCTATTCGTTCCAAAATTCACCCATGCCCTACGATCAACGCCATTTTTTAAACATTTTACGATTTTGAAAAAAATGGACGAAATTATAGAAAATACCCTCACCAAAATTTTAAATGTGGCCTTGGATGACCGAGCTTTACTACAAGCGACTCTACCGATTCGCTTGGGTGGGCTCGGTATTCGCAAAATTTCAGATGTCAGCTTACCAGCGTTCCTGTCTTCAGTCCACAGTACCGAAGAATTAACTAGGAAAATCCTTGCACCTACACTAGTTAATTCTGAAGTATTGTGTAAGACTGATGCAGTGAACGCTTGGAAAATTGCATGTCCAAACACCGATCTCCCAAGGAACCTCTTCTCACAGCGTCAGTGGGACGGGCCGCTCTGCAGCTTAGTTGGAAAAAAATTACTAAATACATGTTCCAATGCTGCTGAGCGTGCCCGTTTACTGGCGGTTGGAGTGTGGGAATCGGGTCTTTGGCTACAAGCTCTTCCGTCATCTAACGTAGGGACTATGTTAGATGACACTACCTTCCGCATCGCAACTTGTCTCCGTTTAGGTGCGCCGTGTGTTTCTCCGCATCAATGCCGTTGTGGAGAAGCCGTTGACAGACTCGGACACCATGGTCTGTCGTGCTGCAGGAGCGCAGGGCGAATTCCACGGCACGCCAGCCTCAATGACATAATCCGCCGTGCTCTTGTCACCGCCGGTGTACCAGCTGTACTAGAACCAAACGGTTTGGCGCGTGACGATGGCAAGAGACCGGATGGCATGTCGTTAATGCCATGGAAGATGGGTAGGACTCTGGTGTGGGACGCCACATGCGTTGATACCATGGCTCCTACCCATATAACTAGCACGGCTGGCTGTGCTGGAGCTGCTGCTGCTTCTGCAGAGGCTCTCAAGCGGCGCAAATACTCCAATCTCATCGGAGATTATGAATTTGTGCCGTTTGGAGTCGAGACTTTGGGGTCATGGGGTCCGAGCGCTCGCAACCTCTTCCGTGAGATTGCGAAGCGTATGGTCGACGCTTCTCGTGACCAGAAGGCTGGCCTCTTTTTAGGTCAGAGAATAAGCATTGCCATACAACGTGGCAATGCTGCCAGTCTTCTGGGAACGCTGCCACAAGAGGCATGCGATGCGGAGGAATTCTACGACGCATTTTAATTGTTCTTAGCTATATATATATATAATATATATATATATATATAATAAGTTGTATAATAGTTATTTTATTTTTATTGTATTTAATATTTATAAATTATTTCTGTATAGATTACTTAGAATAAAAATTATTATTTACTAAAAAAAAAAACACATTGTTAATAAAACAAAGAAATACTTTGTCTCTATTAAAATAATAATACCTGTACTTAGTGAATGTGAGATTCAAACAGTTGTGGTCATAACTTATAGGGATATATTTACAGACCTAAGCTCTTCTGAGGATCGAACCTCTCCTTTGAAGTAGCTCTCGTCTCGTCTTCTGTCCAAAGGGAAATTATCTTTTTTTCATATAGGACACGTCAATTAGACTTCGCCTTTCCTGATGGTAAGCTGAAGGCAAAGTCTCCGAAAAAAAGTCTCCTGTATGGTGATACTCAGCTCGACGGCCGTTTTCATGCCCCGCTCAAAAGACCCGAGACTGTAGGAAGAAGGAAATACGTGAACTGGTAATGGCACCGTATGCGAGTGACATCTAAACCCTGAACGTGATGTCCTGTGTGGGAAAGGAGTGGGCGTGATTAATTAGATTAAAAAGAGCTCATGCATGGTACTGACAGTAAAGTACTACTACATATATAAAACATATCTACGCATCTGCCAAGGCTTTAGGGAGTTTGTGACCTCAGGATTTCTAATAACACAGATCGCACGTCGCCGCAACCTGTCGAGAGCATCTAGTAAGTACTGTGCGAGCTATCCCAGAGATGAGAGCAGTATTCCACGCAGGAACGAATTTGTCTTGTAGAGACGACACCGTTGCTCCGGCGTGAAAAATGTCTCACTCTGTTCAGGATTCCGAGTTTAAGCGAGGCTGTTTTGATGATATTCTCGATGTAGTTTTTGTTATTTAGGTTGCAGCGAACATCTATACCTAGGGTATTGATATTGTCCTATAGTGGCAGTGGCATGCTCCGAAGAGTGGGAAGGGGAAGGAAGGAAAGAAAGTTACCTTTGCTGTGAACGGACATGCCTGCGTCTTCATGGCATTGAACTCGACCAAGTTCTCAGAGCCCCATTGGGAAATGTGATTCAGGATCCGGTCAAGCTCAGTGACAAGAAGCTGCCTTTTTTCTGCGATATCTGGCTACTTGACCGCAGGATGTCCGAGCTAATTTAATTTCTTTACACAATATGCAATATCTTCAATTTCATTCAAAACTGCTATTATCCGAGTCTCGGGAAGGATAAAATCGTTACTGACCTACATAATAAAAGTTCACAGAAATCGATACACCTTTATTTATAGCTTTCCTTCTCATATTTTTCCCAGATACTTAACCGTGCACTTCAATAGCTACTCGTAGTCCCGATGCTTTGTATTTTAATACGTATTGATTTTGTCTGTGCCTCGTCTCACAATAAACGACGAAAAACAAGGAAGGTAACTGTTGCACCGTAAACCTTGGGGCACATTAGTCCCTCCTGTGCTTTAATTTACGAAGTTATTGCGAACCACGTCGATTGCCAATAAGCAAACACTGCTCGCAAAGTCGGAGTATTTAACTTAATTTTTGAGCTTCCAGCCGGGTTAATTGAGAGAGGAGCAGAGGAATGTCGTCACAAAAGAAGCACTTAAAACGAATGACGAACACCGGCACTCAACCAGCTCAAAATAAACTTATCTCGGCCGGGCAAGGGTTAAAATCATTTGGAAGCAAGGCACCAAGTAATTGTGAGGTGGGTGCGCTAGGGTAGATGCGACTGATTCAATAATGCGCTACTGTACCGATAATAATATTAATTATTGAGTTTTTGTTGAGGACGTCTAGCAACGAGAGAGTGTGTTTTTAAGGCTCCGGTGCAAATTCATGTTATCATGACCTTTGTTTTGTATATTTTTCCTGTCTTTCGCAACTGTTTGTTGGGCGCATGTCACGAGTATGCCGGTTAATTTCAACAGGGTAGTTTTCATAGAATCCATGCTGGTACTGAGATTTTACTAAATTGAAACTGTAGCTTCGTGCTCATTATAAATATTACTTGACGACATTTTCACAGTGCTAGTTTAGACCCATAGTTTTGTTGTGGGCGTTGTAGGACATGTCGGTATTTCCGTCCCATTGAGCCGTCTGACTAGGGTAGTACTTCTGCCCTACAGAATACATCGCCCATACTAACTTCGTGTTGTGTTTCCGCGGTGAGTAAGGTAGCCAGAGCCAGAGCTCACTGGAGAGTTTTGTGCTGTGAATGGGAAGAAGTTTTGGTCTAGCTTTATCTTCTATACTGATGGCACAGAACTCTCTACGCTTACTGGGTCGGCAGCGCAACCTTAACTAGCCTGGTGTTGCACGCGTCCATAGTTTCTTCGGGTGGGAAGTGAATTTGTCTGGCACCTAAGTGGTATAAAAAAAGAATGCGGATAAACACACTTAGCTACATATTTTTTGGTAAATACATTCATATTATACTTACATAGAAACACCAGGACCAATGTAAAGATTTATGCTTTCAAATATGTGCACACCTTGCGTAGCAGTCAAACAGCTACGTAACAGAGGCCGTCAATGCCTTATCTGACTCAAAGCTATTCATACGACAAGCAAGATAGCCTGTATAACCACTATTGTACGGTGGCCATTTCTGATCTATTATCATAGATTGGCAATAGAACAACCATCGATACCTATATAGTTTTTAAGAATATAGGTCACATTGGAAGTTCAGTTTGAGACTAGATGACTGTAATTATTACTGAAGTCCAGGCTAGGGAACTTTTTAAGTTTTTTACGATTTTAGCACCATAATCACGAAGGATCAGTTCCTCCGTGATCATGATGCTTGCAACAGTGCCGAAATGTCGGAAACTCATAACAATACAATATGGTAAATATCCCGATAGCTTTAATATATATTTTTAATATATTTTCTGTTATTCAGACTTTTGTATGTGTTTAGGTGGTTTTACTACAAATTTTACGCTTGGATGGCAGAAAATTTATTTGTAACAAAACGTTAATTATATGGCAGGAAATATTCGCGTCTCTCATTTCGACACCGACTAATAAAATAGCAGCTAAATCTATCTTGGTGATAGATTTAGCAGCTATTTTATTAGTCGGTATCTATTCATTGTATTGGTCTAGAAATATTGTCATCAAATATGGTCCATCATTCCTATCGGGTTCAGAAGTACAGACGGTAGTCACTCATATTCAAACTTGTCACTCAAAGTGCAAATTTTGCTCGCAACTGGAAATGATGAAGAAGTTTACTGATTTTCACAAAATCCACAGTTAAAAGACAAAAGTTGACATTGTAATGTTTTTATTTTATTTATGTTTTTTATTTTAATTTCTCTGACTCGAAATCTGATATTTTTAAATGTGAAGACTTTAATTGTAGATACTACTGTTTACCTGATATTTTGTTTTTAATTATTATTATTATTTTTTGTTGTAATGTAAATTATGATCGATCCTGTATAATCAACTAAAAGTATGTGATGATATGTATTATGTGACGTGTAATATTTTTTACCAATAAATGAGTTATGAGTTATGAGTTAAAATAGTTTGAATCACAGATTTGACGGCTAATTACAATTTTCAGGACCAATTCTTTATTCAAAATTTTATCTAAACTCACTTCATTATCAAAGTTTTCTTACTGCGTTTGAATTAACATAATAAATCTGTGACGTCATCAATCATGCCATGACTGTTCGCGAAGGCCTTCTTAAGCCCTCACTTTCATCTGAACTCACTCTGCAGGAAGGAATACAATCATAATTATGTTTTTTATTCATTAAGTACTGTTAATATATCAAAATAGGAAGTCTTTTCATTTAAGTGAGCTGCTTCTTTCGCCAGTATATTAATCTTACGTAATTATTTTTATATGCCATTTGGTTGGCAGACAAGCACACGGCCCACCTGATGGAAAGTGATTATCGTGGCCTATGGACGTGTGCAACACTAAGGGAGTCAAACTCGGGCTGCCAAACCTGTAAACTCAAGAGTTTTTTTATTTATTTATTTATTTGAACTTTTTGCACAAAACAGACAAGTATTGTACAAAGGCGGACTTAATGCCACAGGCATTTTCTACCAGTCAACCTTAGGGTGATGCAGAGATATTTATATCAAAGGTAGGTGCACGAAGTGTTGTGGTGATAGTTCACTACGTTTGGTACACAAATAATAATTATATATAATAAAAATTAATGGAAAATAAATAAATAATAATATATCCAAATATAAATATATACAAACATCATAAACTACATACACATATAGACCAATATATACATAGATATATGCATAAAAATAAATATAAAAATTAAAAAGAATATATATATATATAAATATATATATATAAAAATTATATATATAAAATAATTAATTGTTTGCCAACTATGGGTTGCTGTAAAGCTGGTGTACTCTGGTCTTAAATATGAAACGACTTGTAGACATTCTGATTTCCAGAGGAAGCGCGTTCCATAAAAGAATAGACTGGACCAAGAAAGAAGAGTGGACAAGGCTTGTCGTGTGAGTGGGACAGTGTAGGAGTAAGTTATTCGACGAGCGTAAATTTTTATTATGGTTAGAGCCGAGTAAGTGGAGCTGACACTTTAAATAAGCTGGGGCATTGGGAGAGTTTAGTAGGGTATATATCAAAGTGACAGCTCTCAGACTACGTCGCCTTCGTATAGGCAACCAACCCAGCTCAGTACGACAAGCCGAAACGTGGTCATACTTCCTAAGATTGTAGACGAATCGAATGCAATTGTTGAGAAGTCGGTCAAGTTTATTGAGCAGATCTGCATTCAGGTCGAAATAGCATACATCACCATAGTCAAAGATGGGAAAGATTAAAGTCTGCATAAGCATTGTCTTGGTTTTAACGGGAAGAAAGTTTTTAAGGCGATAAAGAGCCCTTAGTGTCCCCGTCACTCTCTGGCAGACGTTAGTGACTTGAACCCGCCAGCTGAAGGTTGAGTCAAGATTTAGGCCCAAGTTCTTAACACTAAGTGTGACAGGAATTATTTTGCCATCGAATATAATAGCTGGCATGATCACGTTCTTCAACCTTCGCATCATGTACATGCTGCCCACTATCATACTCTGGCATTTGTCAGGGTTAACGGCCAGTCCAAACCCGTCACACCAACGACGTATAAAGGATAGGTCTGCGTTTACTTTGTCGATAGCCTCCGAAATGTTATCCGCCGGGGCTTGGCTATACAACTGCAGGTCATCAGCATACAAGTGATACGCACACTGAAGATCGGAGGTTATGAAGTTAATAAATAAGGAGAAAAGAAGAGGAGAAAGTATACCGCCTTGAGGGACCCCAGAGTCAAGATTGCACCAACTCGATGACTCCTCATCGGCACAAACTGACTGCTGGCGGCCCTGAAGATATGAAGAGAACCAATCCAGGTCATCAGATGAGATTTTAATATGGGCAAGGATCGACAAAAGAATGTCATGGTTCACACAGTTGAATGCGTTGGAAAAATCTACTAAGACCATCACAGTAACCATAGACTTCTCCATACCATCCCTAATGTCACCCGTTACCTTTAGGAGAGCAGAGGTAGTGCTGTGTCCTGGCCTGAATCCTGATTGCAGTGGACTTAAAATGTCATTACGATGTATAAAATTAGACAACTGTCTATGCACACATGCCTCCAGCACTTTGGATAGAAAGGGTAGGATCGAGATCGGACGAAAGTGGTTAGGAAGCGAAGGATTAGAAATTTTGGGAAGAGGACGGACAAAGGCTTTGCGCCACAATGTAGGGAATTGACCAGAATCTAGTGAAAAGTTGATAATGTGGGAAATGGCTGGGAGAAGATGGTCCAGGATAGAGGTAATCATTCGACGACTAATATTGTCACAGCCCACTGCCCTAGATTTGATGGACAAGATGATTTTTTTGATCTCATCCAATGTAACTGGAGAAAACTGAAAAGGTGTATAACTGGGACTGGTCAGCCCGGCTATGAAGTCTACCGTTTGACGTTTGGTTGTGTCATCAATTGCAAGAGAGGTGGAGAAAAAACGATTAATGGCATCTAACTCAATTGTCTTAGGTAGCTCCAGCTGCCTTGATTTACCAATTCCCAAAGTCCCGAGAAACTTCCAGACCTCAGCTGGTGATGAGCAAGTTATGTTATCGAAGATGTGTCGGCGTTTAGCGTTCCGTATCACCTGGTTACACCGATTCCTGACCGCCTTGTAAGAGTCCCAATTGATGTCCGAACGACTTTTCTTAAATTTAACAAATGCCCGGTCTCTGCGTTTCATCGCAATTCGAACCTCATTTGTAAGCCATGGTGCCGGAGGATGTTTCATCTTCACCCTCCTAACAGGGGCATGTATATCGAAGAGGGTATTTACTGTTTTGTTGAAGAACAGAACTTTGTCATCAACTGTGGTAGCCTCTGCTAAAGGCGCCCAATCGATCTCCGCAGCATCAGCACACAATTTATTAGTGTCCATGCGACCAAAACAACGCCTCTGCAGCACTTTAGGTTTGAGTTTAGGTGGTTTAAGAATATAGGAGACATAAAGTAAATCATGATGAGAGAAGGCCGGCGCTAAAAACTGACCGTGAAAGTTGACAAGACTAGGAGAAGAAGTAAGAATCAAGTCGAGCCAGGTATCCTCCACGTCCTTATTGTGGTGTGTGGCCTTAAGTGGCAAAACGTGAAGACTGGCTGCCTCGACGATGTGAAGGAGTTTGTGAGCCCTTGGAGAGTCACCTGCGAGAAGATTAGTGTTAAAGTCACCCATGATGATGTGATGCTCGTAGTCAGACCCCAACGATTCTAATACCAATTCAAAGTCAGTGAAATAATCGACTGTGGGGGGACAGTACACAGCGCCAAGGATCACCTTGACACCCCTGACCCAGACCTCAAGGAAAAGGAACTCGGCGCTAGCTGAGTATTGTGAAGGAGATTTTGAAAGGTAGATCACTACGAAGATATATGGCTACACCACCTCCCTCCTTACCCAACCTGTCGTTTCTAATGAAAACAAATCCAGGGAGTGGGTAATAAGAAGAGAGAAGATTAGGCTTCAAAAAGCTCTCGGAAATCAGAATTGCATGGATGTGAGAGTCAGCAAAGGTCGCTACAAGGTCATTGTAATGTCCGGGCACGCTTTGTGCATTCATGTGACAGACATTAAATGACTGTCCCATATTTTGTTCAAAACGCTTACAAAGTTTATCACCAAGTAAAACGGCATTATTTGGGGTTGAACAGAAATCCATATCATCGGCAGAATAGTAGGTATCACTATCAGACAAGTCATTATCACTCATAATAATAAAAATAAATAATATATTAAGTACTTAAATATATAATATTAGTAATATTTGTATTAAAAAAAAAAAAATGTACCCATACAATAAATACGTTAAGTTTTTTTAGTTCAGTCTCTGCACCACCCGCCAGCAAACAGTCACAATTGCTGTAAAAATAAAATTGTATTTAAACACTGTATATAAAACGAGAAAAAAGAAAAAAGTGATTAGACAGCATGAGAATAATAGATATTTTTATGAAAAACTACTTGAGAGCAAAAGCCCCTTGTGCCAGACACAGCAGTTATGATGAGTGAATAGCGAATCAGAGACGTCAAAATGACATTGTTTTGTTATTTATAAAAATTGTACAATGGAATAATTATTAATTACATGCAAAACCAACGCCAAGACTCACCAAAACGCAAGATAATGGGTTATAAACTATAATATAATTACAAGCTAATGGCACAAGAAGTTATTTGTAGTATTAAGTGTGTGATCACAAACAGTGCAGGATATGTAAAACTAGATTATAATCAACACTCATAACAATACTAGTCCGTGGTTGATGCTGGTAAAGGATGCTTCACGATGAGACGTTGAAGCTCCTCAGTAGTGGTGAGCTTGCAGCGCTGTCCATCCTGCGTTTTGACTACTATAACGCCATCCTGTGTCCAGCAGCAACGCATCCCGAAGTGCAAGCGGTCTTTGACGAACACTGCCTGTCGGATCTTGGTCAAAAATTCTCTTACCGATATTGAGGACCCTTTCAGCCGTGTCTTCGCATTCCACACTGCGGATTTTATGCCCAGAGTGCTAAACCTCACAAGGATGGGACGGTTGTGGCCTGTTCGAAGGGCTCCAAGACGATGACAGGTTTTTATGGAGGATGTTGTGATCTCCTTCAGGCCCATCTTGCTGTGCAATATCCCCAATATGGCAGTGGTGCAGCTTTCTTTGTCAGCATCTGGAATCCCCGAGAATATGATAGCTTTGCGGCGCTGCCAAGTATCAATGGAGTCTGTCACCATGATGCATTCGGAAATTTGTTTACGGAGCAGCCCAAGAATGTTGAATATGAGTTCCCTGAATGTACGGAACTCATCAGCAACCTTTGCCACTGTGTCCTTAGCTGCCCCTCCGACTTGAAGTTGCGCTTGCAGTTCATCCATCTTCTTGAAAAAGCTCTCTTCAAGACTTTTCTGCACTGATTGGATTTCCTCAAGCTGTGACATTTTCAGTGCTCTCGAAATACAGCTATAATAATCTTGCAAATTGTGTGAAGCTGGCAGGTGGTGTTTAAGTTTCGGTTTATATGTCACATATAGTTCCACAAACGTAAGTTACACTTTATAAGACAAATATGTAATAAATAATGATATATTCGAATATTAACTATTTTTTATTTAAGGAGCAAATTTAGAAACTTGTTAGGTTTTTAACACCTACCCACTCACTCTGTGCCATCAGCGTAAAAGATAAAGCAGGATAAGCTTTTGGTCTTCCCACTGACAATACAAAAACTCCAGTGAGCTCTGGCTACCCTACTCACCGCCGGAAACACAACACGAGGTTTTTATGGCCGGGAACACAACACGAGGTTATTATGACCAAGGTAAATAAAGATTTTTGGATCTATTATGGCGTGAATTGCAGATACTGCTGTTGCCGGTGAGATCGGTCTGGGTATGGAATACTATATCCCGTACACTGATGTCACCGGTGCCCGAGGAGTGCGTCCTTGGTTCGGGCGCGAGTGTGCGAGGGCTGTTGATCAAAAGCAGTCCGCGTATCGCGCTTGGGTAAGGGCGCGTGCCACGCACGATCCCAATGTGGGCCACTTCAAGGCGGCGTACAACAGAGCCACAAAGGTCTGCAAGAGGGCTTACGTCAGAGCGGATGCCCTGCGCATTGCGCGGCTTGGTCAAGAGCTAGTGGCACATCCCATGGGCAGCCGTGGATACTGGCGACTGGCCAAAGTCGTGCAGGCCAACTTCTGTCAGCCTTCGCTGCCACCGCTGCGCTACCCTGATGGATACCTGGCCCATGGACCGCAAGAGAAAGCCAATATGCTAGTAAATCTCTTTGCGGCCAATTCCCGAGTCGATGATTGCGGTATACAGCCGCTGACACTACCCAATGGTGACCACGTAATGCCTGAAATACGTATCAGGCAATGCGATGTCCGTGCGGTGCTTCAATCACTCGATGTCCGGAAAGCCAGTGGCCCGGATGGTATTCCAGCGGTGGTCTTACAAAAATGTGCAGCGGAGTTGTCTCCGATGCTTACGCGGCTGTACCGACTGTCCTACAGCTCGGGTACAGTGCCTTCGGCTTGGAAAGAGGCGAATGTACAGCCGATCCCCAAGAAGGGGGATCGCTCAGAGCCAGCCAACTATCGACCCATAGCCGTCACCTCAGTGCTGTGCAAGGTCTTCAAGCACATCATTAACAAACAGCTCATGCGTCACCTAGAGGATCACTCCTTAATTAATGACCGGCAATATGGCTTCAGGCCGAAACGGTCAACGGGTTATCTTCTAGCATACGTTACCCATCTTTGGGGTGAGGCTATGGACAAGCACGGCGAGTCACTGGCAATTAGTCTTGATATCGCCAAAGCTTTCGATAGAGTCTGGCACAAATCGCTTCTCTCCAAGCTACCAGCCTTTGGTCTGCCTCCTAGACTGTGCAACTGGATTGCTAGTTTCCTGCGGGAGCGCCATATCCGCGTCCTCTGTGATGGACGGGCTTCGGAGTTCTTGCAAATAAATGCTGGCGTACCGCAGGGGTCTGTATTATCTCCCGCTCTCTTTCTTCTGCATATCAACGACATGCTGTCCACCGGCAGCATACATTGCTTTGCAGACGATAGCACCTTACACGGGAGTTATCACGGGCAACCTGCGGCCAAACAGTCTGATATCGTGGAAAAAAGACAGCTTCTTGTCACTGAACTGGACCGGATCTTGAATCACATTTCTCAATGGGGCTCTGAGAACATGGTCGAGTTCAATGCCAAGAAGACGCAGGCTTGTGCGTTCACAGCAAAGGTATCTTCTTTCCTTCCCCTTCCCACTCTTCAGAGCACGCCACTGCCACTGCAGGACAAATTCACTCCTGCGTGGAATACTGCTCGCATCTCTGGGATGGCTCCGCGAAATACCTACTAGATGCTCTCGACAGGTTGCAACGACGCGTGGTCCGAATTATTGGGAACCCTGAGGTCACGAACACCCTCGAGCCTTTGCAGATGCGTAGAGATATTGCTTCCTTGGCTGTATTTTACCGTCTCTACCACGGTGAGTGTTCTGACGAGCTCTTCCAACTAATCCCACCATCTCCTTTCCTACATAGGACAACACGTGCAGGCCTTAGATGTCACCCTCACACTGTGCAGAATATACGAGCAAGAACCAAGCGGTTCGGAGACTCTTTTCTTTGCCGCACCACCAAGACCTGGAATTAATTACCAGCACACGTGTTTCCTTCTTCCTACAGTCCCGGGGCCTTTAAGCGGGGCGTGAAAAAGCATCTGATGAGGCCGCCAAGCTGAGTGCCACCATTGTAGCACTTAGTGTCTGTAATGGTGACCCTCTTTCCTGAGACTTTGCCTTTAGCTTACCATCAGGCGAGGTGAGGTCAAGTTGGCGTGTCCTATATAAAAAAAAAAAGGCGTAAGGCATAACCAAGGTAAAGTCGTGCGTAGGTATAGTTGCGATTCTGCTTGGCGATCCCGCTGTTTCTTATGTATGAATTTACTCTGATACAACCTTACACCTTATGCCTTTTCTGTATAATTTATACTTTAGGTTTACGTTTCTATTTCAAGCTTATGTGGTTTCATCAAACAGGCAAGCATTTTATATCATATTTTTTAAGTACAATAAGTACGTTTATTACTTTTTTATAACGTGCGCGAAATCTCTACGGATATGCTGATGTCGGACTTGAACCGACCAAACTGTACACCGCCTGTGGTTTATACTTTGTTGGTGATATAGGCATATATACCTACACGACTTGATACAAAACGAAGCTTGCGAATCTTTGAGTAAATTTTACAATGAACTAATTTATTTATTTATTTGACACACAAAACAGAAAACAGTCAAGATTTTACAAGACATCATTTAAAGGTTCGGTTCCAAAACATGTGTACTCAGTAAGACACAATTAAAAAGCGTGCATTAAGTGATACAATAATAATAGTAATTAAAAACCAAAAATAATAACAAAACAATAGGACAGTTATGACATATTATGGTTAATAAATTAGATATAGTAATGAATCTCTATAACAAAGTGACTGCAAATTTATAACTTGGCTATAACCTGCTTAGCAGTATTCTTGTATGTAGAGAAACCCCGGCTGAATATATCTACCTCATGGCTATCCTCATGTAAGAGCAAGACGACGCAGTAACAATCTGGTTGAAAAAATATGTGTTGTTGATGTGTACATTTAATACGAAGCTCTTGAGGTGGGGTTGACGATGTTTAAATTTAATATTAATTTCTAATAAGGTTAATATCATATTATAATGAACTGTCTATTATTTTCATCATTACGTAATTCTTAAACAATTACAGTTAGCTAACAATATTTAGTACAATGAATTAACAGGATTAATTGTAACAAACGGTGTACGAAACAATTTAAGTAACACGAAAGCCAAGGACACAATTTGCGCGGGTCGCTGTAAAATTTCCCATTTGAAATGGCGGCCGCTCATTTATGTAGTTTTAATTCCACCATTCCTTAGCTCCGAGCTGGGATCTTATTTCATTAGCTGGCCGCGAGAGGGAGCGCAGCCATTTAGTTCGCAAGCCGTTCTGGTGTGATCCCAGTGTGGCTACAAGCGATAAGCGGAATTCTTCACGCTTCTGAATACGCCCCCACTGAAATAAAAAAAAAAAAACGCGAGTATACTTCATGATTTACTTGACTTGATTGGTATGACTCTGGACTTGGGTGCGAGAGGCCTCGGGTTCTGATCCCGGACAAGCCCTACTTTATTGAAAAAAAAAAATCTGAAATTTTATTTACTTAGCTGAAACCACCATTCGCTTTGGTCATTGTTGGCACTCAGGAAAAGTGTGTAAGAATGAAAATGGGGATAAAGTATCTTAAATAATGTAGATAGAAAATTTTACCGTAAAATTTTAATGTATTTGATTTTTATTTTATTTCTCAATGATTTTTCCAACTATAGAGGATCTAAAAACCTTTTGGTAGTTATCTGAACATCTCTGCCCGCACCCTTACCGCACTAGTGCTTGTGTAAATATGGCGAAATTGTACATCTCACGCTAGACACTTGATCTGTTTATGTTCCTTCTGTTCCCTTCTTACAATTAAACGCAACAAAATAACCACACTCCGTCATATAAACTAGAGCTAACAATGGAGCAAGTTTTGGTGATACTATTTGGTGATATTACGGAAGCCAAGAATCGAAGTCCCGGGTCCTTTAAGCGGGACGTGAAAAAGCATCTGATGAAGCCGCCAAGCTGAGTGCCACCATTGTAACATTTCTTAGTGTCTATAATGGTGACCCTCTTTCCTGAGACTTTGCTTTTAGCTTACCATCAGGCGAGGTGAAGTCAAGTTGGCGTGTCCTAGATAAAAAAAGCGGAGATATTGATTGAAGTTTTTAATGATCGTAAATTATTATTTATTATTATTATATTTCCATCCATTCACGATAACTGAGGGCCACTTTATCCATTTCTCCATCGCTCCCTTTGGAGAGAGCAAATATTTAATCAAAGATGGGGGATAGGTACAGTCAGCATCAGATCCGTTTTGACCAACAAAGTTCTCAAAATAATCCTAATGTCTTGGATTTCTCCCTTCCTGTTGACCGATTATCTAATAACTGGTACATACCTTTAGTTCAGACAATAATATAATTAAAATCAATAAAATAGTTTTATTTGCTTTTAATACCTTCTAATCGTTCTGACACTGACTGTACTTATGGCAAATAGGACAGAAGCAAGTCGTGGATAACGATCTCTAACAATATAATTAGACACATGGAGAAACATTATAATTTTAATAACATCTACTGGTAGGTACTCAAAATCGCTCCAATAAATAAGTCTGAAGTTATGTTACCATTTTTTCTGATTCAATTAATTCAATTCTTATTTTAATAACGTCTGATGGATTCAATTATTTTTTCGCATCAACACGACAATGACTAGCTGTCATACTGGCTGACGTAACGCTCTTTTTTCGGCGAAGCTTTTCTTTCGCAAGCCACAAAAATTACGAGGCTTAGGAAACCATTGTGTTCTGCCGCCCGTCATCCTTGATTGATGTTATTTTTAATTACAATATTTAATGTCAACAATCTATAAATCTTAGTACTTAAGCACTTAATGAAATATTCATACTGCGATTTTCTTTTTTTTCTTTTTCATATTGAATGAGATTGAAAAGCGAATACGTTTGATATTTGTCGCTTCGGCAAAATTGATATTGTTTGAAATTGACTCAAACACCTACAAATTATTAAGTGTAGTCGATATTCTTTCAATGTTGAAATTAATCACATAAGATACAGTTATTTTGGGGTTCTTAGCATTTTATGGGTTCACCCGGTGGACAGTGCTGCGAGTGCCAGGTCCATCGTGTAGCAGAGAGAAAACCAACAGTTACAATTATTGCCTAAAATACAACAATATTTCGTAAATACGTTTTATGTAAATGAAAATAGTCAGTCGGATAAAAAGTCAGTAAAACAAATTCACTGTGGTAGCCTGGCCGCTTGTTATTGCGGAGACTTGACTTCGAAATTTACGATTGTAAATAGGGCATTCCGTTTGTTTACTTATGACCGAGTAATTCGTAAAATCCGTATAATTACCGGCATTAAGATGATTCGAGTTCCCCCGAACAATACCAAGTACCCCTAAGTAATGTTAAAACATTCAAATGTCCGTAGACTGCGCGAAACGTTTTAAAGTTAACGTTATAAATTCTCGGACTGGCGTGGAGATTACAATTGTGGAAAGTAAATAGATTGCTTTCGGAGAGAAGTGGAGCTCGCCCGGGATTTGAACCAGGGGCCCATCTCGACTAAAGCCAGAATCGTGCCAGTCTAACTAACGAACGAAACGGAGAAAGGATGTAATATGTACATGACTGCACAAAAAAAAATGAGAATTGCATGTACCTAGCTATACTTATATATGTATGTATGTATGTAGGTTCATCTGTTCCCTCAACTACTCATTGAAACTGTACAATGGAGGTAACGTTTGAAGCATCTTAGTCGTCCGCTGGTTATAGGCTATATAACGTGTTACTGAATGTAATGTGGCACCCTCGAGCGGTCATAAAGTACTGAAAGGGCTTTATTAGCGCATTTCAAATATGTAGAAATTTGCTTGCACTAAAATAATATAAATAAAAAATTAAGTTTAAAACTAAAACCCGACTACTGAAAAATCACGCTCTAAAAAGTACTAAACAAGAAAATATTAAGGATAGCTATCCTTAATATTCTGGTCGTATGCCACTTAATCTAACACAACAGTACATTCTAGAGAAATGTGGCGTACGACCACGGTTATTAACCAATTTTATGTTAGCCAATGGTAATAATAAAAAATATATATATTACATATTGTGTGTTTATATTTTTATTATTTATTTACTCTTGAATGGAGCAAGTTAAATGTGACAAAGTAAGTGTGTAATCTCCTATTTAAAAGAAATAAAAACTAAATTGGTTTGTAAGTACATTACCATAAAAGTTCGGGCGCCTTGGAGATACACATGCCTAGGATAATCAGCGGATATTGGAAACTTTTAATCTTCCGGTGGTGAGCTAAATGAAACCAAACTGTGAGGTTTAAGGTTTTATTGTCCACTCCAGTGTGCATTAGGTATTAGGTTTTTTCTTGTTTAATACTTTTTAGAGCGTTATTTTTCAGTAGTCGGGTTTTATATGTAGGTATTTAGTTTTCAATGGAATTTTCACTCTGCAAGATTTGAAGGTTTATTATAGTAGGGGATGATCGATGACGAGCTGCTGTCTCTGCCTACCTCAGAGATAAAAAGGTACCTAAAATATGTATGTATTAAATAAAGTAACAATTTACTCAAGATTTTGCATCGTACGTATTGTAGAACACCTAAGCGTAAAATAATGTTTTATTTACCAACTTGAGAACTCTTAATTCACAACGACAAAATATTTCCACCTGAATTCACCAACCCCGGTGTATAATTTAAGGAAGAAACCGTACATCTTATATTTTCTATTTGCAATACATTTTTCCTAATTCACTTTATTACGCTTCATTCGTCGTATCTCACATACGAATTGCGTTTAAACGAAACTTTATTATTTTCCAAAGCGTCGTGGGCCGCAGATGTTGGGCCTGGAATAATTTCAGATACCACGTTACGAGTATGAACCGATACACTCGCAATAAGAATGTATTTACCTACCGTGTTTTACTTACTTGGAGAAAGATGGGAAGCACGCAGCGAGGTGAGGGACGTTTAGACTATACGACTTTTATAAGTTTTATAGTAGATTTACATTGAAAACTTAGTGTATGGATAATAAAACACAACGTTATTTATTTATTTATTATATTCTTTATTGTACGCCAGTTACAATATTCATGTTACAAAAATTGAGAAGATAAGAGCAGTACAAAGGGCATTATGTATTTTTTATTAAAAGAAGAGATAAATATGAAACGACTTTTGGAGTTGTGTTCCCATTTAAGAACAAAAGTGAAGAAAAAATACTCTAATATAGTTGAGGGGTTTGCCCCTCAACTACTTTTTCAAATTTGCTGGTCGCTGAGGGTATATATTTGTATACATGGATTTATCTATATATGTCTATTTGCATTGCCCTGCTGTTATTAAACGTATATTATTCATGTATTTACAAAAATGTATTATGGTAGGTATGTTTATCAGTCTGCATATAACTTATGTAACAAGCTATGTTTAGTTTGATTTGAAATTGACATGGTCATTCACATTACTAGTGCAAAACTCGCCGGAATATTTACCATGTTTATTATTTTTGTTGAACAACCGATATTTCTTCGGCGCTGTTACATGCGCCTTGATCACGGTGTATGATACTGAGTGATGATAGTAATATATTTAGTTTGATTCGATGTCGCAGTTATAATTCATGCTCTATTTTTTTTTTTTTTTTCGGTTTTCTAATTTTGCAGCAAAGATGGGGGGGGGGGGGGGGTTCAAAGAATTATGATATATTTAAGCACGTGAGAACGAATGAATGAATGAATGGCTTGTACGATATTATTTGCATTAATACCCACTGACGTGAATCGTGTCGTTGGGTGTAAACAGTGTTTGCATTCAGTCTTTTTATACACAAATGAATTGAACAGGTCCTTTTCCAATGTTTACGATGGTATTTTTCTCAATATTTATACGTGGTAGGATAACACTCAAATGAAATAACCAACAGTACAATATTTTAATATGTTTTCAAAACTTTATAACATTATAAACTGAGACGAAAGGTGTCAGTGCAATATCTATATATCTATATCTGAATGATACTTAGCATAATTATATAATAGCAATATGATGTAAATGCTACGCAGGGGGCGCGGGTTCGATTCCCGTTCAGTACAAATATTTGTATGCATGAATTTGTATGTTTCTCATTAGATCGTAACATACTTATTACACAAAACTTGGTCAGAGTTACCCAAAATGACTATAGTTGTTGTGTTATGAAATTGTGTACCTATGTAACATTTTGCATCAATAAATATTTTTTCATTTCATTCATTCATTTTCATTTGCATTGGTCCAGACCAATGCTGGTGTTTCTATGTAGATATTATAGATATAAATGACCGCGGTAGCCCAGTGGTATGGGTAATAGACTGCTGAGACGAGGTCTTGGGTTCGATCCCAGGTTTTACCATGGCACACACCAATGACTTTTCGATGCTTTTCTAAGTTATGTGTGTATTAATCGCAGGTTTATAAGACTCGCCACCTATTACATTAGGACCTAAACATAACCTGGCGAAATGTGGGTGCTAGCACCTCTGCCTACCCCTTCGGGGATATAGGTGTGAGTTTATGTTATGTTAAAATATGTATGCATTTACAAAAGAAAAATATCTTAGTATGTTTATCTACCCGCATTCTAGATTCCATAACACAAGCTAGTTAAACTATGCTTATCATGGGTCTAAATATTGATGTGTAAAATGTTATAGAAAAGCATAATAATAATAATAATTCACGAACTGATTGCCAAGAGCCTCGAGCAACATCTTAAGAGGCTCGCATTAGACAGTTGTGTCAAGGGCCTGATGCAGAAGGCGGAACTCCTCGACACGGCACGCATTGTGAGGAGATTCCTCTCTCTGGAGCCCTAACAACCGGTAGCTTGGTCCCTGTACCCAATGCCGATGGAGCACAATTTTTTTAAATAGATGTTTTATATGTGTTTATAAATATAATAAATGTAAAAAAGTATGTCAAGAATGGTTGCTAACTCTAAATTATGATGACACTGAGGCCGTGATGTACAGCTACTGCTAAGACCCACAAACACACACACACACACACACACACACACACACACACACACACACACACACACACATAACAAAATATTTTTATTTTATTTAAATATTATTTTATTTTATATATTGTTTGTAGCTGTTTGTCAATCATTTACATTTTGGAATATCATTGTAATTCGGGAGAGGGCGTTGATATCTGTGTCACAGTTTATACTATTGCAGATATCATCGTTATATTGTACTATGTGAAAGCTGTTAATTGTTCCAAATAAATAAAATGAAAATAAAATGTAAATATGATGTTAACTGTAATAAAGATTTTGTTTCATTTTTGACAGCATTGATGTCCCTGTACGACGTACCTATAGTATATAGGTAATACATCATTGGGTTAACATAGTTACTTCAATTTCAAAATCTAGTTAACTGTCATTCAGTATTTATCTTTATGACAGGCGAATAATACATTATACTTAATATTACACTATCAAAATTTACTTGAAATCATTATTAAAACAAATCAAAAAGAAAACGATTCCTTAAAAACATTATTGAGGGACATATAAGTATTTATAAGTACTTACTGAGGACCTCGGTGGCATAGCGGTAGAGCACTCGACTGCTATCCCCCCTGCATAGCAGTCGAATGCCGGGTTCGGTTCCCGCTCAGTGTAAATATTTGTATGCATGAATATGTATATTTGCACAGGTTGGGGTGTTAATATGTAAGTATGTACAAAAAAAAGTATCTAAGTATGTTTATCCGCATTCTAGATCCCATAACACAAGCTAGTTAATCTATGCTTACCATGGGACTAGATAGCGTTGTGTAGAATGTCGTGGAATATTTATTTATATACTGAAAATGGCGGTTGGAAAACCGAAAAGTACTTAGATATATAAGCCGAAAGCAAACTGAAATGTCACATCTGTCAAAGAATCGAATCAAAAGCAGTCTCCACCGCGAATTGGAAAATATTGTATTAAGAATCAAGATGAACTGATCGCTAAAAAGAAAACTTCACGGTTTGATTAAAAAAAAACAGAGGGCTCAAGGCCGCTCTTCCATCACAACGCTCAATTAAAAATGTCGTCACAGAATCCACCCGATTGATCAGCAAACGTAGCCCTCAAAGGAAATAATCTTTACGCTGGGAGCATTAAAATATAAATATCATCGTTAGCAAATCATTAGCCGGTACATTTTTCTCTGAAGAATCGCTCCGTCTCCTATCAATCGCGTTCAAACATCCTGCAGCGCTAAAATGACCTTAAGAGACGTTTGAATAAATATTATGTTATCGCCGTAACAAGTTATAGTATCTTAAAAATGTTACTTAATATCTTGTGATAAAGAATTGTTTGCGTAATGTGTAAATACCTAAAGATTGGTAGTTATGTGAAGTCTTCATTAAGCCTTTATAGAATTAATCTTAGTAACATTCCATTATTTATTGTGCTGTGGTTGAAATAAAGATATGTTGACTTTTTATCCTAAATAGCAGTATCATTAAGTCTTTCTAGGCCAAATTTTCCATGTAGATACTATACAAATAAATTTAAAACTCAGATTCTCATGAAATGTGTTTCGATAGTGCTGATTAATAATTCTGTAATGTCAATAATCTACTTATTTATTTATTTATTTAAACTTCATGCACACATGTACACAGGCGGACTTAATGCCACAGGCATTCTCTACCAGTCAACCCAAATAGGTGGTGCATAACATTTATCTCTTAGTACAAAAATTAAAAATAATATAATTACAAGCTGTCGCGTGGTTTCCGGCAGAGTAGAATTAGGGCCACACCATCTCTTCCCATGCGGTGTCGTACAAGGCTACTAAAGCGATAGGGCTGTTTAACATCAGACAGATATATACAACCCAGACTTAGCCTCATATGCATGGCTCGAGTAAACAATAGGGCCCGGAATACGGCAATAGGCTCTCCCCCTATTACGTGGGACCGAATACAATTATTGGTTAAATGTGGGTGTTAATTCCTCTCTGCCTAACCTTCCAGGGATAAAGGCGTGATACATATAGTATGTATGTATGAACAGCCCAACATCAAAAATACGATATGAAAAATACGATACAATACGAATGAAAGTTTCAATTTTAAATACTTAAGGAAGCCGTAACTAGTTTAATCTATTATGTTTCAGCAAAATATTTATTAGAAAATTATAGTAGGTTGTTCAAATGTATGTCAGCTTTAGTAATTTATTCCAAATGTTATAGAACTATAACAGTCTGTTCAAAGTTTTTAGAACAGTATAGTAACTTCATTTAAACTGAAATCCAGACGATTTTCCCCTTGCAAACATTTTAGCGCACATGTATAACGACCATCGTAGGGTTGCTACAACTTACCTTAATACAGCAAATAGATCAAATTTGGTATAAACCAAATTCAATTTTATGCATGGTTTATCACTAATGACGAGTACTCGTATGGTGATGTCACGGAGAAAATCACCCTGTGGTCGCCTTACATTCGCGGTCTGAATATGTGTGGATTTACAGTCTCCTAATTTAAAATTATTCCTCCCAATCCATGCTAATAATATTATTGCGAAAGTAACTCTTTCTGTCTGTCTGTCTTTCACGCCTAAATTACTAAACCGATTTTGTTGAAATTTTGTATAGGGGTAGATTAATCCTTGGGGAAAAACATAGGCTGTTTGGTGGTGACAACTGACGTCCACGCGGGAGGAGCCGTGGGCAAAAGCTGGTAAATAAAATAGATATTTTTATGGGACACTGAAGCTCGGTTGATTGTGCAAGCGCAGTCTTAATGGTAGTGGGTAGGAAATTTTGAAGCCTTCGCAGGCACCCTGCCGCTGCAAATACTTTACGCCTTAATAAAAAAAAAAATTTAAAAAAATAAGTTGTACAAATCTAGGGATACCACGAAACTTCTGCTGCCTAGCTGTAAAACTTCTCTCCATCAAAATAATTCACATTATATGACAGCCAAAATTTATAAACACATACCCAGACCCATTAGAGAGCTAACCTTCAACAAATTCAAGAAAGCACTAACTACCTGGCTGATTGAGAAGTGTTATTATAGTGTCAAGGAGTTTCTTGAGGATAAATGGTGATTATTTGGGTACAAATCACATTTGAAGTGTCATTTTAATGTATTATGTTGGACTTATAAATGAGATGATTATTGTATGTGTAATTATTAGTAGGTAGGTATTGTGTATTCTTTTATATAAAAAATAAATAAATAAATAAATTATACTTGCATGTATTCTTGACACTAAATATTGACATTATTGGACATTTTATATGTAATCTAATTTTAATTTTAATCTTATTACAATTGAATTACCTACATCATCATCAATCGAATATATAATATTTTCAATGGATTTTGCATGCAGAGAAACTGCGAAACATGTCGGACCTTATTTGTTTTTGTAACACCATTGTAACATACCGTGTTTCAAGCAATAAATGATTTACTTACTTACTTACTTACTTAGTTCCAGGAGATGCGGCCCCCAGGTTAAGCGACTATCAATAACGATCCTCAGATTTTTTACTAGATGAAATTTTTTTTTAACATTAAATAGGCGGTCTAGCCAACGTGATATAAAATACCGAACAGCCCTACCCAGCTCGTTTTGTCATCTGCAAGTCCCGAAGCAGTAATATCCCGATTAATATCGCGATACTGGCGAGGGACGAAGATAATTGTCATAAGCAATGCTCGAGCCACGGTCGACTGATGGCACGATTCCTAAGTGTTATAGCTCATTATTCGATGCCAAATAATAGGTAGGTATATATTTTTTAGTAGCTGTTGCCCGTGGTTCCACTGGTGTAGGAGTAATCTATCTCTCCTCGATTAAGATAGAAAAAAATGAATCGGTTAAGGTGTCAATGGTCAGAGCATTTTCCCTGTAAGAGAAAGATTGAGGGTTCGAATTACTCTTTGTTCAAAATTGCATCAATAGAAGCAAGTAGTGGGCTGTCTCCTCAGCACTCTCCACGAAACCACGAAACCAAGAGGGAAATATGCATGTGTGTATGGTTCGGTGACTTATACGAGAGGACGTCTTAAACCTGCAAGATTCGCCAGACATCGGAGGTCGCAGAATTACCTCACTCACCCTAGCAGAAGCAGGCCCGAGTTTTTTTTTATAACACTTAGGTGGCAGACAAGCACACGGCCGACTTGATGGAAAGTGGTTATCGTGGCCTATGGACGTGTGTACCAGAGGAATCACACTCGCGCTGCCGACGCTATAAGCTTCTGTGCCGTCAGTGTAGAAGCCTTTAGTCGTCCCACTGACAGCAGAAACTCTCCAGTGAGCAGACCCAACACACGTCTCCCCACACTCTGGGACGAGATGAGGACTCCGTGGTCCCCACATCCGAAGAAGGCCGCCTTAAAAGAGACAGCTCTGGGCCGGCCGAGGTGCGAGGAAATTCTCCGATAATTTCATGTCCGGCAACCCACGGCCCACATGGTTGGCATGCGTTTTAGTCGGTTCAAGCCCGACATAACCTCCCCACCTTGGAAATTATAACACGGGGGAGTTTTCCGTGGGGATCTTGCGCACAAATAAAAAAAGATCCGCCAGGCGTCGCCGTCACCGCCCGTGGTTTAGCAGGTGCGCACTCTAGCAGGTGAGGCTGACTTGGGCCCCGAGAGCGTTGGTAGGGCCCAGTACACCTGTAGGACACAGTTAAAACACATAATTTTCTGTTTACCGTGGTAGAAGTAATTATACGTTAACTATTGTATTACTCGGCTTCAGGTCAGGTTATTTCAAAAGGGCCATCTTATAGACCACTTTATAAATAACAATTAAAGCAGGTAGGTATTAATATTATTCGCACGTTACGAGATTATTTGTTTAAAGTAAAAAATCGTTGGGTCAGTAATAACAGACGCGGTAGACAAATAGCAAGTCACATTTGTGAAGACTTATGTATCGATAGACGCGTCAGGCGTTTCATAATTTAATTCGATTTCTATCTTGAAGAATTTCAGCTGTAATAAATATTATTATAATATTACATACATACATAAAATCACGCCCTTATCCCCGGAGGGTTAGGCAGAGGTGAATTAACACCCATATTTCACCGATCATTGTACTCGGTCCCACGTAATAGGGGGTGCATAGGTACACTAGCTAAATAGATATTAACATAATAAAACATAAATACTGTAAAACTTTGTAACGAAGAAAGTGACAGCTTCTAGACCTTAATAAACTTCAATATATTCTTTTTGTGTCATTCACGATTTTTTTTGTGTCATTTTTGTATCTTGTTATTATTTTTTTATCTACGAAAAGTAACCGAAACGTAAGGAAATTAAAATACATAGTTAAAGATCACTGATAATTTGCCTAATTTTTCAATAATATAGGTCTAGGTCATTCAGATTACAGTAAAAATGTTAAGTAAAAAATGGTAATGTTACCCATATTTTATTAAAAATATCCCCATGTTTTTTGTAAATAGATAAAACGGTTGCTGCCTGACTTGATATTACGATACGATGATGATGATATCCGAAAAATTTGTCAACCGAAGAATAATAAATTAGTGCCATGTCTATACATTTTTTGGTAAATATTACCTGTACAGGCAAAGGTATTCATGCGGGCCGAATTTCCCGGAATCCGACGATGATCCACCGCTTTGGGCCTTAGCTATTGCATCTCCATCAAATCCCACACTTTCAAAAATACAGCTTGCACGTTTATAATAAGGTTTTAAATTGCTGCGACAAATGTTTAATGATTACGACCTTTCGATCTTGTGTTCCGTCATAGTTGCCTCGATAAGATTGATCGAGTGGGGTAAGGAGACCAGATAATCTGTTGTTGAGATAAAAAATCGGTGACTTGTCAAATTCGTCGCATTCTAAACTTAGTTTTTGGTTACTGTCGATCTTCGAATTGGTTTCGGACCTTGTTTGATGAATGTTACGTTTAAATTGGTTGGGAATATACATCTTGCTTGGATTATAGAAGCTTCGGTTTGTACGTGTTTATTATAGTAGGGAAAAAAAGAAATTGATCTTTTTATTTAATATAATTACATATTTTATAAATTTATCTTCTAAGAACACTTGCTGGAATAAGCCCTTTTATTTGTGCTTACTTCTTTAAAAGTGTTCGCCCTTTTTTCGGTAAGTGTACCGGCTGAAATGTTTTGTATGCAACTTTTGTACAGTATTTTGTGACTATCAATCAATTAGCCTATTGCAATACGTTGCTGGAATTTCTTTTCCAATGTGTGAGAACCCAATCGCTTGCATTCTGATCCAGTCTAATCCAGATACCTTTTTCAGGTCCTCTATATGGCTGAGGGGCGTCTCAACTTTTGTTTTCGTGAGTTTAATTGATATTTGTGCTACTTAAGCCACACCCGAGGAGGACCAGATCGAGAGAGATGGGCCTGTTGGGGTGCGAGGGATATGCCTATGAACCTTACCTTCGACAACCCACAACGACCCACAGGCGTTTTAGTCGGGTCGAGTTCAAAATCCACGTTAAAAAGTTTACTTAATTTGATACCAAAATTTAAGACTGTTTTCTATGATACTTTTGTACGGTAATGTGTGTCTATCAGTCAATTAGATTATCGCAATCCTTTGCTGAACATTGGTCTATCCAAATATGTGCCGCAGAACCCAATTATTCGCCTTCCACATCCAGTCTATCTCAGATACCTTTTACCAGGTCGTACATCCATCAGGGTAGGGGACGACCTACCCACCGTTTCCCAACTCACGGTCTTCTCTATAGGACTTGTGTGCCAACGGTCCTTCAATACCTGACCAAAATACGTGTAACGTAGTTGCAGTAATAAAACAAACAGAAACGAAATATTAAGATCTTTCTGGTGATAAAATCCTCTTATAGGCGACTAGGAGTGTGCAACTAAAAGAACGTTTCATATCGATCAGTTTCAGGTAAGTAAAAGTCAAAAATCGAGTGACATTTCATTAATAATAATCCCAAAATCCGTTTATTTTTTTATATCATACTGATTCCTGATTCGCAGCAGGTTGCAACATTTCTTAAGTCTAAGACACAAAAGTGAATTCTATCTTAACTGCATAAAGCTGATAATTGAATGTGATTTAAGTGAAAGAATTGGTCATTATATCGTGATAGAAATCCGTTTCTTGCGATATTTTTTTTTTGTGACTTAAGGATTATTGATGATTATGCGATTACTTGGCGTTAAATGTTGGCTGTAGATGCGATCTGCTACCGCCGAGGTGGACTGCGGTTCTTTGAGAATGTGAATCGTGCTGTAGGAATCTTAGTTGTTGAAGATTTTTATAGACAACTTATGTTTAGACTACCGTGGCTTGTATTCTAAAAAGATATTGTTGTGAGTCTCGTAAAGACTAGTTTTAAGTACAGATTGTATTCTAGAATTAAACTAGAGTTAAAATTTTATGAATGTGAATGACCTCATCGGCATAATGCCGACGGAAATATCACTATATCTCCAGTTATACTCAACCATTTGGGCATTTAAGTCTGAATAAGATTTTTCATAAACCACATAAAAATCATTTTATTAGTTTTTACATCCATCAAGAACATACCTACAAGAATTTCAAGAAATATTTTTAGTTCCAGAATTGTTAATTTAACATAACCCAAGTTCATTGGAATGAAACCATTGGAAGGATTCCATCGCGATTTTTTGGTAGGTATTATTTTAATATTTACAGATTATTTTGTTACTTTATTAGTATTTAAAAAAAAATATACACGTACCTACCTATACTAAATTTTATAGCAAAATAGATAGATTAATAGTAGCCAGATTAATTTAACCGTCGCCGTAAGACGAATATAAGTTTAACAGAATTTGGATGGTTTCGGGTGAAGGTTCTGTAGCTTAGTGGTCAGGGAAAGATCGAGGGTTCGATCCCGCCTGAATCAGAGGCGACTAACGGAAAAATACGCAGACGATATCACTGCGAAAGAAGGAAAACTCAAAATGAAACCCTGTATCAACCCGTCTGGCCAGCGTGGAAACAGTAGGCCAAATATAATAGCTATTTAAACTATCATGGTCACTCGCATCAGTATCACAATAAACGGGATATTTACTATTATCCCGTTTATTGTGATACTGAAGTAGGCCAAAGCCTTCCAATATCGGCCTTTGCCCAACAGTGGACTGCGATGGGCTAATTAATTGATGATTGATTGTTTACCAATATAATTATTACATTTGCACAAAGAAATACTAACTAGATACAATTGTACCTATCTGAGATTTGACCATGAGCATGCAACCAGTCAATGAAAAATAGCAAACGTACATCGTGCCGCTAATAGATAATTATAATTCGTGATTGTTCTGCGTTCTAATTAACATGCCCGACGTCAAACGCTTCCTTATACCGTAGTAGACATGTACCTATAGCTTTAGTACGACGATTCAGATCACAACATTACTGAGTAATGATGGTAGGAGGTTTATAAACGATGGGTGAGAAATATGAGCCTATTGCTTGCAGTCTACTTCTGGACTTAGGCATCTCCAAATGTCTGCTTTAGTATATGATTCTCCAATCAAACAATTTGCTGAAATACTGGAATGCAAGTGCACTGTGGTATACTCGTATGTAGTTTTAGTTATACTTTTAGACCTATCATGGCCGTTTCTGAAAATCAGCCCTCTCTGCTTACACCACTATGCGGATAGCATTACGCCGCTGAGAGACTGCCATTATTCTACATCTATTTTGTATGTATTGTTTTTGTACTGTTGTATTGTGTAGAATAAAAAACTTTTCTTTCTTCCTACTCAATGAATACACAACATTCAACACAGCGCTATTTGGACCTAAAGTAATCACTGAAGAACTTATCCATCTAAATGGAATGAAAATATACTTAGATATTTTTTGTAAATACCCAAAGTAATGCAATAGTCAAATTTTCTAATTTAACGAAGGCGAAGTAATTGGATATATTAATGTCATTAAAATAAATTATTTAACTGTGCTCTTTAAATTAAGAATGGCAACAGAACAGTAAAAGTTGCGTCTGTTATTATTTCACATGTTTTATTTATTTAATTTATGTAACAGTAAATTACTATTAAATATTATGACGTCATAATAAATTATTTCATATAAGTATAATTATAACTTGCCGTTTTGTCGATTAGTATCAAAAAACTAATTTGACTAGTCAGTCAAATGCTTAACTGCGTTTAAAGTTTGCTCTTCGTAACCCAAGATCCTTTAATTGTTTTAATGATAGGTACCTCGGCTTTGTCGAGAATAACTGCCGTGTGTTAAGTATAACACACGGCAGACACCCTCGACTCTAGTACAATGTGAATCACCTATGTTTATTTCTTCGGAGATGTACCTACTTGAGTGAGCAGATAAAAATATAGTAATTAAAAAGAAAATATACCTATGTATTAGGTAGAGGCGGGAATTAGTCTCAGTAGACAGTTTGAGCCTCAACGTAAATAAATAGCTAGGTACCATTAATACCTTCTCATACCGCAGTATGACGTAGGTAACCTTATAGCTGTAACACGTAGAATAAACTCATAATTCTCTGATCCTTTTGCCAATTCAGTTGGTTTTTTTTTTACGTGCACAAAATCCCCACGGTTACCTCCCTACCGGAGCCGGTGGAGGAGGTTATGTCGGACTCGAACCGACTAAAACGCACGCCGCCTGTGGGTCGTTTTGGTTGCCGAAGGTGAGGTTGACAGGCATATCCCTCGCACCCCGGCCGACCCAGGGCCATCTCTAACGATCTGGCCCTCTTCTCGGGTGTGGGGACTACAGAGTCCCCAAACTCAGTTGGGGTACACTTTCTAGTTTAACTAAGTCTGCCATCTGACCTCCACAACCAATTGGCGATATATAAGTTCTGTAGTTAGACTAGTTGGACTTATGACTGTTCCGACTACCCGTAACGACAGCCATAGATGTTCGTATGGCTACTGGGACAGACAGTTTAACATGCTCTCCGAGGCACGACCAGACCTATGCTAATACTCAGATTCATGCATACAAATATTTGCACCGCAGTAGCCTAGTGGTATGGGTAATGGACTGCTGAGACGGGGTTTCGGGTTTTACCATGGCACACACCAATGACTTTTGCGATGCTTTTCGAAGTTATGTGTGTATTTATCGCAGGTTTACAAGTGCCCGGTTAATGGCAATTGGCTCGCCACCTATTATATTAGTACCTAAACATAAACTGGCAAAATGTGGGTGCAAGCACCTCTGCCTACCCCTTCGAGGATATAGACGTGAGTTTATGTTGTGTTATGTTAAATATTTGCACTGAGCAAGAATTTAACCCACGCCTCCTCCACCACGCCACAGAGTCTGTCACAGTTCATAGTTATACCTAGGTGGGGATCATTAATATCCTACTAATTCTCTGCTAATATCTGTTATAAAATGTAAATGTTTGTGAAGATGTCAGGATGTTTGTTATTCAACCTCGGTCAAAAGACTGCGGCGGAAATTTAAAACAAGGATAGATAGTCTGGACTAACACACAGATATATATATATATATATATATATATATATATATATATATATATATATATATATATATATATATATATATATATATATATATATATCATACCTATATAGATAAGCAGAGATGTACGTACACTCTCATTACGTCACCAGTTTGCAGGTCATCGATCCATAATTGCGGTCAATTAGGCAATAGACTCTTAGAGTTGCTAATTAAATTTTTCCTGACTCGGAAATCGAACGTGGTACTATCAAGCACAGTAGTTTGTATTCTCTATCCACTGCGCTACCGAGGCAGTAACCTTTAGACATCTTCTTGAGATATTGACTTTAAATAAAGTGTGCATCCAAGCCTTACTTTTACAAAGCAAAATAGAGTATGCAATAACAGTCTCTATATCTCACTATACAAGAATAACAATAGCGTATCTACGTCTGATAGGCAGATCGACGACAAACTCGGAACTAGTATAATAGATAGTCTGGTATAACGCAACCAAGTTGGTGACGTCAGACCGTAGATGCGGCAGGTAGCGACTAGTGACGAGTCGGTCACCGGCGCTTATCTGTGACGATGAGCGAGCTGCGTGTTGCGTCTCGGATAGATAACGGAACAATGAGTCGAGTCGGTCGAGTCGAGCGTGGTGGTGGGCGCCGCATCGACCGGTAGGCGTGGCTCGACCCCGCCCCGCGCCGCACGCCGGACCTAATCTCACGGATAACGGATAAACCTAACCCGGACACACCCGTATTGGAGGAGGTTTTAGCGAATGTCAACGCCTTGTGAATGCTATTGGTATCTCGGATATAGGCGGATTAGGATATGTGTTAAAATGTTACCTGGCGGCTGAAGTTTCAGGGTTGTAGTGGGTGGGAGGGGGACGGGAGAATATTCCTTTAACACTCTTTATTAGGATTAATTGAATTCAGTTATAAATACAAGCAAAATACCGTATAAATAGTATCATCATATAAGAATATGTTTAGATTTTTCTAACGGTAGACAATAACTGAGAAAGTATATTTTTATTGATTGTTAATAATCTTTGTCCTCGTCGTCTTTTTAATTCTCATGCTCTATATTTATTGCTAAGCAACATTTTTGATTCCAAACCTAATTTTTATGATCAAAATGTATTAAATATTATAACTTGTTAACCCAGCAAAAGACAACCACAAAGCAAACTGTGTATACACGTTCATAATCTGTATTAAAAAGCCACAGAGTAAATAAATTTCATTGTAAAATAACGCGATACTGCGAGATGACGTACAAAATCTTAAATGATAAACCAGTCTGTATCAACGATGGCAATGTATTAGCTGGTTCTGGTTCTGGTTTTAATACTTAATATAAAACAGATTTGTTCACGTGTTGATCTCTTTTCAGTGTGTAAATTAAGTGGTACTTCAGGCTCAGAGGTTGAAACTTTTTCTTTACTTTCAGATAATCTACTAAGTAGTTAAATAATTTGCTGTTCATCAATATGGTACATTAATTCCCAGTTGCTATTCGAGGTTCTCACCTCGGAGCTTGTGGTCCGCATCTGTCGGCTTCTTTGCTCCAATTTGAGTGGTCTTCGACATCATTGGCTGTGACAACATTAGTTCAATAATTTGCAGTTGACTGTCATTTTCTTATGTTATTCTTTCAATGTATATATCAATATAATATCTCCTAGTGCTGATGATGACAAATAGAGATGACTCACTTCGCTAAATGGCTAACAATGTATATTAGGAACTTATTAAAAAAAAACAATAAAATGTATTTACCTTACATTAGTATACATACGTCCATTAGACCATAGCCGTGAAAAGTTTATACATACAGTGCTTGTGAAAGCCTACTAGCATTCCAATACATGTTATACATCATACATGCTTATGTAACAGGTAACAGCCTGTTTGGAATTCTGATCATGATTATTAGATGAATTAGAGAGATAGTTCATTAGGTAGCGACGAAGGAACTATATAAGAACACATATAACTATCTAAGTTTTATTATGCATACGTTGTCTTCATTTGCGTCCTGGTAAGTACTAAGAATTTAAAATTTACGAAACAGTGTGGCATTGAAATATTTATAAAAGTTTAAGTACTATATTACGTTATATACGTATATTTGTGCCTATTGACGGGGCTTAACATCTTAACTTCTTATATTAATTCTACACTTGTGCACTAGACTTGGCCTCTCGTATTGCAATACATCTGTGCACTCACGGGTTTGCTGGAAGAGAACTCAACTATGAGCTCGCCTTTATACATTACATCTCATCTTTTTATATAAATGTAATTTATGTGTACAATAAAGTATAAATAAATAATAATAATACTTAAAATTCTGTAGAATCTAATGAAATATTTCTCCAATTGTTTGTTAATTGAATTTCTGGGTATTTATAATATAGGTGCTATGGCAGAAAGTTTCACTCACAGTAGTGATTACAGGGCAATCATGGCCAAAGTGTCTACTTATATCACCAATCAGGGTAGTTTATATCAAAGTGTTGGCTAGTAGAGTGGTAAGAGTTACTACCTGATTGATCTACGAATGAAGCACTTGATAAGTTTTTGAAATTATTAGAATCGTAATTAGGTAGAATTAGAATTGTATAACCATTGCTGTGATTATCCCTATTGACTTGTAAAGTCTCGAGAGGTCCTTGGCCTATCTACAGATGAGGCATTTATCGAATTTATATTGAACTGTTTTGAAATGAAAGGACTGATTTGAAATGTTTGTTAATTTATTATACTTAATTAGAATTGTATAATCGGTGCTGTGTTTGCTCCTATTGGCTTGTCCCAACTTATATATTTTTTTCAGGTCGTTAGGTCAATAGTCCATCTGGCTGTAAGCATTCCACTGCAAAATGAGGAGGACCAGTTTCTATAGCGAAAATTGGGAAAGTGATAACATGTTCAGCAGTGAACTGTATTGATTTATAACTTTTGCCTGATTAGTAAAAAGAATACAACATTATTGAGCGGTTGAAAAAGGGTAAGTCAAAATCACTCGAAACTGTAAAGAACTTCATGGGATTCCTCTACATGCTTAGGTACAAAAGCAGAAGTTGGGTTTTTCTCCCTGCCTACCCCAGAGCACAGATTAATAAATAGTTACTACGTCCCAGAAGGAGAAAGACGTGAGTATTATTTTGCAAACCATTATGAATTTTTTTGACTATTTTTATTTAATGTGTAGTTTGATAACCTGGTCTAAAAGTTAGGCAATTTAGAGGTCTACTTTAACCGTAATACGAATATACACATAAAAAATAAACTATTGCTCATAATGGAATGCTATAGTTAAAAAAGTAGTATAAATAAGTAATTAGCTGTGGAATTAGGTGGCTTAGCGAGTAAATATATGCAAAATCAAATGGTGTGAAAAAGGCACAATGAATGGGGCAAACCTGGAATAAATTAATAAATAAGTAATTAAAATGAATTACGAGTACCAAGCAAAAGAGGAATACAATTTGAAGCATATACCTACTTAAGGATTTTGGTATTCGACGCGAAAATACCAAGACCAATGTGGAATATACAGAAAATTGGTGAAGTGACTTTTGTAACACTTTTTTTCTATACCATATTTAGGTGGCAGGTCTGATAGAAAGTGGTTACCGTAGTCTGTGGACGTGTGTCTATGCAGGAACCTTCTATTGCCCTTTTTGAAGAACCCCATAGGTATTCTACGAGAAGTCGTTTGGAAAAATATTTAAATAAATAATACTTAATAACTATGAAGTTGTTATTCAAACGCATACAATGATTATTTGATATTACGATTTGTGATAATTTTTTCATAAAACTTTTATCAGCGGACAAAAGTAAATGACAACGGAATCTATGGAATTAAAAGAGTATTCTTGTTTGACTATCCAAGAATACTTATAAGTGCGATAAGTTTAAGTGTGGAAATACATAATTATGTATCTCGCTCTAAGTGATAAGGAAGACGTACGTGTCACATTGGATAAGACATTAAACACTAACAAACATAGCTAAATAAACCAAATAATAGCTATATCAGTTTTGATTTAACTTTTTCTTTATAAGATTTTGCAAGAACTTTGTTACCATGTTTTAAAACAAATAAATTATATTCATCATTATATTCTGAACTGTATTTTAAATTTTGTTTTTAATTTCAAACAGTCCATCAACACCTTGGAGTGCCCAAGCCCATCTCACTTGTTAAGTGCACCTGTTAAATACCGGTCAAAACAGCAAACTTTCCTGTCAGGGTTTGGAGGAGGAAAAACCATACAAAATTAATCCGGAAGCCTTCATATTAATCAAAAATAAAAACCGAACTTCAGGCTTCAAAATGCAAGGTTTGAACGCTACTGAAAAATCACTGAGGGGATAAGGGAACTTGGACTCAATATACCTAGAGTATATCATTTGTCAATTTTAAATTAACTTTGTTTATTCATTAATAATGTAGATTTAATATGAATGAGGAATACTCATTAGATCGACTCTCATTACATACTTATTGAGATTGAAGACGGTCTAATGGTTTTCTATAAAAAAATCATAACCATGGTTTATTAGCGGAAAAAATATTGAAGCGTAGTTTGGAGTAAAGAAAACCGACCTTTAATGTACTACGAACAATATTGATAAGCATCGTGCGATTTTCTATACATGAGTGTCTACTAACAGGTGTGGTCACTAAACTTGTTTGTATTATCACTTTTTTTTTATTTTCGGTAATAATGGTAACTATTACACAGCTAGTACATATTTGTTTATTTGAAGCCTCATAAAGAGAAAGATAATTATCTTGAAATATTTTATGTTATAAGTAGATAGCCGACTGTTTCTTGGTTCAAAAAATGTAAAAAAAGTTGGTATATATACGAGTATAATAAGTGGAATTTGTGTTCATGATTGTGTGTGTGTTTGTGTGAGTGAGTGCACGTGCGCAAGTGCGTATGTGTGTTCATGTGCGCGTTCTTGCGTAAGTTTAATACGTGCGTGTTATGTAATCATTAAAATAATTCGTTATTTTTTATTTAGCAATTCGCGCAGTTTATAATTTATAGTAGATGTGATGTTTATAGTAAGCCTAAGCCAGTATTATAATTATTTATTTGGTATGTGTGTGCAAGAGATTGCACTCTGCGATAAAGCCACAATATAATACTGACTATGTACAAGAAGAGACAAAGCATACGATATATAACTATTTTTTGTTTTCCTAGTGGTAATCAATTAATTATAAGTTTTCACTCAGCTCGAGTCACACGAAAGCTACCTCATAGTTATTTAGATTTTATAGAGCTATACATCCGAAAAAAATTAATAGATAAATATATTTAGTGAATTAATTGCTAAAAACGTCAGTAAACTATTCACATAACTATAAAAACAATTACTTACACATATTAAAATACGCTTGTGTTTTTTCCACAGTATCTTCGGAAGGCACGCTTAAAATCGGTATCCTCCCTTAATGATAATTGGAGAGAGAAGAGAATAACCGGGGTCCGGGCTGAAGGTTGAAGTCTGGGATGTGAACGAAAGAATGCTAAGAAGATAGATGATGATTTTTGAATAGGTGCTTTGGGAGCTGAGTGGAACGGTATAAAGCGAAGTGGATCCTAGTCTTGTTCTTAGTAAGAAGTTTCTTGTACTTACTCCACAGTATTTTTTTTATTATTGTTTAAGAAGTATGTTCTTAACCGTGATTGTAAACCTTTGAGGATGCCCTAAGGCGAAACCAATCTGGTATAATAATAAAAAATACTTTGAAAAAAGTACGAGTGTATTTCAATATGTGTAACAACGAATTTCACCGAGTGCCATCAATCAACAGTATGAATACTATAAAAATATTTACCCGCGATAAATATTTAGCTGCACCAGTATTATAGGCAATATCAGATCGATTTTGACAAGCAAAGTACTCAAGACGATATTATTTCTTGAGTACCAACTTGGCTAGTCTAGATCGATCTATTGTTGTCTGTGCACTGTACAGTACCCGGTGTTTCAGTAAGGTTTTGTAGTGATTTTGTCGCTACTATTTTTGTTATTAATAAAACATAACGGTAATTCTTGTAGCAGGTAGGTATTGTCGACTTAATAGAGCAATCCGACTGGGGAAGTACCTCCACCCTACAGAATACTGCAAACAGCGGCCATAATAATTTCGTGTTGTGTTCCCGGTGGTGAGTAGGGTAGCTAGAGTTCACTGGAGTGTTTTGTGCTGTCAGTGTGAAGACAAAAGGCTTGCACTGTTTTGTCTTCCACACTGACGGCACAGAAACTGTCTGTTCTTACAGGGTCGGCAGCACGGTGGTGACTCCCTTCACTTTACAACAGGTGGGCCGTGTGCTTGTCTGACAACTAAGTTGTATAAAAAAAATCAATCTTTCCAGTTCAAAAGTATCTAGCCTCTAATATCTCTCTCTCTCTCTCTCTCATCTTTGACCCATATTTTGTACATATACAAATTACTATAAAAATCAGTACTCCTCTAAACTCATATAAGTAATACAATGAGCTCCTAAATAATAAAACAGAAATGTATCTCGAATCTTTAACAAAAATAGTGGATCGATATAAAATTACTTATTCCTTTTTCTACAAAATACTCTGCGGGCTTGTACAGAATATCTCTATTTCGACTAGGCCGAGCTGTTAATGGTTCTGTTTACGTAGCGTTTGTCTGATTATCTCCAAAGCCATAAAGATAACAATAAAACTTAAAACAAAGTTATTAAGCTATTAATTTACTTGTAGATGATTTTTTTTGTATTAAGTGTTTGTAAACGGGGTAATTAATAAGGTGTTATAGTTTCAGAGAGTAGTTCAGGGGAACGCTCGTGGTCAAGTGCGCCCATAGTTCGGCCAACGATTAGCGGTTAAGACACGTTAGTGCGGGTGCCATTTGGATGGATGACCACTTAGTGGGTGGTAGAAGTAGTAGATGAAATAATATGAGCGATTCTGTGCCTCGGAGTGCACGTTCAAAGTTGGTACTGCCAGTTAATGATAATTAAAGAGAGAAGAGAATAACCGGGCTCCGGGTTGAAGGTTGAAACCTGGGAAGTGAACGGGAAGAATACTAAGAAGATAATGATTTTTGAATAGGTGTTTTGGGAGCTGAGTGTATGAGTGAATGTAGCGGAGTGGATTCTAGTCTTGTTTCAAGTTTTTCAAACTTTTTGTTAGTGTTAACTAAAAAAACATATATTGCCGAAATATTTTGTTTGTAAACTTAAAAGTGACCGTGACAACGCTTAAGCACCCCACTTATCTGATTATATCGCGTTATATTACTGGTTATTTTTGTATATCCGCTTTCCCGACGTTTCGGTGGCATGGCCACGGGGAGCCTAAGATGGTGGTCATTTGTTTTGTATGTATTATGTGGTTGACGTAGCATGAACAAGTATAGTAGGAAACTATAAAAAAAATCGCTATCAGGAAAATCGACAAATCATTGATTAGCGCCATTTTTTTAATACTTATGTATCAACCATGAATCGGGTCTTACGAAATATATTAAGCTGCTACTTAGGTATATTGACGCGGGCATCAAACCCAGACATGATCTGACCGCATGTAAAAATAAGTGCTATCTTATGTCACAGGACAAGTAAGGCAACCATTTCATAGTTGATCATGGTTATTTGAAAATCAAATTATAATTCAAACTGGCAGCTAATAATAATCAACCCTGCTCGACATTAAAAATTCAAATAATAGTCTCGAACGATGTGCCAAAGCATCTAAAATTAAGAAAAATTAGCGTTCCAGGAAGGTTGTAATGGCCACGTACAAAATTACGCGAAGCCGTGACATTTTTTTCCTTACATCCCGCAAGAGCAAAGCTGCTGTGATTTATATAATGAATAAAAATGTTTCCTACCATACAGACACCGCCATTTTACAAGGATTCCGCAATTAACCACAGCGATAGCTTTCCAAATTACTAAGTACATTATTATTGATGAGGTAATCATTTTTATCCTCTAATGGGATATAAGGCGGTAGTTACTGGCGGTGATAGCCTAATGATTAAAAGGCACCGAGTTTTAGTCTAATAGTTGCGGTTCGAGTCGCATTGAAAAATTGAAAGACGATTAGGCTATCTTTACAAGAGACATTGGTGGTTACTGACTATGAGGTGTATAGTATTATGCTTGAGTGCAGGCTGGCACGTTACGATAAAGTCATGAAACAATATTTCTTAATTTAATATATGGTTTTTTTATATCTAGGCATTCGTAAATTTTTATGTACATATAAGATTTTGAAAGAAGGTGTACCTATTAAAGTGTATGTATTTGGGATTCAGTTCAAGTTTTCTAGATATTGCAGAGTGTCTAACATATCATTTCTTCCTCAAAAAAGAAGTAACGTTCTGGGCAAACTTAACTCAAATGTTGAAGAATTTAGTCAAATGACCCATCTTTACTCAGACACCCACTTATTCTGTGTATTCTACAAAAAGAGCATGAATTCTAAAGTCGTTGTGTAGTACAATGAAGAAAACCACCTTTTATATCTAAATGCTTACAAGGGATTGTAAGATTATTCTATAAATCGATCTATAAATCGATCTATAAATCAAATTACCTGGCGCATAGACACGTGAGCATAAAACAATAGTATAATTGGTGCGCTCAATATGAGTAGCTCTCAATACCGTTCTAATCTAATCGTGATAGCGGCAAACACCCCTCGACACAACAAATTAACCGTCACACCGTAGCAATCTGTGAATTACAAGTGTAAATAATCCAGAGGACGCCCAACCACCACCGTGGGCCGGGCTTGGGTAGAAAAAAAAAAGAAACTCGTTAAAATAGCGGCTTAAAAAAGAAAAGCGCTGAAACGGGAAGGCTTGGATGGTATCGGTTTTTCTCGACGCGGGCGGTACGCTGGGCGGGGCCCGATCATCAGTATCGCGCCGGCCGCCGGCCCGCTCGCACGTGTCTGACTTATTGCCCGTCTGTACCGCACTGTGCACATGTTGTGTGAATTTTCGGCATGTTGATGTCGTCGTGAATGACAAGATGGACTTTCAGAGTGCTATGGAGACGTTCGCTGAGGCGTGGGCTGCGGCCAACACTGTCAAGTCGGAGGTACCTGCTGATATAGCACAGGTTAGTTGTTTATATTTTTTTTAAATATGTGACATAATATGTTTTTAATTATTTTTGACACATAACTAGCTGTTTTATAATTTTTAAATAGAATAATAATTAATCATAACCACCTGACGTGATATATGTCATTATAATAAATGTTTTAAAATAATTAAGATATAGTTTTTGTGTAGGTAGGCATAAAAAGTTTGATTTTGTCATGTGTGGGTAATATTCTGTTTTGTTAGTGTTTGACACTTGATGTACCTAAAATTTGTTTTTTTTCTGTCAATATTCGTATGTTTGATCCTTTAATAAATTATTTTTAACGACACACACAGAAAAAATATATGACAAAGGGTTACCTACAACAATTTAATTGCGCTTATAAGTTGATCATATTGTGGATTGTTTACATTTAACTAATATGTCCGTATGCGTAGATAATATTTATTCAGCCTAGGTAATATAAATTTAAATATAAAATTATATCTTTATTTATAAATATGTTTTACTCTAGCTTTAAATATTAAAAAAAAATGAATATGAGAAGGGGTGTCATCATTAGGATGTATTTAATTTTGTTATAGCCACAATACACCGGGTTCATGTACATAAGAATATATATTTGAAATAAAAATAAAGCCGTTTGAAGCCGCTACTTATATAGTCTGTGACTATGACAATAGGTGCTTTATTGATATTTTCAGTGAGGTCGACTTGTAAAGGTTCTATTATACATTTATATGGCGCCTCTAATAAAAAAATAATGATTCAATACATTACCAATTGTTATTTAAAATAAAATAATTGTTATATCTATAGGCATGTATACATAATTATTATTTTATTATTAACCTATTTTTAAAATATACAACTTAAACTACAATAAACCTAAAATAACTATAATCTAACATAAAGTCTTTTTAAATGAGTCATTATGTAATTATGATAAACGATGACTTAAAAACTCCAAGTTTTATAAAATAATCCTTTTCGATAATGTGAAATTATGACAAATAATATGAATACTTACCAAAATGTAACCCATAAGATCTAAACATATTTTATAATACGCGTTTTAGGATGCGGATAAAATACTTACAGCGTTATCTAGACTAATCATAGCTTGTAAGTCTTATTACATCAAATTCTAGAATGCAGATAAATACTTGGATACATTTTTGTATCTACGTGCATAAACTCTTGCAAAAAACTCCACACTCTTGCAAATAGGTATTCCGAATGCTTACGTTTTCAATTTTCACTGGTTTTTCTTTAGTTTACGGACGAGTTGAACAGTCTTTTGAGTACCTTCACTTGCCTTATTACCAGCAGGTCATAGGTTATATCTATTTTGATATTTCCTTTAAGATTCGTAAACAAATTACCGTAAAACCAATAGTTAGTAAATTAAGAGCAGTTCAATAAATAAATACCAATCATTGAAGACTAAGCTGAAAAAATATTAGGTATATCTTTTAAATTTTTAGAATACGTATCTATGTAAGAGGCGGTATGGGGTTCCTCCAAATGCTTTGGGTCCAAACCAACCTCAACAGTAAACCGATTGACGTAATAAACTTCGGTGCATGGTTTTCAATTGAGGTTAGGAGGTTAGACGACAGTCGCTCTCTTAAAAATAGAATTAAACATTTTTTTTAGCAACTTTTTGCTGTAAGTGTATTTTAATCGTACAGCACAATATATTACGATCTTAAAAGGAATGAAATAAATTATTTGATTTGATTTGAATGAAAAAGTCAAGTTTTATGTGATCGTTTTGAAGAGAAACAACGCGATGCCGTAGGACGGATATACATAGGAATATTTGGATGATTTCAGGCGAAAGATCATGGGTTTGAATCCCGTCTGAACTTTTTTCCCACCTTAATCGATAACGCGAGTTTGTTTAAGATTTCCGTACAGATCATCGAATATTCATAATTATTTGCATAATATGGTTGAGGATACTGTCTGAGGACTTTCCTTCCTTCTTTTTAAGCTTGCACTAAGATAACCGCTTACTTGGTGGTAAGCGGCTACCGTAGATGTTATTTGGTATATAATCTATTACTATAACCTCTATAATTGTAAATTGGAAATGTTTGTACGCGATGGTAGCAAAAACTACTGAACGGATTTAGATGCGGTTTTTTTTGTTAGAAAGGTCTTTATCAGACTTAAAATCTTACGTTTGTTTGATTGCAATAGGTCGACTAAGTTGAGCTAGCGTTTTAGCGGTTATCGTTTTTGGTCATAGCTACCCCTATTTCTACTCAACCAATCAAAATCGCGGTAGTTTTATAGTCTAATAAAGAAAGCTTTGTAAAAAAAACAGCTTCAATTTTTTTTCAGTAGTTTTGGCATTTATTGCGAACAGGTAGAAATTGAAAAAAAAAAGGTTTTTTTTGCGTTCATAATGTTTTTTTTATACCACTTAGGTGGCAGACAAGCACACGGCTCATCTAATGGAAAGTAGTTACCGTAGCCTATGGCTGTATGCAATACCAGGGAAGTCACACTCGCGGTGCCGACCCTCTAAGCACAGAGAGTTTTTGTGCCGTCAGTGCAAAAGACAAAGCGGGAAAAGCCTTTGGTCTTCCCACTGATAGCACAAAAACTCTCCAGTGAGCTCTGGCTACCCTACTCACCGCCGGGAACACAACATGAGGTTATTATGGATAGCCACGGTATAAATGAATAGGTATAACCCAAGTATTTTATTAAAATATCCAATGTATTAAACAACTAATAGAAAACAATAATGATGTATTGAATAAAATTTTAAAACATTTATTATGCTAACTATTCAAATTGATTCGAACCCACGATCTTTCCCTTACAGGGGGAACACCCTGACCACTAACCGCCTGAACCTATTAAAATTTTCCATATCTTAATCGATTTGAATAATTATGTAGTCTATTGATAAGCACGAATTAAAAAATGCTCAAAGAACGTCGCCACTTATGTTATCTGTCACGCCATCGATGCTTATTTGTCACTGCAGTACTATTTCATTACCTATGCAGGCATGGGTAATGGGGAAGGAAACGAACAGGTGGCGGCATATAACGTTTCTGAGTATCATAGTTGAACGATCAGCGAACAGTTCCCCATGTGAACCACCTCTCTAAGGTTAACGGTGAGGTGGTCACCGACAGCAAACAGAAACCCCGCGATATAACGTGACGGGGGGTCTAATGGTTTACACCAGGGGTATGAGGGAACCCTGGCAGACCTTGGCCGCTTGTCAAACAGCCGCTTTCCGTTAAACGAGAAATCTCCCCCCTGATAGCAAGACAGTGTTGTCAAGCTTCTGAATAACTTATGACCTAAAAATAATCCAAGTTTAAATTTATAAATGTGCAATTTTAAATGGATTTATGTTGTTCCTAATCACGTTTGAACTTTGACACAGAGATAGTTTTATCATTATTATGATATGAAGAGTGAAGATTAGCATTGTTTCCGGATGCATTCTAAAATTTCTTCTCGAATTTTTGGGTTCCATTGAAGGTGTTTAATAAGTTTGCAGCAATGTAACAGCAGCACTGCTGCGTGCAGCGGAGTTCGGAATCATTGCTTTACTTCTTTTTCTTTGGATCAAGAGTACACTTAGAGAGGAAAACTTACGTCAATGCCTCCTGCGTCATTCAGTAGGTGCTCCACCGTGCAGGTGAGGTTGGCTTGGCCCCAAAAGGCTTGTTTGGGCCCCGTTTACCCCCACTATATCATAACATAACATAAACTCACGCCTATATCCCCGAAGGGGTAGGCAGAGGAGCTAGCACCCACATTTCGCCAGTTTATATTTATAGGTCCCAATGTAATAGGTGCCGAGCCTATTGCCATTAACCAGGCACTTATAAACCTGCGATAAATACACACATAACTTTGAAAAGCATCGAAAAGTCATTGGTGTGTGCCATGGTAAAACCTGGGATCGAACCTGAGACCTCGTCTCAGCAGTCCATTACCCATACCACTAGGCTACCGCGGTTTTAATGTCACTATATCAGCTTTTAAAATATCATTTATAAAATATCATTTATAAAATGTTGTTTGAAATATTTGCTAAAATGTACCTACAGCGATTATCACTAATCAAAGCTAAGAATACAAAAACAAGTCCAATATTTTTTATTAAAAGAAATCCGATAATAATTGACGTAACATTGTAAAAAGCGTGAAAACGTCACATTTTGTTTTTAATGTTAGTTTATATTTGATAACATATCAGCTGCGTTTAATAGTTAACTCTTTTTCTTTTCACTAAGGTCTGTTTTTGATTGACCAATCAACTGAACGAGCTGTCATGTCGGATGGATGTAAAGCTATCCGGATAAAGCCATGGCTCCCTTTTAAAGGGCTCTCTTGATTTACGGGTTAGCGAAATTTCATCTCAGTTAAAACTGTAATATCCATTCAAATGTTCAGAATATTCATAATTATGGTTTAATTCACCCTTTATTAATTATTACTAGCTGTGACTCTTCACCCCGTCGTGCTCTGTTCTATTTCATTGCAACGCATCACCCACCCGCTTGACTCGTATTGCTCGTCTCCAGAGAGTCACAATGTGATGTTATATAGCCTATAACCTTGCCTAAGAACTGGGTTATCAACAGCAAGAAGCTATTTTCAAATCATGCATGTAACTCCCGAGATTAGGGCGTACAATCAAACGGACTATTCTGCTATATTATTACACGCGGGCGAAGCAACGGACAACAGCTAGTAAAATGATTTAAGTAATAATGTATAAAACATCTGTCTTCCCTTATCTTGTTGATAACCTCTAAATAAAATAATGTATTAAAAATAAAAAACCCCACTAATGTTGAGAACATTGAAACTACTTTGATAGAAGGCGGTACTTATTCATTTTCATCCGGTTTATGCTTTGCAAATAGGTTAAAATTAACATTAAAATCCGTAAAGTGGTTCAGAAGATATAAAGTATTTACAAAAAAAAAAAAGTATCTAAGTATGTTTATCCGCATTCTAGATGCCATAACACAAGCTAGCTAAGCTATGCTTACCATGGATCTAGATAGCGTTGTGTAGAATGTCGTGGAATATTTATTTATTTATTTATTTATTTAAAGAATATTACAAACATACGTACAAGATACGCCGAAAATCATAACTCGTCTTAGCAGTCGGGTAAATAGACTCAACGACTACTCATTGTGCATCATCTCTTATTGATAAACAGTTCTAATATTTATTACTTTATCCTAAACTGTGGGAAAAGCTAACAAATAGCAACACTGCTACTTATTGAAAACCAAAGTTAATCAAGATAAACTAGTACTACAGTTAATGTGACCATGCGTCTCGTTTTGTACGCGACAGTCCATGTTATAGGGTCTCCGATCAAGTGTCCCCAAAAGGAGCATTGAGACGCGAAATTGTCTCACTTTCCTAAACGAAAATATTAAACATGGGGATATTTGTATATAATATAGCCACTGCTCACGGCTCCACCTGGGCAAAATGCAATGTTTTAACTTAAAATCATCATTAACTAATTAATAGGATTGGTTAATATGACCATTTATTTAAATACTTAACACAGGACAAAGCCATTTGTCCTATTTTATGTCTCTAAATTAATGGTCACGTTAATGATAATACAACATACAGACCAACGAAGGCCAGTAATTGTGCAAAATGCAATCATTAACTGCAAAAAATCAAATTTGCCAACGTGACCATTTTTAATACACTATTAGTCTAGTTTTCAGCAGCCATGGTCGCGGGGACTGTAAAAATTATGGGCTAAATATAAATAATACAATAATCCTTCCTACTAATAGGTATTATAAATGTCCCTATTATAAACTCTCCGAGCCAGTGTCCCCGAAAGGAGCAATGAGACGCGAATCTGGCCCACTTTCCTAAACAAAAATGTTAAATATGGGAAATTTTGTATATAATCTAGCCACTGCCTACGGCTCCACCTGGGTAAAACGCAATGACTTAACCCAGGACAAAGCCATTTGTCCTATTTTACGTCTCTAAATTAATGGTCACGTTAACGATAATACAACATGGCCCTAAGACCAACGAAGGCCAGTAATTGTGTATAATTAGCCCCGTAGTAATTATGACAAACAATCTTTCAAATCTTTTTCTAATCGCAGCTATTACTGGCATTCTAATCAGCCATACTTGTTTGACAAATTAACGTTGAGTTTTATGGTACGAAGAAATTGAAACAAAAGTGAACAAGGCTAATTAAGAAAACATTATATTGGCTTTGCAAGAGAAATTGAGGTGAGCTGTGGAAATCAATCAATCACATCGATAAAGTCATCAGCGAATACCTTGTATTAAAGGCCAGAGTCGCCCTTTAGGTTCTACCATGTAAGTTCCGTGTATCAGAATATTATGAATGGATGGCTTAAGCAGATAGTCTAGAATCTAGACTATAGATCTAAATGTATAATTACAGGTTGGCACATAATGGTCGAAATAAAACTAAATTTTAATGGATTCTAGTGGTTATTTTCGAAGCGATTTATTACGAACTGGCTGATGCCCGCTTATGTGATATTTTGATCCTGTACCCAGTATCCACCATGGGTTCCACACTGAAGTACCTCGTAAGAGCGTGATTGAATGACAAACATCCTAACAGGCAAGCATTCAAATGTCTCCACAAACTTTTCCATATAATATTAGTAGAAAGGATTATTGTATTATTTATACTTAGTCATGGTCGCGGAGACTAAATAATACATTTAAAGTCCACGCGACCATGGCAGCTGAAAACTAGCCGAAACGTCGCTAACCCGACGTTTGATGAGCATTTGATGAGCAGCTAAAATATTACCAAATGAATTCCCGATAGAATCCGTCAATACAATTGATATTCGCGTAAACTGCCGACAGATAGATTTAAAAATAAAAAAAGTAATAACTAGTAACAGTGTTTTTTGGACTTGGACCTTGACATCGGATCTTTTAATGTTAAGGTCTTAATAATCAACTTTTTAAATTTTCACCACTCAACACGTATACTAGTCTATTGATAATATGATACGGTTATACTTACATGTCTATATATTTTTATCACTTTTATAATTCTTATTATTTTTATCACTTTTATAATTTTTATTATTTTTACACTGAAACTCAATTGTTGATGAAATTCAATTGTGTTTAATCTCTAAAGCGTTATTTTAAATCACACACACCTTTACATATTTAGTAATAATTGAATAAGTCTAGCTAGACAGTATACCTACTTCTGTGTTATGAATTGCCGGGAGAGAATATAGGTTGTCCATTTTTTTTTCAAAAATCTTAAAATTTTGAAATACACTATTTTACAAAAATATATTTCTTAAACACAGACAATATATAGATAAAAGCAGTTACAGAAAAGGTCAAAGTTTCTAACTTAGTCTTGTAACGATACAGAAGGCTTGAGAATGCGTACTATAAATTATTACCAGAAATATCGTTTTTTATCTCTATAGTACTATAATCGGTACTGTTCCGAAGGCATTAGTTTTTAAAATATCTATCTTGAAGTTTTGCATCTTTTTGCAAAGACTCTCATCGAGAGTGAAAAGACACGCAGTAAGTAAAGCTTCCTTGTTAAATTTAATGACGATAAATGGAAGTTATCTTTCAGGAAGATTGATCAGAAGGCTAACACTCGTATTCTTAAACAAGCACAGAACGAAAACTGATTGATTTGAGATTGAATTATGAATAAAAATGAATATAATAATATAAAATCTCTGCTGGTGAGCTACATAAATATCGATTCAGGTGTAATACACCTATATCAAAATTTACAGATTAACTGCAGTCATGTAATTCATATTATCGTGTTTTCGATAAGAATATGTTGCCTGGTTTGCAAAATATATAATATCAAATGTGAGCGGTAGTAGCTTTCTAATCTGATTGTGTTATTATTAAACTGAAAATACGTAAAATATTAACAATAAGAAATAACAAAATAATGTATGAACTACGTAGTAATTCATTTAACATAATGAAGTCTTATAAGAAACAGTTAACTTTATTGCAGGTATTTTCCTGTAGACAGTTTTGTATGAAAATCCGTAAAACGGTACACAAATTAGGAATTGTTTTGATGTTAGTTAGCGGAATCGAAAGCAGCAACATCTTCAATTTCTATTGCTTATATTTCAACAAATACGCTATAATAAAAAGAAAAAGATAACGTTTTGTATTATGTTTTATCCATAAAATAATTATTGTTACTTAACTTCAACCATTATTTATATAAGCTGGCCAATAACTTCAAAAAATGTGGCAAAAAAAGAGTAATTTAATCATAAGCACGAGAGTAAATACTTATATCACAGACAACATAATACTCAAGCCAAGCTGCTGAAGTTAAAAGATAATGGTAACACTTATTCTTTGATTTCGTCCTTATAATTTTATTTTCGATAATTCTATGGCGAATAATTGATATTTCATCGTTATATTGTTTTAATAACACATATTCTACAAATGAATCTACTTACTTAGTTAAGTTATGAACTCGTTTTTGACGGAGTCGCTCAATGTGGCCTTATTAGACTCGCGGGTCCTCGCTATATTTCTATATTTCACTGGGCAAAAAATGCTTGCAGTGATCTTGGTTCCAATTGCGAATATAAACAATACAGAGCACTAGTGAAATATACACAAAACATTCATCAAAATTGGTTCAACAGATTTGGAGTATATAGATTACAGCAGCGACACATAACAACTAAATATCAAGTGACATATAACTAATAATATGAGACAATTAGGTACCACCTGTGGTCTCTTCGTGACCATGGCTGCAAGTGAAACGTTGGGCTCAGTGTGAACAATAAAATAATACCAAGTAAATCACGTAAACTTCCGGCAGTATCACAGAGTATTGCGTCGTGAACAAGATTAATTCAAAGTGCGGATGGTACCTTTTAAACACCCTCCATAATGTTAATGGTGATGACTAATTTAATGTGATGACTATTGATAAGATTACCACATGCCCACCTAACAAGAATATTACTAATTAATTAATGATTTCCAAATTCGAAAAATAAAGTAACGATCGTCGTTACGATTACATCAAAGAATGCCACTTAGATGTCATCGTAACGACACGCTGACGAAAAAAATTAAATACACGTAATAATAGTGAACTTGACCGTTTAATCCTATGAGCAGAATCCTCTTAAAAGTTCAATATACAAACATACATACATAAAATCACGCCTGTTTCGGGGTAGGCAGAGATCACGGATCTCCATTTGCTACGATCCTGACATACTACTCTCGCTTCATTCGCTCTCATTACATTCTTCATGCATGCTCGTTGGTTTAGGGTACTCCTGACCTGTCCCTTTTCTAAAACTAAGTCCAATATATCTGTTGAATAATACTGTTTATGTTGTTTATGCTTGTATATTTATTGATATCGCACTTTTTTGCTATATTTTTGAACGACTATTCTCACATTATGCGATATTAATGCCGTACAGGTTTCTAACAGTAAAATATTTATCACTTTTTAAGAAGGATTTAAATTATAATGACATGCTTAAGTCATAAAATTACGGTTAGGTTGATCTATTTTAGCGTTTATTAGATGTTGCATCTGAATATTATGTTGCACAATAAACTATATAGGTCGATTATACTTAACAAATGTTTTTATAATCGATAATTCTATTATTATTTTGCACATTAAGTTCTAAATGAAGCTAATTAGTCGTCAACCTGTGCCAACATTATAGAACATTAGGATCTTAATCTAAATAATAATAATATATATATATATGTAATAATAATAAATAGATAATAGTCATTCGAAATCTGTGGCGGGTGCTCGTCGTACTCGTAAACTATTTCTGTCAAAACCTTTGCAGTATTGACACGTGCATTGATTAACTTTTTCAATAATTCCGCGTTTATGAATTTTTTTATCAACTTATTCAATTATTGTAAGTTTTCTAAAGTGTGTCAGTGATTTTTTTTTTATACAATTTATCAATTTTGAAGTGTAGTGAAGTGAGCCTATTGCAACTAAAGTGATGTCTAACAATTCAAACGGGGTAAGTAGAATAAGATTATGAAACTATTGTAATTATATGTTGGCATATTTATAACAGATAATACGTAACACGGTTGAGTACTGCCGTAAATCTAAATAGAATAAACAATAAAAAGTGTATCAATCGTGTAATGGCGACGTAATATCCGCAGTTATTAAACCGTGTCTGTAATAATGGATGAAATGTAACTCAGATCCGACTTTTACCGAATAAAACGATAGTGGTGTTTATAAATATTCGCCGAGTGAGCTAATCCATTATCGCGGATTATTGTTTGAAGCGATAACCAGCTTACGTTACCTACGCATGGTGTTATCGCACGGTACGGCTCCGTACTGGCAAACTTTGATAATAGCGTGTGCTGTGATTGATTTTTAAATTTGTTTCCGATCATTTAGTCGATTATATCGCAAAAAGTTGCAATTGCACGTTATAATCGATAGGTGAAAGTGATTACCATAATGACGATCGCTGTAGGCAATGGGCATTAAAAAACCAAAGAATTTCACCGCGCTCCTACTATTGTTGAGCCTTTTTACTTGGATATAAAAAAAGATTTAGTAAGCCTGTGAAGTTGAGCGATGAATAGATAGTGAATGGATAAAATGATTTTGACGGTCTTATAGGTCGAAAGTGAGTAAAATAGCAGTCAAAAGGTTACTGAATACAATGCTTTCAATTGATACAGAGGCACTGTATTTTTCAACTCGTGCGCTGCTGTATAAAGGTTGACCAGTGGTTTGTGTTTACTTATCGAAAGTGCTGCACAAATATATTTATTATAATCCACAATTAAAGATGCTATAAACGCTTGATAGGAAAAAAGAAAGAATACAATTTGTGATAGATACATAATTAGTTAGCGGTGAGTAGGGTAGCCAGAGCTCGCTAGTGGGATGACTAAAAGCTTGTCCTGTTTTTTCCCCTACACTGACGGCACAGAAACTCTGTGCTTACAGAGTCGGCTGCGCGAGTGTGACTTTTCTGGTGTTACTCACGTCCTTAGGCCACGGTAACCACTTTCTATCAGGCAGGCCCTGCGCTTGTCTGCCACCTAAGTGGTATAAAAAAAATGTCGGAATTATGTAAAAGCTAATTGATATTATATTTGAGACTAATAGTATTATTGTAAATGGTAATTACTGTGCTTAATCACATTTTAAATAGTTGGTACATAATTGTAATAATAATTTATAAAGGAAGCGCATTACAAATTTATTACCAAATATTGTTTAATTGAGAAAGTAGTAAATTAATGACTTCTTAAATTTGCTCTTCCTCGACGTATTTCGAAAAGTACCCGGATAACACATGAGGTACCCGAACTTTAATCGCATCGAGAAGACTACTAAGAAGTACTAACATCGCCGCATTTCAATTTTATTGGTAAATTCCGTATTCTACTAATTACATAACATTATTACTGGTAGTTTCTACCTACTTAAGGATTGTCTAGCGTCATTTGATGTCGTTTTCTGATTCAAAATAATCTAAAAAAATTGACTATTATGAAAAAAACAGTAGCAGATTGGCATTGGTTTTCATTTTTTTTTCGGCATAGTATCAAAAAAGGTTAAACTTTTTGTTCTTGTATATGACTTTCAAGTTAAAATTTAAATCAGTTAGTCATAAATGTACCGCTCAGGTGTGTAAATATGACCTGTCTTCCTTTTAAATTTCTTGAAGTTTAAAAAAATAAGGCAAATATGACATATCCGACAGATAATGAAAGATCTGATCTGATATCTTTATGATAGCGCGAACGTACTAAAACATAATACAAAAATAATAACTATTTTTATAACATTTTTTTATTAAAAAGTTAAAGAACGAAAGAACACTGACCACACTTACAACGAAACGCAAGCGCTGCACGGTAGGGGTATTCCACTCATGCGCACGAAATTCTTTGGCAATAGGTACGTCGTTCTGCTTAAGAGGGCAACTCCTTACCTGAGCCTATTTTTGGAGAGCTATAAATTGGCAATAGAAGATTCTGTCACGAGTGAACAGTAGACACATTATCATTGAGGGTGAATAGTGGTCAAACGTATGACGATAGTGATAAAATCTTGCATGATCATCATGCAGGCGCGTAGACTAATAACGTAGGCTCTTATATAACTGATATTAGTATACTGTAATTGACCAGTGAGCATACGTGCTTTAAGCAGTCGTATTTGGGCTGCGATTAAGAGAAAGAGGGATGGAGCTATGATAAGCTGTATAGCACCATCCTTCTGGATTACGGATTGCAGTTACACTGCGTGGTGCTTACAGCATGTTATAGTAGCCCTACTAGCCTCATAAGAAGAAATGAAAAAGAGCAGTAACACGACCCTGTTAACAGTTTACATGAAAACTACCAATTCTTTTTATAATTCTTTTTTCCTTCGTTACACTTTAGATGGTGATTGCATTGACATATACCTAATACTAGGTTCGTATAACAAAGCACCGCCGTCGACCGTTACTGACACCCGATGATGACTTAGACGTTTCGAAATCGAAATAAAAAAGGGTATAAGCACAATTACATCTCTAGTCGGCTATATAGAAAGTGGGCGCGTGCCACAACTCAACGACAAAAACTGCTGAGAGGTTTTAGTAGATAAATAATCCGTGCAATTAGGCACGTACTGTGTGTCAGGTGAAATATTCCGTGGTTCAATTTGCGTTGGGGCCGACACAATGCTTTGATATAAACCTAATTACAGTAGCTCGCGGAACCACTCTCTTTTTGATATCTGTTTATTACACATCGACAGTATTTCTTTTATCTCCTACTTATGACACTGCTGTCAAACTAGGAAGCACTATTTTAATATCTATACATACATATAATCACGCCTTTATACCTGGAGGGTAAGACAGAGACAAAAAAACAGCCACATTTCACCAATCTTATATTCGGGATCACGTAAATATCTGGAATATTGGCCTTCATGTTTTGGACTTACCCTATGCTCACTATCTGATGTAGTGCAGTCAGATTGATGGACCTAAACATAAAAAAACAAATCATCTAGTTTTACAAAGAGTAGGACAAATATACCAATGTGAAATTCAAAAATTACATATCAATATAATAGTGATAGTAAATACATTATTTATTAGTCAACATAATAGATCTAATCTACTTAGGTACTTAATATGTCTAATCTACTTATTAACCAGCATCTCAGCGTACCCGGTGCTAAGGTTTGAAGCAAAGGTACAACCTTTGTCCCAGATACGAACCCGAGCTGGAGGCATCGCTTTTGTCTCCCTGTATGTGCCCCCATTCGTTCTCAAAATTCTTGGCGTCGGTACCCTAGCTACCCATAGTCTCGACCGCAAACGTAAGGAATATGTATTGCTCTGTCAAAACAGCATATTTGCCGCGTTCTTTTCTTGCGTCTTCGGTAGCAGCTGATGGAGGCGAGATGGATAGTACGACAAAGTGACCATGACGTCCCAAAAAAGGCACCTGCCATTTTTCCACGGTACCGAAGTCATACTGTCCGGTCTTTTGTCGTCAGATCTGCTGGGGCTAGGTAGTTCGAATAGGCGAAGGTTTTATCAATATGTAATTAAATATTAGAACTAGTACAAATTCAAAACTCAATTTTTGATACCGATATTTTTGCACACCGTGAAAAAAGTAATTGTTCGTGAACTCTGTGAAATAAACACCAATAAAACTCAGTTATCTATCGTATCCGATTGATTAGATACTTTTTGGTCAGCTCATAAAATAAATCTACGTGTATGGCGGACTATTCGGCGAGCGGACGGCACGCGCTGCGCTCGCGCCGGTAATAGGCTCCATCTCGTGGATAAAGCAACGACACCGTTACCTTTCTCAAATCACGTACACTATTGTAATATCCAATCGCTCAGAAATGAGATTGCGGCTAACAAGTTATTTACATTGACGTTTTAATATCGACACCGTCTGAAAAAACTATTTAAAAAGGTAATTATAATGTGGTGTCTGTAATAGCCACTGTACGCGCCGGCACGCCATCGCCTTTGTATCGTAGCTAAGCTCCAAGATTAATTTTGGCAGCACAATGAACCAGTTTATAGTCAATAATACATGCCTTAATAAGTATCAGTTGCGATATTTGTTTGTCAATTCTGAGGTTTCGAAAGCGAGTGCGCGACTTGGACGTGCCGAGCTCCAGGGGCTCCATCGATAGGATCTTTATTACGTTCGTTCCTTGTTTTTTGTGAGAAAAAAATGATTAATATAAGGGATCGGCGCGGACGGATAAGTAGTTGAGATTGACGGAATGACGCGAGGTCTGTGACCGGGTGAGGTTGCGCCGTAATGGGGTGTGCGCGGAGGGAAGGGGAGCCGCGAAAAGCCGCGAGGCCGCATTGCGCAGGCGCAACCAAAAACTAACCATAAATTACTGGCTACTTGCTGGACCACTGCCTACGACACGCGCGATACTTTTTTGCTTCGGCTTCGATCCTGTTACTGTAAACTTCTCACGGGCATAAGATCATTATAGGTATATCTTTAAGAAATTACTTTAAGTAATAACGTTCGAGAATTATGAGTTACTGTGTGTGTCTTATTTCATGGGAAATTTTGCATTAAGACATTGCCATCTTAATCGTGACTCGAATGATGTCAAAGCCAGTTTTTGTACGGCATATTTCCTCAAACTACTTGTTACAGTTTTTTAACCCTAATTTTGTTTTGAATACTTATGCAAGAAATGACTGTTCTCTCATGAAAGGGACTAAATAAAGAGACGTGTACGTGCCCATAAACATGGAATTTCGGTAGCCCAGGGCTCCACAGGGGCGAATTAGCAAATTGTTAATGCGATTGTATACTTATATTCCGCAGTAGGGAATTTTTGCTCTTATTGAGTACCTACATCGCATTTTTTTAATAATTTTATTTATAAGTTATAAGATAGCATGATTTGGAGTTTTTGCTGTGGATGAGCTTTTTTATACCTGAGTGTTAATGCGAACCTATATTTTGCCAATACATTATTCTTACTCTTAACAGAGGCACTATTGGTACCAGCCAAATGGCTTTCATATATTCAGTAGATACCTACTTGCTAAGCCGTAGCTGGTGGTGGTGACTGGGATCTAGGGCTTAGATGTATGTAACGTCTGGGCCCCTCAAGTCCCAATCACCGGCGCTATTGGAAGGGTTATCTCTATGCTGTTAGCAACGCTTATGGGTTTTGATTGATATGATGACTTATCTGAAAGCCCCAGTCACCGACCTACCAACCCTGAGAGGGAACTCTGCCAGTTTCTCGTCCATTGCTTAGTGATGTCGGCTTTGGACCCAAGGATGTTGATATAACCCTGTTGACGCAAGAGCTCTCTTTAATACCCGCAAGTCCAATAAAGAAAATATTTATTTACATAAAACTATCCATATTGTGAGAGAGTTCTGATAGCGACCACAAAATAAATTCTTTTTTCTTTTACGGAGTGACCCTACAAAGAGTTAATATCGCCTACAAAGTATGTGAACGTGAGAAGATCGTCACTACTCCAGGCGCTCGTGGCAACAATAATAATGCTCAAGTAGCCGGTGTTAATACACGACCCGGCCTCCGTCGAAAACGATGCCACGCTTTGACAAGAAATAATCATCCTTAATCGTCTGGCCTGCCGCAATAAATATAAAAATAAAATAGCAATGTGGAAGTTTGTTGCTCCTTAAATATTCATTTTACTCGAACACATCGGACAAAGCCGTCCGATGCCCGCCTTTCTCCAAGGGAACGCGACGTGCATTCTAGCGATTATGATTTTTTTTGCCCCCCTCATTATGCAGATTCTGGCGAAAAAGGAATAAATTTAATAACACGCGTTCGTGCGCATGCGTTATCGAACGCACTTGCTTCTGATAATCTGCGCGAGCGTTGCTTCGTGCAATTACAGCCGGGTGAGCTGCCCGCTGCGCACCGCGGCCACAATAAACAAAATACTCTTTCATTTCAGTTTCATAATTCCTAATATACTGCTATTGTAGTGTGAGTTTAAGTTGCTTAATCCGTCAAAAATGAAAGGTGTACCTATTGCAATTTTGATTATTCGCTTACAGTAATTGAAATGACACGGTTGTTTCATTACAATAGATTGATACCTATTATTTACTTACGTTGCATGATTAACAACGTAAATGAGATTGTAAATCAACAAAGACTCTTAACTTAAAAAAAATATATTTCTTTAACGTAACAGTTTTATCGGGTCTAATCGTTTACTTAATTAAGTTTCTAAATTTCACAAGTTAAGCTGCAAAGACAAGTGTGTAAATGTATATATGTGTATCATGAGTTTGCGGCGGCTTAGTAAGGATAATCACCACACCTGAGAAGTGCAATTAATAATGGGTGAGAGAGCTCGCATCTAGTGGGATCTGTGCAAATACTCCTAAAGATCGCTAGTGTCGCCTACTCACCGAGGGTGAAGAATTAATTCGGTAATCAGTCAATCGCTAATGCAATTTATACACTAAGTGTATGTAGTGGATACGTAGCATGGAAGCCAATTATTGTTTTTTTAAATCTGTTATTAGAATGACTGTTTATTGGTTGTTCAATTCGTGGCAATTACTGTTTCTGTATTAGGCATTTAAGAAACGAAAAAATATCGCCAACATTCTCGATACTGACTCGCTAAAATATAAAAAAATATAAAAGTATATGAGACGTATTGTCTCGTTATCAGGGATTGTTGAAGGAATGGCGGGTGAAGTTGGATCGGTTGGGTGTCCAAGTGGCGGATCAAGTCGAAAACAGCCAAAAACTGGCTCCGTGTCGTAGCCTTGAATGGTTTAGCCCTCTGGACACGAGCAAATAGCTGACGTGGCCCGCGGCCGCTGCGTCTTGCATACACAATGTGCAAGCACCCACTTGCGAGACCCGTAGAGACGTCTTTTTGACATTTTTCCTTTCCTGCTTTTGTTCAGTTCTGTTATTTCATATTGGATTGTTTTATTTTTAGAATCTTTTTTTATAACTTTATCATCAAACGTCGTAGTTGTTGAGCAATTCAAATAATACACTCATAGAAGTAATCATAGGCAATAAGGGCAATAACATGAAAGCAAATCGAAAAAAAAAAGTGTGATATTTCAAGTTCCATCTAAAGATTTACCCAAGCGAAAGTAGTGTCATCGACAATGATGTCTCATTTTAAGAACAAATTTAATTGCATGAAATCGTCTCGATAGTTGGCTGTGTGATGCCAGTAATGGAGTATTTCGTATTTGTTTCATTTTTTATTTTTTTCCGGTTCGATTACGCGAACGCGATCTCCTCATCATTCTCGGCGAAATTCGGGAGCGTCTCACCCGTCGAGCCTCAAGATATTAATTATTGATTGACGATAAAGCATGCGTAAATAATGTCTGCACGATATGTTTATAATCGGACATTTTTCATCGTCCACATCAATTACATTTTGGTATAGGAGGATATTTTCAAAAATGTTGGTTTGACCATAACGGCTTTAAGCAAAAATGCTTTCGTATTACATAAAAAAAACAATGAACAATAGAGCCACTTAAGCTACAATATTCCAAAGATTTTTAGTGATAAGTATAAAGAGGTACTAAGGGTTGCGTAATTATTGTTTGAAAATTTGTCGTTGGCTGCCACAACGGTAACGTCAGCTGTCGCTGCGCCGGCGCAGCCTATAGAGCTCGAAGCGATCGCTTAAACACCCCACTTTAATCCATGCCGTTCAGGATCGTCTACTGCTACTGTGAACTTATACATTCTTTATTTTTTATTGGTTTTGATTTAGTATGGTTTATAAAATGGTTCTAGCTTTAGTGAACTCTATCTAAAATTAACATTTATGAGTCTTTCAATGTCATGTTGATTCTTTTATTTTCATTTTACACTGAAGTAAGGATATTCTATTCTTTGACAGAATGTTAATACATATTGAAAATCTTAAGTGATACATATATCTATCACAAATTTTATTGATACTAAAGTATGTGTAATATGTAAACACGTAGTTTTTCAAATATTACAATCCGCTCATTACTAAGCTATTCAAATTACAAATTCGCGAATCGCGTCACTGCATACTTACACATAATTATAATAAGTCCATAGTTTTTGTTGTGGCGACATAAGTGCGTGTATTGTGTTTAAAACAAAAAGGTCTAGCACCACTAGAGTTTTAATTTTGAAGTGAGAGTTAGTATTTGAATTGGGTTTAATCGTGGGATAAACAATAGGGAGGGTGCAGTGGTGCACGAAGACACGCCCCGCACATGTGCGTTCCGAATGCACGGAACTACGGAGACGGGTCCTTAGTTTTGTGTTCCAATCATTCTTTTTCGACGCATAGTAGAGTGTCATTGAGTAGTCGATGCGATTATAATTATAGTTTTTATTATATCATTAAGAACAGAACTGTTGTTCACCGAATTATTTTGTTAAACGAATGCTATTCTTTTTAAATTACCGAGTCAAGTATTTTTAGTTTTAATAATTGTTACAATTTTTATAGGACGAATGGTTATACAATCATATATGTGAAGAGTAACAAGATGTAAATATGTTTGTATTTATTATTGCGAGTATTAAGTGCTAGAGCCTTGTTTTGTAGCTCTAAATGTGGGTGTAGAGGGTGTTGAGAGTGGAGTTGGCCCAAAAATAAATGCTAACTGAGTGGACTACTGCCAAATGACCATTTTTTTACTTTACATCGATATTAAGCAGACTTAGGACTTTCTGCCAATGTTTAAAAATGTCCTCCTTGTATATTTCTACGCGAACTTACTGAAACGAATAATCTCAATCTTTATAACCTGCTCACGAATTATTTAGTAGATCGTTACGCTCCCTGGACTATTAGTTTATCGACTCTATGTCACACAAAAAAAGAAACTGCATAATATATCGCATGTAAATTATGTGTTATCCCTCCGGGGGTGAGTGATGCGAAACGCGTGAGCAATCATTCCGATCGACGACTCCTGCGCATGGCAATGACGGAAATACCCACAAAGGAAATACATTATATTTACATACAACACACACATACACAATCACCTCACCCTAACCACGGCAGTACTATTTGTAATCCATTGTCTATGCAAATAAATATTAATACAGAAACTTTATGTATGCAACTCCGGTTACCACAGTTTTTATTCTATTTTTGCGAGAATAAGGGCAATCCATAACGTGTATTTTTATTTCACGGGAATGCATAATACCGTTAATGGCGTATTAAGTACAACTATCTATGCAGATAAGTTCGAGTAATGAATTTAACGCTTCTGATAACATCTGCAACTGTAACAAAGACATGCGTGCACTAAAAAAGTTATCGTGCGTTCGTTTGCCCACTTGTCGTGCACTTCCCACGCACACATTATTACCAACCAATTTTTTACGAATAAAATAATTGTTTTGATGAGGAAGTTGCGGATACGAACGGAAAAGTGAATTTTGACCACATACATCGGATATCACGGTATAAAAATGAAGTATTAAAATTAAAAACACCGTGTGATTTTGATCTAGCTCCCGACGCTAATGTTGTTTCATGCAAAAGTGTAAATAACGTTACGATTCATGAGCACGAAACGATAGATAAAGCTTTCAAAAAATTATTATCATGAAGTAAACGAAAAAAATTGTAATTACAGGGAATTGCGTTAGAAATTGCATACATTTGCTCACGCATTGGTATTAAGTAATTAATGCGCCGCCCGCTTCGTCCTATCGACCGACGATCTCCGCATAACGCTCTCATCGAATGTAGGTACAACAATCAAACCTCCGTTGTCTACTGTGAAAACAGTAGCAGCACGATCATAATTTGCGGGTAGTTGGGAAACTCGTCACAGTCGCGCGACTTGTTTATCGATTTATCGGCGGATGCGTTGGCGATTAACATCACTAGGGCTGATCGTTATACAGAATAAGTTTTTCACGAGAAAAAAGTACAATTATAATAATGATCGTCCTAGTATGGGATAGTCAGCGGTTGTTTATGCAAATGTATTTACTAATTAAGAGGGAAAAATAATTTTCAATGGTGTTTGCATGTTGTTGAACAAGGAAAAAACGGAAGTTTATCGATGGGGGGCCTACCCGATCATTGTCATTGACGGACTTAATTAGATATGTAGACTGATATATTATATCGATGACCGGTCATTGATCGAGTCAGTCTTCGAAGTGTCGATATAGGGAATTGATTTTGATCGATATTTTATTGTATTTTTCTTTACCGTATCCCACCCTTAATCTAAATCTATGCATTTCTTGCGAACAATAGTCCGTTACACATTATATGTCCCTTGTTTGTCGAACTCCACGGCTTTTTTAAGCGGCTTAAATTCGAATAGAGGGCCGGGATATGAAGTAAAGGGTTGTACAGAATGCCGGTTATCGCGTTCTTAATCTCAGCGAACAAATTAGGATTAATTGAACTTTTTCCTTTTAGCTGTAAGCGTCTTTGTGTAGTGCGTAATTCGTTCAACATGTCACTCGAGGAAATTTATAGAGTGGATAATACAATCCTTGCTTTTGATATTGCATTCAAGTAGTTTATAAAGGTCCTTTATTAAATTTTTCCATAGAATGATATCGCATTTAGACTTCTTAGAAAGTTTAACATGTTACCTAATCAAAGCAGTGTCTGATTATAAGCAAAGTAGTTGCACTCAAAAACTAGTAGGTAATCATTAGATTAGATAATGATTGCATTCAATGCTCGTTTTGCCACTGGTTGTCATCGATGATTACAGTGATTTGTAGTTAACTGTTAACACACATTTGCTTTAATTAATTACTAGCTGAAATCCGGTTACTTGGCTTCTTTTTTTGCACAGATAAACTGACACCTTCACAGGTATGCGCATGTAGGTTTTATTGTATTTTTTTAAAGAAATAAGAACCTTTTTTTATGTGCGTAAAATCCCCAGCGATACCCCTCTCGCCAGAGCCGGTGGGAGAGGTTATATCGGACTCGAACCGACTTTAACGCACGACGTTTTTATTTCTCGAAAGTGAGGTTGACAGGCATATCCCTCGCACGTTACCACCATTAGGCCCTCATTGGGTGTGGGAACCACAGAGTCCCCAACTCGTCCCCGGAAGTCCCCAAGTCATCCTCGGAGAACCGAAATTACTAATATTCCCTCTAACCCCTCCAGGTAACAATGAACGGTATAGGTTACATAGAGAATGATTGAGTTGAATGATTGTCACTGGTGGCTTTTGGATTCAAAAGTGCTCTTTTTATACATACAATCACCTCGGAGTACGAGGTCCGCATTTTCCAGTCTAACAGCGTGTTTGACTGAGGATGAAGATGTCCTTTTGTTCGATAAGGTTTAGAAGTCGATCAGTAGTTCCATGGTTAGGCTTCTATTAAAGTCACCGGTCACGAAATACTCTCAGGATTTAGTCTATTTGAATTTGACGTTATCACATTACAAAGCTCTTGGTGAAGTTTCCCCCATAAACGAAAAAAGGTGGGAAAAGAAATAGAGGTTAAAATGATATGCGTAGTGGTGTCATCTACTCCTCGCATAAGTTCCACGCAAGTGCGTTATTTTGTATTAAGGGGTAAGTAAGGGGTGTAGGTATCTATAACTCGATGGCGGTTACGCGCTCTCAGGTGTGACGCGACGGAAGCCCGCTATCATTAACCTACCCACATGGAGTGCGTGCACACACACGTGGGGATACGTGAGGGTGTGCGTGCGTTTGTCCGTTTGCAATGGGTCGGATTAGGATGTAAGCTTTTTGTAATTTTTATTGGATTTTGTTACGCTGTGTTTTATTGACTGATTTTATTAGTGATATAATCTTTGTTGAGTGTTGTTTATGAGTGATAGAAGAAAATATAGAATGTGATAAAAGTGTCAAGGTTGAAAAGTTTAGTGTCGCTAGAAATCCAGCCCGAAACCGGTTAAAGCGGCATTTTAAATAAGTTTAGTACACTGTGTAATATGGATTTTAGAGTGTAAAATTATGATATACATATAAATTGAACGGGTTTTTGTATTCCTTTGCTTCGACATTGGTGTAAAATACGATATGTAATCATACCATCAAACAATAGGTAGTTATAATTTTATGTAAGTACTAGGAATTCTTTGGATTTTTCATGCTGAAAATCCACAATACTTCACGGCGTCGTTCTAATGTTATTCTGAAATATACCATTTTAAAAATAATAGCCTCACTAAAGCCATTGTCCGGAGCTTCGCACGCGTGGATATCGGTTATCCTGACTAAACATAGCCAAGTATAGTTCTTTACTAGGGTCTAATCTATCTCTGTTACAAATTTCATCAAAATCGGTTTAGTGGCCTAGGCGTGAATACATAACTGACAGACAGAGCTACACCCGCATTTGTAATATTAGTATGGATTTTATCTTTTTACCAGTGAAAACTGACCGACAGACAAAAGTAAACAAAAGAAGATTTTTCTTAATGGATTACTTAATTAAAAAACTGTTATTTTAACATTACGAACAAACATTTCTAGTTTATTTATTTTGTATAGATATGATCATCAAATAGATCGATATCTAGGTGCTATTTAGTAATATTAATTAATTAATATTAGTTAATAGTAGCTATTAGCAACTCGGTTCTAGTTTGTCACTGCTCTGTCATTGTCCGCCTAAATAATTAGACGACTAGCTGAGTCTTTGTTTAAACACTGTCCGTCTTTTGTTCTGAATATTCTTTACATTTCAAGATTGATAGATTTTACACAAAAATGAACTATACGAGTAGTCTAGAGTAACACTTTTCTCTTGATAACTCATTCTAAAGACCTCTGTGGGGCAAGAATTTGAGTTTCACCTGCTAGATTCAATTCCTACTTTGTATTGATCTAGGTGTTTCTATTTAGGTATATTATGTAGGAAAGTAAGTATGGAAAAGTATATTATGAATATGTATCTGTATTCAAGAATACGTACTGCATGGTAGTTAAGCTTGTGATAAGCCACTTAGCTAGAGGGCGTTTTGAATGTTTGAATGTTAGGATGTTTTTATTCAATCACGACCCAACCGTTGAAAGGACCAAGCTGGAATTTGTTACAGGGATATACTCTTCTTTTTCATCGTAGCGTTAATCCAAAGCCAGTCGCATCCAAAGCTTTAACTTCGGTGTCCACTTTACTAGTCTAACTGAAGATTTGACTGAAATTAGATATATTCTGTGAAGCGACTGCCGTCTGTCTACCGAAGCAATTGCAGCTAGACCAGTTGTTGGACTTTTTAGGGCTCCAGCTACCCGTAACAATTGCCATAGATGTTCGTATTGCAACCGGGACACATACTGCAGGGGTTCGTATAGTAGAGAAATAAATTATCATCTGAAATAATACATAGGCTACTTTAATAAGTTCCCATGTGTAACGGGATCAAAATAGCACGCAAATGGAGCCGCGGACATCAGCTAATAGTTCTATCAAACGATAAAACACAGACGTAACTTTCCAACAAAACAAAACATCATATCTACGCACTTAATCCTCGCCTGTTCACATATCCGTGGATCCGGGGCGACACGACACACACCGATAGGCACCCGCTGTCCCGCCACACAATAAAATGTGTAGACACCACGCTAAATATTGCATACATATTACTCGCAAGCAAGTTAAAGTGGCAGTGGGCCGGCCACGTTTGCCAAAGGACCGATGGCCGTTGGAGCAAACGAGTCCTAGAGTGGAGACCGCGAGAAGGTAAACGAAAGGTAGGACGCCCCCTAGCCAGATGGACTGACGACCTGAAAAAGGTGGCTGGGACAGACTGTATGCGGAAGGCGGAGGATCGGAGAAAATGGCGCACATTGGGAGAGGCCTATGTCCAGCAGTGGACTGCAGTGGGCTGATTGATTGATTGATTACTCGCATTAGATTTTTAAGAGCACATTAAGAAACAAAAACAATTGACCAAGAAATACATCATGTGTGAAAATTTCAACTGACTAGCTATAGGCTACGGTTCGGTTTTTACCCCTTCGGTACGGAATTTTAAATAGGGTAGGTATTGAAAAGTGAAAATTCCGCTTCTGCCGTACCACACTATTAGTAGTACCGAAGGGATTTTATTCCCTTTTACACAATAGTTAGTGTCGTCGGTAAACCAAGCCACAATACTAATAGATTCATAAGAATATTTTATCTTTTGACTGATTTAATCTTAGTGTTGTTTCTGTGGCTTCTTCTAGCTTTGAGCACGGGGTTGTTCCTTCACCTCCGTTTGGTATGGCTTATATGTTGTATATGGGAGCGACTGACTCAACTCAAAAAGGTAATCTTGTGTCAATACCTCGCCCATCAATCAGCACGTGTATATATTGCAGGTGAGGTTAGCCTAACCTCAAAGGTCTTAGTCCACTACACTGAATAACTAAAATGAATTAACAGTTATTTAACCAAAAACCATAATAAATATTAATATTTTGCATAATTGACAAATCAACAAGTGAATATGCAAATTTCCGCAAAAAAAAGTACTTAACAAGCAAATTCAATTATTCACATTAACCATTTAGGTGTATTGGGGTAATACTACAATACATAATTATGATGACAAAAATATTCTTAGTGAATATTTATCTACACAGGACATGTATCCTCACCATGATTAACTGAAGAAAGCCTGAGCCCTCTAACATATTGTTTGTATTTTACGCATTGAGTATTGATATGAGTGATGATAGCTCTCCACCTGGATGTATGTACTTTTAATAACATTTGGGTTTATCCGGTAAGAGTGGCTGTAGTCGGTTGAACGAAGTAGTCGCTGTACGGATGAGGCTCTAGTGACAGTAAAGCGCAGTCAGTCGTAAAAAACAACAATATATAAATCGATATTATATATCTGTATAAGTATTGTTATTAAGAGGTAAATTGTGATATGTTGTTGGTAATCTGTGGATCTACTGAAACCGATTTTGAAAATTCTTTTACTAATAGAAGATGGCCACGTTATTTATGAGTACTATAGGCTTATCGGGGATATATATCATCACGCTATCGGGAAGGGACAGCAGCGGGAACAGAATCAGAAAGTGTAAATAAACATAGGTCGCAATCGGGCAATCGTTAAGAGGATGATAAATAATCATCATACTTTATTTCTCGAGATGCTCAGTTGGTATGTTCAGAATCACCCCAGTGCTGCTCCTGTATAGTCTGCGTAAACACAAGTGGTCCATAATTAGCCTGCTGTATCGGCGACCACATCTATGTAATTACTTTCCACCCTATCGTTCAATTAACCCTCAATCACTACATTTAGTATCACTATCGGTAATAGGAACAGTTTTTATGCTAAAGTGTCGAATCCTGTTTTAACACGTAAAATAATAATTATGCTAATATAATTAGATTCGTTACCTTAAGGTAATTTTTCACTGTTTGTAGAATTTGTACATCATTTACATTTCTTACTTTGTTATCTTTAAAAGGTGTAAAAGCATCCGGTCAAACAAATCGTGTAAATACATAATTATAAAATGTTGCGTAGGTATCTAAAGTATTTAAATTGTTATAATTAAAGTAGATTGTGAAAACTATGTGAAGATACTATCAATAGTTAGTACTCTATATTTCTTCGATTAATCAACATTATTTTTTCAAATGTCATTTCTTTTTAATTATGTAAGGTTTTGTTACAAAGTGTAATATTAATACTCTTTGTTAAAAGATACAACAATACTATCTATCTACCATTAATATTTTCTCTATCTATCCGTACTTCTAAGTTTATTTACACTTCAATCTTTATAAACGATAATATTGTGAAAAATGCTAAGACTAAACTGACTGTCACAGTCTGACATATAGTTAGTAATACTGTGTAACGGTTTTGTTTACGAATAAGGCTGTTAGTTGAATATTTATACAGATTATCCACAAGAATAGTCAAACATCAATAAATTAATGTTTGACTATTCTTCTTCTATCTTGTGGTGTCAAACATCTAGTATTAGTAACGAATAAATTAACATTACATATGAAGTCAGAAAGTTAGATTTAAATTGATATTTGTCGAGAGGACTTCAACAGTAAATATGGGTGGAATTAAACATTTTGAAATCTTAATGCCACGTTTTTTGGGTTCCGTTCCTCAAGTGGAAAATGGAACCCTTATATATTTATCACCACGTTGTCCGTTTGCTTGTTAACACTTGTTTGTACCGTGCTATAAAGAGATATTTCATTTTCTTGGGAATGTGTCAAGTTAGGTCAGACCAGATACTTAGGTCTGTAAATTCTTAATGCAAAAGTTCGTATCTTAATTTAGTTTTGTACAGAACCCTCAGTGCGCGAACCCGACTTACACTTGAAAGATTTGCCTATATTTCATAAGTCCTTGGTGTGGGTATAGGTGGATCTACGGACACAATTCTACGCTGACATCAGAAGCTCGGATTGTCGATAGCATAAGTGGCTATATTTAGAATCTGTGCTACTGATTAATGGATGTTTTAGTGGGGCGTGTGTCGGTTATGGCTAAGTCATCTCACTTCGACAATTGACACCGTAACCCCAGGCTTTAGGACTATCTTCCATCACAGCCAATTTAGCAATTGTCTACAAAACGCACAAATCAATCGTCTTGATTTATATTGTTTCAAGGATTAGTTTTAACTAGTAGGAAATGTTGAATGGAGTTCTTGAACATTGTAGTTAGATCTGCAGAAGAACATTCCATTCCAAACAAAGGATGTCTATCATTAACTTGACGTGATTCTCGGTTGCATCCAAGGCTTACGGATTCGGACTCGGGGTCCGCTTACTTCTTTTTAACACCCGACGTTAAAACGACGGAGTGTTATAAGTTTGACGTGTATATGTGTATGTGGCTGAACCGAAAACACTCAAATATTTCTCTAAAGTTTTCGCAACGGACTGTAATTGCTCCTCAAAAGAACGGAATAGGGCATTGCAGTCTATACTGTACCCTATTTCTAGTCTGGTAACAAAAATATTTTTTATAGACACAAATGAATATCTGACTTGTTGCAGGTTCTGACATGTAAGCGGTTTAGTGTTAAGCACCTACAATTTGTTTTTTTTTTGACAATACAATATCAGCGTAGTCTGACTCTTCTCTTATGTGCAGATAATTCTATTGAAACAGAAAAGTCATGATGTTCTGTGAAGTACATTCAGCATCAGATAGAACTTGACTAACAAAGTTCAATCTTTCTTGATGCCAATACTTATACATGATGATGACCAATGCCTTTTGTGGAAGGACAAATGTTAATATTTGACATATTTTTCATAGCGATACAGGCTGAATATAAAACTGAGAGATTATTTCAAATTCATGAGACCATCAGCGTTGAAATTCCAATAAGCCAGACCGCTTGTCGCTACATGCTTACACACGAAACGTATTATCCACCATTACGATTCAATGCACGGACCTGATGCTAAACGCGTTAAGCACACAGGTTTAGTTTATAGTTTACGATCAATTTTTACTATTTAAAACAATATCACATGTCTAATAGAATAACTAATATAAAAGTGAAACTTTATAAACACACCTGACTTTTATACTACTTAGGTAGCAAACAAACAGAGTGATAATCTGAAGCTACGAGGTTAAATCAGCCTATGAATGCTTTGTAATATATCAGAGTTGTAACTTCAATGCTGTTCGATATAGACTGTTAACACAAAAGAGATGACTTTTGCGTCAATTTTAGACTCGTATAAATACAATATTAATAGTAGAATAGGGAAATGGGAAGGAATTTGAGTAAGCGGATTGGGGTCTCCGGCATTTTACAAACGAGAGCAAGTTGATGGTATAGATCATACATTGGAAAAGTCCAATGCCTGCCATAACGATATTCGATCTAAGCACCTGCTGTATCTGCGGGTAAACAAAAACAAACGTGGCGAGGGTGGACATTTCCTGGAAAATTAAGCAGGAAGAACAAGGTGCAAAGGGTTTGTGTAAGTGCAGGCGCACAATGCCACGGGCCTGCATCGCCCACAATAAGGTGTCCAATATACTTAATTTTAAATGTGATTTCCCAGAAGAGGTCCGAAGAAGACGTATTTAGTAACAAACATATTTTTAAATTACCTAAAATTACATAACAAACTTTAACGTTATCTAACATAAACGATTGACAACGGAGAAGTGTTTAATTGCTTTTGACCTCTTCCAATGGTGGCTTTAACTGCTATCATTCTACGCAGTCGAAGTCACAAGTATCAGTTCGTTAAAATATAAAACGGTTATATTGAATGAAATTTTAAAGCTTTTAGTATGTATAAAAGAATTGGAATTTTTTATTTTTTTATTTTTTTTATACAACTTAGTTGGCAGACAAGCACACGGCCCACCTGATGGAAAGTAGTTACCGTGGCCTATGGACGTCTGTAGCACCAGAGGAATCACAGTCGCGCTGCCAACCCTATAAGTACAGAGTTTCTGTGCCGTCGGTAGAAGACAAAGCAGGACAAGCCTTTAGTCTTCCCACTGACAGCACAAATTCTCCAGTGAGCTCTGGCTACCCTACTCACCGCTGGGAACACAACACGAAGTTATTATAACCGCGGTATTCTGTAGGGCGGAGGTACTTCCCCAGTCGGACTGCTCAATCGGGCCGAAATACCGCCGTGTCCTACCTCCTATTCTATATTGAATGGTTTTGGGCGAAGGTTCCATGACTTACTGGTCAGAGCGTTCCCCCCTGTAAGGGAAAGATCGCGGGTTAGAATCCCGCCTGAAACGATGTAATTTTTTCTATTTCTTAATCGATTTGAACGGTTATATTTCCATCGACTTCATACTCCACTTATTGACTGCTCAAATCCATATAGGTTTTAAAAACTAGAATGTGATATCGAGATTTAATTAAGATCTAGATTGCGTAGAAATAGCTTAGACGATATTATCGCGTTAAAATAATGAACAGTGTACTCAGTTACACCTAAATAATTACTTTGAATGTAGGTAAGTACAGTTCTAGAACAACGTTCGTAGTTGAATTGAAAACGCATCATTTGTTACTTTCGTAGAAACGTCAATGTTGTAGAACTTGAACAGAAACTAATATGCAAGGACAGTCGAATAACTGTTGATTACACGTCCGACATAGGAATTGCAGCGAGAGTGCTGTCTGGGAAAGGTCTTACTTAGTAAATTTATATCGATGGCACGAACCATCGATATATTAAGTAAGTAAGATACTGACAGACTGGATCGCAGGTTCGATATGTGACAGAGGTTTAAAAGAACTCAATCTTACTAATAATAAGGTTGTGAAAGTTTGAAGTTCTTTTTCATTCAATCACATAGAAACTGATATATTATGGGAAGTGCTATTCAAGTGGAGTCACGGGCATCAATCAATCAACACACCGCAGTCCACTGCTGAACAATGTGCGCCATTTACTCCGATCCTTCACCTTCCGCATCCAGTCTATCCCAGTCACCTTTTTCAGGTCGTCCGTCCATCTGGCTAGGCGGCGTCTTACCTTTCGTTTACCTTCTCGCGGTCTCCACTCTAGGACTCGTTTGCTTCAATGGTCATCGGTCCTTCGACAAACGTGGCCAGCCCAATCTACGTCACGGGCATAAGCTAACATAAAAATAAATGTTGATATTAGTGACACAAAAATTTTAATACATAAAACTGACTCCACACACAAAGTAGGTACGCGTACGTTATTTCTGGGTATTTTCCTTACCTAGTTTAAAATATTAGTATTGAATGCATAGGTATAAATATTCCTACTTGCGGTTTGGAGTTAGAACAATAGATTATTGGTTGTGTTCTACAATCGTCCAGTTATCTGTCCGGCAGCGGATGTGATAGTGGTAATAGCGGTTCCTATCGACAGATAGATTCGGCTCCTATCGGCCCTACATGGGAATTTATATTCGACGAACACGTACGCGCCACAGACGTAATATACACGTTTCGTTACTGCACTGTTTCGAGATAAGCTAAGTATGAGTTTATGATCCCCTTCAGCAACACGTTGTACCGAGATTAAATTGTAATATAAAATTGAAATGTTTCAATGTTATTATGCATTGTTTATATTATATTATGTATTGTTACCATGTTTTATTTATTGATGCTTTGTTCTCAGTTGCAAAAAATGTAAAGTTATTTGTTTCTATTATTGCGAACGTTACCCAAGATTAGCTGGTATCACATAAATACGTGGAAGCCTGAAACATCCCGTTTATAGTGAGTCAACAAACGAAAGCTTATCGGGTGCTTTGTTATAAATGATGCTCAACTCAATGCCTCGGTGCCGTATCAAAGCTATGAGCGTATCAGAGCTTGTAGTAAAGTTCAACGCACAATGTGCATAATCGTAGTAATCGAGAGCCGGAGCCAAATGTCATCGACCCACTTATCTCATCCGCCATCCCTTTTACAATTACAACAACAAATGAGTAAGAGCCGTGCACCGATATGCGCATACGCATCGATACCGATGCAGAGGAATAAAATCCTGTGTGAACGAACTCTAATCTCTGTTTTGTGGCAGCTTCCAGACTCGAGATGTAAACGTGCTCACGCACAGATAGTTTGTTACTGTACACTATAAGTTATGACTTATAGATCTCATAATGTGTTCATTTACTGACATTTATACCATCATATAATAATTGCTACTGTTAAAATACCTACTATCCGCACATTTGTTGCCCAATATGAGTGAGAACATGACTAATATTCTATCCATCACGTGGTCAAACTTTGCGTCACCCAGCCCGAAGGGTTTAACCATGAAGTTACTAGTTTCTATCTTAGTATGTATCACCATTCAGAGTATTATGGTAACTATTTACCATAAGATGAAGGGTATAGTAAACTCAAACATCACCTACCTACCCACAAAATAAAAATTGTGATCATCATGACATTAAAAAATAAATCATATTTATTATGAAACTTACTTGACACTCAAACAAACTATTCATTCGCACGTGTAATAATCAAAATATTACACACGTTGTCTATCGATTATCGGTATATATTTCATATACGTAAAACTGACAAATAAAAATGAACTGTTAAAGTCTACTGAGTTTGGATTCGTAAATTTCGAAAGGACACCGTCAACAAGTCAGGTAGATTCTATTGAAATAGCGTCTTTGTCATAATACCGTTAAACTGCTGATCCTGTTTGTAACAATGTTGTTTACGACGACTTAACTGACGTAATGGGATAAACAATAGACAACGATTGTCCACGGATTTGTTAAACATTTTTTAGGTGTCATAAAACACAGGTAAGATCCGGCAAGTGAGGTAGTCACTTACTGGAAACATGATGTCAATTACCTTTAGTAAATCCTGGATATCAATAGTTGAGAAAAAATCTTATAAAAAAGGACCTTTTTTAAAAAAAGATTGTCGTTAAATTTAAAATCAAATAAAGCAGTTGCGTAATGTTTAAGTTGTTAAACTCAAAACAGAAACAAAAGAACCGCAAAAATTTTACTTAGTCGTAGGGTTAGGGAAAAAAATTGACAAAATGGCGAAAAATGGACATTGTGGAATAGATAACAAGAATTGCTTTAAGATACTTTAGTGCAGTGTCATCATTTTTATGTAGACGTATTTCCCTGATAAGGCCATGGTGAAATCGGAGCTCAGGGTTCGCCTTCCGGCTCTTCCTCCTCCACTTCGCACGATTTTGGGCGTTTATGGTAGTGAGGCCATTTGGAGTGTATTTCACCATCCACGACGTCAAGCCAGTACTTCTTGGGCCTACTATAGGACTATCGCGGATGCGAGGGCGCGTGACTCGCGGCTCTTGCTTGTATCGCTCCAGTTGCGGCAACGCTTCACAGCCTTGTAAAAGTACAGCCCTTATAATCGTTTTATAGACCTGTCCTGACCTAAGTTATATTTTAGGGTCGCATGTGACGTCAGTAATTTCCTGCCACTTGGCAGTGCGTGTCTTGCTTGACGTTGTAGTCGATGTTACCACTCACGTGAAGTACAGTTTAGTGTACCGCACTAAAATATATGGAGCTCAAACTAATCTCACGTGTAAGTCGGTACACTTGCAGACTAATGGATGAGGCTCTAAAGGTATGATTCCGAAGGCGACCGCATACGACAACAGCTAACGCGGAGGGTACCGCGAAATACACTTGAATATAATAATTTTGTTTACTGTTTTAATTCATTGCGACTCCTTAATAATGCCGTTTATCCGTATCGAAATTTAAGAAGTAATGTATGAAAAAATGAAAATGTTTACTATGTACTATACATAGTAAACATTTTCATTTTTTATTTTACAGATATATATATTTATAGATAAATGAGTGGATTGCGAGACCGATTTTCTTTTATTTCTATGTAATATTTGTGTGTGTTCGGATGACATGTGGTCTTATCACATACATTACTTGTTAAACTTCGATACAGACAAATGGCACTATTAAGAAGCAGCAATGAATTATAACCATAAAAAAGAATATATATCAAGTCTATTTCACGGTACGCTCCGCGTGTGCAGTTGTCGTATGTGGTCGCCTTCGGGATCATACCTTATCGTACACTTTCCTGTCAAGGTCGGAGGTCACTCCCGTAAAAATGAAAAGAAACCATAATCAGAAGAATAATACGTCGGAGAGCGAATCCTTTTCCACAAAGAAATGCAAGCTTTATGTGCAACGCTATTTTAACTGTGATTTTAGTTTGAGCTTACAGGTAAGTACATTATTAAACTTGTATAGCTAGTATGAGTAGTCAGTTTAACTAAAACTTTCGTCATGAAAATACTAGATTACCTGCATTAACAGCAAATAGTAGATCTATTTGCTGTCAAACCCGATGAAGAAAAAAATCCTTGTAAAACCCAGCTCTCTCTTTTCCTAACTCAAAGTCTTTTATGGTATGTACTATTTTCTATGTTACAAACCTTCATAGAAAGACCAAAAACAACTACACAAAAAAGTTTATCCCAATAAAATTATTGATGGAAATATGCGTCAACGCATAAAAGATCAACGAACAAGGATCAGCAATAAATCAGGACTTCTGTCTCTTTGACATGCCACGTCGCCGACGCCTTGGGTGAATTGAAATTAGTTCTTTCTAGAAAGTAGTTCTTGTCCTTGTATTATTATTACGATGTCATTTTTTTTCAAATTTTTGACAAAACACAATATTTGGTCGCTTCTACTTATCCGCGTCATTTGATCCCTCAACCCTGAGAGGAAAACTTGTGCTAGGACCTCGTCCGTAATCAACAGGTCTACCGGTAGACGGCAGATTGGCTTGTACCTCGACAATCTTGGCTGAGTTCTATTATACATCCTTCTGACAAAATTGTGCTGTTATATTAACATAGTAGGTAATATGCATAGTTTCATAATTTTATAGTATGACTGACTGATAGGAAACGGTACCTAATTAAAATCCGTATTTGGTTTTAATACTATGTTTATGCAAAGGAAATATATTATTCATATCATTGAAAGGGCAGACGCACACGTCATATCAAAACAGTATTCAACCCGTAGGTATGCACTTTACTTAGAAACTGAACTGTCGAATAATAAGCGCATTGTGTGACCGTATACGTATCACTTGGATTAGTGAGGGGAATACGTAACGTCGATATTTTGCACAACGCATCGAGTGAAACGCGGACAGGTGACTGCTTTGTTATCGATATTTTATTTTCTCTAATTGTATCATGCGTAGATTGAGAAAGATATACCTACGCCGACGTGTAGCACCATTCATGGGTGCCAACCTAATTTGAGTGAACGGTAAATAATGAAGACATCTTTCGGCCTCTTAATCTGACCAATAATAGTTTATCAGATTTCTATTATCGAAGGTCCTGATCGAGGTCAACGACTCCATGTGAGCATATCGACACATCGACAGTGGCGGCGGAGCGGCGCGCGCCACGCACTTCCGACGCGACGGATTTGCCGGAATCGACGCGGGCGCATCAAACGTTGCAAAATTCGGACGGAGGCGCGCGCGTGAATCAATTTGAATATTTTTTCGGTGCCGGCATGGGAATGGCTACCGCCCGTCATGGGCATCGGTGCACACAATGTTTGCAATATTCTACTCAGCTCGACTTAACAACACCAAATATTTTGTAACAAAACAACAAATATTTTTATAGCGCATAATCTCTGCATGTAGACGCTTTATGAGACAACACGAATATTTTCGTTGACATTATACCTTCATATAACATTCAGATGTTCTTTGTAGAAATTAAGGCGCATATTATTAATTACGTTCGTTCACGAATAGCAATGTAAAAAGCAACAATTTAATTACTAAAAAATGTCGCCGCTCAATTATTTTTTTTCAGGAAGATTCAGTGTATCCGAGTTTTGTCTTATTCGGAGCCCACACGGGCTTTCTTGCTACCAACATCTCACGTTTTTGAGTAGCCGTAATATTTAAATTGCCGACATAGCTCCTGCGGGCATACCTTGCATGGGAATGTGCGACGGCGGTCGTCAAAACCCGCTTTTACCGAATGCATTATTCGCTCTCCAAACGCATCGGGGCTAAACTCGCCTTCCTTGTCTAACTTGCCACCGGCGTGAGGCGAAGACAAAGAAGTAATCGTGGAAAGTATGACTACTTTTACTGGACGTTTATTACGTTAGTAAACGCATCCCGCCTAAAATTTTGCATGGATGCGTCGCGCATGCGAAAATGTTCAGTGGGCGCAAGCCGGCGACGCACGAGCACGTACGGAATATTACCTGTCGATGCATATTAATGGAGGAGGAAGTTTTGTCAACAATATCTAATGTGCTCCGCGAAGCACTGCGGTCCCATTGATAGCTTTTTTGTTTCATATAGATTCCTTCCCAAAGTACTTTTATAGACGGCGCCATATTAAATACTGCAATATTGCATAATGTATGACATACACAGATATTGAAAACAATCAAAGCGATTGTTCGCGATAGACGGTGCTCTACAATATCTCTATTTGTCGGCAAGTGGTTTAACTGGGTTATTTCATTTAAATCGTTCGCTACTTGAGTTTTAATGAGCGATAATCATGACGGCAAATAATCTACGTATCGATTACTGACAGGTTTATTCTTCAAGTGCTGATATATCGAGTAGTTTATATCGTTTCCTTGAAACAACATAATTTATGAAAATATCTATGAATAATGTTACCGAAACTGTTGTGATAATGTGCGTACGTATTTAAATATTGCAAGCATTTCAACCATCAGTATAATTGTATTTATATGGTTCATTGCGTTCATCTAGTTGAGTATATAATTGGTAAATAAATTGGAATATTGGATATCATTTATTGAATTTCTTACACTCATTAATTGAAAGAGTGTGGGGTTCGCTCTCATTGTTCCTCCTTTTACTGTTTTTTTTTACTTTCATGGGAGAGACTTTCGTTTAACCTCCTAACCCTGAAATAAAAGTCTCCACCCGAGTTGTGTCAGTTAACCAGCAGTTGAACTTGGTTTAGGCTCCGAAGATTATGACAGGATCCCAAAAAACACTTGCTAATTAAGTAAGTATACATTGTGTTTCCACCAATCCGGTATTAGCTTCACCTAGATAAATATTTTGAAGCGTATTGAAATGAAATCAATTTAAATTACTCCATGGTTTTCTTAGTGTTGCAATGATTTTTTTTTACGGTTTATTTCCACCGAGTCATTGATATTAGGCAAGCGATTAGATTATCGATAATAATATTGCCGGTGGCGGGCCTACTTTTGCAGTTATTATTATCAAACTTTATGATCTGTTCGTTATTTGAATTAGTGTTTTATTGATATGATAGAAAACGGTTATAGTCGTACCGTCGTATGAACAGTTCTGTCAACTCAACAGTGGCATCACCGTTCCTTCAATATTGTCGAATCGTGCTATGTTGACGTTGAAGACCAATAAATAATAAACTTGAAAGTGACAACTGTGATTTCGATTTCAGTCATTTCACAGATTAATTGGTACACAGATTAATTAGAACACGACGATATTTGCGTCCCAATTGAGTAGTCCGACTGGGGAAGTACCTCCACCGTACAGAATACCTCGTGTTGTGTTCCCGGTGGTGAGTAGGGTAGCCAGATCTCACTGGAGAGTTTTTGTGCTGTCAGTGGGAAGACCAAAGGCTTGTCCTTATTTTGTGTTCTGCACTGACGGCACAGAAAATCTCTGTTCTTATAGCATGGTCGGTAGCACGGGTGTGACTCCCCTGGTGTTGCACACGTTCATAGACCACGGTAACCACTTTCCGTCAGGTGGGCCGTGTGCTTGTCTACCACCTAAGTTGTATAAAAAAAACCTATACTTAGGTATATTATCCCGATAGTTTTACCATCGCTTTTATAAGAATTACTTCAACAGCGCGTGTCATCCTCCATATTCGAAAAGTAATTTCTCATGATACAAATATGTTAGTACATAAACGTGGTTGCACAAGCATTCTTCAACAATTTAACCTAAACATTTATTCATATGATTTGTTTAAACAAGTTTCTTAGATACAACACGCACGGATAATCCGTGCGATACGAGCGGCATTCAGCGATAACACGGCGAGTACGTGTGTTATCGGCATAAGTCGCGGATTACCGCACTGATTTATTTGTTTTATCGCATTTTGTCGGAATTCACAAAAAGATCGCAGCAAGATTGCCGTACCTGTTATGGAGTGACAACGTCATAGGATTATTTTTATCGTATTATACTTATATCTGGGTTAGCTGAATTATATTGATGATTTTATATCTAATAAAGAATTGATCAAGGTTTATTAATGAAGTTGATTATTTCTTTTAAAGGACAATCATTACGACCCTTTATTATTTTAATTTGGTATAGTATTTTACATACCTACGTGACAATTGGTTAAAGAAATAAAGTCAAAAATAAACGTGGGGTCGACAACACGAGTGTGACTTGCCTGGTATTGCATACGTTCGACGCGTTAATACGCTACGGTAACCACTCTACTTGGCGGGTCGTGTGCTTGTCTGCCACCTGAGTAGTATATACAAAACACTGAAAAATTGCAAACAAAAATATTTGCCGTTGAAAACAAGTTTTGAAATAAGTATCGTCTTATTATTCCAATTGTGTATTTCAACTATATTTCCTCGTTTTTAAGATACAGCAGGTTTACTATTAATAAATTCCTAGTAGAATTTCATAATTAGTTAAACAGTAATGCCATCTAGCGGGAGAAAATATAGAAATATACTAATAGAATAAGGGAATAACAACTGCGAACCGCAGGCTAAACCATTTAACCATTAACCAAGCTGAGGTACTTTTGTTTCTATATTAATTTAAACCCACCGAATCTGTGTGTTGTGTGTACCCCACAGTATGACCAAATATAGTATTTAAATATATTATTTTATTTTCATAACAATTAATACAAAGGTTCTCTTCAATTTATTTCATCCCGCAAAATTTTCAAATTGCGATATCCCTTAAATTATTTATATAGTATTTCTATAGGACTTTTGAATTTATCAGGATCATTTCTTAAAGTAGGCTTCTGAAATTCAGTAACTCTCGAGTCTGGAATTGGAAAAAATACTTAAAATAAGAAATTCGATTTCATTCAGACAGACACTCCATTCGATGACGTCATGTTTAATCGAAATTACTATTGCCATCTCATTCTTATTAGATTGCTAACGTTATGTACTTAGTAGTATCTACTTCATTAGATATAGTTAAGATACTATCTACTCAATAAGAACAATATTGCCGCTTATTTTTTTTCGAAAAATTAATTTGAAACTAAATTGTTTATATAATAACGTTCTGTGCCAGTTGGCTCTTATTGTCTATTTCGAGTCGTTAGACATATCTAGAAATCTAGACCACTGATTTAACTTTCTTTTGAAAGTACCGACGACCTACACATTATATGTTTTTAATTTAATAGTATACCCCAAATCCACGCCATCTCCTTAACTGTATTTTGTCCAATTTGACGGGCTGCCAGTGTGTAACGGTGAATTGATAGAACAGAATCACACGTTCGAACGTGAAGTAATAACAAAACGTCTATAGATCTGATTGCTCACACGTTAGCGAAAGCCGAACAAATTAACTTAGCACTTGGATGCTTCGAAACCATTTGAAACAAATTGGGCCGTTCGACAATATACCCTCCTGTGTTTATCCCGTCCAAAAACAGTGCAAATGACACTAATTACGCCATTGTAGCGAGGCTGTGTTAATAGATTGCTCATACCGCTCTGAATTTTAACCGTATGATGTACTGTAACTTACCACACAGGCCTAGGAATGTTAATAAAGCAAAGTTCGATATACGAGATAATGAAATATAGATATCACTTTCTTTTGCTAGAAGAGGCTATGAGTACTACTTAATCATAAAGCTGACGAGTTTGTATGAAGGCTCCAATCTATGGAACTATATCTACGGTTGTACGAAAATAAAGATCATTCCTGCTTTTTTTTTATATATGGGACACGCCAACTTGACCTCACCTCGCCTGATGGTAAGCTAAAGGCAAAGTCTCAGGAAAGAGGGTCACCATTACAGACACTAAGTGTTACAATGGTGGCACTCAGCTTGGCGGCCTCATCAGATGCTTTTTTACGCCCCGCTTAAAGGCCCCGGGACTGTAGGAAGAAGGAAACACATGTGCTGGTAATGCATTCCAGGTCTTGGTGGTGCGGCAAAGAAAAGAGTCTCCGAACCGCTTGGTTCTTGCTCGTATATTCTGCACAGTGTGAGGGTGACATCTAAGGCCTGCACCTGTTGTCCTATGTAGGAAAGGAGATGGTTGGCTGGTGCTGTTACTAAGAAAATTTACGATATATATTTTTTTTATTTGCTACTAGCTTTTGCCCGCGGCTCCGCCCGCGTAGATGTCGGTTATCGCGACAAAACATAGCCTATGTCCTTTCCCAAGATCTAATCTACCCCTGTACCAAATTTCAGCAACATCGGTTCAGTGGTTTAGGCGTGAAAGCGTAACAGACAGACAGACAGACAGACAGACAGAGTTACTTTCACATTTATAATATTAGTAAGGATTTTGAAATTTTCTTTCGTTTCGAAATTATACATAGGCGTAAATATAATATATGTATCTAAATTTTTGGATGGAATAACAGTAACCCATTTAGTTACTGTATGTACGTAATAATATATATGTGACTGTTTTACTCTTTTATTGTTGGTTTATATGGCTACATTACCTCTGATTGTAGGATTAGCCTACAATCAGAGGTAGATTAAGAAAATTAGCGCGACTGTATTTTATCAAGATGAGTATGATATAAATCCCAAAGGTCTATAACATAAGCAAATACCTTTTACAAACTAAATTTTATGATGACCTTCTTTATAATACTGATAACATTACAATAAAACTATTGTGCTCGTGTTATTTGGACAACGTGATTAGCCGAGGCTGAGATTAAACACAAATTCATATGCTTCCATGAAGACATCTCAAGCTATATTCTACCTTATTCGCGATCAGTTTAATTTAATACGGTTCATAATTCCTTTATCCAGCATGTCACTCAGAACATCTTAATATCGAATCGAAAAATTGTTAATCTTAAATGTTTTTAAGAATTATCACGTTTGTTTTTAATCTTGTGAGATAATAAATTATTAAGCGACAGTTGATTAAAATGTAACCATTTTGTCGTATCGCTTACTTTATTCAGCGCAATTTTTTTCTTTATCTTTCGGGATGATTCTTTTTATCTTAATTAGCAGAATATTTCGTACGAAAAACAACTGATTATATTGTTATTAAGAGTGGCAGCGTATAAAGGGATTTCCTGTTTAGATTTAGTATTGCTCTTTGGGGAGGTAACTTCACTCCTATGCATAAAGCACTACTTTTTGGAAAATTACTAGGATATCAAATAAACACACGGTTTACCTGACGGTAAATAGGTACCGTAGTCAAAATAAGTTTGCAACACCAGATGCTCCATTACCGCTTGCTCCTTGTTGTGACAGCGAATGGAGGAAATAATAGGACGTGGGGTTTACCCCGATCTAGGATCTGAGCCTCTTTAGTCTCTGCCGAAAATATGACATCAAGAAATAAGTGCCTAGCAACTATTGCTTCTGTGCCACTATGTTGCGAAGATATGCATAATGTACCACACTATTTGCGATATGACCAACACGTCTATGTTATAACATAAAAGTTTGGTGACACACTAGTTATGATTACGACTGGATGGGACGTTTTTAAGTGAGTTAAATATTAGTTTTCAGTTGTCATCATAACAGCTAACTAATACTAGAATCAACTTTCTTTAACCATTCTAATATGATTTTTTGTGTCACTCTGTGTGACATAGTTTTCCTTTCTTTATACTTCTATAGACATATAAATACGAGTACATGCACAATTAAATTTATCTACAAACTCAACTACCGATGTCAATATTAATTTTATAATATAGAATGTGGGAATCAGGAAATTGATTAATAAAGTATCCTTTGACTTTGGTAAATAAGGAAACGCTTGCTTTAGAGCTGTTACTTTTGTGTCATACGCGGGTATAACATTAAATATTTTCTTCATCATAAGAATACTCAACCCTTAAGGTCACCGGGTCTGAGTTTTTTTATCGAGTATGTTTTGTAATTTGAAGTTACTGTTGTGACTCTTCCCTCGCAAGAGTTGTGATCTTAGTAGAGATCAAGCTCACGCGGTATCAACCATTCACACATCCAATTATAGTACCAGTCTACCGAATGAGGATAAGCAGAAAATAATAAAATGTATTGGGATGGGACACTCATTGAAATTTAAATACTAAGTAGAATTATTGGCATTAACTTAACTAGCATATCAGCTTAGTTTTATCTAATTTCCACTACCTCTACTTCTACTTCTTCTACTAGTTTAGGGCCTATTAACATCTTGGGGATCCAAAATTTAGAGTAGGCTCTTTTGTCAGAGTTGAAAGCAAACGGCAATAGCCCACGAAAACCAAAAAGATAATCAAATTATTGAATTTTATCAATAAAGAATAAGAAAAGAATAGTCTATAAAGAAAAGAAATCTTTATAGCTTACGATATTTTCAAATAGAAATACCCTCAAAGAAATACTTATTGTAACGAAGACATCTAGTTGGCGTCAGGGTATTTTAAATATTACGATTTTATTGCTATGTTATCTAGAACAGTTTGATTTGTTGTTCATAATGACTTGGCGTAATGGCGATCACTGTATGATTAACAACAGTCCAATAACCTTTGGCAAGCGAATCACTAGTATTGATGTTAGAATTTTCAAAAAATATCAAAGTATATTAAAACACTAGATTATTTAAATATAATTGTATTACTGATGAAATGAATATGTATTAATTAATTTCTTTTACGCACTTGACGGAATATATATATATTTTAAAAATGATGCAGATTTCAATTCAAGTAGATACATAACAAAAAACACAACATATTTGGTGATAAACTTACATTGGAATTTTTGTAAAATTCTGTGTAAATTGTATCGATTACGAATTCGAATCGAATATTATAATTTATTTGGATAGTAACATGATAGATAGATACAGATAACAACACCGTATTTCCGTCCCAATTGAGTAGTCCGACAGGGGAAGTACCTCCACCCTTCAGAATACCCCGGCATGGTGAGTAGGATAGGCAGAGCTCACTGGAGAGTTTTTGTGCTGTCAGTGGGAAGACCGAAGGCTTGTCCTGATTTTGTGTTCTGCACTGAGGGCACAGAAACTGTTTCACACGTTCATAGGTCAGGGTAACCACCTTCCATCTGCCGATTAAGTTGTACATAAAATACATCACAGAATGACCATGAAATGCACTATTAGATCCTGCAATTTAAGGTGCCGATGCTTCAGTAATTAAATAATAAAATTGGTCACTAAATACTAAACTTGTTTCCACGCATGTTCGATTCCCGCTCAGTGCAAATATGCATGAATATCTCGTGAATATATATATAATCATAGATAGATAGATAATTCTTTATTGTACACTAACAGATTTACAGTAGGACAAGTAGGTAGCATGTATACAGTTCAATGTACAATGGGCGGCCTTATCGCTGAAGCGATTTCTTCCAGGTAACCTTGGGATGGACAGTAATGTTATAAAATTAAAATTGTGGTGTAGTTATCGGCTAAACTGAAATAGATAGATTATTAAAAACAAGAATAAAGTAAAATAAAATTAATATACGTTTACACATCATCGATACAAATCATGATCATTTTTCTAACTTAACTTTATGTAGGTACGTTATATATAGAGATTTAATAAGTTAAGAATTGTCAATCAACAAAAGCATAAGTAACATAAATTGGCAAAAAACTTACAGTTAAAATTTTTAGGTTACATAAAAAGAAGTATAATGCTCAAACGTTCTCCGATATTCGACCGTCGAGGTGATATAGGAGCCGCAAGCTCACATCCGAGGAATCCGACAAATCCCTAAATCGACATCACTAAACAAACCTCGGATAAGGGAGCGTTCCTGCTACTCGTAAGGATTAGAGTGCTTAAATCCGGCTCCCATGCGGCAGCCAGAACAAACATGGCCTAAAGGCGACTTTCACAGGTGTAGAAATTTTTGTTTCTTTTACCTAATAACAATTTAGCCTACTATAATTACGATTTTCCAGTCATCATGAAATCATAAGTCATCATTTGTGTTGTATTCCCGGCGGTGAGTATGGTAGCCAGTGCTCACTGTAGAGTTTTTGTGCTGTCAGTGGAATGAACAAAGGCTTGTCCTGCTTTTTCCTCTACACTGACGGCAAAAAATCTCTGTTCTTACAGGGTCGGCAGCACGGATGTGATTCCACTGGTGTTACACACGTTCATAGGTCATGGTAACCACTTTCCATCAGGTGGGCCGTGTGCTTGTGTGCCACCTAAGTTGTATAAAAAGAAAAAACATTATTTTGTCTTTACACTGGGTTAACTTTGCACGATTTCGCCACGTTCTTGTTCCCCCCTCATTTTTACCCGATTAAACGTCAATTTAGTGACATGATTGTAAAAAAATTATATTTAAAAGGAAGTAGATGTATATGTTTAGCTATCTGTAATTTTAGTTTTTTTGGTCTTGTATTGTACCTACGAATAATTTTGATCAATTTTACATTAATGAAAGAACTATCGATTATATTACTTCTTGTGATAATGCACAAAGAAGTAGGGGTCCTACATGACAGTACCTCGTTCGCTCGCTAATTTACTTACAACAGCCTTTTTAATAATAATAAATGTACATTCCACTGTACAAGCCCATTTTTATTAATTTTATATAATAATAATTTAACTTACCTTTAAAACTAGATATACGCTACAATAATATATGTCTTTAAAATACGTCTAATCTTTGACATGGCCATTATTTTGCTAACGCAATTGTTATCGCCAAAACAACTTGAAGGCAAATTACTACGATTTATATTGCTAATCACGCGTTATGATCCTCTGTGCTCGCCAAAGGTTGGAGATCACGTCCGTGGCACTGGCCCACTGACGAAATTGGTTCAAGTTGCGATAACTAGACGGTTAAAGTGTAAAAATGGGAGACGAATAAAAACATAAATCCCGATTAGTTGTGATACACACAGCTCAAGAAGTTTGCCAGTTTGTTGCAGTGGCTTGCGTTATCAGAACCTCTAGATAAGTGGCAATACGATTAAGATAGTCAAAATTGCATCAGTTCAAGCGGGATTCGATCCCGTGAGGTTCGTATCCCGCCTGAACCAATATATAATATTTTGATCAGCGTGTGGAATCGATGTTGACAATTGTCATAAATGTCAAAATATATGTCAATCCTATACATTCATCATTATATTCTACTGTACGGCGGCTACTCACTTGTCTAGGGAGGCAGGCTAACTAACGCGTAAACCTACATATTGATAGATGCATATAAGGTAGGACACGGCGGTATTTCCGCAAAATTGAGCAGTCCGACTGGGGAAGTCCCTTTATAACGAACTTAACTTATATTTTCGCGAATATACGCATGAAAATAGAATAAAAAGTAATTACCAATTCCATTAATGTGCATCACTTTATTAGGGGAACTACGAATAAAGTCTTAACTAGAAAAGTCACTTATTCTAATAATAAAATGATTATTTATTGGTTATATGTAGTATCTCTCTTTCTAAATTTTATTACCTATATCACAAAGTTTCTGAAAAAATAAAATGCTGTTTAGCATAATGTTGAATGATAAAAATATCCGTGTGTCACAACTCTCAAAACAGTCGTCAATTAATTCGACCATAAGAGTTCTTATCTGTGTTATAGTCATTCTATCTCAATCATCACTGTTTTGTTATTTGCCTGCTCTGCAAACATTATAAAATATCACACAATAATCACAAATTATATTAAGTTATTTGTGATTAAAACTTTAGTTAACCAGCTATTATTTTACAAAGATTCATATACTCGTATGTAGGTATATACTGAATGTGTAGCATCATTTTTGGTTTGGGTTTAATTTCCAATTCTGAAAGATAAACTTATGAAACGTTCTGTTGTATTAGCCAACCTTTTCTGTAGGGTTCACATCTTACTAAAAGTAAGTACAGTAGTTAATAACTACGATATATATTTATGAAATCTGTAGGACTGCTTTTTTTTGTCTTTTTACGTGCGAAAAAATCCCCACGGATACCACGGGGAGCGGCGCAAAGCGCGCCGTCGCCAGCTTCTACTAGGGTGACAGGCGCTCATGGGGGGTGGAGGTCATTCATCGACCTCTGACGCTCGAGTTGCCTTCGTACGCGGGCAGCTTGGCTTGCGATCCTTCGTAGCTGCCGCTGCAATTTGCAGGACTGTATCACTACACTATATGAGGATTAGTTTTTACAGTTTACAGTCACACACAAAAGTGTAAATTTTTCGTAGAGCCGTCTCAGCCGACACTAACTATAAAAAAGTTGGTAGGACATCTTCTATGTAATCTACTCTTTCTTATCATTGAGTCAACGCTATTATGTGATCATTGAAGGACGCAACCACAGATATTGCAGTTACGTCCTTCTACGATCATGAATATAAGTACATATATGCTCTAGAGTTGACTCTTGAAAACTACAGCAGCATCGTATTTTGAATTAAATATTTTCAAAGACATTCAGGAAAATCCAGAGATACTGTTTTCGACGAACGTTGACAGTTCAAGAATTAAAAGATAAGCTTACATGATATACAAATATAAGAGGTTTCTAAACGTTATCTCGAGCAAATAAATGGAGCATAAATTATTCAGGGCTGTGCGCTATAGACAACAACGCTAATGCCATAGTAAATGTTACTATCGCTAGTTAACTCGTCTGTTTGTGTGTCACTCTCAACTAGTCTGCCTCCGTATTCGTCAGATTATAAGCGAGATAATGCTTGCATCATCTTTAGACAAACGATCTACTATAGTAACTGCTAGCAAATTTCAAGTCTCGCTATAGTTTATGTATAATTTTTCAAAGGTAAGCTCGTCCCGAGCTCCAGTAAACCTGAAGTTAACAAGTGCTTACAAGTACTTGTTAATTTTTGATATCCAATTATTCGGTATACACATGTATATACATGAATGGACATAAACAATATGTTTAGTTTTTAACCAACTAGGATGAAGCAAACGGTGGGTTATGATTTAGACAGATTAAGTATGTATGTAGATTCATCTGTTCCCTCATAGCTCCTCAATCACTATTTAGAACTGGACAAATGAGGTATTGTTACAAGCATCTTACTCGTCCGCTGGTTATAGGCTATATAATGTGTCACTGAATCTATTGTGGCGCCCTCTAGCGGTTATAAAGTACTGTACAGTAAAAATTAATTTGGGATAAATATGTCGTATTCTGGGCTTAATTAACACATTTCAAATATGTATAAATTATATCTCATTCTTGCCCCGAAATAATATAAATTTAAAATAAGTTTAAAACTAAAACCCATCTACTGAAAAATCACACAATAAAAAGTATTAAACAAGAAAATATCAAGGATATCCGTGGTCGTAAGCCACTTTTCTCTAGAATATATGGTTTTGTTAGACTAAGCGGTATACGACAACGGCTGTCCTTGATATTTTCTTGTTTAATACTTTTTATTGCGTGATTTTTTAGCCGGTGGTTTTTAGTTTTAAACTTTTTTTTTATAATTAAATACCAGCCAATGCGCTATAAAATTAGTATTAAGACAAAACACTACTCAAATGACATCAATAATTTATCATTGAATTCAATCATCAATCGTTTTTCGTCTCAAATATCATAAGTGAATTTTGCCAACTTATATTGTTGCTTAAGTTGTACTCGTAGCACTTATAGCTATTAACACCCCTACCATTTACCCACGATTTCTAAGGGTATTAGTGAAGTAAACGAGCTGTTTACCTCATTAATACCCTTGCTAGGTAGTTGGATATGTATGGAAATAGTAGCTGACAACTATTGAGCTCTGTTTGCGTAGTCATTGTTACAATTATGATTTACATATTTACTGATCTTGTAATCTATATCTTTCATGTTACTGTCACATCTATGTACTTATGACGTAAACCGGCGTACGTAAATACTATAGATAGGTATATACCTTTTTTATATTTTTAATGTAATCTTTGTTCACTATGAATATTTCACGTAATCACGGGTGTTTCAAATGTACCTTATGCTTGTAAAAAAGTGTAGTAAATGATATTCTGATATAAAATATATACGCATAAAGTAACCGCGTGGTTTCAGGCAGAGTAGAATTTGGACCATCTGTTCCCATACGGTGTCGTACAAGGCGACTAAGGGATAGGGCTGTTTAACATCAGACAGATATATACAGCCCAGTGCTCAGCCTCAGATGGCTTGAGTCAAAAATAGTGCCTGGAAGACGGCAATAGGCTCACCCCCTATTACGTGGGACCGAATTTAATGATTGGTGAAATGTGCGTGTTAATTCACCTCTACCTAACCCTCCGAGAATAAAGGTGTGATTATACTGTATGTATGTACATGTAAAGTATTATTTAAATATAATTTTGGTTTTACATTCCCTCTCGTTTTGTCATTTCATTCTGCATTTTTATATCTATTTATGTTTGATTACTTTAGCAGCTTGTATGTATATATATACATAGGTTACACTAAAAGTTTCCGGAACTGGCCACTTACATAAACAATATTAAAAATTTATTACAACATTTGAAAATAGAACTCTTTGGCTGTAGAATACAGTTTGTTTCATCTGACTGTCTTTTGTTTTTACCTTGTGGCGCCATTTAAAAAATTGTGTGTCTGCATCAACATGGATTTAACTCGGGAAAATTTTCGTAGTATGATTTTCTACGATTTTAAGTGTAATTTGACGGCTCAACAGAGCATCGCTCGGCTTGAAACAGCTTTTGGCGATGAAGCTCCATGCAAGACGACTGTTTATAGCTGGTTTGCAGAATTCAAGCGTGGTCGTATCAATCTCAGTGAAGAATCTCGCGATGGTCGGCCGTCCACCGCTGTGACCAACAAAAACATCGATGCTGTGCGCATGTGATTGAAACAGACAGGCATGTGACCTACCATGAAATTCGCGCATCCTTAGAAATAGGCATGAGTCAAATACAATCAATCCTACACAAACATTTGGGTGTGAGAAAGCTGTGCTCGCGGTGGATCCCACATAACTTGACCGAGGATCAAAAAACGGACCGCGTCACTTGGTGCAGTGCCATGCTTACCAGATTCAACGAAGGTGCGTCAAATTTGGTGTGGGACATAATAACAGGTGACGAAACATGGATTTATTGCTACGATCCCAAAACAAAGCAGCAATCGAGCGTATGGGTCTTTCAAGATGAGCCGAAACCAACCAAAGTGGCGCGCGTGAAAAGTGCATCTAAGCGGATGATTGCTTCTTTTTTTAATAAAACTGGACACGTGGCTACTGTTGCTTTAGAAAATCGTCGTACTGTGAATAGTGACTGGTACACGACCATTTGTTTGCCGGAAGTTATTGACGAACTCCGTAAAAATAACCGTAAACGCCGTATCATCCTGCACCACGACAATGCTAGTTCTCACACGGCAGACAGACAAACGACTTTTTGAAGGCGAAAAATGTAGAACTCATGACTCATCCTGCATACAGTCCCGACCTGGCACCTTGTGACTTTTATCTGTTCCCAAAAATTAAGAACCAATTACGCGGCCAACGATTTTCATCACCAGAAGAGGCTGTCGAGGAGTATGAAAAACACGTTTCAGAGGTCACCACAGAGGAGTGGCATAAAAGTTTTCGAAACTGGTTTGATCGAATGAAAAAGTGCATAGACGCCAAGGGAGATTATTTTGAAAAACAATAAATTAATTTTGTACTTTTAATAGTATTTTTTCATATTCATTCCGGAAACTTATAGTGCGCCCCACGTATATATAGCTCATCAAGAAATATATACATACATACATACATACAATCACGTCTTTATCCCCGGAGGGTTAGGCAGAGGTGAATTAACACTCACATTTCACCAATCATTGAAGAAATATAAATAGCAATAAATTAAAAGCAAACCAAATTAAAAGCAAAGCAAATTGAGATTGACCGTCTGTATCGTTTTTAAAAATAGAATTCTCGTACTGGGTTTACGATTATTAACGTTTCTTTATTAAGATTTTTGTAATTGGTGCAATGTGCATAATTTTTAATACGAGTATACTATTATTATAGTAATGCTAATAATTTTCAGCAGGGTTAGCCTATTGGAAATATGACCTCGATGTTGAGAACTTCTAACGGTCTAATAGTAACTCAAAGTATTTTACAGCATCCAAAGAAGTTGGAGAGCAAAACCTCTAAACTTAGAACCACTAGCGCAAAAAAACCTCAAATACTCTTTATGTAAGCTCAGCGAAAATAGGATCATTATCTTAGATTCGTATAGCTATAGTAGTTATTTCTTCGATATCTTTTAACTTATAATAATATGGGTTAAGCAATACGCAAATTATACTCTTGGTAGGTACCTATCACAAGGATTGACTTGCCTTGACTGTGACAAAATCATATTTTCTTAAGCTCATTTGCGTTAATTATCATATTTCCACAAGACCATGCTGATATACCTAATATATTCTCAAACTATCATAATTTATACGAAAAACACTTATCTACTACGTATTTAAATGTTTTAAAAGAGAATAACTCAGATTCTAATTTCACACATAATATCTACGATATTATTATGAGGACCTAAATGTTTAGTGTATAAACATAACTGTTTGTGTGATATACAATCATTAACAACATTAATTTGTTAAGTTCATTCATATCGCTTGCATTATCATGTATTTAATGTAAATATTTCACATCAAATTTACAAAGCGGTACCTAAATTGACCTAAAATGCATCGTGGGAATGTAAACAAGATTATTGTTGATTATTCGCATTAAATAAATATTTAAGTAAAAGGTACACAACAGCTTATTTGTTGTATATTTTATCGTGATTTAGTTTATTCGTAAAAATTTCTGTACCTCCATTAGGAGGTACAGAAATTTTGCAGTAAGCTATATTCTCACTAACTTCTATCTCTAAAACACCTCAATAAAGCTCCCCTGTTAAACATACGTCAACACAAATAGTTAAAAACAAATTGTAAAGTTCGGCGAACATATCCATTGTAATTGTGGTACGTGCTAGCCGTGATTGCAGCAAGAGTTAACACATAATACATTACAGTTTGTGTCACAACACAATCAGGCTGCGCCGAGGACGAATCAGGCGACGACGAGCGTAATCTGGGTTAACAGGGGTCAAACGACATCACAAATTCCAATACGATATTAGACGTATCTGTGGCGCGAATCAACGATTCTATGGACGGACCAACTGTGCGTGCCATTGGTCAACGCGCCCCCGTGCCCACATGCAATGTTTTGCACATGCACTTTGATTGTGGATATTGTGCGGGTAATTTTATGTTGACAGTGCTGATGCTTTCTTGACAGACATTTATAAAAGAGACAAGTCCATAAATAGGTAGGACACCAACATTACCATCAATGAGCCAAGATTTGCTAGGGCCATGTGCGAAATCCGCATCTCTCGGCAATAGGTCTGACATATTGGAGAGTGCTTGTATCTTCCCTTCAGAGATGCGGTAAGTCCAGCGGCATTCAAATGGAAATGATCTTATTTTAACATACACCGCTACAAACATATTTTTATCATAAATTACAAGCTATGTAGGTATCCTTAATTTCAATTAAAATCTTCGTCCTCATTTTGTTTTTCTCCGACAATAATTTTTTCGTGTCAACTTTAACATTATGCGATGAGATATGTCATGTTTGCAACTCATTAACCTTATTAAAAGACTATCATTTGTTCAGAGATTCGCCGTTATGTGGTCAAACCGTTGTTCAGTAACAATATTCAATGAATGTAATCAGTGTAGTTCATGAACGTTTTGTATCGACTGACGCAACGTCCAAGTGTCCAATTTGAATCTCGATTCGCCTTAAGTGGTTCGACTTTTCTTAGATTAGAATACATAAAGTCGACTACTTTATTCTCCTTTTCTCGTAACGTCAACTTGAACTGATTTTCAAATCACGTTTCAGGTTTTTAAATGCTCAAGTGATACCCATTACCTTCGGTGACTGAGTCTTTTATATTATTGTTTTGTTCGTATAGCATCTTGATATTATAAAATACTGCAATATAAATATTTTCAAAGTTCAAATTGGGATTGTAAATATGATATAGCAATAGATTGTTCCAAAGGATTTGTGACCTTGGTGCACAAGGTGCGAGCTAGTAAAATGTTTAAATTTTTCAAAAATATTTTTTTTACATGTTACAAGTTTCAAGTTACAATTTACATTTAAGTATTACAGCTTATCTTATTGTCCTTGAATTAAGGTGCATATTAATGATCTCTTTGCTCAGTCTATACTTTGTAGTTATTATGCTCTACATAGTGGTGGAAGCCAGTTTTTCCCACTTGAGATTTATTGCCAAAGGTATGATTTGAGATTGACATGGTTATTCACATTACTACTGTAAAACTCGCCTAGAAAATTTAGCATGTTTATTATTTAGCTGAGTAACCGATATTTCGGCGCTATTACAAGCGCCATGATCAAGACTAGCTCGTCAGTACACCGTGATCATGGCGATTGTAACTACGCCGAAATATCGGTTGCTCAGCAAAAAATTAACATGTTAAATATCCCGGCGAGTTTTACACTAGTAATAGTTATTGCCAAATGTTCATTGATGACAACCACTTGATTGTATCACACCAAATTGACACCTTTATCGTGACTCGTAGTTTTATAAAAACTAAAGTAAAAATATCGACATTGTCTATTTCGAGTTGGTGCTAATCAAACCAAACATGTAATCCGTTTTCCAGTTTAAACGCATGATGTCAAAATTATCATTCCCTGTTGTTCTTACGGTTTTTGGTAATATTGACATTGTAGTGACGTGTCTCTTGGCCGGAATATTTCTTTTCTTAAAATAGTACCTATCAACGTAAATATGCTCAATTTACCAAAAAGTTACGCATAACCGGTGATGCTATCGTGTAAAAAGTTAAGTGGTTGGAAATGCATGTTTGACATAGCAGGAGTGTAAGTGTCAAAATACTAAGGAATCGTGTTATGCTAGTTACCTATGCTAGGAATAAATCTTTTAATAATTTTCCTAAATACAACTAATACGAAAATAGGTAGATGTGCATGTGTTTCTACTTACTTTTGTATTAGTTTTGTGTGTTTTACAAAATCTAACACTTTACAGTTTTTATCACACATACGAATCAATTTATCGGTGAAGTTTGAACGGTACAATCGTCACAATTTCCCGTAGCGTTAACGCCACCCATAAGTATTCATTTGGCAATACAGATTCACAATGTTTATAGAAGGAACGGAAGCAGAACTAATTTAAATTAGATTATGCCCTGACTGTACTTCAAGAATGAAAAGAAAAAATACAGTTATATAATAAAACAATGTAATGAAAAGCAACGGTTCCCTTAGTTTCGTCCAGTTAGTTTCAAATGATTCGCACGTCTGACTCAGCTGGACACCTTGCGCATACGCGAACATATTGCACCAATGCATGCAAGTGTACCAGTGCAAATTGTAGAATTATTCATTACTATTCGACGTTAATGGAAACTATGGGTTCTCGTCTAGACAGGACGCCATAAAAGCATGGATAAGCTCATCTGTTTTGTATTGCAATCATCCACGACGTTATATCGATTGAATGGATGCAAAATAAATGATGCAGTAATTAGTTGTATTAGGAAGTTAATTATATCCGTCTGAAGTCCTGTTATGTTTTAGTATACTTACCTACTAGGTTGTTACCATGTTCTGTGAAATAAAGATGATTTGATTTGAGTACATTTGTCCTTATCCACTCCCTTTTAGGAATACAAAACATACCTTTCCGTTTACATAACATGCCTACTTATATACATTTTTGAACATATACAAGTATGTACAATATACATATTCATTCAAACAATCTTGTAGTCTGTGGTAGACGACTTGAAAAATCGCACTCGTGTCCTTTGGGACACTCGATTCCCAATCAGTCAAGTTAAGTCAGTTCAAGTCAAGTAATTCAGCAGACGAACCGTCAACCGCTACTCTCCTATCCGTGAATTACAATTGACGAATTTGTTTAAATAAATATTATAAATTCAAATTTATTATTTCACATTATTCTTCCGTAATTTATTGTATGACACATATTCCTGACACATTTGAGTAGATAAATGTGTGATGTTTTGTTATTTTATATTATGTAAACAATTTTATAAGATTACCGATTTTCAAAGGATAATCACATGATTAAGTTTAGCCCGGGATTATCGATAGACTTGTTGTTTAATCCCTCGATAGGTTGAATCGTTGTTCGCCAAGGCACTTATCACTGATAGAATTAGATAGGATATCATAAAATTATTTTGATTAGTGTAGATTAAATAAAGATTACTTTGAAAAAAGTTTTGATTTAATTGTTATCTTTTAGTACTAATCCAAGAGTGTCGAGATATGCAGTATGTTTGTGAGTAATTTTTTTTTTTTTTTATTCTAATTTATTATAAATTTTATTTATTTATTTTACATCGAATACATTTGTTACAATACAATATGTCAAAACTACTAATCAAATAACCCGCCCCTGATCGCTCCCGGTGCAAAAGTGCCCATAACACTTGCTGCGTTGCCACGTTGGATGGCAATGGACAGCCTTTGGACCAGGAACGACCCGGAACGAGTGTCACCGGTCGCCTCGATCAGCCTCTGTCCGATTTCTTTAATAATTTATTTATTTAAATGAAATAAACAGTAATTTTGGAATATGCTAGGCATCTGAGTAGATCTAGTATTCATAAGTTAATTTTTGATGTGTCTTGTTGGCTGAGACGAGGAATCGGGTTCGATCCCAGGTTTTACCATGGCACACACTAATGACTTTTCGATGCTTTTCGAAGTTATGTGTGTATTTATCGCAGGTTTTTAGTGCCTAAACATAAATTGGCGAAATTTGGGTGCTAGCACCTCTGGCTACCCTTTCGGGAATATAGGTTGAAAAGCAAGACTATGGATAATTTTATCCATAGTCTTGCTTTTCAACTTACACTATTTTATATTTACTTCTATTACTTACTTCTATTTTATATTTCCATAGTAGGTAGTTAAAACCAAAGCTGTAGTTCTCGTAATATTGTATCAATATACATAAAATGTAATACAATCGGTTTTAACTACTCTTTAAAGATATCAAACTGTCAGTCGGCTATATGATAGAGAGACTCTACAAACTCGTAACTAGTCATTATCAGTCGTACTCGTATTTCTTCTTGAAGTATCAAATCAAAAACTGAGTAGGTACTGTACACTATACAGAGTTCAAAATTGAAATTATAATTAAAAAAAATCTACTAATGTATGTCCTATTTTCTCTTGAGAAATCATTCCGCAAGTTAAGTACGTTTAATTAAATCCCTAGACTAGAATAGATGCGAAGATGACATTGAAAACATGCATAGATACTTTGTATGCGCTTACAGTCGCGCGGCAAGAGACCTACAATGGTAGGAAGGAGGAATAATTTGAAACAATTATTATATTAACTCAAGGAGCTCACCAAAAGATACCCGACTAATTTTGGAGTGCGTATAATTTGAAGCTTTTGTGAGTAGAAGTTATATTTCGCTAGTATTAGTGATATACTCGTATATTGCTAAGTTTGGTATGATTTGAAATGATGGGTGATCTTTTCACGTTCTAATAGGTTCAAATTTTATGTTTTTTTTTTGTACGAATGAGACAATAATAAGCTAACTAACACTTTTATTACATTTTTCAAAAGTGGCATCTTTAAAAATTATCTACGAAATTATATACGAAATTTATCATCAAAATGGATAGCATTTAGGAAGTACTTTTTTGAGGATCGAATTTAATTTATCAAGTGGCCAATAAAAACAAAATTTAATACAGAGTTGTAAAATGATACAACTTTCAAATGAAATATAAATAATGGAAATGAAAATTAAAAAATTAACAAAATTAAATTACAGGAATAACGAACTCATGAATCTGTAAGAATATTTCGGCAATTTCATAGGTAAAGACCTAATATTTAATGCTCTACTTAACATAGTCCAGTATTACCCATTTCTAGTTTAGGAATCTATATAAGTAGAGGTGGAGTCGCTAGTTACTCTAGCAAAAGCAGGCTCCCTTTTCTGGGGGAAGATGGGGACGCCGTAGTCCCGCACTCGAGGGAGCCTTCTGCGGCCGTGGGTCAGAGAGGGAGTGCGAGGGGTATGCCAAAGCTACTTCACTCCCGGCAACTGACGGCCTAAGGCAGCCGTTTAGTCGGAACCATATGCTTAATTCAAATACTTAATTTCTTCTAGACGTTCATCTGGTTGCCCTACCCCGTGTTAGTTTAATTTAATAATGCAAGGCAGTTGCATTTATTATCATTACACGTTACAGTGTACCTGTTGGTACCTACATACCTTAACATGAATACTTTAGACACATTCAACATTGTTAATTTTTCTTCACAGAACTTGTCATCGGAATTACGCCGCAGTAAAACACCCCCGCGGCGCTCGCCAGAAGACCGTGCGGTACCTCGACCACCCTCGGCTCCAGTACACCACGAGCGAAATCCACACACCCCTCATGTTTCACCTAAGAAGGAGGCCTTCAATAATATATTGAGTAAAGGCGGTACTGGTGAGTACACCATTATGATATTTTTTCGCGTCATTGTAAAGCTTCTGAGTAGATTGCAAATGACACTGACCTCATGAGTGGGGCGCGACTTATTAAATAAATATTCGTTGTCCCTGAAAAATGCAAGATGTCCGACATAAATCGGATTTACTTGGAGTTTATCTGTTCCATTTTTGACAAAACCTTACAGGATTTATTGCTGTACCATTATTTTCTACTATTGTTAGTGGTGTTGATCGGCGCCAAAAATAGCATATTTTTATAAGGAAATTATTATTAGTGTATCATTCAAATAATATATAAACCAAAACCTAAGACTTTGCCTTTAGCTTACCATCAGGCGAGGAAAAAAGCACTACAATTAACACAGTGACAGTTCGAGCAGCAATATGTGATAACTGAAATCCGTGTAGTTTCTAATTATAACTATATTTGTACTTACATTTATGGCTTTATCAGATATTATCACACTATTGATTGGAAGTGATAACAATTTTAAGTCTATTAAAGTCACTTGAAAATAGGTAGATACTTATTAAACTACAAAAGAGAGTGTACTATTATACAGTGGGGAAAGGAGGTGAGAAAAGTTTTTATTTTTAAGTTTTTTTATTTATTTTTAAATATTTTAACTGATACTTACTTGGTCAACAAGGTGCTAGTGTAACTTTTGATACTCCCAATTGCAATCGGTATGCATATTATTGTACAGATTTAAATAGATTATTATCCAAAAAGAAACTCTTTATAATCAAGTACCTACGTAATATTGTATCATGATACTACAAACGTGCGTACAAATCTTATGTCTACGCCAATATTTAGTAATCTAGCAAACATCGCCTTGTCGAGCCACGTATTTGTTTCCTAACTCAGTAAAATAAAATAAAAAGTTACACACCGACAAACTTTACAAGACAGTAGCAAATTCTCATTCCTTTTTTAAATACATAGAGAAAGCCCGACGGAATGGCTTTTTAAAACAAGTACGGGTAACATTATTCGTAGTCACGCGCTTCATTCGGCCCCTTTGTGCTCAGCTCATCTCGACGTTCCTAGTTAATCTGATCACTGATGCCATAATTGATTCACTGATATCTTTTAGTCGTTAAATCAAACGTTGGCTGAACTTATAATTTTGTTTTCAATATATTTCTACATTGGTGAAAGCTGTAGAAAATGTTTTTGAAGTGTGAGCATCTTTGATTTTATGAGTTGTCACATAACCATCAAACTGAACACTTAAATACCTAACGGTAAAGGTTTCATTGTAAGTTTTTAAATTGGTTTTTGAATCTATGTTAATGTTAAAAAACCTGAAGATTTTTTTATTTTTCGTTTGTTAGTGTGAACGCGCTAATCTTAGGAACTATTAGACAAATAAAAAAAATATATTTGTAAATATTTGTTGAATAATCCGTTTTCACGATGAAGGATTTAGGCTATATATCATCACGCTAATACTTAAGGGTGCGGAGCAATGGCCATAAATGGACTCAAATAGGTGATACTCGTATGAGATCTCAAAATATGCCACGGGCGAAGGTAGGCCGGGTTAGTGGTTTTCATTACTTATTTAAATAGGCCTATGACCTATAATTTGTGTGATATAACTGGCAAATGTAGGTATAGATAGGTAGGTACCTACACCCTAAATGTTTTAAAAACATTTTTTATGACTTCCTATTTTTCAAATTTGGTAAACTTCCGCTTCTACTATTGCGCGCTATTTTTTTCTGAAATCCGTGTATGACTGGGCACACTGTGTGTTTATTATCACCCGATTTCTTGCGCATTTAATGATGTTTGGTGATTTTGCAAGTGGTCCCCCTACCTATAAAACAATTTTTATACACATTAATTATACATTTAACATTTTTATACGTCACAAATACAGGTAGCACTGATGATATTTCATAATGATATTGTAATATCTAAACCTCATTCGGTAGCAATAAATATGGCCCCTAAACCAAGGCAGCTAATTTCACGACCAGTTTCCCGCGGATTGCGCATGAAACATAAACCGACACGGCTTTGAACTTCCCATAGACTGGACTAATACTCGACGTTTATACCCCACGTAATCATTTCTCATTCATTCTCCTTTATGAATCATAATCTCTAAATCTCTTATTTTCTATCCCTGTCTTACCTTTACAAATCCTTTTGTTCTGTCTCTTTCTAGTTCTTTTACCCCTTAAATCTAATCCGGGACATCCCGTCTGTTAGGCACATTGAAAGCATAAGCCCAAGTGCACACGAGACGTTCACACATCACATGATCATATTATACAATCATATATAGTGTGTTCAGCTCTTAAGTTTCATTTCAATATTTTTGTTAAATACACTTTAAAACCGCATTGATGTCATAAAGTTATAAAATATCTAGAAAACTATATTATGTAATTATAATGGGGCACATAGTTATCATTATCATACATTAAATAGAAATATAATACCTAAATAGAAAAAAATAAAACTAATTAAAATTCAATGAAATAAATTTAAATCTAATTAACACTTATTTCTATTATGTATATTCTAATCGGAAAATTATGAATTGACAGATGTTGACAAAAGAAGGTCAATTTACGAATATGAAAGTGGTAACGTTATTTAACACTTTTATTATTACTACACCGTGATCACCAATTGTATTACTATTTGTAAAGCTTACCTAGTTAAAACAAATGCAAAAAAAAGTATTGACGTCTTGGAAGCAAGTATTACAAGTCTGTAAGTAACGTTACTTGAAGCAATAGTATCCCGCCAATCGTCCGGTGAGTTAATGCCTAATGCCTCTAATCGGCCGTTATAAATCATTATTAATTTCGGATCGGCTCGCGCTCCGATCCGCGCCGATTAGCGATTGCACAATGGCCGACGGATTACGCCTGACGTCGGAGATATATCTTTTTGTCAAATCGTACCTGTGTACGGTCAGGCTAATAGATGTAGTTTATAGTTTTGTGACTTTATTATTACTAGGTAGCAGTTTAATTAGGTTTCTGGTAATAATATAAATATGTAAGTCACATGAGGTAACTTTGAACGTATGCAAATTATAATTTTAGTACTCTCACACCGGAGTACCTACATTTACCGTATTCTGTGTTTAAACAACTCCAAAAGGGTATTTATTGCATGCACCAATATTACACCAACCACATTTGTGCTAACGTGTTTGAAGTAGGTTAACCCTGCTGGAGTTTGCCAGGCCCAATTTCGGTCTATCTGCTGTGACTAGTTAAATTTCATAACTCCTCCTTCAGAATCAATATGATCAATATGAAATAAATTTAACAATATTACATAACTTTACGTGATAATGATGATAATGTTATATAAATTGTTAAAGATATATTTATAGGTTACCTTAAATGCTAGTTTTGTATATACTCTTGAGTACTAACAATTATAAATATTAACATAATATTTAATTTACAGTGTATAGTCACACAAAATTTTCTCATACTTATAATTGTTTAAATACATATTTAATTGTACGTTTGTAACTCTTTTAATTTTGCTATCCGTACGTTACACGAACAACCGGGTTTTAAATAGATAAGCCGATTTATATTTTTTATTATAATCTTTTATTTTGTATGTAAGACATAATGTATGTAGCTAAGCATGGTTTTATAGCTAAAATAAACGGTAAGTTTTTGAAATTTATATGCAAATATCCTATTAAGAATATGTTTATCGCAGAATATCGGCTATTAAGTAATAATACTTGGATATACTTGGTAAAGCGTTATCTTGATTCAATATTTATTTTTATTTTGTATAAGTAGTTAAGGGGGAAGATTAGCTTAACGTTGTATTGATTAATCTTTGAATTTATTGTAGCTATGTGACAGTTTTTTTTGATAACAATTTGAACAAAAAAACGGTATGGATTCCGGTGGAGCTGAACCGCACAACATTTACCTTTAACAGGAATATTTTTCATTATACACTAGTTCTGGCATACTGAACTAAATGGAGGTCCCATTTAGTCCAGTCTTTTGATAAACAAACCGTATCTTGCGTAAATGCGTGTTCAAAATAGTCTTAACGATATGATTTGATTTAGTTTTAAAATCCTCACAGTCAGAATATCCTAAGATAATCCTCTGTTTTATATAAAGCTTATAAAAATCTTATCATAACTCGATTTACCTAGTTAGGTAAATCTAGTAGTTAAGTAGTTACTTAACAACATTTTTCGTATTTGCCTACATATATACCAATACCGGCAGAAGCTAATCTACTTGTTGGGGCACCTGATAAATAACAGATGAGGCTCTGGTACAAGCTCTCCTCCTCCGCCTCTCGGTATTAGGTGTTCAAATGATAGTCGCTCCCGCAAAAGTCAATTAGAATGTAAACAATAAGATGATACATAACATAAACTCACGCCTATATCCCCGAAGGGGTAGGCAGAGGTGCTAGCACCCACATTTCACCAGTTTATGTTTAGGTCCCTATGTAATAGGTGGCGAGCCTATTGCCATTAACTGGGCACTTATAAACCTGCGATAAATGATTATAATAAAATAAAAAGTTTATGCAGGGTAAGAAGGTTTTCAAATCTGTACCTGCTGTAGTTAGCGTGCAGTGCATGTGAAAATTAATAGGTAAGGTTCTATGGGTGCCTACTGTTAAAACCCTACTATGAGTGCATGGTTAGTCAAGCTTTTAATCGTCTATACTCTGTCTATAATATCGAACCTTCTTGATGTGTTTTGAAACACTTATGGTCATTCAACATTTACCTCTCGATCTCTTTCAGGAGTTCTAAGTTTATTAGTTCCATATAATAAGGCTTAGTATAATATAGCTGACCTAACCCTTCTGCCGGCTCGAAGTACGGAATCAGAAAAAGGTGCGGTCGACAGTTATATGCTGATTCAGAATTTTCTAACAGAATCCTTTTCATGGAATTTTAGCAATGAGGTTACGACCTGGGCCTCGATTCTGGAAAAGCAAAACCACTGTCATATCTCCGGGCACTGCTAAAAATATCTATTTAATTTTAAACTTTAACACAATGAGGTTAGAGTTCAAAATTAAGGACTTTTTGAGAGTGGACGGAAAAGGTATAAGGAAACTATTTTCATTTCATTTTGTACTTTGAGCGTATAGGAATAAAGTTTAAAATTGAATGTCATTTTTTGCAATATCTGTGGTATGACAGTGGTTTTGCTTTAGCAGACTCGAGGGCATGTATGGCGTAGCAGTAGATCATGCGTTCAGAGGCTCGGAGTTCTATTCCCGCTATGTACGTATGTTTAAAAAATGCATTGAGTAGGTATGTTTATCCGTATTTTAGCACCCATATTACTGGGCTTTGTAGAATATTGTAGACATCGACGAGCTATCTGAGACCTAAACCTAGAATTTAAAGTACATAATTACAGTGTGCCTTACTGGACAATTTGATGCAATGTTGTCCTTGCATGTTGGTGGTTGCAGGTTCGTCACGTGTCCTTCAATCCCGTCTTGCTAATCGCGTTCAAGATAAGTGAGTCTAGATAAAGATAGGTAATATTTTTTAGAAGCGCGCTAACGTGTGGCGGTAAAGCACTAACATATCATCACGCGTATCATCACGCTTTTAACACATGAGGCTAACAGAATGTGAAATTGTAGGTATAGTGTATAGAAAGGTCAGTTAGCTTGAAGTCACGTACAGCTATAATAATATGTCGGTTCGAATTTATGTTATATAACACATATAAGTTATGTTGTATAAAATAAACTCACGCATATATCCCAGTAGGGGTTGGCAGACGTGCTAGCACCCACATTTCGCCAGTTTATGTTTAGGTCCCAATGTAATAGGTGCGTGCTTATTGCCATTAACCGGGCCATTAAAATGTTATATATATAACAGCGCAATTAACATGTAGAGATATCCCGCTATTGATTATTAGGTTTATTGGTAATTTTTGGGTGGTTAATTTTTAATTGTAGTTGCACATACATACATATAATCACACCTTTATCCCCGGTTAGGTAGAGGTGAATTAACACCCACAATTCACCAATCATTGTATTCGGTCCCACGTAATAGGGGGTGAGCCTATTGCCGTATTCTGGGCACTATTGTTGACTCGAGCCATGCATCTGAGGCTGAGTCTGGGCTGTATAAATTGTCAAGTCGAAAATCAGTACCACAACAAATATCAGTGTCTATTTTCAAATTTAGAATAGGTACTTAGTTTTTTATATTGTTTTTTTTTTTAATTGAGTTGGTTGAGTATTAGTTAATCTTTTCAGTAGGTACTGTCAAAATTGACTTCCAATTAGACTTCACACAGTATTATTAATATACCCACTTTTAAAAAAGTGTGACGACAGGTGACTCGTGATGCAAGACACCGATCAAGTCTTAAGCCAGGCGCGACAGTCTGTAGTCAAATGCAAGCCTATTTAAATAATAGTAATTTTATTCATTGCATACATACTTGTAATACTTACGCCTTTATCGATTTAACATAGTTTCAAAGACGCCTAAAACACGCGTGTTATATTTGCATTACGTGGAACTCGTATAAAGAAACCAAATATAATACAAGTACCTGTTAAAAAAAATTCGCTGTCCACAATCCAGCGCATCATCAGCTCGCTAGCGTTTAATTAATGGATTATCTAGCCAATGTCATAAATTACAAAGTTTTCAATCAAAATGTAACTTCAATTTTAGAAGTAGGAGTTGCATTTTTTGATTAGCTATCATAGAACAAAGATTTTATTTGTTCTGTGATAGTTACACCTGGATAGTAATAAAATATGTTGAAAAATTAACTGGAGACCCACAACGACGCACATGTGTACCGAAACTTTATCAGTATATCACAAAGCAAATGATAGAATAACGAAGAGATTAAAAAAATATTCATATCCGTCATTATGACGTCAATGCGGTACGATACTTATTATTAAGGCCGTTACACACAAGGGTTGCGGCTTTATCTCGGGGCGACACGAGGCTGATCCGCGGCCGGATCATCCGGATCAACGCGATCCCATGTCGTTGTGTGCGTGGGTTATCGATTTAACGTTCCGCATACGTGATGTGTTTTCTTGGGTTAAGTTTATTTTTAATATGTTCAGCCAGATTATTAATATTTATTGTGCTTTTCATTCCTATTTCAAAATTACCCAATGTTGAGAATAGTTTCTCTTTGTTCTTGCACGATTTTGCGGTTTGGATCCAATTAGATCTAGTTTGACCGCGCGTGGGTTTCCTAAAGCATATTATTGGTTTTATAGACAATGAAAAAAATAATTGCGACTTGCCAACACTTTGATAAATTCACACCAGTTGTGTGAGTTTACTAATAGTAGTCATATCAGCTTTCCTTCAACTCGATAAAGCGTGTAAAAACACTAGTTTTTCATTTCTTTGTTTTTTAACGAAACTGTGGGTATTCACTAGTTATGTTTGATCTTTTTTAGGAAACTTCAATGGGCGCCAGCTATTTCTTATAAAAATTACGATTAATAAGGTCGGGGTAAAAGTATTTTAGTATTTTTCATACAAAAGAAAACATTTTCCTTTGCTATATTTTTTATTCATTTATATGTGTGCCATTTTGACCGATGACTTGTTGTCTTCTTGTGGGTAGTGCCATGTTTCCATTTCTGTACAAATTTTAAGATGTTTGATTTAAAAAATCTGACAGGTGGAAAGCTGTTGGAGTAAGGTCAGGACTATACCTACCATCCACTCAAGGTCTCTAAATTTTTGCTGAGTGGTTATATATTAGTGCGGTCTGGCATTGTCATGATGGAACACCATATCCTTCCTATTCGCCAGTTCCGGCCGCTTTTCTCAATGGCTAAATTGCGTTGTTTGCTTAAAAGTCTCGCAGCGGACTATGGAGCGAGCTATGCTTGGAGTTTCTCTGAAGGATAGAATTCGGAACGAGGTTATCCGACAGGAATGCCCCTAGCCAGATGGACGGACGACCTGAAGAAGGTGGCTGGGACAGACTGGATGCGGAAGGCAGAGTATCAGATAAAATGGCGCACGTTGGGAGAGGCCTATGTCCAGCAGTGGACTGCAGTGGGCTAATTGTGTATAACACACACCGTGTTATATCCTAGAATAAAAAAGAAAACCTATACGTAAAAGTATTCGATCGAGACGATTTTGTGGATTCTCATTTGTCATTTCAGACATGAGAAAGGCACATTAATTAACATTGCTACATGCTACATTAACCTTTTATCGTTTACGAATGTTAACTTGAATTAATAAGTACTGCAATAATGCTTTAAAAAAGCTCACGCAGTATTGATAGATAGTTAATAAATGCATTTTTTGCAAATTTACACCGCACATTCACTTAGTTACCTTGTAAGTAAAATACTACATATAAGCAAAAAGGTTTATTTCGATTGTCTGGACCTTTGTAAGTTGTAGTGAGAACTTATAGGAAGATCAAATTTCAATAAGAAAATTAGGTACTAAGTGTTTTAAAGAAATTGATCGAAATATTGAAATTTGATCCTTGTTTAGTTACAATTAAAGTAAAACACTCAGATTAAGTATATACTCTAAAGTACATAAAATATTCAAAATTAAGAAAGATAAAATATCTGTCCACGTTATCTGTTTTTTGTGCATCACCCAAAGGTTGACTGGTAGAAAATGCCTGTGGCATTAAGTCCGCCTTTGTACAATCTTTGCGTATTTGTGCAAAAAGTTTAAATAAATAAATAAATGGCCTACAAGCTCTAACCTTTTATCTAGAACATTCCAATGGGATCCTCATATAGTCTAATTTATGCAAGGTAACTCGCGTTGTTAAAATACGTTAATACATTTAAAATTTGACATTTAACATTATCCGTAATATGCGTGCAATTGGAAACTAAAACGATAAATACAAAAGATTCCAAACGTAACATTTTCCATATTCAAAATCCATAATACTGCCGACCCTGAGGTAGCTTCGCACATCCAGATCTGGCGGTCGCGTAATCCGGCTTAGGACTGATCCACGTATACGTACCTCTGTACCTATGTATGTGCATAACCTCTACTGATATTGTTTCGTTCGCACCTCGTATGACCAGTGGATAGACATTTTACAGTTTCCTTAGTACGATTTAAAAGTATTCCACACACACTTAACTTTAATGCTTTTCGAAGTAAGTATCTCAATATTTTATAAATTCAAAATTCTCCTAAAACTGAATGTAGTTAGAGAAGGTGTTTATAAGATTGTCCTGGGGTAAATGAGGCAAATTGATAAATAGGTTTACACCTGACCACCGTGTATCAAAGATGCGGGCAGACGGAGGCTAAGTGCCTCACTAAGGATGTTATAAGCCTGGTTTTCTCTGGTGAAATTCAGTTCTAAGCAAGATTTTTTTCTTTTAAAGTTCTTGTCTTTTGGCTACTTCATAACGGTAGTCCCTATAGTAGATAAATAAATGTCAGTAGTTCAATAATTATGTAAACGATGTGTATACTATCGATAATCCGATAGTCGATAGGCATTCGAAATTTAAAATTTAATACCTTATTATCGATACAAACGGTTATTTACATTTCCTTGTCATAAAAATATTAACTTCGATGCTAAAGCTATGTTAAACGGCAGATTATTGATTAGTTTTATTGATGTAGTTTAAAACTATTTATATTTTATTTATTGATGCGTATCTTTTACTAAATCTAACCTAACATATGTTAACGGAATATTGTGAAAATAAAAATATAGTACAATGTGACAGATTTTAAACGAAATATCATAAACAAAATGTTATGAATGCGTGTCAATAGACTCACTTTCATTCATAAATACATAATAATTTGCACTTAGCGGGACTCAAATTCGCGACCGCTTACTCAGCAGTGCAGCAAATACTTAAGCGTTTGAAAGCCCTAACTAGTATCTGTACACTTGTCTTGCCTTGTTAATTGTCTAACTATACGTAATCAACCTTAATCGAATCTTGTTAAGCCACGAAACTGTTTACAAAAATGCTTATTACATCCCAAACACGTTAAGAAAGTCCATTATACAGATATAAATTACGTCACAAATCCCCGGCAAGTTATTCAACGAAATCCGGATTTGAGTAATCCGGTCGGAGATGTATCCCGGACGGTGGGCAGCCGCTGCCACCTAATCCGGAGATCCGGATCAAGAACTTTACTTAGCTCTACATATACGAGTATGTATGGACTTAGCTCTACGAATACGAGCTCCTCAGCTCTTTGTTAGAAACTAGAATTTTCTAGTGAATAGTAGTTCAGAGTGCATCTAACGAGATTTAGTTCGTTAAGTCTCTTTATTTTTATTGGCAACTAAAGAGTGATTAGTTTTATTGTATGTTATGGATAGCTTGGAAGCAACATAATGACTTGTTCCAGCTGATAGATTTCTCAATGTAGAGCCTAGACTGTTTTGACAAAATACACTAGCAAAAATGTTGCAATCTTGACTTTATAGTTTTAAAAAATTCCCAAAAGAGAGTGAAATAGAGATTGAAAGTTATAAACTTGAAAAAATTCTCACATAAATCACCAATTTCACACGGTACGGTAAAATTATAAAATTAACACATTAGAGATATGAATAGATAGAGTGGGTTCAAGTCATATGGGACTCGAACCCGCGACCTAAGACAAGCTATATCAATTAATTTCATGTCACTATAATGTGTCGTATCTCGACCAACGCTAATCTCATGTGTATCCATCATCCAAGACATCAACTACCCATCACTTTGTTACTATTAACTTTTACCTAATTACACGGAGGATTACATTACCCAATCATATCAATGCATGGACTGGTTATCGTGCGAGAGGCGATGCGAGGCGGGGAGGGGAAGGAGCACTCCTCCATCAATCATCTTGAGATAATCTGCTGTACTTCAGCCCAATTTGAGGCATGCACTCGGCTTAACACACACATACAAGGAGTAAGGGACCGGTTCCATGGTGAGCTAGCAATTATAAACGATACGCATACGAAAACGCAATCGAGTTGGAGTGTCGCAAACCTAAAAAATAGATAAAGTAAACTTTTTGTAGTAAAGAAATGTTATTGGATTAAATTGCTTATTATATAGATATTGTTATATGGATAGCAAAAATATTTTTATCATAAAAATTAATAAAGAAAAAACATACCGATTGAATTGAGAACATCCTCCTTTTTGAGGAAACATCAAATTAGACAACATTCTTATTTTAAAATAAAATCTAAAATAAAGGCCGCATATTGTGTCATGCAAACAACCAATAAAAGAAAATATTTAACGTGACAGCATATAAGTTGTTGGTTGGTGGTACACGCCACAAATCGCGACAATAGATCCTATATTTAGATGTCATATTCGGTTTGAAATTCGAACGATAAACGTGTGCTGTAACTTTTATACCACACACACGCAAAGCTTTCAATGTGTACGTATCATAAAATACATAATGCAAATCCTTTATGATTATTCTTTTGTGGTACATATAGTACATATAGGTACGTACGTGTGTACGTACACAAGGTTCACGTGTGTGAATTAATCCGTGTCGGCAACAACAGAGAGAGGCAATCAGCTGAGCCTCTGATCAATCGATAAAAAATCGTGGCGGCGGAGTCGTGTGGACAAATAACTATGGTCCCTGTACGCACTGGTAACGGATGATCCGGACCATTTGTCAAGATTAGGCTTACGGACCGATGCGCACGGATTGCTGTAGCTGTGCCCGCCCGTGCCCTGGATACGGTCAAGAGGGAACTTTTCTAAAGTTTACGTTTATGATATTTTGTTAATAGTATTTAAAGAAACGTAAAATACGTGATGTCAAATTCTGATGACATAAGTCACTTCTCAGAGACATGATAGGAATGTCACGTTCCTATTGTTTCTATGCAATTATACTAACTGTTATACATTTCTTATTATAAGATATTTACTAAGGTGGCAGAACGTTGCCCAACTAAGGGAAAACTGTTGTCTCACTGTGCAGGAGAATGGAGCGGGAACAGAAGATAAAAGGAAAAGAAATGGAAAGGTGGAAATGCCTCTTATAGTTTCACTAACCATAATACGAATAATTATTGCTACGGAATGTAGATCTTTGGTGATATTTAGAGGCTCACCCCGATATAGTATCGGAGCTAGTATTCTTCGTCCTAAATCCAAACATATAAATATTTCTTTAGGACCAACTCTAAACTTAGATAATAATATTCGCAAGTAAAATAAGAGACTACAGTTTAGATATATTAAAAACAATCCCTTACCGCTTAATACTCGCTATAATAATTTCATTAGCATCAGTAAATCTAAATTCGTTTTTGAGACAATTCCTCTCATTGTTGAGGGCATCATAAAAACCATAGAAGTGTTCGCCAAAGGGCCATGTTCACCCTAATCGCGGGACCCCGTCTGACTGGGCTTAAGGACGGGGCCCTTAACAAAATCTTAATCCCTACAAAGGGTTAGCAATATTATCTTATTACACTTGCAAGAAATAAACCTTTAATTCGGGAGCTTCCTTTAAATTATGGCTGTCAAATTTATAATATTTATAGATACTTTTTTATCCGACTATGGCGGAGCAAAGGAGGGTTATTGTATATGGGTTGATTCAAATATAGCATTGCATGTGTACAGTCACACTTACAAGCATTGCTTAACATATGCTAAATTACCAATTATCTTAGTACTTAGTACTAGTAGTTAGTAGTTAGTACTAGCGGTAGCCTAGTGGTTTGGGTAATGGACTGCTGAGACGAGGTCTCGGGTTCGATCCCAGGTTTCACCATGGCACACACCAATGACTTTTCGATGCTTTTCGAAGTTATGTGTGTATTTATCGCAGGTTTGTAAGTGCCCGGTTAATGGCAATAGGCTCGCCACCTATTACATTGGGACCTAAACATGAACTGGCGAAATGTGGGTGCTAGCACCTCTGCCTACCCCTTCGGGGATATAGGCGTGAGTTTATGAGTTTATGAGTTTATATCTTAGTTCTAACACTTGTCTTAAATATTAACAAACAAAACATGAAATATAGTAAGCATACAGTATCGTATAGGTACGTCAATTATTTAATTATATAATCCATCAGAGTCACTGCTTCGAAATATGCGACGCGTAACGTGGAAAGCAATTGATCCGCGGTACGTGGCCGTCTGTGGTCATCTGAAATGATAAAATCTATAAAATTACGCACCGTAGAAGCGCCTTATGCATTGAGCGAAACAACCCGGTATTTGAATTGGTAAACTAATTCATGGAGACGGTTATAGGCTACCCAACGCCTTCCTACAATTTGTGGCTATACTATCACCTACCATGTATATCTATCCCCATTTAGCGACAAAAAGTTAATTTGCTTTAATAATACTACAGAACAACCAATCCAGTATCCCACAATCATAGAATAATATATATAATACCCATCGATAAGCATTTGATTATTACTCGCCAGTCGTGATTCACTTTGCCTGGTCGGAGGTTCCTCTCTTTGTGTCCCTGTTACACTACAAATCTTTAGAAGCTGAGCTATAAGAAAAAGGTCAGAAGGACACGGGTGGGCACGAGCGCTGCCCGCATAGAACGTATGGCGACCGAAACCGCGGCGCACGGCTAGTTATAAATATTTTACATCTAGTGGTTATTTAATTGAATAATATGATATTTTATGTCAATATAATCACACTTGTCTACAATAACTACTCGTGGTGATCAACCTTATATACTGTCCGGTGACAGTTAATGTATATTTAGTTATTTATGGTCAGTTAAATGTGTTATTTTATCTATTAAAGTCTAATATAAGTGCTAGAATCCAGGATATCTAAATTAGAAAATCCCAGTTCGGCCATTACGAGGATCGTTCGTGACAGATCAAAGCAGATATCCCCGGTGTGGTGTCGCGGTAATCTTGTGACGCAGTAGATACATAAATTTGGCTTCAATCGCACATTCAAAGACCATTAATCGCGGATTCAGTGTGGACGTGCCTTTAATGCATGCTCGGACTTCAGGGATGTGCGGTTTTAAAATAAGAATCATTATTCTACAATTTGCAAATTATTTCACCAGCCGTTTGATTTGAAATCTTTTCGTTTCCATCTCCGCAAACTTTTCCAAGGATTGGGCATGAAATGTAATTTCGCATCGGTAGTTCAGCAAACGAACTCTTCAGTTTTATTGCTTGTATATAGATTAGCGTAAGTCTAAGCATTAACTAACTTTTGATATGCTGGACTTTACAGGAGTAAGAGAAGACAAGAAAGTTCTCGCCATATAATATGGATATTTTTGGTAGGGTTAGTTTATTCTCCATTCATTGTGTTAATTAGACCAATTTTTAATTAAATTGAAGCGGAACAATGATATTTTCCAAACACAATTTGCTGTGGATTTTTAGAAACGTTTAAAATATATGTATTATTGTGTCAAAAGCTATAAACACTAAGTTTCAAATAAATTAACCATAACTAAATTGATTCCCATAAAAAGTTCGACACCCCTTTTCTTTATCAAAGAGATTGGATTTCAGAAACCCCTCATTAGTACACCCCTATGGAGTTCAAAGAATGTTTCCGGCAATTATAATCTATCTGTTTAGTCTACCTGTTTTTTTTTTGCTTTTAATCTAAATCCAAATCAAAAAAATATTTGTCCACTTAAATATCTGCATATCTAAATATATTTTATGTAGGTATATGTATAATCTACCTCTACCGTCTACAGGATAACAAACTTTATTAATTTATTTTGGTTATATTTCAAGCCATAATAGGCATAAAGGCAAGTTAACTTCAAAAACTAAGTTTGAATAAAAAATAGTTATCCTTTGTATATATGAGAATAAAAAACTGACCTTTATTTGAAATTTTAATAGTAACGTATAGTGTTCCGTACAACCCTAAGGGATAAACCCATATCTACACACATACGAGCTACGACCACTACCGGTGTATCTCCAGAGATCTGATAAGATTCAAATAAGGGATTAGAGAGGGACGTAGCGAGGATTTGCGCGGGCCGCCTTCGTGTGGGAGTAGGATAGAAGAGCGGATTATCCTCGACGGACCACGTCAAGTGGTGCCTGTACGTAATATGTGACGCAGTTGCGCTAAGTATGAATTTGCGTTGGATTTAAAATAATGGAAAATTAAAATATTAAAAGCTGATACTGTATTTTGCCGTTTGCTTGATCTAAATGAAGTACAGTCTTTACGTGAATCCAAAGATGGTAATTATCATTACCGATGTAGGGTTTCTAAGTCTGCTAAGTCAAAATTTTTTTCATACCACTGAGGTGGCAGATAAGCACACGGCCCACATGATGGGAAGTGGTTCCCGTGGCCTAGTGACGTGTGCAACACCAAGGGAGTCACACTCATAGTGCTGCCCCCGTAAGCACAGAGAGTTTCTGTGCCGTCCGTGTAGAAGACAAACCAGGACAAGCTAATGGTATTCTCATTGACAGCAGAAAATCTCTCCAGTGAGCTCTGGCTACACTACTCACCGCCAGAAATACTACACGAGGTTATTATAGCCGTGGTATTCTGTAGGGCGGAGGTACATTCCCAGTCAGACTGCTCATTTGGACGTAAATACCGTAGTTTCTTACCTCCATTAAAATATCACCAGCAAGCTGGTACACCTGCTGATTGACGGATGAGTCGCCGGTGCAGTCTTTGCCTCTCGGGTTAGGAGATCGGATGGTCGTCGATACCACAAAGTCGTATAAGTCAAACAAAAGGACGGGGAAGGAGTAAACTTATCTCAGACTCCCTCATAAAGTTAATAATCAGTAAGTTTTGTAATTGGGTATTTTCCTGTAAATTATTTTACTGAGCTCATTAAATTAATAATGGTAAAAAAGCAATAAAATTTACGCATGTTCTTGTTTCGAATCGTTTTTAGTTATTTTTAATCATCCATTCAACCTATAATAGTAAATTATTTGGTAATAAAATATTATGACGTCGAAATAAATTATTTCAAACAAGTTTCCTTATACATTGATTACCGTTTTGACGTAATCTATAAGGTATAGTAAAATTTATATAGTTAAAGGTAATGTTGAGTAACTAATTTGTCCAGTCAGTCAAATACCCAATTTATAGTACATTGAAGTAACATACAGACATATATCCCCGATGGGGTAGGTAGTCAGAGATGTAAACATCCACATTTCACTAACTATGTTTTTCGGTTCCACGTAATAGGGGGTGAACCTAATTGTCGTCCATCGGGCTTTTAATCATGGGCTGTATGTTTACTGTCGATTATAGAATTTAGCCGTTCTACGACTCCCACAGAAAGAGATGGAGTGGCCTTAATCTACTCCACCGGGAGCCAACACGGCATCCACACAAATAACAATTCAAAGGTAAACAACAGAACCATTTAAAAATACAACACGTAGTAACAATAAAATAATAAAGCCCTTACTCATACCTACATATATTTCTTATGTTTTACGGACGGATTAAGTTAAGGTGGGATAGTCGAAATCCCGGTGTCCGGGATTACCACGTGTGGGCCTTTATCGGGATTTTCTCGCTCCGTCCCTTTTAAAATCAGTTTTATTGGTAACACAACCTACGTGTGTCTGAATATTTGTTATTACGTAGTAGGTTAGAAGGTTCTCATCTCCTATTTTCTTTCTAACTTATGCAACAACAAATATTCAAAGACCGTAGTCAGATATTGACATATCTGACTTATCTGAAGACCTCTGTGGTGTAGCGGTAGAGCATTCGACTGCTATGCAGGGGGCGCGGGTTCGATTCCTGCTCAGTGCAAATATTTGTATGCATGAACATGTATATTTGCATTGGTTTGGGTGTTTCTATATATAATAGGTATGTATTTACAAAAAAATTTTATTTAAGTATGTTTATCCGCAGTCTAGATCCCATAACACAAGCTAGTTAAGCTATGCTTACCATGGGTCTGGATAGTGTTGTGTAGAATGTCGTGGAATATTTATTTAATTTAAAAAGTTGAGTGAAAAGCAACGAAATGGAAATATTGACCTAATCGGGTTCGTGCAATGATAGATATATAAATACTAGAATTACTTACTATCAGGCAGGTTAAATTTCGGACTTTATTAAAGGTAATCCTAAAATTTTAACTAATCGTATTGACAATATAACATTCTTTTATTACCTAATCTCGTCTCGCCGATAAATTATCTCCTAAGCAGACAACAAAGGTGTAATTGACACCCACATTGCACTAGCTACTTCAGTTCCACGGAAGAAACTGGTTACTATTTTACTGCTTATTTCACCCGAACCGGGAATCGAATCCAGGATTTAATATACAGGAGGTCGCACTCACAACCGCTACATCACCGGTGTAAATTGATAAAAAACATTGCAATTTCAAAGCTACTTTTGAATAACAAGCGGCATTATCTCATGGCATTAATTCTTAATCCACATTTTGTATAAAGGATATGTGCATCAGCGATGTCAAATCCCATACATGTATTAAAAAGAATTGAACTCAATCAGGGTTGAAGTTTATTCTTTTTTTTACGTTCCGCCGAACTAATCCGTCGGCTTATCTTCAGCTTGCAGTAGAACGTTACTGAATTGGATACCACATGTAAAAATATACTTAGAACTGAAGAAAATAAAGGTGAGATTCGGATGAACAGATTTGTACAGGGGTTCTTCGGTAGTCAATGAACTTTACAGGGCGAAACCGCGACCTACCGTAGGGGTAAGATAGTTGTCGACGGATTCTCAATTTCTAGTGACAATATGAAACTCCTAGAAGCTAGTTTCACATTCCGTTCAGCATTTTCGATAATATTAGTAAAACTGTAAATGAACCAGCTGTAAATGGAGTACGGTGGTCATGGTGCTCAGTAAAGTCATTCAATACTCATTTAATGTCAAAAACTTCATAGTTTCAAGTTACAATGTCCAACCCTTTTGGCTATTCAAAACTTTTTTTACAATTACCAATAGGATTATGACAATCTATGAGCATCATGACGTGTATATGCATCACAAAAGATCCGCTTTTTTGAGTGGACCATTCTGTAAGGATTAGCCCAGAAGCTTAACAATAATATGAGTAAACAACATTTATAGAATGAAACAATATATATTATGCAACAGTAGTCAGCCTGTGACTGTCAGTTTTCAATAAGTTTTCTTTCAAGAAATTAAAACCACGATAAGTGTGTTAGTACAAAAGTCATTTAAACGGAATAGGTACTAATTTAGTTTAATTCTTATAAAAATACCATTCAAACATGTATCTAAGTACCCATTTGTATTTATCTAGTGTGTTAATTGCTTAACGTGCACCTTTAATTGTCACTATGAAAATTTATTGCACTCATGTTATGTCCATTTAAAAAGTGTCTAAAAATCACGCCTAGCGATAAGACCAGTGATTATACGTTATGTTTTTTTTATTATATTTTTTTTCGGATCATAATTTTTATGGTGTAAAAGCAAAAGACTATTATAATACATTTTTTCCGTTTTTAATCTACAAATGGGTAGGTATTTTAAAAAGGTAACAAGGGATCCGAGTATTTATATTAACGGTATTTGTTCAGAAAGGTTAAAACTGATTATGTGTTTTCATATTATCGAAAGCGGCAATGTTGCCGTGTTTGTCCGGCAACTCGTTACGTACGGATATAAATATTTTATTCTCGGATAAAACCGGACCCGGCGAATAATCCCGACTGGACGAGTACAAAAACAGATAAGTCTCTAGTACGATTAAGTGCCGAGTTTTTGTATGTTATTATTCAGTCATTCCTCTTTCTGTCTATAGTGCTGTCTCTTTTTAGTAATACTTCGTGTCTAAAAGCCGCGGCTGCAGAGCTTTACGTGAGTAGGTTAGTTCTACGATTTTTGGCAAATTTAAGACAGGCTTTATGCAGTTTCAGAACTTTTTCAGAGGTAAAACATTCATCAACATCAATACTATTTTTAAAATTTATTATTTTTTATAAGCCAAAACAAATTAAAGTTCTGGTTTTGTGTTGTCTATTTCAGCTAGACCTTTTTATCTACATAAAAAATAGGTAAGGTGTTCTTAGAAATGAAATATTTTTAAGCGAAAAGATCGTCGAAAATAACAAGCAGAAAATGTCAAGACAAAAATGAGGAGAAAACCACGTAATTTCGTCACATGTCTTAGTCAAAGCACTGTACACGCTATCGACCAGAGATTTCCCGGAAAGAGTGACACCTTTATTTGCGCCATATTATCGAGAACCATAAAAACATCTCAAAGGAACATCAGATAAAATATCGCAGTAATTACGTACAATATTTTCGTCCGTCAAATGCCTAAGGTTTTTGTTTACCGTTGGCGCGTGCTCTTTGATGTTTTCGTGTACGACTTATCCAATAAAATTAATGCGAAGGTGCCTTTATGATACAGGGAGTTTCCTTTAGCACGATGGGAATATCAATTGATTAGTATAATGTAATAACCGAAAGACATGATTCATTCCTGTTTTTTGGATGTCGTCTTGCGAATTTCCTGTCGGTAGTTGTAACATAGACTTAATAATTACTTAGAGTAGTAACATATTTTTATGGGGTATTAGGCGTACGAAATCAGAAGTAAAGAATCCTTTGTCTTTATAACCAAATTTATAATATTGAACAGAAATAAAAAAAACCACATTAATTTAAAAAAAATAATTCTGGTTGGTTGACGAAACTAGTTATGCCTGGTTAAAACACAGCAAATTGTGAGTATTAAAATACCTCTGCCAATATTTACATGTGTGATAATAACGAAATAGATACATTAGTGTGAATAACTTAAAACTAAAAGCTAAATGTCATTTGTTATGTCATTATTCAATTTCAGACGTTATTTATTGCATTCAAAATCCGTATAATACTAAAATATTGTTGATAATAAATTCATGCACATTATATTTGCATAATATGCATGAATTACATGCGCGATGATCGATTTAAAGTACTTTTATTAGCCGTATATTACTAAATCAATAAATCTAATTACTCACCTTATCGTCAACCTGTAAGACAGCTGTATCAGGCAAATTAGCCCAATTTCAATGTGCCACTTTTAGAATATATAAAGATACCTAATCTACCCCTTCATATGTAAAATAATAATATCAATTTATCATTGTGAGAGCTAATAAAAATAAAAGAACACCTGCTATAGCAACGCCATCTGAATGTAATAAAATCCTAAAGTATTTTAAAAAGGTAAAATTTGAATTTTAAAGGTAAAGTGATCAGTTAATTTAACTACCTATATGTTAAGCTATTTTCACCGCTTCCTATACTGTAAATGGCGATTTTAATGATCTACAAACATACTGATTTTTTTTTTCTTTTTAAACATAAACTCATAACATAAACTCACGCCTATATCCCCGAAACAGTAGGCAGAGGTGCTAACATCCACATTTCACCAGTTTATGTCTAGGTCCCAATGTAATGGCGAGCCTATTGCCACTAACCGGGCGCTTATAAACCTGCTATAAATACACACATAACTTCGAATCGAAAAGTCATTGATGTGTGCCATTTACTTATTATATATATTTACATTAACTGTGCCATGGGAAACCCTGGGATCGAACCCGAAACCTCGTATCAGCAGTCCACAGTCCAGTACCCATACCACTAGGCTACCGCGGATGTTTTTTTAAATTTATAATACAAAAAATCTTCCAGACCAATGCATAACATTTTCATGCATACAAATATTTACAATGCATGGGAATCGAACCTGTGTCCTCTGACTAGTAGTATTAGTAGTCGACCTTCCTACTGGTCCTAGTGTGGCATAGCGGTAGTTCACGGTAACACAATACAATATAAATCATAATTGTGTTGCAGAAATCAATTGCATCTATGCACTTAATACTTCCCTCAAAGTCAAATGCTTCCAAAAAACAATATCAATATGAAATCGGTTTCAAAATTAAAGATGAATTAAGTATGAATGGTTCTCGTTATCCGTGGTTCGCGATTCATTCCATCTATGCCCGCCTAAGCCAGATTTCAATAGAGTATAATCTCGCCCTAATGAATCTTCAATCCGGATTATCGAGGGGGTCCCATAGTAGATGAGCGGCGGCCATTGCAAACGAGCTTTAGTTTTTAAAATAAAAATAACGTAGTGATATGTAATAGTTTGGGGGTGCTACATATTTAGTTGCATTTGTATAAGCTAAAAAGCTTGTAGTAATTAATCATTTTATTTAAAAATTGTCTCATTGAAGGAAGTTTTCCTTCTTCTCACAGTCCCGGGTCCTTTCGGAAAAAGCATCTGATGAGGCCGCCAAGCTGAGTGTCACCATTGTTACATTACTTAGTGTCTGTAATGGTGACCCCCTTTCCTGAGACTTTGCCTTTAGCTTACCATCGGGCGAGTCAAGTTGGCGTGTCCTATATAAAAAAAAAGTAGTTGGTAAAGTAAAAATAAACAGCTTTTGACAATAATTTGACTTTGTGTTATATACTACTGCGGTGGCCAATAAGCTCTTCGTCCAATAAGAAACTTGCAAAAACAGAGGGACCTATCTATCGTACGTTGGCATCTATAGAGGGAAAGACGAAAGGAGAATGGGCAAAAGGACCTTGGCCATATCTACATAAAAAAGTATAGAGAAAAAGCATTTTTATTAAGAAAATATTATGAAACTATTTCTTAATACAGATATCTGATTCCATCCAATAAATTGTAAACGCCACACGACATTCAGCTAATCCCATTGGCGGGCATTAGAACGGCTTTGTGCGGACAGATCTCGCTCGCACGCCGAAATTACCTAGCAATTGGTAGCCGCGCCGAATTGCCAACGGGCTCAGTCTAAATCGGCTGCAGACACTTTTATTGCCCAGCCAAATCCTGCTGACCCGAGCTCGAGCCGATCCCAGGCTTCTCTTTATCCCGGCCTGCTTAATCCTGGATTTGACGTCGCTTAATCCGAACCCGTGTAGGATATCGCGTCGACACAGGCCTCGCACACTTATCACTATATTCTCTTATATTGATTTCGGATTTCACGCGCACCTTCATTGAACTTTCATAAAAGCATATATAAACAAAACGATAGTGGACCTTTGAGGGATTACCTCGACGCGTTGATATCATAATAAAGAATTAATAATACTTTTTAATATTATAAATTTGATGAATTAATGCAATCGAGACAAAAGTAATCCATAAGTATTGACACGGGATTATGCATCGCGAAATGCATCGAATTTCAGATAATTATTTGAGCTCAATAAAATGAAATAGTATGCAAAAAATGAGTAGATTAATTTGTGTTTTCATTGGATGGTGCATTATGCGAAAAATTGGGCGGTCGGAAAACAAATGAAAATGATCGCCTCGTACAATTTTACTCTCGGGTGCTTGTAGTCCGCCAAGTGCACTACTTACTTACTTACGTACACGACGAATAAAGTAATACATTTAATATTTTGTGCAGTTTTGTTTGAATATAATTCAAGTACGCTTACTTTATCACTTCAAAAATGATATTTTGTATAGCTTCCTATGAAACATTTGCAAAATACGAGTTAAAAAGATGATATAAACTATAAACTGTTATGCATTTGCGTCGACTGCAAATCGGATTTGGCAAAATACATAATTATGTTGCGCGTTTAGAAGCCAAAATTATATTTAATGGCAAAGTGAATAGTCGAGTATTTCCCATTTTAATAAGGATTATAGTTTCTAGTGCATTTAGAGCACTTCGTGCAGTAAAATTAATTACTAAATCGGGTCTGTCTGCTGCGCTACAAATACGATTCGTTTGAAAGCCTACCGCGCGTACTATTTAGTCGGTAATCCGACCTTTAGACAGTTGTTTTTAATTGTCTAGCTCTAATAACAGTTGTTAATTGTACTGTTTGTTTCAATATGTTTTTAATTATGTTGTAGTTTAGTGTTTACTCACACTGTATAGTGGACTTTGGTAAAACTGAATTTTTATATGAAAATGAAATCACTGATTTATAGACAGTTACTATTAGGTCCACCTTTTATTAGATTTTAGCACAACAGTTTTTATTAATAAAACTTTAATTGCAACATTATTATGAATGAAAAAAAGAATGGTAATATTTTATGATGTGTGTATGTGTGAGTTGATACGAGTAGTGTTGCAGTACGAAAAATAGATATTAACATATATGTCTATCTATTTTTTATTTGAGAGTAAGAACGAAGGGACAACATGAAACAAAAGCATTTGCTGAAATAGTTGCCGCATACAATCAATTCCTAACATTTTGTAAATATAACACATTCGTACCTCAAAATCATAATGAGCACTGAAGCCACAACTAAACATTAGTACAATTTAGGCGATAATGCCGCTAAGTCCTCGTTCACACTAGCCACGGTATTACTGTGCGACGTTAATTAGTCAGCGAGCATGCTCACGGCCTAAACAGGCTTTTAACTTTTCAAATGCTTTCATTAACTGCGTGGGATATTTGGACGCTATTTGCACAGCTATTGATTGAGAATGGTGCGTATTAATGGTGATGTTAATTCCGTATAACTAGTTTAAAAGCTGATAACGTTGTCTATTACTGTAATATGCTTTGAGGATTAGACTAAACAATAATAAATAAACAATAAAATATCCATATATGTACTCATGATATTCTACTCGTACATCTGTGGTAGACAGAGACGACGCTGTGCCTAAATATTATACGTCTCATGCAAAAAAACATAGATAGTTGTTCTGAGTTTAAAAATTTGAAACTTTTTCGTACGAATCTCATCATTCAGGAGAGTATCTTTGTTCACTATAGATAGTAAATGTAGAGTAATTTTTTACAATCCATAGTGATTGATATTCTATTTTGATTATTTTTTTACCTTCACAGTAGTTTACGTTAAATATGAAAATTATATAGGAACCTTTTTTCATTTGATTTTATAAGTAGCGATTTACATACCTAGCCAAAATTTGAAATGACCTTAAAAGGAAGCAATACTTTTTAAGATTCCGTTCCTCAAAAGGAAAAAAATGGGATCCTTAAAGAACCGCTTCGTTGTACGACTGTCTGTCTGTCTAGACCTTTTTCTCAGGAATGCGTGGAGGTATCAAGTTCATTTCATACACTCAGGTCTACAACGTCTTGAAACTGTGCAAAAATCAAACTTCTAAGTTAACCCATTCTAAATATATAACGGTTAATATAGCTTAAGTTGCAAAACCCTCGGTGCGCGATTCCGACTCGCACTTGACCGGCTTGTTTACTATTATCCTATTCGAAGCAAATTTTATCTCTCTTCTCAGTTCTAGGACATTCACTGCTAATTATAGTGTACTTTTTGATCAAACCATATAATTTTTATAAGGAATTTTAATAAACTAGTGTTAAGAATAGACTGACGTCGGTAATATGGTTGGTGGGATTCGAACACGCAATCCTCCGATAGCAAATCTCAAGCCTTTGACATTACGCTACCGCCACTTCATAATCAAAAAATATTTTTCTGACAATATAGTTTCTATTTGTAAAGCCATAGAGTTTAAATTTGTTATAATTCAATGTTGAAACTCCAGTCTGAACGAACCAGTTATACACAACCTCGACTAAACTTTTTGTTCTGGATTGAAATAAAATTAGGCTTAAAAGTTTTACCTTACGAGCTTTGTCTATTTGCCAAAGGTTGCTGGGATATTTTGAGTTGGTACTGTGTTGCTAACGTAAATAATAAACTCATATGTAGACATTTTAGTTAACTTAATGTATAAAGGTAGCTGGTGCAGACTGGGTGCGGAGGGCGGAGGGAGGAGGAACAATGGCGCACATTGGGCCTATGTACAGCAGTGAAGTCCGATAAGCTAATTGATTGATTGAATGTATTCTGCACCTACGAAATTAATTGGCTGTTTTTTAAATATGAATAGTTACTGATGGAGTGAACACGAAACAGGACGTGTTTAGTTAAGTCAAGACATCTAAGAGTTACGAGAGACTAAGGTCTGTTAAAATTGCGTTTGCAGATTGGATCTTCAACTGTTACCCTGAGATACCACCACTGATGAGAACCCAACCTTATCGCTAACTGACTTTAGTCATAACTTTATGAACTTTTTTCCCAACTCAGTTGGGGTTCGTTTTTCAGTCTCACTGTGATGCGGCTGAACTTCAATATTTTCCGTAAAGAGCCTGCTATCTGACCTCTCTGAATAAAAGAATGGTGATAACTTACTACCCGTAATAATTGTCATAGATGCTCGTATTACGGCTTAACGCACTCTCCGGGCCACAGAAACCCCCAAACTAATGCAAATAGACATTCATGCATACAAATATTTAGCCTAACTGGGAAGGGAATCGAATCCGTTCACTACCGCCACGCCACAGAGACTCACACAGTCCCACAGTCAAACTGACAATCTTAAGTAATTTCGTTAGTTAATAATAGTCTAAAATTTGATAAATACAATAATAACTATGCACAGTGGACAGTCTTAGTAGAAAGATTACGTGAACGCTGTCAGGTGAGGCGGCTAGTCTTGCGGGTAAAGCTGCCTTAATCCGCGCCTCAATCCGTCGGCCGCAAGACGTCTCTTGTTGCTCGCTCGTACGGCTTCCCACTATGTCTACTGTTTGTCTATAATAACTGCTAAAATATTGAGATAATCACTGTTACCTTTTTATACAGTTTTTAAGTCAACTTGAGTGCTGGCAATTGAAAGTGAATAGATTAGAAGACAAGAAGACCTTTGACTTCAATTTGAACTTACCACTGCATGCTCTGATAAAATGGCATATTTTTTTACTGCGGTGATCCATCTTTTCATCATTCTTAACTAATAGTCACTATGAAGAAAATATTTTAAAATTTCAACAACTTGTGATATAGAATAAGTGTGATGATTTTTTTATTGTAACTTCATGAAGGAAAGGTAGATTTTGAATACATTTCTCACCCAACAAATGTAAAAAATAAGAAATCTAGTCTACTCTTGTCTACCTTGTTCCATATTCATATTATTCAAAAGTTCCAAAACTGGCAACCGTAATGATAAATGCTAACAAAGGTCTCTAGACATTCTAGTACCAGTTCACACCAAGTGCGTAGAGTACCAATGTAAATACGGAGGGTAAACAGAGCGTCTAGTCGATCTGACAATAGGATTGAAACAAGAAACAATGTTCGTTCTTAAGGTATCCCCGACGGCCAGTTTCCTAAACCACCGCAGGATTTAGTTAACCGTCGGACGCACATCGCTGCAGATTAATTATTTATGGACAACCCCCTGCCCGGCGGGCAGGTTTAGCCTCCCAGACGCTCTCCGATTCCTCTCTCATGCAAACTACTCGTCTTAACTCAAAATTGACGCGCAAACTTAAATATTTACAAGTAGTATTTACTCACCACACGCTAAGGTCGCTTTTGCTTTGACTGAATAGTTTAAAGGTCCTTTGTCTTCATTGTCCGGCATAAAGATCTGGGGGCTTGCGATGACCACCTTGTCATGGCAAGCTTTGGTGTAAATCTACGTTGCATCTTTGCCGTACCGTAATCGCTTAAGCCTGGCTCGACTAGCCCTAAATGAATACCTATAAATTCATAGACTTCATAGTATTCGTTGGTATATGATGATATAAAATCGATACGAGGATGGTACGTCTTCCCTCGACACGTATCGAGTTATGCGTACACGTCGTTTTAATCCTTAAGGCGTAGCAAAGCACGTAATATGTAGAAACCTTCTTAACCTAACAGGATTATCGTCGGAGGTAAGCATTTCACGGCCGGATCACGCCTTGCCTCGGCTAAGGCACAGATTTTATTACACAAATGAGATTAATACGCAAACGCACATTGTTACGTCGCGTCGTAGACCGTGTTAGCTGCTACGAGATACATGCCGTACAGTGTAATTACGTATTGCACTGTACACTGTAAAATCTTTACAGTGTTTATCAGTATAACTTTATTGTATTGCTTGTTTAATATTGTCAAATATGCTAAATGTTTTCATCCTCGGAATAGCCATTAGCTTGTGATTGAAACTGAAACTACTGGATTTACCAGTCTAATAACTGAAGACTGCACTCAAAAAGTAGTTACATAGTTTTTATTATATATTTCTGGAAGAATTACGCAAATGACCTACTTGAAAATATCGATGACAAACATTTTACCTACTAAGTAATAATTACTTTCTGTAGGTATGATGTAAGATAAATATTATGCAAGTTCAAATAAAAGAAATACCGAATATGAGTAAAATGTTTTCTCTGAACAAAGACATACAAAGTCGCACGGGTACAAAACACACGAAACGTTCGTGACGCGTAAATTCAGAAGATATTTCTCGTTGTCAATTAAAACAGTAATAAACGAGACCTCAAAAAGACCATTTGTATCGTGGAGACAATCACAGCTCCCGGCGTAAAGTGACAAACGACACCTTGATAGCAAACGTCTAAACCGAGCTTTTGAACTTCTTTGACGCACGGCAGTCGATAAGCGTAACGTTGCGACAGCGTATTGTATCTATAGCATTCTTAACAATGGTGTTCGTTTTGCAAGTTTTCACCCAGCCGTAAGTGGGTAAATGTGTTACCGATTGACAAGGGGAGGGACAAAAGCGCGAACGGCACACGACACTCATTCATATAACGTTGCCTCAACAACCGCTAAGATAATGATGACGTTTCCTTCTAGCGTCACCCTTATGCGAGATTGAATTAATTACTTACTTGGGGAGTTCGTTAAAACGTATCGGTGTTATAGAAATTCACCTGTTGTATTTATAAAAGGATGTGCGGTGTATTTCTGTGTATGTATATACATTGTGTGATACTGTCGCGTTGGTGCTACGCCTCGTGCGATTTTTTTGCAGGATGAGATGTTTTATTTATGTGATATTTTGTTAGAAATTTTGCTTTCACCTTGACATTCAAAAAAGACAAGCCTTTTCCCAACAGATTCGCACCATATTACGCCTACGAGCATAACCCACAGTTTATGACTGTACTGCATGATGACTGATCTAATGATATTTATTAACCTATAAAAAATAAGACGCTGATGTTAAAAAAAACTTATCCAAAAAGATTTCTATTGATTTTGGCAGAGAATACGCTTGGTATATCTTTGACAACTCCTGTCAAACAATCAAAGCATAAAACACAATCAGATGTGTAAAACCTTGAGAAAGTTATTCAAAATCCAGACAGTTAATTAATGAATAAAACTGTGTCAAATATTTAGGCCAATGCCTTCGGAGGGGATGAACCAAGTTTCTTAATTAAACCCACAAACACGCCCTATGACAGCTGTAACGCCTTCACAATTGCCGTTAGCCTTATCTTGAGTCGTATTGTACAATTCAGTATAGCCAAAGCACAATATAATTCTGTGCGCAGATGAAAATTAATTTATATAACCAAAATCTAAAAAGGAGCATTGTGCGGGATTCAACTAATCTTATTGCGGGATCAAATAAATTAATAGAAACATCTATTATTTGACTTCGTATTGAAATATACAGTAGAAAACCTACCCACATAAAAACACAAAGTTTCGTTGTGATCGGATGAAGAACAACAACAAAGGAACTTTCAATAGGTACAAAAATAAGTAGTCACTATTGATTTTATTTTAATTTGTCATGGGATTATAAACCACTTGATTAGTAAAATATTAATTTCAACCATTCGAATTTAGAATTTTAATACGATCATGTCTGAAGTCAACAAAATATGACTTGGCGGATATTAGAAGCATATTAGGATTATGATTCAAAGTTTACGACCACTGCACAACGCTTCCAACATAACAATGCCAATTCATTGGTAATCGCGGTATATTAGCTTTAATACATATTCAGGTCACAATTTATAAAGCTTACTTGCTTAAACTTGTGTCGAAATCAATTGTATTAAGATTGTAAGGTCTCTTGAGAATTTCATATACCTAATAGAGACTTATTTGTAATTTTTTTGATGTTGTACTTACACCATTAGATCTAAGCCAAGATCTGACCTCTAGCTGCTTTTTCCACCATACGCAAGAATAAATTCCTAAACTGAGGTAGTAGTAATGATAGGTTTGTATAATAAATTTCAGAATAATTTTGGTTTTATGTAGAAATGTTGTTAGAAAATTTCAAAGTACGAATGAATGGAAAATTTATATGCGTTACGTGAAAGAAAACATGGAAAGTCACATACTTTTATGTAGGTATGGTGATAAAATGACTTCTGTGTGGAAATAAATATTGAAGAATTTAACTGTTCATGAAAGTACTCTCTACTATTACTTAAGTAGTTTTTTGCTATCTATCATACTCGTCTCTAATGTACATACATACTCCCACTGATTATTTTAACAGAAAAATTGTAAGGAGGTAGGACACGGCGGTATTTCCGCCCGATTGAGCAGTCCGACTGGGGTTGTACCTCCGCCCTACAGAATACCGCGGCTATAATAACTTCGTGTTGTGTTCCCAGCGGTGAGTAGGGTAGCCAAAGCTCACTGGAGAATTTGTGCTATCAGTGGGAAGACTAAAGGCTTGTCCTGCTTTGTCTTCTACTGACGGCACAGAAACTCTGTACTTACAGGCTTGGCAGCGCGACTGTGGCTCCTCTAGTGTTACAGACGTCCATAGGTCACGGTAGCCGCTTTCCATCAGGTGGGCCGTGTGCTTGTCTGCCAACTAAGTGGTATAAAAAAAAATCCATAACACTTAACTCGACCCGGGAATTCATATACACCAATCCATATATATTTTATTACACTACAACCTCGCGCCTACTTTCACTGTACTGCTATCTGCCGCGTGGTTTATAGTAGAGTAGAATTTAGACCACCCCATCTCTTCCCATGCGATGTCCTACAAGGCGACTAAGAGATAGAGCTGTTTAACATCAGACAGATGTATACAGCCCAGGCCCAGCCTCAGATGAGTGGCTTGACTCAACTATAGTGCCCGGAAGACGGCAATAGGCTCACCCCCTATTATATGGAATCGAATTCGATTCGATTGGTGAAATGTGGGCGTTAATTCAGCTCTGCCTAACCCTCAGAGGATAAATGCGGGATTATATGTATGTATGCACTAGACTACTGAAAATGTTGTTTACCTCATATATACTTACTTAGATAGTACAGTACAGTACAGTTAACTGGAAGTTGTAGTAAAGTTAAATCTGAGTATTAAAGTAGAGCATAATAAAGGCTAGGGGGCTTAGACATAAGTCCTGTGCGTCTCAAGTTAGGTCGTGTTACCTTCCTAGACAGAGCGGTCAGTTGATACACACGGCTCAGCTTACCTTGTATACGTACCTATAATATGTACCTATAAGTATACCATGTTAAATGCATTGTACTATTATATGAGTCATTTAAGGGTTAACAGATTTCTAAACTTTGAGTAAGTGTAGAATAATCGTAAGCCTAAAGAAATAAACGAAGCCATTAAGTCTAAAATTATTTTGATAGTTGTAGTGTCCCATAAAGTCGTAGAGTACCAAATAATTTTACCTTTACGAGTATATTGGTCCGTTATGTACTTTTTCTACTTTCTCAATAATGATAATCTTGATACCACTGTTTCAGCTATCAACAAAAATATTACTTCTTTGATAAACTGGCTAGAGGTACACAATCTCAAAATTAATTTGCACAAGACATATATAATGGACTTTAATCAAAGGGTTAACAAAACAAATCTAGAAATACAGTATGACGATAAAAAGATAAATAACATTAAAGTGATAAAGTTTTTAGGCCTACAAATTGAAAATACACTAAAGTGGAATGCACAGATTGAAATGGTGAGCAATAGAATACACCAACATGCATATGCATTATACATGCTTGGTAAAATTGTAAACAGGAACACAGTACTTACAGCATACTTTGGACTGGTTGCTTCTACTTTAAGGTATGGGATAATATTTTGGGGCAATGCAACTGGTAAAGAATTAGTTTTTAAAGCTCAAAAGCGATGCATTAGAGCCATATGTAAGATTGAAACGACTGATACATGTAAACCGTATTTTATTAGCCTGAAGATACTGACGATGCCATGTATGTACATATTTGAGATAGTTATGTTTGTTAAACAGAACTGGGAGAAATTCTCTGTTATAACCAGCAGTCGCAGGTCTGACAGGCTATGCTTGGTCCCATCCAAAACGGCCCTATTACATAAAAGTGTATTCGTAATGGCACCTAAGGTTTATAATAAACTGCCTCAAGCTATTAAATCTTGTAAAAACCTACTAATGTTCAAAAAACAATTACAAGCATTTCTCCTGAATAAAGCCTACTATTCAATAGAGGAGTATCTTAATGAAAAGAGTAGTTAATCCGATTTCTGACTTCATTTCTATTAAATTTTACATTATTTTTATTGACATAATTTATATGATTTTTCTTGGTGACATTACTTTTTATTGACACTGCTTGCATTTATAACATTATAATAATTCTATTCAATTTTATATTACTTATTTACTTTGACATAATTTATTTGAATTGATGTATAAATATTCATGAAATTAATATTCAATTGACACGGCTTGGAATTGTAATAATTCAATTTAATTTTATCTTAATCTCATCAATTTAAATTAATCTTATTTATTTTGACATAATTTATTTGTAATAATAATAATCTATTCGAAATTGTAACCTGTACTTAATAATCTGTAAACCACATGTGGTAGGACATAGCGTACATAACATAATTTATAAGACCTTTATACCTAACCTATGATCCACAGAATAAATATTATGATTATGATTATGATCTCTATCTAAATATTAATAGTACAAGTAGGTCGTATTTTTCCATATACAGTACCTATACCGGCAGGTGTATTTGCATTGTTTAGGCCAGCATTAGACCGTCTGCCGTGGTCAGGTGAAAGTTTAGGGAGCGTCGTAAGGGGATTAGCAGACAACGTAGGTGTTAGCTACATCGACCCGACAAGGCGACTCTCTAAATTAAACTCTAACAAACTTGATTTTTGAGTTACTGCTTAGGACAATTGGATTGTTTAGGAATTCTAAGTGAATGTGAGATGGGTTAAGTGAAATTTTGGGTGAACTAATACAGTGAGAGAGCTTTTTGACAGAGGAAATTGTTTCCTTTTTGTTTGACGATAATTACATTAATAAATTGCGATGGAATTCGCGAAAAAATATTGACGTAAAGATGTCAATAAAGGTGGATTAGAAAAAAAATCTGTTTAAAATTTTGTTTCAATGTTTTGTGATTGTGAAAAAACTTTGTAGAAATTGGATTTTTTTAACATAAAATCAACAATACGAGTATATTGTTTTCCATGTTGCTACCACGGTCATATTGGATATCTCTGATAGCGATCGAAACTATAACAAAACGTAGTGCTACACTGGCATGATCATCACAAAGCCAACCATACAGTCTTTGCCCAGGCATATAATACAGCTATTAAAATAAATACCAATACGTGTGAAACACAACAAATATGATGCTGTAAATATATCTGTAACAAAAGGCTACATTGAATGATGGCATGACAAGGTATTTGCTAGGTTTCAGCATCCGTCACGCTACGACTTATCCAATCTAAATAGATCATCGCTCACGAACGGGCCTTCGATCAACACGCAAATCCAATAGTAGGTACTTCACGTATGTATGTTTTTCACCTGTGTACATTGCTGCGTAACGCCCAGTAGTAGTGATTTATAAGGCGGCTACGAGTTAAGGTATTACAAATCATGTAAATTCTCGGTACACAAGCTCAACTCTCACTCAACTTTCCCAATATTTTTTGGAATGAGATTAATCTTCCTCATATTTCTTTCTCTTTTTTCTTTTCTTTTCTTTCTCTCTTTCTCATGAAGAAGTACAATCAATAAAAAAAAAAAAGTCTATCGCAGTCCACTGCTGGAAATGGACCTCTCCCATTGTTGGGAAATTTGACCAACTGTTTTCACGGTGGCCAGATTCATTTGTTCAGCTTCATTTCGATTTTTCCTTCTTCCACAGTGATATCTTGTGCGTACTTTTCCGTCAGTCGCCTCTTACAAGGACTTACAGTTGGGACTAATCCTAAAAACAAACATTATATTTTTACAAATAACACAAAAGCGTATAATAGAATATACCTCCGTATGTTTCCATGTATGTTTTGATGTAGGGGACTCAATTAAGTCAGTGTTCTTAGGGGAGACGTTTGGATGAGTCTTTTAGCGAATACTTACGCTAACTCCGAGTAAGTACGCGCGTCTTACGGCTCATTGTTAATGCTTTGTGATTTTTGTAGATGTATACTGGATGAGACTTCGATATTTTAATTTAAATTGTAGCTGTTTGTGTGCTAAATTTTTTTGTTACTCAATATCAGCTTATTTTTGAGGTACAAAAATAAGCTGATATTGTGTAGAGAACATTGTATAAAGTTTTATGGGCGAAGGGTGAATATTTTCAATAGGAAAGCCGATGGAAATAAAATCTTACCTCATATAGAACGACGGTACTGTTTTCTATAGCTTCCCTTTACAGAGAAAACCGGCAGGAATCGGGCTCCTCGCCACTGTAGTAGACTATTCTAGATCCCTGCAGTAATATCGTTGATTGGTATAAGAATGTGTGCACGATCGCATGAGTCGGGTGAAGAGTTAGTTGGTTCTGTTGTTGTACAATTTTCAATAGCAGCATGGAGTAACTAAATTTGCTCTTTGTGTAATCGTAGGCAGTGTAGGCGAATTCCAAATTACGTGACAAAAAAAAAACAGTTAGTTAAATATGACTGCTAAACATCACTGCCTATGCCCGCGTAGGTATTTAAACTATAATGTTCACTAAGTTTAGTATAAAATTTAACGGGATATTTACCATGTTGGATTGTTCTCAGTTTCCGAGATTTCGACGCTGTTGCAAGCACAATGATCACGGAGGAACTAAAGTATTGGCGGTCCTCCGTGATTATGGTGCTTGTAACAGCGCCGAAATATCGGAAACTCAAAACAATACAATATGGTAAATATTCTGATAACTTCAATACTAATATAATTAAGAATATTGTAGCATGAAATGAAATTGCTAGAAAACAAATTATAAAATCTTAAACTTGACTCTTCTAGGCACGTTATATCTGTGGCTGCAAGTTAAGGGTACACAGTACTGAAATGCGCAGAACTTGATTGTGAACATATCTGCTTAAGCCTTAACATCCAGTCCGACAGATGAGTTTCATGTGACGTTAGGTGTTCTACCTTTGATAGAAGTACAAGTACCACCACGCTTTCACCAACTACATTCAATCTAGGATTAGTTTTACTGATTTCAGGTTTCATATACTTATTCTATTCATTACAAACTAAGACATTTATAGCTCCTAAATTAATATATTCGGTTTCGGTTTAAAGAATTTTATTTCTCATAAGAACAACAATAGTCAGCTTAAATGAGATACATAGTGATGATATTACTTAAAAATTGTATTAACATTTGCATCTGGCGAGCTGGGATGTCAACACAACACACGTTTGTTGCACAGTATGTACTTACACACGTGCATTCGAAAGTAAACCTAAAGTAGTAGTAGTAGATATTTGAATATGAAGAATAATATTTTATGAATTTTTCACTGCTCATAGATATTTTGAAACTGATTGTCTGTTACGCTTTCATGCCTAACTCACCGATTTTAATGAAATTTGGTATTTGATTTTGATTTGATTTATTTATTCAATAAACAATATTGCATTGTGTTTGAAATATCATACAACAAATCCAAAAAAAAAAGCAATTATAGAAATAAAAATGTCATACAATTTGAAACACAAAAATAATTAAAAATTATATACACATATAGATTAGAACTTGGGAGAGGATAGGCTATGTTTAGTCACAATAAACTACATCTATGCAGGCGTATCTACTGACAAAAGCTGGTTACTAACGTTTAATGTTGGGAGGCTTTGGCCTACTGTTTCCACGTTGGCCAGACGGGTTGGTACAGGGTTTTATTTCAAGTTTTCCTTCTTTCGCAGTGATATCGTCTGCATTTTTTTCCGTTAGCCGCCTCTTACGACTCCTTTCGAATGAGATGGGATGGTGTTACATGTATTCTTTATCCGTCACCATACGGTGATTGAATTGTAAATTTAAATAGAAATACAAGAAAAAAAAGAAATAATAAAAAAAAATATTCTTCTCAATTTTTCCAAGAAATAAAACACAAGTGAGCTTGTGGGAGCTTACAATTCTCTAGTACCAACAGAGCCAGGTGCACAGTGGGTCGATACCGTAACTCAACGTAAACAATTTCCATATCTATATATGTATATTAAAGAAAGTCGTGTTAGTTACACTATTTATAACTCAAGAACTACTGTACCGATTTGGCTGAAAATTGGTGAAGATATAGCTTTCATCACATTCGACCTTCTCCCGTTCGACCACGTTCCGTGTGACGTGACCTAAAACCTCAAAGGGGATTCTATAACGTGCTATAACAAAAAAGCTTCTGACTAGGAATAACAAAATGCAAAGAACAGCTAAACGTTATTTTTTCGTTAGAAATCAATAAATAATAATCAGTATTAGTCAGTCAATCGAATAAATCATTCTCCACAATATGAAAATAGATACACATATAGATTAGACCTTGGGAAAGGACATAGGTTCGAGTAACATAATTATCTTAATATATTCTGAACGTAATACGGACGAAGTCGTAGGCAAAAGCTAGTTTTGTATAAAATAGTGACATCCAAACGATAATAAAATCAACCTTAAGAGAGTCTCCAATGTATTCGGTATGTTACTAGAATAGCATGAAACTTAAACGTCCTGAATTCTCCGGCATGAAGTTTGAACAATTGGGTTAAAATTCTGACTAGATTTTAATACTGGTTTGGTTTTAAATGTACATCATGTACAGAATTACTACCTAACTATACCTAATTCTTTATCATTAGTGCACTCAAGCAACTGCTCATTATTGCAGTGATTATTACGTTGATTACAGCTGTATTTCGAGTGTCATCGTTTACGATAAGTAAGGTTTGTTTATGTTGCTAAATAATAGTTTTTTGCTCAGTAGTAATATTTAATTGGCCTAAATAATCAATGACATTCTCTTTGAATTGGATAATATACTGATTATTCACCGATTTCATCATTATGCCTATGTGTTTTGATCTTTCATCCACGTAAATTATCATTTGTTCTGTTTGTATGTTATTCATAAATCTGGCAGACAGATTTTTGTTCGTTTTTCCATTTCGGTATTTTTGTACTTCAAATTTTATTCTAGATTTTGATTATTGACTTTGTCGGTTCATTTCATAAATATCGTGCTATTAGATATTATAACACATTTTGGTATTAAGCTCATTTGTTAAGATTAATAAAGATATTGCCATGTGTTCAATAACTAATAACACTATGGATGAACAAGACAAGATAGTATGGGCTTGGTCAGAGGTAATTAGAATATAACCACTTTATGTTAGTCGTATCATATTGAAACATTTTTCGTAATAACTTTATGTTAAGTATATTCTATCATTGCACATCTCACTATAGGCAGGGGATTCATCCTCACACATTATGACCGGAAATGGTACGCACTCTGCAGTTTGAATAGAATTTTGTCTCACGTATGCTCACGCTGTAGTTTTTTCAAATGACCACGATATGTAGTTCTTCAAGGACATTAGTAGGTTCTTACAGGGTCGGCAGTACAAGTGTGACTCCCCTGGTGTTGCACACGTCCATAGGACACGGTAATAATTTGCCATCATGTGAGCCGTTTTTTGTGTGCCAGCTAAGTTATATGAAAATATATGTCCTTGTTTACTGATAGCTATTGTAATAAAGTCTTCAGTTTCCTTTAGCTGCTTCTAAGCGTTCCATGTGTCTGTCTAATTGCTATTTTATGTCTTGAGCTAATGAACACTGTTGCTAACTTAAATCTCTATTCCTCTGTAGAATCTAGTTACCACAGCAGGGTTAGGAGATATTGTATATATTCTTTCATTCAATTTTAAGAACTATATTCATTAGGAACCCTTGTTTTTTTAAAATTAAATTTAACTCAAAATATGTTTTTTCTTTTACCTACTAGTCTATCCAAAGAATAGTTTACATAATGTTTTAATTAATTCTGTCATACCATACGTAGACATTTTTTCCCGAATATAACTCTACTTCAAAACACATAAAGCATAAACAGCTCTACAAACATTGATTATCTTGGCTTCACACTTGGGTCTTACCGAACCGAAATACCTGCACTATATAACTAATAAACTACCAGAAGCTTACTTAAAACATACCTTCACCTATCGCATTTAATTAATATTCAATTCCACGTGTAGTTTCATAAAGCACGGGTTTTAACTGACCAAAAGACCGTCTCGGGCTGTGGCCGACCCGCAACTAAACCTCCCCTAATCCAAGCTCCGTATTAAATCGTAGGCTAGGTGCTAACCTGCAACTACCCTCCGCACCGTTAGGGGTGACCAAAACAAGTTTAATGTTCATGTAGATAATGGCTGTAGTGTATAATATTACTATATTTAATGCTGATGGTTTTGCACTTATTTTTGAGTACTAGAGAATAATTTAGTATGATCTTAAGGTAATTTATACGTTCATTTTGCTGTAGCTGCAAGTAAAAAAGCTAATGATCTTTTATCTTAAAAATCTCAACGATTTCAACTTCGATGAACCTGTTCACTAGAAATATTATAGTAATGTTTAATGCACTTGTTTTAATTTGCTTTTATTTTGGACAGGATTACCGCCGAAAATAAATGATCACCTATCACCCATATATTCGTTTATTTTAATAGCAATAAATACTAACCAAGTATGTAACAAAATGTTCCCTAAAGAACTTACTCAAGCCTATTGAAAGTTAGTTAGAGCGATTACTTAAACTAAAACTCCTATTCCGAAAGTACCTAACCCAAAAGCTAACACAGCTTAACCCACCTCTACCCTATTATTAAAATATTATCGTGGCGAAATTTACAATTTCACTATGTTTTGTTGAACCGAGTTCTGGTACAGTAGGTATTATGTAAATTCAATAACTGCGGACTCAAAGGCATCTATTGTTTTCTACTGATACTCTAAATCACTTTGTTTACTTTGATGATATTGAATATGGAATATTTTGATATGGCATGTATTGTGATTTAGTGTTTTATGTATGAATTTCACCGGTGAGATTTGAAAAAAAAAGACGTTTTCATAATTCAAGCAGTTTACGACTATACCTATTAATAACTATTATAGTTTTTGTAGTAAATATCTATTGCATCTTATCAATCTTTAGATAATCGATTTTTACATACTTGGTTTCGCTTATGCTCAAAGATTTGGTGTCTGTTGTGATTTGGTAGTTGATTATTTAATTACTTGTTCCTAAAAATATTACACAATGCCGTGCATTATATTTCAAATCCAAACTGTTTTCCTTCTGACTGTTAGGTATAAATTATTTCAAAAAACGTATCTTTTAATTAATAGTCTAAGAAAAAATATTTTAATAACGCCATTAAATAGGCTATAAGAAGTGCAAGGAAACAGCAAAAACTATTTAATATCTTGCTAAGAAAGCATTTACAAAGAAGAACAGCGAAAGCGTCGGTCGTCACAAAGAGATGGGCAGGCGCTTCCCTACTTGAAGGATTAATTATTATTTTAACATTTCAGTAGGTTTTTTGCCCCGTCCACGAGCAAGTCAAAAGCATTGCTTTCTCGCTTCAAAAGTTGCTAAATTATTAAGACGCCTTCTTAGCGACAGGCGCTTCGACGGCCAAGCTATTAAGTACGTGATTTCCACGAAGCATCTGCGAGAAAAGAATTTTTTCATTATCTTTTTCGCTTGAAAGACTCGTTATTTCAGTTCAACAAAATCTATAAATTCATCAAAGACGTACTAGTCTACCTTAAAATATTGTACACCCACATTTCAGTGGCTGATTTCGATCCTCGTGTTTGAGGCTATTGCTATCAGCTATACACTATATCTTAACTTAGAACTGTTAATGACAAAAATACTGTACTAAATATAAGTTTTTATTGGTCAAAGGGTATTTATTAATTTCTATTTTCTTTGTCGTAGGTAAAACGTTGCCAGTCCATTGTGTGGTGGAAGCAGTCTCATCCCTGGAAGAAGGTGCGTGGAGACGGCGGTCCATAGTGGAGACAGACAGTTATGTTATCATTCCGGCAGCTACGGCCTTCCATGAGCTCGTACCAGCGGCTATGATAAGGCTCGGGTATCCACATGAATTGGCTGCCTCTGCAAAAGGTAGATATTCGCTTATCATTTACTTTATTCTGTATTATAACAAGTCCCAATTCCAAGGGATTTGACAAGTTCCCCAAAGATGAAAAGTTCCATTGCTGTAAATATTAGCGCTTTTATTTTGAAATGTATGTCAGTTGTCATAGGGACCGCGTTCTTAACCGACTTCAAAAAGGAGAAGGTTGTCAATTCGATATGTATTTTCTTTTTCTTTGTAAATTGGATTTAAACTATAAGAGTGTATTTAGAGAGTGTGTAATAAAGGTATATATATACCTGTATTCAATTTTAATTTTTTGTTACCAGGACAAGTGGTCATAAACAATTGGAAGCCACTAACTTTCGAGAGGATCTCTGACGGTCCTTTGGCCACTGTCGGTGAAGTTCTTGGTGAATTGACCACCGTTGCAACTCTTCGAATCCAACTGCTGAGGCCCAGGATGACTCCTCTGCAGGATATTAAGGACAAACTCCTAAGACTCCTGCTGGTACAAAGTCGGCCTCTTCTAATGTCTACTGGCTGTCCTTTGGATGAGGTAAGAAAGGTATAATTATATTATACCTACCAAAAATAGTAATTAGGATGAAACTAAAAAAAAAACAACCGTATTTGTATCAAATCAGACTTTTTCGGCCTTCATAAAAATGTGGACAACAATTTCCAAATCCGAATAAAACAGCTTATATGGTTGAAAGCTAAAACATAACAGCGACCATCATAATCTTACTACACAGGCCGCTTCAAAAAACATCTGTCAAATCAAATTATACAACGACCAATTGGGGTGTTTAAATCATCCAGATAGGGTGACAATGACTATGCGGTACACTGAGCTAAACCAACATTCAGAGAATGATGTTATGTACCGTGGTCGCCCCGACCTGGCTCACAATACCCCAACTAAACCTTTACCCCTTATTACCGTGGAAACTCATTGTTTTCCATATTTTAAGCCCGCTTTGTAAACGCTTTCAATCGAGAACATTTATCCCAGTAGCTATTTGTGTATTGTTTTGATGATTTAATTAAATATTCTGTAGTTAAGACTCGTGATTTTGTTATCGACGTGCTTAACTTATTTTGTATCTTTAGTGCGTATTAAAAACATTGTTTTAAACTTTTAATTTTAAGGAGTTTGATATTTGATGTAATAAAAATGCATCCTAAACTACAACAGGTTAGCGGGTCTAATAGGCCACATTGAGCGATTCTACTAAAAACGAGTAACTTTATGAAATTCCAGTAGATCTAATTAATTCCTATAAAATTCATTAAATGGTCACTAATAAGAGCCGAATCACAATAATTCATGTACTAAGCAGATCCTAATGTCGTGTAAATATCGTTGCAAGACAAAATACTATCCTAATACGATTTCAATCAAATGACCTTTTTAGACATGGTACTTTGTAAAATGGACACAATTGTAACAATTTTGACTTGCACAGAGTATGTGGGTAAAACATAGCCCGAACCCTTTGACTTACCTAGGTATTCATCTCACCCCACTCCACACCTTGGCGTTATTCACAGACCTACTTTGGAAAAAATGAGTATTGAATAGGTACTTCAAACATGCTTAATGGATATCCAACCTCCATAATAGTGTAATCTTCATTTTATTACACACTGACCTCTGTATCTTCTTAAAGGAACAGATATAATCATAGACGTATTAGAATACCAATCTTTCGCCTACTATTGGCGCAAGTCGAACTTCTTTTTTCAGAGACTTCGGTTAATTTAACACCTAACTCTGGGATGAACCACCATCTCGCTACGGTTGAAAGCAATATACTCTGTCTAGTAATATTATATTAACATTCAGAATCATTCATGTTAATAAATTGGCATCTCAAGAACAACTTTACCAAAATTCTTGTACCTATCAACAATGCAAAACAGCTAAAATACATCCCACACTAGAGCGCTCCTACTTATAAATTTTAACAAGAGAAAGCTCATCACATCTCGAAAGACAGATTATCAAACTCCTTAAGTAGCTCGGTACAATTTGGTCGTTATAATTGCGAGGTTACTCTTAAGTCCCTGCTAATAAGGATCATCGGTGGGGAGAAGAATTATGCAGCATTTGTTTTCATGTTCGCGGCTCTTTTCGAAGACAATGAAATGTTTGGAGACTAAACTTGTTTGATGAGTATAACTCTTCAAATTTGCTGTTCTGCATGATGTATTGATTTATCTATAAATGTTGAATATTATGTTAAACTCTCTACATCCTTGGGGAGGGTAGGTACAGCCAATAAGACACTTAAGTACATTTCGTTAAGCATAATTTTTTTTTTCACGTAAGTTATTTAAATACTATGCTGACACACTCTAACAGAATCAATGTAATTTAGTTGGATAGCTTTGGGAGAGTGTTCGGTTTATTCGTAATTTCAGTTACTAATTAACCAACTTCCGAGTTCCAACGTGGACACTAATCTAAATATTTAAAAAACTTGACACAATTCGAGTAAATAATTTTATTGGAATCATGATATCCTAATACATAACTACTGAGTCTGGAATTATTTTTGTATAATTATCAGGTCTCGCCCACGCACACATTAGAGGAAAATTCGAATACTCGAAGAGTTTTCTTTGTATTATTGTCGAAAATATCGAGAATGATTACACAAACGTACTTTTACTAAAATATCCAAAATATTAATATCAATAGGAGTTCTTTTTTTAAGTTAATCAATAAACCTATCACAGTCCGCTGCTGCTCATTGGTCTCTCCCAATGTTGGGAGGCTTTGACTTACTGTTTCCACACTAGCCAGATGGGTTGGTACAGAGTTTTATTCGAGTTTTCCTTCTCTCGCAGTGATATCGTCTGCGTGTTTTGCCGTTAGTCGCCTCTTACGACACCCTTCAGATGACTATTTAAGTATATTTGTGTATTCAAGTTCAATACATATATTCTAATTTACAAATATAACACATTTCTATTTATAAAAAGTAAGAACCCTTTTCTTTGAAACTTAGAGTATATATACCTGTTAGCATTTTTTTTTTTTAAATTCGGATGTGCAGAAGTTTGGAATTCAAAATCGCTTCATCGTCTAAACTTGTACGTCAGGTACAGATTTATAGCTCAAGATGGCACTACAGATAGCTACAACATTTGGCGACGCGATGAGCACCTGCCTCATACGTGGGATCTCCATACATAATAAATTTAATTGAATCTCAGTCTCATCCGCGCCTCGCAAGGCCTTATTATATTTTCTAAATATCCACCTTGTTGCGAACGGGTTAGGGTGCGGGGTGCGGCATGCGGGGGTTACCCTCGTCTTCCAACTTGAGCTACACCGAAAGAGGGTTAAAAGGAGTTTTAGATGTACGAACGCTTTTGATCTTATTAATACCATAAAATAATGCTTTATAATCTCATTAAACGCGAGGTTAGCGCTCCGTGCGCGCCCTCTTCAGCTATAACCGGCTCTGCGGATCTATATTTCAATTTGGCTTTTACAATGACACTGTCAAGCGAACCAGTTAATTATGGTCAATTATAGTTATAAGAAATACAAGTAGAAAGTTAAAATCTTGGTTAAAATTGACCCCGACCCTATTGTGTAAACTACAAAACCTCTGTCTTCCAAGCGATCTTAGTCAAATAAACCTAATGATGTCTTGCAGTAAATTAGCGCTATCCTGGAGTCAAGAAACTTATTATGTGTAGTCAAAGTCATATTTGGTTACTACAAACTTCTCAAGCTAGTAAGATAAGTAGATACTAAAGGTACCCTTGAACAAAAAATAACAGTAGCATGTTAAAAGTTTTAACAATTTCACTGACGGGTACAAATTGGTGTTGAGCAAAGTTGTACAAATGAACCAAAGAAAGTCGTCCAGGGAAGATAATCAAACACCTCAAACAGTGAAGTTATAGCTAAACGCCAGATGAACTCGAGTCTATGATGTTATGATAATTTATCTCACGCCAATTTGCGCCACTTCGATTTTAACTCTGAGCAAACTTTCAGACGCTCGAGGAATATTTTATCGTAGGGTTTCTCGAATGCCACCTCGTTGCAGGATCAATTTTAAACCATAAATCTTCTTTAAGACTTACACTTTCTTACTTAATTTTCAAATCTCTTTGAAATTTCAAGGTTGTCTAAAATGGGTTACATTTTAATCACTCGCACTTGTGCATAGAAGCTAGTATGTGATATACACACAAAGAAAATAATGTTATACTGATAAGACTAAGCCTATTGTGTTCAAAGTTGTCCTTTTAACTACAAGTATATCAAGAAATGTTCGCAATCACACACCGAATTACGTACTTAGGCGGATTACACATGACGCGAGTTATCACGTGCAGGCGCCAGCTCTTGTAAATCTTCCATGAAACTGAAACAGAGTATATCTGAAAGCAAATATGGCCTCACTATTTAAAAATATAAAACAAAGAAGCGGATTAACGTATCACTGTGGCACTGTTAATACCTCTGACATGATTTATACAGACAATCTCGATGTGTAATACTTTTAATGTTTTAATGTCTGATTTAGCAACAGTGCAAGCGACCCGGTCGGTCTGACAACTTAGTTGACGACGTAATCACTGGCATTGTTCTATGTAATCTAGTGATACGAGCAGATCTCACTTGCATAACTGTCAAGCTGAGTAAACTGCGCGATGGAACTATAATCTGACAGGTTCTTTATGATTGACTACTTGCGGTGCGATTAATACCTCTCTAAACATGAAAGTGTTATCATTTTGAATAAATAGGTATGAAATTCAAACATCGCTTTGGAATCGTTTATAGTTAGGTACCTATATGGTTTGTTTAAGGCACAAACAGCGGCATCGACTCGGTTGGAAGCATTTCGGCGGTTTTGTTTAACGGACGGATACAGCGAAGTCGCTGTGCAAGCACTTAGTGCATCGCGTGGTGAGCCGGCGCTAGTTGAGGGCGTAGTGGGTGTGTGCTAATTGTCAAGACGCCCTTCCCGCTCATTGTTTTAGAGCAGACCATGATTGAAGTTTCGTCGGCGCGCGGAGTGATGCTCACTAACCACCGAGTAAACATATCGCGTCAGAACCCCGCCGACCACTCGCGCATGACACATGCATTAACAACCGACCTAATATTTTCATAATCTAATGGCGATGTTCTGTGAAACAATGCTCAGTGTTTAGACAAACAATTATCTCTGTATCTGTTGCTGGTTAGACTGACCTCTTTAAAATCGTCTAAAATTGTTTACGTATCTCGTAGTTTTATTTACTCTTCCTGCTATATTTGGTGACCTTCATTTTAAGACATATTTTTCTTTGTTGTAGGTTACGTTGGCACAGATATGCCGCGGTCAAGATCGAACGCCCGGGCCCCACAACTTCCACGAGCCGTCCGAAGAAATGCGCCGTAAATTTGAATCTTGGTGGAGTGCCCAAGTATCTCCCCGGCCTCCACCATTTAGCCCGCGCCGATACCCATCCCCTGGGCCTAAAAATCGTTCGCCTACTCTCAACACGATTCCAGATCATTTACACCCAGCATTACAGACTGTTCAAAGTCAATACCCCACTCAAAAAACACGAATGAGGACTAGTTTTGATCCTGAACTAGAATTACCAAAATTACAACGTTGGTTTTCTGAAAACCAACATCCAAGCAGGCAACAAATACAACAGTATGTACGAGAACTAAACAACCTAGAATCGCGGCGTGGTCGGAAACCACTCGATGTTAATAATGTGGTTTATTGGTTCAAGAATGCGCGAGCGGCGCAAAAACGCGCTGAGCTCCGCAACATCAGCGGGCTGAGTTGTCATCTCAGCGTGAATGGATTCAATAGTAGGAGTCATAGTCCTACTAACGGCTCGTTAATGGCTGGAGGAGACCATTACGGATCTCAGGATCATAATTCAATTAAAAGCCCAATGCAGTTATCGGGCAGCCCTGGTCGATACCCCATGTCTGTGATGTCAGAAGATAACCTGTCTAACGGAGGATCAGATTTAGAAGATGAAGGTGGTGATCTGAACCCGGATGATAGACCAGAAAGCCCTGATGCACCTCTATCTTTGATTACCACTAAGAAAAACAATAACAATGATACTGATGACCGACCTGAGGAGTCACCAAAACCACCAGAAGTAATAAAGGTAAATAAATATATTAACGCAGCTAATCGCGAATACTTATAAACTGTTAAAAAAGCATTTAAGTTCTTATTATTACAATTTAATTATGTATTTCTTTTGTCACAGGTCCATGATATCAAACAAGAGCCAAGGGATTTGAGTAAGCCCGATAACGCTCACTCACCGCAACGGTCTCCAGCAAAGAATAGCGACGCAAGTTCACATAACAACAATAGTAGCAACAATAACAACAACGATGACGAGAATGGTGTTGGAGATGAGCATGATGGTTCAGACGAAGAGCTTATACAAGAGCGGCACTACAGGCCTAGCTCACCGCACCTTGATCGTTTACCGTTCCCAATGGTTCCGAACCATCCAATGTTTGGTCACGGCATCATGTATATGAGCCAATATATGAGTGGGTTTCCAGGCGTTGGTGGTGTTTGTTCACCAGGAGAAGGAGCGAGCGGTTTGAACTTGGCTCTTGCAGGAGCTTCAGATGAACGTCGTAAGCGTAACAGGACGTTTATAGATCCAGTATCGGAGGTCCCTGTTCTTGAACAGTGGTTCTCGATGAACACACACCCTTCACACAATTTGATCCTGAAGTATACCGAAGAGTTGAACAGGATGCCGTACAGGCAGAAGTTTCCACGATTGGAGTCAAAAAATGTACAGTTTTGGTTTAAAAACCGACGGGCGAAGTGTAAGAGGTTGAAAATGTCACTATATGAACCGTCATCGCCAGGACATTATTCTCATCCTGGGCATCCTCACGCGATGGCTGAAAGGAAGCTGGTGTGAATTGGTAATCAATGTGAGAGACTTGAGTGTTTGTGGCGTCGCAACATATACACGAAAGACTGATTTCGAATCGTTTAATGGTGTGCAGTGCCATGTTAGTATTATATTGACTTTCACGTCATCTCGTAACTTTAAAACAGTTCGTATTATTCAGAGGACTTTATTAATAACTGTGTAGATTATTATGATCATAGTTTCGCTTAAGGTAGATGCTATTTGAACGCGATATCATTATAATATATGGTAGTGTAAAGTTATCTGATAGAATGATCACATCGCGCTGTTTACTTTGTACATAGATGTAGGTACAACTGACTATCAAAGGACATGTCACAAACTATTTGTGAAGGAATCTCAATTCTAGTATGTACATAAGCAAATCAGAACTCGGTTTTATTTATTAAAAATATACAGTAAGTGTATAATTCTGTTGTTAGTATATAGATTATGAATATTCTCATTAAAAGTTCCACTTAAATTATAATAGGTAGTATAGAATAGTATTCAATGTTATTCTAATTATGTACATTATTTGTATAATTAGTATTGAGTCATAATATTAATGATATTGCACATAGTAGTATATTGGAAATGATATAACTTGATCGGCCGGGGATCGCACCCGACTGTCGTTCATACGCACATTCCCTATGTACTCTTTTGTTATAGATGTTAATAAATCTTCCTCAATCCAAATATCGGTTAGTGATGTCAAGTATCACATTATGTCAACTGGTAAATTAGTTCACCGTCTTACTGGTAAGCAGCAGCTATCGTGTCGCGATTTAAAATTGCTACACGCTGTATAAAGTATATTTTCTTAAATGCCAATAACATTTATGTGTAATTCTTTCATGTCATGTGATCTGTTGATATAAAATGAAGGTATATGTATAGTATATTTAAAATGTTTCAATAAGGCTACAGCAAAAATATCTAAAAATCTTAATTAATATAATCATAAAGTTACTTTTCTTATTATTTATTATCACAATAAGCATTTTTTAAGACTTCTTATTCGATTTTTTTAAATGTTTTGTACATATATATTCGTAAGATCAAACAGTAGATAAAATGTCTAATGTCGTATTTCAGCTGTGAAAATAAAATTGCTTTCTAGTTCAACTAAACGAAGATGTGACTCGATGAATTCATTGGGTAAACCGTAAGTTTTGTTCAATGAATTTATCAAAATTCACTTAGGTAAATCGATCGTAGTTTCAATCATTGCTGAAATCCACTTTAAATATACAATACCTAACTTAACTATGTTACAAGACCTTAAAGAATTATTGCTTTTCTATCAAATTCTTTTTTCTAACTTTTTCCTATCTCCTGCCTAAACCAGAAAGACGGTTTAGAAAACGCTCTTTAAAAAGAGAGGTAGTAGCTGTAATATCTGTATAATAAACTAGGTTTTGATGTCTTTAAGGTGGGCGTGACGATGCCGCTGGTCGGTGCTTGCCACGTCGACCATTTCGCTCATCCGACAATTATCTTCTCTGATCTATTATAAGGACATTTTACTTTGTTCTCTCAGGAAGACACTGATGAAATTATTTATACTTTTCTCTATTTTGTAACACGGACACTTTACTTTGTTCTCTTATAAGTAAGTTCTGTAATAAGAACATTTTATGCCTTTGTTTCCTCAGAATGACATTGGTCCAATAATATACTATTTTCTGTTCTGTAATTACTTTACTTTGTTCTCTCAGTAGGAAAATGTAAGTTTTTAGTTTGTGACTTGACTTGGAATCGATTTTGTGATTTTTTGGGACTTTAGAGAAAATATACTAAAATATCAATGCTTTTTACGATTCAATAGATGCATTTTCGTTGTTAAAATAGGTGCTTTTAGGGATTTAAAATATAGGTATTTTATTTGCAAATTGAATCGTTACAATTAACTATCTAATTATAACATAAACTTTATTATTTTATCAACAGATAGTTTACGTGCACAATCGAAATAAATATTGTCATTTTTTTTGCAATTCCACGGATGAGCGGTATATAAGTACTATGTAGTGTTTCAAGTAGTAGTAGAATATAAAATTACAGCTACTCCTCTTAGGCTGGATTTCACAAGTGAAAACCGGTTTAACTAAACGGAGCTTCAAGACTATCTCAATGAAATTCATTCAGTTTAAACTGAATGGTACGGTGAAATCCAGCCATAGTTTATGGTCCGTAATAGACCACCACTTCAGTTACAGTACAGTATTTACGCATTTATCGATTGAGGCTGTTTCATCTATTTTGTTTTATAGTTCTAGATGCATAATAGTTATAAATCCACAGTTTGTTTTGTTATTCCAATGTTATGCTTGTTTTTGTGAAGCTGTGATGAATTTTCCAAATATTGTAAATATTTTATTAATGTTACATATAGTAAGTTTTATTGTAAAACTACGTCACTAGGCTCACACGAACAGTTTAAGCATTTACCGCTTAGATAACGAAGATATTGGCTAAATGTTTATTCGATTCCATGATATGAACACAAATTTAATTGAATATAATATGGAAAAGATACTGTTGTTTTTAATTAACATACCCTATATATATATGTATATATATATATTTGTGTTTTGAGCTCGGGTGTTTGAGGCCTTACCTACATCTCCGAGAGCCTCGATTCCCAGTTTGAACAAAATGTTTGTGAAGTTTTTCAGCTGTACCTATTGCTACAGTGGTGAGTGGGACTGCTATGCAGAAGGTCTCAGGTTCAAATTCCTGGGTAAGGTAAAATGTTATTGAGAGTTACAACAATATTTTCCTTTCATCATAATGCAAACCTTCCCTTCCTTCCTTAACTGAAAGCCAGGTGGACTAGTATGTGTGCTTGGCTTATGCCTCGAAGATCTTTGTATCATAAGTATCTAGGCATACAATTATCTACAAATAGTTATCAAATATCGCTTAACAAACTACGTAATATTACCTACAAGACCTCAATAAAATGCATGTCTGAGCAACAGTAGTTGGATTAATAGCTTAATCTATAAGTGATGCTTATCAAATTGAAATCGCTTCAATAAGATAACGTAATGATAACATAATTAGATATCTACTTGATGCAGCTATAAATAAATAGATAGTTACTATCTATCCTTACACTTATAATTAGTTAGTTATAGATTAAAAACATGTCTATTCGCTAAATTAAAAATATGCTCATCACCTTACTACATGGAATCGAAAGCAAAGATTAATGAATTGAATCTGAACTTAATCGACTGATAGATATACCTACTGTCGTTATGGACAAGGTAATAATAAATAACTACTGAATATTTTTTTTTAAATATTTTTATTTACCGGATTATAATACTTATTTACCGGATACATTTGGGAAGTTTGGTCTAAATAGCTAATACCTTCATAATATTAGGTCTTTACATATGAAATTAGCGTTTTGTCACACTGACCACTTTGATCTGAAATATCTCCATTTTGGTTAAGAATTCCAAGTTCAAATTAATAAATTCATTTAACTGGTACATTTGAGTTTTGAAAACAGTCATTAATTGGCTTTTTCCTCATTATAATTTCTTTGCCTCAGCCCAGATTCAGCTTCAAATGCATGGCTTGAGTCAATAATAGTGCCCGGAAGACGGCAATAGGCTCACCCCCTATTATACGGGACCGAATTTGGTGATTGGTGAAATGTGGGTGTTAATAAAATTCATCTCTGCCTAACCCTCCGGGGATAAGGGCGTGATTGTAAGTATGTATGTATGTGTGTATAATTTCTTTGGCGTCGCTTATTACCACACAATGGAAAACATGCAATATCGGTTTCGACTTCTACCGTGGGGACCGTGCTGCAGAAACAGCTCGAAGGATTAATGATGTGTACGGCGCTGGTGTCGCAAAAGAAAGCACGCTACCTTTTTGGTTTCAACATTTTCGTTCAGGAAATTTTCTTTACCCTTTAGAACCAACCCCGTGCATGGCCGGAGACCAAAGTGGAAAATGAAGAATTAAAGGCTACATCACATCACAAAGCACTTCAAAGAAAGCTGCAGGCTTCGGGGTAAGTGATAAAACTGTATTAATCCAATCTTGAAGCAAATCGGGCAAGTAAAAAAACTTGAAATGAATTGAGAAAATCAAACTTGCAAACACGCGTCGACTGATGTGTTACTTTGCTCAACCAACAAGAAGGGATTTTAAATCGAATCATTACATTTGATGAAAAGTGGATATTGTACAATTATCGCAAGCGCTCGTCGCAAGAGTTTATTGATTCTCGCCCCCATGTTTTTTTTTGTAAAAGGATCAATGAACTACCTATGAGATGTCAAAAGTAAGATAAAAATGGTGCATACTGATTAATGAAACATATTTTACAAAAATAAAATGACTTTATATTCCCATACAAAACACCAATTTCATATGTACCTAAGGAATATCTCGGTATCTTATAGCATGGGTAGGTAGTTGCACATAAATCAAGTGAAGCTACGAAGCTTATCTAGTAGGCTGAATCCACATCACACAGTATCGTCAACACATCAATCGCGTAGTTCTCTTTGTTACAATAACATGTGTCAATACTAATAGTTATCTGTTGGTTCGCCTGCGGAAGCGGTCGGCGCGGGGACCCAAATCACCTGTCAAACTCCCAAGTCTTGGTGTAATCGCCAGCGCTATCTGCAGACGTCTTTGTCGAGACTTCGATCTTTGGTGAATGACCGGCTGGCTCTGTTTCGGGGTTTCATACGACATTAGAACATCTAAGTTCCGCTTAAGTTTGGCTGCAAACGTTTCAAATAACTAAATCTTTATAATCGTTTATTATACAACAGATTGAAATCACTATAAACTAATGTTACTGTATGGAACAATAAATTGAAAATGTAAAACGCCTTTGAAATAATAAAATGTCCTACGTAGTTTAATATTGCTTGCTATGATTTTTTGATCAGGCGTAGAATTACCTAGATTAGATAGAGGCATAGAGATGAATTTGAGCCACCCCCTCTCTTCTCAGTCGGTGTCGTACAAGGCGACTAAGGAATAGGGCTGCTTAACATCTGACTGATATTTATACAGCCCAGACTCAGCCTCAGATGCATGGCTCCAGTCAACAATAATGTCCGGAATACGTCAATAGACTCACACCCTATTACGTGGGACCGAATACAATTATTGGTGAAATTTGGGTGTTAATTCACCTCTGTCTAACCCTCCGGGGATGAAGGCGAGGTTATATGTATGTATGTAAAAACCTCTTTCCCAGAAATCTAAAAAATACGAACGCCTGACGGTTCAGCTGTCTATTGTTCACATTTTATTTGATTTTATGTTTATACCCTGTAGCTTTAAGTACCTATAAATAAAATGCTTGAAAATATCAAGCGATCCTTGTGTTGATATGAACGTTTCGAGTGCAATTGTGTACTAAATTGTTCAAACGTGGAGCGGTACGGATTATACCAATTAGAGAGATTTGGAGTTCGTTCGCGGAATCATTCTTTGATCGTGCGCACTCTCTTCTACTCTTATCCATTCTTTAGAGAATTTGCTTTTGAGCTATCTTAATTATGTCTATCTCATTAAGAAAATATTCCAGTTTCAAAGTGCTTAGTAATTATTGATATTTACTTCAGACACTCGATATACTTTGATAACTTGCTTGCTTTTTTAATGACCAAGCTTTTTAAAAGGAATTATTGAAGACTCCCTACACGACTTTGTACAAATTGCTATGAAAATTTTGACAGGTGTTTTATTAATTATAATGAAAAAATATCTCATAAATATAAAATTCTCGTGTCACAATGTTCGTTCCCGTACTCCTCCGAAACGGCTTGACCGATTCTCATGAAATTTTGTGAGCATATTGAGTAGGTCTGAGAATCGGCCAACATCTATTTTTCATACCCCTTAGTGATAAGGGTTGTTCTTTAATTTTTAGACATTTACTTAAAAATTATTTATATGGCATAACAACGTTTGCCGGGTCAGCTAGTATAAATGTAAAGAAATGCTATGTAGTCATAAATATCGTAATCCCTTTATAGTGTAGAATCTAATTCATTATACTATGAGTAAATAGTGATAATAAGTAATTTGTTGACTTGTAATGTTTATTAGGTTTTATTCCTCTTTATTGAATTAAAAATCTTATGAATTATGTTTTTAATCACATAATATCCATATAAAAACATAGATTTAAATACCGCGGTAGCCTAGTGGTATGGGTAATGGACTGCTATGACGAGGTCTCGGGTTCGATCCCAGATTTTACAATGGCTCACACCAATGACTTTTCGATGCTTTTCGAAGTTATGTGTGTATTTATCGCAGGTTTATAAGTGCCCGGTTAGAAATGTGGGTGCTTAGCACGTCTGCCTACCCCTTCGGGGATATAGGCGTGAGTTTATGTTATGTTATGTTATTTAAAAATATTAAAATAGTGTTCCACCGCTATCGGGTACCGGGACCAAGCTACCGGTGGCTAGGGTTTCATAGAGAGAAATCTTCTCATACTTGTCGTGTCGAGGAATATCATCTTCTGCATCGAGTCCTTGACCCGGCTGCCTAACGATATTATTATTTCTTGACTCAAAACCTAACATTTTTATATATGAAACGTTTTGGACATTAATTAAGTTATTATGAAAATAAGTTGTTGTTTTTTTGTTCTATGGCGAACAACACGGTAAATGTTTATAAAATTACGAGTAGTACCTAATGGCGAGACACCAATGTCAAGTTTTTCATGTCAAGAGCCACGTTAGCCACGCCAGTAAATTGTTTTCCCTTTGTCCGCCCTCCACGGGGTTCAGGTGGTCGATCAGGACGTGTGGTTGAATTTTAGGGTGCATTATGAAAATTTGTTGGAATTGTAATTTTTTGACATAAAACGTGACATTTTTATATTTTTAAATTGTGACATAGGCTATAGGAAGGTGTTATGTAATTATTAATTTGCTGATATTGTAAATTTTCTACTCGTTACTTAATTTTTTTTGGTTTGAACTGTGATTGAAACAAAATTAACTATAGGCACTAATGAAATATGTGGAAATCTGTCATATTACCTTTTTACATAAACCTATGGTAGAGGTATACCTACGTTATACCTACGTTACACCTACGTTATACCTACGTTATACCTACGTTACACCTACGTTATACCTACGTTATACCTACGTTATACCTACGTTATACCTACGTTATACCTACGTTATACCTACGTTATACCTACGTTATACCTACGTTATACCTACGTTATACCTACGTTATACCTACGTTATACCTACGTTATACCTACGTTATACCTACGTTATGCCTACGTTATACCTACGTTATGCCTACGTTATACCTACGTTACACCTACGTTATACCTACGTTATACCTACGTTATACCTACGTTATACCTACGTTATACCTACGTTATACCTACGTTATACCTACGTTATACCTACGTTATACCTACCCACAAGCAGTCACCTCCATAAAGATAGAATAATAAATATATTAGAAAATGGCACCAGGCTCTTAAATATAAGCTTTGAATGCAACCAGGATCCGCAGTCGGATAATAAAATGAAATTTATTTAGGTACTTTATTCACTTTTCAGGTTAATTACTAGTCTGTTTATAAAAAGTTATAAAAAGCTACCATTTTATTATTTATAGAATTGTGAAGTAAAAAATATGTTTTTTTAGTCGCGTTCATATAAACGGTATTAAGTTTTAATCTAAATAAAGTGCCTGCGGTGAGGCTTCGCATTTATGTTAGTTAACTGTGGATTATCCTCGTCTTCTAATAAAGGTACCTGTGATTTGTTAGTCACTATTACAGAACATGCTTATAAGCCACCCATATGATGACAAGCTGTTTACTAACTACCTACTATTATAAAAAAATATATTAAAAAATGTTGTAGGTACTTATAACAAATATGAACCTAATAATGTACAAAGGACGCTACTAACACAGGTCTCCCTATTCTCATTTATTTTAAAATAATATTTGGGCTATAAACTTCTTATTATTATTTTATTCTTTTTAGAAAACACGAGCCTACATAAGTCAAGAGCTTACCCAGTAGTGCGCTTACCTATTGTATTACTAAGTGAGTCTGTGTGAGTGGGGTGTCGAATGTTGTTCCGAACGCCGCTGTGGCGATTCACGCTGTTGAGAATTATTTATCCACTGCCTAGGTTCGAAAGCTCATGAACTCGAATACGTGTTTCTTGTATTGTCGTTGTTTAAGAACCTAACTAACTATTCGGCAAGTGTTTATCAATCAAGTATGTATTATCCTGGGTCGGCCGGGATGCCGTGAGTCGGCCGGATTGCGAGAGATTTTTTTTTATACCACTTAGGTGGCAGACAAGCACACGGCCCACCTGATGGAAAATGGTTACCATGGCCGATGGACGTATGCAGGGCGTTACACTCGCGCTGCCGACCATGAAGAATACACCTGTTAACCTTACCTTTGGAAACCAACAACGACCCACAGGCGTCGTGCATTTTAATCGGTTCGAGTCCGACAGAACCTCTCCCACCGGCGGAGGGGTATCCGTGGGGATTTTTCGCACGTAAAAAAAGTATGTATTATTAACTACCCTAGTTAGAGTGTATAGGGCCAAGCCACCTCACCTGCAAGCCAGTGTAGGTACCTAATTATATGGTAAGCAACTAACAGGGCTTTGGCGAAACTAAAGTCTCGGGGTAAAGTGGTCAGACGGCAGCTGCTCCCAGGAAAATCATCATAAGTAGGTACAAATCTAAAACAATAACCGAACTCTAGGTAACAAAGCCTTTATATGCAGCGTGAAATTTGTTAATAATGAATAATAATAGCTATCTCTATACACTGATGCTATATGTAGTTATTTCTTTTAAAAAAAATTGGACGCAGTTTCAATAGTAATATCATTTGGACGTATTAATTTGGCGAAAAATGTATAATGCATGTGAATAATGGACATGTGAAAGGAATAGGGGTTGTAAAAAAAATCACCAAAATAATACTACCTATCTATAGCTATCGAAGCTGTGTCCAAAATCTTTTTAACCGAAACGACTATAGAACTAAGCTGTATATGATTTTTTTAAAGATTTTGTTAATAGCAGATTAAACCAATCTACTATTAAATGAATAAAATCTTAAACAATATAACAGTTACCAAAAAATTAATACATTCCCTTTCTTCATTACAAGTAATACTCGGATTATTCGATACAGTTATTAAGCTCAGTGCATACCGTCTGACATCACAGCAGCGACCCGATACGAAACAATAAAACTCGTAAGCCTGTCTGTAGCGAAAGATTTACTAGAGCTACGTAATACAGCGTAATATCCTTGTCTGTTCTCTACTTTACTGCAGCGATTAATTACAAGATATTTTTGTTAGATTACGTGTTTAAAGGGGAAGTACTTTCAATTAAGTTATTATTGGACTTTTTTTTCTTTAGTGGTTTTTTATGGTTAGAGAAAGGAAAAAAGGGAGATAGATAGAATGTGTTATATTGTCAATGAGGATTATCTCTATTCGTTATTCTTGACATACACAACACACTCTTTGCGCCAAATACACTATTAATATCAACACTCAGATTTCAATCTCTGCTAATAAACTACGCAATGTATTTAAATTTGGGTATTGGCATAGTGTTGACAATTCTCTCAAATTTAAATTCAAATTCATTTATTTGCTTAAATGTGGTTACATAGATGTCAGGTCCAATAGTTTTGTGCGGCACATTTACCATTTTATGGCATGCAAACATTTAATTACACATATATCGAATCCAATCATTAAACATAATAACATTAAATAACATGTCCTATAAGTCAATTGAAATTCTAAATATTAGTCACAAAATTAATGTCAAAACATAAAATGAAACAAACAAGTCATTAAAATTGTGAAGAATGGTACATGTCAATATATTGCGATAAATTAATATTGTCGTAAATGGGTTGACTCAATAATGTGCTAAAAATACTCATAGTTTACCCTTACACTTAAAATAAATAAATAAATAACGGTGAGTGTGCGTGGGATGAAGTTTGTTTCATACCGCACAGTGCGCACCGTCTTAGGTCGCAATGTATGAGGATGAATTCCCTGCCTATGGCGAGAGGTGCGATGATAGAATGTAGCTGTCGGCATCATGTCAAACAATTCATCTGAGCACAAACCATTGTATAGGCGGTAGAACGCACACAGCGAGGCAAAGTCCCTCCTACAGGTAAGAGGTTCCACACAGCCTGCAAGTATGGGATTGTCAACCGGCCTCAACGCCATGTATTGCATACGTCAAATATTTACTTTTTGATTACAGGGATAAGCCCAACTTACCAACCTCCATAAATGATTAAATCTATTCCCCACCTTGAAGTTGGTAAAATCATCGGTAAGAACCTTTATAACAAATGCAAGGAGCCATTTGAAAATAAAAACCGCCCAGTAGCAAACACAAATGGCCTAGTGACCTTAATACATTACTAAAAATATCACTATCAGTGGTTACCTAGCAGAGAGGAGAGAGGTACCTACCTCTTTTTTTTTACGTGCGCCTTATCCAAACTTACTTACAAAACTAGCTCGTAATCCAGGTATTTTTTCAAACGTGCCGTGTTCATGAATTTCTATGTTAATAAACAATTTTTAATTTAATTTTGTTTCAACTGCACCTTAACAGATTAAACAAAAGTAAATATACTTATGAAGTTGTACAATAAAATCAAAAAGCAAAGCGTTATTTAGTCCCGTCGCGTCGACCCCTCACTCCTCTGCCGGTCCGGCTTCAGTTATGATATAACAAGGAGCCGGATAAACCAGGGCTTATACTAGATTTTATTAATTGACATGACATTTTTTGCCCACAATCTTCACGAGAAATGATTACGTTGCTGGATTTTAGGGAAGATAGTTTTGGTGAAATTAGATTTTTATTTTGAAACTTGATCATAATTTGCGTTATTAAGTAGTTGTTACCTAAAGTAAATGCTGCCTATTATCTGTAATATTGCCCGTGGTTATAATATAACATAAGTGTTGATATAGCAGAAGTGTATAATTAATATCAATATGTATAAACACGCCAGAGGGTTAGGCAGAGGTGAATTAACACCCACATATCACAAATCATGAAATTCGGTCCCACGGAATTGTGGGTGAGCCTATTGCCGTTTTCCTGACCGCATTATTGACTAAAGCCATGCATTTGAGTCTGAGTCTGGGCTGTATATATCTGTCTGATGTTAAACAGCCCTATCCCTTAGTCGCCTTGTACGACACCGCATAGGAAGAGATGGGGTGGTCCAAATTCTATTCTGCCGGAATCCACGCGGCAGAGTAAATATTAGTAGTACCTAAGTATATGTAACTCCTGAACACTGGGATTCGATTTCTGAGTCGGACATGGTTTTATTAACTCTCAAAATAAACCCCCGTAATAATAGTTTAGTAGAATAATGGCCGATTCTACGATAGATTTGTCTCTAAGTTAGTTCAAGTGCTTATTCAGTAATATATATGTATGTAGTTTCATGAATCTTTAATAACAATATGTTTTATCAATATAAAAAATATTGATATGAAGAGAGACTGAAAATCTAGTTCTTCCTAAAACTTCTGCCTTCTTTTTAGATGATAACCGGACGTGTACTAACCGAAAACAAACACCATCTTGAAATTATAAAATATGAATTTACAAAATGTGAATATTCATAGCTCTGCACAGGTAACTTTTCAAAAATATATCAACGTGATTATATATATAAAAAACTACTAACTGGTACGAGTACTACTACTACTAAAACTAGCAACCAAACAACAGTGTCGTGTGCCTGTTGCCGAAAGCCGATAAAAAGAAATGTATTTAGATAATCGGCTTACGTTGATAAACAACCTAAACTCGGTGTCTTTAATAAAGTAAGTACACGATTGCACGAACATAACTCAGGTTGATCCCACATCTTAAGTAGAACCACCCCGGATATGTGGCACTCATTTTCTCGACCTCTGTCTCATATCTGTGTGTTCATATTTGAAGACACAAGCACGGGTCCTTACATTATTCCAAAAAATACTACACAGTGGGATTAACTAACTGGGAATACTCAGGATTGGGTGAGATTGCAAATTGAGAAAGGCCTAGTCTACTATGTCTGCGTTGATTACAATAGGGTACCTAATTAATTGATTGAGGTTAATTTATTCGTCGTATCTACCCGTAACGATGTATATTATAAAACTGTAGATACCCATCTACTGTCCATACTCTAAAATGGCGACAAAAAATTATAAAAGTCATCATTTTTTTGTCTTCATTTTATGCACTAATCAGAGACGCAACAATGCGTTACGGAATAATTACGTATTGAATAATAAATTTGTAATAATAATGTAATTCATATAAATTAACAATATTGACGTAATACTAGTAAGTGACGTAAAATGACGCACATTGGAAGAGGTCTATGTTCAGCAGTGGACAGCAGTGGGCTATTTGATTGATTGAGTGAATACCAGTAGTATTCAATCAAACAATCAATAGTAGCTATAATAGGTTTTCTCTAAGTGTTTGCGCTATTTTTGAAAGCCGCCATGTTACTGAATGACGTATCTATTAATAATACGTTATTACCTACCCATTTAATTATTAAAGGTTGCGACGAAGTTGTGATGTCAGGAGTTTAAAGGCAGAAACGGTAATTTAATTCTTGTAAATAGTATTGTATTTTATAATAGTGCACACATACTTATCCTCCTTTCACTCTACACCCTCACCCTCAAATACGTACGTACACAATCAATTAAAAAAGTTTAAAACAAGGAATACTAACCAAAGAAACGCAACATCTTGTCATAGTGTGTACATGTCTCATTTTTCTGTGGTGGAGCTCGGCCGTCGCGGTTGGTGTAATCTCAAATCTCCCGCCGCCAATTTATTTTCATTAGCGATCATCCTCGGTTAATTTTATTCCGTACTTACCCCGCCAAGGATCGGAGACTAAGGTCAAGTGAGTGTGGAAGCGGCTCTACTTTATTATTTCTATAAGGTTAGTTAAATGTTCATAACGATTTCTTGTTAATTGTTCTGTATTATAGATATCCTAGGTGTACACGTGTATTTTATTGTTACGTGTCATCTCATCGTATAATTAATTATTTCATGTTAAATACTAGAATAGTTTGCACTATAAAATACTGTTGTGTTTCCGGCGGTGAGTAGGGTAGCCAGAGCTCACTAGAGAGTTTCTGTGCTGTCAGTGGGAAGATCAAAGGCTTATTCTGATTGTGTCTTCTGCAATGACGGCATAGAAATATTCTGTTCTTACAAGCAACACGAGTATTACTCCCCTGGTGTTGCCACGTTCGTAGGTCACGGTAGCCACTTTCCATCAGCTGGGCCGTGTGTTTGTCTGCCACCTAAGATGTATAAAAAAACAGCCCCAAAGTGGCAATTCACTGGCCGGCTTATTGTCGAATAGAATGATAAAATTATGGTATTTGATGTAAATGACAGTCGTCAACTTATGTCATAAACTTCAAATTCTATACATTTCTTATACTATTCTACAAATACACCGGCCAACGAATTACCACTTGTCTAGGGGGGCATCGGAAGAGGAAACTCGGGATATATTTAAGAGTAGAAGTAAATTGAAGTAGCACCGATACAAAATATTATCAATGATAGTGCATTCACAGTTTATAACCAGATTTAAAACAATAATAATAACATCCTACTCTATTTTGTCACTTCTCTGTCGGGCATTAGTTATAATAATAAAATGAAAATTGTTTATTGACTCAAAATATAAGGTAAGTACACAAATGATAGTTGTAAGGTTTGTGTCACCACTGTAAGGTCTCTAGGCCTTAGTCAGAAGGGCAGTGGGTGCACAGATAAATGAAACAGAGACATGTGCTTTGACTAAGTGTACCTATATTATCGACTAATGGTAAAGCTAAACTCGGCACAGCCATTCTAAGTACATGCATGAATTCTTGCTTACGTACTCAGTAGGTCGATAGCCACTACAGCATGGCGTGATGATAAATCTGCAGAATGGCCACATTTATTGTTACATAGTTGCTAAGACACACAATTGTGTCCCTACAATGGTCAAAAAACAAAGGCATATTTTGAGTTTTGCGTATAAGTACTACGCTGGTTCCCAAACTAAGCTGAAGCTGCTGAAAGCAGAAATTAAGTAGCTGCATAAAAACTATCTTAACCCAGAGAAGCAATTACAGTGATAGTCATCAGCCAGATGATTTCTCACCAGAGTGAACCAGCTGCTACCAACCTTAGAATTGAATGGAAGTTACCTGGAAAAAAATCTGCTTTCAGATAATATAAATATGTATGTAAAAAAAAGAGTCTATCTCTGTACTGCGACCCAATCTACAGGAGTTGGTATCCAGAGTCAGTATCTGTGAGTTGCTTAATTCATTTCCACAGGATAATATTATTTTTTTTACTCCCCCGTTTTTTGTGATGAGCCGTGGCTTATTTTTTATTCATTGGGGTGGATATTCGTCTCAATTCATTCGCTGTTGAGTTAGATTGAGGTGTAATCAGGTTGACAGTTGCTTTGTTGACATTTACATTTTCAACGATATCTATTGTAATTTTGTTTTGTAAGTGTGTTGAATATAATTACGAAATAAATTGCTGTTCTAATAAATCTATTCCTAAATCTCTTTTATGCTACTAAAATAGTAAATGGGTATATAGTCTACTTGACGGTAAGTACCCAGATAAAAGATTGGTAATAACTATAGCTCCTCAGCCTCTATGGAACGCTTGAACCTCCACTTGGAAAGTGCAACTCATGCATTGTAACCTACAAAGACGAACTGTAAAGAAAAAATGAAGGAGATAAATGAGTAAAAGAAAGCCCTTTTCAAAAATTCACCCTGTATATACCGGTATGAAAACAATACACAGCAACCTAACATTGATATTAAGTGTGAGGGTGACACTTTCTCTATTAACGAAGAGTGTAAGTAGAGAGTCCTTGTCTCCTTAACTAAGTTGTTATATAATGTGGGAAGGAATTGTCTCCTAAGATACAGTTTTTGGAGACAATTCCTTCCCTCAGTTCATGTTACAAAAAAATATAGTTTCAATAATAGTTATATCAAACTATAAATTTTCTTCATCTGAACGCCAATCCCAATTACATTCAGGATTGGCGTTCAAATGACTGACGAGACTTATTCGGGAGTCCCAAAATGCGTTATCCTACATCTCCATTACTTGTATTATTTTGGCATGTATGGAAGTTTTTTTTTTTTTTTATACCACTTAGTTGGCAGACAAGCACACGGCCCACCTGATGGGAAGCGGTTACCGTGGCCTATGGACGTATGCAACACCAGGGGTGTCACACTCGCGCTGCCGACCATGAAGAAACCTTCTGATGCCCCTCTTGAAGAACCCCATATTGTAGGCGCTTGGGAAAATATACAGAATACATACAGAGAAGTGGTAATCCTAAAATGCAATGGTGATACTTTTTTCTGAGACTTTGCCAATCAAGCAAATGGCCAGGCGAGGCGAAGACTAATTGACGTGTTCTATATAAAAACACAACAAAAGCAGCAATTTCCCTAAGAGAGATACCCACAACAGTGATCTCTAGTACTAGTTGTACCGATGCGCAAGTAACCTTGACTTGGACTTCTAAGATCTTGCTAGGGGCTATGGGCAGTTGGGGGTCGCAGGCAAAGGGCTTAATTGCTGAAATTGGTCGCCGTATCCACGAACAAAGCGGAGACCCCCGTTCCGGCTCGTTTCTGGGGCAAATGATGGTCATCGCGAATCAGCGAGGCAACGCCGCCAGTGTCATGGGCACCTTTGCGCCGGAAACGATACGAGGCGGGTTATTTGACATGACATAATATGACATAATCTGTGATTGCAAACATTGAAGATTGAATGGTTTATATATTGAGTAAATAAAAATATGGAGGTATTAAATATTATATATTTACACTTTTAAAACTCTGCCTTCTATTAAAAACCTCCATATTTCTGTTTCCTAAAATAACCAATGTAAATTAATATGCTTTTGTATAAAGTCCCCCACATTATCTCAAAATAATTAATCGGCTTATCTCTATAACTTTGTAGGCTTAACGGAAGTCTTTCAAATATTACAAAACGTTATTTTTGTAAAGGAGTCTTTTACGTAGTTCTAAGAATACTAAAAGTGACATTTTCAGTATATTTTACACGAAGTCCTATAGATAATCTATTTAATTGATATTTAATTAGAGATATCTGGGTATACTTATTTATGACTTTATTATAAACCGCCCACTAAGGCCTTCAAGACCTATTTAAGGACTTCTAAGCTCTTGGTGGGATACTGGCATGCATGTATTGTATAAAAAAAATGTGAATGTGAAATAAAACGAAAAGCAAGTGAAAATATATTGTTTCTGCTTACCCCAATAAGAAAAAGTAGAGTTGTGTAGATTCAAATACTGAAAAACCTAGTTTGCCGCCTAACAATCCCTATTTAACTGGTTAGACCGCAAACAAGGTTTTCCTTCAATTATAATAATATCATTTCAATCACGCACCTGGATTATTATTGAAGTTTGCGACTAACTGCTATTTGCTACATTCTCACATATTTTTGCAACATTCGCATTTGTAGGTGTGGACATATAACATAGTTATGGATTTATAACTACCAGAGATGTGGGTGTAGTCTCGTCCGTCAATCAACACGTATATATTTTTATTTCTGAACGCAAAAAGGTAAGATTATGGTTTCCAAGAAAAACATATCTACTATAAAAGAGCATATGTGAAAGCTGCGTTGATATTTTCAAAGGAAAAACTATCTCTCAAAGCTGAAGTGTCTGAGCAATATTAGAACACACCAACAATGTAGCGACGCCTACGCCGTAGACACTCTACGAGTTATTTTTGTCGCAGTTTCTCGCTGGTCGGTAATATTTATTTTTTCTTATCATACGCAGAATCCTCGCGGGTACCCCTCCCCTCCGGTGGGTCCGGTGGGGGAGGTTATTTTGGACTTGAACAGACTAAAACGCACCCCGTCTGTGGGTTGTTGGTTGCTGGGAGTGAGATTGTTTAGGCATATCCTTCGCACCTCGTTTCACCCAGGGCCATCACTTCATATGTGTGACCACGGAGTCCCCATCTTGTCCCCGGGTGTGGGGAGGCGCACACCGCGCACCGCAGTCGCAGCCTGCTTCTGCTAGTGTAACAGGCGGCTCCACCCGTCATCCTCAGGCCCGCGCCCATGGGAAACGGACATCAATCTGCAACCTGCACGGTTTTCGGTTCTTCGTTGCTCCTACTCCACTGTCTCCTTCACGAGTATTACTTACTCGCAGACGGCGCCGGCAGCCCACGCCGGTTATATATACCTAGCTATTAACGAAAATAATGTGCTACATATATAGCTAAAGCACTTCTCTTATTATTATGTTGTTTTTTTTTTTGAGTCTTGTTATTTTAAGGGGCATTGAGGAAGTTATCTCTCAATTAGTATCAGAGTTTGCTAGGTTTCAGCTAGAGACCATTACATTTCTTCAATTTTATTTCTCTTTTTCATCTCTCTCACATTATTTCTGTAATACCTACAGTATAGTGTGTATTTATGGATAAATTCTGTGTGGTTACTAAAAAGTTACTTATAATGGAATCCAAAATAAGGTGGCCACCCTATAAATCTAACCTAGGTCCTCAGGATTATGAATATAACTTGAAATTTATGCCATGAGAAGAGGCTGTAAGTGTCATGTAGAATGGATAAGACTTCGTGAGCATAGTATGGCATACGGTAACCAAACTTAATTAAATGTCTTATTAATTGGTCTTATTTATTGTCTTAACTATACTGTCTTATCGTAAACGCCCGTATGCTAATTTGCTATTTTATTGATATTAAATCCTCACAACGTCAATTAATATGAGAAAAACATTTGTTTACAAGCACGAAGTATTGACCCATTAACTCATTGTCAACTTTTACCAAAGTAGTAGGTATTTTTACACCACATTATAGTGCCACTTACTGTGTCTATTGATTTTGTATATAGTCTAAGCTCAAAATGTTAATACTTTACCTTTAGTGACAGGTTCGTAAAGGCAGTAGGTAGCCAGTAAGAAAGTACCAGATCGTATAGTTCTCATTCACAAATCTTATAAGTAAAAGCAATAAACCACGTCTCGTCATCTTTGTATAAACAAACGAGATAATATTAATAGTCAACATAGTAATGAATATAAAATAGTCTGCTCATACTCATAATCACATATCACAAAGCATTTTGGAAACATTTTATTCGCAAATCTGTGCATGAATTAATTTGTCGCGCAAAATTAACGCATGAGTAACGCCACCCTCCCTGACATCTAGCTAAATCGCACTTATGCACCAACATACGGGTATCGTATAGAGCTGATGATACCATAATATTTTTATTTTTCCGTTATATCATAGTTTATCTGTTTGTTTTTACTATGCGATGAGATAAACATTTCAAATATTTAAAGTCTAGCATACTGCCTATGACAAAATACCCGGTTGACAACAATAGGCTCGCCTACTTTTACGTGGGACTGAAAATCATAGTTAACAAAATGTGGGTGTTAATACACCCCTACCTACCCCTTCGAGGAGTTACAGGTGTAACTCCCCGAAGGGGTAGTGTTACTAAACTTTTTTAATATTGGTTAATGTTCACTGCCAATAATTCACTCTACACCAGTAGTAAATTTGTTCCACTTTTTAATAGTTAACAGATATTAATAAATATATTTGTTTATTTCTATGAACCGATGGATTATTAATAGAAAAAAGTCACACATATTTTATGGTAATATCCACTCTAACAATATACAGTTAATTTCCCGTACGCGATGCTTACCGCGTGCTCAGGTGAAAAGATCCCACGCTCGCCGTCTGCACGTCTGGCTTAACTGTTTACTGTTCTGCCAACCCCAACCTAACCTGTCGTACAAATCATACTACAATACCAGGGATACAAACAATGTCTCGAACAAATTGTTATCATAAATTAACTCCTAAGTTTCTCATGTGATCTTAACTATATTTAAATTGATTTTCTTGAATTTTGTTACGCAAAACATTCATCGTATTTTAAGGACTTCTTCTTCTTTGAGTCAATGGTTAGGTCTGGCATATAATAGTCTGGTATTTAAATTTTATTGACCCAGAACTTGGCCACAGCAATAGCGCTCTCTGTGCAAGTGACTCTTGCGACCGGTCGATAAAGCTCCATTTTGTCGTGTTTTCTCTGTAGCGGCCAATTTGGATTCGCAGGCGGTTTAAATAATTACAAGTTGGCCACTGGAGATGGAATCCAGGCGGTAGGTTTGAGGACTAATATTATTAAATATCTATAAATCGTGCGCATTAACATGCCACCTAGTGTCCCAAACGTAACAATAAAGAATATCAAATAAAATCTTATAACCAATAACAACGTAACTCAATGTAAGGCAAACATGCAACGGCCCCAATGTAGCGGATGCTGCAGGTCTCGAAGGATGAGAGCGGGGCCTCGTGGAGAGAGGAGGGTTGTTTTTGAGTCATGTACCATGTTAATTCACACGAGTTGTACAGTAATATATCTATGCACAGGTTCCTACCAACACCTTAAAGGCCCAAGGCTAATTGCTTAGACTTTTAAATCAGTAGAGATTCCAAAATATGCACATTAAACAACAAAACTATAAACCGATTCAAAATAATTACAACATTACAGTTTTATTGAAGAAATCACTTAAATCACATTATGTTTATCGTAAATGTTTACGACACCTGATACTTAATTCCCGCCACCAATCAGAACAAACAAAAACCCGCCGATTATATTACTTCACTAGAAACAAAGCAAGTTAATTTTTAACGAGCACTCATCAAAATTGTTTAATTACATCCCTAAGGGACAGCTAAGCGTGAAACGGTCTAATCAACCGTTTTGGAAAGCAACCGTAACTGCAACAATAAAGGCGGTGTCCCCTCCATGAAAACGGTGGAATCAGGAAATTAGCTCTTAAAAATACACCGGCTCCCTACATTCGGCTGCGATGTGAAGCTTATGATCTAATTTGATATTGCAATGGTTGTACGGCTATTGCAAAGTGTATTGTAAAGTGTTTTGTGTTTTAATGCTAATAGTTCGGTTTGAAACTTATAACAAAAAAAGTTTTCAGTTAATAGGATATTTTATTTTATACATGTTTAAGAATAGTTCGTTACCACGGTGTCTAAATTCCAATGTATTATTTTTAGATGGTATTGAAAATGTCAGGGACGGCTACATTTAAACTCCTCAGGCCGCGAGTTCAAAATTTTACTAAGTCTTCTTCACGCTATGTATAAATAGATTGAAACTAAAAATATTATATCTCAAATATTTTATGAAGAAATATTCTACAACATTCTACACAACGCTATCTAGACCCATGGTAAGCATAGTATAACTAGCTTGTGTTATGGAATCTAGAATACGGATATACATACTTAAATACTTTTTTTTTTTGTAAATACATACATATTATACATAGGAACACCCAGACCAATGCAAATACCCATATCCATGCATACAAATATTTGCACTGAGCGGGGATCGAACCCGCGCCTCCTGCGTAGCAGTCGCGTTCACTACCGCCACGCCACAGAGGCTGTCATAATGTATGTTAATATTATGCCTAAATTATTTTTTCAACAAAAATATTACATAATTAAATACAGTTACATAGTAGGTATGCAACTGATTGCTAATAGCGACCAGTTGCTATCTCATTGTACAGTCACCCCTCGATTACCGCAACGTATTTGAGAATCTGTCTTACGTCTCGCAGACAATGGCACAGATAATATTTTCGCCGCAGTTTTTCATAATAATTTTAATTCGTTTTGTTAAAACGTAACAGAGCAGTGTTTCCGTTGAACTTGTGTTCGTTAAAATCGTATTGTTTTTGTGTCGGTTTTAATTTTTACGTAATAGCCACGGAAGTGAAAAGAAAAAAGCTTTATGTTTAAATTATCTCTAATATTAACGATTGAGTACATTGTTTAAAGTACATTTTTCGAGGATTTTTTGGTAGTCAGATAATTTTAGTAGAATTATTCTGCAGATTGCTAGTATACTTGTATTTATACTCTACAAGATTGTATTTTTTCTGTATCCCTTCTTTGTGTACATGCAATAAAGAGATATATTATTATTATTAAATCTGTAGTGCCATCTATTGATTATTTACTCAATCCAGTCGAAACGTATCGACATCCGTTAGAATCTTTTGGAGTTAACAGATAATTGTGACTGTCAATTGATTTTAGACCAATAATTTGCAATAAAATAAAATTGGGACTATAATTAAAGATCTAAGCTATCCTATCTCTTATGTTGGACCAGACTGCTCATGGTGTGCCAATTTAATTTAAAATCGGTTAAGTAGTTTAGGAGTCCATCGCGGACAAACATCGTGACAGGAGATTTATATATATTAAGATTATTATTCTTTTTGTAGGCTGGTGGTGGCAACCTCTTTATTTAGACCTGAAAAATACCCCCTGAAAACTTACCCCTTCTAAACTCAGGTAACCTTGGCTGTTGTGGTCATCTTCTGGTCTAACAAGCAGCTTTTAGCCATTATTACGTCACAGCCAGTATTTACATAATATTTTACTTTTTACATACATACATGCATACGCTCACGCCTTTTTCCCACTACTTCTACTCATTTTTCACATACAAACATTACAAAAGAATTATCAGAGTCGCGTATTTAATCACGTATTTCTCTATATACAACATCAACATTTCAAAAAAAAATCATTTCCATTATCTCCCTTCCAAGATATTTTTTATGTGATTCAAAGAAACACAGCGGAAACTTAACGAATAAAATGTTGAGATGCGTTAAGCGGAAATGTGCAGAGGTAGCTAATGCTCGGTTTATGCGACAGATAAGACTTGCACGCAAATGTGTGCAGCACTTTGTATTTCTTTGCAAACTGATTCTAATGAGAGACGATGGGAATTCGTTTTCCTACGATGTTACTAAAAATAGGGCTACTTGAGATACGACATGAATAACGACAATAAGTGAATTATATTATTTTTTGATAATAACAAGCTATTAATATTATTATCGTAGCGTCGAGTCTCAATGGCCTCCAAGACCGGGTAGGTACCACCGTGCACTATTGCGAAAAACCCTCCATAGCAATTCAATCTCGGTTGGATTGTGTTCAGGGGTCAGCATGTGCATAGCCGGGCAGAGGTGGTGGTTGTCGCAGCACTAGTGGGACCAGTGGGTCTTGGCGTAGTCTAGTGGGGATGGCGCGGGGCGATGCGTCGAACAGGGAGACCTGTAGAAACGGTGGTGCCGCTGGCCGCCCGCGGTATAGTACAGGGGCCCAACTGGGGTTAACCACCTTGGGAGGCTGCCTCACCAGGCCGCGCATAATCCCGATATGGTTCGTCGTGCCGGTTGGTGACCGGATTTGGGAGCCCGGCGACCATACTCGGGGGGGTACGGGGGCCCTTCCGTTCGGCGCGTCGGCTCTCGCCATGCCTCACATTCATAGATAAAACCAATATCCCGCGCTTTGTCACACGGTGCTGCGGCGGCAATCACTTCTTTTTTTCACGCCTTCTCCCACCCAAACTCATGGCAGCGCAATTTATAGAAAAAGGCAACACAGCGGCTCGTCACACTCCCAAAAGCTTGCTATTTGAGGTGGAGTCCACTAACATCTGTGGGCTCCATGCAAACCTCAACGCCGTCCACCAACACCTAGAGACGGCGAAACCTGCCATGTTTTTTCTAACGGAGACGCAAATACACCGCCCTGACGACACGACCTACTTGCTCTACCCTGGCTATGTTCTTGAGGAAAGTTTTCGTGCAAAAGCCGGGGTGTGCGTGTTTGTTAGGGCGGATGTTTGCTGTCGCCGTTTGCGCTGCCTAGAGGACCCATCCTTCTCCGTCCTTTGGGTACACGTAGACCATGGCCCTACGAGTCAGATCTATGTGTGCCTCTACCGTTCCCATACAGGAGATGCTGAGACAACTCGACTCTTTGAATATCTGAGTCAGGCGGCAGATGATGCGCAGGAGCGATTTCCGAATGCCGAAATGGTATTTTTGGGGGATTTTAACGCCCACCACGAGATCTGGTTGGGCTCCTCCAAAACAGACCATGCGGGAAGAGCCGCCCACGCATTTGCTCTGGCGCACGGCCTGACCCAATTGGTGCACGAGGTCACTAGGATACCAAGAAGGTCGGGCCAAGCACCTTCTCTGCTAGACCTTCTGCTGACGAGTGATCCGGACCGGTACAGTGTATCGGTGCGAGCCGCGTTAGGCAACTCTGACCACTGCCTGGTCTGTTCCACGGTGCCTATTATGGCGCCCCCACGACCCGTGCAGGGGAAGCGGCGTCTCTGGCACTACTCGTCAGCGGACTGGGATGGACTTCGTGACTATTTTGCGTCCATCCCGTGGGTTGAGCGCTGCTTTGAAGGTAAGAACCCATCGGATTGTGCTACTGCTGTCGCCGGTGAGATCGGTCTGGGTATGGAATACTATATCTCATACACCGATGTCACCGGTGACCGCGGGGTGCGCCCTTGGTTCGGGCGCGAGTGCGCGGAAGCTGTTGAACAAAAACAGTCTGCGTACCGCGCTTGGGTAAGGGCGCGCGCCACGCGCCATCCCAATCTGGGCCACTTCAAGGCAGCGTACAACAGAGCCACAAAGGTCTGTAGAAGGGCCTATGTCAGAGCGGATGCCCTGCGCATAGCGCGGCTTGGTCAAGAGCTAGTGATGCATCCCACGGGAAGCCGTGGCTACTGGCGACTGGCTAAAGCCGTGCAAGCCAACTTCTGTCAGCCTTCGCTGCCTCCGCTGCGTAACCCTGATGGATCCCTGGCCCATGAGTCGCAAGAGAAGGCAAATCTGCTGGCTAATCTCTTTGCGGCCAACTCCCGAATCGATGATTGTGGTACGCAGCCACCAACACTACCCGACAGTGACCACGCGATGCCTGATATCCATATCAGGCAACGCGATGTCCGTGCATTGCTGCAATCACTCGATGTCCGGAAAGCCAGTGGTCCGGATGGTATTCCAGCGGTAGTTTTGAAAAAATGTGCAGCGGAGTTGTCTCCAATGCTTACGCGCCTGTACCGGCTATCCTACAGTTCGGGTACAGTGCCTTTGCCTTGGAAAGAGGCGAATGTTCAGCCGATTCCCAAGAAGGGGGATCGCTCGGAGCCAGCCAACTATCGACCCATAGCCGTCACCTCAGTGCTGTGCAAAGTGTTTGAGCACATAATTAACAAACAGCTCATGCGGCACCTAGAGGATCACTCCTTAATTAATGACCGGCAATATGGCTTCAGACCGAAACGGTCAACGGGTGATCTTCTAGCATACGTTACCCATCTTTGGGGTGAGGCTATGGACAAGCACGGCGAGTCACTGGCAATTAGTCTTGACATCGCCAAAGCTTTCGATAGAGTCTGGCACAAATCGCTTCTTTCTAAGCTACCTGCCTTTGGTCTGCCTTCTAGGCTGTGCAACTGGGTTGCTAGCTTCCTGCAGGGGCGCCGTATTCGCGTCCTTTGTGACGGACGAGCTTCGGAGTTTCTGCAGGTTAATGCTGGCGTGCCCCAGGGGTCCGTCTTATCACCCACTCTCTTTCTTCTGCATATCAACGACATGCTGTCTACCGGCAATGTTCATTGTTATGCAGACGATAGCACTTTACATGGGAGTTATCATGGACATCCAGTGGCCAAGCAGTCAGATATCGCAGAGAAAAGGCAGCTTCTTGTCACTGAGCTTGACGGGGTCCTGAATCACATTTCTCAATGGGGCTCTGAGAACCTGGTTGAGTTCAATGCCAAGAAGACGCAGGCATGTGCGTTTACAGCAAAAGTATCTTCCTTCCTTCCCCTCCCCACTCTTCAGAGCACGCCACTGCCGCTGCAGGACAATCTCAATATCCTAGGTATGGATGTTCGCTGCAACCTGAATAACAAAAACTACATCGAAAGCATCATCAAAACAGCCTCACGAAAACTCGGAGTCCTGAACAGAGTGAGACGATTTTTCACGCCGGAGCAGCGGTGTCTTCTATACAAGACACAAATTCGCTCCTGTGTGGAGTACTGCTCGCATCTCTGGGATGGTTCAGCAAAGTACTTACTAGATGCTCTCGACAGGTTGCAGCGACGTGCGATCCGCATCATTGGGAATCCCGAGATCACGAACACCCTAGAACCTTTACAGCTGCGTAGAGATGTTGCGTCCATGGCTGTATTTTACCGTCTGTACCATGGGGAGTGTTCTGATGAGCTCTTCCAATTAGTCCCACCCTCCCCTTTCCTACACAGGACAACGCGTGCAGGTCTTAGATGTCATCCGCACACGGTGCAAAACATCCGATCAAGAACCAAGCGGTTCGGAGACTCTTTCCTCTGTCGCACCATTAAGGCCTGGAATTCATTACCAGCTCACGTGTTTCCTTCTTCCTACAGTCCCGGGTCCTTTAAGCGGGGCGTGAAAAAGCATATGATAAGGCCGTCAAGCTGAGTGTCACCATTGTCACACGGTATGTGTGGGTAATGGTGACCCTCTTTTCTGGGATTTTGCCTTCAGCTTACCATCAGGCAAGGCGAAGTCCAATTGACGTGTCCTATATAAAAAAAAAAAAAAAAAAAAAAAGTGGATTCTACTTTATAATACGTACGACAAAAGGTTATTTAATACGAGTCTATATGGATATATGTATCACCTCGTAAAATAATAACCAGCCTAACCTTAACTCATTAGTCTTAATGAAAGATGTAGGTCCCTCAGTTATTATATCATTGAATATCTCAGTTGTACGTAACAATAAATTGGGATCATCAATTCATCAACAGATCAGAATTAATTGATTGATTTGAAAACTCCTATGACGTCTCTTAGCAATCATTTCAATTGTCTGATATTTACAATCATTTAAAATAACATTAAAGGCTTTTAAAATGTATTATGAAACAGTGATTTACTTTTATCAGTTTATTACAGATATTTAAAAAAATGTATTTTGGACACGCACTTTGAGGGTTCCGTGTAAAATTATATGCTATAGGAGAACTTGTATGCTACATAAACCATAATACATTTTGATTGCGCTGACTTTTTTTTACGTGTGAAAAATCCCTACGGATACCGCCCCGCCGGATCTGGTAGGAAAGGTTATGTTGGACTCGAACTGACTAAAACGCACAGCGCCTGTGTGTTGCTGGAGGTGATATTGACAGGTATATCCCTTCGCACCCCGGCCGACACAGGGCCATCTCTCTCGATCTGGCCCTCCTCGGGCGTGGGGTCCACAAAGTCCCCAATGATTGCGTTGACTTGGAAGTTTAATTTTTTTTATACAACTTAGGTGGTAGATAAACATACGGCCCACCTGATGGAAAGTGATTTGATTGAGTTTCAAGACGTTACAGAACTGAGTATGTGGTATGAATTTCAACTTAATGTATCCACGCAATACTGAGAAAATGGTTTTGACAGACAACCAGACGTACAATGAAGTGATCCTATAAGGGTTTCGTATTTTTTCTTCTTGAGATAGGGAATCCTAAACATTGGGTTGTGTAACATTAACGATGGACTTCGATGGACTTAACTAAGGAGTCGGCATTACGCTCGAGAGACCCGGTTTCGAATCCAGGACATTACACTATCGATGTTAACTCACTTCTTACTCAAGCACTTCAGCTTAGCTAAAGGAGTTTGAGAGAATATTAGTAATCTCGGTTACTAATATTCTTTAAAAATACTGCTATATAATCCGGCAATAGCTTGAACCCCCAACCCCAAAACAAAAGCCTACGGAAGTCAAATACCCGTTGTGTACCGACTTGTAGGTGAGAATTGCTTAGGCCCGGTAGATCTAGGTGAAGCCCCTGGTTACGGGACTCATTCCTTTAATTCCCGTTTCTATCAAACTGAATCCGTCATAGAAAACAGCAACTTCACAGTTCGTATAATTAAGTTTATATCGGGAGTTTGTTTATTATTTAAAAATAAAAAGTTGTAAAGTGCTACATATAACATAGAAAATTCAATAAAAAGCTAAAAGCCAATCTTATCTCGGCGAGAGGAAATTAAGAAACAGCGGCGGGCATCTGACACGGTAGCTCTTTACAGATCTGTCAATAGAGATGTGCAAGTAAATAGAAGTTTGAACTGTCGATATTTTAAATAAAACTGCGTGTAGGACAACTGTCTCTGCGAAATACAACAGTTAAGATGTCATGTTTCACCAAATGTTAGTGACGTTGTCAACTTAGTTTGATCGTTCCTTCATATTAATGCCATACCGTGCGCAGTCAGAAGAGGGCACATACCATTGTTATGTTTGCCATCAAGGTATATAAATAATACGCCGTCAGGTGGCGTGTCGATAGATGTCTCATATGGAAATCTTGTCTCTTTTGAATTATATATCTATAGAAAGCAAACCTTAAATCATAATTTCCTGATACCCATTAAACCAGATTTAGGAAGAGTTTGTTATTTAATAACGCTTGACAGTCAAAATGTTAAAAACATATTTTCTGTCCACAACAACGGCTTAGATCCAAAAACATCGAGTCGATACATTCAATGACATAATCGACTAATCAAGTACAACACTAAACATTTTTAAAGATAGAGTGTTGAATGCGACAGCGACGCGACATCGGGTTTCGTCGAACCGCTAAAATAATTCCAGCGCGGTACAGCGCGACCGGGGGAGACGACGGAAACGCACCCTTATCTCGCGCGGAATACCCGCTTTTTAAACAACTCACTTCTTTATTTGTATTTATTCCACATCCCCCCTGCCCTCGCCACTGACACCGCTCTGACACCCCCTTCCGCGCCCGTGTTACCACATGAATAGACGCGCTACTTAATGGGACTTTCAGTTCCTAAGTCATCATGTTTTTTAACAATATACCAGCGATAAGTAAGGAGGTCGGACTCGGATAATAAACGGAGAAAATATACGTGTTTACTTCGGGGAAATTTGAAAGAAAATCTTGATGTTGTGCCGTAAATAAGTTGAACGCTGGAACTTTGTGGAAGGCTCTTTATAACATTTCGTTACACGGATATTATGGCAAATTGAAAAGAAAATTATAACTGCGCAAATGGATGCTAAACAATGGTACCTATTTATTGTGATTTATGAGCAACATAGTCTGTTAATCTTCCTTGACAGTATCATCACCATCTTTTGGTGTGATTTTACCATAATTTCATTTCTAGTCCATTATCATCCCAACGTTGTTTTCACTTTAGAGCCCATCATTCGCTCTCCATCTTCCCTTATTGGTTTATTCTGACTTCTACACGATCAACTGTCATCTGACCTCCCAACCCTGAGAGGAAAGCCCACACCAGAGCCGTCTTCGTCAATCATCAGGTGTATTGCCTTGCTAGTGAGGTTGACTTACAACTCAATAGGATCCCAAATATTTGACAGTGGGTTTCATATTCCATCGCTATAATAAACTACCTAAAACATAACCTTAAATTTAACAAAATAGAAGGATTATTCACAAAAGCATCTTAACACCAATCCTTATAGCTATTTCTAAGATAAAATCGTATAATCATAACTCATAGTAGGGAAGTATTTTCGTCTACTGGGTACAGTTTATCCGTTATCGCAGCACAATGCATTACAGGCAGTAACAATATCATTACGGGGGCTATTCAACATTTTTATTATTGCGTTACTATTGTCTTATGGCGCGACGGTGCCAGATAACGAGGATGACACACGGACCGAAAGTTTCAATAACAATTATATCTCTGTGCACCTACCTACTTCGCAAATAGTTATTTTACATATCTTTAACGTATATAAAAAACATTTGTTTATAGGCGTTAAAGATTTTGTTCTGCATTATCGCCTTTAATTTTTTTAGTTGTAAGAAATTATATGTAAGAACACGACCAACAATCTTACTCACGAAAATTTATATTTTAAATTGATATATAATCAATTTAAAATATATATTTATATATCTTAATATATATTTTAAATAAAAAACTTTCAAGATATATTATTGAAAAAACTTTCAATAATATATCTTAATTGAAAGTTTTTTTTCAACGATCAAGTTTCTTAGCCATCGGTTTTGTGAATAATATTGATACAGAGAAATTTAAATGCATTTAGATTTACAGCTTTAAATTTATTATTTTCTGTTGTGGCTGTAGACTCTTAGACACTGTTATAAAATTAATTAAGATAGGAAAAAAATAATCAGTTGTGAAAACTCAAAATTCATCCCAAAAATATCAAAATGTAATAAAATCATAGTGCAGGTATTTTACTATTTTCTCTATAAAAATACATTTATGTGTTACTAATTTGTATTCTGTTCATATCCTGACATTTTTTTTAAATACTCGTTTTAACAATATTTACCTATATTCACTGTACCATCTACACTACATCAGATCAGAATATTAGCCATTCTTGTCGTCTGTATATCGCAGTTATAACGCTGTACCGAGATACGTTGCAGATTTATGTCTGTAATGTTTGTTGTTTCACCTTCCCGCGAATAATGCTCACCGAGATTTATGAATAAGCCCCGTTTGTCTTTAGGCTGATTGGTACTGATAAAGGGATGGTAGGGAAATTCCTAACCTGTTCACGAAACACAGATTATATATAAGTGAAAATTTGTTCGATATAAGAGTAACCACATATATAAATGTTTATAAGTAATAAAGACATCATTAAACATATGTAGCTCATAATAAATAAATAATTAATAAGTAACTATTCTACAACAATTTACACAGCAGTTATGCGATCTAAACTGCGGATAAACTTAATCAGATACTTTTTTTTTGTAAATACATAAATATTATGCACAAAAACTCCCAGACCAATACAACTATATAAATTGCACTGAGCGGGAATCGAACCTATACCCCCTGGGTAGTAGTCGAAGGTTCTATCGCTACGCCACAGAGGGCGCCAAGTTTAAATATAATTAAAACAAATTAAGTCTTTTTCAAACTGTTCCCAAAATCACAACTTATTATTACAAAAGATACTCAAACATTGCTGTAGGTATGCCTATACATAATTACTAAGTATATGAGTAGGTACTGACAATTTGAGTAGTATACCATTACAAGTGAAATAGATTTTTTCACATAGGTCCAGCTAAGTAATCTGTTTCGAGTATTGGGGTAACAAACCAACATTAAAATAGAAATGGTGACTCTCTTCTGAAAACAGGCAAAAATGTAGAAGTACGCCGTGCCATGATAAATTCAATATTGTAGAAAACAACACTGTTTCATTATCTAGGTCAGAGTAGATAGCAAATAGTATTAGGTATAATTTATTATACACATTAAATTGAACGCTTATATTTTAGTATTTACAAAAAACACTCAAGTTCCTTTGCTAGTAAGATTAAGATATAAACATGTAGGTATTAACTATGTTTTTATATTGTTTAACAATAAATAAAATAGCATATATATAGGTAGAGTATACCTATGGATCCTTAGGATTTTCGGAGCCCAAGCTAACTTCACTAGTAAGCCGATAAACTTTCTTATTAACAAATGAATAACAAGATACAGAAAAAATTAAAGATGGTAAATTTTTTTTTAAAGTTCTTTTTAAGAGTTCGACATTTTATGCAGATCTCGGACCCGTATACCACAGATACAGCTAACCAGTAACACCGTCAAATCCATTCTAAATAAACTTTTCCTACACTCCAACTACACCTGTACCGTAATCAAAAACAAAACCCTCCAATAAAACAACAATACAACACCAACCACAAGAGACCGCAAAACTACAACTACCCACCGTTCTCAATTATGCAAATACCCTCCCGAGGGAGACTCCACCATTAATCATTATCTAAATTAATTTCCAACGTTTAACAAAATCTCTAGTTTCTTAAAGTCACAATAAAGAGGATCGCGGTGGGCCATAACTCATCTGTACCTAAGATTACTGATCTTTAATCCCCCTTCCAGCTTCACTTAAAGTTAAGATTTACGACCAGGAATTATATTGGTGCCCCCGCGAAATAAGCTTACTCTGGGGTCTATGAAAAAAGTTTGCATATACGTACGCCTAGCGTTCCAAATATCGGTGATGTAGACCTACGAAGTTTGTTCTGTTTCGTATGTGGAAAATATGGTTTGATAACAAAAGTAATTTTGGGCTACTGAATTATTTTGTTTGCACCTGTATTTTCTGTATACGCCTATGAATATACAAAGTATAAATTATTGTCTTCTGTTTACCACTAGATAAGTTGTTTAGAACAAAAATTGTGTCATGGTTTCTGAGTGAGGTAGGAGTGAATTAAGACACCTATCTGATAACGTGCATTTTTGTGTCGCCTGTTTATTTCGCTACCATTTCCTTGCCCTATGAGACTTAAAATAACATAAACTCACGCCTATATACCCGAAGGGGTAGTTAGAGGTGCTAGCCCCCACATTTTGCCAGTTTATATTTAGGTCCCAATGTAACAGGTGGCGAGCCTATTATCATTAACCGGGTACTATAAACCTGCGATAAATACACACATAACTTCGAAAAGCATCGAAAAGACATGTGTGACATGTGTGTGCCATGGTAAAACTTGTGATCGAACATTAAAAATCACCTTCCGTGCAACTTTTGGAACATATGGAAAAAAATAGCCGAATCAGTCATGCGCTTAATATGCGTTTAGTAACATCCATTTTTGTTAAATAGGTGACAGCTACAAAATTACGTGATGTGGCTAAGCAAGTAGTGGTGTTTCGTGATATCAAATATTCTTATTCTGTAGTAGTCTTAAAAAACATTTTTTGCTATTGTTATGTTTTTGCATTAGGTATTCCTACTACAAGACTATACAGAAGTTATTATTGAGAACTATTAACTTAATTTTTAAGTTATATTTTGTTGTTGTAAATATACCCACATATTATAAGCTACCGATGGTGCACCACATTGATGTTGAAAAGATATTTCAATCACATGATTTAATATTATTTCATACCAAACAGAACTACAATATAATTTCGTAAACTAGGACTCGTGTATCGGTGTCAAACGGATTTTTTCGAAAATCGAACGGGAGAAATTGATATTTGGCACAAACGTAGGAAATGGTGGCCCAGTAACAGCTTTGTACGAAATATTGACGTGAATTCAGAAAGGAACTAAAATACGGACCAAAGTAAAAAATTCTCACATTTCAAAAAGCTACTAAAGTTTCTATTCATTTCTACCATACGCGAGTGAAAAACGTTATGATATAAACTTGAAAGATACATAATAATAAGAATATCTTGATTAAATACGAGTACTCCGAGTATCACTCTACATTGATGAGTAAATAAGTTTAAAACTAAAACCCGACTACTGAAAAAGTATCAAACAAGAAAATTTCTAGGGTAACCGTGGTCGTATGCCACATTTCACTACAATGTATTGTTTTGTTAGACTAAGTGGCATACGACATGTTTTAGTTTTAAACTTATTTTTTCAGCAATAGCAATAGGTATAGTTTACCTATACATATTTGAAATGTGTTAAATATTAATTAAGCCAATTCAGTTGATACCAAAAACGACATATTTATCTCAAATTCATTTTTTAACACAGTACTTTATGACCGCTAGAGGGCGCCACATTAGATTCAGTGACACTTTATATAGCATATAAACAGCGGACGACTAAGATGCTTCTAACGATACCTCATTTGTCCAGTTCTAATAAGTGGTTGAGGAGCAATGAAGGAACAGATGAACCTACATACACACATACATACATACATAGCCTGTCAAAATCATAACCCTCCTTTCGCTTCGCCGTAGTCGGGTAAAAAACTATCTAGTCAATTGAAAAAGGATTCTCGAACAAAAGTTTTATAAACATTAAAATTACGGACAACGTCAAAATGATTAATGTGAGCTTACGGACGCCATATTTAATAAATCCATCCACCATAATACTTTTTACCTCGTTACGGTGTTAACTGAAGACATATTTATGGCTTTAACTTTATTTAATATCTTGGTAACCCCGCGCTTCGCCCCTTACACGAACTTTTAAGCTACATCAACTACTAGCATTATTTGCTTCCGTATTATTTTATAAATTTTTGCCATTATTTGACGCTCGTCAATAATATAATAAGCGAACTAGTAGAAAACTATAGAAATACTATTCGTAATAAATTGATCTACTATTTTTACTGAAATCTTCACTTGACAGGCTTGAAATGTACTCCTGTAATAAAGTATTTTAATATCTTGTTTAAAGAGACATGCTGGCAAGGCTCTCTTTGAACGAAAATAGGTCATACAGTCATTCACGCTGGCCTGTACTTCTAGCAAACAGACACAGTCGAGAGCGAGTGTTTAAGAATTGATATTATCTTTATTTTCCTTACTAAGATCAATAAAATAAATCATCATAACCTTTTCCTTACGTTTGCCATTAAATTTTTACAATGATGAATCAGCATAAATTTTCGGGAATCGAAATGATACTTTTGTTCTGTAGTTCCAGGAACTACACGAATTATTTTAACATTTTGGTTGGTTTATTTTTGACGTCGTAAGGAACATATTATAACCGCAGGGTTCCCAGCAGATTAGTATATGGACCAATCTATCTCTTTCCATTCGGTGTCGTACAAGGCGACTAAGGGATAGAGGTTTTTAACATCAGACAGATATGTACAGCCCAGACTCAGCCTCAGATGCATGGCTCGAGTCAACAATTGTGCCCGGCTCACTCCCTATTATGTCGGACCGAATTCAATGATTGGTGAAATGTGGGTGCCTCTGCCTAACCCTCCGGGGTAAAGGCGTAAACAATATTATGCTCGTTTTTAAAAATCCAATTGGTCTTCAGTGTTTATAATCTATGTTATAACTTAATCACGTTATTTTTTTTTATCCCCATATAGTTGTTCTTATTCCCTGTTACAGTAGGTACAAGAAAACATCACCTAATGGAATACAAGCCCGTGAATTTCAGCTTCACACGCTTTTATCAAAGTTTCAAAACATTAGAACTTCACACAAAGGTATAATTGAAACATCGGAAATTCCCAAGCAGGCACATATTTCAAAAGCGCTTCCACGGATAATATAAGAAGATAGAGGACAGAGTCGGATATAAAATATGGCGTCCTTTCATGAATCTTATTAAGATATCCACCGAAAACAGAAAGAGACAACATTATACGACACTCTTATATGAAAGACTGAAACAGATATGTTACTTGGTTTACGTATATTAAAATAATACAGATATGGTTAAAGAGGTGTGCGAGCGTTGGCTGAGAATTTATCGCCTCTATGAATATGATTTTCTTTAAGAAGTGGATACAGCTCCCTTTAGAGACGTTTAGTGTCAGCCAACCATTAAGATAACGAAAGTTACTACATATATTGATTTGACATTAATTTTCATGTGACTCTGCCAAAAAATACAAAAAATGAACTATGTTATCATTTTATTTAAAAAAAAACAGTTTGTAACAACTTTTTCGATTGCTGAGAAGAAGAACAAGGGCAAATAGATGATGATTTAATAATACATATTAGTCTAAGTGTATCAGTAGAATTACTGTCACAAGCGTTTTGCCAGTTAACCAAAAGTGTAGCAGATAAAGATTTTCTCTTATTCTTCGCTACAGTTGGTTAAAATCTTCCCTCTCCTTTCCTGCACAGGACAACACGTGCAGGGCTTAGATGTCACACTCACACTGTGCAGAATATACGAGCAAGAACCAAGCGGTTCGGAGACTCTTTTCTTTGCCGCACCACCAAGACCTGGAATTCATTACCAGCTCACGTGTTTCCTTCTTCCTACAGTCCCCGGTCCTTTAAACAGGGCGTGAAAAAGTATCTGATGAGGCCGCCAAACTGAGTGCCACCATTGTAACATTACTTAGTGTATGTAATGGTGACCCTCTTTCCTGAGACTTTGCCTTTAGCTTACCATCAGGCGAGGCGAAGTCAAATTGGCGTGTCTTAAATAAAATAAAAAATCAGGACAACTTTAGTGCACATTCATTCGCTCATAAAAGTATCCGCGAGGTATAGGCAAGATGCCCCATAACTCATAAGTTTCTTTAACAAGTGCAGCACACCCGCTATCTCGGCTAACATGCAAAATAAGTTTGGGATACATCGGTTAGCGAAAACCGATAATAAAGTTTCCGGTTCACTTGCTACGGGTTAAAATGTTGATCAAGAATTTCATATCATTATAGTGTACCAATGGTACATTTTAAGTGGTACATTTAATTACTGGCTAATTAAACGGTTATGCATAATGTTCGTAAGGGATTTTTTTAAATATAATAACTGATGTTCTTATTTCAAAATTTGTACATTTCATGGCATATGTACGTATTTTATTAATTTTTCAAAGTCGTTAAATGTAGCAGGTATTATAAAAATATTTTATTTGTTGTGTTACTTTTTGCTGCAATAAAATTACCAAAATGTTAGACACAATGTAAACGGAACTCAAACTCTTACTTTGCTCTTCACATTTGAATAATATAAGTAAAAATGTAGAAAACGGTCTAAGATTTGATGGAGGAGACTCATTGAAGGTGTTTCACTCAGGTTTGGACCCAGACGGCAATTCCTCGCTTATTGAATTAAAATAAACCAAGCACTAGAAGAAGGGAATAGATAAATAAATAAACGTTCTACAACATTCCACACACCGCTATCTAGATCCATGGTAAGCATAGCTTAATAAGCTTGTGTAATGGACCCTAGAAAGCGGATAAACACATTTAGATAGTTTTTTTTTGTAAATTTGTACATATCTTACTTAGAAAATACATTGATGAATTGACCAAGAGTTCTGAAGTATAAGCTTGTAAGTTTCTAGCAAGCGATCAGTTGATATACATTTTTTATGGAAACTTTCAATATAAAACACGCGTAAATCAATTCCTTGGAAAGCATTTTATAAAAGTACTTTGACCTGAATAAACTAAGTATGGCAAGTAAAGCTATTATATCAGTTCTTCCCACTCGGCTGATAGCGTTAGAGACTTTAGAAAATGTAAGGATGGGCGGGCGATAAAAAATGCATTGTACTTATAGTGGGTAGTCTCATAATAATCAAGTAATAAAATAAAAGAGAAAAAAGGTTGTAACGTACTACAGACCAAAAAAGTATTTATATTGCGACATCACTCTTTAAATAATAAAGCTTTTATAGACAGCCTGACGACCTGAAAAAGGTGGCTGGGAGAGACTGGATGCGGAAGGCGGAGGATCGGTGAAAATGGCGCACATTGGGAGAGGCCTATGTCCAGCAGTGGACTACGGTGGGCTAATTGATTGATTGAGACAGCCCTACTTTTAAATACTACTACTGGCTTACCACGATCGTCCTTAATTTCGATAGATTTTAGCTAAGTGGTAATGGTTGCAATTTGTATAGAACTTAAACTGTGAATCTCAATGATCATATCATATGATATATCATGAAAGAAAACATTAATAAAATCATAGAATGCATGAATGCCCTTAGTTTTATAGAAGTCTTTGAAAGCGATGATCTAAGTGCTGCCTTTACAGAATTCTACCAACTATTCAGACTTTTTTATGATCTTTGCTTCCCACTTATCAAGAAAAAATACATGTAAAAACCAAGCCTAAATGGATGACCCGCGGAATAAAACTATGCTGCAAAAGAAAAAGATATCTTTTGTGGCAATATCGTATTAATCGCACTGAACGTAATAAAAAAGTTTTACGGATTAAATAAAATCATTAAGCTGACACAGAAAGCCCAAAATGACAATTTCATTAATAAATCAGGCAATAAATGCAAAGCCACTTGGACTATTATAAATAACAATAAATTTAACGTACCTACAGATCAAATTGAGCACATTGTGGTTAGTGATAATATTATAAGTGACCCTGCGCAACTATCCAATCCCTTTAATAATTTTTACATAAATCATGTAATTAGATTGAAAACAGACTTAACACAAAGCTATGATAGTAATAATGTAAATTCCTTGTTCATGCCTGCAACATTACCCAGTGACATAAATAAAATAATTATGAATCTCAAACCTACAAACAGCACCGGTTATGATGGTATATCAGTTAAAATTTTAAAGCACGTCTCTTCTAAACTATTTTTTGTACTAAGCCATAATTAATTTCTGCATATTTCATGGTATATTTCCGACTGAGCTCAAACTAACTATTATAAGACCAATATTTAAAAAAGGTAACAAATATGATATGAATTGTTACAGACCTATTGCTTTAATCCCAGTTATGTCTAAAATATTCGAAAAGGTGATTTACGAGTGCTTGTATAATTATTTCGAAAATAAAAATATGTTAGTTGAAGAGCAATCAGGATTTAGAAAAAATAAGGATATAAATATCGCTATTTACAAATTTCTTAGGACAGTCACGACTGCGATAGATAGTAAAAGTGAAGCATATGCTCTGTATATAGATTTATTGAAAGCGTTCGACTATGTGGATCATCAAATTTTACTAGAGAAACTAAACGCCTATGGAGTTCGAGGAAACATACTTGATTTAATAAAATCGTATCTTGGAGACAGAAAGCAAGCCACTCAAATCTCAAAGACGTGTACTGTTTAAAAAACAATTATTAATTACTCTTCAGAGCAGCAAAATGTTGTATTTAGTGTACCACAAGGCAGTGTATTGGGACCACTGTTGTTTATTATATATATAAATGATTTTCCCAGGGTCTTGCACCATGAATCTGTACTCTTTGCTGATGATAGCACTAAACTATTTAAAGGAAACAATAAACAAGAGATTGAACACCAAATTCATGAAACTTTGTGCACTAGTATAGGTTGGCTAACGCGAAATAATTTGAAAATAAACATTGACAAGACTAGCATAATGACATTCAGCAATAGAGTTAATAAACTAGTGAACTTGGAAATACGGTATAATAATAGGGACATTAAACAAGTAGGTATAAGCCGCAAAATTTTTAGGTCTGAATATTGACGAGAACTTGAACTGGAAGATTCATATTGAAAGTTTGTGTTCTAAAATAAACCAGTGCTCCTATGCTCTTTATAAACTTTCGAAAACATCAAGTACGTCTACAGTCCTGACCGCCTACCATGGTTATGTTGCTTCAATCATAAGATACGGTATAATTTTCTGGGGCAACGCTACTGATGTAGAATATGCATATAAAGCTCAAAAGAAATGCGTAAGGGCCATTTCTAATATAAAATCAATAGATAGCTGTTGACCCTCCTATATTAGACTAAACATTCTGACTCTGCCATGTATTTATATTTTAGAAACAGTACTGTTTGTGAAGAGGAATGCTCATATGTTCGTAAAATTGAGAAGCAGTAGAAATAATTTAAAAATCTGTATTCCTTCCAACTCCACAGCTTATTTAAACAAGAGTATCTTCTGCATGGCTCCCAGAATATATAACCACTTACCCAAGTCAATTCTAGAGGAAGTTAATTATAAATTTTTTAAATTATAGTATATTTAAAAATTTTGAAGTGCTATTATTCTGTAAAGGAATATTTATGTGATGAACTGTTATAGACAAGTATGTTGACATTTTATGTTATTTATGATAGAAATTTTTTTTGACATGTGCTACATACCTATTATTGACTCCCATATTGACATGTATTAATTTTGTATTCTTTAACTTCTTTTTTTATTGACAAAATATTGCACGCCGCAAGGCTAAATATAGTGTTACTTAATTGTACGAACATAACATCCCATATACCTATTTGCAATTATAAGAATAAATAAATAAATATGTTTTTTGCATTATAGGTGAGTTGATCGACTAGTAAAAAATGGATTCTCCAGTTGATATTCCGGGGTGTTCACGTTCAGCTCATGAGATTCTGATAGAAAGACTCTGTATCCATCCAACTATTTCAACGAGGATCTGTGTAGGGCTACGAATAACGCTGTGGCTATGGCCAAGTAGGGCGATAAACAATTTACGGGGGTAATCAGCCATTAACTCGATGAAAAAGGATAGTAAGACAACTACATTATCTAGACATGCATATATACCAGGTATTTCGTTGGCCCTGGGTCGGGTTGGGTTTGAGGGATATGCCAGAGGCAATCGTATCCTCAACAACTAGTGACTCAAGATGGCATGCAGTTTTAGGCGGTTCGGTGGAATCGGTATACATGGGGATTATCGTACTTTTAAAAAAAGGACGAGACAAATTTTGCTGAGCTGTTTGGAATTCTTTCTTAGGGCTTCAATAACCTCATTGTTATTGTGATTTTGACCTCAGTAAGTTTATTTTTGTTTAAGTACCTCAATCAATCAATCAACTAGCCCATCGCAGTCCACTGCTGGACTAGGTCTCCCCCAATGTAGGGAGGCTTTGGCCTACTGTTTCCACGCTGGCCAGACGAGTTGGTACAGGGTTTTATTTCGAGTTTTTCTTCTCTCGCAGTGATAGGGTTTGCGTATGTTTCCATTAGTCGCCTCTTTCGACATCCTTCAGATGAGATGGGGTGGCGATACTTGTATAGTATAGTATAGTATCTTTCTCCGTCACCACACGGACCTACATCACCTACATAATAAATACTAGTTACGCGTTACATTTACAGCCGGATCCAAACCTTCTACTGCAAGTACCTCGAACTCATGTGAAGTCATCACAAGGTTTCTGCGACACATTTATCTCGTCTAAAAATACCGCCAATGTCTCAAGACGTTATCATTCAATTTAGTCGCACAAGGGGGCGATATGCAAAAATTTCTCATAGCCGTTTATCCCCACATAAATAACATTAGCAGTGGGTGAGATAGCGTATGAGAGTGTTTTTGTAATTACCTTATAAATAATAATTCTGAGCGTCGTAGATTACGGTTACGTAGGGATGATTCACGGTGTTCGCTGAGTGTATCGGGGGCGTGATTGAGCGTGTGAGGAACTGCGATTACGTAACGCAATGAGCTAATTCAGACATTATTTATTGATAATGTACCTACGAACTTATCATTCAAGTATTTTATTTTTCGCTTGTTCAGTTTACTTTAAACTGGCAGGTGGCTTTGAGCACCACTTCAGATACGCATCATTGAAATCTAATTTTAATACTGCTTCACTAACATAAAATAGGGGTTACTTAAGTTCAAATTAAATTTATTATATTAAAAAACAATTTTTTTTTTAAATAATTTTCACTACCTCTCATGTTTGTTTAGTTTTAAATTCACTAACTTCACCAACTAATCCTATTTCTAGACACAGCTCCTATCCCCGAGTAAACCAAGTAAAAGTAAATGCAAACTTTATAAATATTCATTAAAATTATGATGATATTATATCAAGCGATCCTCGAGACGATGTAAGCCCAAAGGTGGCATATCAAGCACAATTTCTATTCTTTATCCCCTTCGGCAATCATACGAGGAGATACGGCAAAATATGATAGTCATTATTCAACGGTGCTTTGTCAACATGCATTTATGATATGGATGATATATTTACATTACCCGGGTTATACAATATAATCATTTTTTCGAAGGTCTCGCGTTGAGTGGCGGGTTAGGGGAAGGCTTGTAATAGGGGCAAACTAATTTCTAATAATACAGAAGTTTTTATACAGATCCAATGATGAAGTATAAACTATAGATATGTTGTCCGTACTCTAAAATGGCAAAAAAAAAAAATATGACAAGCGTCATCATTTTACGCGCCAATGAGAGATGCGCTCATTAATAATAAATTCGTAATAATAATAATATTATTGACATAAATATCAAATATATTATAATATAAAATAATATTCACATAAGTTAATAATATTGACGTATTATTAGTAAGTACAGCTATAATATTGAACAATAATAATTATAATATATCTCTTTACACAGAAAAATTTGGTAAAGTTTTGTGGCATAACAAAAGGCGGCCTTATTGCACAAGGCAATCTCTACCAGGCAACCATGGGATGGAGTGAGTTAGATAAATAGATAGATATAGTGGGCGGCTTCCGGTGTACATATATTATTTATTTTATATTATTATTCATACTCTGATATATTATATAGTTATAGATATTATGCGTACTACTATACTTACGTATATACTTACTACAAACATAATTTATAATGAAACGATACCTACAACTAGGCACCTACATATTAGACTTATACTTAACACACCCACACATATAATATACCAAAAACAGCGTAGACATGAGTAAAGGAGATATACATAGAGGAGAAGAAAGATAATGTTTTTCATCATTCCCGCAAATAGTAGTCTGTAACCAGTTTTTTGAAGACGGGCAGAGATTGCGCATATACTTAAGGATTGCGCCATTTTTGAAAACTGCCATGTTATTGTACATGACGTGTCTATTAATATAATACGTCATTATACAGATCAATATCATTATATTATCTCGATTGCATCCAAGGCTTGCATTTGGGGTCCGGGATAGGATAACCCCATTCGATTGCAGCTTGCGTTCGTAAGTCCCCGGTACCCGCTTAGTATCAGGTGGATCGCATATTTATTTCTTAACGTATTAAGTTAAAATAGTAGTGAATAGCTTTAGTAGCAATCTTGTAACTGACCACAACATCCAATAGAACTATTCCACAAGAACTGTTAAAAATCACATAAACAAGCGCACGTACCGTTAATAGAGCCATAAAGATGTTAAACCGTGCCATAAACCATGGTTCACATTAATCACGATTTAATACTGGCAATAATTAAAAATCTCATAGGTGGCGCTCGCTGCAACTCACTTAATCGTTACCCCATTTGATAGATGGCGTTATACCTCCCACGTACATGGAACCATTCCACAATACGCCTCAGTACGTTCTTAGAGCATTTTCAAAGTAAAATTAGTTTCAGTTATTGCGAAAAGGTTCTAAGACGGGCGAGCAGATAGGAGTATTAGGAAGCGTTTACACGGGCGGCACGTAGTGTAATAAATAATATAGTAATCAGTGCGATTCCTTACATCCCGCCTCTTATTAGGCGAGAACCTACATTCAACATTCGCTAATGCCTCGGCTTACTAACACATGTGGGACGGAAAGATTCCACCAGAATTTATTGTACTCCGGCTTATGAATCATAAATAAGGAAGGGCTAATTAGAATTGCTGTAGTACAGAATACGCATAGATTTTGAACGTAGTTAGCTTATAACAATTTATTTGCGAACGGAGACAATTAAATTATGACATGTTTGTTAAAATGGTTTATGATCATACACAGGGTGTTAGTGGGGTTCCACTTAGACCTGCGGGCCTAAGCCAACCTCAACTTCATAGTCGTACACTATGACGAGTGAGTGTCTAGGATTGAAGCCTAAGCTGCTCGCAAGTATATTAGTACTAGTCTCCTAGCAAATGATACCCTCTCAGGGTTCTCCTTAACTATTTTAACTAGTAAATCAAGCTTTTGTTCCGGCCTCGTTGTCATTCTAGTTCTATCATTTATTCCTCTAGCACTATCATTCCATGCCTTTCATACTGTGGAATGGTTCTTATTTTCTAATATTTTATATCTTCCTCTAGGAGTTGGGAGTCACTCCTATGAAAGTCGTATGAACCAAATCAAAAGGTGAAGGAGTAAGGGGGACAAAATTCTCGGTAAAAACGCTTAGATGATTATGTTGAATGAATGAATATTTCTGTGAATAATTAATACAGGTGATGCTGGAGCTTCTTAGGTGATGGTAAAATCAATAGTAATTTATTAAGATGATATAAAAAACGGTATAGAAAATTTTATCGGTATCTAACGTAATGAAACCATTATGTGTCATTCAATCCAAAAATTTCTTCTCATAAAAAAATGACAACATAACGTATGTACTCATTTATTTAAAATCTTTAGTAGAACGGGGGAATTTCTCTTTGATCTGGCAACAATTAAAACGGGTGACAACACAAACAAAACCTCTCAGAAATCCGCATCCAATAACGAACTTCCAGAAGAACAACACATGGGTATCTGATAAAAGTGTCTGCCACATACTGTGTGCCGATAATACGCGCAAATTATGAAGTTTTAACAAGTTCGCGAAATAAATCTCGCACCGCGGTTATCGCAGCGTAGGCGCGTCGTATCACACTTGGCCGTGTTGCCAGATATTTATCGAAGTAATGGTTTAGGGAAATTAATTGTGATACGACTGTTGATTATATGATGAATAGGGAAATTTTCCTATTGCAGGTTGTGGGTGCTTAGTCGTCTGTTGAAGATAATACAGAAATGAGAAATATAATTAGTGAGTAATAATACATTTCAGTATTAACATGCCGCTTTATCCTTATTTTGTATTCATCAACATCATCATAGTGGTTTACCTCAGGGTTAAAAGAGGAGAGTACGTGGACCCCAGGTTCGAAGGTGAAAGCTTCCAACAAACACAATTTAGTGGGAATATTCTTCATAAAGATATTCTATTTTCTAAAATTCTGAGATCTTCTTCGACTTTAAAGAGCTTGTAAATGCATTGTTCACTAATGAAAAATAGTTGCATTAGAAAACCTATTTATTTTACATACACGTAATACCTCATTTCTTACAGTCTATTTTCTTCGAGAGTGCGAATAAATCACAATAAGCTGGCAACACGCTAACCCTCCACCGCAGATGTATAAGTGGTAAGGTAAAGAATGGTAAAGTAAAGTAATAAATTAATTGGCGACTAAGTTACGAGTAAGGCGCGCGTGGGTACAGCCAAGTTTAGACTATTAATTTGGGTCTTAAAGGACGAACGCCGACAAATAACCGACAACGATACGTGTACGTGTGAGCCAGCATTAATTTGAGGATGGCTAAAAATGACTAACGTGCGATTGTGTGCTTATTAGTGATTAATAATTTATATTAGTCACTTTTACCTGTAAAGTTTGTAACAATTAGAGTTTAGCTTCAAAAATTTTATCTAGGTATTAGTTACTAAATTAAGGAGACCGTCTGTTTTGTGATTAAGGAGTTGGCCTTACGATCGAGATATCACGGTTTCGAATTCTGTACATTATACATACTACCGACGAGAGCCAACTACTAATTCAAGTAATTTAGCTTAGTTAAAGTAGTTAACAGGAATACAAATTCTTTCTTCACCAGCCTAGCTAAAAGAAATGATTATTTATTTTGTATATAATTTAAATAATGACATATTTCCATTAAGAGCGCCATTATCATCAAAGTCACGTAATCTAAACAACAAATATATCATATAACCCATAATAAAAATAAATTGACCGCTTACGAAGTCTCAAAAAGAGCCTAACAACACTAGTGATTACCATAAATAAGGAGGGCGTCATACTAACAACCATTTCCCATCCCTAGCGTATTGAGAACGCCATTTTACCCTGATTGATTCGACTATAATGACTTTTGGTCAAAGTTTTCGCACTCAAAACGACTGCTTTCGTCAATTTTACGCATTAAATACTAAAGTAGTACAATAAATTTCGCTCCAGTGATTATTTCGGCTCACAACTTAGCAATATTAAACATTACTAGATTTATTTTAATTGTTACGAAGAGTAAATCCTTTTTTATTTATTGGGCTGTTTCAAGTTCTTGATGACTGAACACAATCACTACTGATAGACTTTATTACTGGACTCATTTGTTGCCGTTTAATAACTTTCGATAGCAGTTAAATCAAAGTATGACTCGAGGCGGGAAATTCATTGTTTATTTTTAACTTTATGTCTCACATTTTTATTCTAGAACTAGGTAGCTTCATAATCCAAGGGAATCCTGTGCCAAATATTAACCAGATACGTTCAGCTATTTCAGTATCTAACATTTATAATATTATACTCGGAATTTTAATTCGATTCCAGATTTGACAATTTCAGTGTTGCAACGTTATGACAAGTACTAAATAGTGACGTTGCGAAATTATTCGATATGGAAATGGAATATTTTCGGATCGATTCTTCTCGTTTATAATTTTACTCTCGGAAACTAAGTATTTCAGGAAATTAAATATTTCTGAACCGATAATTTAGTTTTGACGATTAATTAACGATCTAAGACTTTTCTTTTATAATTGTGTGTGAGATAAATAAAAAAATGTGATCATGAAGGAACATGACAAATAAAACAGATAGATGTATTATGGTAATAATTTATTTTATAAATTGTCGCCGTCATCGCTATCGCTATCGCTGTCACTTTCTGTAACATTTATTATAAATGTGTCTGTGATATTGTCAATTAACATATCTAGCCTACTAATTTTTTCCTCTTCTTTGACAACATGGGATACGCATTTAGACCATTCGGTAGCCGTAATTTTTTGAATGCCATCCTGAAATAAATTTCTCAGTCTGTCAATTTGAAGGTTTTATTATTTTGAGCTACATGCCCCTTTACCTGCGCCCATATCAATTCGATAGGGTTTAGCCCGCAATGGTAAGGGGGCAGTCTTAAAACCGTGATCCCATGTTGTGCTGCCATTTCGTCTACAGCGTACTTATTAAAAGACTCGTTATGTGGAATCAGTTCTAAAAGCGTAGCTTTAACCATATCTGGTTCGTAATGAATATTTTTATTTAAAAGCCAATCTTGAATGGCAGCTTTTTTCCAGCTCATATTTGGTGCCGTTAATAAAAATAATTATTATGAATAATTATGTATTTATTTAAATAAAAATCAATAATTTAGTCTTTAATTGGCACACTGATGGCACACACACTGATGGTTTATCGATTTTTGTGTTCATCACTACACTATTATATGTGGTATCATTATTTCACAAAATGACAGTAGCTAATATCAAATCTGGAATCGAATTAAAATTCTGACTATAGTAGGGATACGATAGGATTGAACTTATTTTTTAAAATACCTACATTGAAATGCATAATATGACATTGCATAAGACATTTTAAAGAAAAGACATGTCAAGAATATCCGAAACCGGCGAGCATGAATGAAACAATTACGAAAGTAGAAGAAGCGAAAGATGTTTGCCACGCTCGTGGTAAGTGGAAAACTGTAGTCTCTGCCTAGCCCACTGAGGAAAAGGCGTGACTGTATGTGTATAAGCATGAATAACCAATTCTGTCGGTCGTGACATCAAACGAGATAGTAATCTAGATAGGTGACTTTACCTGATAATCACCTGATAATCATTATCAAAATAACAAGATCAAGGTTTCAACTTAAGGTATACTTAGGTATATACTTTAGTCTATTCAATAGTGTTTATAGAATTACATTACACTATAAATACTTTTAATCAATTAGGCAATAGACTTATTTTTGCAAACAAAACTTACTCAACAATCGAACTACAAACAAAATGGTCATGATCATAACGAAGGGCATAGTTACTTTATCAGATCAAGCAACAATTCTGTAAATGTATCACAAAACTAATCTAAACTTATGAGTAACATTCCATTCCCAAAACCAAATTATGTATTTCGCAATATTCCATCCCACAAATACGAAATTCAAACGCAAATGGAAATGCGAAACGCGCCCATACACCGTAACCGTTTTCCTCAAGCTAACCGAATCAAAACAATCATTCTAAAAAAAACAGTTGCAACTCCACGTGCTTGCAGTGGGCGGATACACCAGCGGCTCATCCCCCACCTGTTGCTTATCCGGCTGATCCGCCCCCGTGGATATGCGCGGATATAGCTGCGGTGCGCGGATATACGGATACGCTCATCCGCCGCCACGCCTAGCGACGCCCAACGGGTTAACTAGCATTTGCCGCTGAAAAAGTTTACGCTTGAAACGAGACTGGCATACATTGCAATAATTTAAATTGGTATAGTAATAATAATTAAAGTGTGACACTATTACAAAAATATAATAATGCTGGCATTGTGCTCGTTTCTTTCCAATACTATTTATTTTTTCAGTAATTCAGTCAAAAATGTCAAAAAATAACTTTTTTTTCCATAAAACTGAACTAGTGAACCACCTCTAGTATAAATATTATAGTACTCTACTATACACTACTCAATTCTTAATTCTCAGCCTATCGAAGTCCACTAATGGACATAGGCCTCCCCCAATGTTGGGCGGCTCTGGCCTACTGTTTCCACGTCTAGACACTACTATATTACAGTAATTACAACCAATTCATTTTTTATTAACTATGTAATTATCTATATTTTCTGTACCATAATAATCCGTGAAATTTAGGTATTTAATAGGGTAGATCGATATATTTTTTACTCCTAAAAACTTTATCACTGTGTACCGCCAATACTCTAGTTACTTCGTGATCATGGTGCTTGCCACAGCACCAAAATATCGAAAACTTAGAACAGTACAACATGGTAAATATCCCGATAGCTTTATAACTAATCCCTGAAATCATCACTCGATATATTTTTCGTGTTCTTACTTTCTGAAAATTTACCTATGTTTTAATTTTTGGATTCAATTTGAGAAATAGCACCTTAATTGAAATTTATACTTAGATGGTTGTTAATTTTTTTTAATATAGGACACGTCAATTAGACTTCATCAGTTCTGGTTTAATTTACAAGAAAATATGGTATAGTAAACGCTTCATAACTTCATTTAAAACCCATTTGTTGTCATCACTTTACTTACCAGCAATCTTAACTTCACAGTCAGAAACCTAAGCTCCTAATGAAATAATTGCCAATACACCCCTGTCCAGACACCCCTTAAACCTACAAGGGTTGGGTCAAATAGACGATACAACTGAATAACTAAATTCTCCATCTTACCTCTAAGATAGTTCGACGACAACTAAACTCCTAATTGGCACGAAATCGAATTACAAAACAGGGAATCGAACCCCGATCTTGCACTTAGCGCCGATCCTTTTAACGGTTTAGTGAAGACGATCCCCTTTACGAAACGATATTTAGCAATTAAGGGTTACCAGTGCTTGATTCGCTATCTCTGCCTGTACGTTAAGACGTATGCTTTGTCTTATAAAGATGAATACACACATTCCTAAAATGTGTACATCTGTATTGAATTTATTTGCAAAAAGACTGGGAGTAAAATATTAATATTGTAGGATATTCTGTACAACATTATCTAGATTCAAAGTAATCATTCAGTGATCAATTACGGTTTAAAATACAGGTGAAATTTACTCTAAGGAAGGTCAATTCATTCCATTCAAACATTCCATTCTAATCTTTCGATTTAAAAAAATATTCATCTGTAGTAAAAAAAAGTGGGTACATGATTACAAGGTCTATCTAATGACACCAAGCTTGTCTAATTATTTCACCTGAGAGATACTTAAAGAGTAGATAAAATGAGGAATAAAATTTCCACTTTGTTTACCTGGGTGAACAGCGTGGAATATACGCTTCCTTTGTCTACAATCTGTCAAAAGGAGCTAGTAACCTATAAGGTAAGATAAGATCATACATATTGATATTACGGTCAGAGTGGTGACCCAGAATAGTTGGGTGTAACTTGATGTCTGTGCTCTGTAGTGGACAAGACGTTGTCAACCACTTTACCGCTCGATAGTATTAAATTAGATACTGTATGGTGGCACCCTGCCTTTAAACGGAAGTTAACTTGATCCTCTATAACTATTGCTTTTCAGTTAACCAAGTGTAGTCGATATTCTAACCTAAATCTAAACACTCAGACATTTTCTAGTACCACCTTCGTTCTTTCCTAGTAGCTAGCAATAGCATTCTCAGGAAACATTTGTATTACAGAATGTTTAAAGGATTATTTTTATTCCATACATGATTCATTAACACTAATAATTACGCGACTAGTTCTCTATCTAAAATCCTGTCTACTTCTTTAATAGTAAGTACATATGTGTACCTTTAATTACAAAATTTCAACATGTCGTTTGGTTTTCAAAATATCTGTAGTAGGTAAAAATTCTTTCAAAAATTATTTTACTTGGTCATATAAAAATATGAACGGATAACTGACCAAGATGTTCAAACGTATTATATAAAACGTTATTTGAAGTCTCCATAAATATTTTAAACTTAAGAGCAAACTTTTGTCAAACCCGAAATCAACAGTTTAAGTAAAAGTGCCATCCAACGATCTGTTTGGTCACCGTGCGCCAACCGTCTTTAGAGGCATTACTGAGAAATGCACTAATGCCTCTTCGATACCATGGAAAACTGTTAAGGGGCTGGTTAGAGGCTTTCTAAGATACTGATATAATTAGTGCATTGTGCCTCTAACGTCCAATACTAAACGACAATCTTACAATTTGAACCAACTAAAACATTGCCATACAATTTTCAATCTTATGGCTCTTCAAATACGGTGAACAGTAGTATCTTGTAGGGTAAAATAGGTTGGTCAAGGTATAGACAAGTTTGCTTGAGTTACTGGCCGCATGCAAGAGGTCATTATCATCCAGAAAGTGACCTGGAAGCTTTTGAATTTAGAACGGCCGGGAGCTTATTAATTCAATATGGCGGCACCGTCTTGTGCATTAGGCCTTCTTGATTTGACTGATGTACTCAAACATTATAGGTAAACCATTTTTGTGTACGTATTGTATGAAGTTTATTAATTGACGATAACATATGAATCACGAGTGGGTTTTTGATGGGAAATAATTAAGCGACGAAAGATGCAATAAAATATTACTATTCTTCTAGGGTTTTAGCAACCATGTCATAGATCGTGTTAAATAGGTACAGTTTATTGCGCAACCAGGGTAATCAGAGCAGCGGGAACCATTTACAGTACTAGGTACAGCTTGGCGAATAAATATGGATCTTTTAAAATGCCGCCTCCTAATTGCCTGCAGATGGACCGGCGCCAATTACGGGCGACATTTAGCTGGAGTTCAAGTGGGCCGATAAATGGTGCCGATACCTTACTCACTTAGTGTTTGAATCTTGAATGACTAATGACGTCATAAGCCTTGCTAGAGTATTCCTCATTTAAAAGTTTAATTTTGAAAATCGAAAGGGTCAATTATTTTGATTAATTATTATAATATAAGCTAGGTACAGTTGACAAACATTTTTCATTGTACATTGTATGTAAATTTTATACGTATCTCCTTTGCTGACTGTAGATACCAAATTCAATCATTATAGACATTTTCATGCATATTTCACGTATAACCAGCTTTTAAATACTACTAGAACTAGGTTGAAATAGACTAACAAAATTTTAGTTATAATTTCTCACAGAAAAGCAGATAATAAAATTAAAAAACTGAAATTTAGACGAGTAAACATTCCCGCGAAGCAAAGTTACTCAAAAGAAGATTTATAATTACTGCTAACATTGACTCTATGTGAAGTGTAATTGGTCCAACAAAGATACTGGACACAAATTTTAATGTGTGCTAAATGTAACTGCCGTAATAAAGCGATGTCTGTCAGTAATAACAGTGAAACAGCAATGAAACTCGTAAGCTACGATCAGAGCACATTAGCCTTACGATAGCGCCCTCTTGATGGTGTATTGAAAGACACACTGATGGAATTATCATCTGACAAAGTTAACATAAAAAGGCTTTGACAGCCTCTGTGAACGCGACCGCTACGCAGCAATTCTCTAAGCTTACGAACCGGCAGTGTCACCACAGCGCTGCGACAGCCTTAGTACATATTCATAATTATACTAGGTATCGGGAGCTCTCACGAATTCTATCTTGGAACTTACTATTTCTGCCGACATTTTGGATGCGTTGCAGCACCCGTGGTCACGACTTGACTAGTCTTCGAGGGTCGAGAGGTATGCGGGGAACATTTTTTGAGCGCCTACCCACTATTACACTTATTATGAACGTTTAGGCTGGCGATACACCACACGCACTGTGTTTATTGGTTTTAGTATCTTAATCACTGGATCCCACGTTCCGGATAGTTTGAATCCATCTTCCCTATTGAAATTTTAATATTTTTTGATTTCAATGGCTTCACGCACAATCCGTGAATAGTAGTGGCGAACAGTGGAGAGGACTTTGGGTCGATGAAGCTCAATCCAGTGATTGGTACCCGACTCGAGATGTTCTGCTATTGCCGATATGTTAAACTGACGGTTTTTCACAGCTACGATTGTCATTGGTCGGACTATGTGACGTCACAGGAGATCGACCAATGACAATCTCGATCAATGCTGTCGCAGCGCTGCACTCGACGCTGTATACTTAGAGAATTGCACAGCAGTAGGCGCAGGTTTGATCCCCGCTCATTGCAAATATTTGTATGCATGAATATAGTATTGGCATTGTTCTGGTCGTATCTCGGAGAGCACGATAACACGTTGCGTCGGTCCCGGTTGCCATACCAACATTGCACTTGGAGCCATAAAAAAAAGACCAACAACTGATCTCGCTGCCGGTGAAGCTAGTGGTGATACATATATACCACATCTGTAGCTAAAAATCTAGTTAAAATAATCAGTTAATTGAATGCTAGGCCGTCCATAAACGCTGCATCCATTCAAATCGGCGGATTGGCTCCTATTTCATAAGTAACAGCAAGGTAACAGCATTGTTTTGATTGCTTTGATAAGTACTGGCATCGCAGTGAAATAACAGTGTCAGAGTCTTGGTCAGTAAATTTTTATGTGTTGACTAACTGAACTAAATGACGTCAGAAGTTCTTTCTCAGCTGCATTCAATTATCTAGTATTTACAATTATTTAATAGCCTAGCTATTTCGATGACTTTCCAATCCCAAGAAGAAAACTTACGGAGCTTCTTCCGTCAATCAGCATGTTAGGATGGTTTGATCCCAAAAGATCTTGGTGAACCCATATACAGGTGCTCTAGTTGGTATAATCTTCTACATCCTAGCGTTAATTCCGGTCGCATCCGAATCTTCCTCCTCGGAGTCGGGGGTCCACATTATCCAGTCTAACTACGGCTTTGGCTGCTCTAGTTAATATAATAGGTCGTTTCCATAATGAAATTGCAGTAAAAAAGTAGTAATACGAAATATATCATCAAAATAGATAGCATTTAGGAATGTTTGTGCAGATTGAATTTAATTTATGAAGCGGCCAATAAAAAAAAATTTAATACAGAGTTGTAAAATCTTGAAAAAACTTTCAAACAAAATGTAGGTAGATAATGGAAATAGCTATTAAATTACAGGAATTACGAACTCATGAATTTGTAAGAAAAAATCGGCAATTTCATAGGTAAAGAACTAATATCATAAACCACAAATATCTACGTGGGTCATTAGTTTGGTTGACTGCTCGTTCGAGCGTTGTGTCTCACGTTGGTAATGTGCGCCGTAGTTTATGTCGCGCGCGATAGTCGCCACGAGAGAGGTTATTCGTTGCGCTAATGTGCACTTGCATCTCGTTTGCATTGCGCATTGCAACCGCTCAATGTTTGTTCAAAATTCGTGCTGACTGTACTTTCTTTTTGACGTTGATGCATTTTATACTTGGAGAGAGACCAACGACGTTCAAAATACATTATGATGACGTTAGTCTTTGGTAGGTAATTGAAAATCTTGATTAATGAATTGTGTAGGGGTTTTTGACTATTTAGCTATAATTATATATATATATCTTGTACAATCACTTCATTCATGTTTCACGAAACAGTGACATGATTGAACATAGTTGACGACCTCCGTGGCGTAGCGGTAGAGCATTCGACTGCTATGCAGGGGGTGCGGGTTCGATTCCCGCTCAGTGCAAATATTTGTATGCATGAATATGTATATTTGCATTGGTCTGGGTGTTTCTATGTATAATATGTATGTATTTACAAAAAAAAAGTATCTAAGTATGTTTATCCGCATTCTAGATTCCATAACACAAGCTAGTTAAGCTATGCTTACCATGGGTCTAGATAGCGTTGTGTAGAATGTCGTGGAATATTTATTTATTTATTCAACAGATAATAAGTCTAAAAGTGTAATGCCAGTTAGCAACCAATCGTGCAGCGAATTATGATGAACATTTTTACAGCATCGGCGTCTGAGGAAAAGGTACTTTCTCTTGATTTTACATTCTGTGGTTACCCACAGTCATTGTTATTGCAGCTTCTCATTAATTAAGCTTTAGCGGAAAATTAGAGGCACCATCGATATTAGTTAACTAGTTACCATAGCTCTAAACTTCTCTGTTCCGTTTCTAAAACATAAAATGATAACCAAAAATTGAAGGATTTACATTTTATACTTACATAATAGGTCTGCTCTCGTAACTCTTTATTGTATAATACCTTTTATTTTTTTCCCATTGCAGGTACTTTCACTGACTGAATATAAATTGAATAATGTTGATTGCTCTCTGTACTTACATAACCAAATTACTTATTTGTTAATGGTCAGCAACTTCTACAAGGGCTGTACAACATGTGTTATTTTTCTCCATCATAGAGATACTTCATAAATATTTAAATAAAAAGTTCCTAAAGATAACTGTGAAACAAACTCCATCGTCTCAAAATTCTCAACAAAAATAAGGCGAGAAGCTACTGCGGCGAGGCGTGAGGCGTCTCCGGCGGGCGAGGCGCCTCCCGCTCACACTATTTTCATTTCGTGTACTGCCACATTTAATTTTGTTGAAATTCTAACGTAGCTTTGCAAAAATGTCAACTTTATTCCGCCTCAGCCGGCGTCTACGTTTCACTCCGTTGCTTTGCTTCTCCATTTTCTGGAATGTTCTACAGTTTCGAGACGGGCTTTGAGTAACTATAACTTTATGAAAACTTATACTCGAGCCCTGAAGTAAGACGTGGTTTCTAGCTAAAATTTATCAAAGCGTATTTAATTTTCGTTATGACTTTTCTTTTAGCTTTCGAAACTGACAAATTGGGAAAGTAATGCGAATTTGTTTTTACAGTAAACATAAATATGTCTTATTAGGTTGTCCACAAATGCTTTTAAGATCAGTAAGATAAAGTAATGGAGTTGAAAGCTGGCGACATTGAAGTGGATGACATGGTGTAATATATATTTACCTACTTTGATAGATATTGTTACTAGGATGACAACTACCAGCAGTTGTTAGTACATACATACATTATAATCATGTCTTTATTCCCGGAGGGTTAGGCAGAGGTCAATTAACATCCACATTTCACCAATCATTAAATTCAGTTCCTACGTAATAGGGGGTGAGCCTATTGTCGTCTTCCAGTCACTATTATTGACTCAAGCCATGCATCTGAGGCTGAATCTGGGCTGTATATATCTGTCTGATGTTAAACAGATCTACCCCTTAGTCGCCTTGCACGACACCGCATGGGAAGAAATGGGGTGATCCAAATTCTACTCTGCCGGGTACCACGCGGCTTTATTTAGTTTGATAGATAATATTCGAAAGTGGACCATATGAAATGGCGCACATTGGGAGAGCCCTATGTCAAGCAGTGGACTGCGGTGGACTACTTGATTGAATGTCTAGTCTTTATCAAGTTAGATTTAAATACGTGGGGCGCACTATAAGTTTCCGGAATGAATATGAAAAAATACTATTAAAGGTACAAAATTAATTTATTGTTTTTCAAAATAATCTCCCTTGGCGTCTATGTACTTTTTCATTCGATCAAACCAGTTTTGAAAACTTTTGTGCCACTCCTCTGTGGTGACCTCTGAAACGTGTTTTTCATACTCCTCGACAGCCTCTTCTGGTGATGAAAATCGTTGGCCGCGTAATTGGTTCTTAATTTTTGGGAACAGATAAAAGTCACAAGGTGCCAGGTCGGGACTGTATGCAGGATGACTCATGAGTTCTACATTTTTCGCCTTCAAAAAGTCGTTTGTCTGTCTGGCCGTGTGAGAACTAGCATTGTCGTGGTGCAGGATGATACGGCGTTTACGGTTATTTTTACGGAGTTCGTCAATAACTTCCGGCAAACAAATGGTCGTGTACCAGTCACTATTCACAGTACGACGATTTTCTAAAGCAACAGTAGCCACGTATCCAGTTTTATTAAAAAAGAAGCAATCATCCGCTTAGATACACTTTTCACGCGCGCCACTTTGGTTGGTTTCGGCTCATCTTGAAAGACCCATACGCTCGATTGCTGCTTTGTTTTGGGATCGTAGCAATAAATCCATGTTTCGTCACCTGTTACTATGTCCCACACCAAATTTGACGCACCTTCGTTGAATCTGGTAAGCATGGCACTGCACCAAGTGACGCGGTCCGTATTTTGATCCTCGGTCAAGTTATGTGGGATCCACCGCGAGCACAGCTTTCTCACACCCAAATGTTTGTGTAGGATTGATTGTATTTGACTCATGCCTATTTCTAAGGATGCGCGAATTTCATGGTAGGTCACATGCCTGTCTGTTTCAATCCTACGGCGCACAGCATCGATGTTTTTGTTGGTCACAGCGGTGGACGGCCGACCAACGCGAGATTCGTCACTGAGATTGATACGACCACGCTTGAATTCTGCAAACCAGCTATAAACAGTCGTCTTGCATGGAGCTTCATCGCCAAAAGCTGTTTCAAGCCGAGCGATGCTCTGTTGAGCCGTCAAATTACACTTAAAATCGTAGAAAATCATATTACGAAAATTTTCCCGAGTTAAATCCATGTTGATGCAGACACACAATTTTTTAAATGGCGCCACAAGGTAAAAACAAAAGACAGTCAGATGAAACAAACTCTATTCTACAGCCAAAGAGTTCTATTTTCAAATGTTGTAATAAATTTTTAAATATTGTTTATGTAAGTGGCCAGTTCCGGAAACTTTTAGTGTAACCTATGTACTAATGCTTCATCATCTCCGTATTAATCCTTTTGAATGAGTTTTGAGTATTTACGGTGTCCACTATTTCCTGAGTTTCAGATGCCTTTCAGCAATCAGGGTCATGGAAATTATTCAGCAGCTTCAATCTTATCCTCCTTCTTTTAATTGGTCTTATATGGTTTTTATAGACACGACTATCATCTGAACTTCTAGCCATCAGCAGGTGTTCTGGCTTGAAGGAGGTGGTTTGGGCACCAAACATCTTTTTGGTTCCTCAAAAATTCGCTGATTAATAAGCAGTGAAATAGGTAATCATTTGTATCAAATTAGTTACTTAACTGTATTATTCGCATATACTTTCACCAAACACAAATAGTAAGTACAACTTAGTGGTTTATAATGACAAACAAACAGAATCGTTCCAAATCGAAAACCAAAATCAATAACCACTAAAGATTAGAACAATAAACTACCTCGCCAATACATCAAAAATGCGAAGTCGGAATGCTATTTATCAAATACGTTTGTAGTACAAAGCGTACAATCTTATAAACCATCTGAAATTCATATTGAAAGTCGATCGCATAAAGCCGGGTACACACTGTAAAAGGCTCAGCTCCCGCGGGAGGTGGGTCTAAAAGGCCAGGAGCGATAGCACTCATCGGACGAATAAGCCTGTTTCCCGACTGCCAGGTTTAGGGATGCGACATCGACTCAATGCTGTTTTATTCTGCTACCATCAATACTTAAAGCGGTCGTGAACGATTTAGTGATGCGTAAGGTGTCGATGTTTTATCATATTATAAAATATAAATTTAAAATTTTGTGACTTATTTTCTATTTAAGTTAGAAGGGTTTTGAACTTTAATACTTTGACTCTATGTTGGGATCTCTTATAACCATACTTCACATAATATTAAGACATCCATTGGTGATCACCTTTCATCCTTTCCATGTTTGTAAAAGTAAAAAGTATGCTCTTCCAAAGTTGCAGTGCAACCTAAGCCACTCAGTTTCAGGCTTTAATTGCCTGGCATTCAAGAAGTTACTCTTAAAAATATGACAATGATTGCACTAATGTAAAAAAGTTTAACGCAACTTAGGCTTTGTGTTGCGCCAGGCAAATCAGTTTGAAAACATTGGTGCGTTGAAAGCTCTGTTTGAGGCTCACATGAGGAGCCATCTGGAGGGCAGCTCTGCTGTCTGGTCCCCACATGAGGAGAAGTATAAAGTCATGCTGGAGCGTATCCAGAACAAATTTACTAGGTACCTGTACCTAAAGATACACACATCAACAAAGTCTAGGGAACAAGGACATTTCTAGTTTTTATTTAAAAATCCTTTCTTGTAATAGTGAGTGTTTTATATCAATAGAAGGGTATTTTTATACCGTTTTTAATTTTAATTTTAATAAAAACATTTTCGTACCAAATTTTTTTTTTTTTAAGAAAGAATTGAATAGTGCCAATATTGAGTATTACAACCTTCTATGATTAGGCACAAAAATAACGAGGTAGTAAGAAATACAGTAATTAACCGTACTTTAAACGTTTTTAATAATCTGTAGGACCTCCTAAAGCATTAGCAACAGCTCGACAACGGCGTGGCATACTTAGTATGAGATTGTCAATCATCGTCTGTGGAATATGGCTCCATACACTGCGAAGGTGTAAAAAAAGTTGTTCTTCAGTGTTCAGATTTTCCAAAGAATCACTAAAAGCTCTTCTCCCAAGCAAATCCCAGGCATGCTCTATGGGATTGAGGTTGGCAGACTGAGCAGGCCATTCCAACGTCGTCATATTGTGCTCGCTTAACGCATTGACCACTACCCTCGCGGTGTGTGACCGTGCATTATCTTGCATGAACATAAAATCTTGACCGAACTGCTGTCGATGAGGGATTACCATGGGGTGTATAACGTCCTGAATGTATTGGTTTGCATTCAAATTGCCCCGTATCCAAACGAGGTCGGTCCTTCCACCAAGGCGAATTCCAGCCCATACCATGATTGTTCCACCTTGGTAAGGATGAACTTCTTGCGGATTCTGGAGACGACTCCGACGTCCAGGAACTCGCCATATACGCACTCTTCTCGAATCAGGATGAAAACCGAAGCAAGAGTCGTCGGAAAACAGAACCCGTGCCCATTGATGGTCGGTCCACTGTAAATGTGCGTTAGCCCACAATAAGCGACGACCTCGATTTCCACGTCGAAGAGCTGGAACCCTAAGCGGTCTGCGAGCATAAAGATTGGCTTCGTGTAGTCTTCTTCTGACAGTTTGATCGCTAATAACCACTTGATGCTGAGACTGGAGGCCTGCGACCAACTGACGAGCAGTAATCGTGGGTTGCCGCCTTGCGGAATTTTGCAAGTAACGATCTTGTCGCGGGGTAGTAACCCTATTTCGTCCCCTGTGACGTTCGGCAACATCCCCTGTAGACCTGTAGCGTGCCCATAATCTGCAAATTACGCTTGGTTGGGTGTTGACAGCATCCGCTACGTCGCGTTGAGTTCGTCCAGCTTGCAGCATACCAACAGCCCTTAACATCTCTTCGCGACTTAAATGACGACGTGACATGATGACTACAGTCACAAAAATGCACAAACCATACGTAAAAGACGTATTATTGATAATAAACGTTATTTACAATTAAAAATTTTTTTTTTTATTTTGCCTCAGAGAAACTGCGCAATCAAACACTTTTAAAAGTTTTCCCTCCATATTCGAAAATCATTACTTAATTAATTTATTTTTAAATTTCGAACAACTCTGTAATCTACTTTATTCTATTTTTATTTATTTGCTGTCAGTTATTTGCAAAACAAGATTTACACGAAAAAAAATAATTGGGGTCATCTTGTTCCCTAGACTTTGTTGAGGTGTTTATATGGGGTTTACCCAGGATATCCGCTACTGTATCCTACTTTATTTGTTCTGGGTATGGTGGGTTACTCTAGCGACGAGGTGAGGCGGGGGTGACGTTGGCAACATATGTGGTGCAAGTCTTGAGGGGACTAATAGACAACCAAGAGGTACTAAGGGTCGGCGTAGGTGACCGCCACTATTCTCGATGCCGTGCGCGCGCACCAACCTCCTAAAGTTCGCGCCGCTGACGCGTGCTTTGCGTGTGCTCAATGCGGTATCACATAAGGTAAATTTGTTTTCGTGTTCGCGGAGTGAATTGACAGTGGTCTTGTCTACTGAGTTATGTATATAATTAGTTAAGTATAGTTAAGCATTGTATTGTCTATGAAAGCCTTTTTTCTACCATTGTATATATCTATCCTGTAAGAATTTTGAAAATGAAGTATTATATATTCATCATTTGACATAACATTACCATGAATTTGACATTTAATATGCAGCTTTGACATTATTGAATTATAATTTAACATTTGCTATAAAAATTATATTTTGATATTTTTAACTGACATAATTATTTTCTGACATAATTTTTATCTAATTATAAATCTGACATAAATAATTGAATAATTGTTATTTCTTATGATATGACGTGTAATGAACAGTAACATATAATAATCATTTCCAATTAATATTGGAAATGATTAATAAATGTACTGTTACTACTTTTATTATTTTTATTATTTTTTAATTAATAATATTGTATGCTTAAGAACCATTATTAGTTTTGAAGCATGATGTATTGTAAATTCAATTATTATTATTATGTTTCTACTCTGTCACATTGGGCAATACCTGTAATGACGCAGTATGTATGAATGAAAATAAATAAATAATCAATCAATCAACAATCAACTAGCCCATCGCAGTCCACTGCTGGACTAAGCCTCTCCCAATGTTGGGAGGCTTTGGCCTACTGTTTCGCTGGCCGGACGGGTTGGTATAGGGTTTTATTTCGAGTTTTCCCTCTCTCGCAGTGATATCGTCTGCGTATGTTTCCGTTAGTCGCCTCTTACGACACCCTTCGGATGAGATGGGGTGGTGATACTTGTACTCTTTCTCCGTCACCACACGGACATTGCACTAATATAGGAAGGAATATTTTTTTTTTACGTGCGCAAAATCCCCACGGACACCTCCCCACCAGAGCCGGTGGAAGAGGTTATGTCGGACTCGAACCGACCAAAACGCACGTCACTTGTGGGTCGTTTTGGTTGCCGAAGGTGAGGTTGACAGGCATATCCCTCGCACCCCGGCCGACCCAGGGCCATCTCTCACGATCTGTAGTCCCCACATACCCGAGGAGAGGCTTCGGGTGTGTGGGGACTATAGAGTCCCCAACTCGTCCCCGGAAACGGGGAGGCGCGCCACCGCCGCAGCCTGCTTCTGCTAGGGTGACAGGCGGCTCCACCAGTCACCCCCAGGCCTGCGCTCATGGTTGCCATCGTACGCGGGCAGCTTGGCTTGCGATCCTTCGTTCGTCGCTCCCGCTGCCGCTCCCGCCCCACCTCCTCCTTCACGAGCATTACTTGCTCGCAGAAGGAGGCGAAGGAAGGAATTAATAGGCATTTAGGTACGTATTGACTAAATTATAAGGACTGTGAAAACTCTGTTAAATGATAATTAATTAAAGCAGTAGGTACTATTTATTGTGTCAATAACGTGCTGTAATATTATAAGAAAAATACCTTTTGCTTATAATATTACTAGTAAATAAATGAGATAAGCGAAAGTACCTGCTTAAGTACCAATTATTTTAATTTATAAGCCTCGTTCTCTATAGTTAGAAGTTATTCCATTTCAGTTATCGATATCATATACGTTGCCACTTTTCCCCTGCTTAATATAAAAGGATTGACATTTGAGGCGGAGTACTAGCGAAGTAGCGGATTCAGACCGAGACAAAGTTGACTTCGAATAGGTACTCGTTTAATACCAGCAAATATTCAGCAGATATTTAAATACAGTCTGTAATTTCGTCTTTGACGTAGGTGTTTGAATGTCAGGGTAAAGACTGCGTTTGAAAGGGAAATTATGTTTCCGTCAGACTTCTGCTGGATTTAGTTTCGATGTGCTAGATACTGTCGTCATTAAATTTTCAATTAGTATTTAATTGCACGAAAGCTCATTGAATCATTTGTGGCATACTGGTTAGTCAACTGTTTATATAAGCGCCGTTAGCGTGTTCAAAGGCGCGTGTTCGTTCCCCGCTTAAAGCGCTGTATGCATAAATATATTGAATTGCATCATCAGCTTAGATAGCAAATATGTATGTATTTACAAAAGAAAAAGATATAAAACAATATGTATAAGAATTTTTATCTACTCTGTCCTCCTTTTTTTACGTGGGTAAAATCCCTACGGGTACCCCACCACCGGAGCCGGTGGGAGAGGTTATGTCGGACTCGAACCCACTAAAACGCACGATGTCTGTGGATCGTTTTTGGTTGCCGAAGGTGAGGTTAACAGGCATATCCCTGGCACCCCAGCCGACCCAGGGCCATCTCTGGCCACCATCTGGCCCTCTCTTCGGGTACTCTTTTCCCTAGACAAGTGGCACAATCGTCATGTACTAGAATAATAAATGCATGGAAATGACATCTATTTTTACGTTTACCACACTTATAACAGTCTTGACTCTTATAAGAGTCGTGAATGTACGTCAATCCCATACATTCTATACAATTATGTTCTAATAACCACTTGTAATATCTCAAGCACTGAATCAAGTCTGTCCTAATCTTAAAAGTTTTCTCAAGAACTGAAGAAAAAGATAAAAAAGCGACGGTATCATTAAATCGCACAAAATAATATCTCACAGATCAACAAGTCAATAAAGCAAATTGCCATCCCGTTTTGGGTCAGACGACTTATCGTGGAAGGGCAAATCCTTAGTGGGCACAAATAAATACGGTACCTACGACCTATCATATTTCCCTGATCCCTTCGCGTTATGCGAAGGGTCAGCATTACGAACCGGACCTTGTAATTCAACGGATTGATCCCCAATTGATATTAATGATGTTTTATTGTTTTGGATGTATATTTTTATGATTTGAAAGCCTTACAATTTTTGGATGCCTTTTCTGTAATGTTTTCTGTATTATATTATTTGTCTTATTTTAAACTTGTAGTCCATCATTGTTATTCTTAGAACAAAAAAAAATTATTTAGGACGTTTTTACACAGTGCTACCTAGATTAAGCATAGCTTTACTAGCTTATGCATCTAGAATGTGCATCCTTCTTTTAGTATTCCTCTAGTAGCCGATAGTCCTACCCTTGAAGGTTGTCTGGACAGGCGCAGGCTAGGGTTAGGAGGACAGACGACGTAACCATCGCGACAACGTAAGCAATAAACCGATATCAGGCTCCTAAGTGCAAGCTTTAGACGTAACTAGAAAACCACTATAAGAATGCTCTATTTATGTTTTGAAAATTATGAAGGTTATGTCGGAATTGAACCGACTAAAACGCACAACATGAGCACCACATATAGATGCCAGTTTTAGTTTTACTTTATTTATTTTAAAATACCCGGAACGTAAAAAAAATAGAACGAGTAGAAAAATGTCGCCCCATCTACCTGGAACCTACAAATCTGCAAGCAGACAAAATTACTTCGGTTAGTTGTTGCAAAATATATCTCAAAATGGACGTTGCAATCCCAAATCTTTAACAAAATAGCTCCCCGGAACACTTTAAGTCTAAGTAAGTGGCGTTCGGCGGTCGAAGATTTGCTGGACCGTCTCTAATGGGCTTTATCCTTATTTATTGAACTTGCCGCCGAAACGGAAACGTTACCAAATATCTTTAAAGATTGATTAAATTTTACAGCAACTCATTGGAGTTTCCTGGTAGTGTGAGATTAAAACTAACTCGAACTGTTAGTATTTTAGTCTGAGGTTTATAATGATATGTATAATCCTATAGCTCTTTATTATCATCTTAAACGTTGGTTCAGTTGAAATACGTTCCCGACAGAGTAGACTTCTGACCACCTCATCTCTTCCCATGAGGTGTCGTACAAGTGCGACCACGGGAATGGGTCGTTTAACATCAAAAAATCCCAGACTCAGCCTCAGATGCATGACTTATGTCAACAATAGTGCCCGGAAGACGGCAATAGCCTATTACGTGGGACTGAATTTATTGATTGGTTAAATGTGTGTGTTAATTCATCTCTGCCTAACCCTCCGGTAATAAATACGTATGTATGTATGTATGCACGCATGTAAGTTGAACTAAACTGTTTGCTTTCCACAAAGAATTTGACATCGAAAGGCAGTACAGAAGCACTCGGGCGAGCTTACATAAAAGGTTTAAAGAGAGTAAAGGACGCTCGTGAAGCCAGTACTGAGCAAATGTCTAACCCTGCTATATTGACCTCAAACATGTGGGTAGTTGAGGAAAATATAAAAAATTATTCAACCATCCGTTCTGCTATCATAGTCAAATAGTCGGAATAAATTAAATTTCTACGTCAAATCAATTCATCATATTCAGTATTAAAGTATTGGTTTTACCTCATCTTATTTTTGTCGAGTTTATAGGTACTTTAGTCGCATAGTTTCCGATAGAGTAGAATTTGGGCCACCCCATCTCTTCCCATGCGGTGTCGTACAAGACGACTAAGGAATATGGCTGTTTAACATCAGATAGATATATACAGCCCAGACTCAGCCTCAGATGAATGGCTTGAGTCAACAATAGTGCCAGGAATACGACAATAGGCTCATCCCCTATTACGTGGGACCGAATACAATTATTGGTGAAATGTTATTAATTCACCTCTGCCTAACCCTCCGGGGATATAAGCGAGATTATATGTAGGTATGTATATATAGCTACTTTGCATCGTGTCAAACAATTTGACCGAAAATTGGTCTTGACCCTTCTACGAGTATATCAGTAGATTCACCCATAATTATGAAACCGAATTCCTGACCAACTATTTAGAGGGTTATGTTTACGATGATAGGATGAAATTGATTCAGCAGGAGGGTTATTAAGTTCAAATCTTTAATTGAATATTTCATTAGGTAAAGCCTTTTCATGTGTTTTGGCTATTGTTATATCGCATCACTAGTATGCTAATTTTAAGAAGTAGAAGGAGTCAGTGCCTGCCTGCTGGTGTTTATACGGCAGCTTGTTTTCCTCCTGGAGGTTTCAGCGATGAACACTAATCTCCTTTTGTGAATTTGTCCATGAGGGGTTGATATTATGTTTCAGTTTTAGGAGCACGTCACAAATTTTAAGCTTAAACTTAGCAGTGCGAGTTGAATTGTGTATTTTTTTAAGCACACTGACGTAGACATACGGAATTTAGAAATGGCATGCGTGCGTTTCACTACAAAAGAGGCGTAATAAAAAGGCGTTTAGTTGACATAAAATAAATTAAATTAAAACTAAATATTTTCAATGGCGCAGCCACCATGTATATTTATAGCTTTGTGTACGACTTTAAATTATCGTATAAAGTTAAATAATAATACATATCTTACAAAGAAAGAGCAAAGCATTAGCCTCAACAAAAACCTCACGACTTAAAAATCGTTTCAATGAGAGCCAATCTCAACAAGGCTTTGTATTCCGAGTAGAACATTCATTCTAATCGATGAGGCTTATCAGAACATCTCAACCTCCCCATTGAGAGCTATCTGAGGGGTCGGGGGCGGTAAACAGGTCACAAAGTGCAAACGAACTCAGACAGGCGTGATGAGTCGAACGTGTCGCATATTTGCGAAAACCCCAATACCAACACCTGTTTGGATTAATATTGCGGCACTTAGGATTTTGGAGCGTAACAGCTAGATGATTTTATAGGTAAAGATGTTTGTCGATTATCGAGGGTGTTTTCTGGTTTCAATGGCTTATCTATATGTATATAACTAGTTGATGCCTGCAGTTACCACCCGCGCGTAAGTCTGATACATTTTTGCAAACCACAGGGACCTATTCCTGCAATCATATTAACGTATGCAGTGTGTATGATCGATTGAGATAGAAAAAATTTAAACGGTTCAGGCGGGAAATCTAAATCGATTTGAATAGTAAGCATACTTTTTTGTACGGCCCATCTGATGGAAAGTGGTTACCGTGGCCTATGGACGTGTGTAACACCAGAGGAGCCACCCTCGCGCTGCCGACCCTGTAAGCACAGAATTTCTGTGCCGTCAGTGTAGAGGACAAAGCAGGACAAGCCATCAGTCATCCCACTGACAGCACAAATTCTCCAGTGAGCTCTGGCTACCCTACTCACTGCTGGGAACACAACGCGAAGTTATTATAACCGCGGTATTCTGTAGGGCGGAGGTACTTCCCCAGTCGGACTGCTCAATTGGGCGGATATACCGCCGTGTCCTACCTCCTATTGCTAAATGCTTTAAAATTTCATTCAATAGTTTGAGCGGAGTCATCAAACATCAAAGTTTAAAAATGATTGCAACATCATTCCTTGATTCCGATAGTTCGTACGAATACCGATAGATGGCTCCCATCGTCGCCGTTTCAGGCGAAGGTTCGGTTGCTCAGTAGTCAGAGAGTTCCCCCTGTAAGGGAAAGATCGCGGGTTCGAATCCCGCCTGACTCCTTTAAATTTATTTCTATCTAAATCGATTTGAATAATTAGCATACTAAATACTTGAAAATTTCATTCTATAACGTAGGTATGTGATATTCTAGACTATAAATTTGCTACCACGTGGTTCCCGGCAGAGTAGAATTCAGACCATCTCTTCCCATGTGGTGTCGTACAAGGCGACTATGGGATAGGACTGTTTAACGTCACACAGATAGATATAAACAGCCCAGACTCAGGTGCATGGTTTGAGTCAACAATAGTGCCCGGAAGACGGCAAGAGGCGCACCCCCTATTACGTGGGACCGAATTTAATGATTGGTGAAATGTGGATGTTAACCCTCCGGGGATAAAGGCGTGATTATATGTACGTATGTATGTAACTTGCTGCCAAATTTCAACCTACTCATTCGGTAAGACCTCTATACTTTAATTAGGACAAGTAGCTACATGCTCGTATATAAAAGAGCAAATTGACATCTCGGAGAACTGGAACCATATTGGAAACTTGATAGTATATGTTATTTTTAAACTTTCGCGGTGTGAATTCATAATTATACTAGCGAGAAGTCCCGATACCTAGTATAATTGAGAGTATATATTGGTAATTCCATATAGATACATAAGAGCGTGTCAAGGTAAAGATTAGATTATACTACATTCGGTGAAACGTTGCGTAGGTACATCAAGTATGCTAAGCATTGTTTTAGGTACATTACTTATTGTCCAAGAGCAGTGTGTAAAAATTCGCACCTTTTTACACTAGAGGCATTCTTGACTCTAGCCTGATTCTAAACCCCTCCCCAAAGACTATTTATACCGTTGATTGATGGCACTTGGTGAAATTTGTTGTTACACATATTGAGAACTCTTTGGAGAGGGCACATATTGAGAACTCACTTGTACTTTTCCACATTATTTATAATGTGGAAAAATGTGGAAAACTACAAGTGAGTTCAAGCGACAGATAGAGTAGTTGCATAGCAGTAGAAATACAATAGGGATAGCAGAAATACAATAGGAGTAGTAGGATTTTTTTTTATCTAGGACACGCCAACTTAATTTCACCTCGCCTGATGGTAAGCTAAAGGCAAAGTCACAGAAAAGAGGGTCACCATTACAGACACTAAGTAATGTTACAATGGTGGCACTCAGCTTGGCGGCCTCATCAGATACTTTTTCACGCCCCGCGGAATATAAATGTAGGTGTATTAGGGTACTATAGGAGTAGTAGTAACACACCTTGCAAGTCAGTACTTGCATGCGTGAAGGGGTCTACAGTGATGTCGTTTATGAATAAGGATGCAAAAATATCTAGACTTGTTCCGTAAAGTATGCACGGTACAAGTGTACACAGTGAATCATGTATTTCGAGGTGTAAATATGTATTTCTTTGCGTTGGCGATAAGTCGATAACTAATCAGTGATAAGACAACGACGTCGATAACGGTGTGGACATACAGGTTGTTCATTTTACATTTTGTCTCACATCACAAAACGTGGGCTAGTAAATGATTATGTTTCACTGTCCTATATGCATGACAATTTTTTTTTTTTTTACGCGCGCAAAATCCCCACGGATACCTCCCCACCGGAGCCGGTGGAGGAGGTTATGTCGGACTCGAACCGACTAAAACGCACACCGCCTGTGGGTCGCTTTGGTTGCCGAAGGTGAGGTTGACAGGCATATCCCTCGCACCCCGGCCGACCCAGGGCCATCTCTCACGATCTGGCCCTCTTCTCGGGTGTAGGGACTACAGAGTCCCCAACTCGACCCCGGAAACGGGGAAGCGCGCCACGCGCGCCACCGCCGCGGCCTGCTTCTGCCAGGGTGACAGGCGGCTCCACCTGTCACCCCCAGGCCGGCGCTCATGGGGGGCAGAGGTCGTTCATCGACCTCTGACGCCCGAGTTGCCTTCGTACGCGGGCAGCTTGTCTTGCGATCCTTCGTCGCTCCCGCTGCCGCTCCCGCCCTGCCTCCTCCTTCACGAGCATTACTTGCTCGCAGAAGGAGGCGCCGGCCGCCCACGCATCCGCGCAGCGAACCATCGCCGCGAGCAAGGTGGAGAGCGTGAGAACCCTCACTCCCAGGGCCGCCACAAGCTCCCGCCTCGGCGTCTCCCACGCCGGACACTCGGTCGCAGTGATGGCACTCGGACGTTGGCTCTTTCTGCATCCGACGCAGATACTTTCCGAAGCATCCGTGCTCGGTGATCATCTGCGTCAGACGGTACGAGAGGCTGCCGTGTGGCCTCTCTAGCCACTCCCCCATATATGCATGACACTGTCATGTAATAAAAAATATAATTGACACGCATGGTATTATTTTTGTGATTTTTGTATATCTGTTGCTCTTTATTTGACGGTAGCTTAGTGGTTTGTGCGATTGAGAGCCTCAGTTTTGAACCCAGGCTATTACGCTACCAGCATGAACTTACTACTAGTAGAAGTAATTAAGTTTGGCTGGAGTTGTTTGTGCTGATAATTTCGGATACTAGTGGATAGTACAGACTGGATGTGGAAGACGGAGAATCGGGAGCAATGACGCATATTACGAAAGATCTATTTTTAAAAAAAATCTCAAGAGGCTCAATCCGACGAGCCTTGGACTGAATGTAAGAAGTAAGTACAATGAAAGAAGTCTAACTGAACATCAAATATGAATTGATTAAGATAGGAAAAATATATGAAAACTATATTATGTCCAAATAAACTTCGGGACTAAGACTGCACTAGTCTTAGCTCTGCTTCAAAGTTTCGTTTCCCTCTGTTGAGCACTTTGATCTTTTTAGATGCCAGCTTAAACGTATTTTGCAGTCTTCGAACATCACTTAAGATCTCATCAAACTTGTATATTTCTAATATAGACGGGCATGCAAGTTTATCGTCGAAGCTATTTGGAATACCTGTTTACAATACAATAATTTAAAAAAAAGTACCTAATGGTATGGGTAATGGACTGCTGAGACGAAGTCTCGGGTTCGATCCCAGGTTTTACCATGGCACACATCAATGACATTTCGATGTTTTTCGAAGTAATGTGTGTATTTATCGCAGGTTTATAAACTGGCGAAATGTGGGTGCTAGCACCTCTGCCTTCCTCTTCGGGGATATAGGCGTGAGTTTATGTTATGCTAAGTAATAAAAAAAAATGACAATGGTCTAACACAAAAAAACTAAGCTCAAAAATAGAACACCATATAGGTTTCTATGGGCGTTCTTACGAATTCTAACCCACCAAGTATCGTTGACTGTCACTATCTTTACCTTTACAAAAGCAATATCTACTGTTGGCGAAACCTATATCTGTGGAATACAACAATTTGGACGATCGTTCAACATGTTAAACGTTCGTTAAATAAAACAGTTTAGTGCAATGTGAAAGTGCTTATTATGCGTACTAAATTTTTATTCAATGGGATCTAGTAAGTATTTTTATCACGTGATGTACCGGTATAAAATTATGTTTCTTTTTTATCTTATGTGTAGAGAAACCGTAGGTGGTATAGGGTGTAATAAATTTGAATGAAAATAATGTGTACTGATTATGATAATGTGATACGAATTTCACTTAGTGATAGAAGATAACTATTGATAATGCATTTAATAAAGTGTGTATAAGTTTGTATGTGGTATCAAATATTAGTTTTTCTCTTTTAAGAAGATAGTAGTTATTTAAACAATAATCTTACTTGTGTTCTCCCTTGTTTATAAGTGCCCGGTTAATGGCAATAGGCTCGCCACCTATTACATTGGTACTAAAACATAAACTGGTGAATTGTGGGTGCTAGCACCTCTGCCTACCCCTTCGGGGATATAGGCGTGAGTTTATGTTATGTTATGTTCTCCCTAATCTCTCTAGCTAAACTAAATTGCTTGTACTAAGGAGTGTGTTCATGTACAGGCTCTCACTACTTTTACATATAAAATAGTGAGAGCCTGTGCTTACTTACTTTATACTGACATACATACCTACATATAATCATGACTTTATCACCGCAGGGTTAGGCAGAGGTGAATTAACGCCCACATTTCACCAATCATTGAATTCAGTCCCACGTAGTAGGGGGTGAGTCTATTTCCGTCTTCCGGGTACTATTGTTGACTCAAGCTATGCATCTGAGGCTGAGTCTGGGCTACAAATATCTGTCTGAAGTTAAACAGCCCTATCCCTAAGTCGCCTTGTACGAAACCGCATGGGAAGAGATGGTGTGGTCCAAATTCTACTCTGCCAGGACCCACGCGGTATTGATATACTTAATTCAGTACATTAATAAAATGAAAATTAACACGCTGTACGCTGTGCTTCGTCAGGATAGTTAATCATCATCATCATCATCTTGGCGATCGGCAATGATCACGATTACATTCGGGGTTTTCACCTTGGAGTCCGGGGTCCGCTTTGCTTATTTTAGCTATTACTTAAGCGACTGTCAGTTGTCGCGAATCATTTTAAAAAGTATAAATTGACACTACTATCACAGTAAAACGAATACTGTTCGTTATGCTATGCTACTTTAATACAATAAGCGAGCAAAAATAGCAAAATAAACTCAATTGGATACGAAAGAAAATGTCTACGTAAATAGAACCTGATTTGACTTTGACATAAAAGGTCATCAACCCTAGGTCACGTGAAGCATCAATCAGACTATGTATTTTGATATATTTTATTCAATAATAGAAATAAGCGAATGCACCCCGAGTCTCACAAATAACGAAGCTTGAAAAACAATAGTACGTTACACCAGTAATAAAAATATTCTAAGACATTCTGCGCGGCCAAAGTAAGCATAGCTACACTTGCTTATAATAGGTTTCAAAAATGCAATATAACTCAGATAGATATTTACATTTTTTATGTAAATACATATAGGTACATTATACATAAAAGACCATCGCCATGCATGCATTTAAATATCTGCCCTGAGCTGGAATCGAAACCGCGCACCTTGACTTAGCAATCAAATGCTCTATAACAACTACACCATATAGGGTCTACCTATATAAATATAGAAAATTGCAGAGTAGTTCTGTATTGATGACAGGAATTAGTACAAAACTGAAAAATTCAGACTTCTAGTTATTTTTCTAGCAAATACCTAAATTGAGGTAACTATGTTAGATTGCAAAATGAACTTTAGTTTTAATCAAACGTCCGTTACCAAGTTACGAAACGATAAGGAAATGTTGCAAATAACTACTGTCAATATTTCAAAATTATCTCCGTGCAATGATAAACAAGATAGGTTTGGAAAGAGTTTTTGAGCCTTTTGCTATCTGGCTGAATATTAAGCGATTTGGCATTCAGTCATTATTTGTAAACACACAGATTTACAATTTGGAATAACACAGGCTACTTTCTTATTGCGAGGATAGGTTCCTATGGATTGTGGGAACGAGCTCAAAACTATATGCGGATGAAGCCGCGGGTAACAAAACAGCTAGTACGAAATAAAGAAAGGTTACGAAAGTTTACATTTACGAAGGTATATAGGAGGTAGGACACGGCGGTATTTCCGTCCAATTGAGCAGTTCGAATAGGGTTCCATTCCAGTTGCCAGTTCCATAATAACCTCGTGTTGTGTTTCCGGCGGTGAGTAGGGTAGCCATAGCTCACTGGAGAGATTTTTTACTGTCAGTGTGAAGACCAAAAGCTTGTCCTGCTTTGTCTTTTACAATGACGGTATAGAAACTCTTGTGTTTACAGGGTTGGCAGAGCGAGTGTGACTCCCTTGGCGTTGCACACGTCCATAGGCCACGTCTGCCAACCAAGTGGTATAAAAAAAAAGTAGACTTTTAAGTATTTGAGGATTACAGAACGAAAAGTAGTTAAAACGAGATATATACGAAAGTAATGAGAGCTAGCTAGTAGAAAATTTAAATGTATCTATCTGAGGAGACAACCATCATGTTCTGAACCTTTTCCCAACTTCTTGGGTTCAGATTTCTAGTCCAACTAAGATGTGACTGAACTTCAATATTGTCCGTTAACCAACTGCCAATTCCTCAACCAATTTTCGATACCAAAGTTCTGTAGTTAGACTACCATACATGTTTTAATGGCAACCAGACCAGTACAAATACTCATATTCATGCAAACAAATATTTTAGCGGGGTACAAACCCGCGCTTCCTGCGTAGGAACCACGTTCACTATCGCCACGCCACAGATACCTGTCTGAGGAAACCACCATTGTAACATTATTGTTAATTATGGTGGCGAGCCTCAAATTATAAGTTAGAAAAAGAAATAATGAAATCTATCATGAGGATATTAATCTCTGTGCCTTTCAACAAGATCTGTTCAACTGCGTAATTGAATTATAAATATCCATTGCGCCAAACTGTTCTGTAATAATAAGATAGTGAGCAATACGATAAATTATTGCCTTTTCTCATAATTTTCCAGATGCAATACTGATATCGCTATTGATATGGGTGGTGCCAGCGCTGGTGAGCGCCGGAGTAGTTCGGAGAGACACTACCTTCAATGTGGAAGAGCCAGCACTCTCCCCCTGTCGAAGGTACACGATTGGAGGCCTCCTCACTCTGGACTGTACTGGTCGGGAACTCAAGGAGTTACCTGATGACTTGGATTACGATGTAAGTGTTATCGTACTAATTCAATTCAAATATTTGTATGAGTGTTTTGTTGTACAGATTTATATTTATGTACATATGTAAGTAACGTACCTGTGTATTTACAAAACATAAAGAGAAACTAGTTAATGAATTTTTTACTTAGAATAGTCAGTATATATATTATGTACAGTCCATCAAATCTAAGAGGTACCGTTTGACGTTTCATATTTTTCAAACCGAAACAACTTTGTTCATACGTACATTATTCAGTTTCGATAACCTTTTTCATAAAACCATGAATTTAGAAAGATTTCATTATTGTATCTAAAAATGTACAATTCTTAATATCTAAATGTAATTGAAAACTTTCAAACAAAGCAAAATAACACATATTTACACAGTAAATAATTTCTAATAGTTATATTCTTGACCGCATTACAAAGTTACGTAGTTAGGTCACTGCACGTAGTGTTGCGACTCTTCGGATACACTTGTATGCAAAAAAATCGTTTACATATACGAAAAATCGAATGTATTATTTACAAATTACACTTGACAACCAAACAAATATTTTTTCATGTGAATGGGATTTATCTCACATATTACGATTACATAACTAAATAGTTATGTAATCGTAAAATATGAGATAAAACCCATTCACCAAAAATACGTATTTATAAATCAAATATATTTGCTTCTTTAAAAAGTTGTCGAAAGCGATTTGTCGATTTTTGATTTTCGCGCCCAAATAAGTCGGGGTTTCTCGCGCTAACGCTGTCGAAATAGTAAATGGAGTCAGGGATAGTGTTTTTTACATTTATTTTTGTGTATGATAGTATGGGTTTGCATATTACAGAGAAATAAACAAATTTTTAACAAGCACATCCATTGATTTTACCATTACAATTTTTTCTTCTAAGTCTTATTTCTACGTCTAAAACTAATAAAAATAAGGTATGTAGAACCCATTCACAAAAATGTTGTTGCCTGATGTTATAAATTAACGACGTTACTGCGCGACCGCATAATGCACTGAATACACAGATACCCTAAAATAAATTAATTTAATTATTTTTAGGTCAATAGGCAAAATCGCAGGTGTCCAAGTCTCTACAATTTTTTTTTTCTGGCAACACTGCCAACTACAAGCGCACGCGGTCCGCTCGGTCGGTTCGGCGTCAGCAGTCTCTCGCCATCTTGGAAGCTGACTGTGCGCGTACTTGCTTTCTCGTTTGTGTTTTACAATTTGTGACTTGGCTATTACTTTTCTGGACTGATCATTCTTTATCCGTTTACCTTGGCAATATTTATACTGGACTCCGAACTAAGCAAGTGTTTATTAATAATGTCGAAAAGAGGACGTACTTTGAACAGCCAGGCTCGTGAATTGGTGGTGAAATTACACGAGTATTTTGAGCGTGAATCTCAAAATGGTGGACTTCTACTGCCAGTTACACAAGTTCGGGATCGCGTCGGTGAAGCTCTCGGTATTGGTAGCCGCACCGTTGGCAAAATATTAAGTGAAAAATATGGGCCTTCGGGGAGTGACAGTAACGTACTTCACACACCGAAAAAACGAAAAAGAAATAAACCTGTGACAGGCATCGATGAATTCGATAGTCATGCTATTAGAAACCATATATACGGGTATTTTACAAGAGGCGAATTTCCAACATTGGCAAAGTTATGTGCAACTTTAAAAGATGCCGGGCTGTATAAGGGAAGCATAGAGTCGTTGAGAACGGTAATAACAGGAATTGGCATCAGATACAAAAAAGTTGACAAACGAAAAATTGTTATGGAGCGACATGACATAATTATGCAGCGACTAACATTCCTGCGCGAAGTTAAACAAATTATAAACTGGGATAATGTAATATTTTTGGACGAAACTTGGCTAAATTCCAACCATTCTGTGCCGAAAACGTGGACTGATGATTCTGAAGCTTCGTGCTCGAAGGTGCCGATAGGAAAAGGTGGACGCCTCATAATATGCCATGCTGGGTCAGCGTCTACAGGCTTCGTGGAAAACTCTTTATTAGCTTTCCAATCCAAAAGCACTAAAGAGTATCATGAAGAAATGGACGCAGTAAGGTTCCGAGAGTGGTTCTTAAATTTATTACAGAATATCCCTCCTAACAGCACAATTATAATGGATAATGCCCCATACCACTCTGTGCAAATTGATAAAGCACCTACGTCAGCCAATAAGAAAGCAGATTTGGTGGCATGGCTGCAAAGAAAAGGAGTGGATGCCGACATGTCACTATTAAAAGCTGAATTATTACAGTTAGTGAAATTGCATAAACCACCAAAACCGACATATGTAATTGACCAATTGGCCGAAGAGCACGGGCACAAAGTCATACGACTTCCTCCATACCATTGCCAATATAATGCCATTGAACTGATTTGGGCCCAAGTTAAAGGTAATATTTTATAATATTATAATAATAACACGAGTACTTCTAACATTTATAATTTAAACAATGGTTTTCGTCTGCTATCAAATAGTTACATTATTGTTTTACAGGTTATGCAGCAAGACACAACACAAAACCACCCTTCAGTGTCAAGAAAATGGAAGGTTTATTAAAGGAAGCATGTGCCCAAGTTACACAGGAAGATTGGAGTAAAGTAGTACAAAAAACAAAGAAAATAATAATGGACGACTTCGAAAGAGACGTACACTTTGATAATGTAATGGACAATCAACTGGTCATTAATTTAAATGACGATGATGACGAAGACGACGATACTAGTACTAGTAGTGAATAAAAAAATATCCTAAACATTTCTTTTATTTAATTATAACAATTGATTTCTTAAAATTCGGATATTATAGTAATCGATCTCTTAAAGTTCGGATATTATAGTAATCGATTTTTTCATCCCATCCCTATCATTCAATTGTCAGAACTGTCAAACGGTACTTCTTAGATTTGACGGACTGTAGTATCTTTACAGATTAGCGTTCAAAGACGTCTGCTTTTCTATTAGATGCGTCGGATAGACAAGCTAACAAGCTAACAAGCTTGTCTATCCGACGCATCTAATAGAAAAGCAGACGTCTTTTTTTTTTTTATACCACTTAGTTGGCAGACAAGCACACGGCCCACCTGATGGAAAGTAGTTACCGTGGCCTATGGACGTCTGTAACACCAGAGGAGTCACAGTCGCGCTGACAACCCTGTAAGTACAGAGTTTCTATGCCGTCAGTAGAAGACAAATCAGGACAAGCCTTTAGTCTTCCCACTGACGGCACAAATTGTCTTTGAACGCTAATCTGTAATGATACTACATATATACAATATATTATTAGAATGTACAAATTTGCATACCTGAGTCTTTTGATTGCATCGTATATCACTTCAAATGTACTTATTATGTAATATGAATGAAATTCATAGCTATGCGGCTTTCAAACTTTTCACACTGAAAGGTTTCCCAGAGCGTTATTCTCAATGTTAGCTTCGTGCATATTTCCTATTTTATAATACACTCACATCACAACACTGATATTTTATTTCAGGCTCAAATTCTCCTCCTCTCGAACAACAACTTCAGGACTTTTCCCTCTCAGCTAAATAAGTTCTCCCGAGTGGAAAGACTCGACCTATCAAGCAACTACCTCAGTCAACCATTACCAGACTTTTTACAAAACTGGATCAACTTAAAAACGCTTAATTTATCAAATAACTTGTATGAGAGCTGGGCTTCTACAGGATTCACCTTTACAGTACACAATCTAGACTTATCCAAAAACAAAATTACTGTAATTGACGACAGAGCATTTGCGACTATGCCTTATTTACGCTTGCTCGACTTGACCGAGAATAGAATGAACGATTTACAGCCTGAAATATTCGCTGAAACGAATAACATAGACACTCTTCTATTATGCAGAAATTACTTTTCTCACGTACCGAATTTTAAATCTTCGTCTTTACGGAGTCTCCGAATAAGTAGCTGTCAAATATCAAATTTAAAGGCTGATACTCTAGCTGGGATGACTTCACTCCTAGAAATTGACTTATCAATGAACCAGATCGAAGAAATCCCAGACAATATAGCTTCACAAACATTGCAAGAACTGAATTTAAGTTACAATTCGATAAATTTGCTAACCGACCGAACCTTTTCATCATTACCGCATCTGGCTGTACTTGATTTGAGAGGGAACGACTTTCGAGATGTGTGGTCGACTTCACACTTCGCCTCAAACCCTTTTTTGAGACAAGTCCACGTGAAAGGAAACCGGTGGAGCTGCGAGGGTTTTAGTGTGAATCTGTTGCTCACATATGAGTTCTTGACTAAGGAACCGCCGAAGATAGCAGACAGGGAGTCACTGATATGTTATTATCCTTCAAATGTGACTCAGATGAGTTGGCAGCAGGCTTACATACAGACATGGCATCCTGTGGACTCTGCAGCTAATACTTACACAACGGTAGCAGTCATAGGGGGTATTATAATCGGAGTGTTGTTAACCTCATGCGTGTGTCGCAGTATGGTGGCTTTTAACAATTCTGGCGCTTCACGAACGCCAACGTCAGAGACGGCTGTGTTGAATCTCAATAACGATACTCCCCAAACAAGAGCTGAGTCTGTGGTATTGAGAATACCGATTAGCGAGGATCTTCCTCCGACATATGATGAAGCGTTACTGATGCCTCGGCTGAACACATCGTTCCATTCGTTGCCAGATTTTGTGGATGAAGAGGAGGAACCACCTCGTAGGCCAAACTACCGAAGATCTAGGTCAATTGGCGATCTCACTGAGTTTAGGCCTCGATTGGGTGATAGACGTTCTATGAGACGTCCCGTTGACGTACACGGGAACAGTAATGACAGAATTGTTGAAAGAGATGAGTAATGTGAAATTTCGTAGGTGCATTTTACATCTTCGTCGCTAGCGTTATATAATAAACTGCCTTTTGGGTATTTTAGTTTAATTGTAGATATTGAAATGAATGTTTGCTTTAATTTTAATATTCTAAGTATAAAGAATATATTTATTAAGAATGTATTTATATACCTCACTTGTAAATATTAGTATTAAGTTTAATAAATTTTAAAATACGTTTTATATTAATTATTTTTAATATGATTTGTACAATACATAAATAATAATACTTAAATGAAATTTTAAACTAAATACTATTATTACGTACTACATTTTAAAATACGTTTAAATTTCTGCAGAGGCTCTCAAGCGGCGCAAATTCTCCAATCTCATCGGGGATTATGAATTTGTGCGTTTGGAGTCGAAACTATGGGGTTATGGGGTCCGAGCGCCCGCAGTCTCTTCAGGGAGATTGCGAAGCGTATGGTCGACGCTTCTCGTAACCAGTAGGGGACAGCCTTCTTCTTTCAGAAGGATGTTCTCTTTTTAGGTCAGGCAATAAGCATTGCCGTACAACGTGGGAATGCTGCCAGTTTTCTGGGAACGATACCACAAGAGGCATGCGATGTGGAGGATTTCCACGACGCATTTAAATTATTTTTAGTTATAAGTTTTTCTTGTCTTTTAGTTTTATATTAATAGTCTATTTGTTTGTGTACCTATGTAAATTTAAATTAAAATTCATATCATGAAATGTATATTAAATTACTTACATTTTTAAATTAAATTTCGAATTATAATTTATTATACGTATTTTATTAGATTTTCGTGTCGATAGTCATTTTTATAAAATGTGCGTTTACTGACATCTGTTGTCAGGTAAAGGCATTGATAGTGAAAGAGATGTAGTACAAAAGCAACTTGTTTAAATTTCTTAAAAGTTCGTCATTCAAAACATAGATGACGCTTTGACACAAATAAAATTGAATTAGTTCAACCCCGTATCTATAATAATCAATAGATAAATTACAAGTTATTTATTATTAATACACATTGTAAATGTTTAATTCAAAGTACCTAACTAATAGTCGTTATGTATGGCATTGTCTAATGTAGATATTGAAATGAATGTTTGCTTTAATTTTAATATTCTAAGTATAAAGAATATATTTATTACCTAGTGTTTGTGAGTTTATGTAATTGATATAAGGAATATAGTCTGTGCATACCTATTTAGGATTTTTTAGTTTGTTAAGATGAAGTTTTATCATAATAAAAGAATTCTATCGAGGTAAAATTTAGTTTTTTTGATACTTAGCTAGATTTTAATTGCAATCAGGTACAGGGCTCACCAGAAGGTAAGCGGTTACGATACATTATGACACAGATTAGGACACCACCAGCACAGAATAAATAAATAACAATACTTTCACCAGAATTCAGTCCCATGTAATAGGGGGTGAGCCTATTGACGTCTTTCGGGCACTTTGTTGACTCGAGCTATGCGTCTAAAGCTGAGTCTGGACTGCATATATCTGTCTAATGTTAAACAGCCCTATCCCTTAGTCGCCTTGTACGACACCGCATGGGAAGTGATGGGGTGGCCCAAATTCTACTCTGCCGGGACCGGCGTCCTATATATATATAAACAATAGATAACAATTATCCGAGCTTACTCTTTAACATCCGATCGCCTACTCAATATTTGTATTTCAACAAAGCGACTGCCGTATGACCCCCCAACTGAGAAGAAAACCTGCGCTAGAGCCTTGTTCGCTTGCAGGTGTGATTTACTTGAGCTAAGATCCTGGGGTCATACAGGATGTTAAAAAAGTAGCTTAGTAAAATATTACGTTACGTCGTTATTTTCTCAAAATATCTTCCTAGATGGGGATTGAGAGATCGTCCACCTTTATCATGGAGATTTCTAAGACGTAAATAAATTTAGTAGCAAAGCACGACTGTAGAGCATTCAACTGCTAAGGCAAATGCTGCAGGTTAGATTCCCGTTGAATGTATAAATTGTATTGATCTGGGTGTTTGTGTATTTATCAAGAAAAAAGTTATTATATTGCCGCACCTTAAGAGGAAAATATGGAATATTTCGTTATGCGTCTGTCTATCTGTCAAGACCTTTTTCACAGGAGTGAGGATCAAAATTAAACAAGATGCTCACTGTGCGGTATGAAAGAATCTTCATCCCACGCACACTCAAGCTGTGGAATCACCTCCCTGCTGCGGCTTTCCTAAGCGACTACTATATGGAGTTCTTCAAGGGCATCAGAAGGTTTCTTCATGGTCGGCAGCGCGAGTGTAACGCGCCTGGTTGCATACGTCCATAGGCCAAGATAATCACTTCCCATCAGGAGGACCGTAAGCTTGTCTGCCACCTTAGTGGTGTAAAAAAAATGAAAATACCTATTAAATACTTAGATCTGCGATGCTTTGATGCCGTGAAAAAATCAATCTTCACACAATGCCATCAAAAGTTACTACTGGCTGGTGGAAACCATAGTGCAATACGTTAGCCTGAGTGTAGATGGCGCTGTGTAGTAATCCCAGAAAATGTATTATTACAATTCAGAAAAATACAAAACGGAACTGCTCGGAAACACAATTTGTCAAATGACTTTTTTAGAAATTATTTTCTCCCGTACCTAGTTCTAAATCCTCGTCTATACGAAATTTCTGAATGAGCAGTGTCAAATATAAAGGGTTAAATCTTTAATTAGGTTGACTTCACTCCTAGAAATTGACTTATAGTTATCTAAATATATACTGGGTGGCGCAAAAGTAAAGACCCTATTTGGTTCGGCTATAACATTTTTTCTAAATTAGAAAACTAGATTTAGGTTTTTTTAAATGTATATTTGTACCATTAAATTTCGTACCATTAGGATTTAAAGATGATGTCTTTTAAATGGTGACCTCCAGAGTTGATACACATTTGAGCCCTATTTATGACATTTTGCATAACTTGCCGTGACACTTCCTGCGATATGTTCGTTATTTCTTGACGAATGTTTTCTTTTAGAGCTGCGAGAGTCTGTGGCTTGTTCACATACACCCGAGATTTCAAAAAACCCCAAAGAAAGAAGTCTGGTCTGGTCAGATCGGGTGATCTTGCAGGCCAAGGCAAATCGCCAAAACGAGAGATAACTCGGCCTGGAAAAGCGTCCCTCACTAAGTCCATAGTGTCGCGCGCTGTGTGTGCCGTAGCGCCGTCTTGTTGAAACCAGATGTGCTCCAGCCCCAATTCGTCCAAACTGGGTATCAAAAACTCACGTAACATGGTTCTGTAGCGTTCTCCAGTGACAGTTATCGCATTGCCTCCAGCGTCTTCGAAAAAATAGGGTCCGATCACTCTGTCAACACAGATGCCACACCATACAGTAACTTTTAGTGGGTGTAGAGGTGTTTCTTGAATAATGAGCGGATTATCAGTGCCCCAGAACCGAGTATTCTGCTTATTGACATGCCCTGAGAGATGGAAATGCGCTTCGTCACTCATAACCAATTTTGAAGGAAAATCATCCTCTTCAAGGTTGAGGTTTATGACGCGCTGGCAGTAATCTAGACGAGCTCGGTGGTCAGCAGGCAGCAGCTGATGAGTCATTTGAGTTTTATACGGGAACATCTTTAAGTCTTTCACCAAAATACGCTGCAGGGTCCGTCTGGAAATGCCCAATTGCGTGGCACGTCGCCTCGTTGATGTTTCTGGACACTCTTCCACATCTTCGCGCACAGCATCGATATTTTCAGCTGAACGGCCTGTTCTTGGTCTCCCAGACTTAGGTCTATCCAATGTTGAGCCAGTTGCTTCAAGGCGTGTGGCAAAGCGTCGAATTGTGCGACCAATCGGTGCCGGACGGTGGGGAAATCGTCGACGAAATTCACGTTGTGTTCTTATCACTGATGAATTATTCCGTAAGAACATTGACACAATTATTCCACGTTCTTGGGGAGTAAAACGGTCCATGTTTATTTTCAGTGTATTTTACATTTGTTCACTACACAATTTTCAACAACAGAATAACAGAAAATGTCATATAAAAAAAATAAAGGTATTTTCTTTAGTGCCACTACTTTTGCGCCACCCAGTATAACTCAAAGGTGACTATGACTGACATAGTGATCTATCAACGCACAGCGCAAACCACTGGACGGATTGGGCTGAAATTTGGCATGCAGGTAGATGTTATGACGTAGGCATCCGCTAAGAAAGGATTTTGATTAATTCTTCCCCCAAGGGGATAAAATAGGGGATGTAAGTTTGTATGAAACTTAGTCAATTTAAAACCGATCTGGCTGAGACTTTGCACACATAAAGCTACTATGACGTAGGCATCCCCTAAGAAAGGATTTTGAGATGCAAGTTATATAAGACTAGCTGTTGCCCGCGACTCGGCCCGCGTGGATGTTGGTTATCGCTTTATGTTGAGTCAACGCTATTGAGCATACAATTTTTCAAAAATAAAAGTAGCTTATTACATCAGCTAACTGCCAATAAAAGTCCCGTCAAAATCGGTCCAGCCATTTCAGAGATTAGCCGGAACAAACAGACAGACAGACAGTCTTTATTGTATTATTATTGGCAGGTAGATGATGTAATAAAGAGTAACGTGGGCTACTTTTATTTTAGATTTTTTTTATACTCAATAGTGTTGCTATCACTAAGCGATAACCGACATCCACGCGGGCAGAGCCGCGGGCAACAGCTAGTCATAATATATTTTCGCAAATATTGCAAGAACTAAATCCAAAATATCACATACTATATGTTAGTATGAGTCTAGATGGCATTCTGTAGTTTTAGTCTAGAAAGATACAACGCGGTCTCTTTAGTTCAAACGCTTTTAACATCAGCAACAAACAATGTGTCAAATTACATAATCTACTCTAAAATCCTTAGAGTCGTTTAAATCCAGATTACCGCACCCCTACACACACTTTCGCAATTCTTATCAATGATAACACGTCACTGTTTGACTCACACAATGATATCACATTGTGGGGACAACACGTCTCAATGAAGATTGTGAGGGCCAAATACACCTTTTTGTTTTAGTGAAGTTAGTGACCAGTGAAAAACGATGAGTAATGAATGGATTTAGCGGAAAATTGTATATGAGAACTGTTTTGTTTATTAGTTTGAACATACATAGTTAAAACAGTGTGTCGGAATTAAAATACTTCTCAGGTAAACAGGTAATTTAACTTAACTGTATTTACTTTTATAAGATTCTCCCGTTACATACAACTTAGTTGCCACGTATTCCGTTAAGCTTAAACTTTAAAAGCTAATTAAGTATCTGCAATTTCTTTTCAGTAATTATAATATACTTTCCAAACACTCATTGATCGTGTTACTACAAATATTACCTTCTATGTCATTATCAAAGCATTACTGTTATTTTTGTTAAATAACATCTTAAGATAAATAAATGTTAACAATCTCATTGGTAATGATAATGCAATTACGAGTGATTACCTGTTAACGAGGACAAATCACTTGAAATTATGTTATTTCGACATAGTTTCAAGCGACCGGTAAAATGTATTGTAGATTCTCTACTCTTGTTATTGCCGTTACCGATAAAGACCTAATTTTATCACCTACAATCTATATAATCAGTCAGTATCCCTATCCCTGAATACCCCAACTGTTACTTTACCAATACCTATTGCCCAAGCTGGAAAGTGAACCCCGGACTCCGTGGTGAGGGCCTCGCATGCGACTGGCTAAGATGATGACCATGGGCATTCAGGTGTATTCATTGGGAAGGGATGCTGTTGATAACAGACCATTGTAGACCATTGTACTTTGGAGAACACAGGGCCCGCTCATATTCTTTTTCCCTTAATTTTGCCAAATTACTTACTATCCCCAAGAAAAATCCATTCGCTCGCTAGAGCGTTACCCGTTAATTAACAGCTGGTCTATCAGCTAACAGGTGAAGTTGAATTCACGTTGAAGTTGAATTCAAGGTGAAAACCTTGATGGAACCAAATATACCCTGCTTCAACAGCAGATTAACTCCAGTTAATATAAATCGATCTATTATTTTCTATGTTAGTGAAATTTCTTAACGTTTCGTTACATACGCTAAATAAAACACGACCCAAATTAGAGTATCCTACCGTTTTATCAATAGCTGATAACAAAGATAAAACTGTTGTGTGTATAGGGTTAGTCACGATACGAATTGTTCTTTTTAATCTGTGCTATTTAGTTCTTACGGTTTGTAGTTTTATTTGGTATACACACGTGCGTGACAAGAAATTTTAGTGAGCAGGTGTGTTGGTGAATCAGTTTTCCTTCCTTGTGACAAGAGGGTTTGAGGAGAGCTACGTGCTTGTTTCTTTTCGTCGTGAGCGTTTTTAGTCTGGTTATTGTGTTGGTCTGGTAACATTTCAAGGATATTCATGAATAACTGAGGAAGTGATCAGTCTATCTATATTTTATTCTAAACGTTCTGGAATACTTTTAGCTTACAACAGTAGGTTTGATTATAATTTAACAATATTGTATTTTCAGTTCATCAAAATGTAATTTACAACCAAGTCATTCCACAAGCTCTAAGTAGTAAATTATATTCCTATACCAGACTGTTCAAAGGAGAAAGTTACAGTCCTTATTATTCAAGAAGTAGCCCTGTGTCAGTGACTCAATCGAAGTATTTTGGGTATTGAAAAGGTCTAAAGTAGATATAAAAGCTAGACAAAACAACACACTTAATATGTTTCATCAGACAATCAATTAATTCTTAATCTAATAATTTGGAATTCAGGAAGTAAATACTCACACAAAAAGATATAAGAGTACAAAGTGTGATAAAATACTACAAGGAAAGTCACAGTGTGTCAGCTTCATTTGGTTGTATGTATTGGAAAATATCATTATGGTGAGAGTAGCACGCGATAGACTACTGCTAGGTAATATAGGCATCTCAGCCTGTAGTTCCTACTCCACAAAGACCACCCCGTAGATTAAGTACACCTAGTAACTAAGAATTTGTCGTCGATAGTACATCTTAAGGTTAAATTAGTGTTAATTTCCATTTCCAGGCCGTAATGCGAGCGAGACGTGATGGTCCGCCTACTCTCAGCAATATGTATTCTATTCATGGCCTGTTCAGTGCAAGGAGAAACCGTAGACCCTGACCAAGAGCTTGGTGACCTCTGTTACGTGTGTACCTGCAGTGGAGACAAAAAGATCATCAACTGTTCAGGGAGAGGTCTTACTGAGTTACCTAATGGATTCAGCAGCCAGGTAATTCTAGATTATATTTTATTAGACTGTCACAGAAAGTTTATGGTTAATATTTTAGCTTGATTGAGCCTAGTGGTATGAGTAATGGACTGCTGAGACGAGGTCTCAGGTTCGATCCCAGGTTTTACCATGGCAAACACCAATGACTTTTCGATGCTTTTCGAAGTTATCTGTGTATTTATCGCAGGTTTATAAGTGCCCGGTTAATGGCAATAGGCTCGCCACCTATTACATTGGGACCTAAACATAAACTGACGAAAGTTGGCCTCTGGACCTCTGCCTACCCCTTCGGGATATAGGCTTGAGTTTATGTTTTGTTATGTTATGTTGATTTGAAGCTAAACCTTGGTAGTGCAGCGAAATCAAGTGCGACAATTGAGCATGGATTCGATTTCAGGGTTATTGTTATAATATTTTATTATTGTTCCAATGAATTGATTGTATTTTAAATAGTAAAAATCTCAGCAATTAATCAATCATACAATCTATGCTACACTGCATAGATCTGTAGGAAGGTGTGAGCATTCGTAATACATGGTTCACCCAGTAAGAATACCTCAGCACTCCTTCTAATCTAATTGAATGTTATAGCATTTAACTTTTACACTAGCACTGTTATAAAAAGAAATTTGTAATAGACATATAGAATAAAATTATCATCTTATTATCTATAAATAGGGTCTCATCTTTAGTGTTTTAATCTACTCACAAAATCTTTTACATACCTATAGGCTACATTGTTCTATTAAGTCTGCTAAGATAAGTCAATACCCGAATCTTATTTGCATGGCATTGAAAGTGCGCAAACCTCTGCAGTCTCACTTGATTATCTGACAACGCACTTCATGCTATTCGCAATCACACAAGAGGTTTTGACGAGTCCCACCAAGACATTCGGGACTCAAGCTAACATCACTTACAGTATATACTAATATACGGACGAGATTGACGAGCTTGAGAAGTCAGACGGTAGTCACTCCCATATAATCCGTATAATCCAGGTATCTAAAGCAGGTGTAGAAGTAAGTAGACCTCTGGCTCCAAGGTTTAACCTTAGTAGATGACAATGAGATAATTTAACAGAGCGCGTGGGATTCTGGTGTTATATCTGTGCATGAATATATTTATTTGTTTTAATATTACTATTCAGTAGTAGATGTAGATTGTGCTGTTTAAAATATCCCGGAATATATATGTCGAAGCGACAGCTCAAAAGAATCAAATCGTCATTACATAAGGTTCTATTTCGATTTAATCCGGACGTTAATCAGATGTGAGGGTATTTCTAAAAATATTTTTGGTTTATTGTCTAGTCCTCAATACCTCACACTTTGTTACATAAAATCACAAACGATGCTTACAGTGTTTTAGGATTTTAACTAGACATAGAATAAACCACAAACAGGTAGAATATAGTAAGGTTAGCTGCATCAACCGACCACTTCGCGCCACGTCTCGTTTCAATCTGAGCTCCTCTTGGCTCGGACCGCCAACGAAGTGTCATTTACATCAAATGTCATTTTCAATTGAAAATCTCTAGTTCATAGTTTACATACTTACTTTTTTGGTTTCCAGGTGCAGAATTTGAACATTTCGAATAATGAGATCTCCATATTCCCTGAAAACGTGTACAAATTTTACAATCTGGTTAGTTTAGACATTAGTGGGAATCGACTAAGTGAATTACCAGAAAATGCACTTCAAAATCTTACATCTCTTGAATCACTTAATTTATCAAACAATCTTTTTTCAACATGGCTGAATTTAAAACCTAATGAAGTCTTCAAATCAGTAACAAACTTAAAGACAGTAGATTTATCTCACAACAAATTTAAAACAATGGGAAACTTGGCCAATCAAGAGTTGTTTATTAGTGCATCAATTGAAACATTAATACTCGATCACTGTGAAATCATTTCAATACATGGCAGATCTCCTTTGGCTGGTTTAACGAATATCAAGATACTGAAGCTGAACTCCAACCCTCTTCTAAGAATCCAAAGCTTAATGTCATCCACACTGAGGAGTCTCGAAGTTAGTAACTGCGCTCTTAGTACGATAAATCATAATGAATTCATGTATCTACCGTCATTGATACATTTAAAAATGTCTCATAACTATCGTCTGGAATTGTCTTCTTCTACCCACAATTTATTTTCTGATTCATTAAAGTATTTAGATATATCATACTGTAATGTTATGCAACTAAATTTGCAAGGTTTTCCTAATCTCAGGAGAGCTATACTGAATCACAACATGATACGGTTTTTAAAAAGTAACGAATTTTTAAACAATTCTATTTTAGAGTTTTTAGATTTATCATACAATAGCATTGGATCCCTGAAAAGTGACACATTCCGAGGATTGGTATTGCTCAAGCATTTAGATCTCTCTTGGAATGAAATTGCTAATGTACCTGAAGATACCCTGTTGGAAATGCCGACACTAACGCAAATTAAACTAGCCAGAAATTATTTAACAAGTGTTGGTCATTTGAGATCTACGTCATTATCTGTACTTGACATGAGTTATTGTGAAATAAACAACATTGGAAAAGATTCATTAGAAGGTCTTCAGAGCCTAGTTGATTTAGATTTATCCCGAAATCTAATATCGCACATTCCCGATAGTATATCATCGAATACACTTAAATACTTTAACCTAAACTATAATAGAATCAACCTTGTGAATAACTACACCTTTTTCATGTTACCACGATTAATTGGTCTTAGTGTCATAGGAAATAGATTCACCACAATTTGGAATAGATCATTTTTCGAATCAAACCGTTACTTAGAACGGCTCGATTTAGCAGATAACATGTGGAGATGTGATTGCACGGACGGAAATATGTTTGATTTTTATGAATTTTTAACTTTGGAACCTAACAAGAAGGAGGAATCAAATAACCTGGTTTGCAATAGTCCAATGGGACTATTTGGACAAAGATGGCTAGAAGCCTGTTATTTCATCTGGAACCCCGCTGAAAAAGTACCCAATACAGATAGCTTGATAATATTTATAATTATTATGATATCAGGATTAGCTCTATGCCTATTACTAGTAAACTGTGTAAGAAGATCTATGCAACGTCGTTTAGCGGTAATTCAAGCTGAAAGAGAAAGGCAAGTTGAAGAAGCAAGAGATAGGCTGAGGCAGTTAAGAATTCAAGCAGAACAAGAAGCCCTAATTAATACACCAGATCCCCGAGATCTTATACCACCACCTTCTTATGATGATGCACTTACGATGCCTAAATTAACTTCTTCCTGCCGCTCTTTAAATGAAGCAGGATCAGGTAAAACGAAGCGAAGGCGAGGTCGTAGGAAAACTAAGTCTAGTGGAGATTTGTTGGAAGAAACAGAAAGAAATGGAGACTTACCTGTATCAGATGATGTTGAGCTTACAGAAACTTCTAATGGAGGTCAACGTCACAGACCACAAAGACAAATGAGTAGATATGGTAGTCATGAAGTTGCAGAGTTGGAGCAGTCCCCTGGTGCTAGACGTAGACGTTTGTCTGAATATAATGCAGACTATTCGTCTCAGACTGACGATAGTGTAACTATGGAAGTCCATGCACAACTTGAAAGACCTTTGCGTCCTCGTCCTCGAAGGTATTCTACAAATGAAAATGAACTTAGGGAGAGCGACTTATAATAGAGATTATTTATATTACTTATATTTTGTGTTAAGTTTAATTAGTTTTGAACCACCTCTTTGGTACCTTAATAGTTAATTTAGATTAAGGATAAAATATATGAATAAAGTGTTTTTGTTTTAAAATTTTCTTGTAAATGCAATGTTTGTCTTATTTATAAACAGGAATAACTTATCAAATCAAAACTCTCATGTCATTTTCACTTGATTATATTATTGAACCTGCAACGCGGGGACATATTAGGGATTTCAATGTGGCCACTGAAAAATCAGCACTTGGTGATCCAGGGCCTTCGGGGCCAAAGGAACTTCACCTGCTAGTGAGCTGATTTGCAGATAAGGCTCCAGCCAGAGCAGGTTTTCCTTCCGAGGTTTTATGTCAAGATCCGGCAGTCCTTTCCGCAAAAAGAGATAATATTAGATCAAAATACAAACTTTGGGCACCTTCGAAATCGTGGTCGGAAATTTTCTACTAAGATAAGGGTTAGCCTAATCCATAACTCTTAGATCAGCACTCATGAAGAATAATTTTTTTTATTTTTATATAGGACACGCCAACTTGACTTCACCTTGCCAGATGGTAAGCTAAAGGCAAAGTCTCAGGAAGGAGGGTCACCATTACAGACACTAAGAGTTACAATGGTGGCACTCAGCTTGGCGGCCTCATCAGATGCTTTTTCACGCCCCGCTTAAAGGCCCCTGGACTGTAGGAAGAAGGAAACATGTGTGCTGGTAATGAATTCCAGGTCTTGGTGGTGCGGCAAAGAAAAGAGTCTCCGAACCGCTTGATTCTTGCTCGTATATTCTACACAGTGTGAGGGTGACATCTAAGGCCTGCACGTGTTGTCTTATGTAGGAAAGGAGATGGTGGGAGCGAGGGGCGCCATTCCACGCAGGAGCGAATTTGTGTCTTATAGAGATGACACCGCTGCTCCGGCGTGAAAAAACGTTTCACTTTGTTCAGGAGTCCGAGTTTCCCCGAGGCTGTTTTGATGATGCTCTCGATGTAATTTCTGTTATTCAATTTGCAGCGAATATGCCTAGGATATTGAGATTGTCCTGCAGTGGCAGTGGCGTGCTCTGAAGAAGGATAGATATCATTCAGAGATCTTTTTAAAAGCCTGCATGAGAGGAACCTGAACAGTGCAGCAGTGGATAAAAAAATAAGCCTGTTAGTATTTTAGTTTGTAAAATTTGTAACAGTGCCACCTATCTTTGTTTTAATGAACTAATAACGACAGTAGTCAAGTAGCAAGCTGTGTTCCTACACATTCTCTGAAAATTTCTCAGGATAATCATAATTTAACCGTAATAATACTTATATATTTCTTTAGATCACTTGAATTTAATTACATTCGAAATCAGTACTCATAATTCCATTGGAAGCATTATAATCATTAATTAAACCGAACTAGAGGAATGAAGTGTAAACATATGAATAATAGATGGCACTACCATATACTTTTTCTTAGTTATATTTTTTCATATAATTATTACTCGTCTTAAGTCAAGTTGTATTTTTATAGACAATATATTTTTCTTTCGTTTCACAGTTGTAGCATTTCACCTATATTTGTATTTTAAATTATTATGATAAAACTTACTTATCCTTACAGAAAAGTATGAGATTTCACAATTCGACGCTAGTATTCAATAGTATTCAATCCGGCGGTGGCGCGCGTGGCGCGCCTCTCCGTTTCCGGGGCCGAGTTGGGGACTCTGTAGTCCCCACACCCGAGAAGAGGGCCAGATCGTGAGAGATGGCCCTGGGTCGGCCGGGGTGCGAGGGATATGCCGGTCAACCTCACCTTCGGCAACCAAAGCGACCCACAGGCGGCGTGCGTTTTAGTCGGTTCGAGTCCGACATAACCTCCTCCACCGGCTCCGGTGGGGAGGTATCCGTGGGGATTTTGCGCACGTAAAAAAAAAAAAAAAAATTTGTTCAGCTCATTTATAAAATGTCGGAAGGATATTGCAAACATCTATTCTGTATAATTGGCCCTAGTTAGTATGTCTATCATTTATTTGATTTATCCGATGTGCAAACATTGGGTTAAATCAAATTTAAACGCATTTTTACCAGTTATTCGTGTGTAGGTAATTTGAGATACATTTAAGAGATTACTACTAACGAGCTACTGTTTCAGTTCCAAAAATTTTGCAACGTTGTCCAACATTTACATTATCATTTTTGCATTACTTGTAAAGGCCCGCTCCATTTGGTTGATTTTTAGAATAGGTTTATGTCTCACAGGTCCGAAAAAATAACCATAGTTAAGTATAATAAAATAACTAAGCAAATGTTTCTGTAATAGAGTACCCACCTTCTCTGAATAAATCAACAGATAGTTTGTTTTCCAACCTACTTACTGCAAATTTTCCCCAGTGCCTTCGGCTAATTCGTGAAAAACTAAATAGCCTGTAAGGAGTGCCACTACCACCACTCCTTAAACAATATATAAAATGTTTAATATAATTACTACAGAACAAGTAACTGTGCGACCTACTTGTATGAATATGAGAAATTCTTAGGGTTGAGAACTTCATAAAGTGTGGATTAGCGCAAGCAAGAACATTTCCCTTTAGATTGGCACTGGAATTAATAATACTTGCTGCCCTGAAGTAGTCTACCGGTCCTGGCTACCCTAGGTCACACAATAACACTAATAACAGTCGCCCCCAGATAATATGGATGGTTTGGTATTATTATGATAACTCCGTTCAGTGAAGGGCAAGAAGTGATGCTTTATTATGCAATAGTATATTAGGTGAACTGTGACTATGCCTAACTTAACACTAACCTGAAGTAGGAATTGTTTGAACTGAGAAAGAAAGAGACTACTATTTCCATTGGTCTTTTTTTTTATACCACTTAGGTGGCAGTCAAGCGCACGGCCCACCTGATGGAAAGTGGTTACCGTGGCCTATGGACGTGTGTAACACCAGAGAAGCCACACTCGCGCTGCTGACCCTGTAAGCACAGAGTTTCTGTGCCGTCAGTATAGAGGACAAAGCAGGACAAGCCTTTAGTCATCCCACTGGCAGCACAAATTCTCCAGTGAGCTCTGGCTACCCTACTCACCTCTGGGAACACAACATGAAGTTATTATGACCGCGGTATTCTGTAGGGTGGAGGTACTTCCCCAGTCGGACTGCTCAATTGGGCGGAAATACCGGCGTGTCCTACCTTTGTCTTGACTTACGTGTCTTAGTCTTGAATTACAAAGACACAGGCATAGGTACAGGAGGTCTAAAAAGGTCACTTTGTTGGAATCACATTAGGATAACATTTGGTTTTGCAGCGATATTTACACGAAATTAGAATCTGCATAGTACATGAATTGTTGTAATTCAGCTCATCTGAATGACCATTTTACAAATTAAGTATATAGAAATCTATTGTGATCTACTGAAAATTCAGAAAGTTATCAGTTTTGAGCAGAATCGCTCAATGTGACCTTTTTAGACCCGCAGGTGCACTTAGTGCTCACATCCACAAGGTGACAAATAATTAAAACAAAGAAAAACTGATTCAACCATTTATATCGTAAAATAGTTCAAAATAAAAATACATTAACTTTATATTTGCTTACTGAACTATTTATTGTTCTGTTTTGTTCAATATTCTTCTGATCGTTATAAAAATGTTGATATATTTAACTATTGGTAATTATAATTTAAATTAGGTCAGTAAAAGCATAAGGTAATTAATTTAAAAGCAGCATTTTGATATAAAATAAAATAAATTCAAATATAAAGATCTACGTAATATACATTAAAGAATTTAATTTAGTTATGTACATACATGGAAAGTTGTTCAGATTACTTAAAATAAATGGTATCACATTCTTAAACTTATATTCATTAAAATTACTAAGGAACTTATGCTTAGCCAGACCATGAAATAATGAATCTCTCCACAGAAATTGAGAAAACAATAACTAAACATAGCCAGATTTCGGTTGGTATAGATATTTGTTGAGATAAATATTCTCATGTTAGAGTAAGTACACAACCATCGTAAAACAATTCAAGAATTGTACGTTTTTACACTATTCACATAACATAGGATAAACGTACTAAACACAGACAGAACGAACACACAGTGTTTATACAACAACATGAGACGATTGACGCGATTGTAGCTCCTCCACGATTTATATCATGTATATTAACAAGACTTTTACAACTATCATGAACATGGCAACACTTTTTACACGTATAAAAATATTTTTAATTACTTATTGCGCAATATATTTTTATAAATATATTATACCACTAACAAAGTTACAATAAAGGCACTGTCGACTACAAACACACTTTGGCAGCAAAGGTTCTAGACTTACGTACACTCGTTCCGAACGCCTTCAATACTTCATACTCAAGATTTGTCTTAACTACACACACAATTAAATCACAGAATTTCGCCAATAGTGTAGTGTTTGTTGTTTGACACTGATTCACACGAAGTGCTATTGTCCTCTCAACTGCAAGCTGGTTTCAAGTGCTAGACTTGAGTGAGTTAACAGCTGTTGGAGTTATGATGATATCACCAGCATTTGATCTACTCCTGGTGACTAGTACAGGTGTTTTGGGTTTAGGAGTTTCCGTCATCTTTATACGTACTCTTCCCATATCTGGGGAGTACACAGGAACGTATTCACGGGATGGTGACAGGAAGTCATCGGTGCTTTGGCCTCCATTAATTAATGGCTGTGATACATCCGAATCAAGTGTACCGTTCAGTTTTGGGTTATCATCATCAATAGGTACAAATATATCTTCGCTTGATAAGGAATTGGTGTCTTTTCTGGAATCCGGTGATGCGGGATCAGTATCAAAAGAAGTTTCATGTTGCTGTGGTTTTTCATCAACTAAGTTGTTATCTCTTGAGCTGTTCTTATTTTGATTTGTATCTCTCGGACTGTCCGTTCTCACACCATTATTATTACTGTGGTTATTACTATTTCCAACTCCATTTTCGCTTTTCTTTTGAGGAGTCTCATGTGTAGGTACTAGTTCATATCGACCGTTGACTTTCTTTTCAACGGGTGCCTCTAAACCGCCAGCTGGTTTTCCGAGTAGAGATTTGTTCATATCAACCATCTCTTTAGAAGCTTTTTCAACATCTCGTTTTTGTTGCCGAAGTAACCTTCTATCTCTCCGTTTTCTCATTTGGCCTTTAACTATTGCAAATCCTATTAATCCTACTAATAATACGACAATAATCGCAATACAAACGTATGTTCCTGTTTTATGAGGAACAGGATTCTCATTTTCTGTTATCATTTGTCCATTAGATTCAGATGCTTGAGTAACTCGAATTTGTTGAGATACTGTAGTATCACGGGGTGTTGGAGATTGAGTCATTACTGGCATCTGTGTAGTTACTTCGGGGACAGATTCAACGTTCCAGTTACGACCACCTTGGTATACTGCTGGAGGTTCAGGTATGGGGAATTCTGTAGTATAATTGTCAGGTTCTGTAAATAATTTATGAACACTTCCTGGATTAAGATCTTCATAAGGAGTAGTTGTAGTTTCTTCACGTAAAAAGAAACCAGATCCTTCTTCTCCAGATCCTTCTATGGGATCGTCGGTGTTATGTTCATTATCAGCATAAATCATCTGTTCTGATTCTAATAATTCTTTATTTAATTTACGTTCCATTTTTGGTTCGGTAAATATTAACATGGTTGTGTGTTCATCGTCACCACTACCAGATCCTTCAAGGTCATCAATAGGTGATGGCGATGAATTACGTTTAACATTCAAAAATTGCAGATTATCGTCGTCTTCTACAACTGTACCACCTTGTATGACATTTCCATCTTCTAAATCATTTTCCCCCACTAACGGCAGAGACTTCAAAGCGCTAGTTTCATTGCCTACTTCAACGGCATCTATTGGTTGATCACCCATCATCATATCCATAACATTTTCAGCCTTAGGACTTTTACAAATGTCCTTCGTTTTCAATTCTAGCCAAGATTTTCCTTTGTGTTTGTCGGGTGAAACACATTTGACATTATCTATATATACGTTTGCGACGAGCAAACGATCCCGTGTCAATAAGTTTTCACATGAACAATCAAGGGGATTTCCTTCCATTTCTAAATGCTCCAATCCGACTAAAGCTGCGTAATTCGAAGGCACATTTTTCATTAGATTATTAGTCAAATCTAAAGAACTAACACTGGAAGGTAAATGCGAAAAAGAAAGCTTCTGTATCCTGTTATTAGCTAGGTTAAGATGCACCAATTTCTTAGCGTTTTGGAAGAATTTGTTGATAGATTGGATGCCATTAGTGGAGAGATCCAGTGTGACAACTTCAGTCAGTCGATCAAGCTCGTGGTGCAGTTTCGTAATATTATTATGTGAGAGATCCAGGATATTGATATTGTGATGCTTTTGGCGAAGAGTGAACTTGTACAATTCCGTGAGACTGCTGCAGGTGGCTCGATGGAGGCCGTCTCGTGTAGTACTGCAAACGCATCCATCTGGGCAGATGGACGCTGAGGTAGGTGTCACTAATAATGACAGAGCCAGGATGCACGATACTGCCCGCAACCACGTCATCTTGATTTTAAACCAGCACCTGGAATAAAGAAAATGCTGAAGTTAATATCCACTGCCCTAAAGCATATTAAGTGATAAATATATTTCCTAAATAGGTCAATAGATCGTGCCAGCTAATGGCAGATTTCGCGTGTGTTTGAATATTATTTTATTAATCGTATATCCTATCAGTTATACAATGAGAAATATATGGTGCATGTTTCACGAGCGTGGGTAGGTGGAGTGGTAGTCAATTTGGCTATTATATAAATCACAACATCCCAGCTCACGAACAGTCATCTAAATATAGGCTAGAATAACATGCTACCAAACGGTCCCCTGCGGTCTATTATAGTCTCCATCACTTCAATTATTGCAAGAGCTGTTAGATGGCAATATGAATCTAAACATTTACCAAAATAAAGACACAATTACTACAATTTCAACTATATAACTACCTTGACAATAGACTTAATATCCATTAGAGGATGGCTTAAATCTAAAGCCTCTGAATTAAATAAGTTATCGATTTTGGCCATACAATATAAAGTGGCAATGTTGATTTTCCTTTGAACCAAACTTGTACATTTTTCCTCTGAAGTAAATTTGCAACTGCAAGTTTATCACGTTATTTACGATAGGTTTTCTATTTCTTATATCAATATGGATAATTGACTAAAGTAGGTACATGAAATTGAATATATGCAATTAAATATTAAAAAAAATTATATAACTTGGGTGGCAGAAAAGGACACGACCCACCTGATGGAAAGTACCACTTTCCGCCGCGACCTATTAAAGTGTATTATTTCATTTTCATAATTTGTATAATATGTTACATAAATAATAATATACAGAATAAACTATTGACGCAAATGTACCAACCGAACCTTTCTTTACAAAACATTGTAGGAGGTTTTCGTGCTGTTTCTTAACATTAATATCCTAATACAAATATTACATACCTAGTTACAAAAGAGTTTTACTCGTGTGCTAAAATGTCTTGTCATTCTTGTTTACTTACTGACGAGACAAAAACCTCGACATTATGATCTCTGACACGACACGCACTGTACGTGACTCAATACATTAAAAGTAATTGTTCCCCCTTTCCAGATTATTTTAATAATCCTACAGCAGTATAATATCATTAGCGTTAGCATTAGTTTTAGCGATATCCCAGTTAGGTCAAAAATGTACAGTTTGGGGATCCGCTTATTACGTTTAAGTGGTTTTTAGAGTTTTACGATAATAACTGCTGTCTAAGCCACAGTCTCGCTCAAAATCAGCAATGCACCGACTATTAGCAGGTAAATTCTAGAGTGTCCTACTATGTCCTATCCTTCAAATACGAGTATTAAAGTGTGAAAGTTTGTGAATATGTGTAGATGTTTGTATTCAATCATGTTTTAACGGCTGAACAGATCTGTATGAAGTTTGGTACATGATAAGATTTTCGTCTTTAATAACACATAGACTACTTTTTTATCCCAGGAGTAGTTCCGAGAAAAAAAGTAGAACATAGTACGAACGTTTTGTGGAGTAAAATGCCCATGTACCGATGAGTAACAGGAATGGGATCAAAATACCCTGCGGGTGTAGCTTCAGGCATCAGTTAGAACTACCTAAAACAAATGCGTATTTGATCGACTAGTCAAATTAGTTACTTTTACTAAACGTCAAAATGGTAAGTTATAAAACTTGTATGCAATAAAATATTGTTACGTCATCATTTTTAATAGTCAAATCATTTACTATTACAGGTTGGGTGGATGGTTTGGTAAAAATGTATGAAAAATATACAATAGGAAACCGACACAACGTTTACCGCCCTTTTACCAGTCTTTAATTGAATATGCTCAGATAAACAATTTATTTGAACTACAGGTGAATATCCAATTATCATGAATTTACTATCCACGCCAAAATTTCCATACATAACGTTACCTCATATCCACAATGTAATAAAATTTGTTCTATTTCTGTCAGCATAATATCCCCAGTGCACTTGGCCGGCGCTCGAAGTGGTTCAATGTTAACCAGCCAGGAAGCGGGCTGTTAACCATTTGTGCGAATGTGTCTAGCGACGGAACAATTCGCGGGGGCGCATTATTTGGTCCCAGGAGGTATAGTATTGCGCAATGTAAAAATATTTTTGGATTCATCACAGCGTTAGTCTCGGTTGTATCTGAATCTTGCACCGCCCTCCCCGTCTATAGGGCTTATCTTGATTTTTATGAAACCGACTGACGTTTGATACCCAATCCCGAAAAGAAAGTCACGTTATCTTGGTGCAGCACTCAAAAATCAAGCGTAAGATGAAGTTTTGTTAAAATAATCTAAAGTTAGGTCTTTGCTTTTACTTAAAGTGAAGTGGGTAGGGTGGGTTCTTACTTGGTTCATTCATAGTCTGAGTATATTTCACATTATTAATATTAATGGATATAGAAGATAAGGTAATTTTTGTGTGATAGTGTATTAGCTTCGTAAAACTTCTAGGAACTAATTACACGTGTCTAAATAATAGTATGTTGTGATCAATATGTTTTGTTCAAATATTAAATATCTCATACAAAGTTAAGTGCACTTGTTGGGTTACTGGCTAGCGCCACTTATAGGCCAATTATGGATGGGGTTTTTTTTCTGAATTATTAGAAAATAAAAATCTGATTTTTCGCAATATATATAGATAGGTACTTTATGTTGTAAATGCGCTCTCTGTGTGTCACTCTTTCACGCCTAAACAGCTAAACAGATTTTGATGAAGTTTGGTAAAGAGGTAGATTAGACCTTGAAAAATGAAAACATGGGCTATGTTTTGTGGAGATAAATAATATCCACCATAAATATAGTATAAGGGTGAACATTGTACGTGTACTGCGTTTCATCATGCACCTGCAAGATCATTGGCTCATTGAATTACGAAGCTTTGGCGCTGGCTTTCCTGATGAGATATTTAATTTTAATATTTTTTACCAAAATAAATAATAGGTATTCCCCTAACTTTACGACAAGCTTAATGGCCAAGGTTCAAATTTCGATCATTAGATCGACTCCATAAAGATGAAAGAAAACATAAATCAAGGAAGTTAAGGCCTTAGATTAAACAAAAATCATTTTGGATACAAAATATTCCAAAAATACTTTCTTTAATTTTATTTAATTGTATCAAAAAATTCGAAATAACATTTGTATCAGTAGCCCTCAAGTTGATCTTGTCCAAACCTTTTTCACATCTATCCATTGTTGTTCGTTCACAGACAGGCGGACTGTCGTCACCGGACGTTCCTCTGTATACAGACATTCTATCTATTGTCTCGATTCACTTTCTGATATCACACCACAAACATATTGCATTCAGTAATTCAGTCTGACATTTTAAGCCCACGGTCAACCGGTACGATAACGTATACGATACGAACCTTGACGTGTTGAGTCATGACTTGAATCTTTCTTCACTGTTATACAACCCTTCCGTAATTTTCATATATTTCTTTAAAGATCATTTTCATTTGTTAATGTCTGATCATGAGTCATAATAGTTGTTTGTAGGTTGTATCTGAATACGTAAATATCCACCGCAATGGTGACAGAATGAGGCGAGCTTTCAGTTTTATCATTAAATCGCTGTATTTACTGTTGATGTAATTGTTTTACATAATCATTTTGCAGTGTTAATTCTTGACATTAAAGAAAGTGAATAAGCCCTAACAGATTTTGTTATGTGTAATAATATTTTATGTAATATTTATTTACATTTTAGAGATTAAACTTTAATTTAAGATCGCCACAAAGTTGGTTATGAGTAAACGATAACCTTGGTACTGCAAGCATCTTCAGTCCAAATTGGTCGATTACCTACAACCTACAAGTGACCGCACGCTTATTCCAACAAAGATAGGCAGAATAAAACAAATATTGGAACAATTAGATGATACGCAGATTTGGGCGATAAACAGAATTATGACATCCGTGTATTTTTTTATACCAGACAAGCACATAGCTCACCTGCTTTTGAAAGTAATTACTGTGACCTATGAACGTATGCAACACCAGTGAAGAGTCACACTCGTGCTGCCGACCCTATGAGAACAAAGTTTCTGTGCCGTCAGTGTAGAAGACAAAGCAGAACAAGACTTTGGTCTTCACACTGACATCAAAAAAACTCTTCAGTGTGTTCTGGTTAGATCTATATCTCTTGCTTGGAACACGTCACGATAAGATCAAAAATATTATGTTTTTGTTTACTTTTCAGAGGAAATTAATGTATTTTGTTATTGTAGTCCTACACTAAGTTGTAAGTCAGTAATGTTGTGTAAATGGAACACTGCGAGAAAATATTGCTGTTGACGGCAGTTCTTGTGTTTATTTGCTCAAGTTGACATAGTTTTGTCTGTTCTATATTACTGAGTGGTAATAAAGCCACCTATTGTGTAACGTGACTATAAAATGTAGGTGTTGCTTGCGTGTTAAGGTCAAACAATCATCATCATTATCACCATCCCAGCACCAATCCCGGATGTAATATACCCAAGGATTCCTGGGTCCGTTCTCCTACTTCTACCTTTTATATTATCTTATCTTGGCCTTTATGTGAGTGACTATCGGTCTATCCGTTAGTAGCTTAGTGGTCAAATCTAGACACAGTTACAGGGTCCTAAAACTGTATCTTTTCACATGAGATTTATGAGAAGTTGTGTGGTTGTCTTATGGCTTAAAACAGAATGATGATATTATTAACCCACATAGTATATATTTATCAAATAATACAAAATCATTAAAAATACTAGGTAGGTATAATTTGTAAAAAGCATTTTTCAGCAAAAAAAATCTTTTGTGTTTAGTTCTATAAGCAATATCACATCACAATCATTCTTTCTTTAAAGCATTTTTCAGTAAAAAACCTTTTTATACAGCTTCCAAAGACTACGAAGTGTGTTCCGACCTTAAGTTTATTCGTGACTGAGAGCCTTCCTTTTAAGTGCCGCCGATGTTTTAAACGAGTAAATAACATTTTATTTCTCCTCTATGGCCAGAGCAACTGTAGAGATTTATATCTGCATAATTAATTTAAGGTGAGAACTATTTGTTTAAAGAAACCTTCAGTACCTTTTAAAGATACGCGTGACTCAAGTTTCGTTGGCGTTTAAGGCTTCACGATTCAGTTGTAAAAATGGCGTCGCGTACACATCTTTGAGTAAATTTAAAATATTTTCAAAAGGTATGTTTGTCAGTAACTCGGCGAAGAGGACTGAGGCCGGGATAATACCAATTAGGAACATCATACAGTTTATTAATTCAGGTAGCAGCACACTAGGAGAAGTGGTGTCGATTTAATAGACGAAGTTGTTTAGTTTAAGCTACAGACTGAATATAATTTTTATGCAGCAATAAAATGTACCAGACGTATCATTTACAAAATGATAGAACTATTAAAACTTTTTAGATACTTTTTTAAGAACTGAATACTCGTATTAATAGAAGCAATACATTTTTTTTTTATTTATTTATCATTTATTTCAAGCATGTACATGGCATAATACACTCATATAGATATTGTTGGTTAGTAGGTACATTAATTTTTCTTTTTAATAGTTAGTATTGGACGGTGTAGATTGCAGCAATTGTTTATGTACGGACAATCTACCCGGTCAGCAATCATCTTCAGGAGGGAGTTGGAGCTCGCCCTGACCCTGCGCACGAGTGAGGCGGCGCGCTTCCGCATCGTAGTATAGAAGCAGTTATTTCTGTCAATAACTGTACTATCAGTAGCAGTTAATGTATAAAGAAATATTTTAGCAAAATAAACTCAAGGGTTTGTCAAGCTAAAATACTAACAAAACCTTTACCATTTTTTTCAAGACAGGTACTGATCTTTTTGTCATGATAGCTTTCACTTACTTATTTGCTGATTGAAATTTGTAGGACATTTTTTGCAAGAAGTAATTTCTAAAGTTTGTAAAAAAATACAGTAAGATCTATATAATATGAGACTGAGTTCCATTTAGCTTGCTGTTCTATTATACTTCTTTTAAGAGATATCATACAGAAACAAATTTTCCAACCACAAACATTATAATATTATCAGTAACGATGACCATAATAATAAAACTTCGCAATTGGGTATTTGACTGACTAGTCAAATTAGTTACTTTTTACTAAACGTCAAAACGGGAAGTTATAAGAAAACTTGTATGAAATAAATTATTGTGACGTCATTATATTCAATAGTCTAAGTTTAGAGTGGATGATTATTAATAAATAAAAACGATAAGATGCAAGTTTTACAGCTCTTTTACCATTCTTAATTTATTAAGCTAAGTTAAATAATTTATTTTAACTATAGGAAAATACTCAATTGCTATAATTGCTTCAAGAACTGATTTATTATCTGGTATAAATAATTTAGACTGACACTAAAAAGTACTCGAGTACAGTGCATAAGAATCTGTTGCAATAAAAGCATTGAATTATGTCTCGTCTTGACCAGTTAACTTGCGCAATTGCATGCAAACTGAAACAATGTACCTACATAACGTAATAACACTGTATAGACCTTAAACGTTCTATATGTAATATCATCATTTAATACATACATAAACACTCACGCCTATTTCCCTCCGAGGTAGGCAGAGACAACAGCATGTCAATTGACTCTATCCTTGCATACTTCACGAGCTTCTTCTCCTACTGTCATCATAAAATAAAAGTGCATTTTTAACCAATTACCCCAGAACGTTCACATATTACGACAAACTCTTTTACCGGGTGCGCGTGCCTCTTTACTAGTAAATTATTCATAAAATTCAATAAACAAGACATACAACAAACACGACGACACTGAGTCCGAACGATAATAAAGTTGCTGATATCGTATACCTACCAAATATAGCACAGACAGACAGGGGACATTTTCATACATTAATCATCATATCGGAAGGTAAAGGTAACTGATTCCTTATATAGTAATTGCTATATGGTAAGGTCTCATAAATGGCAGTTGCATTGGTGCTGAAAATATTTTGTTCACTGTATTTATGGAGCAGATACATATGGGCAGACTGTCTTGATGTATGAAACGTCCTCTTTACATGCGCTTATGTGCAATTTCATGCATATGCAGTCAGACAACCTTGTGACAGTAATGTAAGCAATATGTGCCTACTGACGATGTAAGCAGTATATACCCGCGATGTTATTGTAGTCGTGCCCTACTTAATCTATCCTACATTATTCAGATGATAGCTTTGATTCAAATTGGCTGACTCTTTTCCAACACAGTTAAGGTTGATTTTTAGTCAGAAACGGTTTAATTTTCCATGAAGCGACTGCTATCTGACTTCCACAACCCACTTGATATTAAAGATCTGTGGTTAGACCACGTAGTCACAATTTTTAGGGCTCCAATTACGTCTTACATGTACCAGCTAGCGGGAGAGGTTTGCAGAAACGGTGTCAGAACTCAACGAAAGCGGGAACGTGAGCAACAGCTAGGTATTCTTACAGTTAACAGTGTATTTAGAGTCGTGAGATACCCAAAATGTAAAATACATTTTAATGTTTTGGTTCAATCTGATGTACTAGAAAATATACGCGAAATAATTCTAAAGAAAGTCGCGGCCCAGATCTTTCGCAGATAAGGTGTACAACCGGTACTTGATAAGCAATAGTGGCTTGTCGTATTTGTCATAAATCACGTAAGTTTAAACCATTACTTACGTGTACTAGCCCTCTATACAATTCCCACGTACTATCAGCTCGTAGTTAACTGTTAGTGTGATAGAGATTGATTAAAGCAAAATTGTATTAATTTTCTGAAGCCGGGTGGAGGCTGTGTAATATACACGTTGGTAAATCTTCCTGTAGAAGTGAACGTCTTATGGTTAAGGTAATGATAACATGCCTTATAAAATATGAGAGACTCTAGCAGAAGATTGCAAAAGTAACCATGAGTTTTTATTGCCGGACTATTCTACGCATTGGCATTAAATGTAAGTGTAACTTTCAACTTCTATAAGTGCCATATTTCAATCTAACGTAAATAGAGTTTGTGTTACAGTGAAATTTAAAAGATATATTGATCTGTCCTTATTATAGGGCAATTAAATATGTAATCGAAAACACATGGTAATCGTCGAAAAAATACCATAGATAGTAAATAAGAAATTTCAGAATTCTACACTAAGAGTGGGTTTCACCAGGGACATTAATTACTACTATTAAGGGCAACTAAACAATAAAGCGATTAGTCGTTCATAAAGATCCATGTATTATTGAAATGGTATTATTATTTCAAATATATTTATTAATAAAATTTATTTTTTTAGTAATCTAAATATAATCCTGAATACTTACGTATTCTCTTTTCATTGATCTTTTTTTATTGGTAAATATGCGTTTAAACAATCTCTCAATATTTAAACCCAGCCTAACTATTTATAAACAAATAGTCATTTTCATACAAATATTCAATTAATTGACCCAGTTTCAGCACAATTATCTGTGAATCACACAAATGAGGGTCCCGTGTGGGCATCGAACCCACATCACTCAACCACATCCGTGCAGTTCGTGGTCATTTCTGTGCTAGTGATGATAAAAACAATAAAACGTCCTGTACATGTGCAAGTGCGTTAGATAAACAATCTGTACTGTATACCATAATAAAAATTCTACCGTCAACAGAAATGTACCATAGGCAGAATAACGCTATAAGAATAGCGTTATTCCAAGCAGCCTTTAGGTGAATGAACAGAAATAAAAAGCAAAATAAAAATAAATAAACAAATAATCTTCTAAAGTAGACCCAAATTGAAAATATAACTTAGCTAGCTTGACTTAAAGAGTGAAAATTAACTTAGTTACAGATTTCACCAATAATCATCAACAAATTAATATATTTTCTGTTGAATTCAGTGTCTTGGTAAGCCCTTCCTTTTAAAATCTGCTAAAACAATAAAAATGTACGTTGATTCAAAGTTAACTAAAGCGTCAACAACGTAAAATAAAAAAAAAAAAACAATAAATCTAATCAAAATAAACTATTCACTATTCACCCTCCAATTCATATGAATTAGAGGGTCAGCCCCAGGTTCAACACCAGCGGTTCAAGGTCAACGATAAAGGCGCAAGGTTAAGGTCGGAGCAATTTATCAATTTGTACCACCAACTCACCAAATTCAAATTGGCAATTTGTTATGGACCATGGGAACGCGTTGCGGATATACTCATAGAACTAAACATAGATATTAATAAACAACACAGATAGGTGTATATATATATATAGATATGATTGAAAATAGTTATATACAGAGAAGATATAAAGGTCTACTATACCTTTATTTGTTTTTGATCTGTAAGGCCTGTATTCTAGAATGGTAATGGTAATCTCGATTTATCTGCGGACAGATTGCATAGACAATCTGCCAACTCTGTGAATCTGTCCTGAGATAAATCAAGATTTAGGACTGAGTGTCCTTCTAAAATATGGACCTCAATCATAATTAAACTTGTAGAGAGTTCTTTTCAGGATCTTTTCAGGAATGAATTCAATTAGCATTAACTGTTCATTTTATGATTAGATGTGTCATTTTGAGTGTAAAATGAAAAATTATGAACAGTCTGATAACAGATTTAAAACCTAGAATAAGATGGTGACGAACTTGATGTGAGTAGGGAATATGATTGTATCACAGGTATATTCCGAAGTGAAGAATTTTTATGTGGTCGATGGTGGAGAAGCATAGAATTGATAATTTTTAACATTTAAAATACCCGAAATCTTTATGGTAATGGTGAGTCCACTCAGTGAGAGGTCCTTGAAAAATAACATTAAAGATAATTAGTTACTTTATCGGGCAAGAGTATCAAACATACCAGTGGTGGTGTTAAAAAATGATGCTTTGCTTAGGCCTTATGAATTTCTTAAAATTTTATAGGTTCAATTAAAATGTCTAATGAAAAACAATCATGTAGCTAAGCGTGTTTACTTTTTGGTTAAATAAGATCAAAAATTATAAATTATATTATATTATAGACTTTATAAATACTTGTCACATGTGTTGAGTATGAAACCACGGTATTACAATTGAAATCTGTTGATTATTTTGTACATTATTTGTTTTCTGTAAAAAGAACGGCAATAGTCTCGTCCCCTATTACATGGGATCGAAAATAATTGTTAATACACCTCTATCTATCCCTTCAGGTATTTATATGCGTAAATATACATATATTTAAAAAGAAAAGCAAATAGTTTAATAAGCATATAGTGCTCGTGCTCATCGATCTCACAAACATAAGAGCGTATCTCCTTGTCACAATATTTTAACCAAAAACCTTTATCTATCATCTATCTAGAAATAGCATTTCTCATTTTTTGAATAGTTGATCAACCTCTCATTAACGAAACGTAATAACTGCCTGCAGCGAAACTGAAATATCAACATGTGTCAGCCTAGTAATATTGCAAATCGTGGCCAATATACAGCAACAGGTTAGCCGTTCGAGTCAGCGCTAATCGAGGAGTGAACTCGACACCGCGGGCTCATTCGACTGCGAACATGGGAAACTGGATCTGAACTATAGAATTCAGTCATTCATACAAGTTTATTGCGTATAAAATAATACATTGTAAGGAATGATTTGTTTAAATAAATCATTTCAAAATATTATTAGAGTTACTTTTGATATGGTTTTATGAAAATGAATCGATTTCAATAGAATACCCATATTCTTTAAACTTATTTAAATAAATTTTCGTTACATTATTTACTCAATGATATCTCAAATTTATATTGTCCTAATTGATTAATGTATCATTGTACCCCTAGGAGTAAAATACGAAAGTTTACTTTGTGAAGCTGGGAGGGACTGTTAGGTTCATAACAAAGTGAATTTCATTCCTAATACCTACAGGGTCGGCAGCGCGAGTGTGGCTTCTCTGGTGTTACACACGTCCATAGGCCACGGTAACCACTTTCCATCAGGTGGGCCGTGCGCTTGTCTGCCACCTAAGTGGTATAAAAAAAAATGGAGTACTTATTACGATTTGTCAATATATTAACGTTTATCAAAATACATTCAACGTTTCAGTAGGTGCTATTTAGTAACATCCGTTCATATTGTAATAACAGGCCTTTTTTTTTTTTTTTTTTTTACGTGCGCAAAATCCCCACGGATACCTCCCCACCGGAGCCGGTGGAGGAGGTTATGTCGGACTCGAACCGACTAAAACGCACGCCGCCTGTGGGTCATTTCGGTTGCCGAAGGTGAGGTTGACAGGCATATCCCTCGCACCCCGGCCGACCCAGGGCCATCTCTCACGATCTGGCCCTCTTCTCGGGTGTGGGGACCACAGAGTCCCCAACTCGTCCCCGGAAACGGGGAGGCGCGCCACGCGCGCCGCCGCCGCGGCCTGCTTCTGCAAGGGTGACAGGCGGCTTCACCTGTCACCCCCAGGCCGGGTAATAACAGGCCTGTTGAGTTTGGTAACAATAAAACTTGGATGCGCAAACATTTGAAAAAATTGACAATCACTTAAATGAGTTTCTTCACGAATTTTGCCCTTACCAATGAAACAATACAACATATATAATACAACAACACAATTTGAATGCTTTAAAATTCCATTCAATAGTTTGGGCAGAATTATCTAAAATCAATGTTTAAAAATGATTGTAATATCATTCATTAGTGCCGATAGTTCGTACAAGTATCGATAGATGGCTCCCACTGTCGCCGTAAGACGGATATAGATTTCAGTCGTGGTTCGGTGGCACAGTGGTCAGAGCATTCGCCCTGTAAGTGAAAGATGGGTTCGAACCCCGCCTGAACCGATTCGAATTTTTTCTTATGTTAATCGATTTGTATAGTTAGTATTGTAAATGCTTTTAAATTTCATTCAATATAACATTGATTTCTACAATGCAAATATCTTATAAACCAGGTATGTAAAGCTCGTGTAAGTTGGTCGCCGGCAGGTCAGGTTCGACCTCGTAAATCATACATTGATCAAATTAATTATAACGTATCCAAAAGGGCAGGCAATCCAAACTGTCTTGAATAATAGCTAATAGTACAGGAAGCTTATGTAAGTGAGTAGTGAAAAGAAGCAGATGGTGAGCTATCTACTGTAGTCTCTGCCAACCCCAGGAAGATAGAGGTACAATTACGGTACGACATACCTTCTCACGCCAATGTTAAATGGTACAAAAAGTCAAAAAAAGAGTACAGTACTTAAACTAGATCTAAGGGCAGATTTTATTCTAGATAACAGTTCAGATTTCATTGTGAGAGTCGATTTACATAACATAAACTCACGCTTATATCCCCGAAGAGGTAGGCAGAGGTGCTAGCACCCACATTTCGCCAGTTTATATTTAGGTCCCAATGTAATAGGTTGCGAGCCTAATGCCATTAACTGGGCACTTATAAACCAGCGATAAATACACACATAACTTCGAAAAGCATCTAAAGTCATTGGTGTATGCCATGTTAAAACCTGGTATCGAACTCGTGACCTCATCTCAGCAGTCCATTACCCATACCACTAGGCTACCGCTAGGCTAGTCGATTCACAACTGAGCGTTATTCCGGAATACGGTACCTAGTAGTGTGCTTTAACATATCATTTACTAGCAATGTGTATACTTTTTTTTTTTTTTTTTACGTGCGCAAAATCCCCACGGATACCTCCCCACCGGAGCCGGTGGAGGAGGTTATGTCGGACTCGAACCGACTAAAACGCACGCCGCCTGTGGGTCGTTTCGGTTGCCGAAGGTGAGGTTGACAGGCATATCCCTCGCACCCCGGCCGACCCAGGGCCATCTCTCACGATCTGGCCCTCTTCTCGGGTGTGGGGACCACAGAGTCCCCAACTCGTCCCCGGAAACGGGGAGGCGCGCCACGCGCGCCGCCGCCGCGGCCTGCTTCTGCAAGGGTGACAGGCGGCTTCACCTGTCACCCCCAGGCCGGCGCTCATGGGGGGCGGAGGTCGTTCATCGACCTCCGACGCCCGAGTTGCCTTCGTGCGCGGGCAGCTTGTCTAGCGATCCTTCGTCGCTCCCGCTGCCGCTCCCGCCCCGCCTCCTCCTTCACGAGCATTACTTGCTCGCAGAAGGAGGCGCCGGCCGCCCACGCATCCGCGCAGCGAACCATCGCCGCGAGCAAGGTGGAGAGCGTGAGAACCCTCACTCCCAGGGCCGCCACAAGCTCCCGCCTCGGCGTCTCCCACGCCGGACACTCGGTGAGCGACCTGAGTCCTCGCTCGCGTCGCAGTGATGGCACTCGGACGTTGGCTCTTTCTGCATCCGACGCAGATACTTTCCGAAGCATCCGTGCTCGGTGATCATCTGCGTCAGACGGTACGAGAGGCTGCCGTGTGGCCTCTCTAGCCACTCCCCCATGATGGGTCTTACCGCCGTTACTACGGCGTGCCCTGCGCTTGGTTGCCCAAGTCGTCTCTCCCATTCTGCCACCATTTCCCTGTGGAGCCGGGATCTCACGGCCCGAATTTCTTCGGGCTCGGGATCGTGACCCCGCTCCCGCGCCGCCCTTCGGAACCTGTATAGCGCCGAAAGGCATCTCGCTTCCAGGATCCATGGTGGCGATCCGGCGAGGAGACTCGCCGCGTTGAATGATATCGTGCGGTACCCCCTAATGATGCGGCACGCCAACTTCCGCTGCGGACGCTGCAGCAGAAGCATGTGCCGATCACTCAGGGTGTCCGCCCACACGGGACACCCGTACAGGGCCATGGACCGCACGACACCCGCGTAGAGTCTCCTGCAGGAGTCATCCGGGCCCCTCAGGTTGGGCAGTAGCCGCGCCAGAGCGTTGGCTGTGCCCGCCAATTTGGGACCCAGACTTCGGAAGTGCTTCCCGAAGTCCCACCGGCCGTCGAGCACGAGCCCCAGATATTTCATCTGGGGCTTGATGCCGATGAGAGTGCCTCCCACTGTGAGACTGGAACCAGGTGGTGGCGTGCGCCGAGGTCCATGAAAGAACATGGCCTCGGATTTATGCAAAGCCACCTCAAGGCCCAGCCGCCGGATCCGTTCCACGACCTGAGCAACCGCGGTCGTGGCCCTCAGGATCGCTTCGCGGTGTGTAGCTCCGCTCGCCGTCACTAGCGTGTCGTCCGCATAGCACGTGACGGCGGCGCCGTCCGCAAGCTCACCGCGAAGCACCCAGTCGTATCCAATGTTCCACAGTAGCGGCCCGAGAACCGATCCCTGTGGAACACCGCACGACATCTCACGCCGACCGACGCCGGTCGCACTTGGGTAGATGACGGCTCTCTCCGTCAGGTACGCCCCGACTATGCGGCGGAGGTAGAGAGGCACACCGTGGTACACGAGTGCCTCCCTGATGCAACTCCAGGGCAAGGTGTTGAACGCGTTGGAGATGTCCAAGGACACCGCCAACGTCACCTCACCCCGGGCAACTGCCTCCTCCGCCAGAGTCCTCACGCGCATGATGGCATCCACGGTGGACCGCCACCGTCGGAAGCCATATTGGGTATCCGCCAGGTCCGGCCCCCTACCAGAGAGGTGCTCGACGAGGCGCTTTGCAATAACTCTTTCAAAGAGCTTGCCCACCTCGTCGAGCAACACAATGGGCCGAGCAATGTGTATACTAGCCGGATACAAACTTCCGCGGTTCCGCAGCAATAGGTAAGTAGGTAAGTTTAGTTTCAGCTCACGTACGTCTATAAATGTTTTGGTTTCTATGCACTTGAACTTGATGTATTTACGTTACAACTCAATCCATTAGCCTGGCGTGGGCTGGACAGCCAATAAACTCCGAGATAAATGTAATAACAATTGTGCGCGCCAATTTTCCGCCAGTTGCTATAGGGTTCGAGGAAATTGATTTTAGATTACCGTGATTTGTGTTCGCTAGTATTCTCCAGATCATTGAAACTGTTCGAAATCTATAATAAGAAAGTGAATTGAAGTAAATAAGTATTGTTTTATAGCACTATGAGACTGTGAAGGTGATACGTGACGTGTTTTTGGGGCTAATCAAGAACTTCTATCATCTTTTTGCTTTGCTTGGAGCGCCTGCATATCAGCTTGATCCCTTTGACTCGGTGCAAAGACGAGTATTGAGGCTGGTCGATAATCCCATACTCGTAGGTGATGTGGATCCTCTCAGCCTTAGGAGGAGCTTTGCCTCGCTGTGTGTGTTCTACCGCCTATACAATGGTTTGTGATTAGATGAATTGTTTAACATGATGACCACAGCTACATTCTATCATCGCACCGATCGCCATAGGCAGGGAATTCATCCGCACACATTGCGACCTGAGACGGTGCGCACTGTGCGGTATGAAAGAAACTTCATCTCACGCACGCTCAAGCTGTGGAATGAACTACCTGCTGGTTTCTTCAGAGTCGGCAGCGCGAGTGTAACGCCGTAGGCTCAAGCACACGTCCATAGTCCACGGTCACCACTTCCTATCAGGTGGGCCGAGTCTTTGTCTGCCACCTAAGTGGTATAAAGAAGAACTTTGGGGCTAATCCCACCTCTACTGCGGGCCCGTACACCTGCTGATTAACTCTAGCGTTGGTTTTCCTGTGGTTAGAAGATCATACTGCAGTCACTTTCGGAAAAGACTAATCACAAGAAGAAGGACCAAGTGGATCGTGGGCTCCGAGATATATGAACAATGATATCCCATTTCAAACAATTTCTTTCGATTTAACGTTTGTTGAACCACGAGTATAAGAAGTTAATGAATAACAAAAATTTAAGTGATCTACGCTGGTGTTCAATCGCATATAGGTACGCTCATATTCGATAATAACTTTGTACGAAACGCATATCAATATTTTTTTATTGCCTATTGTAGTCAGTGGCGAACGAACCACCAGCAACGATGTTTGACACAATTAGACTTAACTGCCAAGGCTAGTAGTTCCACTTCGTCAATATTTAAATTTAATACCTCTCTACTCTAGGCCCCATAAATTATATAGGCAGTCATTTCTTCATGCTGTCGCGTGGTTCCCGGCATAGTAGAAATTGGACCACTCCATCTCTTCCCATGCGGTGCCGCACAAGGCGACTAAGGGATAGAGCTGTTAAACAGCTGCAGCTGCAGCCCAGACTCAGCATGAGTCTACAATAGTGCTCAGAAGGCAGCAATAGGCTCACCCCCTATTACGTGGGACTGAATTCAATGATTGGTTTCCCTTTGGCCTTTGGTTTGGGGATCATGATTATATGTATGTATGATTATATGTAATGAACTGTTATGACAAACGGTAATTGTTCGATAGTTGCTTGTTTCTTAAACTATAACAGTGCATAAGTAAAATTAAAGTCATCATCTCCATCATCATGTCAGCCACACATAGTCCACTGCTGAACATAGGCCTCTCCCACAGACCTCCAGAATGACCGATCTAAAGCAGCCCGCATCCAGTGCTTCCCGGCGAACTTCATGAGGTCGTCCTTCCACCTGGCCGTTGGGCGTCTTACGCTACGTTTGCCCGTATGCGGTCGCCATTCCAGAACTTTTTTGCTCCATCGGCCATCTGTTCCGCGCGCTATATGTCCCGCCCATTGCCACTTCAACTAGCTAATCCGCTGGGCTACGTCGGTTACTTTCTTCTCCTACGGATATCATCATTTCTGACGCGATCACGTAAGGAAATACTGAGCATAGCCCTCTCCATAGCTCGTTACCGTAAGTAAAGTCGTTAAAGTAAGTTACCTAAAATCAAATTCACTCAAAGAGCACTCGTGAACGGCTGAGGAACTTCAAATGAAGATGTCGAAGGTGGTTGAAGGTGGAACACATTACGTATGAGTTATTCTCGTTCCCTACAGAAATTGGGCGACCAATTCGCTAACAATACTATGCAGCCAAATGCACTCAATAATCGTTCACGACGAACGGTATGTAGGTGCATTAGGTGTATTAATGCCGCGTAATGACGTAATATGCATACATACAACCATCCGTCATGTAGGTTATGTTTTCGCAATACGAGTATGTATCACAATACGTAGGAACATTTTTCAGTGTCGTATTGACTTGTCATTGATCACACAATTTGTAAATAATTCGCCTTTGAAACAATACTGTTTGATGTGTTCTGTGAATCGCGAAGAAATGAAGTATTCAACGTTATGAAAACAATTATGTTAGAATTCGAAGTAATGTTGTATCGCGTCGTATAAATGATTCTTTTGATAACATTATGATTGAAACGGTAATATATTACTGGTATTACCTACTAGTTGAACAGCACTAAATAGGTACCTCCGTCACAGTGCTTTTCTTAACGGTATTATTATTTTCTTACACAGTACCATCGCGATATAAGCTAGCTTTTATTATGGGTTCTAGGATATGGACAAACATCCCCAGGAATCCTACTTCCACTGTTTTAGTATGTACGTCTGCCCTCTCCATCTAATCTAACTCCAATTGCCTATACTTATCGCAACCACTACCTACTTCTAACACAATTGTTTAGTGTGTTTGTGTGTGTGTGTGTGTGTGTGTGTGTAACTACCAACTTTATTTTAAAACGAAATAATATCACTTTCTATGCGTATTTTTCAATTCCATTTTCTTCAATATGTAAATTAAATATACACAAGTAATAATAGTTCCTAAGGCCGCAAGTCCAAGAGCAGGATTATTATACGAATGCGGGAGAGTGCAATAATCTCGAGGGTTTCTTTGAAGTAATAAAATAGCCAATCGGCTTGCTTTCCCGCATTTAATGTCTGACGTTTTATGCGTCCGCACATGCAGTCGTAAAATGTCCGTAGGCCTTGCTAGATCGACTTGACGTGTCATTACAAATGTTATACAGAATCAGCGATAATTTAACCACGAGATTATAAGATTTAGTATGTTTTGAAGTGTTTAGTGAGCTGTTAGGCTACTAATGAGATCAGATGGAGCACACTTTTGTGATAACTAGGGCTGGACAGGCAAGGCAAGTGAGGTTGGCTTCGGCCCAGTAGATAATTTATAATCTTGGCAGTTATGAGGTTTTCTTAGATTTATACGAGATGGATTCTGAACTAGTTCGATAAAAATGGATAAAGTTTAGATGTAAATCAGTACAGTACCGATTAACACCATACAATTTAAAATTAATTTGGTACTCAACACGATTTTAGTCTTATAGATTTAAGTGACGCTAATCCACCCATTAAGCTTATATTGTTCGAATATCGACAAAATATATAGATATGGAAGTATTTAATTCACAATGCAATATATACTGGTAAATATCTTCTGAAAATAAAACGTGAAATAAAGTGAAATTAATATTCTTAAATAAGTAAATATTCTACAACATTCTACACAACGCTATATAGACCCATGGTAAGCATAGCTTAACTACCTTGTGCTATGGGATCTAGGATGCGGATAAACATACTTAGATACTTTTTTTTTGTAAATACATACATATTATACATAGAAACACCCAGACCAATGCAAATATACATGTTCATGCATACAAATATTTGCACTGAGCGGAAATCGAACCCGCACCCCCTGCATAGCAGTCGAATGCTCTACCGCTACGCCATGCGCTAACTACAGGTGAGTTTATTTCAATTAAAATCCAAAGGTATTAAATTACTTTCTAATATCCGCATCCCGCTTTAGCTTTTACCTTTGGTAGGTAACACAATAAAAATTGAAATAACCACCCATCCATATATTTACTTAAATTAACAAGCAGTGTTATATAAAAATATAGATAACAGTAGTTTTATAAATAAAATATAAGTACGAATACTTGCATATTTAACGAAACGTGTGTATCTCTCCTGGCACTATGCTTTACTAATTACTCAAGATAATTAAATACACTGCAGTACTTACAGAGATTTATCACTATCAGATAGGTACTGCATATATTTCGTGTAAGATACGCGCAGTAACAGTTTGCTTTAACATATTTTCTCTATGCCCACGCATGTGCATAAACTGATCTCACCTCTGCAAAAGTAGCATCATGTTTACGTTTCAGATTGAGTTGTTATTTGTACACACTGATTATTATCATACACGAATTCTATTCTAAGGCACTTCACAACAAACGGTAATTAAAATAAGCAGGGTATACAAATTGATTGACGTGCGCTCACTTGAACAAGCATTTCTCACAAACAAATGGTAATTTCAAATTAAGCTGCCAGTAGCAAGTGTTCGAAATATTAAATTTTCACTGCATTTGTGTTAAAAGTCACATTTATTTACTTTTGCTGCCAAGGTGAGGGCGATGATATTCTCACACGATAACTGGCTAGTGTCCAAGTGCAGGTTCGAAATTTAAAAGTGGCTTTATTACTGCGAAGTCTGTACCATGTTTCTATTGATGATTTATAGGATCTAGATTGTGTTATAACTCAATTGATTAGTTAGAATTCGATTACAACTTACCATAATTCATCTTTATGAGCCGTAATAATTACAATATAACATTTTTCATTGAACGCAATCTTACAAGTATCGATATAATGAATGTGGTATTATGTTATTATCATTAAATTACATAACATAACGTCACGCCTATATCCCCGAAGGGGTAGGCAGACGTGCTAGCACCCACATTTCGCCAGTTTATGTTTAGGTCCCGATGTAATAGGTGGTAAGCCTATTGCCATTAACCGGGCACTTATAAACTTGCGATAAATACACATATAACTTCGAAAAGCATCGAAAAGTCATTGGTGTGTGCCATGGTGAAACCTGGGATCGAACCCGACACCTTGTCTCAGCAGTCCACTAGGCTACCGCGGTTATTATATCATAAATTAGGTGTATATTTACTGCCCGTTTGTCTTTATTCTTTTATGATTAAAGGTCCATAAATTGAGGGTTAACGTAACTGATAAATCGATCCGAATTTTACTCAGATCTGTCATGTTTTATCAGTTTGCATATGTAAGATCAAAACGCGTGTCATTTATTATTAGTAGTATTTATTACTTGAAAATTAGAAAAAAGGCTTTATTTAACTTGTGATTATAACTAATGAGTAATTAATTTTAATGCTATTCCAATTGTTTCTTAAATTAAAGAAGCTATTAATATCGCTGAGCTATCAATACAATATGAAAGTATTGACCTGTATATCATTATCTGGTCACTACAATTTGTTGTTAGATAAGACAAAGGAAGAAGTTCAAATTGATGCGATAAAGAAAATAAAACAAAGAAATTGTTGGATGGAGATGCCAAATGCCATTAAGAAATTTAGTATTTTTTTTATATCTTGAAACTCGAATGGAACCAATAAATTTTATGTACTTCTACATACATACATATAATAATGCTTTTATCCCTAGAGGGTTAGGCAGACTTAAAACCCACATTTCACCAATAATAATATTCGGTCCCACGTAATAGGGGGTGAGCCTATTACCGTATTTCGGGCACTATTGTTGACTCAAACCATGCATCTGATGCTGAGTCTGGGCTGAATATATCTGTCTGATGTTAAACAGCCCTATCCCTTAGTCGCCTTGTATGACACCGCATGGGGTGGCCCTAATTCTACTCTGCCGGAAACCACGCGGCAAACATAAAAATTGTAGTAGGTCCTTAACACAGGCTACTTGTAGTCTATCTAGGAAAGCAGCTGGCCACTAACTGTATCACTGTTCCGATGAAATATTATTATTAATTATTAATAAAAAATATTGTTTCTATTCAGAAAACCGAGGAAAGATAAAAAAACGTTATTCTTGTAAAAAAACTCATAATATTTAAATTTAGAATAAGTCTAAATTAATCTCAACGTTCAATTAAAACCAGACAGCCCCAATGAAAGAAAGAGAGGGAATTCTCCGAATAACATTTAGAGAAGACACGTCTCTGTTGTCATTTTCTAATATGTACCTCTTACGACGAGATCTCGTTGGTATTTTTAATTAAAGAGCTGTAGTCACATCACCAAATACGACGTGGAATCTCATCAATGACAAAAATAAAAATTGTTCCCGTAATGTTCTCTGAAAGTGTGTTCTCTAATGGCATCTAACTGCGGCGACAGCAAGTGTGAGATGGACATTAAAAGAGATTTATATCTGGAGGATTTATATGCAATCACGGTAAACGTATTACAAGGAGGACTCGTGGCGATGGCAAATTATTACGTTAAAAATACTTTAAAGAAAAAAAACCGAACAAATTTTTAACTAAGTAGGTATGTGAAACAATTATAGGTTATAAATATCTCATACATTTATCTAAGTGGTATACAAACAAACACATCATAAAGAGACGACTTTTAAAACATCAATAACTGTCTAGAAATACTGCATGGTATCATACTGTATTTGCTTACTTAATAGGTCTATCAAAATTTGAAATGTAAGGGTACACATATATTCAGCCGCGTCTCAGTTGGACTTGAAAAAGTGGACTTCGGACTCCGAAATGAAAGCCTCGAACACAACTGGGATTAACGCAAATTAAATAGTTTTTACTGTAGGCATATATCAATTAAATTATAGTTTTATATTCAGAACGTTTTGAAATAATATTAATTTTTATCTCAAATAATAACAACTGTTAATATATAAAATAAATATAACAAAGTACCCATGTCGTGAAGCCATTTACCTTGAACATGGAAATAGTATCTATTTCGGAAAGAGAGACACTAACATATCACCCTCTTATTCTGTCAATGTTCCTATTTATATTAGTTATGCATTCAGAAAAAAACATTGCTCTGGAAACAACAAGATATACGTAAGAATGACATTTGCAGCTATAATAAGTCATTAACATTGCTAAAAACTAAAAAACTTGACAGCCATTTTGAATTCAAAACAGTTCATCATATCAAACGGTAAAAGATACATACTGTGCCACCGTTGATGTAAAAATATTATGTTAGTTGACCAGCCCTTCTTAACATGTGGCTATTTGATGGCCGATGTATATGATTTGACAGACATCAACACATATCATAAACGTCAAATCCCATACATTCCTAACGAATTGCTACTTGTCTATGCGTCAGCTATCTTGACGATCTTGAATACAAAGCCTCAAAAAGATCTTAATACTAAGGTATTAACAGCAAATCAAAGTATTTTTTTTTTATTTCAATTGTATTATTGAGCAATCACTACAATCAGTCAACAGGAAGGGGAGAAAAACCAAGGCATTGAGATCATTTTCAGTACGTCACAATCGAGCTGATGCTGACTTTACTTAATAGGGCAATCAAACCTTGGACCAGGTCGTGGGTCTTAACAATGGCCTAACAGACACAATGAAAAGTTCGTTGTAAAACTTTTTTTAATTGTAGATAATTTATTGAAACATGTGAACAATGTTTCACTGAGTTTTTTTTATCTATCATAAACAATGTCAATTGACAGCAATCGGCTCAGGACATGGAATCAAAAGTTTCGTCTCATCGGCAAAATATAGGTGTCAATCAAATCTGTCTACATCGTTATGGACAAACAGCCGTGAATATAAAAAAAAGAAAAAAAAATCAACACATAGTGCATCGTTATTAACTAATGTGTCTGCAATTTGTAACACAAACCTTGGTTTTTGCTGACAAATTACAGGTTACCGTAAAGATACAAGAATTGCAAAAAACAACATCGTACGATTCTGCCGACGAAAACAGCAATCACAGTGTTGAATCGGCCATTTGAACTTTAATATATTGAAGAAAAAAATGCTGACGCACAAAAAGTATGGTCGTAAAATTTTGTTTATACACACATTTAATATTTCAAAACCTCAGTAATGTAACTACTAGTACAGTATTGTATATAAGTATTTTAGTTTAGTGATCAGCTTTTAGACCGCGGTAGCCTAGTGGTATGGGTAATGGACTGCTGAGACTGCTGAGACGAGGTCTCGGGTTCGATCCCATGTTTTACCATGGCACACACCAATGACTTTTCGGTGCTTTTCGAAGTTATGTGTGTATTTATCGCAGGTTGGTAAGTGCCCGGTTTAATGGCAATAGACTCGCCACCTATTACATTGGGACCTAAACATAAACTGTCAAAATGTGGGTGCTAGCACCTCTATCTGCCCCTTCGGGGTTATAGGCGTGAGTTTATGTTATGTTTATGTTATCAGTTTTCAATCCATTGGGTGGATTGGCAAAGGTGATTTTATATAAAAGTGTAACTTATGGCCGTATTCTAAAAAGACACTCAGGCCCGAAACTCGATTTATCTGAGAACAGATATCGTACAGACAATCTGTCAACCTGTCTATACAATCTGTCCTCGAATAAATCGAGCTTCAGGAATACGGGCCTTAGACTACCTTTATTTAAAAAAAATAGCACCGTACGGGTTAAAAAAGCTTTTACAAATATCCCCCGTACAAAATCAGGAATAGCCTCTAAAAACCAATATACATAACATAAAGAAATTTTTATTAACATATAAAACAATTACCTACAAAAGAAACAGACTCCATATTAATAAACTGCAATACATATTGTACTAGTAGGTCACTGTCACTGGGTCAAACGTGTAATAACTATCATTATATATAATATTGTGGTGTACAGACAGTCACTGGCAGTACGCCAGTACATAGTAAGATATTAGAGGACGCCCCGGAAAACTAGACTGGCCGGTATTTGACAATGAACTAATTTTACAAAAAGAAAACAGTTTGAATTGTATACAGCTAATTAAAAAAACAATACTGGTTGCTTTATTACTTCTGCGTTTATTGGGATTAGCGGCTGTTTGGCTAGCTAACTGCTAATTTTAGCGGTGTTTATATTGTAATAAAATGGTGGACCGAGTGTCATTCTGTAGTTACACTTTTATTCTCTGATCTGATAGACTGACAAATTAAGAAACGTAGAGTCTAAACTGCTGTAGTTACCTACAAACTTGACATTTTAGCAGCATTGTACCCGTACATTATGCAAGAGTTTAATAAAGGATGAACAGTTCGTCATTCATTACCCTCCTTGCGTAAATCTCGATCACACCGAGGCCTACATACCGGATTCTAGACTCCGCTTCTTCCAGCCTAACTGCAACATTTAGTCGGTTCGAGTCCGACATAACCTCTCCCACCGGTTCCGGTAGTGGTTTACCGCACGTAAAAAAAAAATTGAATTTCATATTTCATGAAGTTCGTCATTTTCAATACTACAGTAAATTGATTTTTATATAGGATACGTCAATTATACTCCATCTCACCTGATAGTATGCTGAAGGCAAAGTCTCAGAAAAGAGGGTTTCCATTACATACATATGCCATGTTACAATGGTGACACTCCAGGCGCAGGGCACGCCGTAGTAACGGCGGTAAGACCCATCATGGGGGAGTGGCTAGAGAGGCCACACGGCAGCCTCTCGTACCGTCTGACGCAGATGATCACCGAGCACGGATGCTTCGGAAAGTATCTGCGTCGGATGCACAAAGAGCCAACGTCCGAGTGCCATCACTGCGACGCGAGCGAGGACTCAGGTCCGCACACGCTCACCGAGTGTCCGGCGTGGGAGACGCCGAGGCGGGAGCTTGTGGCGGCCCTGGGAGTGAGGGTTCTCACGCTCTCCACCTTGCTCGCGGCGATGGTTCGCTGCGCGGATGCGTGGGCGGCCGGCGCCTCCTTCTGCGAGCAAGTAATGCTCGTGAAGGAGGAGGCGGGGCGGGAGCGGCAGCGGGAGCGACGAAGGATCGCAAGACAAGCTGCCCGCGTACGAAGGCAACTCGGGCGTCGGAGGTCGATGAACGACCTCCGCCCCCCATGAGCGCCGGCCTGGGGTTGACAGGTGAAGCCGCCTGTCACCCTGGCAGAAGCAGGCCGCGGCGGTGGCGCGCGTGGCGCGCCTCCCCGTTTCCGGGGACGAGTTGGGGACTCTGTAGTCCCCACACCCGAGAAGAGGGCCAGATCGTGAGAGATGGCCCTGGGTCGGCCGGGGTGCGAGGGATATGCCTGTCAACCTCACCTTCGGCAACCAAAACGACCCACAGGCGGCGTGCGTTTTAGTCGGTTCGTGTCCGACATAACCTCCTCCACCTGCTCCGGTGGGGAGGTATCCGTGGGGATTTTGCGCACGTAAAAAAAAAAAAAAAAAAAAAACAATGGTGACACTCGGCTATTTTCTAGAAGACATTAGATTTACGACAATGCTTGGCGTTGTATGTTCTTTTTTCATATCTCTTGTATCACATTAAGTATGTTATAAGGTCCAGGTTATAATCATAACTCAAATGATGTTTATAACATAGTATGACGTAAAACCTCTATAGTTTTATATAGGGTCGTAAAAAATAACGTAATCGCTTGCAATTAGCGACTTTAAACAAGTTATAACATAAAAACTTGACCCATAGTATACGTTGCTATTTTTTATTCATAGACGTCACAGCATATTTATCAATTACATTTTTAACATACCAACTGTTTTTTTGTTTTTCAATGGACGTCCGGTTTACAGTCGATCTTGACGAGCAAAGTACTCAAAATGATCTTAAAGCATTGGTTTCCCCCCTTACTGTTGACTGTTTATTCTGATATTTGATAGGTACACACCATTAGTTCGGACAGTAATATAATTTAAATCAATAAAACCGTTATATTTGCTCTTAATACCTTTTTTTACGTGTTGTCCATGGAAACCCCTTCGCCGGAGGTAGTGAGAGAGGTTATTTCGGACTCGAACCGACTAAAACGCACGGCGCTTGTGGGTCATTGCTGGTTATCGATATTGAGGTAAACAGGCATATCCCTCACGCTCTTAATACCTTGATTTTAAGATCGATTTGAGACTTTGCAAGATCATCCTGACGAATGACTGTACCTATATTTTATAACAAGTTTATTAAATATATTTTAAAAAATTAGAGGAGAAAGTACTATCACTCCGATTGGCTAACAGAAGAAATTAATAAAATCTAATCTGCCATCTAGGGATTTCAATAATGTCGCTATGACGTCGATCCTTCAGTATAATCATACATGTCATATCCTCAATGATTTTTTTGAAGTAGACTTTGTTAACGCTGTTTAAATTGAACGTGGTTGTGAAATAAAGCCTTAAATCTTATTTTAAACACTGTCAAAATCTCAACAACAAGTCAATCATTTTTTTCCATGGTTTCTGCGGCATTTTTACCCGACTGCTATGAAGTAAAGGGTTATTTGATATTTATCATTCAGCAAAGCACCCTTGGGCTGTATTGACCAAGGATGCACATCTTATCCATGTTGCAAAACTATTTTGAGCTGATATAAACAAACGTATCTATCAACGTTTTTTTCCAATCATTATACGTGTGTTTACTATCTGATAATCATCAAAGACCGACCGCGAGTCCGTGACTTCTTCCAAGCATTCTTTCTTCCGTAAAGGCAATTCATTTTCCTCTTGAGCAATCGTTTCGCTGAAGCCTGTACCTATTTGTGTTTCTTTTACGATGTTTCCATACTGAGCATGTGAATAACATTAAGTTTTCAAAGTACAATTATATTATCTACCTATCAGGGTACCATGCACACATTTTGTTTGTAAAGTTGTGTACTTATTACTATTGTTTATTGTTCATTAAAATACATCCATGGCTAGTTCAAAATCAGCAACATAACATCGACCGATCTGTCTGTTCTTCGTATCGACAAAACTGCTGAACTGGTTATAGTTTAAGGCCTGTATTCTAGAACGACACTCAGTCCCGAATCTAGGTTTTTCAGAGAATTGATAGATTTGACAGAATGTCTATTCAAATATTTTATAAAATCTCTCCTCAAAAAAATCTTGAATACGGTCCAAAACTTCAAAATTAATTTATACGTAGACTGAGCTTATTCTCTCTACTATTTAATTACGCAAATAGTATCAACTTGTAAGAATAAAATAACTAAAACTATCCCTTAAGGAAGTAGGTAGTATATACAAAAAAATAGTCTGGTTTACAACCAGTCGATTGTAAATTAAATTCTTGGATCATTCAACCGGACAATAAGTTTTTAAACGCAATCGATTGCGTGGATAACAAGCATTAAGTCTTGTACGATTACAATTTATTCATGCTAGTGGTTTTGCGTCAATAGGAAATCTCAATAGCAAAAATATCACGTTATAGGTCACTAGTGTTGTATTGAAATTGACACAAAAACATTATGTATGTCACGACACGTGGTCTGTAAGCTTTTGAAATGAAACATTATAATGTGGACGTGTCTAGGGGAAATATTAATCAAACTGGTGATTTTGAGTCAAAAAGAAATCACAATTGCAAAAATATCACGTTCTATAGTCACTAGTTTTATATTGAAATTGACACATGAAAATTATGTCACGTTTTTAGTATAATTTAATATTAAACGTATACTTTGACGTAGATTGGGAGAGTGATATTTAAGAATACATGTTTACGTTAGATTCGAAAGCAGAACATGTATTTTTAAGGCACATGATATAGGAATATCTAAATTCAATACTATTACACTTGTATTATTTATTTAAATTACAATGATCCATTTTGTTATTGTAGAAAGATATAAACTAATATTTACAAAAATATAAAATAGGACACACAAAGGTTCAAGCATAAAGTTCAATATTACAATATAATCATTACATTACAAACTTGTCTAATCGTAAAGCTGTAACGGAACTACTGTTTATCACATTCAGAAGGTTATCTTTATATCATGTCAAAATCACGCCGTGTAAATAATATGCCAGCGTTACAATAATTAATCATTCTTATTTTATCACTTCAATTAAACATGTCTGTATAAAAATCTAGCAGATAATTATTTTTGACATGTTAATACATACTTAGGTAAACTCCGCATGTGACGCACCATTTTTAATGGTTATGTAACGTTAGTTTTACTAGGTATGTTTGCAAAATATTGCAGTAATGATGACTCAAAATTTTGTTCTACTGATAAATTGATTTTAGAGTTTGATATTTTTTGTTCTTGTTCTTATGCAATGTTAGTTATTTTATTTGTTTATTGACTTCATTGTATTTTATATGTATATAATATAAATCCATATACGATTTCCAAATTATTAGATTGTGTGTTGACACTTATTTCTGGAAATCATACGTACCATATTTTTTGTCTCATAGATTCATTAAATTTCAACGACTCTAGTTCATTTAAAACAACAAGCATTGATTAAGTAAAGCAAAATCACTTTTTATGCTGTTAACAATATTATTTCTGTTAATAAATCTCGGGGAATGTTGCCACAATACTATTGCCTTGTTGATATCAGAGCAATTGAACCCAATAACCTTTCTTGATAAGTAAGTTATAAATATTTAATCGTTATAAATAAGTCGATTGTGACGAAAAATCACTTGCTATAATAATGATATATCGTTCTAGAGACAGACCGATTTATTAAATTATTGTCGAAGTGATGATGATTACACAATAGTTCACGGTTGAGGTAAACGCAAATAATTACGTCACGTATCGATAATAAGTATGTTAAATAATCAAAGTACAGAAGTAATTTACATATCTACTCGATGACACACTTGCTTCGATCAACATGTAGAAAATTCTACTAAACTTTTTAAAAACTCTAAGGGAGAATTCATATATTTTATTAGAACGCAATTATTATTTTCATTTCTGAAATCTAACTACAAATATTTGTGTTTAATAGGTATTAAAGTATATAAATTATGTATTATTGCGGAAATTGCTAGGCTACATGGGTTATAAATGTCTGACAATGGCGCCCCTGCCGGATACCGGTAGGAGGGGTACAATATCGTAGATGGTGATATATGCAATTGTCTCACTAATATAGTTTTACAAAACTGTGCAAAATGGAGAAGTAAACGCAGGAAAGCGAACCTTGGACACATAAGTGCACCTTGGACACAGAAGTGAAAGCCTCAGATGTAACTGGGATTAACGCAAGGATGATAAGGTAATAATAATAATAATGTTTTAACTTAAAGGACAAAAAATCCACCTAAAGTTAAGGAGATTTTCATACGAATATTGAGAATTAGAGTGTGCAGATTCGCCAAGTTTAAAAGTACTCTTTTAAAGTTGGCGAATCTATACCCGCAAGAAAGATTCTCCAAGTTTTACTATTTGGAGGAGGTAGGATACAACAGTATTTCCGTCTAATTGAGCAGTCCGACTGGGCAAGTACCGCCATCCTACAGAATACCACTGCTATAATAACCACGTGTTGTGTTCTCGACGGTAAGTAAGGTAGCTATTGCTGTTAGTGGGAAAACCAAAAGCTTGTCCTGCTTAGTCTTCTACACTGACGGCACAAAACAGTCTATGCTTAAATGGTTGGTAGCGCGAGTATGACTTCTCTGGTGTTGCACAAGTCCATAGGCTACGGTAACCACTTTCCATCAGGAGGGCCGTGTGGTTGTCTGCCACCTAAGTGGTATAAAAAACTGTATCTAAACATTTAACTTCACGATAGACATCTCTATAAACCTTGTTTAGAACCCGTCGCTCTAAATAAGTATGCAGATAATAACAAGAAACTTCAATCAATATTAATAACATGACAACGGTAGCCATAACCTTCTAGGAAAACGTCTATTGATAATACATTAGTGCAAGAAACGTTAAAACCGCTAATACATACAAAAAGTGCAGTTAATAAACATAAACACATTTTTCTCACGTTTTTGGCCTAACACCGAGTTGAAGAGACCAATAAGTCGATTACTGGTAGGGTTATCAATATTTTTTTGATCGAATTTAAATTGTTTAAGTATCATCTCTGACAATATTAATAAGAGTTACTTATCATACAGTAGCGTTTATAAAATTACAATTGAAAATACCAAAAAATATTTTCCAATTGTTCTAGAAATATCTAAGTAAACCAAACTTTTTCTCAGTTAAGCAGCAAATGTAAATTCGCACATTTTAAATATAGAAGACCCTTCAATACTGTTATATTCATAGTTGCTACGGTACGGTTGTCAACCCTACGAATAGCCCAAAAAAACCTATTCCAAACGGGCACATTTAGAAAATATTTTTTGCGTCAATCGATCATATTACACACTATTTGAGAATATCAGTATTTCGGTCTTTTTTTCTCATTTTTTGTGCGTATATTCCAGGAATACAGTACGAAAGCACGGCTATCTGTGTGCGTTAGATAAGATTTGTTAATCCGTATGACGGCATCAGAATACCTACTTCGCACGATATCCTGTTGAGCATAAACAAACAGAAAAACTACGACTAGTAGTAAAACTATTCATATTTTTTTCGTCTACTATAACAGAATTAATTCGACTATTTCATATTTGACATTGACCTTGTCTTGAAAAATGAGAATTCAATTAAATTGAACGGTTTTTTATTAGTTCAATTTAGCTTAACGGAGTTTTCACTGATGATAGTAATCACGATCAAATCTAACTAAACTGTGGTATCCCTGGAAATATTGACGTTGAGTCGGTTCTTTAGCTTAAGAGGTGCCATGCCACATACACATATACCCTTTTTTTTTTTTTTTTTACGTGCGCAAAATCCCCACGGATACCTCCCCACCGGAACCGGTGGAGGAGGTTATGTCGGACTCGAACCGACTAAAACGCATACACATATACCCTATCTAAACTTACAATACCCTTAATTCTGTTTTTGTTAGGGCTGACGTAAATACATATTACACACATATAGGCGTACTTATCTTAGATATTAACGGTACTCTTCGAAATTATCACTATCTGTAAAGTTACAGTGATATTTGTGTCATATAGCAATCGAATTGACAGCCATTGAATTACTATTGCAGAATACTTCAGTACTGATAACGGTCGGCTCAGTGGTGTGGTGACTGGTGACCTAGATGGTCAACGACCATTGTGTCGTGACATGGCTGTTATATAATGTAGGTATTTTAACCTAATAAAATCTTGTGGCGAACATCAGTTTTAGAATTTTAGAATTCGGTCGTTGTTCCTCAACAACAGTTTCGAAGACAACAGCTTTCCATTAGCTATCATTATATCCCAATTTCTTGAGTTTTCTTTACTATCATTAACTAATATATAGTATTTTAAGTTCTTTCAATACGTACTCAACTGAGCAAATAAGAATATCAGTCATTGTAATTAATTAATTATTATAAGCAATTTTTCCATTTATAGCTTTGTTTTTGTCGTCAAAGGGTTACATCCAATTAACTCTGCCACAGGCCTTTAGCCTTCTCTATGTCTAATCAATTGAATAAATTTACTTTTAAATGTGGAAGGTGATAAGTTTGTTTGTTAAACACGCAAAAAGGGCCGTGGTAACCACTTCTCATCAGGTGGGCCGTGTGCTTGTCTGCCACCTAAGTGGTATAAAAAATTAGGATAAATAGGTTAGAAAACTTTGTTTTTTTATAAATTCCTATGTATAGGCTTAGGAATTTTTTCTTTAATTTACCCTTGTTCATTAAGTATCAAGATTAGCTTTCTAAACTCCTTCAGTTTTTAGTTCGATAGGATTATGATTTATAAGTTATTGTTTCAACATGTTAACGATATACTTGAAAGCCGTTTCGGTCTCTCAAACCCGTCTTTTATTTGGCAGGTGTATCAGCTAATAGGTGAGATTGGATTGGACCCCGAAAATTTTAGTTATACTCTAAACATCCATTATAGAACCCTACTATTATTTTTACAAAACTTTAGACAACCCTTTGCGAACAGCATTTTTAACCTAGGCTATTAGAACTTCATTTAGACAGCTTGCAAGTTTTCTTTATTTATTTCTCATTTATAATTATATAATTTCTAATTGATAACTACAATGTAAACATCATCTACATTTCTATGGCTTTGTTGCGAGATATGAGGGTAAACTAAGGGTGAAATGGTTAGAACAATAACAGCTTAAATTTACTCAATTCAGTTCAATGGTCATCAATTGAAGAACGATTACGGACGCACACTTTAATTAAAATCAATTGTACGATCCTCATAATTGAATCCTGTGATGGAACAACAATAGCTACAATAATATTATTGCTTATATAAAAATAAATTACTTTTAAGTATTGAGCTAGTTCATTATTTTTACTAACAAATCAAATTGATTTCATTATTTATTGTATATTATGATTGAGATTTAGATCTATGGAAGATTTCTTTGAATCTATCTCTTCGAAGTACAATAAGACTATTTCATTGGTATTATTGTTATCAAGTAGCATAATTATTGATACTTTCAGATCGAATTATACTTTCATCTCGTATTATTTTTTTAGACTCAGATCAATATCAGTTTAATTAGTCTTTTCTGTGACCATCAATATATTGCCTTTCAATATTTATTTATTTATAATTATTTGAATAGTTTTTTGTCTTATTAACCTTTACACATGACTTAACTTGATTCATAGATATGACTGTGTCTTGTAAGTATTCAACTTTATTTGTAACATGTTATAATTATACAATAAATGGCAGATGTACTTTGAACGTTACTTCCAGTTCACGAACCGTGTACAAAGCTAATCATATACTTTGAAAATACAACACGTACGCGTTCACAAAGCGTACGTTAGTAATATTTACTCATTGATAGAAATAGATAAAATATGTTTATAGATTTCTTTGTACTTAATTGTTGAATGCAAATTTCAAAATATTTTATATAAGTTCTCATGTGGATGAAAGTTGAAACTTAAGTGTAACAAAACGAACAAGCAATTTAAAAAAAGATTGCAATCAACGTGGTCCAGTTTATTATTTAACATCTGTTAACATTTTAAGAAGTGTTATAAATTAAACTCCGTAAGTAAACGCAATATTTCAAGGAACAGATAATAATCTTCAAGTTCTTTGCATTGCATATATTTGTGCAAAATTACATTGAAGTTTACTGGATTATTTACACTTCGTCTTTTTATTACTATAATAACATGTAGAAGTTCCATACCTACAATATACTATAACGATGCTTACCTTTATAAAAAAGACGTCATCAGTGTTGAAACATCCCACGTCTTGCACTTCTGCAACAAACGAAAAGAAAACATAAAACTACTAGTCAACATGAAAAGGAAAACATTTGATATACAGTGAAACCTGGTTAATTGGGATCTCAAGGGACCAAGACATATGTACCAATTATTGAGGGTTTTCAATAATCCAGTTTTCCAATTAAACAGGTTTAAATTAATAGTTGTCTCATTTACAGAGGTCCCCGCTTACAGAGGTCGAAATGTGCCGTTATTCCATTTTTAGAGGTGGAAATGTTAATAAAAATTGCTCTCGCCACAAACATTTTTGAATGCGATATCGTTTCTTTTCTTAAATCCCTCCAACCACCCATTACTGCCAGAAAAATTATCAATATGGAGCTTACTTGCAAATTCTTGAGCTTTCTCTTTGATCATTGGTCCGCTTATTGGAATGTTATTATTCCGTACCTGCTTTATCCATGTACAGAGACACTTTTCAACTTCAGGATACTCTGCAGCTCGTATTCGTTTGAGTTTTCCTTTTCCATCAATACACTGAGACCGAATTTTCTCTTTGTTGTTAATAATTCTACACAGGGTTGACTTTGGTATATTATTTTCCCTACACAGTTCATCACGCGACTTTCCACAATCATAATGTGATAGAAGTTTTAATTCAGATACTGATAACGTTTTATGTTTGCGTTTGGACATTTTGTACACGTTTATTCCCTTGTTTTTAGGTCAAAACATGAGATAGTACTGACAATCAAAGCAAGCGCAAAAGACGACGAGAAATGTATGTAAACAAACACGTCAAAACGTGTTGAAACCTGATTAATTTGTCTCACTTATACAGGTAATTGAGCTACAGAGTCTCAATTATAGAGGTAAACATCGAAAAAGTCTTAGAATTCAAATCTTATTTAACCAGGTTCAAAAAGTCCCATTAACAGAGGTAATTTAATGAAAAAGAACCGGGACTTCGTTGTAACTCTCAATAATAGAGGTTTCTCGTTTATCCAGGTCCCACTTAACCAGGTTTCACTGTATAAAAGATACCCGTTTTATTGGCAAAAAATAGGTGAGTTAATAATAAACACAGCTGACTATCAAGCAATGCGAAATATTCGCTTGAAATATTTCAAAGATGCCGAATTAAAGTAGCTCTATACGAACGTGCCACAATGGCGAGCCCCTAACAGATGCTACGTCTCGCGTCGCTTGAGGCCAGCACTATTATTATAAAGTTATGCAGGTAAAATATCATTCGATCTATAATCTCTTTCAAACGCAACGGCAAACTAACGCTCTAATAAATTGACTTACCCGATTACACATTTATAGAAAATCATTCTATTTTCTTTTTCTTTTTAGACCTTCTTTAAGATGGTTTAATACATTACCATCAAATATATCATTCACAATAATCCAAAAAATGGTAAAATAAGGAGTAGTTTCTTTATTAATTTTTTTATTTACTACATCCGAATATAAATTATGTATTTCTTTCAATGCTTTTATTTATGATACAATGAATGATATTTCTTTATACAATTTAGGTGGCAGACGACGGAAAGTGGTTACCGTGATCTACAAATGTGTGCACACGAGTCACACCCCCGAAGACACAATCAGGACAAGCCTTTAGTTTTTTTTTATACCACTTAGGTGGCAGACAAGCACACGGCCCACCTGATGGGAAGTGGTTACCGTGGCCTATGGACGTATGCAACACCAGGGGGCCCCTCTTGAAGAACCCTATATAGTAGGTGCTTGGGAAAACCGCACTGCTGACAGCACAAAATTATTAACACTTTGACAATGACGTGGATTTGTAACCCTAATATGTACGGTACTATCAAATTTTATCGTTATATGTTGTTCCAGCTTCAATTTCAGACTGTAGTTTATCGCCGAGATTGTACTAATTTATAACATACACCGTACACGATCTACGAGCATAACAACGGGGGTTAGATAATTTCAAATAATATGTTATAGTTCTGTATCGTGAACTTGATCCTAGTAATATTTTGTGAATCAGTTGAAATATAAATATAACTTTCAGTACTGCGTCATATGAGGCAAAAGAGTGTCATTTTAAAAATACTTTTAGGAATTCAGTTATCTATTTCCAAAAATTTTTATCGCTTGCTTACCGGTTCAAAATCATATCAGTTATTCTAAACATAACTTTGCCATTCCAGACTTTATTTACTTTTAGTCATCCAAATACATTTAAAATATAATATTGTGAATCATCCACAAAAGTCCAAGAAATCGTGGTTTAGGCAGCGGTTTCTTTATTTTTTATCATTCTACGTACTTTGTTGGAAATCCACGTACGTTTACATCACTCGCTAAAACTTATTTGCATTACGAAATGACGTAAATCTATAAGGTAAAGTCCACGTCATAAAACATTATTAATGTGACAAGGTTTCCGATATGATAAGTTTCACTTTGATTTGACTCAATGTGACACGGGAGATAAGTGTGTTTATATTGTCATAAAATGTAGCCTATACAATTCAGTAAAATAAACAAGTAAATAAATATACATCGATAGAAGATTGCAAACATGAAAGAAAACCGACTCCCAATCAGCATGAAGCAGAAAAATTAATTAAAAGTCATAATTTTATTATACGAATGATTAAACATTCATTCGTATAATAAAATCTTTATCTATATAACATAATCACGTACAGTTATTACAATATTCTAACAAATTATCATACCATTTATTAGTAGCACTGACTTCAACAATGTCAAAGCAAAACAAGACAAGGTGCTATAAACTACTTATAATTCGACGTAGAACATACTCCATTACAAGTCACATGCTATGGCAACCTTAAATTAAAACTTAATTACATCCAACGTCTTCCTTGTATTTTAATTTAATATTACACGCAAATTATATGAAAATTACTTTATACGAAAGCAAATTACCTTACCGACTATGAAATAGCATCTGACTTTGATGGTAGGTAAAATAACGGCAAACACAAACCGCTGCAAATACCTTACGGAATTATACCAAATGTTGCTTTTGGCTGCAACAACGTCTTATAACCGAAATCAGACATTCAGACATCAACAAACATACACTACGTTCAGCTGCAATTGTATTTGTATATTAACATCTGTGTCCTCATTACCTAGATAGTAATCTATTGACTAAAGTCGAAGTATTTATAAAGTAGCTATGTACAACCTTCAAATCAGCTTCATGATAGAACCAAAATGAAAATAACAAAAACTCCACCAACCATTTCGTGACCACAGTTATTTCTCGTTTTACATTACCGTTATAATGCAAGTCTGTATCAAATTGGCAAACTAGACGCCGTGCAATAACTTGAACGAAATTATAAGACGAAATATTCTACCAGTTGTATTTAACTAATAAACTTAACGAACTTCCACGAAGATACTAAAGTTTCAAGGGTAACTGGCTTATTATGCAAGTAAAAAGGGTTAATGAATGACCTTTTTATAATGAAAAAACTCGCTTCTGACGCAACACTGAACGTAAGAAAAAATAAACTGAAAACAACCTTCAATAAGTCAATACTGGTTATATGTCAGTAAGTTCAACAGAAGTAAAGATTTATTATAAAGATTAACAAACCCATGATAGAAGTTTTCGGTTGCTGAGTAGGAAATTTGCAGATGCCTTTTAGTCGTAAGTGAATGTAGACAACTGTGCAAATATTGAATCCTTGCACTTATACGAACGGTATTGAAACTGTACATTCTTAGTAACAAAGCGCAGACTATATTACCAGAGAAACAGAATAGATAATAGTACTCCAGAGACTCTTAAATTGCTAAACATGCATGTGAGTGTCATTATTTAAAATTTTACTCAGTTACAATACCTTTTCACAATTGTAAAATTACGGTGACCAGCACATACGAATGAATTACGAAAGATATATAAATGAATATTTGAATTAGTTTAAGATCTGATAGCGTATCACGCAGTGATACAAATTATATGAGTATGTAGTTAGTTGGTAAATGATAAAAACACAATCAGTCACAGAGTTAGTAAGTAAGTAAATCATTTATTGCTCGAAACACGGTATGTTACAATGGTGTTACAAAACAAATAAGGTCCGACATGTTGACCATAAAGGGCTATTTTAATCGTTAAATCTACATCTTGAACACTTATGTAGTGTAATAGGAAAAATATATCACAATACCGAGTTGCAATACTTGTAATTTAATATATCGTATCGTAGGTCACCCAATTCGCTGAAAACTTGCAAAATATAAGTGAGAAACAAGGCATGAGAACAGGAAACCATTATACTATACTAATAATATTAACTTTCAGAAACTATTATAATATACAGTACCTACTGTGGAAACGATCAAAGATTTTCTATGACAAGAGAACTAGATGAACCCATTTCAAAAACGTTCGGGCAATGTGAATAGTGCGAATCATATATATTTGCGGTTTACTGCGGGAATGCATTAGTGCATAAATTGCACTAATGTATGCATAAACACATCGGCTGCTCATTATCCGCCTCACAGCCTACCCTGAGCAGTCGTGGGAATATCTGCTTAATAACATTAACTGTTGATGATTTGAACCATGTCCTGTATCGGTTCTTTCATGAAGCAATAGTAAAATTCTTCATTTGTTTTTAAAACTAAACACTCAGTGCTTGTAACTAAACGGTATGTCATGGTTGTTATTACTCATTTTGGTGGTTTAGTATCGTATATAAAAAAGCAAAAGTCTATTATTACTCATTTTATTCGAATATACATATCTGCCATGTTTCCCCCATTAACTATTAAAGAAATACGGTTCTAATTGACAACCCATAAATTGCAAAGTGATATTATGTTGATAAAGCCAGTTTAAAAGACTCAAGGTGACATTTTTATGCCATATTGAAATATATAGAAACATATTGCGACCAGCGTGAGATAGGGGGGCATGTAAGCAAATAAAGGATAGCAATTTATGGAAAGCTGATAAATGTATTTGCTGATAAAAGTTAGTGTGGACAATGTAAGGGTGGTATAACCAACTAACATGCTGTCACTGTGTTTTGTAATTAATAAATTCTAATAAAAGTAAATTAGCGCACTGATAGTGATGGTCTATATATTAAATAGTAAAAACGATTTCTCATTTCGTAGTGTGGTAAGTATTTTTATAAAATGATAATCGGTAGTTGCAAAATCCTACTATCAATATAAGTTACCTGTAGAATATATTTAATATTAACAATAATGTGTTAGTAATGAATGACATACTCGTAGATAAGCTATCGATAAGTCTTATCGTATTTAATAATTCTTATCCAGGATGTTGGCCAAAATTCTTGAATAGAAATCTTGTTAATAAAATTATATAGTTGCCAAGCTAGGTACCATTTAAGAGATTTTAAATTTTGTGCTGTATTTCAATAAGAAATTTAATGAAAACGAAATTAAAATGTTCATTAAGGATCTGATAAATATTTAAATTAATCGATAGTTTTTGGTAATATCGTGATATTCAATGACTTTATAGGTACTCGTTTAGTCGTCTCATTGTATTTTAAATATCCCTGAAGAATAAAAAACATGTTATTTTATCTATCTATACAAGTTATCAAATTTGGTGGATGCTCAAAATGTAATTTTTACACAATACATATTGATGTCATCCATGCAAATGTGTTGTGAATCACTTTCGATTATATAATAGCGGACACGTCATGGACATAGATCCGTTCTATGGTCTATCGATCATTGTTTTGTTTCGTGTTCTCATCATTTTAGCAAATGTTTTTGTTTTATTCCATTCTTTTATTAATGAGCTTTTTCAGAACTTTACCTGTAAAAACCGCTTTCTCTTTATATATCCCTATAGTAAGAGTTTTTTTTTACCATTATCTTTATTTAAGCTAAGTTTACCATTGCTTCTTCCAACGTCATATAATATCATAACACTCATACTCATAACTTTAGAAATAGATTAAATAAACAAGAAAAATACACAATTAGTATTAAGTTCAGACTGGTCAAAAGTTTGTGAACATAATATTTTGATAACTGTGTTGGATTCATTTTAAAACCAGAAAAAATGTGCTAAGATCTAAATATTGCCGACCAAATGTGACCTAATGAAGTTCAACTCGCACATTCGGAATAATTGTGAACGAACATGTGAACAAAAAAGGGTCGTAGTTACGGCAGGGGAGACTGCCACAAAAGAGACCTCGGTGTCGGAGGTCTTGTAAACAGAATGTAAAGGAAACGGTTTTTTGTCCGGGATTCGGAATCGGGCGACGCCGAGTCCGGTGCAGGTAGAAATTTAAGAATGTCTTTAGCAACGCTCCTTCTTAACGATATTATCTTGCTTGCTCATGAGAACAAACGTTGCTATCTCGAAGCCAACTGTTTGCACAAATATGAATGACCTTCCCGCTTGCATACGTGACCATATTACGTGTACACAAAACGGTATTAACTTTTCATGTTCTTCACTCGCTTATCTTATGTCATCGTTCTCTGAGTAGTTTCTGAGATTTTTTATTTTCAGGATTCCAGAATATAGCCAACATCTTGGCTTTACTGGCTGTTTGATTTAATCAGAAACGGTAATGTTATTTTCACGTAATAATGAATATATAAGGTAAAATCCTTGAAGTGAAATGACACACAATTATTTCTCTTTTGAAAGATCAACTTAAATGTGAGTCTCTTTAAGGCATGGAAGGCTATATACATCGTACTATCATTTTACGAAATACATACATACACACATACATACATACACATAATCACGCCTTCATCCCTGGAGGGTAAGGTAGAGGTGAATTACCACACACATTTCATCAATAATTGTATTCGGTCCAACGTAACAGAGGGTGAGAATTTTGCCGTATTCCGGGCACTATTATTGACTCGAGCCATGCATCTGAGACTGATTCTGAGCTGTATATACCTGTCTGATGTCAAACAGCCCTATCCCTTAGTCGCTTTGTACGACACCGCATAGGAAGAGATGGGGTGGCTCTAATTCTACTCTATCGGAAACCACGCGGCACCAAATTTCATATAAATGATAACTAAATTAGTAGCATAAAACAGATGTGATGATTCTCTGACGTTTTATGTTAGCACAATTGATTGTTTTATCTATTTACATAATATTTTCAGACACCTCTAAACAGGTTAACTAAATGAATAGTATCTCATCATTTCAACTGTGACCAGTTGTCCTTGGTTGAAGGTCAACGGACAAACGAAATTCACGGTAGCTCAGCGTAAACTTCCAAAGTGGGGTTTGATAACGCAGTGTCGTGTGTGCCAGAGTTTGAATAAGTTAAGGACGAGGTGGGTCAACTATATTCATGTGTATCTAATATTAACTGCGTTGAAACAAACACATTTCTTTGTTTGGTTTCTGTTAAAATTTCAACATTGTTTTACTGTCCGTCACCTTTTTTATCGTCACTTTTTGTTTTACTTATTAATATTGATGTAGCACCGTTGTCATTGAATAAGTGGCGCTACCGGCTACCCTCTTGACAAGGGAGTTTTAAGAAATTGGGTAATAAAAACGGTGCAATATTAACTGCATTCAATTTGAACTGTGTCAAGGATAAATGATTTACAATTTGTATCTCCTAGGATCAACAGATTATAATACGCTGAGTGACTCTCGTTGTTCTCATAGAGTACTTTCATCTTTGTCATGTGTTAATGTGGGTTCGTTGGTAAGATTATTAGCATATGGTCGTGAAAGTTAAAATTAATTTATGAAACAATTCGGAAGGTGTGTACATTTTCTATTCGTTCTGTTTCTTTAACCTTATTTCTCTCATTTGTTGTTACTTCATCGAGCTCCTGTAAACCATCAAATATTTAAATAGTTTAATTAATACAATATGTCAAAATGGTACAACAAGCAATGCTTAGTCCATGTACTAATCAAATAACCCGCCCCCTCGCTCCTGGTGCAAAAGTGCCCATAACACTTGCTGCGTTGGATGGCGATGGACAGCCTTTGGACCAGGAACGACCCGGAACGAGTGTCACCGGTCGCCTCGATGAGCCTCTGTCCGATTTCTTTAATAAGGCTTTTAGCTTCCTTGCCCCAACTCCCCGTATATAATATAGTATATAATAGTTTAATTGAATAAACAATATCTAAACTAGTCAAGATTTCATTGAAGTTCTGAATCTAGTCTAGTCAAATTTAGACTTTATGACGATACTCAAAATATTACTCATCAATTCGTAGATATACATTCCGATCACTTGCATACACACATAACAATTAGATGAAGCCATATGTATTTATACGGAGACAATTGAATGCATATGACGATACAAATGCCGATCACGTATCGATTCCTCGATACTATGCAATGAGAACAATACAACTTGTAAACTGATACGGCTACAATCTAATCAGATATTACAGGAATAAATTTGCAATTAAATAATAGGCGGAAGTACATTTATGTCTCCCAAAAATCTGTCTGATTAATCGCGAGACATTCGATTTACACAAAGAGACAGTTGTTCAAAGTTATAGAGTGATACACCGACCCACTGACATATTTACAGTCAATGCCATTTAGTCATAAAGGTTATCATTATATTCACTGTTTACTCAGATTTTATTACATATATGAATTTACTGCTTCTTACTCAGTAATGTTGTATACTGTAACGTAAACTATATATTATTATAACTAATATAATATTATATAAAAATTATAATATTACAATATTAAAAAAATAAATGTATTACGAGTAATTCTACATATTTTTTATTGAATGTAATTTTAAAGCATTTAGTAGGCTAACTCGCTATAGTAGTCCCAGCAAAAGAGATATAGACATACATACATATAATCATGCCTATATCCCTGGAGGGTTAGGCAAAGGTGAAAAAACAGTGGGTGTTACCCACTTTTATCTTTATAAACTCACGCCTATATCCCCGAAGGGGTAGGCAGAGCACCCAAATTTCGCCAGTTTAAGTTTAGGTCCCAATGTAATAGGCGAGCCTATTGCCACTCACATTTCACCAATAATTGTATTCGGTCCCACGTAACAGGGGGTGAGCCTATTGCCGTATTCCGGGCACTATTGTTGACTCGAGCCATGCATCTGAGGTTGAGTCTGTACGACACCGCATGGGAAGAGATGGGGTGGCCCTAATTCTACTCTGCCGGAAACCACGCGGCATATATAGAATATATATATTTGGATGGCTTCAGACGTGGTCGGTGACTCGGTGTTCAGGGCATTCCTCCTATAAGGGAAATATCGCGGGTTCGAATCCCGCCTGAACCGGTACAATTTTTCCTATTTCTAGACAGATTACTAGATATCTATGAAATTCAAACAATAATATTTCTCCAAATGTGTTTAAGAATATTCCTCAGGTCCACCTTACCATATCAAATGAAACAAGTTTTGCTAAAGTTTGGTCTAGGGTCTTTGAACTGAAAGTTGTGTGCGACTCGAGTACGCGTTTACAGACTATGTTGTAATACGAACGAAAATAAGTTTGCTTATAAAGGTTATGATTTTGTATACCGGCATTTCTAACGCCTCCATCGAGCTGAACAATCTAAATGTTTACAGTGTGTCGACAAATTTGGACTTCGTTTGTCCTACTTTCTAACAGTATAATTAGCGTCCTAACGGTTAATTATTTAAAAATTCTGAGCTATTTGTAGCTTTGATCACATACATCTAGATAAAAGATATGTACATATGTACATAATCATCATGTCATCAAATACAAGACATGTTTTTCGCTGTAGTGATAAAGCGCTAACATTAAATATAACGTAAATCTAAGATGAGTTAGCTATGACATAAAACAAAAAGAGACCCAAAATTATAACAATAATAGACATAATTATTATTACGTAAGTTCACGATGATGTGAAAAAGACTGCGTATTTTTTCATTCGGTTCGTATGTCATATCGTGAAGAGACTCTGTATGATACGGACTTCACATTGTACTTGTGTTATGTACTTACTTACTTCGAAAGGTTTGTTAGTTTAAAACCTTAGCAACCAAAACAAAACTTGAGTTAATGAGGTACATACGACAGTAAAAGTAATGGTCCGTATCGTTCTGTCGCGCGGTCCTTTTTAGCTGCCTAATTAGTTGAAGACAAAAAACACACCATTTTTCACCAAAGAAATGTGCCAGAAAGTTCAATGGAATTCCAAATTTAAATTCGCTGAACTGGTGTAGACTTAACAAATTACGCTGCATTTTTTATTGTTTATTCTACAATTTTGGGTTTTTTTAAACGGGGAGTGAAAACGTAGAATGATTGCCTGTACATTCTGTGATCCGTTATGATACTATGATGATACATTATCATGAAATGCGTAAAACATTTTAATAAAACGGAAGTTATTTTATAACAAGCACGAACAGCACCCAGAACTACTCGTATCTACACCCAGTAACTCTCACATACTCACATGTAAAATCCTGGCCATTACACTACCGACGTAAACCCACTACTAGCACAAGCAATTTAGCTTAGTTGGAAGGATTAGAGGGAATTGTAATAATATCCATTGTAATATTCTAAATAAAAAAGTACTACGGCAAAACAAAAGGAGAGGTTATGATTTTGACAGGCTATGTATGTGTGTAGGTTATGTATGTATGTGTGCTGGACAAATGAGATATCGTTAGAAGCGTCTTAGTTGTCCGCTGATTATATAATGTGTCACTGAATCTATTGTGGCACCCTCTAGCGGACACACTGTGTTAAAAAATAAATTTGAGATAAATAAATTGATATTAAATTACTGAAGTACAGGACCTAGTCATTATATTGCAGGTAAACGATAACCAAAAACGTAGACAGTAGAAGCTTACTCGACAAAAGACTACCCTACTGATTTATCGACATTAAGTAGCACTATACAGAATATTGCATATCGCGTGGTCATCGATATGCAGTATTTTGTCATTATAAAATTATGTGATTGTCAATGGGAATGTATGCAACTTCCGTAGACCAAAGAGTCTATCGGTCCCGTATACTGATATTCAACTCTAAAGTTAAGTCACAAATGCTGTGTAAAAGTAGGTTATAAAACGCTAAGAAATAGTACAAACATTAGTAATAATATAATCATACAATTTTATGATAAGCACTAAAAAGTAAATATAGCAAAGGTATACAGTTATGTAATACTTACATATGAATACTTAATTTTAGCCGAAACATAAAAATACCTTTTTACATTTTTTTAAATCGTGTACTGTTATATTTTTGTACGTTTCAGCGGAAATTTATGTAAATTTCCGCTGAAACACATCTACACATCTACAGTTAACTTAATAGAGCTATTGAGTAACAGTTGGTCATGCGCATCGTAAACTGTAACATTAACCACAATGAATAGTTCCAATTCCGATTTTTACAACACGCATGAAACGTAAATTATTTTTAGAATAAAACACCCAGTAATTTAACTTTCAGACACATTCAAAATGTAATGTGAATTCTTCAATGATAACTAAAACTTTGATTACCTTCTAATTGCGGTACTTCTATAAATAGATAAGTACTGCTAGACAGGTTAATGAGGATTGAAATAAATGGTTAATGAGGATTTTTTTTCAAGAATAGCAAATAGGAGAACAATAATTGATAGAGGGCCAATAAGACTAACTGACACCTAAACAATCTTGTTGTTTCTTTCATAAGATAAAGGTAGATATTTAAGAGTCACCTTGAAGGCAAATGAAAATCAAAATCGAATGACCAAACTAATCGATTCTATGTTTATTGCAATTTCTCAATACATACAATTCGAAAGCGAGAATCGGTATGATTGGAGAGCTGAGGACGTGGGCGTTAGGACCTGTATTGTCATACCCAAGTTCTAGGGCTTGGAAACTACTTATATGGAGTCAATGACCACTCTAAGTGTGCACAGAATGTCAATGACCCTGTTACTGTAATTGTGCAGATTTAAATATTAAAAATATTTTTATTCGAATATAACAGTCAGGGTAAACACATCATTTCACGATTACTATTAAAAAAATATTGAATAGATCTCGTTAGTGCCACCAACAATCGTTTAAGTTGATTGATTATGTGATAAAAACTTATACAAGCGCCCCTTTCTATTATAATATCTGTTGCCAATATTAAACAGACATGCATCTATAAAAACAGACGTACGTCATATAAAAAAATATTTAATTTTTCAAATAAGCAGTGAGTATTGTATGAAAGCAGAGAGCGAAAGATGTACATACCATTGTCAAGATCGTAAAAAGTGGAAACTTATGGTCTCTACCTACCCCATAGGGTCAGAGGCGTGCCTTAATTGCCTGTGTATGTAAGCAGTGAAACACTTAAGTTCAAATTATGTGTGTAGTTTCGTAGAGTGAGATTAGTCTATAGAAAGCATTTAATATAGATACATCATACAGAAATGTACAGCCCAGACTCAGCCATGCATGACTCGAGTCAACAATAGTGCCCGGAATACGGCAATACTCACCCCCTATTACGTGGGACCGAATACAATTATTGGTGAAATGTGGGTGTTATTTCATCTCTGCCTAAACGTGCAGAGATAAAGGCGTGATTGTATGTATGTATGTAGCTGTAGCTTGAAAGAGTAGTGAAAAGAAATTCCCCTTTCTTAAGTCTGTGGTCCTAAACCTATTATGATTGAGCCTTGTTTTATTATACACTTTATTGTACGCCAATTACAATATTCATGATACAGAAATTAAGATGCAATTTCTTCCAGGCAACCTTTCCATGAAAATGTATCTAGGAGTTGACGAGCACAAATTATTCTCACCCACACTAAGGTAGGCGTGTCGTCTGCACGCTATCCAAGCCCTAAGGTGAAACTATAATATTTGTTCCAAGAGTTTCCTCCCAATATTTACTAAATCTTCTCTCACAGATATTACTATTTATTCTTACCACAGAATAAATAGTTATACAATTATTTAAAAATGCAAAAAAGCCTTAAGACACCAGCGCGTATAGGTAAACTAAGAAAATATCGCCAAATAATTCTACAGCGTTCTATTATAAATGCAAACAAACAGTAACTAAGGTATTTTCATTGCCTATTTCAAAGAATAATTATTACCTCAGCATAAGCCCACTTCTTCGAACGGCTACTTCAAATAGATTACCTTCAACGAGTATCAAGATCAAGTACTACCGAAGTAAAGAATTTAAAAAGTAAACAAGTTCTAATCTGTTAGGTCAATAATTATAATAATTAATGTTTAAGTATGCAGGAATATATTTCGTTGAAACGTGGGTACGACCACACTGTGCGATATTGTTTACATTTGTGTGGCGAAATGTTATTTAACAGATTGTAAACAATAGTTCAAATAGGGCTACGATGATTCAGCGAAAAGAGTGTCTATTAATTACGTGAGGGGATCAGAGAGGAGGGGAACAAACCTAATTTCACTAAATCTCACATAGGGGAGAGGGAGATTCTATAAACATCAGTATAGAAATTTAAGAAATTCAGACCAATAATAAAAGTTAAACATGTTTCTAGAATAAAACAGGTAACACTTACACGTAACACAAAAAATATGTAAGTATTCCTTAAATTATCCTCAAAACGCCTCACGTAATTAATGTACGCTCCCTAAGTGTTAAAATACTAAAATGCTTTGAAACTTAGGCTATGTTTATTCGTGTTAGGCACGCGCTGTAAAGTGTTCTTGCGCAAATAATCCTTGACAATAACCTAAAATTGAGTTTACTGCGTGAGCTATAAGTATGTGGGTATTTATGGAATGAACCATTACTAAGGAGGATAAAATGGTAACGCAAGTAAATTAGAAGGACAAACAAACATGCACATGCACCATATACAATCATAGCATACACCTCTCACTACTCCTTCCCTGCCGCAGGTCCATTCATCGATGAAAGAACATACGTTAGGCAAAACATATGCTCTTTGCCGTGAATGTACTATTATATGCGTAATTCATTCGTGAATGTCTCTGCACTTCTTTTTAATTCATTCTACATTGACATCATTTATTTTTTATATAGCCTTGACTTATTCATACGTTATACGTGACCAAACCATCGTAGCATAGCTTTTGTCAACTTTTGTCACTACTGTTTAAGAAGATTTAAAGAATTATCTAAAAATAGACTAAAAATGCCTGGAAGTATACGTTAGCATTTTTAATTTAGTTTTTACTAGTGCATTTCCGATAACCTATACACAAAATAGTATAAACGTGCGCAGAAATTCCAATAAAATAAGTGCAAGTTTCAGGGGGCTAAGTAGGTAGACCACTTTTTGAATTGTAAAACTTTTTCAAATTAAAATTGTGTTTCAACGTCATTTGTTAACTAAAAGTCAGTCTATCTACCGAACACTTTGACAGTTATTGTGTTAAGTGATTTTCATTAGCACTATGTACTCGTAACAGCTGTACAAGATCACCGGTTATTTATTTTACAAGTAGCTAAGTCCGCCCACGAAAAGGTCTTGATAAATATTTGTAACATACCTATAATAATATAACACATCTCACCATTTTTATATCAATAAAACTATTTTCAACGGGAGTCTATCGCGATTTATTATGTGTACACACAATAGAAACCGAATTTTTTCCCAATTTCAATAAATTTTCGATAATATACGTTTATGTATTCTCAAATACTATTCTTTTTGATTTTAGAAACTCATTTTATATCTTTTGTCAATCGTTATCACCACAAAAAAAACAATATCATTTTATGGCTAAACTTTAGGAGACAGGAATAAAACATGTCAGTATTAATAATGTCTGACACCCCTTACAACCCTTCCCAGAATCGGCTGCATCGTTAAATTGAAGGTCGGACATCTCGTCTCCAATTGTGAAATTGTTTTTTTTTATTATTAACTACTTAGCCCTGTATATCCTCGAGGGGTATGCATGTATTATTACCCACATTCAGCTAATTGTTGTCGGTGTTATGACATAGGGGTGTGCGAATTGCCTTTATCACCACCTCAACAAAACGCCAATTTCAGGTCCTCCATAGCACTGAATGGTATTTTTTTTTTGTATATGGTTGGTATATTTCGTCAATTTTTGTTTGGTACTAATATTAAACATACGCTAGTTTACATAGTATCCCCTTAACCCTCCAGCTAAGCTAAGTTGCTTATGTTAGAACTGGGTTCACGTCACGTTCATTGTATAATAACTGCGGTTTTAACCTGTTGATGATTAGCCCAATGCTTTAGACAGTAGTTATTACTTGGTTCATCACCATTATGGTAAACTTGAGAATATTATCAATAGATACCGCTACACACGTGTACTTACTTCGTGACTCTGAGGCGCCATGTTATAATAAAAACTAACGTTCTAGGCATGTTTTATCTACTATTAAGGCGTATAATTGTGTTATCTATGACATAAATTTAAATCTAGAACTGTTTTCGATGTGTAACGGTCACGTTTGTCTATTCAAATGAGCAAAATTGAAATTTAGAATAATGATCGTCATTCACGGACACTTAAAATTTTAAATTCGCTTATATTTTGTATGTGTAGTTTAACACAACCGTTAGGAGACGATAATGTTTGATGAGAGCGTTCAATAACAAGAGTCAATGCTTTGGTATGTCGGTTTTATTAATCCATTTATGTATGATAGATTGATCATTATTGCATGACAATGTTTGTGGTTAACAAGCCATTCTATTATTGAGTGATAGCCATTATTTAAACTCTATTAGTATTGCACGTGAGGTATCTGTATCGTGGTTTATTATAGCAGTAATAATATTAAATTTAATGCATTATAATATTTCTTCAATGTCTCTTAGGTTTTTGCACCGTTAGTTTTAACCTTGTAGTCGCAACTTGAAAAACTCTTCTTATGTTTGTCTACGTTTTATCATTAATATTTTTTTATGAGATGAACAAAGTCAAGTCATATAAATATCTAGTGTAATGTTACATTGCTAAAAGCAACTAAAATGCATTGAACCTATATAGAGAGGGTTAAAAAAGCATTAAAAGTGAATAAAGTAAATTATAAAATTACTTATTTTGTAAATTTTAATTAGAATAACGAATTCAGACTTTTATAAATCTACTACACCAGCTGTAGGATCCTAAACCACCTAAATATTAGTCACTTAGTTAATGTCAATTACTTGCTTAACGTTAATTACTTAATTTAATTTATTCAGTTTTTTTTCTGCTATTAATCACCATTATATTGTTATTTTATTCAGTTTCTTATAACTCTAACATGAGTTCAATATTTTAAATTTATTTTATAATTATTAAACTTCACGCAACATGTCGATGTTCGTACGTTTTACGTGCGGAATTCCAGCCAGCTAGGGAGGTGACCAAATATTCTTTGCGATAGTCTAATCTGAGTTGGGAAAAGGTTCGGAGCTTGATAATGGTAATGATAAATTTAAAAAAAAACATTCCATGCTCAGGAATCTTAGGACAATCACGCAAAATATATTAAATAACTATTTTATGTGATACAATCTGTGTATTACGTAATTAAAAACGTCTATCTGCCTCTTATGGGTCGTTGCCCGCGTTATTGGCGATAAAATAATTCTTAGGTATACGTACTGGAGTCATGTCATGAGCAAACTTTTATCTAACTACTATGGAAATTATCTATTTAATTACCGAGCAGATTTTTTTACATTAAACTTATACTTCAATCCAGCACATAATGAATCGTATGTATACTAGTTATATTTTCTTACTTAAGCACATAAAATATAGTATTTTCTATGTGAACTAGGTACTTTTTTTATAACCTTATGTAAATAACCAATTTGACCCAATTTAAAAGTTCGTTTCAGAGATACGCTAATTATAATTTGTGTGCAAAAGTTGCTCCTTTAAAGTTAAAAGTTTGTTTAAGTACCTTTTTCAAAGTAAAGTACTTTTTTTTACTATACTAAACATGTGAAAATAATTATCTAAATATAGGACATAGGAGTACGCAGACTCAGATAAACTAAAAGACTAAAAACGGGAGTTTCCATCACTAGATTTAGGTATATTACATAAATATTATGATTTAAAACACTTTTAGTATCTTTATCTTTACTTACAGTACAATATTTGAAAATATTTTTTAGAATTATTCAGTAGAACAACAAAAATACAGAGTTGCCGTGGTTTATATATGATTGCTCAAAAGTGATTTATTCCCAATGTTCAAGTGTAATTAGACGACATAACTAATTAGAAATATGTATGTTAATCTATCTAATAAAACAAATGTAAAAAAAACTACCCGTAGAACATGATAAAAACGAAGAATTCTGTAAACTTCTGAACTCAAACTAAACAGCTAAAACTGGTTGCAACAAGTTGCTCCGTCTACAAAGTGCCTTAACAGATACGGAAGAAGTTTCTTCCCTACATGGCAGCAGCTAGGATGTATAAGTAGCTATCAAACGAGTCGAGCCACGATAATAGCGGTCCTAATAAGCTGAAATAGCTACGTGCGTGTTGGCGAACATTAGGGGGTCCAAGAGGGATCTTCCGTGCACCTTGTAAATGTCCATATTATGATGGAAAAAACTTTACATGTGTAATAATAGGTTGGATGGAATTTCTGCGTCGCAATTTCAGTTGTCTATTCTACAATATTTGAAGATTTTGTAATCATCAGCTCATGATAAGTGTCGCAAAGATCTTTTTTAAATACAAGTAAAGAACATGTTTAATTTACTACTACTATTTTTTTCAAAATTAACTGTTTATTGTAGAATCAACATAGATACGTATTAAACTAATCTGATGACTTGCAGTAAAATCAAGTTGCAAATCACGTGTGAGATCAACTTTGATCTATCTTATCAACTGCCGTAAAGTTAATGGAAACAAGGCAAAACAACCACAAATTTTTAATAAAGACGTGAATAATTACGTTATGCTTCGTAAATTACGACATAATAATAAGCAGATTTAGAGTCAAACAGTTAAAATCTTTTTTTAACTGTATTTGTATTATAATAAACTAATGTCGACACTTAATGACCATAAAATGTGACTAGTGACAAGTTTATCTAATAGATATATGTATTAACATTTGAGTTATTAGTTTCGAAAGGGACCAGAGACGTCTGGTAATTGAAGCAGCATTTGTTTAAGTATTTTTATAGCTACTCAACTGTCACAGATTGAACTATCAAAGAAGCCATTGTAAAGTGTTCTGGGAAAGTTTATGAAACTACACAAGTGGCTTTAGACAAGTGTTTTAGTTAACAGCTGAAACTGTGTCTGACTACCCGATTATCCTGTTAAGAAATACAAAATTTCGTGTGATCTACTTAATTAAAAAAGATATCGATAGGAGGAAAACCAAGAAAGACTGAACATAATTTTCTTTATCAGATCACGATTTAAGAAGGTTAACTGTATCGATATTGAATTCAGAATAATTCAGATATAGTTTAATGTTTATAATACTGTCGCGTGAAGCAAAATATTGCCTAATTTTCATTTGTTCTCCCGATTTTCTAGGGTTTGGAAGGATGTGAGGGGGTGACGAGTGGAGGCGCCTGTCACCCTAGCAGAAGCAGGCTGCGGCGGCAGTGCGCGATGCGCGCCTCTCCATTTCCGAGAATGCGATGGCGACTCCGTGGTCCCCACGTCCGAAGAGGGCCGTCTCATAAGAGACGGTCCTGGGCTGGCAAGGGTGCGAGGGATATGTTTCATATAACCTCACCTCCGGCAACCCACATAGCCGGCGTGCGATTTAGTCGGTTCAAGTCCGACATAATCTCCCCCACTGGCGTCCGTGGTGGGGTATCCGTGAGGATATTGCGCACATTAAAAAAAAGGGTTGGAAGTGAATGTATTTCTAACTCCGCTGAATCACTCGACACACATAGATGCGGTTTAGAAAGACAGTGCTAGGAACATTGGGTGTTGGTCCTAGAGTACAGTATACATAGAATTCGTTGGCATAAAACCTCACTAATAGTAATTTTATGTTTTATTTGCATGGCAATTTTGACTTCAACGTTTACAGAGTAATTGTACTGATAACGTTCTTATCATCGAACTGTCAACAGCAGCGCTATCTGTCTGAGTTCCTTACATTTATCTTTTACATTAATTAGTTTGACATTCTCATGGACTTCATTACATTCATCAATTATTTAATTCGTTTTGAGAGGTGTACAGTAGCTCCATTTATCGAGACAACGTGATTTGCTATAAAACTACGGTGATTGATTTTTTTGTGTTGGGTCACCTGACGTGTGTTGACGTCATAAACTTATATTTATTCAGCTTCGGAAATATTTATTAGAATATTAAATGTTAGCAGTATTTTTTTAACTTTAGTTATTCTAAATTTTTTGGATACTAAATTTTTAAGTTTTTTAATACATATAGCAATAATTTGAACTGTAAATGCTTTGATAGTTTTTCAAATTTTTGCATTAAGGCCTTATTTTATATTGTACACTTTATGGTGTAGGGTCTTTTGTCACTTGACAACATAAATATGTAAAAAAGAGATATCTTTCTTATTAAATATTGCAGACAGAAATAAGATTAAATAAAAATGACAAATAGATAGACATAAACATTGATGGCTTCTTCGGGCAAACACATACAAACATTATACCTACGTGCTTGGGAAAGTACAAAATGTATAAACATTTTTACAACGAGAATTTATAGAGTATTGTCTAAGAAATATAATAATTAATGTTGGAATTTTCGTACATGCATAATAATAAATAATACGTTTGTAGATACATTCCTTATTTTTTACTATACGACGATTCTTGATGACGCAAAACGCATACCACAATGGAAAATAAATTTGAAACCGAGTATACCCAAGTATATAACATCCTATTTATAAATATTTAGGACACTCATTTATCATTATATCTGTCTCTCTCTCTCTCTCTCCTTCTGTCATAATACTCATATATTTACTCTGGATTATTTAACGTTTTTTTGTGTAAAACAAACTCAATATTGAGCTAGACTCATTATCATTTTACAATTTATTTACACTTATGGGCCTACGACACGCACAAGCTTCACCACAGTTTTTCCTGATCGGGCCGGTTTGTACAGGGAACACCGTGCGTGTGGTTGGTAAAACTCATACTACACGCGGTGTTCCGTACAAAACGGCCTGCGCAGGTAAAAAAAACTGTGGTGAAGCTAGTGCGTGTGGTAGGCCCAACATGTATTTTGTTTTTTTTTTAAATACGTTTGAAATGCAGTATAAGTATGTCACCTATTCTATTGTTTGTGGCTTTGAAGAACTAAACTGGATTTGATGATAGGAAGAAATTAAATGTTCGTTAACTTGAATTTTTTTCACAGAGAAAATAGTTTGAAAGCAATAGAAATGCTACAATAGAAATAGTATTAATTTACGGAATGGGAAGTGTTTGAAGTTTGAATCATAGCGCATAAGTCAGCATAACATTTATCAGTTATCCTTATCATAAATGCTTGTTAACTGCACTCTAGTTCAAGTATGTCTAGTCTTCTTCAAGCTGCCTTTTGCAATTTAGGTATATCAAGAAGAAAGAAATAATGAGAAATATTGTCATTGCTATATAAAGTGTGTAAAGGTTACAAGGTTAGTACAATTACTGGAACTATAATGATGCAGTAAGCGCCTACAATATGGGGTCCTTCAAAAGGGGCATCAGAAGGTTTCTTCATGGTCGGCAGCGCGAGAGTAACACCCCTGGTGTTGCATACGTCCATAGGCCACGATAACCGCTTCCCATCAGGTGGGCCGTGTGCTTGTCTGCCAACTAAGTGGTATAATTTTTTTTTTATAGATTTTATTTTACGAAGCCGCGAGCATCAGTATATTGAAGCGGGCAATACCCATGAAGCTTCTTAAGAAAACATTTTAAAAAGATGACGAACATTCCAAATTTGAATTTATCGTATGACAAGTCCTAATGTCTCATGCCAGGTGAAAGTTCACTCGACTCTGTCATTTACATTATGTTAATATATTATCGCGCCACGCATTGTCAAACGACAATTACAATTGTGTCTATGGCGACCAATTGTCGCGTTTATAATTCTCTATGACCTATTAATGGCGCACCTTTGCTAGATGTCCTATTTACGCACCTTCGTGAACCCGTATACAGTCAGTCACGCGTTGCATACAACTAGGGTTGTCGATTTCTTTGATGGTAATAAATTCCCACCAAGACCTTCGGAGCCAAGTTAATCTCACTTGCAAACCGGTATATTTACGATGGAGGCTCTGGGGCAGGCTTTCCTCTCACGGTTGGGAGGTCAGCAATTTCTCTCAGAAAATCTAACGTACCAGTCAAAAACAATAAGAGGACCCTGGATTCAAAGTAGAAATAGTTATAATGATAATTACAGTTATTAAATATACGCGAAACCGCTATTGAACTTGCATGAAAGGTGTCATTGGTTTAGTTTAGAGGAACTAGATTTGATAATATAAAATATAGTCATAATGGTTTAGTTGAGGAGGTAGGACACGGCGGTATTTCCGCCCAATTGAGCAGTCCGACTGGGAAGTACCTCAGTCCTACAGAATACCGCGGTTATAATAACTTCGTGTTGTGTTCCCAGCGGTGAGTAGGGTAGCCAGAGCTCACTGGAGAGTTTTTGTGCTGTCAGTGGGACGACCAAACTTAAAGGCTTGTCCTGCTTTGTCCTCTACACTGACGGCACAAAATCTCTGTTACAGAGTCGGTAGCACGGATGTGACTCCACTGCACTGGTGTTACACACGTTCATAGGTCATGGTAACCACTTTCCATCAGGTGGGCCCTGCGCTTGTCTGCCACCTAAGTTGTATAAAAAAAACTATCTTAGATGAACAAAATCATAAGTGCGTGCTTATAGGTGTGTATGTTATTTGTGTATTATGTGACGTTTAACCAATTTTCTTACATTATTGTGGCAAATACTTGGCAACCTTAACAATACAAGAAGATTTACCTGTCAAATCGTTGTAATAGCATAGAATATATTTCTGGCTACGTTTAAAATATAAATAGATTTCGAGCCAGGAAGTTGATAACAAGCAATATTTTGACAGAATTTGTTTGTGTGTGTGCATCAATTGTATAGTTCAGTATTGTATAATTACACCAAACATGACATGTTGAGTATGTGATTATGTGTAATAAATGACAATTATTTTAAATTACAAAGTAGACGTCATTTAGTAATTTTGGTAGTTTTTGTAGAGCTGGCTTTTTTGTCAAGAATATACAGCTATTGTTCGATAATCTCAATCGTTAAGTCGTTAAAGACACGACTCCTAGGTTTTCCTTCTACGGGAGAATCTTCTCAAGCAGTAGGTAGTCTTCAGTAACTTTGTGATTATTCAGATATGTGTTGGTGCAGATAGGTATAGGTAAGAAATACATATACCTTCCTAACTGCACCGATTGTTACCTACTACCTGACAAGTTTAGGTAATTGTTACCTTCGTCACCTTTAGCATAGGTAACTATAGTAAATCTCCTAAGGGATAGGTATGTGTGCATTCTGTTACAGTTAACAGTTCTTAGATTCCTTTTTTTTTTTTGTATACCACTTGGGAGGCAGACAAGCGCACGGCCCACCTGATGGAAAGTGGTTACCGTGGCCTAGGGACGTGTGTAACACCAGAGAAGCGACACTCGCGCTGCCGACCCTGTAAGCACAGAGTTTCTATGCTGTCAGTGTAGAGGACAAAGCAGGACAAGCCTTCTGTCATGCTACTGACAGCACAAATTCTCCAGTGAGCTCTGGCTACCCTACTCGCCGCTGGGAACACACCACGAAATTATTATAACCGCAGTATTCTGTAGGGCGGAGGTACTTCCCCAGTCGAACTGCTCAATTGGGCGGAAATACCTCCGTGTCCTACCTCCTACTAAAAATTCCTGCTTAACGCTTCATTCTTGACTTATTGAATAGGGCTATCAAAACTTCGTACCAAAGGTAAGTAAGATCGACAGCGCGTAAGTGACATTCTGATATTATCGCAAATGGTAATTGCTTCGCAAATGGGTCGAGTGTTTGTTTGGTACTTTGGAAGAATGGACGAACAAACAACTGAATTACATATTCACTCATAATGAGTTGCAGTCAAACTTTATTTATTATTTAAAATGACGTTTTCATAAAATGTTTAACCAAAGGGGATCGTTGTCATAAAAATAAATCGTCAATGTATTAGTATATTTCAAAACTAAATTGACTTCAAGATACAAAAGGAGCTACTTACTGAAGAGGAAACTAACCTGACTGAATTAATTTAAAACCAAAAGACAAAAGTCCGTGTAATATTTTTTTTTTATATTTGATGAAAAAAGATTCCGACAATTTGAGAACCTCGACTTTTTTTTCGTCCCAAATGATAATTCTAGCTCCAACTAAATTCGGATATAATTAAAATAGTGATCATTTGCAACGGATGAATAGTTTGAATACCCGAAAAACAGGTCCATGAACTGCTGTGTTGCAAAAAACTGTGAAGCATGGTAAATTGCTTGATGATTTTAAAATGTCGTTATGTGACCGTTAATGCGCTATACAATTGCACATTACATAAGAAGCAGAGGATAGTAATAATTCTCCTCGTAGAGGAACTAGGTAGATACAGTTAGAGGTAAAAGTTACTAAAGACTAACACATTTATAAATAATCTTTAGATATCCTAGAATAACACATGGTTTTTGAAGCTAAGGTGATATATAAATGGAAATAAAAATTGAGACAGATTGAGATAAAAAATTATTTCAATTTGAAAATATTTCAAAATATTGCACATGACTGTACAATATAGGTACCTACATCCTTTGATAACTATAGATTAACTTGATTTGTATGTCGTAAACTCCTTCTAATATACGCAAAGAATTTAAAAAGATTACTAGTGAAAGGTTTCCTAGTTCATGTGTTCCGCTGGTAATGAAAAAAAAATGAAAAAATTTTCGAGTGATATTACAAGCGTCCAGCAGGAGGCGTCCAGCAGCGGTAGGATAATAGCATATTTAACTTGACGGAATGTTAAAAATACTCATAATATTCATCTTATACTACGCAGCTTCTTAGTCAACTGAGCGTAAAGTGTAATATTATTTTGTGGCTATTATTTTTAAACACGAACTTATTAGAGATATACCTACCTATTTATATGTTTGTTGCGTAATAATTAAAATTATAAATATCGGTCATTATAATTATTTAACAATAATAACATAACATAACATAAACTCACGCCTATATCCCCGAAGGGGTAGGCAGAGGTGCTAGCACCCACATTTCGCCAGTTTATGTTTAGGTCCCAATGTAATACGTGGTGAGCCTATTGCCATTTACCGGGCACGTATAAACCTGCGATAAATATACACATAACTTCGAAAAGCATGGAAAGTCATTGGTGGGTGCCATGGTAAAACCTGGGATCGAACCTGAGACTTCGTCTCAGCACTCCATTACCCATACCACTAGGCAATAATAAACTTTTATAAATATCGAGTATAGCTAGTGGTACTAGAATGAAAGCACTACGTTCACTTATATGAACTTAAAAACACAGAAAATGTGGGTGTTGATACAACTCTGCCGACCTCTCATCATTTATATAAGTGTATAGGAATCAACTACCGAACCGTGTACCACTTAATGAGACGTCGAAGTACAAATTTGTAGTAATAAACAAACTTTGTACCGATAACGATACGACATAAAAACTATTTCCTGAATTATCGATAGCCTTGACACAAGTTTCTTTAGCGGTCTTATTAATAGATGAGTTCTATGTTTAGTAATAGAAACTTACATAAAATGAAACGTTATATAAGAAAACCTTTTGAATAATATAATAGTATCACCATCATCATCATCATCATCATCACCATCATTATCATCATCATCGCCGCGTGGTTTTCGGCAGAGTAGAATTAGGGCCACCCCATCTCTTCCCATGCGGTGTCGTACAAGGCGACTAAGGGATAGGGCTGTTTAACATCAGGCAGACACACATATATATATTATATATATAAGCCCAGACTCAGCCTCAGATGCATGGCTCGAGTCAACAATAGTGCCCGGAATATGGCAATAGGCTCACCCCCTATTACGTGGGACCGAATACAATTATTGGTGAAATGTAGGTGTTAATTCACCTCTGTCTAACCCTCCAGGGATAAAGGCGTGATTATATGTAAGTATGTATGTATGTCATCATTATCATTATCATCACCGTCATCTTAAGCGTTATTCCCGTTTCATTCAGTTTTTTATACGACTTAGGGGGCAGACAAGCACATGCCTCACCTGATGGCAAGCAGTTACTGTGACCTATGAACGTGTGCATTACCAGTGGAGTTACTTCCGTGCTGCCGATCCTTCACTCTATATGAAATCTTGAGCATAAATATTTAATTGCAGTAAAAATATATTGAATACTCCACCACGCAATTTTTTTTCTTTGATGAATATAATTCATTCGTGATCTATCACGTGAACTATAACTAATCCAATAAACTATCACTATTGCTAAATGTGAAATTATGAAAAGGAAATGACATCATAAATTATCATTCCTCTTTGGTTAATGTTCAAATGACTCATAAATTATGATCGTAAATGATGGTTAATCCCAGATTAATAAGTTGGTAAACCCATAAAAATAAATATGAATACGTAGCTAATTGTATAATTAGACTAATTTGTAAAAATAAAACAAAATAGAGATCACAAAAAATATCACGCAATATACACTACCTCTTCGACAGATCTATAAACCATACCTAGCCGGATAAAATCGGTTCACAAAGCTTATGTCATACCACAGAACAGATAATAATACTTGGTCATACAAAACACTACTCGAAATAAATCAATTAAATAACCAACAAATAAGAATTCTAAAATATGTGTCATAGTACTTTGAATCATACAATAGGTTCACAGTCCAAGTCACCGATGTATGATCACTGGGGACTCGAAGATAACAATACTGGTCCATATGTGTATTATTATACACAAGTGAATTAATTACTCATCAATACTACGCGATATAATAACAGGGTCACATTTCGAATCAATTTTGATCTACTTAATAAAACACTACTAACAGATTGCAAATCTTCATTACCTGACATTATTCGTTCGATGAAGACCTAATGGCCCCATTTTTTTTAAACAAGCACAACCGTTGTTACAAATTCGCGAACTAAATTGTATTGAGCTAAGGGTGAAAGTAGGGCTTTCACTGCACTGAGAGCTCAGAAAAGTTATATTTGTCGCATGACAGCCTGTTTTTTTAAACAATGATGTAAGAATGCCACGTAAAGCCCCAATTTAGTGTTTAAAATTCAGTCGTCTACTGAACTGTACCACCTACTAGCAATAAATTAGCATACATAAGTTATTACCGGTGTAATAACTTATTACTGAACATATTTTTTCCACATCGAGAAATGTAATTTGACAGTGACATATTTAAATAATTTGCATTTGAATTCGTCAATGTTTAAAAAGTACAGATGTCAGAAGAGATTGCATATAGCCTAGAGGCGCTTATTAATGTGATTGGAAAATTAAAAACTAAAGAACTCATCGTGCTAAACGTCAAATCAAACTTAGAGCAGTATACAAGCGTGAATGTGTTTGGTTGTACTACTTGCATAATCAATCACTGGTCACGATCTAGAATAATATGACGTCATAATATTTACATGTAATTTGTAATATCCTTCAGTGGCATCTATTTAAACTCCGAATTTGAGTTTAAGGAACATGCCATTGCAAATATGATACAATATCTGTTATCATATTCAATTAGTATCACAAGGCAAAATTATGATTAAGTTCTGTTAGTTTTGTTGTTTTACCTTTTTCATAGTTTCGAGAATACATGTTTATGATGCGAATTATTTAGTGATAGGACATGAGTAATATATGTGGAAAAAAAAACAAAATACCTAGTGCAAATATTTGTATGTATGAATATAGGTATTTGCATTAGTCTGGTTGTACCTCAGGGAGCACGTCGCCGTCTGTCCCAGTTGCCATACGAACATCTATGGTAGTCATTACGTGTAATTGGAGTCCTCAAAAATCCAACTAGTCTAACTACAGAACTTCAATATCACCAATTGTTTGTGGAGGTCGTTTCACGGCAAATATCGAATTTCAGCTGCATCTTAGTTAGACTAGAAAACCGACTCAAACTGAGTTGGGAAAAACATACATACATACATACAATCACGCCTTTATCCCTGGAGGGTTAGGCAGAGATGAATTAACACTCACATTTCAACAGTATTCAGTTCCACGTAATAGGGGGTGAGCCTATTGCCATAATCCGGGCACTATTGTTGACTCGAGCCAGACATCTGAGGCTGAGTCTGGGCTGTATATGTCTAATGTTAAAGAGCCCTATCCCTTAGTCGCCTTGTACGACACCACATATGAAGAGATGGGATGGCCCTAATTCTACTCTGCCAGAAACCATGCGGCAAAAACTCAGAGAATGATGGCCTACTGTACTATAATCAGCTCGGCGAACCTTGATCCCTATGACAGTTCATACTAGTGACGGGTCGTGTCGATATATCGCAACTTTTTATAGGCAAAGGCGTGACTTGCATTCAGCCACATCGATAAACATGTTTTTAAAATATAATCTACATTACTATAATTATAATGCTTGTTATATTTACAAGTATCCGTGTATTTGTATATGGGGTTGCCAATATTCCGATGCAGAGGTAACATGGTCGGACTGTATAATTTTAATGTGAATTAAAATTTTAGTTATAGCAACACTATCTGATCTGTCACTACGCTAGTACTGTCAGTTCGCTACGCCAGTACGAGTGCTAACGCCTTGTATGCGCCACGTGTTTTCTTGTGTCAACGGAATCCTTTGTTTGTTACTATTGTTGTTTTCTGTTTTTGTTATTGTTGCTGTTTTGTGTTTGTTGGTGTTTCAAAATGCCGAAAAGACTGAGAAAAACTGTACTCAACAGTGAAACGCGGGAGTTTGTTGTACGCTTGCGTGACTATTTTGCTCGCGAACTACAAAATGGCGGACCTTTGTTGCCACTTGACAACGTACGCGACCGTGTTGCTGATGCTTTGGGAATTGGCAAAGCTACCGTTTCCCGAATTACAAAGGAGAAGTTCGGCGAATCGTCGATGGAGGAGAACAAATTATCAACTCCAAAGAAGAAAAAACATAATAGGGCACGACCCGTAACTAACCCCGATGATTTCGACATGGCAGCGATACGAAACCATATTTACGGCTATTATTTTCGAGGTGAACTGCCGACTTGCACAAAATTATTAGCGTCGCTGAAATCGGCTGATTTATTTAAAGGTGGATTCACTTCTCTCAGACAAGTTATAAAAAAATGTGGATTTCGTTATGGGAAGTGTGACAAAAGAAAAGTGATAATGGAGCGGAAGGACATTGGATTGATGAGGTGTGATTTTCTACGACAAATAAAAAACATCGAGAACTGGGACAAGGTGGTTTATCTGGACGAAACGTGGCTCAACGCCAATCACTCAGTCTCCAAAACATGGACAGACGACACAGAGAAATCCTGTACCAAAGCACCAGAAGGCAAGGGCCAGCGTTTGATTATCTGCCACGCTGGCACAGCCAAAGGTTTTGTACCTAACTGCTTGTGGGCCTTCAAATCCGTGAAAACAAGTGATTATCACGAAGAGATGAATTTTGAGAATTTCAAGAAATGGTTCACAAAACTATTAGACAATTTAAACGAGCCCCACTACATTTTAATGGACAACGCCCCATACCACTCTGTGCAAATTAATAAAGCGCCTACCGCGAACAACAATAAAGGCGAAATAATAGAGTGGCTGCAAAACAATGGTGTGGCAGCTAATACTCAAATGCTGAAAAAGGAATTAGTTAGATTGTTGAACCTTCATAAACAGCAAACAAAGAAGAAATATTTCTTGGATGAGATGGCAAAATCAAAAGGGCACACCGTGATTCGGCTACCGCCCTACCACTGCCAATATAATGCAATCGAAATGATATGGGCGCAGATCAAAGGTGGGTTGATTTGTATTTATTTTAACATGTTTTTATTTAGGTCACTGGTGACTGTCTAGTCGGCTAGTACTATTTAAAGCTATTTTATTTCACTAGCAAATTGCATTTTTATTTTTATCCATGTGCTTATATCAATTACACACTTTTAACGTACAAAATTATGTACTTATAATGTACTTACCCCGATCTCGCTCTTTGACTTTGCATCATTTTCAATCTAAACCATTATTGTTTCAGGTTGTGCAGCCAGGCTTAACACCACTCCACCATTCACAGCTAATAAAATGCTTACGTTGCTACAAGAGGCATGTAGTCAAGTGACTCCGGACAATTGGAGGAAAGTGGTTGAAAAGACGAAAAAGCTATGCTTAGATGATTGGAATCGAGACGTGCGATACGACAATATAGTAGACCAGCCGTTTTTCATAAACATAGGAGAAAGCAGCTGCAGTTCGGATTCCGAGTCTGAGACGCAATCGGTGACACCATTGTCAGATTCAGATTAATGTATATTAAAAAATCATAAATAAACCGCTTTTGTTTTATTTGAGTAGGTATATACAATAAATTTGTTAAATCTCCTTTATTTTATTATCGCAAACAACTTAAATGATTATAAATCTGACACTAAGAGCGTAGGTGCTCTATTGATGTATTTTGTACACTCGTTTCCATTTTCGATATTTGTTTATCGATACTTTTCCGCACTAGTCGATATCTTCCAAACGGAGTAACTTTTGCAGGACGTCAACGTAAAGTCTGATTGAGATAATTTCTTGTAAGTGTTAATAATTATTATAATTCCAACGGGATATTATTGTAATTGCATATATCTGCCTAAAATTAATAAATATCATTTTTAGACACCGCCAATTCGATTATAATATAACGGTGACGCTACTACAAGGTTGTGTCGTGGGAATAACTGTCAGTGTCATAGGGATCAAGGTTCGCCGAGCTGATTATAATAAAAGTCTTCCGGTTTATTTTTTTGATTTTTCTTGATAGTTAACTTTAAATTTCAAAACTTCATTTAACTTCATTTTAAACGTCATTAGTATCACCAAAAAAACCACTCACATATTAACATTCTCACAAAACATATCATTCAGGTCTTAAAATCTGAGTCGTTTTATCTTTTAAAATGATTATTTGAAGTTCTGTTGGAAATATCTCAGGACATTAAGAGTACGGATAGCTAACATGTTTGGCTTGCTAATACGTGACTTCACTCCGAGTCAAGACTTATAGGAACATACTGCCAGCGCTATTATCAAGCTCGTGTCGGCGGTTGGAAAGCAATGCCGCCAGGCTCCATATGACAACGGCCCTTCGTGCTTTTCCTTAAGCGGTTAATTTAAAACTACTTAGTTGAATAGGTTAAGTGGAAATTGATTTTGGATTACCGCATCTGCATCTTCAGCAACTTAATATTTACTGTATTTAAAGAGTAGCTTAACGATTATGAATTTTAAATTGACAAATGATAACTAAAACCGCGATAGCCTAGTGGTATGGGTAATGGACTGCTGAGACGAGGTCTCGGGTTCGATCCCAGGTTTTACTATGGACACACCAATGACTATTCGATGCTTTTCGAAGTTATGTGTGTATTTATCGTAGGTTTATAAGTGCCCGGTTAATGGCAATAGGCTCGCCACCTATTACATTGGGACCTAAACATAAAACTGGCGAAATGTGGGTGCTTAGCACCTCTGCCTACCCCTTCGGGGATATAGGCGTGAGTTTATGAGTTTATGTATATGCAAATGATTCGATATTGTTGTTTAAATTAACACTCACATTTCACCAATCATTGAATTCGGTCCCACGTAATAGGAAGTGAGCCTAATGCCGCCTTCCGGGCACTAATATTGACTCAAGTCATATATCTTAGGCTGAGTCTGGGCTGTATATATCAATCTGAAGTTAAACAGCCCTATCCCTTAGTCGCCTTGTATGACACCGCATGTGAAGAGATGGGGTGGTCCAAATACTACTCTGCCGGGAATCTCTTTCAGTAATTAATTAATTATTATTTTGTTATAGTTGTTATTATTTGCTGTTGATAGTTGTAATTAATTATTTAATTATATTTTAGTAGTTTGTTTAATTCACAGTTATGAAATATGAATTGCAATTTTTTGCACAATTTTTAAATTAATTTGGACAAAAAACACATTTTTTTAGATAAATTATTAAATACCATTCGTATTTTGAAGGTTATGTAAATAGTTACCTAACTGTATAATAATGAATGTGTAGTTAAACGGACAATGGATAAATTTTCACATAAAAAAGTTTAAACGGCGTATCGGCAAACATAACATAATCACAGCCAAGAATCGTTGCCTAGCAATCATAGCAATTCAAAATTTTATTACCAGTAATTTGACTTTCTGTACTGAATGGGTTGGAAACATTTTTTATCGTGTACACATTGATTAGATATGCGATTCTGTGACTAATACGTCTTAGGTCAATTGAAATTTAAAATTTTAATAGCTCAAAAATTAGTTCCATTTCATGTAGATCAAAACGAATGCCGAATCCAAAGAATATAATTGCAAAATTTCAAAGTTCACCAACAAAGGATAATGTTCAAATACTCAAGTAACTAAAATCATATGAATGGTTTTATGAACCTGTATTATAAAAGATATGCTCAATGCATGCGAAACAGCTGTAAATACAGACAAAGTGTATAGTGCACAATTTTAACATATTGTCAGGGTTAGGAGGCAACAAAAGAGAGAAACTGCACAGATGTGGAGATAGTTTTTTATTGTCATGTCAAATGACTACGTTCACTTGACAACAATTATATCTTTGGCAGCACGCACATTAATACACCATAATGAATATATTTAACACTTCCATCGAATACAAGTTTAACTCCAAATTTGTTGAGGTCAATGTCATCATCACGCCATTAAATAATTACCTACCTAGTAGAAGGAATCTCAGAAATTTGTTTTTCTTATTTCTGAAGACTTCGTCGGTCTAGCTTACTGACCTTGCTTAAAACTGACAACTGATAAGATAGAAATCATTATCTTAATACTTTGCATCCCGGTCTTATTAAATTCTAAGAAAATTTTGGTTGTCGATGTATTTTAATAGCGACAAAATGATACCACTGTGGTAATGTGACTATTACAACACGAAAGAAAATACCTGTTTGGTAGATATTTGTAATGAATGCCGTAATTTGAACTTGACTTCTATAAATACTAGGGCAGTGATTTTGTAATGACTCAATATAGACTTCGCGACCACATTTTATTTTAATATTTATTGACTTCTGAATCGATATCTAGAATTAGACATAGTAAAACCCCGACCAACATCAATTGTATTTTATAAACTTCGACTTCCAGAAGCCAGAATTGATTTATTTCAAAGCCAACATAAACAGGTTTGGATTACTACTGATCATTGAAGGTTGAAGAAGTTATTTCTAAGTTTGATTGATTGAGCTAGCCAATTTCTTTCTTTTCCTTGATATTTATTGTTAGTTTTAAAGTACCATTAGATAATGTATTACTAAATTCACAGACTGCTAATAATCATAGAACGAATACAGAGCATTCTAATGTGAAATTTGCAAAAGCAATGCTCAAAACGTTCGTAGTCAGAAGAAATTATAGACTGGTCACTAGATCCAGTAAATGGTGGTCGGGGTTATTCGTTACCGATCACTAGACACGGTATTAAGCGCACTGAGCGTTGCGCCCATGATCAGTGATCCGCACCACATAGATAAATTGTCTACGGTAATGAGAGAATCGCGTATTTCTTATTTAAATGACGAATAATTTCAGTGTCATCTAGCTAATTGTTAGTGAGAAAAAAACAGGTTAATTTAAAACTACGTATGATACAATGAAAAACTTGATTTAAATTCGTAATATAAATTACACAAGTAACTAGGCAAAGTGTTATTTATGTGGACATTCAATTGCTTTTCACATAGACGTGAGGGCACGATTAAAATGAAACCTGGTAACTCTGGCTTTTAAAGTACTAAACCACAATATATTTTTAAGCTCGCGTAAAAACCATTGATCGTCTTGGCAAGGTTAAAATAAATTGACGTGAATAAAATTTTGTTCCGGTGATAAAACTTCACAGCTTGCTTGGTATGTATACCTACATAGACTTTGAAGTAGGTACAGTTAGATTCTAGCGAGAGAAGGTAGCTGAACTCAAATAGAGGAAATCATAAAATTAAAACATTAAATTAATACAATACGAACAAACGCAGACTGTGGATTGCAGGCTCCGATTGCTATCAATAAGATCTTCTATGCTCATGTAACTGGACATGCTCAATGCTCATTATCATTAGATGCAGATAGTTACAAACGTGTTACTTACACTAGAAAGTAATTTTGAACATCTTTTGATTCATATATCTATAGAAAATACATCTTGAATAGCAGTAAGATAAGCTAGAACACATGTTTATTTAATAAATTTGAGGGCTAAGTTTCGAAATTCATAGCTATATAATAGCTACGTACTTAATAACTTCAGGTCTGGTAAAACTTCACCCAATATAATGACGCGTTTCCCGAATATTTTAATCAATTGAATATAATATTAATTAAATAAAGGCAAGTAGTTATTGGACATTTTGACCACAGGCGTATTTATTTAACTGAATATTCTAATTTTGCACGATGAGTTATTCAACAAGTTTTTGATAAGACGAGCGTACAGTAATATTCAAAAATACTTACCAAGGATATCGTGCAATTTGTCACAAACTATTCGTATCGTTGTTAATTCGATTCGCTGGCGAATGCACGTGCAGTTCAAGTCCTCGGCAAAAAAATTTCGGATCACTCAATTCCGCTCACTGTCGCACTATCACTTTTAAAGCACGGCCGGCTTTTTCTGAAGTTAACACGCCAAAGTGTGTGTGCGTCCGTGGGACTGGTGCGTGGTGTCGAGTCGGTAGTTCGGTGCGGACTGGTCGCCGGTCGGCTTCTGCAGTCGAGCGCACGCCTCACACACCGATACTCGACTTATGTGCACTATACAATACACAGCTTAGAAGAATGCTGCATCGGTTGTTTCGATAGATAAAATTCATGTTTTTTTACTAAACTTGTGGCCAAGTTTTGCTGATGATGTTAGAAAATTGCTGAACTGGATTATTCCAAAATGCAATTGCAAATAGACCTGTTAATTCTAGGACTAGTCCCAGCCTGTTGTTGATTTAATAAATTTTATCTACATTATTGATAATATGTGAAGAAATTTGCCCTTTCATCAGATTAATTTCATTCGTTTCTACCTTCAACTAACTTAGAATTTTAACATAACGTGACAATCAAAAATTGATAATTCTTAATACATACTACTGTTAAAGTTGGAAGCTGATTAACACTGTGTCTTATTGTGGGAAAACGTTACGGTGCACGGCTCACGATCGTACGACAATCGCGCCACCTCCGCTATTCATACCCCACCGCCTTTAATACACATTGCGTTTTTTCTCCTACCAAGAGTTGCAGATTGCTACAAACAACTTGTTCATTTGATATCATATTGACTACTGTTGCAACGGTCAAATTGAGGGCTTTTACTATACTATCAATAATTTATCAATTTGTCATGTTACATGTCCGAGCAAACATGTTGTAATCAGCTTCTTTCTTGATAACAACAAATGCTATAATTTTATCTACACACTCAATATGTCACATTTCTCTTTAGAACACGGATTATTTTAAATATATATCTTTAATTATATAAATTCACTAAAAAAAGTGTATACATTTCATCAGTGACATTTATTTCCCGCGTGTCCAATGATGAGAGAGCCTATTGCTAGTTATTTATTTATTAAATTATTTATTTAAACTTTTTGCACAAATACACAAAGATTGTACAAAGCAGACTTAATGCCACAGGCATTTTCTACCAGTCAACCCTAGGGTGATGCAGAGATATTTATATTTTTTATTATTGTAGCAACACTTCAATATTTACAAAACATACGAGGACGTCAATAATTTGACTTCCAAAGATGAAATGACGTTCAAAAAGTCAACACTATCATTTAAAGAAATACCATTAGATATCATTAGTTTCTCATAAATGTCAAAATGATATATCACAATGACTTTCAACCGAGATAATATGTATTTTAAAATTCTAGATTTTTGATAAGACTGAGCAATTAATTTTAGTCATTAATCGTTTATATCGTTTGTTTCCCTTGCAATTGATTTATCCAGGTGAACAAAAACGACTTCATTATTCATCTAAACGATTCTCTTCAAAGCAATTCTACTAATAGAATGTTTCTAATTCTTTTAATCCACAAATTAGATATCTAACAAACTAGTCTACTTGTCAGATTTATCAAGTCTGAAACTGACTGCTTCAAAGCGATTCTACTAATAAATGTTCCTAATTGTTTTAATCCACAAATTAGGTCTGAAACTGAGAATTTCCTTTAAACGACTCTAATCGAATATTTATTCGAAGGAATTTGACAAAACGAGGTAAAATACGGCTTTCGAATATAATCAATACTCTTTCACCTTATTAAAGTTTTATGGAGCTATTACTTTCTTCGGAAAATTAATTCTTGAGCAAACGCCATTTCCAATTTCCAAGTAATACTCACATGATATAGGGAAATCCTTTATTGAGATCTGAATACTTTACGAGCAGTTAGCCGTAGTCAACATAAATGAAAGTATAGAGAGTCTTGCTTATCAAGCACTTTGTTACACTTAATAGGCCAGCTCGATTGAATAAGTACCTTTTATCAATCATTATCAACTTCCTAGCAATTTTTCGGATTCGTCCAAAGTTTTGTTTGGAGCCCGAGGTCTACTTATTATTGACCGAACGAACGAAAAATTTACTTTTGTCTGTATCTATGTCAGCATGTATGTTAGTTCCGGTCTAAAGGGCGCATTTCCAAACCGATTTTCAACAAACTTTTCACATATTCTTTAAATTAAAACTCAAATTTTGTCCAGTGCTTTTTATTTATATAGGAGGGAAAATGTTGTAGAAAAGGTAAGAAGTTTATTGTCGCGTTATTTATGAACAGATCTTGATGATTTATGATTATGGGTACCAGAAAAATTTGGCAAAGGGTGCTCGTCAGGTCTACTGTTCACAGAACTACTAGTAAAAACCTAGTAAATTCCATTCTTGTTGTAATACCTTCTGAGCATATTGACAGATTTTTTTATGTCAATAAAAAAATCTGTCAATATACTGTAGATAGCACATAAAATTCATTTTATTTCATAGAAAAGAACAGCAACTCTAAATACCTGTAAAGATGACACACCAGCAACAACTGTATGAAATAATTTCAACGTATAATCTAAGGTTCATCTTATCACTGAGCGTAAAAGAAATGGGCAAATCGTTTTAAAATTCTTTTCCAATGACGTAAAAAGTAACAATTGAAAGCAATCGGAAATAAAAAAATCATGACGTAATTTATGGTTTCGTACGAGATATTTTGTTAAATGTGCTAAATATTCTCAAATTCTGATGTCTTCGAGCTGCATTTTCGAGAATATTGAATCAAACCTCGAATGATATAAATAATCAATAGAAAAAAACTCATCACAACAAAGTCAAACAAATATAATGCAAAGATATGATCGGTAGCCTAGTGGTATGGGTAATGGACTACTGAGACGAGGTCTCGGGTTCGATCCCAGGTTTTACCATGGACTTTTCGATGCTTTTCGAAGTTATGTGTATATTTATCGCAGGTTAATAAGTGCCCGGTTAATGGCAACAGGCTCACCACAATCTATTACATTGGGACCTTAACATAAACTGGCGAAATGTGTGGTGAATTATGTTAGAAATGATTAATATATAAATACGATTTAAAGTAACTGACTATTTAATAAACTACTTTTTAGAGATTATTTGAGATATTAGAGATTATTAATTTTTATGGTATCATTTGCAATTTCCGTAAAAAAATATATTTGGCGCTCGTGCTTGCCAAACGAACAAAGATTGACTATCTTGTCTAGGCGTCTCTCTTTTTCACATTATTTCGTCATACTTTTTTTCTTTTTAACTAGAAACTTCCTGGAATTGGGCCTTAGTTCTTCTTATGACTCATTGATGCAAAATTTTAGATACACACAGAATAGATGATAATACTAAGTGCTCACGGTCCCAAAAACGGATTGAAACATGTTAATGATGGGCCAATCATTAAGCAGATAGATATATGAATTACAAATAGAGAAAATTTTAATCTTTGACTATTAATGACTACTTTAAAAAAACAATGTACCGTTACGAAATCGGTAAAGGTCCTATTCGAACTCTGTCAGCCATCAGTGAGCTTGTACAGTTAAATGCTGGCATGGTTTTCTTAAGCCCTGCATTAATTATCGTAATAAAATCCTTGAATAAATATCTAATAACCTTACTAATGTACATACAGATAGTGCTGTTGTTTATTTATAGTTACAGTTAATTAGTTTATTATTCATTAGATTTTCATTTGCCTAATTGAAATTAGAGTGTTGTGTTCGTCAAATATTTTTCGGCGTATTTTTTATAGGCTTCTATTGTCACTGTAATTAAAAGTCGCCACATGGGAACATACACACTAGCGAATAATTTCATCGCAAACATTTATGACAGTAAAAGTGAAAGTAAAGCTTGCCACCTATTACATTGGGACCTAAACATTGACTGGCGAAATGTGGGTGCTAGCACCTCTGCCTACCCCTTCGGGGATATAGGCGTGAGTTTATGAGTTTATGAAATGAGATGAAGTCTTGAGTATAATGTAGGTACTATTATGTATTTTGTTATAACATACGTATTTTGAAGGCCAGCGGTACGAAGACGAGCTCTTGAATATACTTAATATTATAGAATCTGATTACACGGATGTATTTTAAACTTTTAAAATAAATTTACATTCATATGCAGGCCGACCAAGTAAATGTAACTGGATAAGTAAAGTCCAAACTTTAGAAAAAAAAACAGCATTTTTTTCAATATACTGAAAAAGAACACAGCCTGTTTCATTCCACCGAGTTAGTTAGCGTACTACAGTATTTTAGGAGATGCCATCTCCGTTCCGGACCCCACATCTCATGAGGGATCACCCCTATGGTCCTACACTAGGGATTGTTGTGAAGTGGAGGAGACAAACTGACCCTTGACTGATGATGACGTCAGCAGCAACCTAGGGCTCCGAAACGTATTCTCACGCAACCACTTGGCTAATAGCCTGCAGATATCCTATTCTTTATCCAAAAATAACTGTTTACCGTAAACCGTAACCTATTATGAATGGTTAGGTTTTTATACCATAAAAATCAATTATACCGTATTTTTTGTAGTTGAATTAGCATAATCTGAGAACCCGTTCATAATTGGAGATGTTCACAGTAATACTCAAACGTTTTAATAGTCTAATCAAGTATTTTTAACCAAACTTAAAAAAGTCGTAATCTTCGTCCTGTATTAGTTAGCGACAATCTTTAGAGCAAAAACTTGTTGATCCCATTTGACTAATTAATTAAAATTACTAGCAAATAAGCTGGTCATAAGTTTTGTCAAGCATGCAGGACCCTACCAACACCTTTAACTAATCATAAGTGTGAATACATAAAAATAAAAGTACTAAAATAACCAGTTATACCTACATCCAGAAGAACAGGTATTAAGTACAACATTATTTTCTAACCATATCGTAACAACTCTCAGATCTTGAATACTATTTAATCACCGCCCTATGATTGTCTAGAAAGTTCTAACATTAATGATCAATCTTAGCACAAGATTAAGTGATCGCAATTGAATACATTTTAGTTACACTGAAACGTGATAATTAGAAGTCAATCTATTTTTGTGCATATTCCTTTCATTTTACTCCTAAATTAACCAGCATCTATCTATCTATAAAAGATAAGATATTTAGTTCTAATATAGTTCTCTGAGTTTTTTATATCTTTATTTATGGAATTTAGCCACAACATGGCTATGTCACTCTGAGTTTCTTGCTGGTACACATATCTTCTCAGTAGTCTCAGTAGAACTTACCTACCGAACCAGCGAAAGAATCATTTTCCAATAGTTTATACCATCAGTTGGGCCATGTGTTTGTCTGCCACCTAAGTGGTATAAAAAATACATTGTTTAATATTTTAATATAATATGTCTTGGCATGCTTAATAGTAAAATTTTGACGATCATATGTGCTCTTTATGTGTCTAAACTGGATAAATGAAATTGATTCTTTGATTCTTGCGGAATTTCTTCTTATACCAGATGGGGGGCTGTTTCGTCGGACTTGAACCGACTAAAACCACACTTCGTCTTGGTGTTATTCAGAACCATCTTTAATTTTGTAGTAGTCCCTTCATTCCTGTCTTAAGCATCTCACAGCACTGAGACTATTTAGTATTTCAAGCCCCTATTCAACTTTAAGACTGTTATTATAAGTAAGCAACGAGCAGCTGTCGACCAACTCAACCCTCGTGACCTAGATATTCATTTCAATTTTTGATAGTTAACATCAGCTGTTTATTTCAAGAGACACACCTGCAAGTCCTTTGAGAACAAAACGAGGGGTGCTATAAATTCGATGCTTTATGTATTATGTCTGTGTGTCGCGTCGCAGCTTCCACGAGGACCGTACTTACCGATTTGATACTAAAAGCACAGATAACACTACACACAAACACTAAAAGCTAATGCTTTCTTATTGAATCCCATATCTGGTACAAAAACGTCTTTACTGAGACTTTGCCTTCAGCTTAAACTTCAAACTTCAAACTTCAAACTTTATTTCATGGAATATGGTATACATTAGATTTTGTGAGACATAGAAAAAAGAACGTCATACTCTGCCGTGTGGCGTTGAAATACATATAACATGCTTACTTGACAATATTAAAATTAATGTGCAAATAATAAATAATTAGTAATAACACCCTTAGGGGCTTCGGCCAATCGATTAATATGTTACAAATAGAATAGTCGATAGTAATAGTCGATAGTAATAGTAATAAGTAGCTAACATAATATTTTGAGAACTTCATACAGTCATGATAAAATAAATGTCACTAAAACACAAATCAAGTCAAAAGCCAAAAGCGAAAGAGTCAGTCATGAGAATTCAATTAAAATAAATAACAATGTCAATTAAAATTTGAAAACATTAAATTAAATTTAAAAATTATTAATTTTCAATAGTTATTTTGTCTCTTAAATATTCATCTATCCCATAGTAACCCCTTTCGCTTAGGATTCCGTACAGTTTCCTGCGGAAAGGAGCTCCTTCAAGTTCTTTTAAACATTCTGGCAGATGATTATATAATGTTAAACACATACAAAATGAATTCCTCTTGGACAGCTCTAAGTTTACCCTTGGGATCTGGAGTCTATTTCTATGCCTTGTTCGGCTGTTTGGCATGTCTCCCAATTTAATGAAGAGATGTGAATGCTTTTTAACAAAGATACACATTTCCAGTATGTATAGGCATGGCAGCGGGAGAATTTTATGACGTTTAAAAAGCGGCTTACAGCTAGTTAAGCCATCAGCTCCACACATTGCACGGACACATCTCTTTTGGGCAATGAATGCCTTATCTGCTTCCACGGAATTGCCCCATATAATAATTCCATAGCGGAGCACCGAGGACACATACGCATGATACGTCATAACCGCTGCATGCAGATTTACAATCTGTCTAAGTCTGCCGAGTACATACACAAAACGGTCAATTTTAGTTAGAATCCTATTGATATGCGACTTCCAGTTACAAAATTTGTCCATCGTAATACCTAAGAATGTACATTCGTTGCAGTTACTAATTACATTATTGTTGTAGTTAATTTTAAGGTCTACTGCGTTACCATTGTATGTTTGGAATTGCATGATGTTTGTTTTGGAGGTATTTATTTTTAAATTATTCATTTCTAGCCATGAGCTCGCATTACTTAAGGCTTCTTTTATTTTAAATTCTAGTTCGCCGTTGTTCTTGCCTTTAACAATTAAGGTTGTGTCGTCGGCGAAAAGTATACAATCGTGCTTTACAGCTTTTGGGAGGTCATTTATATAGAGCAAGAACAAAAGGGGAGAGATCAGACTCCCTTGTGGTACACCGTAGCCATTATGTCGATACTCTGATCTGAACTTTTTCTGTACGTTATGTTCGAATGTTTCTATTTCTACACACTGCACTCTATTCTCTAGGTAGCTCTTAATCCAGTCATTGGCGGTTCCCCGTATACCATAATTGTATAATTTCGACAAGAGTTTTCTGTGACAGACGAAATCAAATGCTTTCGTCATATCAAGAAACACACAAGCGATTTTAGATTTAGAGTCAAGGCTTTCTGTAATCTGTTGGACTAACGAAAAACATGCCAGGGCAGTTGAACTTGATTTCCTAAATCCAAACTGCCGTGCATCGAGAATGCCGCATGATGTTACAAATGACTCCAGTTTAGAACACATTACCTTTTCGAAAATCTTTGCTATAATAGGAATTAGAGATGGACCGAGTACTCGGTTGATACTCGGTACTCGGCGTACTCGGCAGGTTTTAGATACTCGTACTCGGCGCGAGTAACTCGGTTTGAATGCCGAGTATACTCGGTTTAAGAAAAGCAATATATTTAGGTAGATATAGTTAAAACAACAGTGTATTTCTTACTAATTTAGGAAATCTATGTCAATCTCAATTAATATAATCGAAATGCTAATGAATGAGTAGTAAATTACTTGTATTCCATGTGTTTTATTATAAACATGGTTTAACATTGTCGTCGTAGAAGCCACTATGTTAAATCAGAGAATTGCATAAAGTACATTTTACTTTTGCTTTATCTTCTATAATCTCGTCGTAAAACACCCAAATTCGGGAACGTGAAATCATTGTCAACAACCACTGGTCACGTACTACACGCAATCAATCGTTAATTGACAGTCTTTTTCAATTATTTATCTCCTATGACGTGCAACATGAAGTATTTATTTGTTTGCAATCTATCAAGCATTATTATTCTCATATTTAATAAAGTATTCTGTGCTATCAAGCGACTGGTAGTTGAAACTGACTGGTGTTGGCGGGGCGAGGCGTGCATCAACACGACCCTGTTTTGTTGAATTTGATTGAACCGAGTTACTCGGCCGAGTACTCGGTCGAAAAAAAATTGAACCGAGTAAAACTCGGTACTCGTTACTCGGCAAAAGTGTTACTCGGCGCATCTCTAATAGGAATTAAGGTTATGGGCCTGTAGTTGTTTACATTTGTTCTTTCCCCTTTTTTATATAATGGTTTGATCACAGACATTTTTAGGCGGTCTGGAAACTTTCCCTCTGATAATGTTAAGTTAATAATGTGTGTGAGAGGAACAACCAAACTGCGGCCACACTTTTTTAGTACTAGAGTGCTTAAGTCGTCATAACCTGTGGAGTAAGTTTCCTTTAGGCCTGAGATTATTTTATATATTTCAAACTCATCCACTGGAGTCAGGAATATACTATTGGGGTTATGTGGTATGTTAACTGTGCAATTTTGGTTTGAATTATGCGTATGTGTGTTAGTTTGCGAAATGTAAAAGTTGTTGAATATATCACATTGTTCTTTAGGGTCTTCATATATCGTGTCATCTATTATCAACGTATCGAACTGCTCGCATCTCTGGGATGGTTCAGCAAAGTACTTACTAGATGCTCTCGACAGGTTGCAGCGACGTGCGATCCGCATCATTGGGAATCCCGAGATCACGAACACCCTAGAACCTTTACAGCTGCGTAGAGATGTTGCGTCCATGGCTGTATTTTACCGTCTGTACCATGGGGAGTGTTCTGATGAGCTCTTCCAATTAGTCCCACCCTCCCCTTTCCTACACAGGACAACGCGTGCAGGTCTTAGATGTCATCCGCACACGGTGCAAAACATCCGATCAAGAACCAAGCGGTTCGGAGACTCTTTCCTCTGTCGCACCATTAAGGCCTGGAATTCATTACCAGCTCACGTGTTTCCTTCTTCCTACAGTCCCGGGTCCTTTAAGCGGGGCGTGAAAAAGCATATGATAAGGCCGTCAAGCTGAGTGTCACCATTGTCACACGGTATGTGTAAGTAATGGTGACCCTCTTTTCTGGGATTTTGCCTTCAGCTTACCATCAGGCAAGGCGAAGTCCAATTGACGTGTCCTATATAAAAAAAAAAAAAAAAAAAAAAATCGATCGTCGATTGTTGCTGCTTTTTATTTGTTTTATCTTTCGTCATCATCATCATCATTTTATCATTCGTTATCTTGCGTCATCGAAAAACGCCTGCAAGGCTGCATGGCACTTAATGTGCCATGCAGCCTTGCAGGCGTTTTTCGATGACGCGATGAAGCGCTGGCTACTAATTTGTTGCGCTGTATGTATACATCTCCTTAATATAGTAGAGTAGCGTGTGTATGTGTGCTTATTTTGATTTTTATTGTCTTTGCTTAAACGGTACTTATTATAAAGAATTCTTTTTCTTACACAACATTTTTTTATACCTTTCGGCAACCATTTGTTTTTTATTAACTTATTAGTACATTTAATTTTCTTTATTGGGAAACATAGATCGTAGAAGAGTGTAATTGTGTCGTGAAATGTGTTAAAAGCTACGTTCGAATTTGCAGTAGCTAAGACATCAGAAAACGAAAGCTGGGATAGGTAAGATTTGTAACTATAGATTTTTTCCTCGCACAAATCCCTCACCATCCTGAACCAAACTTCGGGTGCTTGCCGTACCTTGTGTGATTCAAGTGCAAAAGTAATTGATTGACCTGTTTGGTGATCAGACAGATTCAGATGGTGAAGCTTAGGAATAACTTCAGGAATATTACTCACTATTAAGTCCAAGCAGGCGTTGTCCCGTGTGGGTAGCTGTATATGGCTATCTAAATTATTATTATTCAATATACCGTTAAGTTTGTTGGTTAATGTGTTGGTCTTCATTATATTTAAATTCCAATCACCGCACAGAATGATATTTTTATTTCTTTTCCTACTCAGTTTACCTGCAAGGAGCTCCAACTTATTTAGAAATATACTTGAGCTTGAAGCTGGTGTCCTATAAATACATGCCACAATTAAATTATAGTTAACTAACTCGGTCGTACAGTATTCAAAATGGAACGGTATGGCTGGAAACAAGTTATCAACTGCCTTACACTGTAAATTATTTTTTATAAGGATGCAGGTACCGCCTCTTCGTTTGTCTGCTCGAGAGAAAGAAGCTGCCATTCTAAAGTTGTTTATGTTACAGTTAATTTCTGTACCTCGTTTCACAAATGTCTCACATAAGCAGATTATTTGAACCTTACTTAAATCATTATTTAGATCCTCCAGCGCAATTATGAGTCGGTTCTGTTTATTTAGTAATCCCGCAATATTTTGATGAAATAGTGTTAGGGTCTCACATTTAATTTCAGGATCGAAAAAAGGTTAAGGCAGGTTTTGAGGGCGGAGTCTTGTTCGCAAAATATGATGTGATTTTTGTTTGTTTATTTTTGGAGGGTTGTGAGTTGTTATTATTATTATAAGTGTTAATATTACCATTATTATTCTTATTATTAGGCTTATCTATATGCTGTGGGACTTTTGATTTGTCAAGATTTTCTTCTTCTTCTCTTACCATCAGGCAAGGCGAAGTCTAAATGACGTGTTCTATATATATAAAAAAAACTAATGACATGTAGGTGTCACAACCAAACTAATTGAATGCTTTAGTATATAAAACGCTGTTGTAGGGGAACTTATGTGGAAATCGATAGATTAGGTTAGAAAGGTATAACGGGGATATTACAGAGATCACGGGCATACTCTTCGTATTATGCTTGGTTACTACTAAAGATTTGCTTTTTTTCAGGCATTTGAGGTCTAGGCGTACAATCAGCTGACTAGATTAACCAGTGGCTGTGACACTCACAGATAAATAAAGTATGTAATAAAAGCTATAATTAGATGCTTCATATGACACATGACATAACAAATAACACATTAGCGTTCATTGATGTATGTTTTGCGCACAAACGTGTCATTATGCGCGCCTTCGTCTTAGTGTCAGGAGTGCATAGAACAAACACCATTGTCATTGTCAAGAACGCTCAGCAACAGTGATCAAGACTATAATACTGATCTCTTGCGCATGATCGCAATAAAGATGTTCATAAGTGCTACTGTGTATTTGTCGGACGCATAAGTTGTCAGTGTCAATACATTGATTTCTTATGTGGAAAACGTAGAATATTATTGGGATAATTTTACCATCTAAGCTTCAAAATACCAATAGGGAAATAAAGATATTTATATATGTCACTTGTGAAAAAAATACTCGTTTATATACATACATACATATAATCACGCCTTTATCCCCAGAGGGTTAGGCAGAGGTGAATTAACACCCACATTTCACCAATCATTGAATTCGGTCCCATGTAATAGGGGGTGAGCCTATTGCCGTCTTCCGGGCACTATTGTTGATTCAAGCCTTGTATCTGTGCGTGAGCCTGAGCTGTATATATCTGTCTGATGTTAAACAGCCCTATCCCTTAGTCGCCTTGTACGACACCGCATGGGAGGAGATGGGAAGGTCCAAATTCTGCCGGAAACCACGCGGAAATCGTTGATATAATAAGGGCATTATTGCTATGCACTTACATTAAAGACACATTGAGATTTTATAAATAAAAATTTAAAGACCAATGTAAAAAAGACTACACCAAATCAAAACACAAAACAAGACGTGTATAATTTATCAATGTAATTGTTTTGTTGAAATAAATAAATAAGTAAAACAAGCAGATAATCATTTTCAGATTTAAAATAATAGTTTTTGCAGATATATAGTAATTTTCCTATACTTCTTAGTTAAAATCCTGTTATACTACTTAATGGGATACGTGATAATTTAAACATTGACTACAAAATTTTAACAATTTTCATTGATATTCGTAAATTCAAAATCTGTAATAATTATATACTTTTGACGTTGGTTGTACTACAAACCTTTGGAATGGACAGTAGATACCCACTGTTGTACTCGTAATTATCCATAGTTGTGCAAAACGGCACGAGTTTTTTTATTTTTTATATTTTCATTAAAATGTGTGTGCATCATTTGCAAAATGCTCATTTGAAGATGTTCGTTTAGCAAAATATTCGTTTTGTAAAGTGCAGTCAGGTAGGTACGTTATGTAAAGAATCCTTTACGAATTGTGCATCAAATTTTAAATGCGCTTTTTTGTGCAGTACATACTCGTATTCTGTATGTTCAGTGAAACAAAAAACATGTCATTATGATATTCCTAAGCGAAGCACACGTAATATGCAACCTATCCGTACCTACAGGTTATTGACCCTAGCACCTCAGCATGCTAGGGCGCAGTTCAAGGTCAACTTACGCGCAAATGACAGTTAAATAATCGTTGACTATCCGCCAATCATAACCCTAGTTTAAAATACCTCTTTCTTTTATCCAATTTTGATATATTCTAGTCCAATACCAATTAGAGCCTGATGTCTAATCATCGTCCTATTTCTCCTTTCCAAGTGATTTATTTCGACTTCTAACCGAGTGACTGTGAGGAAATACCTGCACCAGAGGCTCCTTCGTCTGGTAGGTGGCACTTACAGACTGGCAGGTAACGTTGACTTGAGCCAAAGATCTCTTAGTAGCATCCCATTATGTCAATTATATATATGTAACCTATGTAATGTATGTGTCCAGTATATACCTTCAATATGTCAGAAACCGGTGTGAATTCTAGGAATCATTTCTTATACTAGGTATTAATACTGTAGATTGATGGCACTTGGTGGAATTTGTTGTTACACATATTGATAACTCACTTGTACTTTTCCACATTACTTTATTGCTTATTACACCTGACCGGTTTCGCCTTACGGCATCCTCAAAGGTTTGAGTGTCGCAATGTTTCTAATAGGAATGTTCTTAAATGTCATTATAAACCTTTGAGGATACCGTAAGGCGAAACCGGTCAGGTGTAATAAGCAATAAAGTAATGTGGAAAAGTACAAGTGAGTTATCAATATGTGTACATATCATTTCTTATGTTTTCTCTTTTAGTATTCACAAATTACCACAATGGTATTGCATGATCACTACAATGCTGCTCAGGGCATAAGTTTTTTCGATAAAGTTATTTTTTCGGGTATATGTAGTCCAATTAAATCGCTGCCGTATAAGTCAACCAAATTAAATCATGGAAAGAAGAAGTATGAACCAAACTGCAAGCTTAGGATAGCCAACGCAGATTGACGCTTGGATAAAGAATAGGTGAAGCAGAAACACCAGAAACTTTTCGTATCTTAGTTACAATCGATCTCAATCCGATATGGTTATAATCAAGGCGAATATAATTTCTAAATGCTGTATTGCAGTTAATTATACAATTTATCGATTGTACATACTCGTGTATTAATTACTAGAAATAGAACTTATTTATATCAGTGCGTCTGGTTCGATCAAATGAGTGGTATCCTCGTACATATTTTTGTAATAGGCGTTTTAGTCGCGGTGTTGGGCATCCAATGGTTTCATAGCACGAATGTCATCTTGAACGATCTCAAGATAGCACTTCTTGGGTTGTGACATGCGATGATCACATACCGTGGGCGCACCAACGAAGGTAACTCTCCCGAATTTCATCCGAAATGTCATGGACATGAAGGCTGCCACATATGGTAGTTCCTCACGTGATCTTTACACATAACTCTACATATCCACCGCAGCATATACATCTTTGTAATTCCTAGGTCCTGTCTGTATTGATGCAGCAGAAGCCACATTCCACAGTCGTGTAACCATAACCATATATGTGGTATCTCTTCTTTTGTAATTTTCAAATCGTATCTTTTTCTTTCTATATGTTGTGTCTACGCATTTCAAAAACCAGTGATGAAATGCTTATAAATTAATAAGAGTAAACGTAAAAGTGTCAAAGACTAGAACAGTCAATAGAGAGCAATAGAGTGAGAGAGAGAGAGAGAGAGTAGAGCATAAGTAGATGCAAAAGCTACACAACTCTCAGTTAATCATAATGACAGAGAAGATTGTGCTTAACAAAGTAATTAAACTAACATTATATTAGGTCTTTACCTATGTAATTGCAGGAAATTTCTTACAGATTCATGACTTTGTAATTTCTGTAATTTAATAGCTATTTTCATTATTTATATTTTGTTTGAAATTTGATTTCAAGATTTTACAATGCTGGTCACTAATTAAAACAACATTTAATACAGCTTTATAAATTAAATTTGATCTTCAAAAACAGTACTTCCTAAATTTGACTTATATGATAAATTTATTATAACTTTTTTACATCTGTCACATTTCAAAAAATGTAATAAAAGTTGCCGTTCGTTAGCTTAATGTGGTCTCATTCATACATAGAAAAAATATCATAAAATTTGGATTTGTCATTCCTAAAATAAATGCACAAATGTTAGTACTAATATGGGTTTCCTACAATTTCTCAAAAAATCCTGCAACTTCAAATGTAACGACTATAATAAACTAAATCTCATAATGAAAACTATACAGAATGAATGAATACGTGCGTTTTCAGGTTAGAATAGTTAGTTAGAAATCTTTTACAACGTCGTACCTACATTTACGCGTAAAGCCACAGGCAAAGTATAGTAGTAGCTGGTACGCTATCAACATAAGTTACAACCGACGATTATCACTTGACATTTGACTCTCGTACGATACTATTAGTATAAACTAAATTATCAATCCCCATTATCTATATTTAAATAACTGTGATCTTGATCATTGATAGTAGGATGAATAAAAATAAATAGATTATATAATTCATTTATTCAGCAACTTATTTTGTCTTTGCCCGACCTGCTCCCATAGACATAGCGATTTGACGTACTTTTATGACAGTCGTCAACATATATCATAAACGTTAAACTTCATACATACGTCATTCTATTCTACATCTATGATTACACCGGCCAACGACGGCTGGGTCCGCTCTTCCACTCTATCTCTTGTTCGAATTTATCTTGGCCTATCCGGAGCAACCATCTGACCTTCTAACCTCGAGAGACAACACCGGTTTACAGATGAAATTGACTTGAATCCCGAAGCTCTTGGTGGGGTCATAAAACACACACAGCTCGTCAATGGTTACAAAAAAGTTTCCTTACTGTCTTCCCGAGGGATAGTATATTTATGCCTATTTTCTAGGGTATACATATTGTATACCTTTTTATATTAAATCTACACTTTCATGTAGACATGTAGACTTTGTCTCTCATATTGCAACTCCTCTGTGCACTCACGGGTTTGCTGGAAGAGCTTTGAGTCCAGCTCGCTTTTGTACATTACATGTCATCTTTTTGTATAAATGTAATTTAAATGTACAATAAAGTATGAAATAAACTTCCTATAATACCTCTCTGTGTTAGTGAGTCACTCTCACTACTATTATCCGTGGTGTGGTATACAGTCAGCATCAGAACACTCTTGACTGCAAAATCTCACAATGATTTTATAACCAAGGTAATAAGAACAAGATGTTGGGAGTAGGTACAGTAGTGTGAATGTGGAAAGGATGGGAACAAGGATTAAACTCGTTAAAAGTCGAATTTTTACTTAACATATTATAATGCCATTAATTCTGTAAGTAGGTCAACTTTTCAAACGGTAATGTTAGTGTTTTTTAACCTAGAAAAGGAGCATTTTATGTCATGTTATGTTATTTTAATTTATAGATAATCATCATTTATTTTAGCTCGTTAAAATATATCAATTTAGAAGTTTGCAGGAATGCTAAGCATTTAAATATATAACTAAATACTAGATGATACCCGCGACTCCACCTGCGTAGATTATGTTATTGCGATTTTTGGTTACATCTCTGATTCTACTAAAACAATTACCATAAAACATTCAGCAGAATTTAAAACTCTAAGGCTAAGACCTTTTTTAAAAAAAAACGCATCAAAATCTGGTCAGTGGTTGCGTACATTGCGAACTAACAGATACAAATATTAATTATATTTTTGGGTTTAGAAACGATAGTTTAACGAAACTCAAGTATTTTACAACTCCAATGTACAGACACGGCTATTTACAATTATGAAATTGTTTAGAAGAAATAATTATAAATACCGGAACACCGGTTTTCTCGTGTATCGACTCTATCATCTACCGCACTATGGATTTGAATATTTATGATTATGGTCCATTTTACCATAATTATATTCCTTTGATGAGTTTAACTGTCTGCTTAATTATTCTTAAAAACACTATTCTACACAAATATGCCACATAAAAAAACTTGTTCGGTATGAACAAACGAAAATACTCTTGTGTTTCCAACTTTCTGTGTTATTGTTTCAATAACGAGCATCTCAAAGAAATTATTAGGAGACTTGGTCGCAAAAGGACCTCCGTCTTCCATGAGCGCGGACCTGAGGATGATGGTGGAGCCGCCTATAACCCTAGCAGAAACAGGCCGAGACAGGCAGATTGACAACGAAGTGAACTAATAAGGGCTCTTTTCCTCTTGAGGTACGGAACTCTAAAAAAGGTAGAACTTACTTAGGATAGACCAGGCATAACACGAAAGAACTTGCCACAACTAGTTTGTAATTGTAGCAATTGTTACTAGCTACAACTACAAACTAGTTGTACCAATAAAAAATTTGAAGAAATACTTAGTAGATTGGTAGTTAAGTAGCATTGGCATTTAAAAAGTAGAAATAAAGCAAGGGTATAATGAAGCGCTAATGGCGCGTAAGTGCAGTGTTGCAAGTCTAGAAAACTGGTTAATATAAATATAGTCCGAATGCAAACTGCGCGAATAACCTTGCATAGAGTACGTCAATTCGTCTGCTTAGTGGACGTAAATTAATAGGTAATTGGAGTGTGTAGATTACAAAATAAGTGCTACCATAGCAGACCACACTGCACTGAAACTAGTACAAGCTAATGTGTTACTTAATGATAAATTGCGGATGTTAAGTAGGCCAGTGTATTCGAATGAAAACCGCAGACAGGGTGACGCGTAATACGCTCTATTAGGGTCTCTGCATATTGCCAATGTGGAAGACGTGGATTCTGACTCGACGATTCATAACAGAAACAGTGATATCAGCGATGTTTATAAATATGTAAATAAATAGGTAATAGAAATGAAAAACAACATTTATTATATTTCAAATATTGTGTTTCATGGGAATAATACATACATACAATCACGCCTTTAGCCACTATTGTCGACTCGAGCCATGCATCTGAGGCTGAGTCTGGGCTGTATATATCTGTCTGGTGTTAAGCAGCCCCATCCCTCAGTCGCCTTGTACGGCACCGTATGGGAAGAGATGGGGTGGTACAAATTCTACTCTGCCGGGAACCACGCGGCTAATGCCGTAAATGTATTTAAAACTCGCTTCTTCCTGTATGACTAATGTATTTTGCCTTAGAAACAAGTACAGGGAGGGAGGAGGACTTATCAAAATTTCATCTTAATCGATTGAATAGTTTAGTAATTCAAAACCTGATTGTGAATACTTAGCGATTATTGTGTTTAGTTAACTACATACAATATTATCTGAAAATATTTATACTGTTGATTGATTTACACTTGGTGGATTTTTTTCTTACACATATTGAGAAACTCACTTGTACTTTTCTTAGACATAGTTATTAGACCTGACCGGTTTCGCCTTACGGCATTCTTTTTTTTTTATACAACTTAGGTGGCAGACAAGCACACGGTCCACCTGATGGAAAGTGGTTACCATAACCTATGAACGTGTGTAACACCAGTGGAGTCACATTTGTGCTGCCCACCCTGTAAGAACAGAGATTTTGTGCCGTCAGTGTAGAGGACAAAGCAGGACAAGCCTTTGGTCATCCCACTGACAGCACAAAAACTCTTCAGTGAGCTCTGGCTACCCTACTCACCGCCGGGGACACAACACGAAGTTATTATAACCGCGGTATTCTGTAGGGCGGAGGTACTTCCCCAGTCGGACTGCTCAATTGGGCGGAAATACCGCCGTATCCTACCTCCTCAAGGATCTAGGAGAAATGTAATCTAAAAATCTTGTAGCAGAACTGCCATAAGATCGGTCGGTAGCACGAGTGTAACGCCGCTGGTGTTGCATACGTCATAAGCCACGGTAAACACTTTCCATCAGGTAGCTGTGTGCTTCTCTGATCTTAACATAATAAGCAACATTTACTGATTAACAGATCTGGCGCAAGTTTTCCTCTTGCTCATTGGAGATCAGAGGGCAGTCAGTCTAGTAAAAGCCCAATTAACCACATGTAATAAAAAGTAGTTAAAGAACGAATTCCATTGCAGACCCAAAATCTGACTGTGGATGTATCCAATATTGGCATATCGATCAAAGATTTATCTTTTAATCTACTCGGAGTGGTCGGAACTACTATGCAATATGATATTATGTTCAAACATGACGTGTCATGAACTCACTGGAAAGTTTATGCTGCCAGTGGGAAGACTAAAGGCTTGCCTTGTTTTGTCTTCTACACTAACGGGTCTTACAGGGTGTGTTACACACGTCCATTGACCACTTTCCATCAGGTGGGCCATGTGCTTATCTGCCACCTAAGTGGTATAAAAAAACGTGTACTTGTTTGCCACAGCAGTTAATTTATGAAGTCATGTGGTGGTGCCTTTATTGCGCGAATCGCTAGTCGTGATATCATGATAATTGCAAAACTACTCGTGACTGTTTACCTGTTAATTGGACTTGCATTTAGATGTAACTATGCCGCTCGGTGACAGTTATACTTATTTAGTTATGTAACATTTTTATGTGGTTTGCAGAAATGTGTTAACATCCTTATTTCGACAAATATTTTTACTGTATCCCGTAAAATAGAGATAACTTATTGCAGGCGTGGATCTAAAGATCAACGTCAATGCTAGTCATACATAGATTGAAGATTCACGATAATTTAAAATCACACGCCATTAAAAAAAAAATTCAGAATTTATTTATTTATTAGATTCAATAACACAATTTAAATAAATTTCACATGTTTGTTGCTTATAACTAATTAAAGGTGAATACAGCATGCATCACTAATTAAGTAATATTTTAATGAGACTATTATTTACTACGATAATTTAAAACCAAATATGGTTTTTACTCGCGCTATACTTTCATCTCAATGTTATATTGGAATCAGGATCAAAATTGTAATGGATCATGACCATTTGACTGCAAATACAATACCAGATTACTGTCACTACATCTAAAGGATGATCCAATTGAATAAATCAGTATTTTAAACAATGCGAATAAACGATTCGTAGATACGTTTTTAAACCACTAATAAAAAATGATGTGAATGAATGAATGCATTCAATTCAACCCAGGGCTAAGCAAAAGAAAATTAAAATTATGTAATAATATAAAATAACTAACCATAATGCCGCATAGGATGTAGTACGTTACAAAATTTTAATTTCTAAAATGGAAAGTTAATAGTTTAGTAAACATTTTACAAAACGATCATAAATATTTCATCAATAGTAAAGAGTGAAATCATAGACGGGTTTAAAACTTTTTATAGGCACAAGAATTAATGAACCATTATAAAAATAATTGAAAGTGCTAAAGGTGAGCTATCTTATACTATTCGCTACTGAATGAGACTTGTGTAAAAGGTGAATATAAAAGGTAATTTGGAAAACAAACTTCATGTTTGTTGCTTGTGTGTAGGATCATTATCACTGCATAATATAATATATCCTACTTCACTGCGCTGTATAGGACATATTACAGCAGTGTTATCTAAATAATGTTATCATCTTTTATATCTTTTGTTACAGCTGTCATCATTATAATAGTGATGAAAGTTTTATAAGGTGCGAATGAGTACTTACCTACTAAACAATAATAGAACTAATTAGAGTGAGATTGAAATGTATAAATACATTATAAACAGTTTCATTATTTTAATTCACTACATTATTTTCAGTAAATACACATATTTAGTAAAAAAAAATGGCATATCTCTCCATCAGAAGATCATCCTGTATGTTTCAACTTCGTATTCGTAGAAGTATTCTACGAACTTATTATTCTATAAATAATTTGCTTTACCTAAAAGATACATATAAACATTTAATGAAAAAAAACAAATAAAACAATTCAATTACACATCACCAAAATGTTAATTTGTACCCCGATATAGCGTAGTATCACGACACCATACATTAACACTACAGTGAGGAGATCACAATGCATTTCACTATACAATACATTAACTGTCCCCTAACAAATATGTTTCCCTAGAACAATTTCCAAATTAGTGAAATTGCGGTTGACACGTCTAATAAATCGTCGTTCCCTACGCACTGGGCCGTGAAACCGAGAACTTGTTAGATAAATAAAATCATCTGATACAGCGTTCCTCAAATGGTGGGTCTGGAGTTCTGGATCCAGCTCCGGGTCTCAAAACTAAAAAGCCATTCCATATAGAGTACCAAAATTATTATTACGTGCACCTATGGGAACTATTTTCAAGGTTAGCAAGTTTAATGTATGTAGCATGCTCTTCCACGTAGCATCAATTTTATTTATTACTTTTAGGTAGGGTTTCATACTAATAACAATTTACAATGTATCAGAGTAATTATATACATTGTAATTATACCATGATAACATGATAAAAATGGATGATCAAGAAACGTGTTGCCATTGTGTCACCACTTTCAACGCATTTAAAAGTTTATTTTACCAATAAAGTTACAAAATTATGTAGATATGACAGTAGATATGTTTTTTATTTTCCCTCCCAGTGAGTAGGATTAAAAATTTGATGTGGGTCTCGATGTAGAAATATCAAAAGTTTGGGAAACACTGGCCTAATAGTTTGAATTTGTGTAGTTAACGTTTTAAAGGTTCATGTGAGTTCAACGATGTTTGCGTTTAGTAGAGGACGCGTACGCAGATGTTGCTGTTTTAATTAAGAAACGTTTAATTATTTTTTATGTAATAAAAACTTTATCGTTTTTGATGAGTTGGTATTTTATTTTAGTTAGGAGAGTCGATTATTTAAGCTATGATATGTACTGTTACACGTAACACCGCTTGTTATAAAACTCTTTATATCTCATTTTAAATAAAATTAACTAATTAACTCAATCAATCGCAAATAAATTAAATCCAACAACAAATCAGCAAGTTAATTAATATAAATGTATAGGACTTGATAACTTATGTTTAAGTTATCTATTTAAAAATATAAATAATTGATAAAGTTTTGTTATTACCTACCTACTTGGTGCAAGTGCAAGTGCTCTTGGTTACTTGTACTAATTACCTTTCATATGATTTACCCTGAACGTCTAGATCGTAAAGCTGCCTACTAGACGATTTAGCTACCGACGCATGTTAAATTCATATACAGGCAGATACAAGTTGCCTGGGGTTGACGGGTGGAGCTGCTTGTCACCCTAGTAGAAGCAGCGCACATTGCATTGCGCCTCCCCGGGGACGAGTTGGGGACCCTCGCCGGTGATGAACCTAGGTCAGGCGGAGTGTGAGGGATATGCCTGCCAACCTCACCTCCGGCAACCAACCAATACCCACAGACGCTGTGCGTTTTAATCGGTTCGAGTCCGACATAACGGCCCCCCTCGCAGGGGTATCCGTGGGGAAATTCGCACGTTAAAAACGCATATACAAGTCAAAATTTCAATTTCAATAATGATAAGGTAAAATCATTTAGATAGATTTTATAATTACTTTAATTAACCACAGCTCTTTCATTAACGTGATTATGGCAAGTAATTACTATTCATTTCTTATTCATGAGCGTTGAAACACCAAATAAAATGTTCGTTAGATTTTTATTCTTAGGTTATAACAGTTACAAATTGAAATTTTTAATAAGAAAAGTTGTTTATTTTAGATACTGATAGATTACGGGACCTTTTCACGACCTTCAAGATTAAGTTAACCTTGTCTATGAGCCAGTACAACCTGTTGATTGATGAACATGAACAAGCTTCTAACGCTGCTTTTCGTCTCGGGGTTCGGGTGTCATACGGCACTCCCTCTCGTAGAAGTCAAGATAAACCAATCCACAAGGATAGGAGGAGTAAAAGAGCGGACACTGAGGTCCCTTATTATGTACCGTACCGTTTAAGAGGAAAAACCGTCTGTCTGTCATGAACTTTTTTAAAGGCAACTAGAATTAACTTCAGGCAGGTCTTAGATGACATCCGATCAAAAACCAAGCGGTTCGGTGACTCTTTCCTCTGTCGCACCATTAAGACCTTAAATTCATTATCAGCTCACGTGTTTCGTTCTTCCTACTGTCCCGGGTTCTTTAAGCGGCCGTCAAGCTGAGTGTCACCATTGTCACATGATATGTGTCATTAACGGTGACCCTCTTTTCTGAGACTTTGCCTTCAGCTTACCATCAGGCAAGGCAAAGTTTAATTGACGTGTTCAATATAAAAAAAAAAGAATTAACGGTCGAATTCAGTTTCATTGATATAAAACTGTAAGTAAAAACTTACAACCAGATAAATCACTTCATGTGTAAAAAAATAAAGCGTGCTTTATCTGTTAAACATTTTGCATAGCCTCGTCTTAACACATTTCATAATATAACATCAAAGGAGATAAAATATTCTGAGCAAGGGAAAATCCCGTACTCGATTACAGCGCCACCTTTCAAGTTCAAGCGGTAACCTTCACGCATTACGTGGCGTAATGATCTTAACAGAGAAGTGGGCGTTGCGCCGTATACCGTGTAATCTATGAGCAATACCAACCAAACTTTTGATTACAGTGACAGTTCGGGTAAAATCGACGTGATTCGGTTTTATAGAGAATTCTCTCTATCGCACATCAAACTGGCAGATTGGTACTTTTGTGGTCATTGTTATCTCAGAATTGTCATTGCAACTCTATTCAAGGAATGTGTATAACCCAAATTACTAAGAATACCACGAATGCCTAGACACCTCTATAAACGATTAAACCTACTCTCCACCTTGAGGTGGGCAGAATAATCGATACCTATATATAAACCGATGCAAGGAGCCATTTCTATAAAATAAGAAAAAGAAGGAATGTGTATTGTATGGTAATAAAAATTTATAACAAATTACCTCACGAGAGCTTTAACTTTTACGAAATTTAAAATGCAATGATATGAATTATAACTAAAAAAAATTTTTATTCAGTTAAATAATTTCTTGACGTTAAGCATGAAGGTTTAAGTTAAAATTTAATAACATAATTATTGATATGACAAAAAAATTAAATGTTTAATTTATAAGTATGTGTATTATTGTTTTTCTTTCTGTATTTGAGCTCTGACAATTTAATATCGTACAAGAAATAATTTGATTGCGTACTTACTACTACTACTTAAAAAAATAAATTTAATTATAGTTCGCAAATATAATATACGTACAAAAGCATGTTAGTTAGTAAATATTTCTACGTCGAATTGCGGTAGAATATGTGAAACGAGTAACTTGAAAAATACCTGTATGTACCATATTCTGATAAATAAATTGTTATTCTACTCTATTCATTCTTTCCGATTGTATTCACTTACCACTTCCTCACCTCCTTATGGTACGACTTTTACGGGAGTGACTGCCGTCTGATCATCCAATCCAAAAGGGAAAGCTATCCCAAAGCCTCTTCCGTAAATCAGCAAGTACATGGTGGTGCATCTTGTAAGTGAGCTTAGCTTGGCAAAGATCTTGGTGGGGCTAACAGTCCATAATTAACTGAAGAGGTGAAAGTACCAAGTTTGATAATTTTAGTAGTCCTAGTTTGGAGAAAGTTTATATTAGTACAACCATCTTGTTAAATGTTATTGACTAGTAAAACATATTACCAATTTATCTTAATTGTGATAGCTTTAGGTAATATATCATCAACATATCATCAACTAAGCTTTAGGCAGCTTTTATGTTTATAATCATTATTAGAAAATTTAAATTCATCACGATATGCTAATAAATCTCCCGAGGATTAGGTGCTTTCTTTAAAGATAAGAACATAACGTGATTCTATTTTTAGGGTATATAATAGGTATAACGGGATTATTCGCCCGCATTTAGCCACCTGACTACTTCTATAAAGAGAGAAAAAAAAGTCTAAACTGTTGCGATATTCCTTTTTTAACCTACTTCAAAACAAAGTAGGAGGAGATTCTCGACTCGTTAGTTTTTTTTTTGTTTGCTAAATGGCCACAATAATAACATCAAGCTGATTCGAGGTGAAGACCTGAGTTACGACCGGGACTAACGTAAAGAGAATATTGACGAAAGTTTAGTTATCCCATTGAATATATACTGCTTAGGAGATGTAAAGGTTCCAGTGGAACAACCTTTACCTTACGGTAAACCTTTGAGAATGCCGTAGGGCGCAACCGGTCAGTTTTAACAATTAATAAAAGTAATGTGGAAAAGCACAAGTGAGTTATCAACATGTATAACAACAAATTCCAATTGCCATCAATCAACAGTACAAATAATGTTTTAGAAGTTGGTTATTTCATTTGGGATAACTACGGTAGTTTATTGTGGGTCTTACAGCGTTAAATAATAATACAAGCAATAAATTATATCAGACTGATAATTTGATAGCATATCGGAGTCACAGCCTGACTGCGGTGTTATCTGCAAGTATTGGTTAATTAGTGGTTGTTATCGAGGCATAGAATCAGGTGAAGCATTATACCGCAGATATGCTCAATTACTCGCTATGATAATGTATAGTATCGCATTTCCAATATATTCAAGCATAGGCAAAAACATTCTCAAATATTTATAACATACATAGGATAGTGGACCCGGGCTCTCAATATGTAAGTTTTGAATGAAAGAATGAACCCAGTACAGAAAGTTACGTTTTTAAAAGCGTGTGATATCGAAACATTGCTATACTGAATGCTAAATGTTTTAGGGATTTTGCAATCACCATATAAAAACTCCAACGCTGTTTACTATCCCTGAAAGAAGTTATGATAAGTTACAGGGGATGTGACCATGCTGTTACTGTATCAATTTTTTTAAGTTTGCATAAACTAACCATGAAACTATTTGTGTTTGTATAACTACTACTATTTCACATATTTAAGTGCTCCGTCTGTACTACTCTCTCTATCTAATCATTTTCTAATTTTATTAGGAGGTAGGACACGGCGGTATTTCCGCCCAATTGAGCAGTTCGTCTGGGGAAGTACCTCCGCCCTACAGAATACCGCGGTTATAATAACTTCGTGTTGTGTTCCCGGCTGTGAGTAGGGTAGCCAGAGCTTACCGGAAAATTTGTGCTGTGAGTGGGATGACTAAAGGTTTGTCCTGCTTTATCCTCCACACTGACAGCACAGAAACTCTGTGCTTACAGGGTCGGCAGCACGAGTGTGGCTTCTCTGGTGTTACACGTCTGTAGGCCACGGTAACCACTTTCCATCAGTTGGGCCGTGTGCTTGTCTGCCACCTAAGTGATATAAAAAAAAATCATACATTTTTGTGTAGGGAATAAAGCTAGTAACAGGTACCGATGCAGGTATTGACCAACTCCTGTGTCTATTCTACTTATGACGTATTACATAGATATTAATTTAGCCACAAAAATAATGATAAAAATTAAGCAAAAAATGTTAAAATGCGTTCACGCAGACTTGGTAAAGATAACTTCAACATTTATCTTGTAAGTGAAAAAAAAAGTTACTCAAATCAGCATAGAAGCTATTATCTCTAAGCAAATAAAAAACTTTAAATATTTTACATTCATTGTAGTAAAAAGAAAAGTTAATGAGTTCTTCTTGTCATGGTTCTTTTACTGACAAGCAGAGGCTCGAACATTTGTGACATTCCCATTATTCCCAACATTAGCCTGCTATTGTCAAAAGTACAGTTAAGTTTAAAGTAAGTAATCTTATCGTTAAAAGGTTGAGCCAATGGCGGCACGTGAATTAGTCAAAAACTTCTTATCTTTAACAAAGAACGGAAGGCAACTACTAACTATCTAATACCGATTCACTACCTTTACTGTAGATTTTACAATAGACATTATAGTTTTTGATATTTAAGCATTTTGTAACTGGTCTAACTGCAGTTCTTCAATGTCGGTAATGGATTGTGGAGGTCAGTAGTTCTAAAAAGGCCACATTAAGCGATGCTGCTGAAAAGTAGTAACTATATAAAAATTGTCAGTAAATCTAATATATTCTTATAAAATTCTTTAAATCGTCCGTCATATTAGCCCAATCACAATAATTAATGTACTGAGTAGATACTAATTTCTTTTTTTTATGTATATAAAACACGTCAATTAGACTTCGCCTTGCCTTTTTTTTATACAACTTTGGTGGCAGACAAGCACACGGCCCACCTGATGGAAATTGGTTACCATGACCTATGAACGTGTGTAAGACCAGTGGAGTCACATCCGTGCTGCCGACCCTGTAAGAACAGAGATTTTTGTGCCGTCAGTGTAGAGGACAAGTCTTTGGTCGTCCCACTGACAGCACAAAAACTCTCCAGTGAGCTCTGGCTACCCTACTCACCGCCGGGAACACAACACGAAGTTATTATAACCGCGGTATTCTGTAGGGCGGAGGTACTTCCCCAGTCGGACTGCTCAATTGGGCGGAAATACCGCCGTGTCCTACCTCCTGATGGTAAGCTGATGGCAAAGTCTCAGAAAAGAGGGTCACCATTACTTACACATACCATGTGACAATGTGAAACTCAGCTTGACGGCCTCATCATATGCTTTTTCACGCCCCGCTTAAAAGACCCGGGACTATAGGAAGAAGGAAACACGTGAACTGGTAATGAATTCCAGGCCTTAATGGTTCGACAGAGGAAAGAGTCACCGAACCGCTTGGTTCTTGATCGGAAATATTTCCTGCTAGACAAAATATTATCATAATACGATTCCAATAAAGTGACTTTTTTAGACCTACAAATGGTAGTCACTTCTCAGAAAATGTCGAAGTTCAACCAAAACCAAAGTTAGACTGGCAAAAGAGGTTCCCGGAGATAAAATCATTATTGAATGAAAAATATTTTATTCCTTCATTGTGTGTGGTATTAGGTGCAGTCGTGACACTTGTTGATTTGTGAACTAAACCATTGTACCTACTTAACGAATAGCTATTAGACAAAAGTGAAGGACTTACATATTCATCACTATGAAGAAGGTTTGTTTTCAATATAATGTGCACAGTATATGCGAAATTTTCTCAACTAGCAGCCCTCTATCAGAGGTCAACTGATACTTGCATAATATTCCATAACATCATGTCCTGTCAAACAGGTCTTGGAAAGCGGATAACTATAAGTCGCAGACAGTATTGCCAGATAAATATTGTCTTTGAATTATTTTACATTACACCTCATCTTAGCTAGCAAATAAATCATAAACATACATATGTAGGTAGTTAGCTTAACCTCACGTCAAGTGATAATGGGCACGCTTATATGTACATGTTTTCTATTGGTAAAACAGCAGTTGGACAACAACAGGGACGAGTTGGGAACTCTGTAGTCCCCGCACCGCACACACAGATCGTGAAAGATGGCCCTGAGTCGGCCGGGGTGCGAGGGATATGCCTGCCAACCTCACCTTCGGCAACCAAATCGACCCACAGGCGGCGTGCGTTTTAGTCGGTTCGAGTCCGACATAACCTTCTCCACCGGCTCCGATGGGGAGGTATCCGTGGGGATTTTGCGCGTGTAAAAAGAAAGTATAAGCTTTGGACGTAACCGGGATATCAGGCCCCGATTTTACCAATTTTATATCATAGCTTAACCACTGTTATATTACTGACACTGCAAAAATGACATGATTTTTTATAAACATCTTAGGTGGCAGACAAACACACTGCCTACCTCATGGAAAGTGGTTACCGTGGGCTATGGACGTGTGCATCACCAGAGGGGTCACACTCGTGCTGCCGACCCTGTAAGAATAGAGCGTTTCTGTGCCGTCAGTGTAGAAGATAAAGCAGGATAAGCCTTTGGTCTTCACACAAACTCACCAGTGAGCTCTGGCTACCATACTCACCGCCGGAGAACACAACACGAGGTTATTCTGGCCGCGGTATTCTGTAGGGTACTTCCCCAGTTGGACTGCTCGTTTGGCACGAGAATTATTATAATTATTATATATAGAATTAAAGTAATTACATCTTTTCATTCACTCTACAAGATGCTATTTAATTGTAGACTCTAAAAGTTTATGCGAAATGTCTAAAATTAAATGGCACCGTTTGCAATGTTAGTGGTGTGACAATGGTTATATCTATACACATAAATAAAATTATGTGTCTCCGTTTGTGATATTGAAATAGCCGCTTTTTACAACATTTTTTTCAATTTTGGTCGGTTTGTACCTGCTAATCTTTGGAACGGCTAGACCGATTTTAATGTGACTTTCACTGGCAGATAGCTGATGTAATAAGGTATAACATAGGCTATCCTGGGATTATTTCTTGCGGGAATCAGGAAGCATAATTTTTTCACGCAGGCGAAGCCGATAATTTTTATGACATAAAATTAGTTGAATCGGTACTAGCTTGGATGATAATGGATGATGATAATTTTATTATTACTTCTCATTTATGCTTTTCCTTTTCAACTTTTCAATATTTTATATAGGGGTATTGATTTCCTGCTCATGACTATAACGTGGGTTTGATTGTAAACTCGATGACTTAATGATTACGCTACCTATTGTTTAAGATAACGTGTTATGTCCTCTCACTTTTAACATCAGGATATTCGCGTATGGGCGGATCTAAATATTTCAAAATGTGGTATGACTTGCATGATTTGCTAAAGGTCGCTCTTTCAAACGTATTTAAAAAACCGGTCAAGTGCGCGTCAGTCTCGCGCACTACAGATTCCGTACAAAACTGAATTGAGGGACGAAATTGTGCTACATAAAAGGCAATATCTTTTTATTGTATTGACCTAGAAGTTTGATTTTCACAGCTTTGAGACAATATAGACCTGAGTATGTAGTATAAATTCAAAGAAAAGCATCTTGATATCTCCACGCATTCCTGAGAAAAAGGTCTTGACAGACGGACAAACGGACAACGAAGAGAGTGAATGGGTTTCGTTTTTCTTTTAAAGTACGGAACCCTAAAAAGATTGATAGTTATTATAGTATTGGACTGCATTATTAACTGACAGACAGGCCTTTTACTTTCACCTTTAAATACAAAAATATAATAGCAGTTAGTGAAATTGAGAAAACCCAAATGTCATTCTCTCGAATACCCAATACATGTGTTTGTCATCAAAAATTCATGACTTTTTGTAACTTTATTATGTTTTATTTTTATCTAGGACAAACCAATTTGACTTTACCTCACCTGATGGTAAGCTAAAGACAAAGTCTCAGGAAAGAGGGTCACCATTACAGACACTAAGTAATGTTACAATGGTGGCATTCGGTTTCGCGGCCTTATCTTCACGTCTTATTTTTCACGCCCCGCTTAAAGGATCCGGGACTGTAGGAAGAAGGAAACACATGAGCTGGTAATGAATTCCAGGTCAGGTGGTGCGGCAAAGAAATCTGCTAAGTTACACAATAAAGACGAATCTAACAATAGATCATTAATTAAACTTAGTATTTCTTAGTTATGTGGAAACACATGTACACACAGATCAAACATGGACCATCCTTTTTTGGCTTTGCCGTGTTCGAGGTTTTCACCTATCACCATCTGTCAGTGACCGGTTTGTTTTGGTTGTTGAATGACCATATGCCTCTTCTAGCAAGTAATTCATTATATCTTTGCAATCAATAGACTGACATTAAATAATCATCACCATATTCTGAGGACGAGTTAGGGACTCCGTGGTCCCCACACCCGAGGAGAGGGCCAGATCGAGAGACATGGCTCTGGGCCAGGATGCGAGGGATATGCCTGTTAATCTCACCTTCGGCTGCCAAACGATCCACAGGCGTCTTGCGTTTTAGTCGGTTCCAGTGCGATATAACCTCTCCCACCGGCTCCGGTGGTGGGGTATGCGTGTGGATTTTCCACACGTAAAAAAATACATCATCCTAGCACTGCATCCAAGCCGCATGGTTCCCGGCAGAGTAGAATTTGGACCACCCCATCTCTTCCCATGCGGTGTCGTACAAGGCGACAAAGGGATAGGGCTGTTTAACATCAGGCAGATATATATAGCCCAAACTCAGCCTCAGATGAATGGGTTGAGTCAACAAAAGTACCCGAAAGACGGCAATAGGCTCACCCCCTATCGCGTGGAAACTAATTTATTGATTGGTGAAATGTGGGTGTTAGTTCACCTTTGCCTAAACCTCCGGGGATAAAGGCGTGATTATATATATATATATATATACATACTGATGGCACAATTAATTGCTCCATTGATTAAAAACCTGTGCTAGAACCCTGTCTGTTCGGCTTGCTTGAGATTGACTTAGCCTTCAAAGATCTTAGTAGGGCTCCATACCATAAACCACTCATTTTCTTTCATTCATTCTCTGAGCCTTTTCTCAGTTGAGGTTGGCTTTCTATAGTCTAACTAAGATGCGGCTGAACTATTATCCGGGAAGCGACTATCACCTAACCTCCACAAAAAATTGGTGATATTAATGAAGTCGTGTGACTAGTTGGACTTTTGAGGGCTCCAACAACCCGTAACGACTACCGTAGATGTTCGTATGGCCACCGGGACCGTCAGCAGCTTAACGTGCTCTCTGAGACACGACCAGACCAATGCAAATATCCATATTCATGCATACAAATATTTGCACTGACGGGAAGGTTTCCATAGCAATAGGTTAAATATGTTTTATTCCAGACTATAGGTCTGTTGAGTCTATCGCTTTGCCAATTTCAGTCAGATTTCAGTCAGAAGCGTGATTTAATAAGAGACATCTTCATAAATTTTCTTAATATAATTGGTATCAGTAGCCGCCAGCTACCACGTACTGGGCACGGTACCAGTAGAGATCGATGGGGAGGAATTTTTCGATGCCTAAAATTACAGTCTCCCTCTTTTTCTCTATCCCATTTTTGTATATATTGTATAGTTAGCATAATTTTATATAAATTTGTAAGTAATTGTATATTATAATAGCATATTTTATTTAATGTAATCATATTGGTATCAGTAGGATAAAATTGAGGTAGGTGAAGATAATAGCCGAAGTTAAATGTTCCTTATAACACGTCGGTAGGAAACAGGATAGGATGCGTTTACAGCGGGCAGTAATTTAGCGGATGTCGGTGACATGACAACAAATGCGGCGTATATCGTGAATTGTGACGAGTGGGCGAGAACCTTGGCGCGACGAAACGTGTGAAACTGTTTTAGTATAGTTAGACCGTGCGACAATCTCTGCTAAAGAAGTCGGTTAAAAAAATCTGTAGAAAATAGTCATATATTTTAGAATTCCGTTCTATTTTTTTTTACGTGCGCAAAATCCCTACGGATACCTGTGGAGGATAGCCGGTGGAGGTTATGTCGGACTCGAACCGACTAAAACGCACGCCGCCTGTGGGTCGCTTTGGTTGCCGAAGGTGAGGTTGACAGGCATATCCCTCGCACCCCGGCCGACCCAGGGCCATATCCCACGATCGGGCCCTCTTCTCGGGTGTGGGGACTACAGAGTCCCCAACTCGTCCCCGGAAACGGGGAGGCGCGACAGGCGCGCCACCGCCGCGGCCTGCTTCTGCCAGGGTGACAGGCGGCTCCACCTGTCACCCCCAGGCTGGCGAAGAATTCCGTTCTTTACCTCTATATCTTTCTCCTGTTACCTATTAAGTATATTTACATCAATTTGAAGTATTTTTCAATTCGTAATAATTAGTTATTGGTGTAACCCTTAAGCAACCTTAAGCAATAAACAAGTTCTGAATCAATGCCGGTTGCAACTGATTCGCCCTTATTTGTTTAACTCCCATAAAAAGTGTAATAATATCGCATGTTACAATTATTGCATGTTTCCCATATATCTTGGACTATATGAATATCGCAGCAGTTATAACCAACCCCTTCTATGCCAATGGACGTGGGTTCAGCCACACAAATAGAGACATTTGAATCGCAAATAAATTGCTAACAATCTAATTGTATTTTGAATCCATCAATTGTATGTTTGTGGAATTTTCGTTAGCCCTATGGTAATGTTCTGCGAGGGTATAAAGCTGTTTCAAAATACCTAGTGCTAGCAATTCCATGCTTGTTTCTTTATACTGGCTCTTCAATAAATTACTGTATGTCGAAGTACTGACTGCCCGACTGTCTCCGAAGCTCACTGTTACGAATCTGTAACGGGGAGACGGAAGTTAGAAGAACGAAATTGAAACTAAGTTTGCTGGTATAAAATTAGTACCTAGTAGTCCTGCCGGAACAACGTAATCCAATAAATATAAGAATATATTCATAAGATACAAGTGCTATCCTTTCCTAAAAATTCAATCTGCCACGTAGAATGAAATTTCGAAACTTAAATCAGAATATTTTGGAGATAGTTTAGTTTAAATGCAACCATGAACGGTAAAACGTCATCGCAAATCTTCGTAAAGGATATTTATTCTTCTCTCTAAATCATTAAACTTCAATAAATTCAGCTTGCAAGTAATATGCAACAACATCATAATTATAAACGGCGGAATACACAATCTAATAGTAGACCTCAGTTGCAATCCTTTCGGCTTCTATAATGCGGTTTGCCAGATTGTAAATCGCAATCGAACCCGGTTCTGTGGGTGGAATAACACTGTAGAAGTTATAGGCAAGCCGCACGCGTACGATGCTAGAATTGTAGATAAAATCACAAAATACTTTGTTTTTCTCATCATCATCAACAAAATCAAAGACAAGTCATATCAAATCTTGATAATTCGTTTCCCTTCTGATTTATCAATGAGAAAGTGTTATTTTATATTATGATACATAAAAGCAATAAATGAGAGTCAAAAACCGTTCGCAATAATTCACAAATAATATATTTTCAATTCAATAATGAACCTAAACTACACGTTTTTAGATCTAACGCAGTAATAAGACTGTTTTGCATTAGAATATAAAATGAATGTCAATTTCAATATGATTCAGAATGAACGGTAGGGTTGTTACAATTTTTTATTTTTATATATTAATATTTACATAACGTACACGGAAGTTATCTAAATTAAAATAAATAGTAAAAAAAACAAAATCAGAATATATATTTAAACAATCCTGCAGGTTCAGGCGTCAATGAATTCCTCCCCATCGACGTCTACCAGGAGGTGACGAGAAGGCTGGCGGCATTGCCACGTTGAATGGCAATACCAATCCTTTGCGCAAGGAATAAACGATTTTGCTCATTTCGATCCACAAGAATAAAATTACGTTACGACTTTCATATTCAACTTTTAGCTAAAATTTCATTAAAATGCGTCTTGGAATTCCTCCTCACGCATGCCTCTTGTGGTAGTGTTCCCAGAAGACTAGCTGCATTACCACGTTGTACGGCAATGCTTATTCTCTGACCTAAGAAAAGGCCAGCCTTCTGGTCACGAGAAGCGTCGAACATACGCTTCTCTAGAGATTGCGGGCGCTTGGACTCCAAACAGCACAAATTCATAATCACCAATGACATTGGCGTATTTACGCCGTTTAAGAGCCTCTACAGAAGCTGCAGCAGCACCGGCACAGCCAACCATTGTTATTTTTAAATTAGTGAACTTGTTTTCTACAAGTTGTGTATTTAAATATTTAATGAGGTTTTGGCCATCCGATCACACAATTTTCATTTAAATAAGATGTTAATAAAAAGACTTCTTAGTCGCAAAGCGTCGGTGTAAAACTATCACGTGTGCGGCGTGCCATAGTACGTAGGATATAAAGGCAATTTGTCCTACACAATGAACTCGCAGTTATTCAATTTCATTTGAATACCCTTCACAGTTACTTACCCCATTATGTCCTTGAATGAGTATCCGTCCACCTACTCTTAACAATCTAGGTAGTGTTATTATTGTTTTTACTTCAAATTTTGCGAAGTAATTATCTAAGAAAATACTTTGGTACGTACGTAGTACGAACGAGTACTGAAAGAATGATATGCCAATCACCTTAGGCAGGTAATTCGGGGCAACTCGAATGACTCGTGAAGTGGGTAAGGAGTGCACAGACATAAACAGAAACGAAGGATTGCTGTCTTTCCCTACATCGGAGCTAAGAAGTTGGGATTGCATATCAGGTATGCATTGTATCCGGTTGCATCCGAGACTTCCAGCTCGAGTTAGCAGTCCGCTTACACCTTCTTGCCCATTTCATTTAACTTGAGCGAGAGCGACGGCCGTCTGACCAGTGATTTCCTAGAGGAAAATTTGTGCCTCATCAGGTAATCTACCGGCGTGGATTAGCCCCACCTCTTTCTGGTAGTTAGATATTTGATGAACACTTAGAAAATTACCTGCTCCAACACTGATTTATGTTCTTGTTCGAACTTGTTCTCACAAAGAAATGGGGACGTACCGTTCTGCACTATAATGTGGCAAAATTCAATTAACACCGCCTGGTTTACCGGCTCTAGCGGAATAGAGAGAATTACGCATCAAGGTCCTCCATTGTCCAAAATGAGTTGTTTTTATACAACTAAGTAAGTTAAATTGGCCTATAAACGCTTTTAATATTAGAGGTCTTCTTAAAGGTGTTATCTATATGCCGAAGGAGTGAGATCTCTTTTTTGTATGAAGCTTTGGGCCCACTATGAATTTTGGCGATGAATAATGAAGTAAGTATTAACATACATACATATATTCACACCTTTAGGGTCACACCTAGGAGGGTTAGTCAGAAGTGAATTAACACCCACATTTCACTAATTATTGTATTCGGTCCTACGTAATAGGGGATGAGCCTATTGCCGTATTCTGGGCACTATTATCGACTCGAGCCGTGCATCTGAGGCTGAGTCTGGGCTGTATATATCTGTCTGATGTTAAACAGCCATATCCCTTAGTCGCCTTGTACGACACCGCATGGAAAGAGATGGGCGCGTATTAACTTATTCGTTATTTCTTTATTTCAATGGTATGTTGTTGCTTGATGACTGTTCAAGCTATATCAATCAATCAATTAAAACTATCACAGTCCACTGCTGGACATAGGCCAATGTTGAGAGGCCTATGCCTACTGTTTCAACACCGGCCAGACGGATTGGTACAGGCTATATAAGGGCCTAAAAATCAACTCCTTTTTTATTTTACTTTTATATCTACTAATTATAGGATATATAGGATTTTCATTTCTGTAAGATGTTCACGAAAATGCGTCTCCAAACAAGCCGAACCACGTATAGCAGTTAGTACACAATTTAATGAATAATACATCAAGATTTTAATTGATTTTCTGCATGTGTTTGACTTTTTAATCACGTCGTGCAGTGCGCACGGATATCCGTTGGATTAACATTTTTGTTTGAGGTTAACCACATCCAATATTATTTAGTTATCTGTTATCAGTTCTCAAGAGAACCATAATAACGTACAGGCACAGGATGCAAATAAAAAGGTCGATATGTCAATTTATAAATGTTTACACAATTATTATAATTTATGTTTATAAGAAGCTGTGGAATGACCTCCCTGCTGCGGTTTTCCCAAGCGCCTACAATATGGGGTTCTTCAAGAGGGGCATCAGAAGGTTTCTTCATGGTCAGCAGCGCGTGTGTGACACCCCTGGTGTTGCTTACGTCCATAGGCCACGGTAACCGCTTCTCATCAGGTGGGCCGTGTGCTTGTCTGCCAACTAAGTGGTATAAAAAAAAGACGATGACAATGAGCTGATAGAAGATGATTATATTAAAATTTATATTTTGCCTAAATGAGAGTTAACGACAATAATCACCTTTAGTTAAATATGTAAGTGTGATAATTTCATGAGCTTTTTTCTGTTTTTATTTATTATTTTACAGCAACAGATAAAATTAACAATAAATTAGTGTTTATTATAATAATTTTTTGTTAACTGTACTTTTTATCTTGCCTGTCATTTATATATACCGTATTACAAATATTATTCGCATTCATTAAAGTTCCAAATCGTAAATATTTAACCTAGTTCATACTTGTACCTTGTTTATTTATGCTAACCGTTATCCTACATTCTGCCTTAATAAATAAACCATAACCAAAGCAATGTTGGTCTTTTGATATATCTCGAGATATGCCTCGTACAACAAGACCTCGTGCAATTTATATAGCCGCAGTGTGACATTATTCTGCTTGATAATGAATTTTAATCGAAGCCGACGAGGAGGTAGGACACTACGGTATTTCCGTCCAATTGAGCAGTCCGACTGGGGAAGTACCTCCACCCTACAGAATACCGCGGCCATAATAACCTCGTGTTGTGTTCTCGGCGGTGAGTAGGGTAACCAGAGCTCACTGGAGAATTTTTGTGCTGTCAGCGGAAAGACCAAATGCTTGTCCTCCTTTGTCTTTTATACTGACGGCACAGAAACTCTCAATGCTTGCAGGGTTGGAAGCGCGAGTGTGAATCTCTTAGTTTTGCACGCGTCCATAGGCCACGGTGACCACTTTCCATCAGGTGGGCCGTGTGCTTGTCTGCCACCTAAGTGGTATGAAAAAAAACCGTAACGTGAGAACACAATTTATTTCAATTGGTTAACATATAAAATAGAACTGGTGTAAACCCAGCCCACTTAAATGTGTCGGTTACTACGAACGCGCGTGGTTACGTTACAGTTAGTCTTTCCCAATAAGGACCCTGAAAGTGGAAACATAACGGAAAGTTCGCAAAATGTTCTTTGGTGGCCACCTCCTACGATACCTATCACTTCAGCTGCTTTCACCTAATAACATCATCTAATATTTATTTGTCTAACGTGGTTTCGTGGTGTGCCAAATTGGGTGTTAAAAATGCAAATTGATCTAAGCAATGATATCGAATATTAATCTAAGCTATTCCATTTAATATTACATATTCAAATAAAACTAATTTGATCCGTTTGGGGTCGAGACGCTGGTATCATGGAGTCCAAGTGCCCGCTTTGCTTTAATAGAAGCTACCCATGGCCAGAAGCCTGGTTTATTCCTTGCGCAAAGGATTGGTATTGCCATTCAACGAAGCAATGCCGCTAATTTTCTGGCCACCCTCCCTGTTGATATCGATGGGGAGGAATTCTTTGATGCCTGAACCAGCAGGTTTGTATAGGTATATTCTATATTGTTTTTATTTTTTAATTTACATAGTTCCCATGCACATTATGTAAATAAAACATCCTATATGTAAGTAAAAAAAAACGTTTGAATTTTCGCATCTACGGCCATTGTAACATGGTTGTAACGATAGACAATTTAATTAATAAACATTGTTAAACAGTTTTACCTTTACATCCGAGTTCATACATGCATGCAAGTAAGTATATCGTGTGTAAAAATAGTGAACAAAACATTCATACATATAATCACGCCTTAATCCCTGGAGAGTTAGACAGAGGTGAATTAACACCCACATTTCACCAATCATTAAATTCGATCCCACGTAATAGGGTGTGAGCCTGTTACCGTCTTCCGGGCTCTACTTTTGACTCAAGTCTGGGTTGTGTATATCTGTCTGATATTAAACAGCCCTATCTATCCCTTAGTCGCCTTGTACGAACACCGCATGAGAAGAGATGGGGTGGTCCAAATTCTACTTTGCCGGGAAACACGCAATGGTACCACAGCAAATAAAAATACTAGTAGTAGGGACCGTAAATGGTACCTTGGCAAATAAAAATTACCACAGTAGTATCAATACTATCTAATATTTAGTTGACGACGAAGTCCCCGATGTCACTTGGGTAGAACTGGAGCTGGCGGTGCGAAGGCTTAGAGCCAAGAAGAGCACCGCCCCGGGACCCGACGGCATTCCAGGCCGCGCGTGGGTCCTAGCTCTGGGAGAAGACGGTCTCGAACCCCGGCTGAGAGGGTTTTCCGCAGTTTCCGAAGATGTGGAAGACGGGGAAACTGGTCCTCATCCGAAAGGAGGGTCTCCCGGCGGACGAACCGTCCGGCTACCGGCCCATTGTGTTGCTCGACGAGGTGGGCAAGCTCTTTGAAAGAGTTATTACGAAGCGCCTCGTCGAGCACCTCTCTGGTAGGGGGCCGGACCTGGTGGATGCCCAATATAGCTTCCGCCGGTGGCGGTCCACCGTTAATGCCATCATGCGCGTGAGGACTTTGGCGGAGGAGGCAGTTGCCCGGGGTGAGGTGACGTTGGCGGTGTCCTTGGACATTTCCAACGCGTTCAACACCTTGCCCTGGAGTTGCATCAGGGAGGCACTCGTGTACCACGGTGTGCCTCTCTACCTCCGCCGCATAGTCGGGGCGTACCTGACGGAGAGAGCCGTCATCTACCCAAGTGCGACCGGCGTCGGTCGGCGTGAGATGTCGTGCGGTGTTCCACAGGGATCGGTTCTCGGGCCGCTACTGTGGAACATTGGATACGACTGGGTGCTTCGCGGTGAGCTTGCGGACGGCGCCGCCGTCACGTGCTATGCGGACGACACGCTAGTGACGGCGAGCGGGGCTACATACCGCGAAGCGATCCTGAGGGCCACGACCGCGGTTGCTCAAGTCGTGGAACGGATCCGGTGGCTGGGCCTTGAGGTGGCTTTGCATAAATCCGAGGCCATGTTCTTTCATGGACCTCGGCGCACGCCACCACCTGGTTCCAGTCTCACAGTGGGAGGCACTCTCATCGGCATCAAGCCCCAGATGAAATATCTGGGGCTCGTGCTCGACGGCCGGTGGGACTTCGGGAAGCACTTCCGAAGTCTGGGCCCCAAATTGGCGGGCACAGCCAACGCTCTGGCGCGGCTACTGCCCAACCTGAGGGGCCCGGAGGACTCCTGCAGGAGACTCTACGCGGGTGTCGTGCGGTCCATGGCCCTGTACGGGTGTCCCGTGTGGGCGGACACCCTGAGTGATCGGCACATGCTCCTGCTGCAGCGTCCGCAGCGGAAGTTGGCGTGCCGCATCATAAGGGGGTACCGCACGATATCATTCAACGCGGCGAGTCTCCTCGCCGGATCGCCACCATGGATCCTGGAAGCGAGATGCCTTTCGGCGCTATACCGGTTCCGGAGGGCGGCGCGGGAGCGGGGTCACGATCCCGAGCCCGAACCTCCCCACCGGCTCCGGTGGGGAGGTATCCGTGGGGATTTTGCGCACGTAAAAAAAAAAAAAATACTATCTAATATTACCATGGTAAACAAACCGTTATAAATAATAATTACATCAATATTAGAATATGTCAACCCCATCCAATTGTCATGATTTACGTTTATAAATCACGATGAACATCAACAAGTTAATAACTTAAGTAATGACGTTATCAAAAAGGAAAGCCATATCATCAAAAACAATAAAAACGTCTTGTACAAGATGTTATTTCCTTGTGAGTCGACAAGGGAATGAGGACGTCCTGAAGATGTCGCCGAGTGCAACGTCACGTCTGACAGAACTGTTGTGTAGACAAAATAAGCTCAGGGTGGCCGCAATCAATCTTCATACGTGTAGCCAAATTAAACGGCTACATCGGCTCGTTGTGTACTGGCGGCAAAAAAATTGCATTCCTTTTACTTATCTTCGTTTATTATTTCTGTTACTAATAATAATATTATAAAGAGGAAAGATTTGTATTTTTGTATGTAACCAATAAACTCAAAAACTACTGGACCGATTTTAATAATTCTTTTTTCATTAGAAAGCTACATTCTTCGTGAGTAATATAGACTACTTGTTATCCCGGTATTCCCATGGGATCAGGATTTACGCGGGTGAAACCGCGGCGCGGTGCTAGTACTAAATATGCATGCAACACATGTGTCTATTTGCCTTTTGGTTTTGGTTAGGCAGGAAAATGTACCTTTCGCGTTCCGCGACTCGAGGAAGCCGCGCGGGTATGTGGGGCTCTCACCACACTAAAGCAACCTGCAGTGTGCCTTACGCCGCGACTTAGTGAGAGAACTATTGGAAACGCTACGCACTCGTCGACGGATCACCCAAGCGCTGACCCGCAAGGTGTGATGCAGGCCCGTCTTCTGATTGGGCGATTTCCAGACACACCAGGACATCATTCCTTCACGTGAGGCATGTCTACTTGCCTAACCCAAATTCACCAGCAAAACGGGGCACCTAACGGTTGACGGAGAAGGCTTTGCTATAGCGTAGGCTTTTCTCTCGAAGAGGCAGAATAGATGACAGCTGTTTCGCTCAATAGTCAACCAAAACCCAATTATGAAATGGAGTAACAAGATACCAGACTCCAAAAGGCAAACTCTGAGTGCAACTGGTATAAATACTACTGGTATAATACTAACTGGTATAGCGCTTGGATGAAGATAAAGTGCATTGAACATTGCGTACTCTAATATAAGCATTCACGAATCGCGAATACACGAATTTTTATTACAAGCAACCTTAATTTTAGTTTATATAACGCTATGTAGTACTTACATCCGTTATGCATATAATGAATCTAATAAATCTGGTATGAAATTGCCGAAATTTACTTACAGATTCATGAGTTCATTATTCCTTTAATTTAATAGCTATTTCCATTATTTATATTTTATTTGAAAGTTGATTTCAAGATTGTACAACTCTGTTTTAAATTTTGTTTTTATTGGCCGCTTCATAAATTAAATTTGATCTTCAAACAATACTGCCTACTTTTTTACAGCTATCACTTTTCAAAAATATAATAAAAGCGTTTGTTAGCTTAATGTTGTCTCATTCATACACTAAAAAAATCATAAAATTTGAATGTGTCATTCCTAAAAACAATGCAAAAATGTTAGTACCTACTGAAAATTAGGTTTCCTGCAATTTCTTCAAAAAACGGCTATTTCATGTGTAACGACCTATTAAATATCATAATCGCGTTAATTCCCGTTAACATTATGGTATACAAGAAATAAATTCTAAGTTATTCCAATAAATACCAGAGAGAGCATTAAAATTTAATAGACTTTTATAGATATTCCGTTGCTAATGTTAAACATTCCTCCTGATAAATTATTTAAGAAAAATGCCTAAAACATTTGGCAAAAACAATTTCTGAATACATTAATATGTATTTTGCCCAAATTCTAACAACAACTATTAATTAGGCTCGCACTAGGCATTAATTATGTTGTTTAATCTTAATTTATACAAATATAGCAGTATCTATGACCTACAGCAGGGCATACATAACTGGACAATAAAAGTCACAAATAGTTTAACACTTGATGAAGTCAAATATTTTGTGATTAAATACAAACATAACGTTAACTGTAGTACAAAGTTTGGACCTAACAATAGTCTCCTTATTATATTTATACTGAGCCGGAATCGAACCCACCTCCTATGTAGCGGCCGCATTCTAGAGGCTACAGAGACCGAGGCTACAGAGGCACTCTCAATCTCAGACTGGTATATCTTTACGTCTATATTTTCTTTTATCATTTTTGCAGTTAGTACGTTGTGCGCACCCGCATTTCAACAGCAATCTTCGTATTGATATAGTTAACGGTCGTCTGCGGCGACCTTGCGTCCAGGACACAATTAGAAGTGTTCCGTCAGTGCAGGAACACTGAACACGTGCCCACCTGTCGGGCGACATCCTTGACTGCATCCTTATCAACAGCAGCTTTCCGTTTCACATTTTTTTTATATTCAGTCCACCAATTGCCAATCTAAATGGTCAGAAGTTAGGACAAAATAGTGGTTCCTCCCGTGACGACTTCAACAGTAACTTTCTCACGCACCGCTTGGAAAACCCAGAATAGTATAAAAGAGGGATACAATTGTAAAAGAGATGCATTCCAGTTCTTTACCTTGTGATAACGAAGTAACAACGGTGTGGCTTGACGTGGATAAAAGAAGTCAAATAAATTATGAAGGAGGAAAAAATAGAGTAGGAGAGAGGATCACGTGCTGGCCACAATCGGACGCAAGGACGTTCAGCATGTTATCTGCAAAATAATCGGTTCTGCTGTTTTAGCAGAACCTATTTTGAAATTTCGTGCGTGTATTTAAAAAAAACCCTGATGAACCCACTCGGAGATGCTTAGAATTGGGATCAGGGTATTTTTGTTTTCATATTTTTTATTGCGAGAAAGAATATCTGTCACGCTCGCTAGTACGTATATTATATTAAGAACTAAGTAGTAATTGAAGTTATTTCTAACAACATTGTAAATTCCTCATAAAAATTTTTGCGCAGTGAATCATAAAAATCTTGTAGGCGATCGTGCCTAGACAAAACGAGGACGGCTTGGAGCCGTGTTCTTAAGATAATAAAACGCCCCCAGAGTAGGTATCAAACGCTTAAAGGAAATTGCATTTCTAACATAAATGTTAATTATAGTTATGAAGTAAATGCCAAGCAACCTGATTTCTAAACTGTCTCCTGAGAATGTTATTGCTGGATTTCACCAACAATAGAATTAAGATGAACTAATCTAAATTATCTTATAAGTCAAGATAAACTCGTGAAAATAGTTTATTTGAAAATACGCGTAGATTTTAACTGGAGTCATCATCCCTTTTTCCAACACAGTTGGAATAGGCTCTCAGTTAAACTTAGATGTTTTCCATAAAATTACTGCTATCTCACCTCTACAAGCCACTGGCAATATCGAAGGTCTGTAATTAGACAGATTGTCGGACTTTCTAAGGGTCTAATTACTCCTAACAAATTCCACAGATGTTTGAACAGCAACGATGAAAGCTTAACGTGCACTCCTAGGTACGCACAAAAAGGTCTGACCACTCACCCGAAGACTGACCATGCTAGTTTGACTTAACCTTGTAACCCGGTAACTACTTAAAAAAGTCTTAAAATGGGATGGGTTTGTTTTTCTAAGGCTCCACTATATTTTCACTGTAGGTGGACAGCATAGGATATGAGCACATTAGCACTAATAACAATAGTGTGACCCCTTTATTAATGAAATGGTATTCTAGGTATTGTATTGAGAAACGTATCTGCAAATTATCAGAGAAAGCGTAGGTACTGAAGTTTATGGGATTTTGAATAGCGATCTATGTTTAACAGACCACGTTCGCACACATTTAAGACGGGTTGCGTGTATTAGAGCTCACACTGTGCAGAATATATGAGCAAGAACCAAGCGGTTCGGAGACTCGTTTCTTTGCCGCACCACCAAGACCTGGAATTCATTACCAGCTCATGTGTTTCCTTCTTCCTACAGTCCCGGGTCCTTTAAGCGGGGCGTGAAAAAGCATTTGATGAGGCCGCCAAGCTGAGTGCCACCATTGTAACATAACTTAGTGTATGTAATGGTGACCGTCTTTGCTGAGACTTTGCCTTTAGCTTACCATCATTCGACGTGAAGGCAAATTGGCTGGTCCTAGATTTAAAAAAAAGAGTTTTTATTGTGCACACTACATATTTTCTTTACATTCGATCTTAATATGCGAAATCTTAGGTGAAGGTTAGGCTGTCCTTCTGGAAGTGAATACGGTATGCATATCAAAATAAAGCTAGGGGTACATTGTTACACAATTATTGAGCAAGGAGGATTATCAAAGAAGAAGCAGTCATTATACATGTTCGTTCAAGTAATACTTTAGTGTGTATACATATAAGACCAAAATATCAATCTCGTTACAAGCGCCAGTTTTATTACATAAACTATAGTTAAAATATATATCAGTTGTATTAGTTGGATATAGGTATGTCAATAGCGACAACTTCTTCCTTCCTGAGCCTTCCATTTCTGTGTGGTTCAAAAAATAACCATGAAATTTAAGGCGGGAATTCTATTTCACTACACCTTATCTTTTTCATCATGACAAAAATCAAGAAGTGCTGGACCATCGTTCGTTTACTAGCAGTTAACGTCGACTTGGGCTCGTCGCTGAGATCTTGGTGAATGTCATACACCCTATATAACCTTTAATAAACAGCATACCACATTTTACTAATGTATCTTCTGAATTAATATGCGATGACCCGATGACCGTAAACGTAACGGGGTCATTGCACTCTAGAGTACCATTGTATTGCAATCGTTCGACTCAATTTCAATTAACAGCGCGAGTGAATTTTTAGTTATTATACAGTTGTTCTTGATTGCTAAAAAACTAGATCACGTATATCTTATCTAGGCTTCGGTGTTTAGACGGTGACGTGAGTATGAAGCATGAAAACATCTAAAAGTCATTATCAACGCCTCGAAACTATTACTTTCTAACGTTGGTGTTCTGCTTCACAGGCTAGTAATTTATACAAAGCGCTTCATCAAGCGGTCAATAGATTGACTGGGATGGGCACTATCTTACTTTTAATCGGTCAGCTCTATCTTAAAATTTACCGCTGCTCTACTAATACCGAAAGTGTTCTTAGTAGTTGCAAAAAGTCGCACTAATAAATTAGTGTACACAAATACAAATTTGTGCGCCTCGAACAATCGGCGTTATCAAAATAATTAGGCCGACATGATGCATCTGCATGATTAATTCTAAAAGTATGATAGATACATTTTAATACTTCTTACCTCTAAGGCTGTTGTGCAGTTACACGGATGTTATGCAAAAGTTGTCTTTGCATAACATCCGTAACAGTCTGCTATCTGCTTCTGACTGAAGAGCGAAGCGCCATCCATAACTAAAAATATTATCCACAAATAATACATTCTACTATTTACCCATGAAAATTATGTTCTTCACTACTTTAGTAACACTTATTAATTTTTATTATTAATTAAATTAATTAAAAATTATTAAAATTGCGTCGTGGAATTCCTCGGCGCAGCATACCTATTGTGGTAGCGTTCCAAGAAGACCCGTTGTATGGAAATGCATATTCTCTGACCTAAAAAGAGACTAGCTTTCTGTTCATCCGCTTTGCAATCTCTTTGAAAAGATTGTAAGCGCTCGGACCCCTTGACCCCAAAATTTCTACTACAAACGGTACAAATTCATAACCTATTAATAAGGTTGGACACGACGGTATTTCCGTCTAATTGAGCAGTCCGACTGGGGGAGTACTTCCACCCTATAGAATACCGCGGCTATAATAACCCTGCAGTGAGTAGGGTAGCCAGAGCTCACTGGACTTTTGTGTTGTCAGTGGGAAAACCAAAAGCAGAACATGCTTTGGTTTCTAAACTGACAGCACAGAACCTCTCTGTACTTACAGGGTCGGTAGTGCGAGTATGACTCCTCTCGTCCATAGGCCACGGTAAACACTTTCTAACAGGTGGGCCGTGTGCTTATCTGCCACCTAAGTAGTATAAAAAAATCGCCGATGAGATTGATATATTTTCACCACTTGAGAGCCTCTGCAGAAGCAGCAGCAGCACCAGCACAGCCAGCAGTGTCAGGTAAATTAGTAGGAGCAATGGTATCAATGCATATTGCGTACCACACCAGACGTCATTTTGTTGTGCGTCCTACCCATTTTCCATGGTATTAACAACATACCATCCAGTCTCTTGACATCGTCACGTCACAAGTACAGCTGGCACACCAGCGGTGACAAGAGCAAGGCGGATTATGTCGTTGTGGCTGGCATGCCGTGGAACTCGCCCAACGCTCCTGCAGCACGACAGACCATGGCGTACGAGTCTGTCAACGGCTTCTCCACAACGGCATTGATGCGGAAAAACATACGATGCACCTAAACGGACGTAGTTCTTTTAGTTTTATTTTAATTGTTTATTATTATGGTTTGTATTTACATTTAAATGAATGTATACAAAATGAAAGAAAACATTTACTTTAGTATTATAATATAATATCAAAAAGTCCTTGACAGACAGCTGGATACATGATAAAGGAAACAACAATAAAAGGTAAAGATATTCAATTTTATTTGACAGATATCTCTCTCCTTGATAATTATCAGTAGGTACTTATGGAAATTGAGGTTAACTAGCTGTAACTTGTTATCAAAACGAGGCTAGATCAAACAACAGAATAGTAGATTTATATAGATAGAGAGGTGTTCTTACACATGTTTTTCTATAGTTCATAGCGTAAGCAGCTGGTTAAATACTTGTGTTGATGATACTTTAAACATAAAATTAAAATACATAACACATAAGTGCGATTTCATAGATGATACAACTAACAGTACATGATGACTATGAAGCATAACGGTGATACAACTAAAATAATTAATAAAACCTAACTTCCTTGAAAAACATCTCTGAATTTTTACCCGACTAATGCGAAGCAAAAGGAGGTTTATGATTTTGATAGGCCATGTATGTATGTTTGTAGGTTCATCTATTCCCTCATAGCTCTTCAACCACTTATTAGAACTGGACAAATATTAAGGATAACCGTGATCGTTTGCCACTTAGTCTAACAAAAAATTCTAGGGAAAATTAGCATACGACCACGGCTATCCTTGATATATTCTTGTTTAATATTTTTAGTGCGTGATGTTTTCAGTAGTCGGGTTTTAAATTTAAACTTAATTTTTACGAACTATACAATAATTCAAATTAATAAAATATGCAACCCAGACTATCTTTAAGATTTACTTGGTCCATGCTAACTTCTTCAATTTTCTTAAGGAAGTATGTACTTATGTAACGCAATAGGAACATGCAGGTCATCGTTAGTACTTACTTTAGATGACGTAATAATGTAATTACTAAGTTAATCCCTCTCATAATTTAATCGTTGTAAATCTACTCATTTACAACTTGGACTTGAAGACAACCTCTGACGCCGGCTTTCCTCTCGAAGTTGGACGCTCAAACGTCCTGCGAAAGTCAAAGTCTGCCATGTTAGAGGAAAGGCATGGGAGAGTGGACCCCGGGCTCCAAAACCTACGCCTTGGATACAATTAGGATTGATGCCCCGATGAACCTCACTTCATATAATACATTTAACCTGCTTTTTTATATTGAAAATATATAATTCTGACTATTCAGCTCAAAAGTCCTTAGCTCTACATAACTCTACGAGCCTAAAAAAACAACTAGGTAACTCATAACCGAAGCCTTAAAACCTACAACCAAATTCCCAATTCCCACCGTGGGAACGCAATAACGCGATGACGATCAAGATTGATGTTTGGCATAATTAAAATTACCGCACAAATGGAACGAGAGCATTTTAAACCGTTATTAGCTTAAACTTTTTAGTTAATAATTGCAGTGTCCATTCTATAATAACAATCGCAGTACGCTGTTACCGTAACGGCCAAAAATGACATGACACGATACGTACCTATGCGAAAGTAGGCCTGTCATTGACTTCGAGTTGACTAGACTGCTTGCAGACAGTGCTCGCGAGATCAACAATGTACCTCACACCTCTTACACTAACAACATGTCCCAAATCCATTACTGTTTTAACACTACACTGAATTATGACGTCTTTTTTTGAAACAGTAATGTATAGTACGCTTAATTATTCAGTAGAACTTTTGTGAGATAATTTACAGAAATAGTAGGAGGCGTTTTTGTCCGATTGCAAAAAGTGATATCGTGCGATCGGCTCTGCGTTACAAAACATAATAATAATTGTAATTTCCTTTTTGCTTGATGAATAAATACTGATATGGATTACTTATGGTGGTTTAAATTAGACCATGCTAAAATACTCAATTTAATCATTATTTCGTCAATTGGCGAGCGAGATACTCGTGTTGCGAGCGAGTTGACACCTAGTGAATCCAAGTAACCCAAACTTACTTTAAAAAATATAAACACGTACATAAACTCAAACCCGTATGTAGAAGAAGCGGTACCTATATTAAGATCTAAGTACATCTCACTAGGTCAAAACATGAGTAGGAATTAATCAATAAAGAGAAAATTTCAAAAGATCACGTCCTGTATAATGAATATAAAAAAATACTAATTCTAAAACGCCTATAATGTAGAATGTTCCTAAAACCCCGCATTGTTTACGACTACACGATTTCGACTAATGAAACTGATAGTAGTCGGTCTGTACATATCGTAAGCGATAAGCTTTGACGGTCGTGCGCACAGCATTTATCAAGTTAGCTCATGTGAAATGGGGCGGGTGCTTACTCAACGCACGACTGGACTGTGTACCACTGACAAGCGTAGATATATAGTATAGTATATACGATAATGTTTACGGGAATTAACGCGATTATGATAGAGGTACATCTTACTCTTGAGATAGTGAAAAATCGCGTTAATTCCCGTAAACATTATTGTAATCATGGAACGCCAAAGTTGATAGTAGTCAATCAAGTCTATCTCAATCCACTGCTGGACAAAGCTCTCAATGCTGGGAGGCTTTGACTGTCTCCACGCTGGCCAGACAGGTTGATACAGTTTTATTTTGAGTTTTCCTTCTCTCGCAGTGATTTCTTCTGAGAATTTTTTCCATTAGTCTGATTGACACTGAGTCTTGATTAGATGGGGTGGTGATACTTGTATTATTTCTCCGGCACCACACGGACATATATAAAAGTTAATATAGTATAGAATTTTAAAATTATTATTGTTTAGTTGATCGACAGGAGTCGAAAGATAAGATAAGCGTCGATCAGTTGAAGATACAGTAAATTATTTTTTTGTATCAGACAACAAATTTATATGCGAATATTAAAAAAAATCTTGCCTAATTAATCTTAACCGCTAAACAAATAATGTTGTATACAAAAAACGTGGATACTTATTTATTAGACGTGACATGAAACTATTTTTGGAGGTTACAAAAACACTTACAATTCAATTGATGATGTTTTTGCGTTATGTTTCTTCAGGATACGCATGATATTACTACTTTGTTAATTAGCACCAGTCTAATATTTACCACACTTCCTACTTGGCTTACAGAATTCAAAATATAATGTCTATGAACCATTGTCTTTTAAGTCACGAAAGTATGACCCTGGGGAAACCGCTGAAAAACAATCGAAGCGTCGGGAATTTTACAATAGTTTTGTTTCAATATTCGCATAAACATCGACCATCGATCATTGTCTTTATGTCCAAAACTATTAGTCCACACACATATAAAATAAAGAAATGCAACGTTTAAAACAATGAATTAGATTCTGTTGATAGGTTCAACCACCAAGCTACATGTAGAACGTGGGACGTGGTGAAGAAAAAGAACAAAAACAACAACATGTAGCTTGGTGAACCTACCCATCACAGCTCCTTCCATCCTGCCTACGAACACCTTCAACATGCCGCTAGAGTTCGCATACAGTCTGTGCACCAACGAGGCCAATCTTTTGCGCATGAGCGTCATCAAAACTCATCTGTGCTTCTCACTGCAAACATTTCAGATGCACTGCAGTATCGGGGGAGCCCCCGCAGTACTCTAAAGGCGTTATTATACTGCACACGCAGGGCGCTATACGCCTTTTGAGTTTATATGGTCTACAGGCTATTTGTATGAAAAGTTTGACAAAAAGCCTTGATTTTAACCTAGAGCATCTAGTAAACCTGCTAGCCAACATATTCTCCCTCACACACAACGCCCTACGCTCCCTCTCAATAGGTATAACAATCGTCTTTTAAGTCTTCACTCAAAATTTGTCTAAGTACTTGAATTTACTCACCCTTACCAATATGCGAACCACTGAGTGTTACCGGTGGCTCATAGAATGGGCTTTTGTTTATTCCTCGGAATACCAGTAACTCGCTCTTGGCATAATTATAACGCAACCCGTGTTCAGTGGCATATTTTTCACATATGGCTACCAACTTTCGGATGCCACTGATTAGTAAGTAAGTACAGTCAATCAGGGGGAGACAGGTGGAGCCACCTGTCACCCTGGCAGAAGCAGGCCGCGGCGGTGGAGCGCGTGGCGCGCCTCCCCGTTTTCGGGGACGAGTTGGGGACACTGTAGTCCCCACACCCGAGAAGAGGGCCAGATCGTGAGAGATGGCCCTGGGTCGGCCGGGGTGCGAGGGATATGCCTGTCAACCTCACCTTCGGCAACCAAAGCGACCCACAGGCGGCGTGCGTTTTAGTCGGTTCGAATCCGACATAACCTCCTCCACCGGCTCCGGTGGGGAGGTATCCGTGGGGACTTTGCGCACGTAAAAAAAAAAAAAAAAAAGTACAGTCAATCAAGTCGTTTAAACATATACAGTAATAATAATAATATTTAGTAGAGCTTATAAAGTGAATAAATAAATAGGTACATTTCTCCACTTATAGCACAGTTTTAATAGTGTGCTACAATCCTAAACATATCATGCGTGTTGCATCACATAGGCAGAGTGAACGTTCTCGAAACCCGGTGTGCCGATATCGATAAATGATTTTATAAATACGATTACCTGCCTGAAACGAATTCACTTCGCACGTAATGTTCTTAATTGTGTTAATTACCATTTAATTCGATGTAAAGTACTAAATAATCAATCATTACATTCATTTTTTAAATAAAATACACACGCGTCATTCCACTTCATTTCATATTGGTCTGTTACATAACTAATAACGTAAATTACAAATAAATTTCCTGTTTGAATTTTTTTTATTGATTTAATATAATCATACATTATTTTTACAGATTTTGTCCAAGATAACAATGTAGTACATATTATCCCTTATAATATCTGTGATATTTTTTTTATTGTTTAATGTGTATTTATCGCAGGTTTATAAGTGCCCGGTTAATGGCAATAGTCTCGCCACCTATTACATGGGGACCTAAACATAAACTGGCGAAATGTGGGTGCTAGCACCTCTGCCTACCCCTTGTTATGTTATGTTATATTTATTAACTTATAATATTATTATATCAGTATCAGAATAAACGGGATATTTACCATGTTTCATTATTTTGAGTGTCCGATATTTCGGCGCTGTTGCAAGCACTCTGATCACGGAGGAACTGGAGTAGTGGCGGTGAACAAAGAAAAAGTTTTTTCCCTAGGAGTAATTATATCGATCTACCCTCTTTCGAGTTCTTTTACTACGCGTATCTGCACTACTATTGGTTTCACTCTCACTACAAACTCGAACCAACACGAGGAACAAAATAATGAAACATGGTAAATATCCCGTTTATTCTGATACTGATGTCAGTGACCATGATAGTTTAAATACCAATATTATTATAGTTTCGCAAACCTAAACATTGGAGTGTTACCCACTCAAATTTCGAAAATTAACAGCAAAAGATAACCACCGTCTGGGCTATACTATTTAAAATATTTATTGCTCACACATAAGGAGCATGCTTTAATAAATTAGTACGGGATACCGGAACCTCAAGTGTCTGGCGTTAGGAACACGCAGTCTCAATGCTTGCAATACCTGCGAGCTAATCAGTATATAGGACCTCTTTGTTTGTGCAGTATAGGTGTTATTTGTAGTAGTATATGCACCATTACATCTCCCTTTATCTGCCCGTCCAGACAGTATTTGAACTTGCAGTAATTTACCTTTCTTTTCCATTTATCCAGACATCTAATCCACTCATTCTTCATCTATTTGGGGTCCGGGGTTCGCTTTACTAGTCTAACTGCGGATATTTCTAAATTTCGATATTACCGTGAAGCGACTGCCATAGTGACCTGTACAACCCAAAGGCAATAGAAAGCAATACCTGTAACAATTGCCATAGATGTTAGTATGGCAACCGGGTACCTAACTCTTTCTTCTTCACAAATTATTTTTACTCAATTTATTCTAATCCGTTCTTCAAAAAAATAATGTTTTCTTCTATCAACATCTAATTCTCTACCCGGTAACAGTCTTATTTATTTTGTACTGCATAAAATACAACTCAACTAAGTACTATGTGTATAAATAAAGACCGCTAGATACTATTACCGTTTCAAATCAAACTTTCTCTGTCCAATACATAAAATCAATCATAAAACATGCTAAACATTTATTGATAAATAAATATAATTAATTAATAACGAATAAACATTGGTGATGAATGTAATTGATGGTGATTTCATTGAAAACATGACCGTAGCGGGTTGAAAATCAATTTATAATCACTTTCACGGTGAATTGTCTAAGTAGTCTGTAGTTCTGTACAGCCGACCGCCGCTGGACGTTTCCTGGTCATATTTTAGTAGCTAATGGCTTACAAGGCTATTACGTGATTTATTAGCTCTCGAGATACTGAAAATATAATGTTATTAGCCAAGTTTTGATCTTGCATATCGGTAATATAGTTTCAGTATCACTCATATTTAGTTTTAATACTTTAGATTTTTATAGCTTTTTTTTTTGAACCGGTGGGAGAGGTTATGTCGGACTCGAACCGACCAAAAAGCACGCCGCCTGTGGGTCGTTTTTGGTTGCCGAAGGTGAGGTTAACAGGCATATCCCTCGCACCCTGGCCGACCCAGGGTCATCTCTTTCGATCTGGCCATCTCCTCGGGTGTGGGGACCACAGTACCCCCGACTCGTCCCCGGAGATTTGTTATAGCTAGACTCGATGCAAGTTATAAATTGTACTAATATAAATAAGGTCAAGTCAAAGGTTGTCATTTATAAATAATTAAATAGGTACCTAGGTATGTTTCTTGTGAGTCTGAGTCCGCCCACCTGCTAATTAATAGGCGAAGGTCTCACTAAGACTTTCAGGTTACTAGCCAACCTTACCTACTACTGATGTACCTGTGGCGATGCCACATGTACCCAGCGCCGCGTACGTACGTAACTACGAATCCTACATCGCGCATGTAAAGTTCTCGCGCTGGTATAGCATATGTACATCGTCCCAACGACAATCGTTGGGCCGCGGCCCGCCAGGCGTGATCATCTTGCCTGGTCGGAGGATCCTCCCTTTGTGTTGGAGGAACATCCCACCTCGTTCCTCCACAGTGGTGACCCCGACGTGATCTGATCACGTATCCTTCGCTGAACATATCATCAGCATTCTCATCGTCACAGCACATTCACTTCTCCCGCATGAGCGGTAATCAAGTCTTCGCCATCCAGCCCATTTCGGCCCTTACAAGGACACCATAGCATGCAGCGACCGCTGCAGCCTGGTTACCCTTCGGCCTCACCTGCATCTAAGGCATACAGTGCACGTACATACGGTCCACATAAGAAGAGGACATCTCTCCCGTCTACGTGGCACTCAGCCATTACGCAGCATTCGCCCCAATACACGGGGGATTTACCTCGCTTCATCGAGGATTCGCCCCGTCACTGCCGAGGACTCACCTCGCCCCACTGGCGGCTCGCCGAGGATTCATCTCGACGCATCGAGCCCCAACTCAAGGCGTTTCACAGCAGGACCGCAGCACCGCACTTGTCCCGCGTCTTCGGGACCAGCGGTAGTCCCGACTCACTGGGACTAGCGAGGAAGACTGTTCCACTAACGGAATACATCTCGCCTCATTCCTCCACATACCTACCGATGCTGCAGACGAATCTCCAGTGTAAGTTTTCCTCGCGGGATTAGATGTCAGATTACAGTCACTCTCATAAAAGTCGTTAATGATAAATCAAAAGAAGTATGAGTATGCGTGGTTGGGCTTCTAGATGACTATTTTTTTATACCACTTAGGTGGCAGACAAGCACACGGCACACATGATGGAAAGTGGTCACCGTGGCCTATGGACGAGTGCCTATGAGTGAGTCACACTCGTACTGGCAACCCTGCAAGCATTGAGAGCTTATGTGCCGTCAGTGTAAAAGACAAAGCAGGACAAGCTTTTGGTCTTACCACTGACAGCACAAAAACCCTCCAGTGAGCTCTGGCTACCCTATTCGCCACCGGGAACACAACACGAGGTTATTATGGCCGCGGTATTCTGTAGGGCAGAGGTACTTCCCCAGTCGGACCGCTCAATTGGACGGAATTACCGTCGTGTCCTACCTCCTTTTGTCTGACTGTCTCATATAATAAGTTCATAAACATATTTTATTCAATATTCGTTTGTTACAAATAGTGATGAACAATTAAAGGAACTGATAAGTTCACTCAAGTACCTATTTGTTACGAGAAATCAATAAGGAAAAAGTTTGTGTAATGTTTGAGGCCTTGCTGGTCACTTCTAGCTAAAACCACGAGTTTACATATGGCTAGTCTTATTTGAATGTGCTGATAAAAAATAGCCTGAATTGGTCAATAGCAAACAATACCTGTATTATAGAAATCATTCAATTAGTTTCACATATTTACGTGCGAAAATGTTATTAGAAGAAAGATTTGGTGGGTTGCCAAAGGAAGAAAAACTGAAAGTACATTAGTTTTAAAATAAAATATGAAATTAAAATCACAGATCAGAGCAAGACATACATGGCTTGACGATTGATCATTAGTGGACGGCTAAAAAGTTGCTGCCCATCTTTGTTTAGCAACATTGTGCAACATGACGTACGTGAATGTTGCCTGGTGAATATTTTCTGGCCGCAAACACATTACAAAATGTACTTTGTTTGCGCAGTACCTAAGCGTATTTTGGTTGTCTTTTGAGAATAGCATGGGGTGCTATAGCGGTGGAGGTATTTTATTATTCACTTCTTCTTCTTCTTCAAGTCAAGGGCTAGGTCTGACATATAATGGTCTGGTATTTAAATTTTATTGACTCAGAACTTGGCCACAGCAACAGTGCTCTCCGCTGCTCTACATAGGTCGTTGGCAGTGCAAGTGAAGGGGCACATCGAGCAGGAAAGCAAATGTGATATAGACTGAGATTGGGCCCCGCAGTCGCAGGACTCTTGCGACCGGTCGTTAAAGCCCCATTTTGCCATGTTTTCTCTGCATCGGCCAACTTGGGTACGCAGGCGGTTTAAAGACTTCCAAGTTGTCCACTGAAGATGGAATCCGGGCGGCAAGTCTTCGCTTGGTCTGATGAAACCTACCGGAGCAAGATGTTTATCTTCCCACCTTTGCTCTCTACCGCGGCCATAATAACCTCGTGTTGTGTTCCCGGTGGTGAGTAGGGTAGCCAGAGCTCACTGGAGGGTTTTTGTGCTGTCAGTGGTAAGACCAAAAGCTTGTCCTGCTTTCTCGCATAATTCATTATTATTATTCACGAAGCATAGATTATATGAAACCAATCCGTACGCGCGAAGGAAAATCGTTTCTGTAACGATTTGGGGTCAAGATATATGCAGTGACTAGAGAGCTTCATCTCAGAGCCAATCCTGTTTTTTTTCCAAAATTTCCACTTTAAAACCCAAGGTTCGATCAATATGTAGTGTCAATTGATTCCTACGATCCATTCGATATCTTCATTCAATTGAATAAACAATGATTGTTTTGTCTTCAAACTACCATTACCTCCGCTGCCATTCCAACGGCATTGAAAGAAAAAGCACTCTAATTTCCATTGTTATAAAGACGGTATTTAGTTTTCTAAACAAGTGAGGTCTGGTAGACTGCATCGATTTTCAAGTGAGAAATGACTCTGAGTCGTCCACCACACGGGTGGTCTGTATTTCCATAATATGATGTTACCATTTATCATACAAAGTTAGCTTTATATAGAAACTGCATCTTCTCTAAGTCGTGACTCCCTCTGCTCACATACGTATTATGAAGCTGAAATTATGTAGGTATTGACCTTTCTCCCTAGATTTCTACAAGTTTGAAATGTCACGTTGATGTACATGTTTTATCGTTTGTTTAGTCACGACCGTGTTGTGATAAAATATGGAAAGAGTATACTTCAAGCTTGTAGATATAACTCTGCCTTGTCAAGTTGTTAACTTTTCAACTTTAGCGTTCGATTATGTAACCCAGTCAAACCTCATGTCAGGAAATTTTAATTCATAAAAAAGTGAAATCCTCAAGTGATTTGAACAAGTTTTTACAGTTTGACAGAATCTAAACCATGCAGTGGTTATTACAGCTGTGAGACACATGCACTTATTTCCTATATTCTTTGTTATTGTCTTATTTGTTTCGTATTTCACAATAATAATTGCATTGGACTATTTGGGAATGGTCGTCACATAACATAAAACATAATAATAATGGTGCACAATAGGATCACAATGTGCATAATGGTGCACATTGGGACTGAACTATGTCTTTGATTCATTAATATTTATAGTAGATAGTCATAATTAAACAGTTTAAACATTCAAGGCATCCATTTAAAATCCGAATTTATAGAAGTTAGCTCCACAGCTAACTTCTATAATTCCGTTTATAAACTTATAAGCATGAAGTACAACCAGTTACTCTGATAACAAAGTCATTAATTGTAAAATCAATAGAGTGTGGGAATGTAGACCATTGAATGTCTAATAATAAGATAGGATCATGTTATTTGTTACAATTAGGTCCAGTTGCGGTGATGTGGTGGAGTAACTAACTAATTTAGTGGTTGCGAGTAGATACCACATAGTTACTATGATGTATTGTTTATATAAACCTTCAAACTATTGAACTATAAAAGTATATGTTATGGCGGCAAATGCTGTTCTGCCATATAAATTAAGATTTCTTTTTTACGTGCGAAAAATTCGCACGGATACCACATATCTATTCATGTGCGGATACCGATCCCGCCGGAGCCGGTAGGGGAGGTAGTTAGACTCTAACCGATATCCTTCGCAACCATATAAATTATGATAGAAATCGAAGTATATATAAATTTGCATTTGCAAAAGTGACGCGGACGGGATAAATCCACGACGAGTGACGGTTAAATTAATTTGTTCATTTAAAAAATTAAAATTACGATAAAAAATATGGTGCGTGGGCGTATAAGGGCGACGAATATTTTATAAACTATTCCCATACCTACCAAATAATAAAAAAATCAATAAAGTGGTCGAGCCGTTTCGGAGGCTTATTATTACAAAGGATCCTTACGATCTCACAAAAACTCCCGTAAGTACAACCACATTTTAAGATCCCTTTATAGATGAGGTCTAAAATTTTAGATTTATGAAAGTGGGAAACATTTCTATCGTCTGATCATCCGTAAGAAATATAACTTTACCAACTTTAAGTTGATGAATCAACAAGCCAGTGAAGTTCAGTGCTTATTTAGAGTTCAAGGTCCTACCAAGTATAATCCTGTTGAAGACATAAAATAATATAACAATAGAAAATCTAGTGCTCTAATCGTAGACCGAGAAATTAATTATCAGCTATCGACCACACTTCAGATTATCTAGGCAAAATAGTACTTGCGGGACGCCAACAGGACAAGCGCTTTCCAAACCTTGTTTTCCTACCACTACTAGATAATTTGACCTTTATGGTGTAAGTAATAGGAGTGGTTGCTAAATATGTGTACGTATAAGGGTGTTGAAGTATATTGGTTGTCGGTAATCCGATGACGACGTGATCAACTACCGTATCAAGTAACGTTCCGGTCCGGCGAGCCTTCGTCTCGACCTGGCAATGCGGTGTGAACGGAACCTATGTCCTGGTTACATATTTTATATCTAAGTAGATATTTCAAGTCGCGTGGTTACCGGCAGAGTAGAATTTGGACCAGTCCATCTCTTCCCATGCGGTGTCGTACAAGGAGTCGCCTCATGTAAGGGATAGGACTGTTTTGCATCAGACAGATATATACACCCTAGACTCAGCCTCAGATATATGGCTTGAGTAATAGTGCCTGGAAGACGGCTATAGTCACCTATTACGTGAGACCGAATTCAATGATTGGTGAAAAGTGGGTGTTAATTCACCTCTGCCTAACACTACGGTGATAAAGGCATGATTATTTGTATGTATGTATATTTCAATACTAGATGCACCAAAAATGAAGTACCGCTTAAGAGTGTTCGTAAAGCATTTCTATTCAACTCAGTGCTGAATATTTGAAGTTATAAAATTCTTTATAGGTACTTTAGAATTATTAGAGTAAAAAGTACCCTACGTAATGATGACAAAAAAGATAATGCATAAAATGCTTGAACTTGAAGAAAAAAATAATACTAGATGCCGCAAATAACATATTATTTGCTGTTGAATTGGTACTTCATCTAAGGTACTTTCCTTTTTCCTTACGATAATAGTTCTGATTCATATCGTACAATAAACCTTCTATTTTTCATTTATTTATTAGCATAAAAAACCACATGAACAGATATCTATTCAGCGATAAAAACCGTGGCGTATCAGCCAGCTACTGAGAAAATGGTAGGAAGTTTGAAGTTGTCAAGGCTCTGTGCTTTTGTCGCATGATGCATTATTCTATTTGTCTCTGTCTGCGTAATGTCTTTGCAGCTGTAATCATTGCCAAGGTTTTTCTATTTACAATTTGGAATAGATTCGAGAGTTGATAAACACTTCCTTCTGAAACAAATGAAAATAGAATTAGGTGACAGTTTAAGTTCTTTTTTAATCAACAAATCTATTTTAACTAGATTAAATAATATGCAGTATTAAAAAAAAACTAGAAACGGTTAAGTAATTAGAAACGGCTCTAAAATAAATCATTTTTATTATTACACAGCAGCCTGGGTTATTTGACAGCAAAACATATTTTACAGACTACCTCCTATCGGCTCCAATAATTATAGGAAAATCTAAACCACACAAAGTTTAAATATTAGTTTCATGGTTTTTACATCAAAAGTAAAGCACTTACAATGTCTGGAACCATACAACGGTTCATCCCTTATTTGCCCCTTTATGGGATGAAATTTTGAAAATCGCTAATACATGACTACATTTAATTCTTAAGGCACAAATATATCAATAGTTACTATGTAGATTTAAGTGAAACAAGTGCACTTCATTTACCAATTACAAAAAAAAAACTTTACGCATCACAATCACTTATATTAATTATCATCAGTCGGTTACCATTATATAATAGCCTAATAGCTTACCATGGCACACACCAATGACTTTTCGATGCTTTTCGAAGTTATGTGTGTATTTATTGCAGGTTTATAAGTACCCGGTTAATGGCAATAGGCTCGCCACCTATTACATTAGGACCTAAACATAAACTGGCAAAATGTGGGTGCTAGCACCTCTGCCTACCCCTTCGGATATAGGCATGAGTTTATGTTATGTTATTATAAAATAAATTAATGATTGTTTCCACGAATACATTTATGTCTTTATCAGTCCACTTTATTCTAGGTTACAATCAGAGGTCAGGCATAATGAAGTGTTGTAGCCAAGGGGCGTAAACTGACCGAGACCAGTCGACTGGGGGCTATTACTCATTGGCGGTACGCTTTACTGTTAGATGAGAGCGGTGATTAAGATAAAAGTATACAGTGCGACCAAACATACCCAGTTTAAAAAACGGTTCCAACTTCCAGACTAACACCTAATAACATCTTACAAGAATTTATACCGAGGTAGCCTAGTGGTATTGGTAATGGACTGCTGAGACGAGGTCTCGGGTTCGATCCCAGATTTTACCGTGGCACATACCAATGACTTTTCGATGCTTATTAAAGTTATGTGCCCGGTTAATGACAATAGGCTCGCCACCTATTACAATGGGACCTAAAACTGCTAGCACCTCTGCCTACCCCTTCGGGGATATAGGCGTGAGTTTATGTTATGTTAAGAATTTATACGAAGGTGCTCGCGGCCTTCCGACTTTTACTCATCTCCTTCTCACAGTGTTCGACATTCATGATAGTGGGCCAAGTGTCAGATAATGTTACCTAAGATGTCAAGCCAGCGTTTCTTGCGTCTACCTCTCTTACCGGGACCTGACGGAGACGGTACGGTCAGACAATCATTTGGAGCTTAGATGAATTAAAAAAGGGTCTTTTTTAATTCATCTAAGATTTGGAGAAGCCAAATTGCAAAATAAATCATAATCTATTTACCACATAATTGCAATCGCACAAAAGAGGAATTCTATAGCAATGTACCCTTATTAGGTGTCACCAAAAATATGATAAACAACATGCCGAGTTAAAACGAAGTTCATTCAAAAAAGGGTCACTGTTAAACGAAAAAAAAGGGTAAAAAAGTTTTCTAATCGTTAATAAATCGCACAATACGTATAACATGGAACAAATGGTAAAGGGCGTATAGAACAAACAATTGAATCATCTGAACATGACATGTGTTTTTACTTTGAAACACGTGCGTCACATATTATTTAGAAACAATACAAAAAATTGTGTAGGCACAGAGCAAAATGTTTGAGGAAAAAAAAAATATGTCTACAAAACTGAGTACATACAGTGAGTAAGATGAAAGTATTATTAGCAAACTACGGCGAAACAAAAAGTCAGGTTATGATTTTGATGATAGACAGTTTGTGTGATTTGATGTAGCTGTAAATCTTAGATATACTTCATGCAAATAATCGTAGTAGGATTATCACGTCTAAGTCTCGTTTCACATATAAAAGTAATTGTAAATACAAATATATTATGTCAATAAATAAATCATAATTTGCAAACATAAAAGTGTTACTAACATTAATTAGATGATATTTAAGGCCACATTTTGCCGAAATAATGCCGCATCTTAGATGAATTAAAACCTTTTTTAATTCACCTAAGTGCCGCATCCAAAATTTCCATCCAGTTAACTTACTCATGATCATTGCTGAAAAGCAACTGAAACGCCACACAAAATAAGTGGCAATAGAATCTATTCAAAATTGTTATAGCTATTTTATTGTATAATGCACTAATAATTTCGACAATTCCTTAGAAGTTAATTTAGTACCACATTTTTACTAGCGTATTTCAGCCAAGTAATCTATCCCTGATCGATGGGAGGCGTAAATACGCAAACCACAAGAGTAATTTAATAACAAAATCACTTTCGTCGCCTTTCTCTGGTGACGGTCTTGTGCTACCTAACGGTTACTCGCATCAATCAATATCTAGCTATGAAAAAGCAGTCGTCAGTTAAATGGACAACTTTCGCATTCAGTTTACAATCGTTTGTAGTATGTTAGTAACATCAAACTAATCACCGTTCTGTTGAGCCTCTGGTGATTCTCTTAAGCTTTTTGTGAATATCATATAGGGCTGTCGAAAGTATGAATTCAATTCTAAGTTTTAATATTTAGTACCTAGTGCTACTTTAGGTCAATGACATATTCCATTTAGAAAAATTGGTTCCATTTTTAAAAATACTGGGTGGCGCAAAAGTAAAGACCCTATTTGGTTCGGCTATAACATTTTTTCTAAATTAGAAAACTAGATTTAGGTTTTTTTAAATGTATATTTGTACCATTAAATTTCGTACCATTAGGATTTAAAGATGATGTCTTTTAAATGGTGACCTCCAGAGTTGATACACATTTGAGCCCTATTTATGACATTTTGCATAACTTGCCGTAACACTTCCTGCGATATGTTCGTTATTTCTTGACGAATGTTTTCTTTTAGAGCTGCGAGAGTCTGTGGCTCGTTCACATACACCCGAGATTTCAAAAAACCCCAAAGAAAGAAGTCTGGACTGGTCAGATCGGGTGATCTTGCAGGCCAAGGCAAATCGCCAAAACGAGAGATAACTCGGCCTGGAAAAGCGTCCCTCACTAAGTCCATAGTGTCGCGCGCTGTGTGTGCCGTAGCGCCGTCTTGTTGAAACCAGATGTGCTCCAGCCCCAATTCGTCCAAACTGGGTATCAAAAACTCACGTAACATGGTTCTGTAGCGTTCTCCAGTGACAGTTATCGCATTGCCTCCAGCGTCTTCGAAAAAATAGGGTCCGATCACTCTGTCAACACAGATGCCACACCATACAGTAACTTTTAGTGGGTGTAGAGGTGTTTCTTGAATAATGCGCGGATTATCAGTGCCCCAGAACCGAGTATTCTGCTTATTGACATGCCCTGAGAGATGGAAATGCGCTTCGTCACTCATAACCAATTTTGAAGGAAAATCATCCTCTTCAAGGTTGAGGTTTATGACGCGCTGGCAGTAATCTAGACGAGCTCGGTGGTCAGCAGGCAGCAGCTGATGAGTCATTTGAGTTTTATACGGGAACATCTTTAAGTCTTTCACCAAAATACGCTGCAGGGTCCGTCTGGAAATGCCCAATTGCGTGGCACGTCGCCTCGTTGATGTTTCTGGACACTCTTCCACATCTTCGCGCACAGCATCGATATTTTCAGCTGAACGGCCTGTTCTTGGTCTCCCAGACTTAGGTCTATCCAATGTTGAGCCAGTTGCTTCAAGGCGTGTGGCAAAGCGTCGAATTGTGCGACCAATCGGTGCCGGACGGTGGGGAAATCGTCGACGAAATTCACGTTGTGTTCTTATCACTGATGAATTATTCCGTAAGAACATTGACACAATTATTCCACGTTCTTGGGGAGTAAAACGGTCCATGTTTATTTTCAGTGTATTTTACATTTGTTCACTACACAATTTTCAACAACAGAATGACAGAAAATGTCATATAAAAAAAATAAAGGTATTTTCTTTAGTGCCCGTACTTTTGCGCCACCCAGTACAATAAAAAATCTCCAAAATTTTGTTTAATTTCATTTTTAATTTAGTTTCATCTTTGGCAAATGTTTGATATTGGCAGTGTATTATTCCCTTCACATATTAATTAGATATAGGTATATATTTTATAAACAGGATTAAAGAAATTATTCAAACTGTACATACACAGATTAATAATAAATAGATTCTAATGTTGGATTAAAATAAAATATACAAAAATCATCGTACAACGAGAACACTATAAATAATGTGACAAAATTACTAATAAGAAAATATTGTCAAGTGGTATGTTGATTTCCGGAACATATAAATTGGCATAACGTGATAATTTCTTATTGATTAACGATCATACTTATGTATTTTTATATCTTTTTAAATCAGATAAAGATGAAATAAGCAATGAATAAATAATGTTTTATTTATTTTAAAATACTTTACTCCCTTGAAGCTTATATTATTCTGTTAACAAGTAAGGGTCAAAGACAGTTGGCAAATAAAATAACAGCTTTATAATTAGTAGGTCTTGGCATTTTGCTTGATTGTTTCAGAATGGCTAGGCTAAATTAGACGGCATTTCCACGGCCAGATGGCTGATATAAGCTAAGGGTACTTTTGTTTTTGTTATAGAAAAAGAAGGTTCCATGCAAAAACTATAAATTTGTTAACAAAATAACTTTCTTACGGACACAATTACAGGTTTTTACCATAGGTCTAACTAATATTGATAACCCTATGACACAATAGCGTTTATAAAGCCACACCTACAATTGATACGTAATAATTTTTATTGAACGAAAGTTATAGTCTATCAATCTGGACATAATTGTATAATACAACTATAAATTTAACTTGGTTATTTTATTGATGGCCTTTGCGGTTGGTACAGGTAATTGTGATACATTTTTAGTCTATCGATAAAATTACTTTGGTAATACATATATATTCTGTGGTCCTAGCAAGCATTTAACTAGCAGTCTGGGGTTATGTGAAGATAGACGAATATTATTAAATCCATGTAACCCGAGTTGGCGAAATATTTGTGATATTGACTCCCTGCCATCGACCATTGTACTCGTAAATCTATACTAACATTGTAAAGCTGAAGAGTTTATTTGTTTGTTTGTTTGAACGCACTTATCTCAGGAAGTACTGGTTCGAATTGATAAAATCTTTTTGTATTAAATAGTCCGTTTATCGACAAAGGTTTTAGGGCACATATCGTCACCCTACTACTTAAAACACCAGAGCAGTAATCATAAATGTCAACTAATCCATACATTATTTGAAGACTAAAAAATTACTAATTAGGTTTTAAAATATACCACGGGCGAAGTTGGGATGGGTCAGCTAGTGAATAATATTCTTTTACTTTGGTCGAAGCTCCCTGTATTAACTGTCACTGAAATAAGGGACAATTGGGACCTCGATGACGCCAAAAGAAGGCAATATGGTAACGGTGGTTTCATCACATTACACAAAACCACTTAGTAACAATATATATCAATGGAACAAAAAAGATGTCAAGATACTTATTCTTCATATCCACATAATATAGTACCATTTACCTTGATAGTTGACACATTTGAGTTTAGTTTTTTTGGCACAAAATCCTTGAGCATTAAGTATTGTTGATCCCATGTTCTCAAACTGCATCGAACCTCTTAGCCTCAGGAAAGATTTCGTAGGTATACATAAGTGTGTTCTTCCACTTCACTTGTATTCACTTCAGTTCTGAGAAATTGTTCGAGATGATGCCAGCGGCTATTACTTTCTACAATCATACTGTTACAGGCAATTTGTACCCTCAAACTTTTGTTATACCTCTTAGGTGGCAGACAAGCACACGCCCCCAAAGTGGAAAGTGGATTCCATGGACTATGAACGAGTCCAATACCACCCTGGGCGTCACCCTGTAAGAACCTTCTAGTGCCCTTCTTGAAGAACGTTGTAGTTGCTTGGGAAAACCAAGGCAGTGAGTTCACTCTTAACACACACTCTTTCCACAGCTTAAGAGTGCGAGGGTTGAAGTTCCTACCATAACTAACTGTGCGTACTGTTTCAAATCGATATATGTGGGGATGGATTATCTGCCTGTGGCGAGAAGTGCAATGATAGAATGTAGCTGTGAGCATCATGTCGAACAATTCATCTGAACACACACCATTTTACAGGAGGTAAAACACAAATAGCGATGCAAAGTAGTGACCATCCCATATTCACTGTCGGTGTGGAATCGCTCAGTCTCAGGAGAGCCAGAGACTGATCGGTTCCACACCGCCAGTGAATATGGAATTGTCGAAGATATACTATATTAGTAGGTGCTAGACGACTATAAGACCAAAACGGTAGTACAGTTTTTTGTTATTGCCTTATTGCTATAATTTATTATCCTTGATTGCTTTGCTGGAGACTTGGTAAATAGGTATATAGTGGTTTGCTGGCTTTCACGACAAGAGCAAATACACTTCACCCTCAAGAGAAAAGCCCATGTCAGAGCTTCAGTTTTAATAGGTGCACTGATTAGTTGACTAGCAGTTGATGTGGGCTCTTAATTTAATGGTAGGTTTCTCCGACCGCCATTTTACCCTATATGACATTCAACACACGTGACACACATACGATTGCATTCATCCATAGGTCCGGTCGTAGTCTCAGTTATTAACCTTAAAGCTATAAAATTTTCTAACGTCTTGTGTGGCGGTTTCAACAACTTCCAGTAAATAACAACAAATTTCTAAAATATTCAAAGTCTGCACAGGGCAACTGACTTAACAACTATCAGTCGTTCACTTTTGATGCAGCTAGTTTACGACCAACAGAGACTGGTTCTAGGACTACAGATTGGCTAGCTGCAATACATTTATGGCTTTGTACCTACGATCTTGTTTGTTACAATAACATTGACATCCGGTGCCATAGCTGCTTTCAACATCTGATACATGACATTTGCATGCGCCTTTGATTGTTTTAAAGTTTAAAAAGACTTCAGTAGAAAATTTGTCAATTTATCACATTATACAATAATATATTAACGGGAATTAGGTAACGCAATCATTATATAGGTATATACATTTGATTTGCCTCTATAATTTTGTTGTAGATCATGTTTGTTGTATATGATTGTATATCATTGAACGCGATAGTTTAAAATTTATCACATTTTTCTTCAAGTATGTTACCTGTTTCCTTGAAGACGGCTGGACCAATTTGTAAAATTCTTTTTACATTAGGTTTGGTTAAGCTCTGGTGTGGTTGAGGACAGATTATATATTCAGACATATTGGCAGTCCTCAGATAAATCCAAATTCAGAAATGAGTCAAAATTCGGAGATCAATTTTCTCAAAATAAATGAAAAGTGTGAAATGTCCCCATCTAGTCCAACAGTAGCCGCGGTATTCTAGTGGTATGGGTAATGGGCTGCTGAGACGAGGTCTCGGGTTCGATCCCAGGTTTTACCATGGCACACACCAAGGACTTTTCAATGCTTTTCGAAGTTATAATAATACACAATTTATCGCAGGTTTATAAGTGCCCGGTTAATGGCAATAGGCTTCGCCACCTATTACATTGGGACCTAAACATAAACTGGCGAAATGTGGGTGCTAGCACCTCTGCCTACCCCATTGGAAATATAGGCGTGAGTTTATGTTATGTAGTTCAACAGTTTATTTTTCATTTTTAATTTATTAGGGCCTTTATGAAGTTGGCTTAGTGATTGGTGATGATTGACAGTCACTGATTGGTTTTTTATACCCTCGTGGCTCCATTGAGATGCAGATTGAAGTGTTAATATGTTTTCGGACCCATGTACACAATCGTGAGCTAGCTTGTTACTGTTAACCGTCTAACTTTTTCGAACTTGGGAATCTCGGAAAGGTCTACCTTCGACCCTTAGATGATTTTTTTTTAATTCATCTAAGCTTCAACCATTCTTCGTAACAGTATGGATGTTGTTTCTAAAAAAATCCTTGCAGAAAAATGATAAGTGGTAAAATTTTAGTCCAGTTGTAGTCAGGCTACAATTATAGAATGTATAGAATATTAAATAGAATACATAACATATAAAAAAGTGTTAGTTTGTAAAGTGTACATTTATTATTCTATCTATTCTACAATCGATTGTGTTTGTCTAGGGGGCTAATAAGTGGCGAGGGATATGTCTGCCAACCTCACCTTCGGCAACCAAAACAACCCACAGGCGGCGTGCGTTTTAATCGGTTCGAGTCCGACATAACCTCCTCCACCGGCTCCGGTGGGGAGGTATCCGTAGGGATTTTGCGCACGTAAAAAAAAAATATATTTTTTTTAATTCTTATTATATTCTTCTCGTATATCGTGAACGAAAAATTACAGAACAGATTTTTATGCGATTCTTATAAACTGCCGTGTGTTTTAATACAATGGGTTGAGTAGATTCTTTTTAAAAGATTAGTCTAAGAGTCTAAGCGATGAGACTACCGATTGTACCATATTAGAAAGATCGTCGAAGAACCATCAACAACATGGCTTATCTATAGTTTATTTACGCAGGACTAAGTAAGGTAAAGTTGTCTTATCTATTAATCTCCGGTCCGAACCTTCTAAAGAGACCACTTGAAAAACCGCTTATAGATAAATCGATAAATCACCACGTACCTATTTAGCGTATAACTAAAGTGATCCAAAGTGTCACTTGATTAAGGCACCTTTCCACGGTATGTGTCAGTCTGTTTCAAAGTCACGGACTTGGAACACTTCAGATATTACTACATTTCCACAGACTTTTTCAATGGCGTGACGCGGAGTAGATTGATTCACATCTGTCCACAGAATCACTGTAGTAATCCGCCTTTACCTGTCCAATAAAATATATTTATAGCCATAGCAAAGCTGTGTCGAATTTTACTACCGCTAAAGTAATCAGTAGTCAATTAAAATTCTAGAACATAATTATATTCAGTCCCATGTCACATAACTGTTGTAAATTAATGATGCCTCTTAAGTCATTTGATTATATCAATTGATTGAATATAATCTAGATAACACTGAGATATCAATGACATGGTTATACATAATGGTAATAAACTGTTAGACAAGTGATTACTTTTTTATTACAATAATATAAAAGTTGTTATATATATTACTTACTAAACTGTACATCCATTTTTTCTAGATTGCTCTTTTAAATCACGTATTTCAAAGTGTGATGGTGATTGAAATTGAGCTAGCACATAAACCGAGTAGGTACTGGATTCATTAAGTGACTTGACAACCTAATCTTGTTTTAATTACTTACATCATTTATGTCTTTATAATATTATTCAAGTTACGTTACATTTCAAACTAAAATAAATTAAAAAAACATGGTGATAATCCGCTGTAAAAAATATTTGTGAACGTTATGTAGGAACATCACTAATATGAGTTTATAGGATACCTCCTATCCTACCGGACACGGCGGTATTTCCGCCCAATTGAGAAGTCCGACTGGGGAAGTACCTCCGCCCTACAGAATACCGCAGTCATAATAACTTCGTGTTGTGTTCCCAGCGGTGAGTAGGGTAGCCAGAGCTCACTGGAGAATTTGTGCTGTGGGAAGACTAAAGGCTTGTCCTGCTTTGTCTTCCACACTGACGGCACAAAAAGTCTATGCTTACAGGGTCGGCAGCGCGAGTGTGGCTCCTCTGGTGTTACATAAGTCCATAGGACACAGTAACCATTTTCCTTCAGGTGGGCCATGTGCTTGTCTGCCACCTAAGTGGTATAAAAAAAAACAGTAAGACCAGAATTCGATCGATAGGTACCCAGTCTTGAATTTCGATTTTCATTGACAGATTTTCAAAGACAATCCGTCCTCAGTATCAGTCATAAATCGAGAATCAGGACTGATTATCGTTCTGGAATACGAACATATTCTATTCATTTGCATTAGTCTTGTAGGTAGGTACGTATTTAATAAAGGAAATATGTTATTCGAGTTAAAAACTCAATATCAAGCATGTCTTTCCAGATCTTAGTGATTTGAATAAAAATACCGTAACTATACTGTTTCCCATAAAAATAATCGTATGTAATGAGTTAATTAGTTAACAGTATTTTGCAGAAAAGGAATAGTTAGGTAGTATACCTATCGATAATAGACCTATAACATTCATCGATGTTTTCGAATCGATTATGATGTAGGTTTAGTAACTCATGTAAGAGTGTCCAAGTAGCCAGTTTTTTTTGTGAACAAATAATTTGATTGATTTGATTTGATTAATCAGAAAATTACGGAGTAAATATTCCAACTATTTTATCAAACATTTACCTATAACTGCATTAAACATTTTTTAGATATTTAATTTTAAAAAAGATAGTAATATTGTTAAGTTATTTGATCTAGATAATCATTTGAAATAACTCCCATGTCTGGGCAGCATTTGGTCTAAGCCCTGTCAATGTCCTTTCAATTATGCTTTATAATGCTCTATTTTTAAAGTAGTTAACCGTAATAACTATTTTACCAACAATGTTGTCAAATTTAGAACATTTAGAACTAATATCATTTCATTCACGCTTATTTTGGCAATTTTTGTCGGTTTATCCGCGATAAACCCAAAATTTAATGAACGGTTTTAATATTTTTTTTTTGGTTTGATCAAAATTTTAATCCCATATCTGTTTGCAATCGGTTTGATAGTTCCAGAGATATGACCAAAAAACGCGATAACTGTCATTCACTCAAGCGGAGCCGCGGGCATAGGCATAGAATGTTAAAATAATAGCCTTTTCATTATACTACAAATAACCGTAATGACTATATTACAAACTATTAACTTTTTATAACATAACAATCAGTTACACCATATTTTTTATTCAAATCCACTAAATCTGACAACACGTCTATAAATTTACATAATTTATATACTGGCAACATTTAAACAAATAAAGTAGTAGTCAAATACATTATCTACTAACCGTGAATGTCATTGCAAAACTTTTACTATAAACTTAGATTAAATATGCTCAACAACTGTACTTTCGATTTGGATATTGCTTAAAAATATCCATTTTGAAAATAGAAGTCATTTTATTCTTCTAGACTTTTTTTTTTTTAATATAGGACACGTCAATTGGTCTTCGCCTTGCCTGATGGTAAGCTGAAGGCAAAGTCCCAGAAAAGAGGGTCACCATTACTTACACATACCGTGTGACAATGGTGACACTCAGCTTGACGGCCTCATCATATGCTTTTTCACGCCCCGTTTAAAGGACCCGGGACTATAGGAAGAAGGAAACACGTGAGCTGGTAATGAATTCCAGGCCTTAATGGTGCGACAGAGGAAAGAGTCTCCGAACCGCTTGGTTCTTGATCGGATGTTTTGCACCGTGTGCGGATGACATAAGACCTGCACGTGTTGTCCTGTGTAGGAAAGGGGAGGGTGGGACTAATTGGAAGAGCTCATCAGAACACTCCCCATGGTACAGACGGTAAAATACAGCCATGGACGCAACATCTCTACGCATCTGTAAAGGTTCTAGGGTGTTCGTGACCTCGGGATTCCCAATGATGCGGACCGCACGTCGCTGCAACCTGTCGAGAGCATCTAGTAAGTACTTTGCTGAACCATCCCAGAGATGCGAGCAGTATTCCACACAGGAGCGAATTTGTGTCTTGTATAGAAGACACCGCTGCTCCGGCGTGAAAAACCGTCTCACTCTGTTCAGGACTCCGAGTTTTCGTGAGGCTGTTTTGATGATACTTTCGATGTAATTTTTGTTATTCAGGTTGCAGCGAACATCCATACCTAGGATATTGAGATATTGAGATTGTCCGGCATTTTTTCTTCTAGACTATTTCAGAGTGATACAAATGATGACTAAATTAGAGTGATGCGAATAAACAGTACCTAATATGATTTCTATGCTTCGACCGAAGTAAATTACTTTGGTCGAAGGTTCTATGGGGTTACAAAGAGCTAAACTTATATACGTATACGAGGTGGGTGAGAATAGCGCTAAAAAGGTAAATAGAAATAAAATGATCACCTAAATTCTGTAGTTATTTTCTTTCAGGTGAAATTATAGACTTATTCAATGTAAAAACAGAATTATCAAATATCTGGTACCTACCTACTTTTAAGTTTTTGCGCTGTCAGTGTCTTCATCACTAACAGCACAGAAACTCTGTGTGTGACTCTCTTGGTGTTGCACACGTCCACAGGCCACGGTAACCACTTTTCATCAGGTATGTCGTATGTTTGTCTGTCTACATAGGTATACACATTGTCTGTATGGTATAAACCAATTAAAAAATTCAAATAACCATTTTATCGGGTTATTCCTTCTTCATAATTCACAAAAACTCATACCATGTCAAAAATTTATTAATTTCACTCCTTGATCCCTATTCACTCCATTTTACTAATCTCCTTGACCGTGTGTTACCTACCTATTTAATTTAATTATTTTATTGAATTTGCGTTTACAGGTTGATAAACTTACCCCTGCTGCTCTGGTAATATCGGAATAGCCTCCTGGAAATTATTACTTGGTAAACAAAATTAACGACCATTTAATATATTCATTTATAATATTCCCGTTCTCGGCAAAGTAGAATTTGGGCCACCCCATCTCCTCCCATGCGGTGTCGTACAAGGCGACTAAGGGATATGGCTGTTTAAAATCAGACAGATATATACAGCTCAGACTCAGCCTCAGAGGCATGGCTCGAGTCGTACAATAGTGCCCGCAAGACTGCAATAGGCTCACGCCCTATTATGTGGGACTGAATTCAACGATTGGTAAAATGTGTGTGCACTTTTATCCCCGGAGGGTTACGCAGATGTGATTTAACATCTGCATAACCCTCCGGGGATAAAAGTGTAATTGTATGTATATATGTATGTATTTAATAAAAACAAATGCTGAAGTTGATAATTTTTTTAATCGGAATAACATCTTTGTTGCTTACTTTCTTTTGCGTTTATCTTTATTACTTGAAGGTAACAGACGTCAATAGGTAATATCTATAAAAGAAGTAATACTCTAATCAGCTTATTGCTCGAAAAATAAATAAAACTGCACATTTTTTGGCTGCTAGCTGCGCGAGTGCAACTCCCTGGTGTTGCACAAATTCATTGGCCACGACTTTTTTTTTTACGTTCGCAAAATCCCCCCGAAACCTCTCCACCGGAGTCGGTGAGAGAGGTTATGTCGGACTCGAACCGACTAAAACGCACGCCGCTTGTGGGTCGTTTTGGTTGCCGAAGGTGAGGTTGACAGACACCTCGCACCCCGGCCGACCCAGGGCCGTCTCTCACGATCTGGCCCTACATAGGCCACGGTAACCACTTTCCACCTGGTGAGCCGTTGCTTGCCTGTCACCTAAGTGCCATACATTGATGAATTTATTCCATTGTATTCTATAAACGTATTGCCACTTGTCTAGACGGCCATGCTGTGAACTCAAAGTGATTAAAATTAAAAAGAAAACTAAACTCCTCTTTCTTTCACGCTTCTTAGATAGAACGTCAATTAAGTTTTTATTTATTCGTAAATCACCTCTCCTAAATTTTGACCACTAATCCTATAAGATGACAGATAGCCATCCTCTAACCTTAGGAATGTTAATGGTACATTTATCAAAGCCTTAATATGAGCCAATAGTATAAAGAGATCCTTGCATCTCGCTCAGGCTTTTCACTTTTTATCCTTGTGTGAACGAGAAGTCATAAAATTTAGAAAAGGATAGGAAATTTGAGATATACGGGCGGCGGTGAAAATGTTGTCCATAAAGCCATTTCAAAGTAACAGGTCACAGATCACAGTCAGGAATTATATTCAATTTATGGGTTTATTTAGGATATTATTATTTTTATTTTAAGGTGTGATTCTGGCGCACTGGAATACTGGCAAGTATACTCAATAAAATGTTCCAAGAACCTTTTTTCTTTCTTTGAAAGAGGTGTTGCTGGTTGCTACTTCTGGCTGATGTTCTGTCGAGGCCAGTTTGGCCTAAGAGATAAAAAACTGTACGCTGTTTAGAGGATAAGTGTAAGGAACAATGTACGTTAGTTAAGGGTGCGTTTTAGATTTGGGATTTTTCATTCAACTTTAATATATTTTATCACTAAATGTCGGTACTGCAAATGATAGTTTAGCGACACCAAATATAACGTTTATTGTCCGCAGAATACCTACTAAACAGCGAACCCGTAAATAAAGTTTAATGTTAGAAGATATTGGCGGAGGTCTCGCAGAGATGGGAAAGATCTACAGGCACATGCTGTAAGGTTATGAACGATCGAACGAGCTCGACAGCTAAACACGCGGTGAGTTTTCAATTGTGCATGCTGTGATTGTGAAATTTGGTGACGTCACGTTGCCGTGCACATAAACATACATCACTATCGACTTGGGCTCGACTTCACCAAATTTACAGCATGAGAATTTTTTTATACCACTTAGGTGGTAGACAAGCACACGGTCCACCTGTTATGAAGAGGTTACCGTGGCCTCCATAGGCCACGGTAACCACGATAACGTGTGTAACACCAGGGGCGTCACACTCGCGCTGCCAACACCGAAGAAACCTCCAAATGCCCCTTTTGAAGAACCTCATATTGTAGGCGCAAGAGAAAACCGCAGCAGGGAGTGCATTCCACAGCTTGAGTGTGCGTGGGATGAAGTTTCTTCCATACCGCACTAGTGCGTACCGTCTCAGGTTGCAATGTGTCGGGATGATTATGATAAATTGAAATCGTACCGTGGATTCAGCTGTCGAAACGTTCTTACCGCATGAGCTTACTGCTCTCCTAGACTAGATTTTTTGAGGAGGTAGGACACGGCGGTATTTCCGCCCAATTGAGCAGTCCGACTGGGGAAGTACCTCCACCCTACAGAATACCGCGGTTACAATAACTTCGTGTTGTGTTCCCAGCGGTGAGTAGGGTAGCCAGAGCTCACTGGAGAATTTGTGCTGTCAGTGGGATGACTTAAGGCTTGTCCTGCTTTGTCCTCTACACTGACGGCACAGAAACTCTGTGCTTACAGGGTCGGCAGCGCGAGTGTGGCTTCTCTGGTGTCACACACGTCTATAGGCCACGGTAACCACTTTCCATCAGGTGGGCCGTGCGCTTATCTGCCACCTAAGTGGTATAAAAAAAAACTATTTATCTTTAATATTGTTATGTATTATTAGCTGTAATAGTCAATAAAATAAATAAATTACTGTTTTAATGTATGATTTCAAATTTTTAATGAGTTTATCAACATCGTTTTTTTACCTAACGGGCATTTAGTTCATAGCTCTTTCATTTATAGTCCGAAACTTTCAAAAATGGAGAGATCATAAGTACTCTGTTTAAGGATCTATTACGTTTATAATAATAGTAGGTACCTACTTTTTGTTTATGACGCATAATTACATGTCAATGTTAACCATTATTTACATACGCTGTTATTAAATAATAAGGACTTTCTATTGCTTTTTAGGGTTCCGTACCCAAAAGGTAAAAACGCAACCCTAATACTGAGACTGTCCGTCTGCCTGTCACCAGGCTGTATCTCATGAACTGTGATAGCTAGAAAGCTCAAATTTTCATCAGGATATAAGTCTGTTGCAAAAATTCACAATTGACAAGTTTACAATAGCAACTGAGCCGTCTTTTCCTATTTCTTTAATGTGCGATATATTAACATTGTCTAGTCCTGGCGATCTGTTGGAGTTTAACTTATTTATAATTTTTAGTACTTTTTCACTGGATACTCTTTGAAATAATATACTAGCATTACTGTCTACATTGTATTTATACTGATCCAAGATTGTTTGTCTGTTGATTGATTGGTTAATTGAGCTAGTTGGTTGCGCAATATTCATCTAAAAAATAAATAAATTAATATAAATCAAGGCAGGCTAGATAATGGTAGGTACGGAACCTTCCGTGCGCGATTCTGACTCGCACTTGGCTCGTTTTATTATATAATCCCACATTTTATATCTCTAAAAGGTGGAGCCGATCTCACCTGAGAGTAAAATGTGCATAATTAATAAATTATGCACATTTTACAGCCTTTGTGTTACTACTGAAAGTTTCTTAATACGATACCAGGAGAATCGTACCTGGAACCTCATATACAGTAGCCGTACTCAATATTAAATTAATTCATTTAATTACGTTTACCATAGGAATTGTTATTTAGACCAATTGTATGGCGTTCATGATGCTATGTTGATGATGAAATGTTATATCTCTTACTACATAATATGTTTTTTCCAAACATCTCATTTCCTGACCTAGGAATCTAAACTCATGGACAGTAGACATACTCGCTACCTTTGCGCATAGGTACATGTTAAGTAAACCCCAGTACTAAAACTTTGGGATTTATTACTATCTCACCTTTATGTAACCGATGACTTGATGACTCGCAACTTGGAAACAAACTCAGACAAGTCAGCCCCCCTAGACAAGTGGTGGATGAATGTATGCGGTTGACACGTATTTTGATGTGTTTGACAGTCATCAATATAGGTCAATCCCATATATTGATGAATCTGTTTTATTCTACAAACATATATATATATATAACTGTTCATTGATGGCACTTGGTATGTAATTCGTTGTTACACATATTAAAAACACTTGTATTTTTCCACAGTATTTATTATTGATACACCTGACCGGTTTCGCCTTACGGCATCCTCAAAGGTTTACAATTGCAGTGCACAATGCACTTTAATATTTCAATACGTGTATTGCACTTGTCTAGAAGTGCAGTTCTATTTTACTTTTGGTCATCATAGGAATCGTTCCTTAAATCAGTTGGATGTCGGTAATAATGCTATACTTCACGGTGTAATTGTAAGGGACCCTAAAATGTTAATATCTTTTACACCGTTTATAGCTTACGGTTTATGTGCTGTCTTTATGATGTTTATCTAGAAAGTGGTAGTACCTTGTTTGATGGGGGAGAGTTTCTCAAATCAAGTGTTTTCTTTTTCTGGTACATTAGCATTTTAGGATGATTTTACATTCACACGCTATACTTGTTCCTGTATTAGGTAGCTAAAAATTTAGAATACCCTTGTGCCTCATTTCGATTTGACAGAGAATATGTTAGCTACTGTATTTACACATTATAACATTAATTTTACTTCGCCTCGCCTGATGGTAAGCTGAAGGCAAAGTCTCAGAAAAGTGGGTGACCATTACATACATACACCATGATACAATGGTGACACTGAGTTTGACGGCTCATCATATGTTTTTTCACGGATATTACCTATATGCACTTTGCTGAGGGTGTGAGAGTATCGTTTAGACATTCTAACCGTAGTGCCAACATATATTTTCGAGAATTGTAAGGTAAGGCCGCGTGGTTCCTGGCAGAGCAGAATTTGGACCACCACATCTCTTCCCATGTGGTGTCGTACAAGGCGACTTAGCGATAGGCCTGTAGATAGACAGATATATACAACCCAGTCTCAGCCTCAGATGCATGGCTCGAGTCAACAATAGTGCCCGGAAGACGGCAATAGGCTCACCCCCTATTACGTCTAGGCAGCTTCTTGTCACTGAGCTTGACGGGATCCTGAATCACATTTCTCAATGGGGCTCTGAGAACCTGGTTGAGTTCATTGCCAAGAAGACGCAGGCATGTGCGTTTACAGCAAAAGTATCTTCTTTCCTTCCCCTCCCCACTCTTCAGAGCACGCCACTGCCACTGCAGGACAATCTCAATATCCTAGGTATGGATGTTCGCTGCAACCTGAATAACAAAAACTACATCGAAAGCATAATCAAAACAGCCTCACGAAAACTCGGAGTCCTGAACAGAGTGAGACAATTTTTCACGCCGGAGCAGCGGTGTCTTCTATACAAGACACAAATTCGCTCCTGTGTGGAGTACTGCTCGCATCTCTGGGATGGTTCAGCAAAGTACTTACTAGATGCTCTCGACAGGTTGCAGCGACGTGCGGTCCGCATCATTGGGAATCCCGAGATCACGAACACCCTAGAACCTTTACAGCTGCGTAGAGATGTTGCGTCCATGGCTGTATTTTACCGTCTGTACCATGGGGAGTGTTCTGATGAGCTCTTCCAATTAGTCCCACCCTCTCCTTTCCTACACAGGACAACGCGTGCAGGTCTTAGATGTCATCCGCACACGGTGCAAAACATCCGATCAAGAACCAAGCGGTTCGGAGACTCTTTCCTCTGTCGCACCATTAAGGCCTGGAATTCATTACCAGCTCACGTATATCCTTCTTCCTACAGTCCCGGGTCCTTTAAGCGAGGCGTGAAAAAGCATATGATAAGGCCGTCAAGCTGAGTGTCACCATTGTCACACGGTAAGTGTAAGTAATGGTGACCCTCTTTTCTGGGACTTTGCCTTCAGCTTACCATCAGGCAAGGCGAAGTCCAATTGACGTGTCCTATATATAAAAAAAAAAAAAAAAAAAAAAAAAAAAAAGAAACGTGGGAATTAATTCACCTCTGCCTAACCCTTCGGGGATAAAGGCGTGATTATATGTATGTATGTATGTTGTAAGGAATGTAACGATAGATGTAAGGAAAAATATTTCAAAATTTTCAAGAGCAAATGACAGACATAAACACCAGACACAAAAACAATCTTGTAGTCTGTACTAATAGACTTCAAAAAATTTGTCATTCATTCCAGAACAGTAAACACTTTTATATCAAGCTCCCTAATTTAATTAGGGATTTACCTGTGTATAAATTTAACAATGTAGTTTAGAGTAAATTGTGCCAGAAAGGCTATTATAAAATCCAAGAATAGGTACTTAGATGATAAACAAACTTGGAAATGAGCTGTTCGCTCAACTATGCTACTCATGTGAATTATCGTATTTAGACTAAGTAGACTTAGTAAAGGTTTTTTTTTTATACCACTAAGTTGGCAGACAAGCCCTCGGCCCACCTGATGGGAAGCGGTTACCGTGGCCTATGAACGTATGCAACACCAGGGGTGTCACACTCGTGCTGCCGACCATGAAAAAACCTTCTGATGCCCCTCTTGAACAACCCCATATTGTAGGCGCTTGGGAAAACCGCAGCAGGGAGGTCATTCCACAGCTTGAGTGTGCGTGGGATGAAGTTTCTTTCATACCGCACAGTGCGCACCGTCTCAGGTCTGTGAATAGATTAAACAATAAAATGCCCGCTGAGTTTTAAGCCGGGGTCGCGTTTCGAATCGGTGTGGTGGTACATTTGGTAAACTACTCTTTCATATTTATTTTTATATAGACGTTTTGTAAGTTCCGATTTAATGGTCTGTGCAGAATAAATGATTTGTGACTTTAACTTTGACTTTGACATCCATGAAAGAATATTGGATGACGCCAAACCGACACAGAATTCACACAATGATAAACGTCTACCATAATATATTCACACTTTTAAGACCAGATGAATTTCGTACCCGAAACCATAATATCTGTAAAACGTAAATGGTTAAACACATTATAACGATATTACCTGCATTCCACTTGACAACATAACGATTAACAATGTTATGAACAATTATCCTTAATTGTTAATACATCTTCTTACAGTTGTGTGGTGGAAAATCTAGGACCCACAGACCAAAATAAAAACTTAGACAGGATGTATAAAACAGACGTGTAAAACTGCTTAAATTATAAAGTAGCATTTCGTTCGTACTGTTTGTGTGCACGCCAATACACGCATGATTGTGAGCGGAATGTTACTAATTGAGTATTCGGCTTCGTATAGGTAGTAATAGCACAGTTTAGTCTGGTCATACCTTTTTTTACTAGCTGACGTAAAAAAAAGTACGAAAAAAAAATGTTACGTAGGTGCGTCCTAAGTCATTTTTAATCTGAGAGTGAGGTTTCAATTTCATTCTTTGAGCTTATATTCCTCATATACCTCATACCAAGAGGCTCGTGCTACGTGGGTGTCAAGCACACCGACCATAACATACATACTGTGTTAATTAGTAACTGTCCTTATTGAAGAAATCACTCTTTAAGTTAGTATGTTTGAAGTACGTTGGCCATCTACGGATTTCAGGAATAAGATAATTTTTAAAACATACTTACACTCATTCATATAATTACGCCTTTATCCCCGAGGGCTAGGCACAGGTGAATTAACACCCACATTTCACCGGCAGAGTAACCGGCAGTTCCCGGCAGAGTAGAATTTGGACCACACGATCTCTTCCTTTTTTTTTTTTTTTTTACGTGCGCAAAATCCCCACGGATACCTCCCCACCGGAGCCGGTGGAGGAGGTTATGTCGGACTCGAACCGACTAAAACGCACGCCGCCTGTGGGTCGTTTCGGTTGCCGAAGGTGAGGTTGACAGGCATATCCCTCGCACCCCGGCCGACCCAGGGCCATCTCTCACGATCTGGCCCTCTTCTCGGGTGTGGGGACCACAGAGTCCCCAACTCGTCCCCGGAAACGGGGAGGCGCGCCACGCGCGCCACCGCCGCGGCCTGCTTCTGCAAGGGTGACAGGCGGCTTCATCTGTCACCCCCAGGCCGGCGCTCATGGGGGGTGGAGGTCGTTCATCGACCTCCGACGCCCGATTTGTATTCGTGCGCGGGCAGCTTGTCTAGCGCTGCCGCTCCCGCCCCGCCTCCTCCTTCACGAGCATTACTTGCTCGCAGAAGGAGGCGCCGGCCGCCCACGCATCCGCGCAGCGAACCATCGCCGCGAGCAAGGTGGAGAGCGTGAGAACCCTCACTCCCAGGGCCGCCACAAGCTCCCGCCTCGGCGTCTCCCACGCCGGACACTCGGTGAGCGTGTGCGGACCTGAGTCCTCGCTCGCGTCGCAGTGATGGCACTCGGACGTTGGCTCTTTCTGCATCCGACGCAGATACTTTCCGAAGCATCCGTGCTCGGTGATCATCTGCGTCAGACGGTACGAGAGGCTGCCGTGTGGCCTCTCTAGCCACTCCTCCATGATGGGTCTTACCGCCGTTACTACGGCGTGCCCTGCGCTTGGTTGCCCAAGTCGTCTCTCCCATTCTGCCACCATTTCCCTGTGGAGCCGGGATCTCACGGCCCGAATTTCTTCGGGCTCGGGATCGTGACCCCGCTCCCGCGCCGCCCTTCGGAACCTGTATAGCGCCGAAAGGCATCTCGCTTCCAGGATCCATGGTGGCGATCTGGCGAGGAGACTCGCCGCGTTGAATGATATCGTGCGGTACCCCCTTATGATGCGGCACGCCAACTTCTGCTGCGGACGCTGCAGCAGAAGCATGTGCCGATCACTCAGGGTGTCCGCCCACACGGGACACCCGTACAGGGCCATGGACCGCACGACACCCGCGTAGAGTCTCCTGCAGGAGTCATCCGGGCCCCTCAGGTTGGGCAGTAGCCGCGCCAGAGCGTTGGCTGTGCCCGCCAATTTGGGGCCCAGACTTCGGAAGTGCTTCCCGAAGTCCCACCGGCCGTCGAGCACGAGCCCCAGATATTTCATCTGGGGCTTGATGCCGATGAGAGTGCCTCCCACTGTGAGACTGGAACCAGGTGGCGGCGTGCGCCGAGGTCCATGAAAGAACATGGCCTCGGATTTATGCAAAGCCACCTCAAGGCCCAGCCGCCGGATCCGTTCCACGACTTGAGCAACCGCGGTCGTGGCCCCCAGGATCGCTTCGCGGTGTGTAGCTCCGCTCGCCGTCACTAGCGTGTCGTCCGCATAGCACGTGACGGCGGCGCCGTCCGCAAGCTCACCGCGAAGCACCCAGTCGTATCCAATGTTCCACAGTAGCGGCCCGAGAACCGATCCCTGTGGAATACCGCACGACATCTCACGCCGACCGACGCCGGTCGCACTTGGGTAGATGACGGCTCTCTCCGTCAGGTACGCCCCGACTATGCGGCGGAGGTAGAGAGGCACACCGTGGTACACGAGTGCCTCCCTGATGCAACTCCAGGGCAAAGTGTTGAACGCGTTGGAGATGTCCAAGGACACCGCCAACGTCACCTCACCCCGGGATACTGCCTCCTCCGCCAAAGTCCTCACGCGCATGATGGCATCCACGGTGGACCGCCACCGGCGGAAGCCATATTGGGCATCCGCCAGGTCCGGCCCCCTACCAGAGAGGTGCTCGACGAGGCGCTTCGCAATAACTCTTTCAAAGAGCTTGCCCACCTCGTCGAGCAACACAATGGGCCGGTAGCCGGACGGTTCGTCCGCCGGGCGACCCTCCTTTCGGATGAGGACCAGTTTCCCCGTCTTCCACATCTTCGGAAACTGGCCCCGCTCCAAGCATGCGCTGAGGAACCCTCTCAGCCGGGGTTCGAGACCGTCTTCTCCCAGAGCTAGGACCCACGCGCGGCCTGGAATGCCGTCGGGTCCCGGGGCGGTGCTCTTCTTGGCTCTAAGCCTTCGCACCGCCAGCTCCAGTTCTACCCAAGTGACCTCGGGGACTTCGTCGTCAACTACCACACTGGGCGCCACAGGCGACCGAGGTGGCGGAGTCATCTGCGGCGGAACGTGTTCCGCTCGCGCCGGGAACAGGGACTCGACCACTCCACCGAGCAGAGCTGGCTGGAGAACCCGGGTCAACGGCGGGGCCCGGGGGCGCAGCTTTCCTCTTACCATAAGGTAAGGCCGCCCCCATGGGTCCCGCTCCAGCGTCTCCATGAGCTCCTTATAAGCCGCGGCTTTCGCCCGCTTAATCTCCGCTCGGAGGGCACCTCTGGCCTCCCTGTATCCCACATGAAGATCCGCCACTCGGGGCTCCGTATCTGCAGTTCGGCTACGCCTCCTACGGAGTCTGGTCCACCGGCGGTGCGCGATCACGCAGGCTTGCCGTAGCCTCGCGATCTCCGCAGACCACCAGTAGACCCGACGCCTCGGACTGTAGGGTGGTGCCCTAGGCATACCCGCATCGCAGACACGAGTCATGGCCTCCCGGAACCACACCGCCTCATCGTCGATATCGACAGGCCTGTCCGGCGCAATGGCCCAGGCCTGTACGATGGCGGCCTCCAGGAGGACCTCCCGATTCAGTCTCCCAAGCACCCAGCGTGGCTCGCGTGGGGCCGGTATGACCGGCGCATCACCCGCGGGGGGGGAGACATCAAACCGAACGTATCGGTGATCCGCCAATGTCTCCACCCCCACAACAACACGCCAGTCCCGCACACGGTGCGACAGCGAAGCGCCTGCGAACGATAGGTCGATAATCGAACTACGCTCCGCGGTCACGAACGTGGCTTCGGCCCCGCGATTCTGGAGAACTAGACCGTGATTAGCGGCCCAGCTCTCCAGAGCCCTACCTCGTGGGTTCGTGTGCCGGGACCCCCAGGTCACTGACCAGGCGTTGAAGTCCCCGAGCACAAGAACCGGATGAGGATGACAGGCGTTGACGACGTCAGTCAGTCGCTCCAGCGACTGCCGGTACTCCCCTATGCGTCGGTGAAGGCTCGGCGTGAAATAGACGGCCACGACCGCAATCTCCCCCACACGCGCCGCTACGATGCCATGCTCCCTTGCCACGACAACAGGGGGGGGGGGCACCCATAGCGGCGTTGTACACCAGTGCCGCCGACCCTTCCAGGTCGACCACCCAGGCAGGCCCCAGGTGCCGGTGGGTGTACGGATCGGCGACAGATGCGACGTGTACGGACCACTGTGCCATGCTCTGGAGCAGAAGACCCTGAGCGTCGGCACCGTGGCCGACGTTCGCCTGCAGGATGCGGAGCTGAGGATCCATTATGGAACCATCTCCGCATTCCGCCGCGAACTTTGGGTGGAGCTCCCGCCTTGCGGCTTCGGCTCCCCCCCGGTGCAGGCCTTGCTGCCAACCCTATGGTCGGCCGGTTTGACCCCCGCTGCACACCTAAAACAGTGCAGCGGAGCTTCGCATCCACCGGCCGTATGGCCGGGTTGGCCACAGCGGAAGCAGCGGTCACCGACCGTCACCGCCGCCGTGCACTGCACCCCCACGTGGCCGACCGACAGGCACCTATAGCACCTAGTCGGTCGAGCCTGCAGGAGCCGGACCTGCACCCGCACCACGCCTCCAACGGCGAGGAACCCCCGGTCGGCAGCCTTTTTGGCTGCTGCGATGGGGCAGCCGACAACTGCCGCCCCCAGTCCACGGCGGCCGAAGCGGATCGCTCCGACCTTAACCGTATCTAGGCCCCCGGCCCCCGGCCTCCGCCACGGTGAGGCGGATTTGCTCCGCCGTGATGGAGTCGTCCAGGTCCGAAATGCGCAGTTCTGCGCACTTGTTGGGCCTGGACACCCGGACGTCGGCTGCGTCAAGCGTCTCCCTAAGCTTAGCCGCTAGGGCATCAGCCTGGGGACCGCTCGAAGCGCCTGGGATCTCGAGAAGCCGAGCACCCGTCCGAGTGGGTTTCACCCGGATGGGGCCCGGCATGTCGAGGGCCTTCATGTCAACGCAGGCTCTCGCCTGCGTGACAATTTGGGCGTACTGCACGCCCCTATCCGCCGCCTCCGCCGTCATCGTAAGGACGACGGCGGTTGAGCGGGGGACGCGCAGCCTCCCCGGCACTCCCCTCGCAGCAGCCTCAGCCCTCCTGGCCTTTTTGGCTGCCTTTCGGTTCGCCTTGCGCCGCTTTTTGGAGGCGCCGGCAACCTCCCAGCCCCCCTCCGGCGAGGAGCTCGTGGCGGCTATACCCGCCGAAGTTCGGGCCAGAGCTGGGGCCGGGGCTAGGGCTGGGGACTTCTTCCCCTTGCCCTTCCCCTTCCCCCTTCCCCTGGGCCGGGCAACTTGCGCATCCTGGGGGGGGCTCCCAGCCCCCGCAACGAGAGCAGCCCGAGTGGGTGGAGCGGCAGGGGCGGCAAACGCAGCGGACGGGCTGCTGGCCGACCCCTGCGGGGACCCCGCCACTACCGGACAGGTGGGGCCCCTCTTAACCGCCCCTGCATATCCGGCCGGAGCCGCCAGGGGCGGTCGGCGGCTGGAGTTCATTATGGACTCCAGCCAGCTCCGGGTGCGCTCCTCCTGCGCCACCCGCCACGCCCGCTGCTCCGCCAGCGCCTCCTCCTGGCGCTTCTCCATGGCAGCTATTGCCGCCATGCAGAGCGCCAACGAGTCCGCAGGCCGAGCCGGCTGCAGCACCGGCGACTCCGGCTGAACTGGTCGGGCCGGCGACTTCGGCGGCCCCGGCTTCGGCGACTCCGACGACGGCGCCAGAGGCTCCGGCCGCAGCGGCGACCTCGACCGCACAGGCAACAGCGGCCGCGCCGGCCGCCCCGACGGCGTCGGCTGCGCCAGTGGCTCCGGCCGCAGCGGCGACCTCGACCGCACGGGCAATAGCGGCCGCGCAGGCCGCCCCGACGGCGTCGGCTGCGCCAGCGACTCCGGCCGCAGCGGCGACCTCGACCGCACGGGCAGCAGCGGCCGCGTCGGCGGCGTTGGCTGCGCCACCAGTCGCCTCCGCGCCGACCGCGTCACACGCTCCGCCGGCAGCCCAGCGACGACCGCTTGGAGGCTCGCCAGTTCGGCCGCCATCCTCCCCATCTCCTTGCGGTATTCGGCCGCCATCCGCTCATTATTCTCCAGGAGCTCCACATGCCTCCTGCCTAAATGAGCCCTGTCGATCCGCAGCTCGGCTAGCTCCGCCCTCAGGAGGTCGAAGAGCTCGACAAGCCGCGTCGTCGCTTGCGTGACCCGGTGCTCCTCCGGCGTTGGAGAATCGGTGCGGGCCCCGGCCCAACCTTCTAGGGCTTCTATTACCTCCTTCGACATTATGTCGGCGCGAGGTAAGGGTAAGGACGCCGCCGAGGTGGAGTAACTCGGCGGCGCCTCCACATCCTCCGGGGCCCTGAGGCTATCACCCCGCTGCAGCTGCGTGCGGCTGACCGCTAGCTGCTTCGGCGGTGGTGGATGCAGCGTTACGTCACCGTCTTGACTGCTGCTAGTGGAAGAGGAGTCGGTCAAGGTGAGCTCCAAGTCCGACTCCGTCTTCTGTGGTGGAGGTGAAGGAGGAGGAAGAGACTTCTTCCTGAATCTCCTCTTCCGCCGTACAGATTTCCGGGTCTGTAGGCCCACCGGGCTGTTCGCCCTACTCTTCTCGGTAGCGGTGTCGAATTCCTCCGACACCGCGGCTTGGGACGCGACCTCCGCGTCGTGGTGCTGCGCGACCTCCGCGCAGACTGTTCTGCTTGGTTTGGGTTTTAATGTCAATAATGAATTTTCCATGTAAATCCCACGAGTAGAACCGATAAAATTACACTCCCCGGGTGACGGCCATTCCGGGAAGCGGGGTACATACTACGGAGGTCCCCTGGTATCCGTAGGTTTTAAGCGACTTCGCTGTCGGGTTTTATAGACTTTTCCTTGTCGAGGGCCGGCCAATTAAGGCAAGCCCCGCGGCCTTCAGGATACCGGCTTCCCAAGTGTGGCTAGCACTCAGGTCGTTGTCGATATCCTGGAGGTTACGCGACGCGGGAGAGCAGCCAACTCTCCCAACACCGACGGTGGCACGAATGCCTGCCAGCCTCTGCACGAGCAGTAGGCCGGCCCGTCCCTGGATCCCATGGATCCTTGTGTCGCCCCCATGTCCCCTCTGAAAGCAGAGGGATACCGGGAGCGACAGGCTAGCCCTAAAAAGGGCTGTTTGGGATGGAAGGGATTCTACGAATCCCTTCCCGCGGGCCTTGCAGGTCCGCCATACCACGACCCCCTCAGGGTCAGCTAGCCCTAAAAAGGGCTTGTCGGGTTATTGGTCGACGGCTAGCAGAGCTCCTTCTCCTTGGAGTCAGAGTCTACTAACCGTCGTCCAGGGTGCACCAGCCTCCCCGCTTCCGTTCCCCAGGACCGCGGTCCAGAGGGAAAAGAAACAGGTAAGCCAACGTGGAGGTTACCCAACCCGCACCCCACACGATCTCTTCCTATGCGGTGTCGTACAAGGCGACTAAGAGATAGGGCTGTTTAACATCAGACAGGTATATACAGCCCAGACCTGAGTCTGGGCTGTATATACCTGTCTGATACATACATCTGAGGCTGACCTCAGATGTATGCCTTGAGTAGGCTCACCCCCCAATTACGTGGGACCGAATACAATGATTGGTGAAATGTAGGTGTTCATTTACTTCTGCCTAACCCTCCGGGGATAAAGGCGTGTTTATATGTATGTATGTATGTGTGTATTTCACCAATCAGCCCGTCCCAACTTAGGACTCGGACTGGGGATGTACTTCCACCTTACTTAATACCACGGCTATAATAACCTCGTGTTGTATTCCCGGCGGTGATTAGGGTAGCCAGAGCTTACTGGAGAGTTTTTATGCTGTCAGTGGGAAGACCAAAGGCTTTTCCTGATTGTATTTTCTGCACTGAAGGCACAGAAACTCTCTGTTCTTACAGGGGCGGCAGCACGTGTGTAACTCCCCACAAAAAACATTGTATTCGGTCCCTCGTAATAGGGTAAACCTATTCCCGTATTCCAGGTATTATATTTTAATCGAGTCATGCATCTATACATACTTTTATCCTAATTCCAATTGAATCACCAATAACATATATATAAATAAATAACCCCCATCTTCACCTGTTAGAGAGTCATCGCCCTGGGCATAACTTTCCCTGGTTCATGTGAGAAGTCTCTAAAATGGCTTCGAATACATACAAGACAATAATAATAAACATGCATGGAAAATTAGACTTTTGAGTTATGTAAGAAAAATAGAATGTCGTATCGTAAAAGTCAGTAGAAGGCTATAATAACCACGTGTTGTGTAACCGGTGCACGGTGGTGAGTAGGGTAGCCAGAGCTCACTGGATAGTTCTTGTGCTGTCAGTGGGAAGACCAAAGGCTTGTCCTGATTTTGTGTTCTGCACTGGGGGCACATAAAATTTCTATTCTTACAGGGTCGGCAGTACCGATGTGACTCCACTAGTGTTACACATGTTCATAGGTCACGATAACCACTTTCCATCAGGTGGGCCGTGTGCTTGTCTGCCCTCTAAGTTGTATAAAAAAAATTTAAAGGATGGAGCTGTTCCATATCCAACAGTATGTACAGTCAGAATAAAATCATCCAATTACTCAAAATACCCCTTCCTGTTAACTGATTGTACTGATATTTACCTTTAGTTCGCACGATAATACAATTTATATCAATACAAATTAAAAATTTAAGAAACCCCCGTCACAAAAAACAACCCCAAAAAAGTCAATAATATGTTGTGTTAGTTAGCCCTATAACTTTGAAATTCCTAGTAATACCATATTTTGATGCAAGTCTTGTCCTGTCGGTAGACCCTAACTGGTAGAGCACTACGTCATATAATCGGAACGATTCAAGGTCCCCCCGACAATGACAACACTTGAGTTAAAATATGTATTACTAGGTTAGGGCTAACTTACACAACTTATTTTCGAATTTTTGGGGGTTATTTTTTGTGATGGGGGTTTAATTTTTATTTCACTCTTTCTAAATTGATCTACTCGTCAAGCTCTTTGATTTTCTAGATTAGATTTAGATTGATACCCATTTTGAGGGAGATGTGAAATAAAATGTAAATCGCCATTTTGTGGTGGCGGCCATCTTGGTTATGAAATCTGTCATATCATGCCCTTTCATTTGATACCAATATTGAGGGAGTTGAGAGAAAATATGTACTCCATCATTTTGTAGCGGCAGCCATCTTGGACCGATTTTTTTCAAACTTAGCTAATTGAATAAAAAAATACATTCTCGACTAATACACCTCTCAAACAAAAAAACTAAATCGAAATTCGTTCATCCGTTCAGGAGCTACGATGCCACAGACCGACACACACACACACACACGTCAAACTTATAACAACCCCGTCGTCTTTGCGTAGGGGTTAAAAACAAATTGATTTAATATATAATAAATAATTATATATAATAAATAGTAGGTGTGTCAATTTAAGTAATTTGCTGGAGATGCTGTCTGTACATACAGACATAAGGACAATAAATAAATAAATAAAAAAAATAAAAATTCTTAGCGGCGGCGTGGGTCATTAAACGTTACGTGGGACCGAATACAGAGGTTCATGATAGATAACCGAGGTCATGACTGCGTGACGTATTTTTTTTATAAAATTTAGGTGGCAGACAAGCACACGGCCCACCCTATGGATAGCTGTTACCTTGGCCTATGTGCGTGTGCAACACGAGGGGAGTCACACTCGTGCTGCCGACCCTGTAAGCACTGCTAGTTTCTGTGCCGACACTGTAAAAGGACAAGCATTTGGTCTTCTCACTGACAGCACAAAACCTCCTAAGTGAGCTCTGGCTACTCTACTCACCGCCCGGAACACAAAAAGAGGTTGTTCAGTAATACCGTTTCCCGCTTACCGGATTCCATTTTGATGCCATCTCATTTTTATGCAACGGCCAATACATTTTTATTGAACCATAGTAGTATAGAAACCAGGTTGCAACCGGAGCGGTAGTAGTGATAGCTGGAATTGAGTGGAGCTGCGATACGAGACCATGGATGAGACTTTATTGTGTCATTTACCCATACAGCCTCAGCATTCGTGTTTAACACACTGGGAGGTATCGTCTGAACAACTTTCGACCTTTAATAAGTTAGGATTTTAACTTTTGTTCATTCAAATTAAGAATTTTCTTGAGATTACAATAAACTGCCTGTATTCGATCGCTATAATTTAGATTTTCTATTTGAGGTTTATAGCAACGTCGAAAGTCATCTGTCTGGTGTTTCGAAATGAAAAAAACAATCTAAGAAGATCCATATTAAAAGTTGAAGTGTCTTTTGTTAACCTGTAGGTATTTAACCTTTTGTGTAAACAGATGACTTGCATTATTACGCCTCGTGTTTGAAATCATTAGAGGCTTGATGATTTAAACAATTTCTGCCGGCTAATAAGTGTAAACGTTAAGTTTAAATAAGTATACTACATTTGTTTAATATGCAATGTCTTGGTCATATAACAAACGTATCTTATTATAGATTGGCGTAGCCAATATACATTTACACCAAACCCACTGTACGCCTTGTAATGCTCGCACTAGCAGTTTGTTGTGCCTGAAAAATACTATAGAGCGGAAATATGGTATAAAATTTTAGATCAACGACCTCGTGACGTAACAAGTCCCCCGAGACGGTTTGGCGTCGTTGACTGATTGCCGAAGCATGTCTTGGTTCTTTTGACAAGAAATTATATAATAGCAAATGAAAGTAGTAAACCTAATGTTTAATCCATACTCGTAATTTACACAGTGAGAGCGTAACCCATAGGTTAAAACTACATAATTATATTGGTCCAAGGTCACCGCAGACTTACGTGATTTTAGGAAAGGTAAAAGTTTTAGGATCGGCAGTATGACATAAACTTAGAATTAGAACCGGCGCCAAAGGCGGCTTCCCTTGACTGATGTTTCCAGCTGCTGGTGTGGGAAAATTCCTTTCCCTCGCCACTGTTAAAATTGTTAGCATACGTCAAAATGTTAAAGGGTTAATTATGTATTGTATTGAGTCAGGATAAGAGCGTACAAATTGATCATACATCAATAAATATGTAGTCTATTCTTTTACACTATAAACGTATTGAATTGCCAGTTGTCTAAAGATGCTGCTGATATTAAGTTTCTATTTCCTACTGCAGTAGATGTGAGTCATAATGTGTAAAGTAAAATACCTAAATATATTTATGACTAATAATTTTTCTTGAAGCATTGAAAAGGTAATGAGTCCATAATATTGTGACCGAACTGAGCTCGATCGTATTGAGAAGTGTTTTTTTACAGCCTTGTACATTATGACTTTTTATTTCAATTATTACTCGAGACATTTTTTTATATAGAACGCTTCAGTTAAACTTCGCCTTGCCTGATGGTAAGCTGAAGGCAAAGTCTCAGAAAAGGGGGTCACTATTACTTACACATACCGTGTGACAATGGTGACACGCAGCTTGATGGCCTCATCATATGCTTTTTCACGCCCCGCTTAAAGGACCCGGGACTGTAGGAAGAAGGAAACACGTGAGCTGGTAATGAATTCCAGGCCTTAATGGTGCGACAGAGGAAGGAGTCTCCGAACCGCTTGGTTCGTGATCGGATGTTTTGCACCATGTGCGGATGACATCTAAGACCTGCACGTGTTGTCCTGGGTAGGAAAGGGGAGGGTGGGACTAATTGGAAGAGCTCATCAGAACACTCCCCATGGTACAGACCAGACGGTAAAATACAGCCATGGACGCTACATCTCTACGCAGCTGTAAAGGTATTGAAGTAGTCTTGTTTGATGGTATGCTTAAAGTTAATTTTTTTTCTTACTATTTAATGTTATAAACAGATGCATATTTTTACGAACAAATAATATCACTTCCAGAATGTATATACATGCTAGTGTTAATACACTTAATTGTGAATAGTGTGGTCTGTCATTTCAAAAAAGTTTGAGTAATTAAACTAACTATAAGGAAACCTTGGGTTTAACATGTAAACTTTGGTTGATGATGATGAATGCATACTTATGTGTGTAGTAATAGGTATATAGCAACATAATCCTGAGGCGCATTAAATCTCCTATTACTGGTATAAAATTTAACTATCCGTGGAATTCATTTAATATTTTATTGATAACTAAAAAGTGAGATAAAGAGAAACGCAATAAGTAGGTATATAGAAACGGTCAAACAACCGAGGATCATGGTAAGGAGGTACAGTACATACTATAAGTAAACTATAACACTAGAACTAAATAACCTTTTTATTTATTTACATATAATATGACAGAGTTGTATATAAAAAGACGTGTATAAAAAGGCAATTTATGTTCATGAAAAGGATTGAAAAGAACATTGCCGTTTGTTTTCAAGACGACGTGTTTTTAAACAATGAAGCACTTAATTATATTATGTGAGTATTCGTATATATCTTTCTCTCTATACTTATTAAAATGAATCACCGAAATGTATATAAAATAGTTACATATATCTTGAGCGCAAATCGGCGATGAGGTGGAATTTATATCCATACGGATATTATGAAGCTAATCAGATTGTTTGTTTGTAAGTTTGTATGTTTGTTCGATCGTTCGTTCGCCGCCCGCTCGCCCATCCGCCCACCATTTAAATATATTAGATATATTGTGTACTAACTGTTGCCCGCGACTTCGTCCGAGTTAAGTTCGGAAAAGCTAGAACCCAAGTTATTTTTAGGTATTTATTATGAAGAAAGTCTTGTTTAAGTGAGTAATAAACTTCCAAAAATTACGAAATAGACAGGTTTCTTCGCGCTGCTAAAGGCTAGCGCTGAGAAATTCAACTTTTTGATCACCAATAAATCCACATTTAGTAATGTTCTTCCAACTCCTTAAAACCCATGTAAAAAGTGTCCTGAAAATTGCTTCAGGAAGACCTAGAGCTTTGCATTAAGAAGTTAGTTTACGCTGCAGCATTGGTCCTCTCCTTTACCGAGTCAATGGCCGATTGTACCGGTTTTATGTTAAATTTACTGTTCACAGGCACATCAGTGTTCGTTGCTTACATATAGGTGGGACAAGAGAGTAAATCCGTCATTAACTAGGATGGGGCCGTGCACTCACAGGGTACTTGCGACTGGTTAACATAGCCCCATTTTGTCACATTTTCCATGCAGCGATATTTCCAAGTTGGCCACTGAAGTTGATGTCCACGTAGCACATTTCTTGTGGTTTCGGTTTCACATTTGCTTTCTTTTGTATTAATGGTAGCAGTTGTATCTTTTGCGTAATACGTAGATTGACTCCTCGTGGCATACTGTTCTCACTACTGGGATGGTTCTGTGTAGTACTTATTAAACGCAATCGATTAAATTGAAGCGGCATGCGTTGGTAGGGATTAGAATATCTGCAGTTGCGTAGAGACGTTGCGTTTCGGCTGTATTTTACCATTTCCACCGCAGCATGGCGAGTAAAAGAGCTCATTATGACTCTACTTGTCCGTCCGTCTTCCTTCCAATCGAGAACAACACATGCTGTACTGCGATCTGATATGGGAAAAATGATACCGCCTCGATCCAAGTGGTTCGGAACTTCATTTCTTTATCGCACGATAAAGAACAATACTACTTTACCCACACACGTGTTTCCTTCTTCTTTTCCTTTTTCTTTTTTTGACACCCCGCTTAAAAAGCAAGGCCATCAAAGTTGGAACAGCTAGGTATTTCAGGATGGACTGCATCTAGATTGATAGCCTTATGGTTTGATATATGGTGCGCTGGTTTGATATGTGGGGCCTCAGCGTTCGCAAAATTGCAGTTGTAAGTATGCCACTGAAGAATTAGTCAGGAAAATTCTATCTCCTTCACTGATTAATTCGGATGAGCCGCTCTGTATTGATGTTAGAAAACATTTTGAGTTTCTCCACATCGCTGTCTCTGTGGCGAAGCAGTTGAGAGCCTTGGACATTTCGGATTACCTTGCAGTAGGAGGGCAGGTCGCATGTCCCGACATGCCAATATTAACGACATTATCCGTCGGGCTCTCGTCACCGCCGGTGTGCCAGCTATACTACTACTACTATGCCAACAGGGCTTGACACGCGATGATGGTAAGAGACTGGACGGTATATCGTTGATGCCTTGTAAGATAGGTAGGTCTTTCGTGTGGGATGCAACTTACGTCAACACCCTGGTGCCTTCTCATCTTCCAAGTACGATGGACTCCGCATGCGCTGCTGCTGCATCAGCACAGACTCTCAAACGGCGCAAATACACTAATTTATCTGGTATTTTGAACAGTTTGGAGTCGAAACGTTAGGTCCGCGAGTCCAAGCGAACGCGCGCTATTAAAAAAAAATTGCATGCGACTTCAGCTGTGAATTGACGCTTCCCGTGACTATAGGCCTTTACTTCGCTTATAGAATTGGCATCGCTATGCAGCGTGGTAATGCCACCAGCCTGTTGAGCACGTTACCAGTAGAGATCGATGGGGAGGAATTTTTCGATGCCTGAAGTTGCAGTCTCCCTCTTTTTCTCTATTTCGTATTTGTATAGTTAGCATAGTTTTGTATACATTTTATAAGTAATTGCATATATTTTTTCTTTATATTATAATAGCATATTTTATGTACCTAAACCAATGAAAAGCTAATATCGTATAAAGGAAAACCTTGAAAAAGAAGATCAAGTTCTCAAACACTGTCGACCGATTGTGACTACGTGGTGTAACCTGGATGGTGGAAACGTTATTACCTCTTTTCCATTTTTGGAATTGATTGTGGACGTGTGAAGTTTGACGACTACTCGGGCTGGTAGGATTACCTTCCCTGTCTTCCTTGTAATTATAACAATATCAAGTTAAGATCGATGTTATTCAAGTGAACTCCAGTCACACAACCTAGTTTAACCACGATTTTATAATGTGTTCACCTATGGATAAAAAGGATTCAAATAAAACTAATACTTAATAAAAAAAAGTAATACAAAAATAAATTAAAAACATGTTTAAATGATATAGGTTCGAACGCGGATCAGTAAATATGTATGTCCGGCGCAGACCTACTCTGCCACAATCACCATGCGGTAAAATCGCGAAATAGATGCTTATATATTATGTCAGCAAAATACATTCTTTTTTGTAATGGCGTGATGATATTAATAATTATGCTAGATTTAGGCGTTTTTTTTACCAAATCAGCTGTTCACTATTCTATTGGATTCGAGAGAACATCTCTATGGAGAAAGATGTGATCATGATGTGAATCAGGAGTTAGGACCGACGGTATTCCCGTCCGAATTGAGCAGTCCGACTGGGGAAGTACCTCCACCCTACAATACCATGGCTATAATAACCTCGTGTTGTGTTCCCGGTGGTGAGTAGGGTAGCCAGAGCTAACTGGAGAGTTTTTGTACTGTCAGTGGAAAGACCAAAGTCTTGTCCTGATTTTGTGTTCTGCACTGAGGGCACATAAAATCTCTGTTCTTACAGGGTCGGCAGCACGGATGTGACTCCACTGGTGTGCACGTTCATAGGTCACGGTAACCACTTTCCATCAGGTGGGCCGTGAGCTTGTCTGCCTAAGCTGTATAAAAAAAATGTGAATTCTGTCGAGACTTGCTGAGCCGAAGATTCTGCAGTACGCAACCTCGCCTGACTTTGCTGAGATGCAGTAGCAATTGTCTGTCGAAGTTTGTCAGAATCCTATGATCGAAATGAGCTCTTCCTTTTAGCATTATTGCTTTTTTGGTTTGATCTATTCACACAACAAACAGACAAACAAATAAACAGCCAAAAATTCTCACAAACGTTGTTTTGGCTTCTAAAACGTTTATAAAGGAGGTAGGACACGGCGGTACTTCCGCCCGATTGAGCAGTCCGACTGGGGTAGTACCTCCGCCCTACAGAATACCGCGGCTATAATAACTTCGTGTTGTGTTCCCAGCGGTGAGTAGGGTAGCCAGAGCTCACTGGAGAATTTGTGCTGTCAGTGGGAAGACTAAAGGCTTGTCCAAGACAAAGCTTCTACTGACGGCACAGAAACTCTGTACTTGCAGGGTTGGCAGCGCGACTGTGACTCCTCTGGTGTTACAGACGTCCATAGGCCACGGTAACCACTTTCCATCAGGTGAGTCGTGTGCTTGTCTGCCACCTAAGTGGTATAAAAAAAATCTTGCATTTAATAGAAACGGATCTGAAGTAATCTATTTATTCAATCGAAATTGGTGGCTGTTCTAGATGTGTTTCTAGTGTTTCTAGACCTAAACGACTTAACGTCTTTGCTTTTAGCTTCAGCAGCTTTTTCTGTAAGCTGTCCAATTGGCAATATAGCGTGTTCTATGACTTAAGCACCATGAATAAGCACCTTGTGCACTGAAGGAGGAGGATATTCTCTAACAATATATCTTGCCGTTTGTAAAACGTATTCTTCAAACGCTGGAATGTTAATTGGAACTACTATTACTGGAATACTTGTTAAAGTCTTGGAAATAATTCCACATAATTATGTAATTATTCCGCATAATTGGCCGTTTGAAAGATTAGCAAAAAAAAACAATAATTTTATTGGTCTTCCTGTCTGTTTTCTTACTTTTTTCTTTTCAGGTAAATTGAAAGTTTCCTTAATGTTAAGACAATTACCGTATTTAGAAAAATATCCGTCCTCACAGTTCTGCCATTTTGATGTAAACGCTTTAGATAAAGAATATATGTTATCCTTTAGTATAATATTAGATTCGATATTATAGGCACTTTTAAATGCTTTGTGCGTTTCTTGGAGCTTAGAAGAACTATTACAATGTTTTAATCTATGCCAAATGTTGAATATATCAAGACGACTGAATTCCAGTGTTAACCCTTTAAGCAACACCTATTTGTCAATTTATCCTAAGGTTGCGCAAGTTTGCGCAAACAACGACATATATGGCATTAAAGAGCAAGATTAGAGTTATTTAACTAGCTAAATTATATAAAATGAAACTACATGAGGCAAAACTTATGCGTCTTTACAATTATGCAAGAATTGATATTTTTTATTTTATTGCTTGAAGTAGGTGCGATAATTAGGGGGCTAAAATCTACGTATAAAGTAGATTGATATCGTAAAATAATCTACATACCTTGTTCTTCTAAATTCATATATATAAACCTTTCAATAATTCTTTCAAAATTTTATAAATCTGTTTGAAACCCAATAGTAATTCACACAATTTAAATTATAAACATAACCACAAAATTACCAATTTATCGACTTAGTTTACCTATGATCCGTTTCCTTAAAGGTTGAATGTACTTTAAAATTATATAGACGTCAAATAGCGAGGGAAGTTAAATTTTTTTTTTTTACTTTTGACCTCTGATGAGTCCAGTGTGCAGCGGTGTGCCGCGATATTATTGTGACTATTTTTTACCGTAGATAGCGTTCTGATACTTTGCAACTTAGACGGTTCTCACACTGCCCCGCATACCGTGGCAGGGCGCATAAAACCGCGGCCCCGCGCGTGGTCGGGGGAGCGCAGATCTGCCACCGCGCGCAGATTTATCTCCTGTCACGCGTGGGGCGGCGGTTTAACTGTAGGCCGAGAGCTGTGACATTTTTAGGTAGATGCATAAGGTCATTTAAAATCTGAAAAACAGTAAAGTTTAATATTGAATAGTAGAGAAAATAAAAAAGCCATACTATTTGCGAAGGATTATTAAACTTTGCACTTGGCTTGCTAAACAAATATTTATATAACAGACAGCGCTCAATTGCATCGGCATTCTAGAATGACACACCAGATTTCGATATAAATTAATTTGGCATTTATACACGTTGTTACGTATTATTATTGATTTTCAGTTAACCTCATACACCCACAGAAATATTTAACAGTTCTCAGACCAAAATCCCGCCAAAATCACGCACGTGGTGGCAGATTTCAGTGTGCCATACTCCGTGTCTTTCCCGCCATCACGCGCGGTTTCTGCTTGTACGCGCGTGATCTGCCACACCGCGCGTAACTGCGTTTTCAGTGTGTGGGACCTCGCGTGTTTTCATTTACGATGATACCTATATCGTTTTAATATAGTTCATCGGTATAGTTACAGGGCTAACATGATTGATTTTAAACTTTTTGGAGTTATTTTTGAGTCTGACTCTTTTTATACCACTTAGCACGACGCGACCAAGTGGAATGGCCGTATGCTCGTCATGACGAGCACACGGCCCACTTATGGAAAGTGGTTACCGTGGCCTATGGGCGTGTGCAAAACCAAGGGAGTCACACTGGCGCTGCCAACCCTGTAAGCACAGAGAGTTTCTGTGCCGTCAGTATAAAAGACAAAGCAGGACAAGCTTTTGGTCTTCCCACTGTCATCACAAAAACTTTCCAGTGAGCTCACAGCCGGGAACACAACACAAGGTTATTATGGCCGCGGTATTCTATAGGGCGGAGGTACTTTAGAGTTATTTCTTTTTTATTCAATTGCAGTGTTGAGTATAGTGGTGACTGTTGGTATAAGGAGTAACTTCATATCGCACCGGGACAAAACTTTCATAGGCCCCGACCGTCGCCTCGAGCAGGTCTTGAGGCAACGCATGACGGCGCCCGTTGCACTCAAATCAGACCTACAATCTTACGGGCATTACATGTCCACTCCAAAGCCTGATCTCGAAGTGACCACATCGCCAAGCGAAACCCGGCGGCAAGGACAAGCCTATCTGAATCGTAAGTCCTTTTATCTTTCTCTCTTTTAAAACATTTTTATCTCTTTCTTTCTTTCTTTGGGCGTATGACCTGACCATTTGTTTGTGCATAATCCTCCTGGATATACCGAACTCAAACCGTCTTAAACCCGGCTGGTTCAGGGCCATCCCTGGGTTCGAGATGAGGGTGGAAACCACAGTCTCCTCATCTTGGCCCCGGAACTTGCGACCTGCTTCTGCTAGGGTATCAGGCAGCTTCACCTGTTACCCCTAGATCTAAATTCCTGGAAAACGAAATTCGTTGAGCGACTTCCGACGTCTGAGTCGCCTCCACGCCGCGCGAACTCTGCGATCGGGAGAAACCAAAATAACCGAAGTCCGAAAGAGACTGATTCTCCTCCGGACTCACTCCTCCGCCTCTTTCTTAAGCATTACTTGCTCACGGTAGTAGTCCATGCACTCGCGCTCCACACGATCGCCTTGAGCAATGCGCTGAGTGAGAGAACTGGTCTGGACTGTACTGATGACGAATGCATAAAAAGCTAGCTAAAGCTAAGCTGTAAGGAACTTTTCTAGTTATTGTGATATGTTGGATCTTAAAAAATATGTATACAAATATCGAGTATTGATATTTGATGCCAAGATCCGTAAGCATGAATAGGGATCTTGAATTTTTTACTTAATCGGTCACTGTTATTGAATTAATATTCACAGTTTGGTTCGACGAGTACAACGCGGAAAATCTCAAACCCAAGATCCTACAGTTCCAACAATATTTGATACAACTATCTAAAGACTTTATCGAAAATATAGATAAAACACCTTTGATCAAAAAGATCGCAATGGATGAAAGATTTCGTGTCGCGAATATATTTTCTAAACTCGACGATTGGGTGGTATATGCAAGGAGTTTATACGACAATATGAAAATGTTTAGATACCAGAGGCTATACACCTACGATACTCACGTTCGGAGAGTCCTAATCCATTATTATTACTACCAAGCTGCACTTCGGACATGCATCGACGTAACGTACACTGTAGAGTTTATTTTGCACACCCATGGAGTCTATGTTGCAAGTTTAAAACGAAAGAACAACAAAAGTGGTGGTATTGATGATGATAGTGATAATGAAGATTATAGTCCCGAAGCTTCGAAACACAAGGCACAGAGTATGTACGATAAGGTGAAGGACAAAAATATGACGCCGGAACAGCAGAGGTACATGTTACAGATGATGGAAGCGGGCCTGACGCCTACGATGCCGCCCTGATGTCGCATGCTGGTAACCCTGGAACCCAGTATAACCTGTGTCAAAATTAAATTATTTATTTTTACTTTCATTTACTTCCATTACATTTATACATATATAGGTATTTTTAAATTTTCACCTTTACAGGATACCCCTATAGCTAATGTTGCCAGACAAACGATACACCGATAGGAATCGAGAGGCGTACAGGTCTCCACAAGTCTGTCTAACACTGAATCCTCTAAGTACAATAATGGATAATTCGGGGCTAGGCTATAGGTTGCGGAGATGGGGGCGAGTTATATCCCATCTCCTCTACATGGATCATTTGCCCCAAATAATGCACAATTGATAGAACTACTAAAGATGACTGAAAGCGAATTGAATCCAAAGGCGTAACACTTTCGTACTCCATTAAGCTTAAATCACTTTCTTCAACCGCAACCTACCAATATCTAGGTATGTCGCAGGCATTAGGAATACCCAAAGCTGACATGAAAAAGGTACTGCAAGAGCGTTTTTTCGCCGCGTGAAAAAATTAAAGTGAAAGAAGCTATTTAGCAGACAGGACGTCCTATCAGAATCAGTAGGGACTACATTACAATTGCACTGGAATTTAAGTTCTGATAATGTAAGACTCAAGTACTGATTTGGTATTTACAAAACAATTTGAAACAACGCAAAGAAAAGTGTTATAATCATTTTCATTTTCAAATAATGTATCTTAGTCACTACCTACATCTTCAAGCACACAACAACGCTCTCTTATCACGTGCCTCACTCGATCCGTCAATCAAATCCGTCAATATAACTTATTTAAAATATTTGAAGGTCTGATGGCGCTATCAGGACTTATTTATAAATAAATAAAAAAAAATTAAAAAAATTGTCGCAGTCATTCCTTAATGTGTAATAACTAAAACTAACTTAATTAGATTTTTGTATGAAGTAAAAAAAATGGTATGAGTAAGGAATATGTATTTGGTATGATTTAAGAATGGTATGACCTCTCGTTGTATGAAGTCGGAATAACCCCAAAATATAGTAGGTACCATGAGCAACAATCTCAAATGACGAAATAGTTTGTATTTATTAACGAAGGCATGTTATTTTCCTATAATATGCGTAATGTGTCATATCTCATCTTAAGCGAAGAGTCGTATCAACCAACTGCTTATTTAGGTCCGCAGATAAGCCAGAAATTATGGCAGTCCTTTGTTCATTTAAGTCAATTAGATAAAAGTCAGAACAAATGGTTGAAAAAGAACTATTAATATTTGGACAAAATGGTAGTCAGACCCAACCATGCCTAACAATATATTCTGGGGCCATAAAAACGTCTACCGCACCGCTTGTACAGTCAGCGTCAGAACAATCTTGAGTACAAAGTCACAAACTGTTTTATTGATTTAAATTGTATAACTGTTCGAGCCACTTTCCATCAGGTGGGCCATTTGCTTGTCTGCCACTTAGGTTGTTTTACAAAAAGAAAGGGGGGAAATCAAGGCATTAAGATAATTTTGAGTACTTATTTACTTATAATAACGGTTTGGCTAGCTTGTAGAATAAAAAATAATATATTTCCTACTTTGGAGTTATTTACAATAATTAACTTCCAAAGTTGAAGATTCAGTCTCGTCTCAGTCGTGAAATTTCCATTTGCATGAGAATAATTTGAAAAGAATGTTTGCATGTTGGCTTATTAAGTTGGACACACTGTGAAAAGAAACAAAACACTAATGTGCTTACTGATGGCGACAAGTTTTTTTTTAATGAGAGCATTGTTTTAATGCAAAGAAAGTTAAGTATATGTAACATAAACATTATTTTTACAAGCAAATCTTGTTAAAATTTACAGACCAACAGAAATATTAAATACAGTAAAGAATTTTAACGTATTTCCGAACGAGCGGATTTACATCTAAAAAATTTTACCGACAAAATATTTGTCCTATTTATTATTATACTCACTATTTAAATTCTATGAAAAATCATAAACAATAATGTACATAGTAAAACATTTATAGAAACAAATTATTGACTGTGAATCACTTCAATGTCTATCTTCTTATCTCTTTAGTATTCTTGGGGGACTTCAACTCTCACCACGTAGAGTGGCTGGGGTCTCCTAGAACTGATTTTGCGGGAAGGGCTGCTCATGACTTTGCTCTGACCTACGGATTCTCTCAACTGGTGCATTCTATTACTAGAACACCAGAAATAGAGACCCACAGAAGCTCTATACTGGACCTTCTGCTGACTTCGCGCCCGGACGAATACTCCATAACTGTGGAAGCACCACTTGGTACTTCGGACCACAGCCTCGTTCGGGCGCAAGTGACTCTCTCGCGGCCTGAACCACCGCGGCCACCTCAATGGTGGCATGTCTGGCACTACAAGACGGCAAACTGGGATGGACTGCGAGAATTCTTCGCGTCGTACCCGTGGAGGCGGCTTTGCTTCACTTCTAATGATCCCAGCTCCTGTGCAACAGCAGTAGCTGATGCGATCCTAGCGGGTATGGAATGTTATATTCCGAACCGCTGGATCGCAACAGGAGAGAGCAAACGCCCTTGGTTTAATAGGCCCTGCAGAGAAGCAAGAGACTACAAGCAATCTGGATACAGGGCTTGGACCACGGCTCTTGCCAATAAAGATCCAAATATCGCTGAAGTGAAGCGAAAGTTGAATGCCGCCTCGAGGTCTAGTAAAAAAGCTACGGCCAGGGCTAAGTTTGAGTTCATCGGCAGAATTGGCGAGCGGCTTGCGCGCTACCCATTTCTTTTCATTTGGCAGTCGTGCATTTTGGTCGCTCGCCAAAGCTGCCGAGGGAAACTTCTGCCAGTCTTGCCTTCCACCGCTGCAAAAATCCGATGGTAGTCTGGCCCATGGCGCTAAGGAGAAAGCCGATCTGTTGGGTAATCTCTTTGCGTCAAACTCGACTATGAACGACGGGAACGCCGAACCACCCAAAATCCCCAGTTGTGATGCTTCCATGACTGAAGTTAAAATCACGCAACGCACGCTAGCTTAAGTCCCTAGATGTTCGGAAGTCGAGTGGGCCGGACGGTATACCGGCGATGGTGCTTAAGCACTGTGCCCCCGAGCTGTGCCCTGTACTTACACGTCTTTTCGCACTCTCATACTCCGCAAGGCGGGTCCCGACCTCGTGGAAGACCGCATTCGTGCCCCCTGTACCTAAGAAAGGTGACAGGACAGATCCAACCAATTACAGGCCAATCGCTATAACCTCCCTTCTCTCGAATGTTAGGGAGTGTATTATTAATACACAGCTGAGATACCTTGAGGGAAACGATATACTGAGCGATCGACAGTACGGCTTTCGCCACCGTCGCTCTACCGGTGACCTTTTTGTGTATCTCACAAACCGGTGGGCGCAGGCCATCGAGAGTCGGGGTGAAGCACTAGCGGTCAGCCTCGATATAGCGAAGGCCTTCGATCGGGTCTGGCACAAAGGTCTTCTTGCGAAGTTGCCAAATTATGGACTCCCCGAGGGACTTTGCGAATGGATCTCCAGCTTTTTGTCCAACAGAAGGATCCAAGCCGTCGTCGACGGCAGCTGCTCGGACCGCATGAACATAAACGCTGGTGTCCCACAAGGCTCCGTGTTGTCTCCGACGCTGTTTCTGCTGCATATCAATGACATGCTGTCTGATGGCTCCATTTATTGTTATGCGGACGACAGTAGAGTCGCGAACAACTTGTGTCTAAAATCGAGACTACTCTCTCTGGAGTATCCGATTGGGGACGACTAAACCTAGTCCAATTCAACCCCACTAAGACACAAGTATGTGTATTCATCGCTAAGAAAACCCCATTCATTGTGGCGCCGCAATTCCTGGACACACCGCTTACCATCTCCTCGAGTATCGGGATCCTTGGTGTCGATATCTCCAGCGACGTCCAATACCGAAGTCATTTGCAGAACAAGGTTAAGTTGGCATCAAGAAAATTCGGAGTGCTCAACAGGGCGAAGCAGTACTTCATTGCGGGGCAGCAACTCCTTCTTTATAAAGCACAGGTCCGGCCTCACATGGAGTACTGCTGTCATCTTTTTGCTGGAGCACCTGCATACCAGCTTGACCCCTTCGACTCAGTGCAAAGCCGGGCATTGAGGCTAGTTGACAATCCCATACTCACAGGTAGTGTGGAACCTCTTAGCCTTAGGAGGGATTTTGTCTCACTGTGTGTGTTCTACCGCTTATACAATGGTTTGTGCTCAGATGAATTGTTTGACATGATGCCCGTAGCTACATTCTATCATCGCACCTCTCGCCATAGGCAGGGAATTCATCCTCACACATTGCGACCTGAGACGGTGCGTACTGTGCGGTATGAAAGAAACTTCATCCCACGCACACTCAAGCTGTGGAATGACCTCCCTGCTACGGTTTTCCCAAGCGCCTACAATATGGGATTCTTCAAGAGGGGCATCAGAAGGTTTCTTTATGGTCGGCAGCGCGAGTGTGACACCCCTGGTGTTGCATACGTCCATAGGCCACGGTAACCGCTTCCCATCATGTGGGCAGTGTGCTTGTCTGCCAACTAAGTGGTATAAAAAAAAATTTCATATTATATTTAAGATATCGCGAGATGTAAGACAATTACCTATGCATCTCACTTTTTATAGTGTTTATTGGAATGTATGCGTATGTTGAAGTATCCACAATAATGATTTTACATCGCCTATAGTAAGCCAAATGTGAAAAATATATTACTACCAAAAATTTATAGTGTGTAGATATAGAAATAGCCTTAGACAATAGTCCAGATTGATATAAGAAAGAGTGGAACTGAATATTTAAGTCGAAGGCAAACTCGCAATAGTTACCGACTATTGCTACAGCCAGAAGAATTTCTAATAATATTTGCTAGTCGCATATCCCGCTGACCGCATGGGCACAAGCTAAAAGATAAACAATAAATGTATCTGTCAAAAAAGTTGAGTGTACGACAGGATGCCGCACGACAAAGGAAAGGTTGTAAATGAATAATAAAGGGACGGAAGCGCGTCAAGCTCTCTCATTGTTCGATTTGGACACAATAATACTGTGTAATGTCTCCATTTTTGTTGTCGATCGCGATCCAACCAACAATAATCAAATGATTCGAGGAATAGGTATGCGTAACCAAGTAAGCAAGTTTTTTATTAATGGAATTATTTCTAAAATACAGTTCACAATAGAAATAGGACATGTTAAAAATTAATGTTCTTGGCATTACTATAAATTTAATTAACCATAGACATAACTACATTATAAATTTATAGAAAGCCCACTTTCGCTGAAAATGTTATACACAGAAAGTTTAGACACCCACTGAGTCACAAACACGCCGTATTCCATTCAATAGTGCACTGACTACTGTCAATTCTAATGTCGCATTCTAATCTAGGGTCGCAGTCACATTTTGAGGAGAAATTGGCAGTAATCATGGTCGACGTAAGTGACCAATTAATAAATAATTTAGTTACGCACAAAATCTGCAAGGTAGTCACAAACCTAGCATGCAAGGAAGACACACCCATGACCGGCAGATACACGTTAAACACCATAGGCTCGCATACCATATATTGGTTCTCTCACTCTTCTCACAGTCACAGTGTACTCACAGTCTACAAAACTTAATCTGTAATAATAAGGATTTAACACCAATAATCAAGCATAACAGTGATAAATACCTGTGAACTGAGATGTTCCATCTGCAATAAACAAATAAAATATATTAAAAAGACACATAAAGTTTGTTTCACACTAGTAAAGTACCAACCTTACCGAATGAATAAACGATATTTCTAAATAAATTATCTCGATCAGATCAAAGATGTTTAGGTAAGTTAGTTACCTAGCCGCAATCTATGAACATGTAAAATGAAAAAAACTTAACAAAACACAACCCCCAAAAAGTCGAAAACAAGTTGTGTTAGTTAGTCCTATAACTTTGATATACCTAGTAATTACACATTTTGATTCAAGCCTTGTCATGTCGGGAGACCCTAACTTCGACTTTTTGGGGGCTGATTTTAGTGACGGGAATTTTTAAAATTTTTGTTTTACACTTTTTAAATTATTATTAATTATTTATTCATAATAACTTTTACATTGTGTTGAATTTTGAATTACATTGTAGGAAGAATAGCAATTAATGAGGCATGTCATGGAAAAATTACACAAAATACCATTATAATGTCAATCATAAATGTCAATGTCAAAATAAAGTTAAATATCATAGTATCAATATTATCTTATATACCTACCTACCTACATTTACAGCATATACATTACAATTCAAGTCAATTAGGTACAGTTCATAATGTCTTCTAGCAAAAACTGCCTTAATTTGGTAATAAAATCCCGTTTGTATAATTACAATTTTAAGTCATCAGGAAGCTTGTTGAAGATTTTTACTGACATGTGTCTAGTGCCATGTCTAACAATGTCAAGGTGTGGAATACAATTAGTTTGGAAGTCTTTCCTTCTAGTACTTTCCCTAAATTTTCTTTCCTCTTCTGTTTCGAACTCATGTTTATATTTAACAAAGTATTTCATTAGCACAACCACATACAACGATGGCGCAGTGAGGATATTTAGATCTCTGAAATATTCCCTACATGATTCATGCTGGCGAATACAGACTATGGTGCGGATTGCCCTTTTTTGCAATACAAAAGCCTTATTTAAGTTATATTCATAACTGCCTCCCCAACACAGGATACTGTATCTTAACTTAGACTCTATTAGTGCGAAATACACCCTCTTGAGTTGTGGTATGTCAATTACATTTCTTAGGCTTCTTAAAATATAGCATGTAGAACTAATGGCAAGTTCTTAGCTTCCAAGTTCAGGTTTCCAATTAAGGTGACAGTCAACACGAACACCCAAGAACTTAACTACCTCTACCATGTCAACATTCACACCGTATAAGGTACAATTTAGACGATCACTATTTTTAGATGTTGTACAAAATAATGTTAAATTGGTTTTAGTTGCATTCACCTTGAGTCCGTTCATAGAGAATCATTTGTAAATTGCTTCCAGAGCTTCATTCGCGCATATATTAAGCAAGTCAATAGAATCTGCCGATGTGACGGCGTTATCTGTAAAGACCACTAGTCGTGTGTGTCCTTCTAAGCTTTTTTCTATATGTTTTATCAGGTCATTCATAAATACTATAAAAAATATTGGACCAAGTATTGATCCTTGAGGAACTCCTATGCTGTTACTCTAAAACTTAGATCTAAAAACCTTTTCACAAGTTTAATTACTCGTCATATTTTGCTTATTGACATTGTCATTTTGTCCATTCATGACTTGTTTTACTTCGACGAAGATTTTTCTATTATTAAAATATGATGTGAGAAGTTGTAAAGCTTTGCCTCTCACACCATAATGTTCTAACTTACATAATAGTAGATTGTGGTTAATTGTATCAAAGGCAGAGCTTAAGTCCAGGAAGAGGCCTGCTATCTTTTTCCTAAAGTTTAGTCCGCTTCTAACATCCCTCACTAGAGTTTCAATCGCATCTTGCGTGCCTACGCCAGTTTGAAACCCAAATTGTCTAAGATTTAAGACTTTGTTTCGATTGAAATGTGTTATAAGTCTAGATCTATACATTTTAGGGTCTTTTGTAGAACCCTTTTTGTGGATAGGAATGACTTTCGCTATTTTCAGTTGGTCCGGAAAGATACTATCGGTCATGCAACTATTATAAAAAAAATTGTTCAGCTAAGATATCTATGTTGTCTTTAAATGTTGTTATAGGTAACCCGTCGAAACCACAAGAGCTCTTACTTTTCATTTTCTTTATCACGTTAATGATTTCGTGAGTACTGGTAAGTTCCCAAGTAATGTCACCTCTGACTCTGGTTTCGGTTTGTTGCAATAGATCAATTGCACTACCACTTTGGATATTACAACTGGTGCCTACATTCGAATTGGCGGTAAACTGTTTTGCAAAGATATTTGCAACTTCTACTGGCTCTGTGATGACCTTCTTAGTGAAGGCTGGTATTCCTGCTGATAGATGACAAAACTCTGGCACAGACTTTCCCTTCAGGGTTGGTAGATCAGACGGCAATTGCACCTGTAAAAGTCAAGGTAAACCAACAACGGTGTTTACCTCCCTTTAGTAATTTTTATGCTTCACAACATGTTCTGTGTAACCTAACAGCATGGTCATAAGACACATTCCTCGATATACAAAACAGAGCATTGTATATAGGCAAGCTATGGAACACAAATATTGGTTTCGAGAAAGCATTACGTCAGTACACAATGCATCGGTATCGATGGCAGTTCGAAGGAAACGCGCTGATCGAGTTACTTACCAACTCAGCTATATACTTACCTAGTAAATTGACTTTGTATAGCAGGCCTCAGATATTGTGTATCTAGTACACCTTTGTATAACATTACACAAAGGTGTGCTCGATCATTAAAATTTATGAACAAGATCACTTAAAGCGGATTTCACTATGATAAAAACCGACATTAATTTAAAAAAATGAATCAAAAAATGTTTGACGACAACAACAACACGCACCAAAAATCCACATCATGGTCCATCCACATTATGTTAACATTTATTGTATCCTATGACACCCAGGAGATGAATACCTTTCAATTGAGGCCCGATTCATCGAAATCCGTCCAGCCGTTTGGCCTGTAGATAGGAGCAAAGAAAATTACATGCATAGTTTGCTCATATACGCGTGTAACAAAATACTGGTGCAGTCGGGTAAAAACAAAATCAGGCCATACGGGTAACGCTTCCCCGGACAAGCCCGGCATAGCTTTTCCACTTATAAATACCCACAATCCAATAACAAAAGCTCCGTAAATAGCTTTCTTATTCAAGTTAACAGCTCCACTGTCGGACATAAGTAGGTACTTCAAATACTCTCATCAGTTTTAACAAGTCACTCTCAAACGTCAAACAGTCATTAGGTAGACAGGATTGATGCACTGATGGATGTAACAACATTTCAATCTAAATTGATTGCACTTGTAATCTAAGAACATGAGAATAAATTTAATTAATTCACTTTGAAAGTATTTTGGCATCAAAAGAAACTTATATGTTTATTTGATATATGATATAAACTGATATGATGCTCACGCTGCATTTTAGTTTTACGATTTAGACCCTTGTGTATATAGTTACTGTAACGATTAAAGGTTTCCTGAACTCTATTTTTTCAATTAGTCGTTGCCTGCGTAGAGGAGAACTACACTGATTCCGTTATCGCCTTACGCAATTTATACGATGCTATAAAGAGAAGGCTATGTCCATTTTCCAATTGCACTTTACTTATTAAGGTGCAAAATTTCAGTACGTAAAATCAATCCCAGGCCACAAAGTTCCAGATGATCTCCGGACACGGGTGCTTCGGGAGTTACCTGCATCGGATCCGGAAAGAGCTAACGCTTGAGTGTCATCCCTGTGATGCAGGTGAGGACCCGGGGTTGCACACACTGACTGAATGCCCAGCGTGGGAAACGCCGAGGCGGGTCGTTGCACCCTGGGGTTGTGAGCTCTTTCTCTCTGAATGTTGCTGCTCTAGAAAGAGATGGTCAGCTCCCCCGTCTCTTTCTCGGGCCGCAACATGGCCGGAGGAGACTTAGGTCCCTCTCGTTCCCCATTGTTCTCAATGAAACGGAGGTCGTTGAACGACCTCCATCCTCCATGAGCGCGGGCCTGAGGGCGACAAGTGGAATAACCTATTACCCTAGCAGAAGCAGGACAAGACTGCTGTGCGATGTGCACCCCTTTTTTTCTGGGTAAGATGGGGACGTAATAATCCAATAAATCCGAGAGGGCCTTCTATGGTCCAGTATCAGTCAGAGTGCGCGAGAGATATTCTTAAGGCTACCTCACCCCCGGTAACTGATGGCCTGAACGAATGTCACCAGATCAGCTTGGGGTCCGAAAGAGAGCCTCTGATCAATCATGATACCGAGGTGTGTTCCCAGCGGTGAGTAGGGTAGCCAGAGCTCACTGGAGAATTTGTGCTGTTAGTGGGAAGACTAAAGGCTTGTCCTGATTTGTCTCCTACTGACGGCACAGAAACTCTGTACTTACAGGGTTGGCAGCGCGACTGTCAACTCCTCTGGTGTTACAGACGTCCATAGGCCACGGTAACTACTTTCCATCAGGTGGGCCGTGTGCTTGTCTGCCAACTAAGTGGTATAAAAAAATAAATAATAATACAGGTTTGCTTCGGGATATCACCAGTAGTGTGAATAGCTTGCTGAGGTTCCACAATTAATTGGAGCAAGAAAAGTCCCCACCATACCATACTTCATACTACATACATAGACGTCGGTAAATTTCCTAGGGGTTAGGCAGAGATGTATTAACTCCCACGCCAACTATGATTTACGGACCCACGTAATAACGAGGAAGCCAATTGCCGCCAAGTGGACAGTTGGCCATGGATTTACATATAGGTACCTTTACTGTTGGATAAAGAAGACATTCTACGACACCCACCGGTAGAGATGGGGTGGGTCTTTTCTCCTCCACCGAGAACCATATGTACAATAAAAGTACTAGTTAATATATAATAATATATAATATTTATATCATTAAATAACCCGTTAAAAATCTGATTAAGCTCGCAATGAACTCTCATTATGAGTTCTATAATAGGTAATGTTTTTTTGCGGTCTCTAACGTTTAGCAATCTTTTTTAGCTAAGCGACATACTCTGCCATTTTGTATACTGTGAACAATGAGAGCTATATTAAAAACCATGAGTTCAGCGCCCGATAGAGGATAACTACCATAAAATGGACAATAGGTCATCCGAAACTTGATATTACTTAAGGTAGAGTTTTGGCCGAACATAGGGTATATGCACACACATACCATTCTCGGTCCCGACTTCGGGTTAAATAAGTATCGTAGTAGGTATCAATTTCCTGCAAGCACACGGCCCACCAGATGGTAAGTGGTTACCATGACCTATGAACGTGTGTAACACCAGTGGAGTCACATCCGTACTGCCGACCCTGTAAGAACAGAGATTTTGTTCCGTCAGTGTAGAGTACAAAGCAGGACAAGCCTTTGGTCATCCTACTGACAGCACAAAAACTCTCCAGTGAGGTCTGGCTATCCTACTCACCGCCGGGAACACAACACGAAGTTATTTTAACTGCGGTATTCGGTTACTTCCCCAGTCGGACCGCTCAATTGGGCGGAAATACCGCCGTGTCCTACCTCCTCCTGTAATCTATCTAATATATCTGATGACTTCTTTTCACTGTTGGCCAAACAATTATAAGTATGTATCCACTTAAAGTTCATTGCTCAGAAGCAGAATAAATATATATTATGCATATATATTTAGTAACGATCACGTCAAAATGATTTCACATAGTCTGATAGTAAGCTAACAGGATGGTCTCAGGAATTTGGGTTAACTCACAAGAGAAACGAGGCCCCTTTGTTGTGTGCAATATCCCCACGGATACCACCACCACCGGAGCCGGTGGGGGAGGTTATGTACGGACTTGAACCGACTAAAACGCACGCCGACTGTGTGGGCCACAGGTTGCCGGAGGTAAGATTATCTGAGACATGTCTCTCGTACTCCGGCCGGCCCAGACCCGTGTCTTTTTCACCCGAAGGCCCTCTTCGGGTGTGGTGACCACGGAGTCCCCACCTCGTCCCTGAATATAGACGCGCCGCTGCCACGGCCTGCTTCTGCTAGGATGACAAGCGGCTCCACCCCTCGTCCCCAGACCCGCGCTCATGTGGGATGGAGGTCATTTTGCAACCTCCGATGCCCGAATCGCGGACCTCACGGTAAGCGAGTCGCCCCCGTTCCCGCTCCGCCTCCTCCTACACAGGCATTACTTGCTCCCAGAAGGAGGCACCGGCAGCCTACGCATACGCGCAGCGATACATCGCCACGAGCAAGGTGGCGAGCGTGAAAACTCTCACCCTAGGGCCGCCACCAAGTCCTGTCTGGATGTCTCCCTCGCCTGGCATTCGGTGAGCGAGTGCAGCATCGAGGTCTCGCTCAGGTCGCAGTGATGGCACTTGGAGGTTAGCTCTTTCCCGATCCGATACAGGTACCGCCCGAAGCACCCATGCCCGGTGATATGATCTGCATCAGCTGGTACGAGAGGCTGCCGTGTGGCCTCTCTAGCCATTCCCCCATGATGGGAAGAAACGAAGTCCTTGCGCGCACATTGTTTTGATATAATATGTTTGGTGGATTTGCTTAAAAGACAGCTAAGAAACGCGTACTGAGCACATACAGCATATCTTGAGGTCAAAATATATGCCGGTAGCTATATCAATAATGATCCTCCTCAGCTTGGCGACCCTATTTGATGCTTTTTCAGGCACTGCTTAAAAGATTGCAGATTGAAAACATGAAATCAGTCCTGATTGGTTTACCCCGGCTTTAAAGAGTGAGACTGCCGTCTGACCTCATAACCTTAAGTCCAATACCTGCACCAGAACCTCGTCCGTCAAGCAGCAGGTGAACAGGCTTGTAGTTGATGTTTACTTGGGTTTCAAATATCTTAAGGCCCCATACTCATTTGCAGGTGAAATAGGCATGATGAGAGATTTTGAAAATCTACTCCGCGATGTTATTTGTAATAAGTAATCATATTGACGTAATCGTTATTAAAAAATATATGCATTATTATTCTGATATTGAGTAATGAGCTATAAGTGCCCAGTGCCGCCGAACAATACGAGTGTTATCAGCCTCTTACCTAGTCTTCACCCTCTTTATTTCATTTGTAGCAAGATAAATGGCAACATTCCACGTGCATACCCCAGATGGTTTGTGTAGTATGTATAATAAAACATAATGTAAGTACTTTGTTTGTGTATTCAAAATAAAATAAGTTATACAAATCAATCTTACACAGAGTTCAGAAGACAGGCAGTAAGAATAAATAATTAAATAAATATTCCACGACATTCTACACAACGCTATCTAGACCCATGGTAAGCATAGCTTAACTAGCTTGTATTATGGGATCTAGAATGCGGATAAACATACTTAGATACTTTTACATACATACATATTATACATAGAAACACCCAGACCAATGCAAATATACATATTCATGCATACAAATATTTGTACTGAGCGGGAATCGAACCCGCGCCCTCTGTATAGCATTCGAATGCTCTACGGCTACGAAACGGAGGTCAAGAATGTTTAATTTAAAACTAAATTGGTCGTTAAAACCAATTTCTTGCCTATACAAACAAAGGTAATAATAATATAATATCATCCCGGTGGTCCCGCCCATTACTAACCAGGCACGACATTTGTTTTTTATAACCCGCACTAATCTGATTAACAATAAATAGTAAAATAAAACTACGACCGTTTCTTCGGTGACATTAAAATATTTTTCGTGCTTATGCATACAATAAAGTCATATAAGAAGCATTTGTTGAATTGGTGGTGTATCTATGTAATTAATCATTTGTATTGTTTGATGATGTACAGTCGACAACGGAGATACGTACCTGTAGACATTTAATTATTTTTTATACAACTTTGGTGGCAGACAAGCACACGGCCGACCTATGAATGTGTGTAACACCAGGGGAGTCACACCCGTTCTGCCGACCCTGTAAGAAGAGAAAGTTTCTCTGCCGTCAGTGCATAATACAAAATCAGAACAAGCCTTTGGTCTTCCCACTGACAGCACAAAAACTCTCCAGTGAGCTCTGGCTATCCTACTCACCGACGGGAACACAACGCAATGTTATTGTAGACGTCGTATTCTGTAGGGTGGAGGTACTCCCCAGTCGGACTGCTCATTTGAGTCGGAAATACCGTCGTGTCCTAGCTCCTACGAAAAAAATACAACATATATGAAAAAGTGTACACTTATGTACACTTTGTAGCCTATATATTCATCATCATCATACAGTATAAGAATCCGATATAACCTACTCCACCGGCTCCGGTGGGGAGGTACCCGTGGGGATTTTGCGCACGTAAAAAAAAGTAAGCATTTAACATGCGTTGTATGTTAAAGTTTGACGACTATACCTATGTGGCAAAGTGATAGAACTTTCAACTACTAAATCAGACAGAAAGAGGTCGACACATATAATCGCGCCTTTATCCCCGGAGGGTTAGACAGAGGTGAATTAACACCCACATTTCATCAATCATTTTATTCGGCCCCACGTAATAGGGGGTGAGCCTATTGCCGATGACTCATTGTTGACTCGAGCCATGCATCTGAGGCGGAGTCTGGACTGTATATATCTGTCTGTAACAGCCCTACCCCTTAGTCGCCTTGTACAATACCGCATGGGAAAAGATGGGGTGGTAAAATTCTATTCGGCCGGGAACCGCGCGGCTGATGCACGGCCGGAATTCACGACCTCTTTCTGTTATATCTATTTAAAAATAAATATTTAGGTAGATATGTCATGTATGAAGCGGGGCCAGTTTCCGAAGATGCAGAAGACGGGGAAACTGGTCCTCAACCGAAAGGAGGGTCGCTTGGCGAACGAACTGTCCGGCTACCGGCCCATTGTGTTGCTCGACGAGGTGAGCAAACTCTTTGAAAGAGTGAGACTCTACGCGGGTGTCGAGCGGTCCATGGCCCTGTACGGGTGTCCCGTGTGGGCGGACACCCTGTAGGCTATGCCCCTGCTGTGCGGTCCGCAGCAGAAGATGGCCTGCCGTATCATCAGGGGGTACCGCACGATATCGTTTGACGCGGCGAGTCTCCTCGCCGGATCGCCACCGTGGATCCTGGAAGCAAGATCCCTTTCGACAATATACTGGTTCTAAAAGATGGCACAGGAGTGGGGTCACGATCCCGAGCCCGAAGAAATTCGGGCCGTGAGATCCCGGCTCCACAGGGACATGGTGGCGGAATGGGAGCTACGACTTGGGCGACTAAGCGCAGAGCGTGCCGTAGTAGCGGCGGTAAGACCCATCATGGGAGAGTGGCTAGAGAGTCCACACGGCAGCCTCTCGTACCGTCTGACGCAGATGACCACCGAGCACGGATGCTTCGGGCAGTATCTGCGTCGGATGGAGAAAGAGCCAACGTCCGAGTACCATTACTGCGACGCGAGCGAGGACTTGGGGTCGCACACGCTCACCGATTGTGCGGCGTGAGAGACGCCGAGATGGGACCTGGTGGCGGCCCTAAGAGTGAGAGTTCTCACGCTCTCCACCTTGCTCGCGGCGATGGACCGCTGCGCGGATGAGTGGGCGGCCGGCGCCTCCTTCTGCGAGCAAGTAATGCTCATGAAGAAGGAGGCGGGGCAAGAACGGCAGCGGTAGCGACGAAGGATCGTAAGCCAAGCTGCCCGCGTACGAAGGCAACGCGGGTGTTGGAGATCGATGAATGACCTCCGCACCCCATGAGCGCAGGCCAGGGGGTGACGGGTGGAGCCACCTGTCACCCTGGTAGAAGCAGGCCGTGGCCGCCGCGTGCCTCCCCATTTCCGGGGACAAGTCGTGGACTCTGATCCCCACACCCGAGGAGAGAGCCAGATCGAGAGAGATGGCCCTGGGTCGGCCGGGGTGCGAGGGATATGCCTGAACCTTACCTTCGGCAAACAAAAACGACCCACAGTCGGCGTGCGTTTTGGTCTGTTCGAGTCCGACATAACCTCTTCCACCGGTTCCGGTGAGGGGTATCCGAGGGGACTCTTGCCGAACCTAAAATCATAGGTTGACTATATTAAATTCTAAGTTAGTATATAGAACTTTAAGTTGGGTTAAAGTATTGACATAGATCTCTCCCGATGTTGGGAGGCTTTGGCCTACTGTTTCCATGCTGCCTGGTTAGGTTAGACGGGTTGGTATAGAGTTATATTTCGAGATTTCCATCTCTCGAAATATTTTTTCGTTAGTCGCCTCTTACGATACCCTTCGGATGAAATGGGGTGGTGATACTTGTAGGTATTCTTTCTCCGTCACCATGTTATTGTAATTATGATTCTTGAGAAATGAAAATGGAATTGTAATTAATAGATACTTTAACAGGGACATAGAAAAATATTTACAATCCTATTTTAATATACGCAATTTGAAAAGCATTTATGTAATAGCATTCTGTAACCAATTTGTGTACAATTCACTCCTCTTATAACTTGTTAGTAATTATAATTAATTGCTACCTAATATCGCCGAGAACGTAATTATTCCCGGGGAATTCGTTTACGACTCACCATAAGTGCGAAATTAATGCTTGTGAATATATAATTAAAGGAATGTCACCGTCTAATGGTATCATTAATAAAAGATAGCTTTTATGGATAGACGCGTGATTCCTGGCAGAGTAGAATGTGGACCTATGCGGGATCGTACAAAGCGACTATGGGATAGGGCTGTTTAACATCAGACAGATGTATTATTATTTTAGCAGTATCGACCTGGAAGGAGGTCATATTCTGCGGCGTAGCTCCGCATTCACACCGAGGGTTCACTTTGTCTGAGAAACCCCACCTTATCCTGTTTTTGTTACTTTGACCAACATGCGTCTGAAGTCTATTCAAGGACTTCCAGGTGGTCCAAGCAAGGTCCCGTTAAGGGATAGTACTCTCCGATAGCGGGACAAAGACTCAATAGTTGAACAACTGTCATACTACCAACTTCACAAATAATATTACCATGTAAAAAATATAATTAAAAAGTTAGTAATATGACATAATTATACAATGGTTCGGGACTTCACGTTGTACAATTATGAATTTACACTGCGTTAGTTTAAAAATAACAGTAGTGCGGCAGTCGATCATCTATTGACCTGTTTTAAGAGGTAGGCCTGCATCAGCCAAATCAACTTAGGGACTTATTCCGGTTAAGAACTCACACGTGCGGTGCTAAAAACTTAAAACACGATTGATGGTAGTTAGCAAAAAATCATCCGCCTAAAGGCTGCGTATAACGTTTCTACTTTCGCAATACCAAACTATAATTTACCATCATTTTTATGGGTAGTAATAGATCAGTAACAGTTTAGTTAGCGAAAATGTATACTTAATATTATACATTAAATAACAGTGAAAGATACTAGGGTCAATAACCTAGTTACTTCTTGCTTTTCACAGGCCGATGTCTAGGCCTCCATTATTCTTACAAACAACCTTATTATTCAAACTACTTGGTATACTTGACATTGGTTATCGCAGTTTTGTTCTTCAGCACACACAATAGATGCTTAGGTTTTTTGTAGCATCTATATATCCAACGAGAATACTAAAAGAACCGTTACATTATAATAAAACTAATCAGGTTGTTAACTCATGTTAGCTGAATAGTTTTATATAGTATATAGATACAACAGCATAAATAAAATTCTGCTACGGGTTCTCGACCATGGGAGCGTCGGCTACTGAGGGCCTAAATCACGCACCTCATCAGTATCAATTATGACCTCAACAGTTATTTATTTTACGTACGCAAATCCCCACGTATACCCCCACCGGAGCCGGTGCAATAGGTTATGTCGGATTCGGACCGACCAAAACGCACGCCGCCTGTGGGTTGTTTTTGGTTGCCGAAGGTTCTCACCCCGGCCGACCCAGTGCCATCTCTCTCGATCTGGCCCTCTCCTCGGAACTCGTCCCCGGAAATGGGGCCCGCCGCGGCTTACTTCTGCCAGGGTGACAGGCGCCTCCACCCTCCACCCCCAGGCCTGCGCTCATGGGGGGCGGAGGTCATTCATTGACCTCTGACGCCCGAGTTGCCTTCGTACGCGTGCAACTTGGCTTGCAATACTTCATCGCTCCCGCTGCCGCTCCCGCCCCGCCTGCTCCTTCATGAGCATTACTTGCTCACAGAAGGAGGCGCCGGCTGCCCATGCATCCGTACAGCGAACCATTACCGCGAGTAAGGTGGAGAGCGTGAGAACTCTCACTCCCAGGGTCACCACCAGCTCCCGTCTCGGCATCTCCCACGCCGGACACTCAGTAAGCGAGTGCTATTTATTGCCAAAAGGATTTCAATCAGTAATATTAGCATTGGAACGGCATTTGCAGTCAGCTGTTACTTTTTTTAACCCTGAACATCCCACAAGTGTCTTTACAATCAGACACAATTTTGCGTTTCTGTTCTAGATCGAGCTTTTATATAACATACATATTACTTTTTTTAATTCGAGTGTATAACGTGATACGATTATAAGTTATTATAATACATAGGTCCGGGTAGTCGCTATTGCTTACCCGATACCGTAAAATTGTAACTAATTGTAAATAATGTATCTATCTTGTTGGACTTTTAGGGCTGCAACTACCCGTAACTACTGCCATACAGGCTGTCCTTATTGTCGAGAGACAGAGTTCAATACATTACACTACAGACGTAAACCCATTCCTAACTCAAACCATTTACTTTAGCTGGAGGAATTAGTGATAATGCTTGTAACTTTTTAATAGGACACCTCTTAATGCGTATCTCGACATGGGTACTATTGCAAAAGCGTAACTAAACGAATACAAAGATATAACAGGAATTGTATGTTTATGTGCTCTGAGGTACACGTGGACCCAGCGTAGGGTCACGGAGTTCATTTGATATTTACCAAACACGCCGGCAGGATGCGCGCGTGCTTGGCTCTTGAACAGGCGAGAACTAAAGTGCTTTCTATAACGTGTGAATATTTGTAATTGAATATTAGCATGGTTCCCGGCAGAGTAGAATTTGGACCACCCCATCTCTTCCCATGTGGTGTCGTACAAGGCGACTAAGGGATAGGGCTGTTTAACATCGGACAGATATATACAACCCAGACTCAGCCTCAGATGCATGGCTCGAGTCAACAATAGTGCCCGAAATACGGCAATAGACTCACCCCCTATTACGTGGGACCGAATACAAATATTGGTGAAATGTGGGTGATAATTCACCTTTGCCTAACCCTCCGGGGATAAAGGCGTGATTATATGTATGTATGTATGAATATTAGATGTACAGAAGGAACAAATAACCAGTTAGAATCTGCCTTAAATACATTTATAAGGTTTTAATAAGAAACATTTTATGAAACCTGTTATCACGCTATTACACGTAGTTTGGTTAAGAAATTTATTGCGTGTGTCATTTTATGAACAAATTCGTTCATTAATTTAAATATCGAATCGATTAAAACCAAAACGGTTTTCCAAAAAGACAATCAATTCCCTCGCATCCTGACAGACCAGCAGTTGAGCCTACCCTTGTCTGCCGACCTCGAGCCCCGACTGAAAATTACTATATCAGAAACAGTGTTCGATATACACGATGCTGGTGGCACGATGGGCAAGCGTGTTAAATTACCATTTAACTTAGTGAGTAGGGTAGCCAGAGCTCACTGGAGAATTCGTGCTGTCAGTGGGAAGACTAAAGGCTTGTCTTGCTTTGTCTTCTTCACTGACACAGAAACTCTGTGCTACAGGGTCGGCATCGCAAGTGTGGCTTCTCTGGTGTTACACACGTCCATAGGCCACGGTAACCACTTTCCATCAGGTGAGCCGTGTGCTTGTCTGCCACCTAAGTGGTATAAAAATAATAATATCAATACTTAAAGATGGAAAAATATGCCCAAAATAATAATAAAATAATTAGACAGATGGAGTAAGTAATTTCCGCCGCGTGGTTTCCGGCAGAGTAGAATATGGGCCACCCCATCTCTTCCCATGCGGTATCGTACAAGGCGACTAAGGGATAGGGCTGTTTAACATCAGACAGATATATACAGCCCAGACTCAGCCTCAGATGTATGGCTCGAGTCAACAATAATGTCCGGAATACGGCAATAGACTCACCCTCTATTTTGTGACAGCATTTTTGTTACATAATAATGTATATGGGAATTAACACGATCATGGTATAGGTACACACATACATCGATCATGGATCGGAAAGTTTAAAAGTTAGTTTAGCATTTTTGTTACTGAATGTACTCCTGCCATGCATTGTACTCTGTACTGATTAACATTCACGCTCTACCGACTGTTGTGCATTTAGCTCTCGATATAAAAACAAATCATAGCATCACACATCATGCGTGCGCACGCACAATACTCAAAAATGTTATAGCAGGTATGTTACAAATTAAAATAATAACTGATATCAAAATCATAGATATTATCTAAATTCTATTTAAGTTGCGATAAATAAATACCAATATGCAAGGAAGAAAGAGAGATAGGACGTAGGACACGGCGGTATTGCCGCCCATTTGAGCAGTTCGACTGGGGAAGTACCTCCAGCCGCGGCCATAATAACTTCGTGTTGTGTTCCCAGCGGTGAGTGGGGTAGCCAGAGCTCACTGGAGAATTCGTGCTTTCAGTTGGAAGACTAAAGGCTTGTATTGCTTTGTCTTCTACACTGACGGCACAGAAACTCTGTGCTTACAGGGTCAGCAGCGCGAATGTGTAACACACGTCCATTGGCCTCAGTAACCACTTTCCATCAGTGCTTGTCTGCTACCTAAGTGGTATAAAGAAAATTTTCTTTTTACGTGCGCAAAATCCCCACGGATACCCCCCCCAAACCGGAACCGGTGGAAGAGGTTATGTCGGACTCGAACCGACCAAAACGCACGCCGCCTGTGGGTCGTCTTTGGTTGCCGAAGTTGAGGTTGACAGGCATATCCCTCGCACCCCGGCCGACCCAGGGCCATCTTTCACGATCTGGCCCTCTGCTCGGGTGTAGAGACTACAGAGTCCCCAACTCGTGCCCGGAAACGGGGAGGCACGCTGCGACAGCCTTGATAAAGTTTGTCATTGATCGATCTCCAGTGATGTCACCCATTCCGACCATTGACAGTCCTTATCAAGGCTGTCGCAAGGCTTTGCTCGAAGCTGTACTTAGAGAATTGCACAGTTGGTCTGTCATTTTGGAATTGCATTATTGGGTCATTTTACGGTTTTAATCGGTTCGAGGTTCACGTTAGCGGTTTTTAAATGCTACTAAATCGTTCAAGAACGACACACGCGATAGATTTGTTAACCGTGTACCAACCACATGTCATGGTATTTATACTATTTATGTAGTAACAGGTTTTATAAAATGTTTCTCATTAAAACGTTTTTTATGTCTCAATCTAATAGCTGGATACACAGGATGCCGAATTAATTGAACTGGAGTATAATATTGGTCTCATAAAAAATAATTAAGGCAGTTACAGTTTCGTACCTATAACGATAACCTATAGGTTTTTTTTTTATATAGGACACGTCAATTGGACTTCGCCTTGCCTGATGGTAAGCTGAAGGCAAAGTCCCAGAAAAGAGGGTCACCATTATTTACACATACCGTGTGACAATGGTGACACTCAGCTTGACGGCCTCATCATATGCTTTTTCACGCCCCGCTTAAAGGACCCGGCACTGCAGGAAGAAGGAAACACGTGAGCTGGTAAGCTTTTTTATAGCACCACACGGCTCACCTGACGGAAAGTGGTTACCGTAACCTATAGACGTATGCAACACCAGGGGAGTCACACTCTTGCTGTCGACCCTGTAAGAACAAAAAATTTCTGTGCCGTCATTGCTGAAGACAAAGCTGGATAAGCCTTTGATCCTGAAAACTCTCCAGTGAGCTCTAGCTGCCTACAGAGATAAAGTGCACCCATTAGCACTGCGGTAGAGGCTGTGGTAGAAGTGCTACTGGGAGGTGAGGGATTTAACTACAAGTTAGTATATTATAATTAGTTGGCAATGCATCTAAGAATTGCGACCAAAAGTTTCATTAAAAATTAATATTAATATCCTCCTTCCTGGAGGTTTGAAATTAACATACATACATACATATAATCTCGTCTTTATCCCCGGAGGGTTAGGCAGAGGTGAATTAACGCCCTCATTTCACCAATCAATGATCCCACGTAATAAGGGGAGAGCCTATTGCCGTCTTCCGGGCACTATTGTTAACTCAAGCCAGGATGATAATGTTGAACAGTCTTATCTTTTAGTCGCCTTGTACGACACCGCAAGGGAAGAGATGGGGTGGTCCAAATTCTACTCTGCCGGGAACCACGTGGCTTGGAATTTAAAATAATATAATGTTTCAGGTTAATTAGGCATTTTTTTTTATTTTACAATGCATAATTTTTGGTAGCAGATATTAAGTAGTATAGTAAGAATCGAACGACCATGGCAACATTCTTATTGCGTGAGTTTCAATGTAGGTATACCCATTTATACCCATTAATAATTACAGGTAGGTACCTAACAATAGTATCGACCAATATACGTACTAAGACCGTTATGGAGAACGCCTATATAAAATTGTATCTAACTATTCAATTTGTACCTAACAATTACCTATAGCTACATATTTTTTCAGTCATAAAATTACGAGTAGGTTATTACGTAGGTCTGAACTTTCATTAAACATAAAATCTTGCATGAAGCAATCCGTTTAATTAAACTTTTACATAATTAGACTTTCTCTTTATGAAATCAAATATGAATTCTGAATGGTATAAACTAAATTACACGTTGGTAGTTGTTTCGCTGTTTGTCGCTCAGTGAATTTATTCCTATAATGGATCAGAAATCAGATAAAACAGGCCCGCTGATCGCTGTAGGCGACTTGTTGCAACAATATGAAAAATAGCTAGTGTTTGGTCTAGGCCTTAATGTATACGGTTATTTGTAATTGTCGTCGCAAGACCCCGAACCATTTTGTAAAGCACTTACGTCGTTACGGAAACACAATATCAAGAAGGGTTACCAAACCATCGGATCGTTGGAATATTTCTGAAGTATACAAAATAAACCATGAAAAATTTTGTAATAGGGGTACCTTAGTGAGGTATGTAAACATCTTTTGCTTTGTCTACTTTCAGATTGTAGATTGTAGTTCGCGTATTGCAGACAAAGAAAAGTGAGTTACGGACCGCCTCCTTCACCTGATAATCAGTATTGTAATTAAAAAAAAATGTGTTATTAACAGGCCACATAAGATAAACACTTATTAAAAGTTCCTTTTCAAACAAAGAATACCAGACTGGCAGGTTGCATTGCATTGCTTGTGTTAATCCCAGTTGCATCCGAAGTCTTCAAGACGGAGTCCGAAGTCTTCTTTTCTTCCAGTCCAATTGCAAATTGTGGGCACTACCCGGTCTAAACGGTCGGCCTACCCAAATGAATGATTCTTCATTACAGATATCTTCTAAAGTGTAACTAGCATGCATGACTGCAAATAGCATGCATGAAATTGTACCCACCTGCCTAATTTGCAAACTTCTACAAAGTAGAATCAATGAATGAGGTACTTACCTAACTATTTAAAATTGTAATACTGTAAGTGCCAACTCATAACATTGTTAATTAAATGTGAAATGATATCAATTTAATTTCTAGAAAAGCGGTATCATGAACTTGACTCAAATAAATACGTAGAATTGTTATCATTTGGTCGGTCGGTACAGCTGCCAGATAGTGGTGCACGCACAAGTGAGTAAATAAATACATTGAAGTCAGGGACGTAAACCATATTTTTACGGCCTCAACTTCAAATTAACTATTTTCCTTATGGTTTTCTCAAAGTTTACGCGGAAATACTGCCTAAAGGTACTAATTATTTCAATAAACATTTGTCTCTACGTCAAACTGACCAACTCATTAACGCATACTCTTAACCGTTGGGCTTGAAATTTCGGCAGTTGATGCTCTTTATGTTTTTAATACCCTATTCTTAAGGGAGCAAAATATGGGATGAAACGATTTACATAAGTCCATTATTTTGATATTAATATTGAGATGCATGAAATTTCATAATACAAGTATTAGAGAAGCGATCGTTATCTGAACCGAAATCATCAAAGGAAAGGTTCCGCCAATCAGCAGAACCTCGTCTCTCTATCAGCAGGTGTACCAAGTACCAGTTATCTTGCGGATGAGGTTGGCTTGAGCCCCTTAAATCTTGGTGGGACCCCTTACACCCCTGAACATGCAATACATGAAAATATATTATAAAAAAAAACACCGCGGACTTCTAAAAAAATAAAAAGTCAAATTCAAAATAAGAATAAAATTCACACTGTAAACTGTTATAATATTAGGTCTTTACCTACTTATGAAATTGCCGAAATTTTCTTACAGATTCATGAGTTCGTTATTCCTGTAACTTAATAGCTTTTTCCATTATTTATATTTTGTTTGAAAGTTGATTTCCAGATTGTACAGAGTTGTATTAAATTTTGTTTTTATTGGTCGCTTAACAAATTAAATTCGATCTTCAAAAACAGTACTTCCTAAATTTGATTTTGATGATAAATTTCATATTGCTTTTTTATAGCTGTCATTTTTCAAAAATGTAATTAAAGTTGTTGTTTGTTATCTTAATGTTGTCTCATTCATACACAAAAAAAATATCATAAAATTTGGATTTGTCATTCCTAAAATAAATGTAAAAATGTTAGTAACTCCAATTTCTTCAAAAAAAAAACTGCACTTTCATATATGTAACGACCTATTATCTATATTGAAACAAAACTATCAAAACTTCAAGATCTAGGTCCAAAAACAAAATCAAAAATGGAACAAAAATTAAAAAAAACAAGAGTGCAACGGTTAGTTAATTAGAGTGTTGACCGTACAATATCGTGTCAGCAAGTTACAAGTAAAGTAATAAGCAGCGCCGATTGTCGGTGAAAGCTCGCGGCGAGCTTTGAAGATCGACTACATCGAGTGAAGAAATACAGGAGCAGATACATCACCTCGGACGGTGCAAAAACCTGAGGCAATGAAGAAAAATAATTTATGATTATCACTTATCTATCAATAGCCTCATGGTATGGGTAATGGACTGCTGAGACGAGGTCTCGGGTTCGATCCCAGGTTTTACCATGGCACACACCAATGACTTTTCGATGCTTATCGAAGTTATGTGTGTATTTATCGCAGGTTTATAAGTGTCCGGTTAATGGCAATAGGTTCGCCACCTATTACAATGGGACCTTAACATAAACTGGTGAAATGTGGGTGCTAGCACCTCTGCCTACCCCTTCGGGGATATAGGCGTGACTTTATGTTATGTTATCTATCAATTATCACAAACGCCTCCTAAACGACGGAATCAATTGAATACGTTAAAACTTCATATAAGCACCTACCTGTAAGTAAACTCAGTGTTTTCTTTTTTTGTGCGTGCATGAATAGGTTTTTTTTTGTTATTGTTATTGTAATTTGCTGATCGCAATTGGACCCTGTGACCTAATTAATTCAAGGATTCTTTTATTACTTTTGAACTATACTTTTTATTATTGTCAGAAGCTCAATATTCCCGCACATAATCCTCCTTTCCAACATAATTATGTTAAGACTTCTCAAGTCATATTCGTACACATCGCTCCATCTAGTGACGATAGGCTGAACTAAGTTTGTCCGCACAGATTAAATAATACTTTTATTCAGATAAATAATTTTACTACATAATAAAATGATTTGTTACATGCTCTCCTGACCAAGCTAGTAAAGCTGGAACTCATACTTCCCGTTGACTAAACTGTTCCAAAACTCCCTTTAGAGAAGTAGGTATTTAAAGTTACCTTATTTCAAAGTTGGTCTCATATAATGGTCTCATCCGATGTTTCGTCATAGAATTAGAAGAATAAAAATAACGTTAATCGGTAAAAAGAAGAGGAAGAGAGAGTACAACATTGAAAGGTTTTATCAGTAATAAAATCATAATTTCACTCTCACCGACTACTAATAATACATATTAATTATAGCAAATTTTAATGTTGTAATTTCTTACAGCTGCAAATGTTTGTAGTATTAGTCAACATCATCTTCACAGTCGTTACAATACATTTTCTATTTTTACAGATTTAAAGTCATATGTTTAACTACAAAAGGGGGTATTTTTTAACATAACATAAACATAAACTCACGCCTATATCCCCGAAGGGGTAGGCAGAGGTGCTAGCACCCACATTTTGCCAGTTTATGTTTAGGTCCCAATGTAATAGGTGGCGAGCCTATTGCCGTTAACCTGGCACTTATAAACCTGCGATAAATACACACTTAACTTCGAAACGCATTGAAAATCATTGGTGTGTGCCATGGCAAAACCTGGGATCGAACCCGAGACCTCGTCTCAGGAGTCCATTACCCATAGCACTAGGCTACCGCTGTTATTTTTTAACTAAGCCAATTGTATCAGAAGAGTCGAGGTGTTCATAAAATGGAAAGTACTGAAACAGTTCGTTAGATAGGAATTGCACGGGTAAGTGGACATCTATGAGAGGGTAAGGTCAAGAATCCCCCTTCAAACGATTACTGCTTTTCAAGTAAAATGGTGATCCAGATTCAAATTTTACATTATGGAATGTGAAATACCAGCAGGAGTAGAAACTATAACTATTTTTTTATCCATGCTAACAAATTATATTTTTAACCGATTTTTTTGCAAACTTGAATTTGTGACCTCCGCTCAGAACAACGCTCGCACCTGTACTCAGACTCTCTTGTGCACAGATTTTGGTAAAGAAACTAAGGCATCCTTTGCTTATAATACCAAACCAAATGCTTCCTAACATCAGAAAAACGATTTGCCTTAGATTAGAAAACAATTTACCTCAGAGAGATCATAAATCGTTTTCTTAACTCCTTGGCTCTGCACAGAAATGTAATATTTTATAAGCGGTCGGAGTAAAGCACCTCGGGCTCTCGTGATCTATTGAGTTCCTCGTTTTCTTCCAATTTATTACAATCTAAATTAATAATATAAAGACTAGTGTATATTGGAAAGTTGGCACTAACTCAGCTTGGATTTATCGCCGCTATACGTCCACTGTCGATGTTCTTAGGGTACATTAGAAAAGCTCGGGAAAGTTTTTGGTTAATGTCAATTATAAAGATAAGCGCGGATTTAATGTAATATGACGTCATAGTAAGGTAAACAACAGGATTAGATCCAGCTGTGAGCATAAATAAGTTGCTCAAGGCTTCATCACCATGTGAAAGTGAGCGGATAAATGGTGATAGCCAAAAAACCACCGAACTAGGGTGAGTGGATATCTACTACTCCCCCTTGATTCCTTCAAAGCGAAAAAAAACAATGCAATTAATAATTAATAACATTTTGCTTCTTCTACTCTTATTATTACTCTCATATGCGTATGTTCGCTTTGGAGTTACAAGAGGAAATGTAATATTAAAATCATATAGTATCGCGGTAGCCTGTGGCTAATGGACTGCTGAGACGAGGTCTCGGGTTCAATCCCAAGTGTTACCATGGCACACACCAATGATTTTCGATGCTTTTCGAAGTTATGTGTGTATTTATCGCAGGTTTATACGTGCCCGGTTAATGGCAATAGGCTCGCCACATATTACATTGGGACCTAAACATAAACTGGCGAAATGTGGGTGCTAGCACCTCTGCCCACCCCTTCGGGGATATAGGCGTGAGTTTATGTTTTCATATATGTATATATCCTGTCAGCGCCACTGGTGGAATAAAATCGACTATATTTGAAAAATATTTTTGTATAACTATAACTACTAGAATTTTTAACGAATAATAGAACAGTCACAGCAGCTGGTAACAAAAATATAAATAGGTATATGTATGGCAATTTTTATTATGGTAGTGAATTAAAATAATTATATCAGCCACGCAATAAAAGTAGCGAACCATGACAATATAGCTTTGGTCCCGACTCTTTAATATTTATTGTTTTATACCACTTAGGTGGCAGATAAGAACACGGCCCACCTGATGGAATGTGGTTAACGTGGCGTATGGACGTGTGAAACACCAGGTGTTCTACACTCGCGCTGTCGACCCTGTAAGCACAGAGAATTCCCACCTTGTCTTCTACACTGATAGCCTCTGGTTTTCCCACTCTTCACTTTCAAACTCTCCAGTGAGCTCTGGATATCCTACTCACCGCCTATTTACTTAATTTTACTCAATATTTATAATTAATTACTCTGCTTTTTGGTTTTGGATGTTGTTTTAAAATTAAAAATAAAGGAAAAGTGAAAATTGATTAACTAGCGGTTATCCGGCCCCCCATAATCTTGTCAAAATGGCTATCCCATCGGTAAATAAACGATCTCACGAAACGTCTCATAAAACTAGACAGAACAAGGTCTAAGAACAATTATGGGGACAATAACTGGCCACTGTCCCCTCCACAAGCACCTACACACCAACGATGTTACGGGCAGTCCCCTTTGCAGGGGGTGTTCCGTTGCCGAAGAACCGGCCGCCCACGTAATACTGGAATGCGAGGCAGTAGTCCATTAAGGATCACAAATCCTCGGCACAGCGAGGTCACTCCGTGAAACCTGTGAAGCTCCCAGTAAGCTTCTGCGTTTCTGGGCAGAGCTAGGCTAGCCAGCCTCATTCTTCGTGCCAGGCTAAGTGCGAACAAAAGAGTCCCTTTCCATATACTTTAGTCAGAATTTAAATCAATTAAGTAGAACATACCGTGTGAACAGAAATTGTCTCAAATCAGACGTGGCAAATAAAAACCCCTTCGTCCATGTTGGTAACTAGATTTACCTAACCAGTTACGAGAGAAGATTTTTCTTTCGCTGTTTTGTAACAAGTTGTAAAAGGAGATTTTTTTTTCCATTTTCGTATATCTATATATTTCCATTTATGTAACCAACTAGTTACGAAAGAAGATTTTTCTGTCGCTTTTTGGTAACTAGTTGTGAGAGATGAAATACAAACACTTTGAAAGTGCGAGTCGGACTCGCGCTTGACTACATAAACCGTAATATATTTTGAATACATTATCTTATAAGTTTGATTTTTGCACAGTTTCAAGACGTGGTACGAATTTAACCAAGATACCTCTAGGCGTTCCAGTGAAAAAGTTCTTGGCAGATAGACAGACGGGCAACGCAGTAATCCTACAAGGGTTTCGTTTTTTTTTCTTTTGAAGTACGTAATAAATCTAATCAAAAATATTTTATTACTTACTTCAGGTTCTCACTACAGTTAAGACCAAAATAGATCAAACATCTTATCCTATTACGCAAGCATTAGTCTGAACGTATCAAATAAATCTAGAGGCGTAAAATAATTTGCGATCTTCAAACACATTTACGCTAATACAACACTTTCTATTTACTAACCATTCAATCAAGTGACTGCTAAACGATATTGACTTTCACGATACTATCGGTCACATTGATCAATAGTTGTTTTCTTGCTAATCTCTTTACTGGACTTCAAGCCGAACACCACCGACATATGATCAAAGAGATTCCTTCTAAACCACTTTCTGAACACATTGATTGAATTCCGAATGAATTACTAGTTTTTGTAGTTAGTAAAGTGTAGTTAGTAGTAGTGTAGTAAGTGTAGTTTTTAAAATTTTGTAGTTAGTAAACATTGTTATTAATATTTTAGGACATAGCACAATTTGTAACTAAAATAAGCAAAGCTACTTAGATTATTTGATAGGGGAATCTTCTATAATTATATACGAGTATAAAAGCGATATACCACTCACTCAACTCACTGAAGATTTCGTGAATAGGTACTCAGAAACTATAACACCTACAAACTTGAAATTTTGCAAGTAGGTAGGTTATAGGGTCTAAACATCCCCTAAAAATGTACTTTACGATACTCCATCCCCATGGGCATAAAACGGGTCACGCGGCCTCCACATTGTACTTTTTATTAATTTATACCTATTATTTACACTTTATTAATTTATACCTATTTTTAAGTTGTATGATCGCATCGTCATCACAACGTTTCTACCATTTACATTCAAACCTTGCACTTTGGAGCCCTCCTATGTTTTCATCTTGGTGTTGCTAATCTTCCATATGATAAACTCAGTTCAGTTAAACTGAACACCACTGGTGAATTTCAACTGTCATCGTCAATATGATACTTCCACAGTTCTTAGTTCATTGTTGACTCTTTCAATAAGTGAATTATTTTGGTCTCTAGTTTTAACTCGAATTATTTTTTCCTTGGAATATGGGGTAATCCGTACCCCTACTCCATTTTTTATAAAAATTGAAATAACTGCCATCTATCAGTACTTTGACACAACTGGAACCAATATGGTTAACAACTAACTCAAAGACCAAACAGTCTATGAAAATCATGCTTCGTCTACTAGATGGCAGCACGGATCAGTTTTTATTTTTCCAACAGCATGTTTTATAACTTTTGCTTTTTTGTTTCGATCATATCAATTATTTTCTTTTCTTCTTTAAAAAATACTACACTTTTCTTTTGTCGCTTGTGATTTTAAATACCCTATTACGATGTAAGTTTAGTTATATTTTGTATCTCTCATTTAACTCGATTTTTGTAAAAAAAAGGCGATCATCCGCATTCAACCATCTACGTAAAGTAGGTAACCATAGTATTTAAATATTTTGCACATTTTTTCGAGACGGAGGAGCAAAATCAGACTTGACATTGTTCAGTATATTCGACGCGCCGGTGATGTAGGTTGCTGCACCTCAGTGTAGTCAAAAGGTGGCATTGACTTGAATACCGTTGTCTCTTTCTACCCAACCTTAACAGCACGAGACAGAATAGGTATGTCATTTTCTGAGTTACGTTGCTGTTCAAACAAGGCTTGTCTCTACTTTGTGTGCGAGAGACTCGCCTCGACAAACGAACGAACCGGCGACTCGGCGCCATTACCTCTCGAAGTATCCGCACGAACGTGACTGTGTCTGCTATTCGCTTGTTTTTCTTCATCGATCGTGTTAGAACATCTTTACTGCGCAGTGGATAAGGTAAGGAAGTTACTTTTAAGTTTATTTGGAAGCAGTGAATTTTGCACCGCGAAGTGAGTGTACTTGAAACGTTAGTTTTGTAAGCAGAATAGAGCTTTCTCGATTATTTATGCAAAGAATTTACTGAGGGCGGTGTGTGCATACAGGCGACTCGAAGGCTCGGGGGCGAGGCGCGGTGAGCGGTGCTACCTCCGCCGCCTGCGCACCCTGTTCTCATCATACTTACCTAAATGTGTCAATTTTGGTAACTCACGTGCTAGTTCCATATTGTGTTCAGTGTTTTTGTGACTTGTGTTGTTTGTGTCCTAGTGTTTGATTCGTGATACACAACGACTGCTGTTGTCAGTTCGAATACAATAAGGTTACAGTTTCTTTGTGTTGTGAAACCTGTGAGCACTCATCTTCTTGCCTTGCGTTGACGCATCAAATTAAAACTTAAGTAATTCTCCTTGAGTTAAGCGCCTTATCTTGTATGGTGGTGCTGTTGCGATGTACCTTGTCGCTTATAAATATTTATTAGGGTGACAATTCGGTACTTAAGGTGTGTAATGTTTACTTACAACGGTCATAGAAATAGTATCTACCTATTCAAGGTAAACAATGTAGACTAATACGAAGGTGTAGTAAAATACTTCCTGGAATTGTGACAAAGCGCTTCTAATCGAATCGGATAAGCAAACTTGAGTCAATTGGATTCTAGTACTACTATGAAATTCACAAAACTAAGATAAAACACGTAGGTATTTTGATCTGACACAATAAAACCACATTGTATTGATGACTATGAAAACATTTAAGTAGTTACAAAGAACAATAACAAGGCTGAATTTCGACTGTAAACTGCACTATTGTGTGCACGTTGGTACCTTGCAGATGCCGAGCTTTCACTTGAACAGTAATTTCTATGCATTACACGTTTCGTTGTTTTATAAAACATTTTTGATCTTCTCTGTACTTTGCTACCTATCTGATGTAATTTACTCAAGCAATTGAGTCAAACTACAGCCTTTCACAATTATCCACACTATAAGTTTCCAATAAAATCTGTAAATTACAAAATACTGATGCAACCTCCACTAAAGTTTAATACTGATGACGTGTGAAGTCTACCACAACAGACGGAAATTATAAGTGCTAACGTAATGAAAGACCGGCCTTCCTTTAGGGCTGGCACTGGCTGCAAAGAAAAGGTTTTTTATATATAGGCCTTAACTGAATTAAAACAGAATTCAAATATCAATGGTGAACACCTACGATGCCTACGATCAAAATCACTGAAATTTAAATTTTACTGACATTAAATTAAGGTCCATTTCTATTTGTACGAAAAAAAATATTTGCCTCCAGTCAGCACGGGCCTAAGAGGCCCTACGTGACGAGGCGCTTGTCCGGCCCAGACTCGCTACTCTCCTTTATCAAAAACCTCCATGATTGATGGTGTGATACACCTTATTTGAAATGAGCTCCTAATTAAATTGGTGCTCTTTTCTTTTTATGGCGGCATATTGACCCAGATGATTCATCGGAGGAAGTTTTTAGTGAAACATAATCGTAACACCTAGCACAAGATAAGTAGGTGCCTAATATTGCTTCCCACGTATTAAGCTAACCTAACTGTACCTGAGCTTAAATATGTTCTAGTAGCTCAACTTTGCGTTATTTGAAACATTTGTCTGTGGGGTACTTACTTACCTACTTATTTTTTTTTCGAGTTTCGACTCTACACAACTCAAATAATCATTAATCAGCTATAATGTCTCTAAACAAATGTAAATTTTATTAACTTTTCTCTCTCAACTCAAGAAGCTTAACCTGAAACTGTTTTCTGTATTCCAAAACACAGAACAAATAAAAGTTAGGTATTCAGGTTCAGTTCACTCTCCAAAAAGTTTTCGTAAGTCCTTCCTTTCCTGAGAACAACTTATTTCTAAGCAAACATGTTCTATCCTCGACCACAACATCACTTAGAGACTGTTGTCAAACACGAGTTGATTAATAATAGAAAAAAGCATTTTGGCTTAAAAAATCGCAAAGATCAAAGTCATTAAAGTGTAATTAACATAATCTCCAGAGGAAAAGAAAGAATCCAAAATATTGTCTATCAAATGGATCACCTGCGCCGGTTCACAACGTGGATCCCGTCTTGAGAAAAACCCTTCAGGAAACGCAATGGACTTTTTTTTTGCAAACATATTTATTTAATCTAATTACAATGTTGTTCAGTTGTCTTGTTTTGTTTGGATAGCCTTGTATGTGATATCTCAGTGATGTCACTGCATTGTCAGGTACTGATAGTTGCTTCCTACAGATTTGTGTAGTGAAAATATAAAATTAAGTAGAGAGAAACAAAAAAAAGTTAACTTCTATCATTCCGTAACGAAAACAACACAACATAAAGTAAGAGTCAAACGCCATGTATGAGTATAAAACAGTTACATAATATGCGAGTAACTGCTTAAAAACAAGCTTAGATTTTTCCAGCAATTCTTATAGAGTTATAAAACTGATACAATGATATTTTAAATATAGTTAACAGTCACCTTGACCTGGCCGTTTTGCTTAGCTCACTGACGTATTCGTTCGAAGTTCCGTCAAAGGTCTTTCTCGTCACTCGGCCATCACTCATATAACCTCAAACTATTGGATTGAATATAGTTACAACTATACTCTCAATGCATCTGCTGACTAATGAAAGTAGTTCTGGCGCAGGCTGTTCTTTCCTATAGAGGTGAGAGAATTAACGGCAGTCACCAACCACGGGATCCGAGGGGAAAACCTCTGATGCAACCGGGAATATAATCCTTTCAGTGCTGACTGAGACCTCTATAAAATACCATGCTTTTTAACCATAAAATTGCCAGCATGAAATTATATATATTTCATGCTGGCATTTTTATTGCCGATAATGCCTCCAAATTCAAAAGCTTGACGCATGAATCAGTTGTGCCTTTTTTGAGAATCAAATGAATCACGCGAAATTCATGAGAAATCAATGAATTGAAAGTAACTAAATATTCACATATACCTACGTTGCTTTGGCTAAGCATGTTTATTGAACTTATTGTGTGCTACAAAAACAAGACGAACATCTGTTTATTGTGTAATAAATTGCAGTAAATTGTAAAATCAATGTCCTATAGGTGCCATAAAAAAAATACATAATGATGCAGAAGTGACACTATCGACAGCATTCAAGGTCCATCTTTCTCGCGCATGTTTCACATAAAAGTCATTCGAGGCTTGGGACATAACTACTCAATACTCATGTAATATTTCTTTTTCACACAATATTTCAATTTTCAATATGCCAATGCGTTGCTATAAAGGTAGATTATATCATTTACCATAGCACATAAGCTACATATAAGCGGACCCCGGACATTTAAAAAAAAATCCTACACAGAATTTCTCTCACTATTCAGTACCCACGGAAAGAGATGGATTCTACTCTCGTGATAATAACAATATTATGCTATGGACCAACAACCTAGAGTTATGCGACAAACAGTCCATTTCCAATAAGCAATAAAATTGCCTATTGTTCTCTTTCTGTTTAACCAACACTCGACATGTTCTTAACTCTTTGTCGCCCAACAGTTTTAATCATTCCTCGTCACGGTCCCTAAAAGAAATAATAACATCTGGTAGTATTGATATCTTAAGTGCACTTTAGTTCACTTGTAGTTCATTTATGTTCAGTCGCAATAAAAAGTAAAGCTTCATTAAAACCTCTTGAATTGATTCCATTCATGTTTTCAATGCGTGTGTGCCGCTGCGCCATAAAAATCATTTGTCTGTTTCCTGTCTGCACATTGTGTTGTCAAGCCACGTATAGCACATAAAAAGTGCATGCATTGTTGCACAATTTGGCAGCAGACGATTAATTTACCTCACGGTCACTCAATGCGCTCGAAAATTCAGCGTGAGACCTTAAGAAAATTTTAAAACTAGCTAGTGCTCGCATCAAATACAGGTTGCAACTTGGAAACTTAGTCCTGGCAGAAAAATAATCCAATATGCTGTCCCAGACTCAGCTGTACTGTCGTGATAGAATAACAAACATCCATCAACCATCTGTCCAAATCTTTACATGTAAAGTAGTTAATTTGTACAATACTGAACAAGTGGCCCAATTCGTTTTATTACATATTATATGCTACATACAATAAAGTAAGTGGACCAGTCCTTTATAATTCGTGGATGCAGCAATCTATCAATCGGTACAATTGATCTAGCGACCGGTTGCGGATAAAGACAAGGCTATGTGCATGCGCCGCCGCTATGACGCGGTACAGTCATGTGATCCTGGGCAGTGAACGACTGAATGAACAAAGTTCAACGTTCAATCAACGATAATTTGGGTTTTGCGCAGTTAGTTTTTAAATATGCTACACGTCTTGAGATACCTAACGAAGGATAAACTTTCAACCAACATACTCAACCTATCCCATATGAACTAGAGACCACAGTGATCGAAATTTTATATTTTGTCATCTACCTCAGTAAAAAGTGCAGATTTTGAGAAGTCCACCAACTGCGCAACCCTATATGGTCATTGAACATTTTACAATGTACGCATTCTGCGAAGGACCCCAATGGATAACGCCAGCTGGTGATTTTGTCGCATAAGGCACTTTACATACAAAATAAAACACTAATTCAACAAAATTCGGGTAAAACAAAAGATTAGGCACAGCCTCTTTGAAATTAATGATCAGGCAGGCTAGCTCTACTAGACCAATTTGTGACTTGTTCAAAGATGGACGCATTATTAGATCACCGATATCACCACGCTTGACCACCGTTGTCACCAATGAAGTTTTTACATTACTGCACCATTATACAAAATAAACGGTGCGGTACTGACAGACAACATTAATAGTATCAATTTACAATATTAGTAAAAATATCTAGATTCTAACGACTGATATTATCAATAGAATAGAAACATTGTTGATAACATCAATATTGACCAACGACGACGTCACGATGTCGCGTCACCGCCGTAGTTAGGCACGGCAGCGGCACTTCGAATCACAGTATTCATGTGCCGTTTCACAGTAATACCGTATTGTTATATTCTAGCCGAGCCCTAATCAGTGGGTAGTTATGTGTCAAGGAGACTTTTCACAAACAAACGTCTCCAAATCTTCAAAATCTCTTAGCGGTTTAGACCGCTTTGAATTATATGAGCAATCCGAAAACTAAGCTAAAATTGGGAAATTTGCTTGCTTTGAACACGCTACATCCACTTATGTACAAATTAATAAATATTCTCGAACTAAATGCTATCTGGACATTTTATACCCAAACTATGTACAGCTTGTAATATTATGTTCCGGAGTGCATATAAACATTATGTACGTTAAATACATCACTTTTTTTGTAAACCAATGAAAGTATACGTATTCATGCAAGACAATCGAATCGAACCCCTGGACAATAAATTTCTTTTGTTAGTTGAAAACATAAAACATCGAATTCCGCCATTAAACGCAGATTCTTATTGTTCGTTCACGGGGATATTTGTTGTGGAAATAAAATAATAAATTACATACGACCTCACAAATTCAGGCCGACCAACATTCACACCGCTTGCCAATTTACACAAATTGAATTAAATTCAGAGTACTCAAACCATTTTTGCTGATACGACAACAAGCCAAAGTAATCATTATTATTGCATCTTATACAATTTAGAAGACTCAACTCACCATTAATATGCATTCAATTAGCAAAAGAATGACAAAGTTATGAATTCTACTCAAAATATTTCCTAAAGATATAAGAGCTTCAAGAGCAACATGCTTATAACCTCATTTTTACACATTTGGAAGCAATTAAGGCGTGATGTTAACGATAACATCTTAATTTACAACCATCTGTCGGCCCATAGATAAAGTATTAGTAAATGATCAATGAAGAAATAGTTTTGTCGGACTAGAGCATGTAGACAACAAACTGTAATGAACGGCTACGTTAGGTCAGAGCCCTTGAAGCATGCTCGATGCCTTGAAGTGACGACCTACAGTCACCCCCTGGCGACTGCCCCTGCACGAACCTTTCCATTGTACTAAAAAGCTAGCGATGTCTACGTTTATAAAAGATTTTATTATAAGGAAATATCTATATAGGTAGTACTTTAGTTACGACTGCGTGTTTCCTTTAACACTCAGTCTAGATACTTTTCAGAGTATCAGAGTTCATGTAGTTAATTTCTAGTAGGTAGATACATAGTTTAATTTTACATGAAAACCACCTTAACATATTATCTAACACCACAAATACCAATATATACATTTTAAAACATACTGATTAAAGGATAACAGATGCTAAAATAACGTAACTGACGCGGTTACGGTTTTGTAATGTAAGTTACATTATTTTAGCAGCTGTTAAACTAAAGTAAATAGAAAAACCTGAATACGGATATACTTAATACTTATCACAATGAATTCGACAACTGCGTAACCAAATCAATGAATACTTTAATTAAGTAAGTACAAAAACACTTTTGTTTGTTTTAATTACGTTTCAGAAGCACATGACGTAACTTTTTAGAGAACCTGATCAGTACCCCTAGCACGAAAAACTATCGTAATCGTGTCGTAAACGTATCGAGAGAACGGAGCATTGCGATTGGCCGCTTGTCTACTGTGAACCTGTGTGAGCGTAAAGCCGACCAATCGCAATGCTCCGTTCTCTCGATACATTTACGATAACATTACGAAAGTTTTTCGTGCTAGGAGTACAGAATTGCAATGATTATTTTCGTTAGCTATCAAGTAATATATTAGGGAACGTTAAACTGAACTCTTGTGTAGCATATGCTTCGTATTCAACAATGGTGGTGAACATTTAAGATTACAAACCTCCAAACAAATAAGATATTGCTGTTCCATACCGTGCTTCTTTTTTCACAATCACTGATAAGGCCAGTACATATTTAGCAATGTGCTCTGGTTTTTCTGGCATAGTTTAAATGCCATGATAGATGACTGTAAAGTTGATAATTTCATGAACATAAACCAAATAATTGTACATTTTTACCTATTTTGTAAACATTTTAGATCATGTAAGTCTGTCAAGTGTAATCACTGTCATGGTAACTAAAGCGTAACAATATGACTTCGTATATTATGTACTTACATACATATAAAATCGAAAAGTAATATAGTGTTAGTTGCGGTGTCGTACAAGGCGACTAAGGGATAGGGCTGTTTAACATCAGACAGATTTATACAGCCCAGACTCATCCTCAGATGCATGGCTTGAGTCAACAATAGTGCCCGGAAGACGACAGTAGGCTCACTCCCTATTACGTGGGACCGAATTCAATGATTGGTGAAATGTGGGTGTTAATTCACGTCTGCCTAACCCTCCGGGGATAAACGCGTGATTATATGTATGTATGTTAGTTGAGAAAAGTCCTCTCTAGGTACTAAACAACTTCGGTACTAATAACGTCAATAATAGAACTAATGTATTCTATTGACGATGACGAAATCGTGAACACATTTTTTAATTGTGCCGGTAACCTGAAAATTTAGTTTATTCTCTATTATTGTATCGTTATCATTAGAATTGAAAATTAGGTAGAAATTAGGCTCCTAATAATTACTTTAGTTTAATGTAATAACGTATTTCGTTTTGTAAAATTTTAGTTCGAAATCATAATTCATTTCTAATAAAGATTTCTTCTCATTAATTTGTATAACTTTTTGCTTTTTTCATTCATGGCGGATCCTACATATTCTACCGTTTTTATTCGTATGTGAATTGAAGAAAAACTTTATTAAAACTAAATAAAATAAGTCAAGTTAACTAACTTGCCTCCATCTACACGTTTAATAGAAACACTACATTTAAAAATATCATTGGTCCTCGTAGAGACCCAATGAATTTTTAAATATTCAAGAGAGCGACGGATATAACTCCAGCCATTTTTTATGCATAAGCGGATAAATGCTTTCAATATTAACAAATTATCCTCCAGACAACCCTAAAAAATAGAACGTCGGCACTTCAAATATTACGATAAAAAGTGAATGGTGCAAAACGCATCTACCTAACTAAAGAATGAGGTCCATCCTTCGTTCTAAGAAGTGCAGGACTCCACTGGAGGCATTCTTCGCATTCTGCATGCCGCACACGCGTCGACAAACCACTTTTCAACCTTTATTTCAGCCTTTTATAAACCGCCTTCCTTTGTATATATGCTGCCACATATCTCGGCAGTAATAAAACAAATATACATGGTAGCACAGATAATATAATAATAGTAGTAATTACATTTGTAATACGAAATTCTATGTAAATCTAAAACCATGTAACGCTCTTAAATTAACAATAATACAATTACATTTTATGCCATACTATGCTATTGTGGCAGCCCTATTTTGATCCAAAGTAAACATAGCTTTTAATACTCGTAATATTAGTTCTAAAATACGGATAAACATACTTAAGTAGATACATTTTCTTTTGTAAATACATACCTATTATGCATAGAAACACGTAGACATTGGTCAACGTGTCGATGTTTATTTCCATTGGCAAATAAACATATTCATGCATACAAATATTTGCACTGAAGAATATAAGAACCGCTCTCCACGATCCGCGATATTACAGACGCGTGCCCGATTTCATGCACTACACGCCGTGGAAACAAGCTCGTCCATGATAATGCAGTACTGCAGACACATTTAATCATAGGAAATCTATCCGTGTCTGAATCCGGATCCGTGAAACCTCGCACCGTGGTGACGCGGCGTAACCCATCATCTGATGAACCAAACAACTGAACGCTTTACCGTCACACCATAGAGGTCGTATATTATGTTTATTTTTCTTCAAGGGAGTTATTGAAATGATTACCGCTGCGGGTGCTTTACATTTCATAATTATATGTTCACATGCGTAATGCACTTGCAGTTGCATTGGAGTCGTGCTTCCTTTGTATTGAAGGAAATATTGATAAGACAAGTAATTCGTGCCTGACTATAAGGTGTTTTTTGTCACAAAAAGTAAATAGGTAGACCACATCCATTGTTACGAGGATTTATTGCTTGTTGTCACGTACAATTCTATACAATGTCTTTATTTAAAGAAAATTATAAATCGATGAAAGTATTAGATACCAAATTTTGGTGGAGACTACATATTACCTGTCGACAAAACTGTAGATTTTAGAACAGGAATATGGAAATCAACTATCTTTACAATTCCTAATTATTAGTCTGTCGGTTTGATGCCTGATCACATAAAAAAACAAATGTTATTTTTAGTATTATTCTATTTATATTTAAACAAACATCACGCAATAACTCTGTAAGTACCTATACAAATGGTTGATACTGCCAAGTCTCACGACGTAAAACCATAACATTCGCTAACAAACATATGGCCACATTTTAAATTGATGTTTTTTGTCTGTCATGCTCGGAGAGCAATATTTATGGTCATACTCAGTCTTTTCAGCCATGACGTGCCTACCAAACCATAGAATATAATACTGCTTCGCTACTTTACTCCTTATAAAACGACACAAGTAACCAGTTCTAAACACCTACGAAATAATAGACCTTTTGTTACCTGTGCGTATTGTTAAGCGGGCTATTCATTGGCAGAATTGTCAACCTGCATGGATGGACCACGGGTTGTGCTTTAAATTATCTTTTCTGTGGACTTGCACTGTGCCTTAGAGAGAACGCTTTTACAAATCCGATGTAAGCCAATTATAGTTAGACTGTCAAACTTAAAAGACTCTCGCTCTTCTGAAAGGAATGCGAAATCACCTAGAAATCAACTAGGTGATCACGGAAGTCTGAACACATTCTTCTTCTTCTTCTTAGTGGTAATCCCTGTCGCATCCGAAGTCGCGTTCACCTCGGAGTCTGGGGTCTGCTTTACCTCAAACTCCGAGGCTCCTATACCCGAGACTCCGACACAAACATATCTCCACATATATACATCTAATGTACAATAAACCGATAAATCTGCCAATCACCTCTGTCGCTTCTTACAATAGATATCTATATACGTTTGACAATAATGATAGAATATACCTTTAGCTATTTCTTGGACAATGAGGGCACTACCTCAATTTGAACAGTAGAAAACATAGCTATGTAAAAAGGTAAGTACTTATAATAGAAATTAATAGTAGCAAGTGCTCAGCTGTACAAACAATATGTTACTAAACATTATAAGACTAGTTCAATGACTAATAACAATAGATTACAATATCAAACTACTTTTCATTGTCCCGCTACTGGTCACGGGCTTCTTCATAAAGATCATAATGGCGTAATACAAAGATTGCTAAAAATAAAGAACTCTCAAATATCTATACAGATCCTTACAAAACTTAACATTACTGATTATTAATTTGCAATAAAACTCAGAACTTAGAGGTTTATAAACGGGACTCACCGAGCGTCTGTGGTAACTGTGGTTGTGTCTGAACTAGACACAACCACAGTTAGGTATGATAGAAACTTCACCCCTCACACGTTTAAGCTGTGGAATGAACGGGATCCCTGCCGTGGTTTTCCCAAGCGACTACAATATGGGGTTCATTAAAAAGGGTATTAGAAGGTTCTAACAGGGTCGGCAATGCGAGTGTGACTCCCCTGATGTTGCACACATCCATAGGCCATGGTAACCACTTTCCAACAGGTGGGCCGTGTGCTTTTTTTTTACATGTGAAAAATCCCCACGGATACTTCCCGCCGGAGCCGTTAGGAGAGGTTATGTCGGACTCGAATCAATTAAAACGCACGGCGCCTGAGGTTCGTTGATGGTTGCCGATGGTGAGGTTGACAGTCATATCCCTTGCACCCCGGTCGACCCAGGGCCATCTCTCTCGATCTGGCCCTCCTCGGGTGGTAGGCCGTATGCTTGTAACCTAACAAATCCAGCAATTCAAATTTATATATTACAAAATATCCAAAACGTAGTTGTTTACATTGCTCACAAGAATCAAGTGCAGTTGTTATCTACCCTAGTTCATTACTATCCTTGCGTTAGAAAACTGCTGAATTAAGATATTTTTTGAAAGAACTGTCAGACCAATTGTTAGACATTTTAGGGCCTCAAATACCCATAACGAATGCCATTGAAATTTGCATAGCAACCGGGACCAACGGCTTACCATGCTAGAGTAGATAAACATCTACTCTATTTACAGGTCAAATTTGAACCCGTAAAGGATTAACTTTTGCTACTCTTATACAAAACCATCAACTTACCAATTAGATATGTTATTTTCCTGAAGACCTAATAATTCTTATACAAATAACTTTATTCTTAGCAACTACTTGGTCCAACAATAAATACCTAACTGTCGCTTGTGTACTTCTACGTCTTATACCTAAAATAGTACTGTACTTACTTTATACGTTTCTTCGATATAGGCATACCAATAAGCAACAAGTGTATGTACGTATTTGGCTCTAAGCTATGTGACTGGTGACTCTCGTAGACTGACTACAATGACATCACTACACAACATATTGGACACAATAAGAACGTATATCCGTTGGCGATATTTCATTCTTTAATTAGAATAGTAACTGTACTTGTTCGTTTATAGTTATATCGTGTGTTTGAATTTCATAATCTGATAAAATAGATATTAACAGTGAAGTACTGGGGCCTGAATTACACGTGCCAATAATTTGAACTACTTTTCTTCAAATTGGTGTAGCAGATATTCAACTAATTGCTAATCTAGTACTCATCAAACATGTAAAATTTAATTCCTGAAATTAGGTATCATCTTTTTTTTAAACGTGCGGAATACTCCTCGGACCCGGTGCGGTTGGTTATGTCGGACTCGGACTGATTAAAACCACACGGCCGCTTCAGGCCATCAGTTGCTCCAACTGTCACCCCAGACCCGCGAATTAAGTATCATCTGCTACAAAATTGTAGGAAGTTTAGAAGCGCCAAATACGTGGAAATTACCATTATCCAGGTTCGGTGATGCGTAGGGATGACAGTAATGTTGTAATTGTAAGAATTGCATTCAGTATAGGTGGCTACCAGGGGAGAGGAAGATCTAAGAGGAGACGGATGGAGAAAAAGCACACATTTTGTACTGATTCCACATAAATAAAGGATAAAGGAAGATAGAAATATATGTTTTGCCATAATTTGGACTCAATTTAATTCTACGAGAATTTCCTCTCAGATTTATTTAAATATGTGGGGGGATAAAAAACTGATAATATCGTAAACATTACAGTACTTGCTTGATTGAAATATTATACGCTGAAATGGGCATCTGGTCAAATTCTATATTTTGCCATTACATTTGTATATCAGGTACCTGTAGATAAGAAATAAAAAACTAAAGTGCGTTCTGTAAAAAACATATGAATGAATGAACTTTTTATTTAGCATATCGACGAGTTTGTTCTTCAAGTGCATTATCTTTATCAGATAGATTAATGTAAATTTATTTCTTTAATTAAACGACTTCTTGATTATGTTTTATGTGCTTTGATAGTGTTTGATTGTTCTAATGCCAATGTCAAATTGCTGAGTAAATGAATGAGTTTATTACATGACGTAATCTTTGAGACCATGGCCAAACAATTACATTGCCATATATGTGACCGATTTTTTGTAATAAAATTATGTAATCACCAGCGATCAATGTATTGTGGGTTGTGGGTGTATTAGTGTATACCAGCAGGGTACCTGTCGGTACAATTAGAGCTAATGTTATAATAACGCCAATTCATAATTAATTTTATAGGTGCTAATGATATTAGGTCCTGATTGGGAGAAAAGCGTATGATACAGTATTATACATACATACATATAATCACGCCTTTATCCCCGGAGGGTTAGGCAGAGGTGAATTATCACCCACATTTCACCAAGAAACCATACCAGAAGAACCAAGACGTAATAGGGGGTGAACCTATTGCCGTATTTCGGGCACTATTGATGACCCGAACCATGCATCTGAGGCTGAGTCTGGCTGTATATATCTGTCCGATGTTAAACAGCCCTATCCCTTAGTCGCCTTGTACGACACTACATGGGAAGAGATGGGGTGGTCCAAATTCTGCTCTGCCGGGAACCACGCGGCACAGTATTATAAGATTTATAAATGTAGTTGGTGAAATTAGTCTAGATTTTTTTGACCACTGAGTTGGCAAACAAGCACACGGCTCACTTGATGGAGACTGGTTACCTTGGCTTATGGGCGTGTGCACCACCAAGGGAGTCACGGTGACCCTCTTTCCTGAGACTTTGCCTTCAGATTATCCATAAGCAAGATCAAGTTGAAGTGTCCTATATAAAAACAAGACGTTAAATACCTGAGTAAGTGGTCAGTGATCATGTTAGTTTAACTATCTAGTTAGAAGTTAACAAAGTAAATGATTACACCATCATCCGCATAGTACTAAACGTCCAGTTTCAAGGGGTCCTTATCTCTTCTCTGAGAGTCTCCGGGCTGAGAATAAAGCACGTATTGACGAAACCATACTTGAGAAAAATCGGAAAGTGACTATGTGACATAATTATTTGACTTATTCACGTTAAAACTAACAATATTAATAGGTACTGTCAACGTCAGAATAATCTTGACTACAAAATCTCAAAATGATCTTAATACTAAGGTATTAAGAGAAAATCTAACTGTTTTATTGATTTAAATTATGTTCATGTTTGAACTAAATGTGTGTACCAAATATCAGGACCAAACACCAAACATTCAACAGGAAGGGGAGAAAACCACCGCATTTAGATTGATTTTCAGTAATTTGATCGTCAATATCGATCTGATCTGAGTATTTGTAATTGCAATTAACGAATCGATTTATTATCTAATCGATAAACCATTCGATTGAAGTCAAGTGAAAATGTAGCTGATTTTATTTCCGCTATTTCTGCAACAACCGTACAACTCGCGTGAGCATATTGTTTTTTTTTAAATATATTTTAAAATATTTAAAAACGATACCGTTAGTTATTGAGTAGAACTACATAACGCAGTTTGATTTCAGTTCCTTGGTGAAATTATATTACATTGGTGAAATTCTCATGTTTGAACCTTGGCTTAGTATATTTTCCTATTAACTCAGATTACTAATGCCACAGTATAAAGTATACGATCAATATGATATAAGTACCTAAAGGTAATGGATTAACAAATTAGTAAGCAAGATAAGCCAAGGAAATATGTACTCTACACTGATCTGAGAACGTGATTATGAGTCGGGATTTTGCGCACGTTAAAACAAGGAGGCTTTACGTTACTCGGTATCCGTGGACCTCCACCACCGGAGCCGGTGGGAGAGGTTATGTCGAACTCGAACCTACTAAAACGCTTTTGATTGCCGAAGGTGAGGTTAACAGGCATATCCCTCGCACCCCAGCCGAACCAGGGCCATGTCTCTCGATCTGGCCCTCTCCTCGTGTGTGGGGACCACAGAGTCCCCAACTCGTCTCCGGAGACAGGCCGCCGCGGGAAAAGAAGACTTAAGTATTATTTTCGTTCCAGAAGTCTGAATAGTAATACTGATATCCTTTAATGGACTGTATTGCGACCTTCAAACTTGCATTGCAGTTGATTCAACTGTGTCGCAATTCTCAAGTAACCGTATTCGCAACGGAAGTGTACAGTCACCTACAGATGTAGTCACCCGTGTAAAAAAATGCCGAAAAAATTTCACTTTTAAATCCGGTTTGACGTTTAAACCTTCCTAATTCCGGAATGATGATTATCTAGTAATTAATGATGAACAGGTTAGTTCTTTAATTCGTGGCAATTAAGCAATCTAGGCCTATTGACATAATTATGTATGAATTATTAGCATCTAGTTGTCGAGGTAGTATTTTGACTACATTAAGTAAGGTCTCTATCACAAAACGACAAAGCTTTTTAAATAAGTTGTTAAGATATTGAAAGCATTGATAAATACACCAATTATGCCATAGTTTTAAACAATATACCTACGTTCTTTTTAATAAGAAAAGTCTCTAAGGTAGATCTTGGAATTTTTTAAAGTTTTTATAATATATTTAAAATGATATAAAATTATCTACCCGTACCTATTTTATAAAAAAATTAACAACTTTACAATATTGTAACTATACGTATTGTATTATCTCAATAAGAACACATGTAAAGAAAATTCTCAAGAATATACTCCTAGGAAAAATATATCCCTTATTGATTTTTGGTTGGTTCGTATAATGCACATGTACAAACTTTTGTTCAGAAAGATTGCGGGTTTCTGTAATGGAATCTAACATTTAATCCCTCTGCTTGTTACACCCTGTTTTTCCACTCTAACCAACTGAACTGAACAACTAGTTGTTTGGATATGAACTCTGTGCGTGGTTTTGTTCCTATCGAAAATATTCCGCACCCGCAATGAACATTAAAACATTTGTTACTACGCAAGTTACGTAACATATCTCTAAATTTAGTTGTATCATTGTATATTCAGTTTGTAATCTTGAATATCTAATAAGATAGAACCGCTACGCACACAGACTCACGAAGCGACTCACCTTTTGTCCTCAGTTACTTTAATTAATTGAACATGTTATCTACTTACAAACGAAGATTTCATCTTTATATAGCCGTAAACAAGCTATCGGAAAAATACGGAACTATAATGACGTCAGAATATAGTGACGTTCTTGGCTTTATCTTGATAAATCCACGTACAATGGTAACTAGAAAGAGAGGGAAACAGTCCTTAACTGTAACATTTCGTGGAAATCTTCTAATCATTAACTATTATGTACGTAGTTATAGTTAACAACAGAAAACTGCAAATAACATAACATACCTAGTTATTTCTTGGTATAACTTGATTAATGACACAAAATATTGAAAATCTTTGCTTTGCTTAAAATGGAGTACTTAGAAATCGCTTTCTAAACAATTAGGCTCAACAATTTAGACGTTATTACGAATATACCTCATAACTAGTAATAAGCAAAAGATAATTATGTTAAGCGGCTTACGAAAAAGCTCATTTACATTTTGTCACCTGCGTGGTTTTATGTTAGAACAGTTGAGCAATATATCTTCAGTCTTTCTTAAATAGAGGAGTGGAGCAGCGTAACTTTCTCTTAAAAGTAATAAATATGTACCAAATAAAACTAACTTTGATATCAGTGGAATATAATAGTTCGATTCGATTCACCAGTGAATATCTGTTTAATCAAACGGAATGACCTCCCTGCTGCGGTTTTCCCAAGCGCCTACAATATGGGGTTATTCAAGAGGGGCATCAGAAGGTTTCTTCATGGTCGGCAGCGCGAGTGTGACACTCCTGGTGTTGCATACGTCCATAAGCCACGGTAACCGCTTCCCATCAGGTGGGCTGTGTGCTTGTCTGCCAACTAAGTGGTATAAAAAAAAAACACAAAAAAATCTGAGTTTTCTCATTTTGTGCAATTCACGCTCGCCAGTCGCCGGTAAAAATCCAGCCGTGGAAACTATTTCCATAACCGTTTTAATCAGTTATCATAATCGTCCCATAACCATATCCATATCAGTAAATATCAATGGTGGTTGGTGATGGTAATGATTTATAGTAGATCTAGTTGAAATAATTTGCTGTTTTAAGTTTTTCTTTAGACGTAGTAAAATCACAAACACACTCATCTACTTCTTTTTATTTTACGTGCGCAAAATCCCCATGGACACCCCCACCGGAACCGGTGGAAGACGTTATGTCGGACTCGAACCGACCAAAACGCACGACGCCTGTGAGTCGTTTTCGGTTGCCGGCCGACCCAGGGCCATCTCTCACGATCAGGCCCTCTCCTCGGGTGAGAAGACCACAGAGTCCCCAACTCGTCCCCGGAAATGGGGAGGCGCTCCAGGCGCCCCGCCACCGCGACCTGCATTTGCCAGGGTGACAGGAGGCTTCACCCGTCACCCCCAGGCCTGCGCTCATGGGGGCGGAGGTCCTTCATCGAACACACTCATCTACCTAGATAACTGCTTAGTTTGAATTACAATGAAAGATAAATGTTTCCTCAAGGTTGTCATCCATTTTCATGGTACAGCTACCTATTGAAAGTGAATCTCGATAATTGATTCTAAGCTATTATCTAATGAAAAACCACAAAGTATTTCTTGCAATTTTTTTTACTGACAAAGCTTTCACAGCTCACTGACGCTCTATAAACACTTTATTTTTAGAAACATGACGTATTTGACTGACTTTACATAAATTTTTCTATCCTCAAGTATGAATAAGTATTGTAAGTCAGTTCTGGGGCCATAGGGTACATTAGGAGAGGTCTATACATATATCCAACGATGTGATTATAGTCTCGAAAATACGATATAAATTAAAAAATTTAAAAACCCCCGTCACAAAAAAACAACCCTCAAAAAATCGAAAATAAGTTGTTAGTTAGCCCTATAACTTTGATATACCTAGAAATACATATTTTGATTCAAGCGTTGTCATTGTCGGGGGGAGCTAGGATCGTTCCGATAATATGACGTAGTGCTCTACCAGTTAGGGTCTCCCGACATGACAAGGCTTGCATCAAAATATGTTTTCCTCTATAAACTCACAACAACTCCCGACTAATATACCTTTCAAACAAAAAAAACTAAATTCAAATCGGTTCATACGTTCAAGAGCTACGATGCCACAGACAGACACACGCACACACAGACACGTCAAACTTATAACACCCCGTCGTTTTTGCGTTGGGGGTTAAAAAAAGTCAAATATATCATGACTAAACTAGATATTAAATATACGTATCCTAAATGAGTATGTATGAAAATATTTAGGTTTTTTTTTAGTACCACTTTGTTGGCAGACAAGCACACGGCCCACCTGATGGAAAGTGGTTACCGTGGCCTATGGAGGTATGCAACACCAGGGATGTTACACTCGCGCTACCAACCATGAAGAAACCTTCTGATGCCCCTCTTGGTAATTGGCAAAAGAATTTTGTTTGTTAGCAGTTCGGGTGTTATAGGGCACATTGAGAGAGGTCCATGCATATATCCAACCATGGACTACGATTGACCAATAGATATGATTATAGTCTCCTTTACGACAGATATATATTTTATTCAACAATCTATTGAATCTGTCGTATGACAATACTATAAAAATGTCAAATACGTCATGAATAAACCAGATATTAAAATATAGGTAGCCTCAATGAGTATGTATCAAAATATTTAGGTAATTGGCAAGAGAATTATGTTTGTTAACAAGAAGACTCAGTTCTACATAATTCAGACGACAGAGTCGTGTTATCGCTGAAGAATTTTTAGTTCAAACAGTGAAGCATTATTAAAACAAACATATTTTAGTCTTTACGCTCTTTATGGAAGCGAGATAAGGTACAGTTAAACTTACAGTTTATCATAACCCTTCATAGGTTACCGGCATTATTATACTACAAATATACTCTTTTGATTCTGAATGTTGTGGGTTGATCATCTCTTTATACTGAGGCAAGGTAGGCATTGCCTGTGGAGGTGATATTCGACAGGAATAATATCGAGAAGAATGACATGTCGCACGGAACCCAAATAAAACACAAGTAAAGACGGTATTGCCGTCCAATTGAGCAGTCCGACTAGGGAAGTATCTCCGCCCTACAGAATACCGCGGCCATAACAACCTCGTGTTGTGTTCCGGCGGTGAGTAGGGTAGCCGGAGCTCACTGGAGAGTTTTTGTGATATATGTGGTTTAAAAAAAGCAGCACCGTCAACCGTCACCGAACCATTCAGTACTCCCGTCAGTTAGGTTATGAACCTAGCATTGTTCTATTTTTTGTTTATACCACTTAGGTGGCAGACAAGCACACGGTCCACCTGAAGCGAAGTGTTTACCGTGACCTATGGACGTGTCTAACACCAGAAGTGTAAGTACAGAGAGGTTCTGTGACGTCAGTGTAGAAGACAAATCAGGGCAAGCCTTGTGACAGCACAAACTCTCCAGTGAGCTCTGGCTACCCTACTCACATCTAATTATGTATAGGTGTCAGAAATTAATTTGTCTCTTCATTTTTACGGTGTTCAAACATATCGCAAGGATCCTGCATTCCTGGATGTTCTCCTCAATGATTCTAAGATTTGTGATAACCTTCAAAAACATTCTAGCGAACGAGTTGTAATATAATGGTTGTCACGGTCTGCTAATCCGTTCTGGGTTAGCACCTCGCTGGCCTAGAACGAATTAGCGACCAACAATATTACAGAGAAGTTAGGCACTTCTCTCATATTAATGTAAAGAAAATGATAAGAGGGCTCGCAGTAATACGTAGAGTACGCTGTGCTAGCAGTGGAGGCGCTGACAAAATTACGAAAGCAAGTTTAAAAATCCATCATGGATTTGATTGACAGTAATAGTTTTCAAGGAATTAAACGTTCGCGAATCCACTTTAACTGTGTTAATAAACAAATACTTCGGTATAAAGATGGAGTGAGCAATCTATCTATTTTAGCATTATCCTGTCTTCTAGGCAAAGGTTGATCTGTACATTAATGAACTAAAACTTCCTGCGCAATCCAAATTAGGTAACTAATATCTAAGTCATAAGTCCCTACATCCCAGTTTCAGTACCTGATCTAAGGCTAGTTTTAATGTCTTCGCCCAATACCTTATCAGATAATTGAAATATTTCACGCTGTACTGAAACACAATGAGCCGTTTGAAGAAATGCTCTAATGACAAAATAGATCGGTCATGCATCATGCTTCTTAGACTCCTTGAAATACTGTAAATATACTTAGACATTACTTTGCCATTCGTATCTTTTTGCTCACTACGTCAATGAAATCTCCACACCAATTAAAATGTTTTTATTTATTAACGTCATTATAGACGTATTTAAAGTATGACTTACGTAATGAATATTAAAACCTTTCTTCTACCAAAGAATTTATAAATATCTCAATTTTTGTTATTACTGCTGCGCCCACCGATCGATGTTTAAAAAGAATTCTTTTGTCTCGCACAATTCGAGGAAACCGAGCGAGACGAATCATCCGCCATTCACATATGTTACGATATGTAACCACACCGTTCACCTTCTCCCACTAGTTGCATTCGATTTCTCGGACAAATTGAGAAGTTCAATCGCCAGACGTTTTCCTATTGATAAATGTGTGTTTAAAATTTAACTGGTTATTCCGTGGGTGTGTTTTTATTTCTGTGGCTAGCGTGCGTCGGCGGTAATGAGCATTAAGGTAAACATTAAGCAAGTGAGGCCGCAACTCGTCTAGACAAGATTCTTTTCTCGTTATAATCTACGTTTAAATACTGGTGTTGACAAGGTACCTACTCGTACAATCTAAATGCGTTGAATAAGTCTCACATTGTTTCTGTGACTTCAACATGAATGACTCAAGGAGGTTAATCTATAAGGTATCACACGAAGTCGTGCAACTAACTGATGCTATTCGACTCATGATGACAAAGAGAGAGTTCTACTTCAAATATCTTTGAAACTATCGAAATAAGAGTAGAACAAAGTAACATTAGTTGACATATGACAGATATGTTTCATAGTTAATATGTAAGAAATGTGTTGTGTATTAAGTAGGTAAGAAGAGCACACGTCATTCGTGGATAGTTGTTGAAAAAATGTGTCAATTGATCTCTCAATCTGTCAACTCTTAAATGGGGTTTCATTTGAAATCATCTGCATATTTTGATAAAGTCTATGATTATATTCATTCGTAAGTAAAATGTTTGATATACCTACGTTCTAATATAATATAATAAGTTCTAATACAGAAATGATTGGAAAAGTGATAGAACAGTGTGGAATACAGCTGTTTTGGAACGCTTTAATTTTGAATTGATATAGTAGAAGAAACATTGTTCAAAGCTGTTTATATCATAGTTCTGTTATATTATATACCTACTTATAATAATATAAAAATAAGGACAATGCGGTCAGTGATGAATGATGATTGATGATACCCGCACGGTTGAACGGAGGCCACCGCGACAATACGTGCCTGTGGTTTTTAGTCTGTCCGTTTCACTGTATAATAATTTCATTACAGGTTTATGATCAATCGCCCTATAAAATATAGGTCATGACACAACATACTTACTAATTAACTAACCATAACATCACATCATAACCAACAGGCAATGGCGAGTTATTAACACAAATATATATTAATTGATATCTAATTTCTAACAGAAATCATATAATAAACCTAAATTTTCTATTAATAAATTACATATTGATGTCAAGCGAGAAAAAACATCCTTTTTTTAACGTGCGATAATCTTCACGGACACCACTCCCCGCCGGAGTCTGTGGGAGAGATTATGTCACTCGAACCGAGACGAGCGACGGCGAGACGTTGTTGGTTGCCGGAGGTAGGTTGGCAGGCATATCACTCACACCCTGGTAGACCCAGGGCCATCTCTCTCAATCTGGCCTTCCTACAGGGGACTCTGTGGTCCCTGCAGGACCACAGAGTCCCCAACTCGTCACCGGAAAAAGGTGGCGCGCAAAACACACCTCGACCTGCTTCTGCCAGGGCGACAGGTTGCGACAAAATAGCCTATTACAGTCTACTGCTAGATAGGTGACCACCTACCGCATCCAGTCCATCCCAGCTATCTTCTTTAGATCGTCAATCAATGTTCAAGTCGATAAACCAACCAAAGTCCATAGCCAAAATATCTCCCCATTTTCCAACAAAAGGCTCCAACGAAAAGCTCCTTACATACATAAATCTTACATAAACTCACTCCTATATCTCCGAAGGGGTAGGCAGAGGTGCTAGCACCCACGTTTCGCTAGTTTTTATGTTTAGGTCGCAATGTGGCGAGCCTATTGCCATTAACCGGGCACTTATAAACCTGCGATAAATACACACTTCGAAAAGTCATTGGTGTGTGCCATGGTAAAACCTGGGATCGAACCCGAGACCTCGTCTCAGCAGTCCATTAGCCACTAGCCTACCACGTTTTTGAGAATGATGAACCATTATAAATAGCTAAATGTATCCTTTGTATACTTACTGGAATTCTTACATTAACATGCTTAAGCTTCACAAGTTTCTTAGTGTTTGGAATAATTACAAATGTGTTGATAAAACGCGCTTAAAGTGCTTCAGATAAGGAGTAACGGTAACGGAGGCTAGGTTTAACGTTTATATTATTATCTTCTACAGCCAACAGTAATTTGTTGTTTCCTCTTTGCTCGGTTTTTGTTTGTAAGGCGTTTATTCATGCTACTTTTCCTGGAACGCGATTACTTTAATAGCTATTTAGTAATTTTGTATCCTTCTTAAAGGCCTCATAAAAGAAAAAAGTATAGTAGTATTTATTAAGTATGTACTAGCTAATTCCCTTGGCTCCTTACGTGTAGAATTTTATCCTGTTCCCGCAAACCATGGGATGATTTTTTCCAGAGATAACAAGTGCAGACCATAATCTATACCTGAACCAAATTTCAGTCAGAACTGTTGAGCCGTTTAGCGTGATTTAAGAACAAACATCAAAACATCTGCACAAACTCTATTAATTAGTAGGATAAAAAGCTATATTAATATCAATGACCGATAGAATAGAAGCAGACAATGTTTTATCCGTAAATCCAACATTCATGTCTCTCAGTGCTGCATAGCACCAAAAAACTGGGTATAATAACCACAGATTAGATAAAATGTAGTTACAGCGGCGTAAACATAACAATCAGCTACGAGTGCTACGACTCAAGGGAGCAAAACAGAACCGTAACAATAATTTAGTTTTTTATTAGTTACTTTCTTTTGTTAACCTATGTAAAATAACTTTATTCCATCGTCGAGAAAGCGTATCAAATAATCATAGACGACATAGTTGGATAACATAAACTCACGCCTATATCCCCGAAGGGGTAGGCATAGGTGCTAGCGAAAAGTCATTGGTGTGTGCCATAGTAAAACCTGGGATCGAACCCGAGACCTCGTCTCAGCAGCCCATTACTCATACCACTAGGTTACCGCGGTTAAACTGTACAATAATTTGTTTGGACTAATTTGTTGGATATTATTACATGAAATTATGTGATAAGCGAAAATTTCCCTCCAAAATTACCAATTTTATTTGTCTCCAAGTCAGTACACATCAATATAAAATACAAAACAAATATACTTAGTTTGAAAACAAAAGTTTGTTTTCATGACAATCGATTTATCAACTGCGATTAGAACTTTATCTGACGCTACTGATAAAAACGACAAATTATATTCGATACTAACACTATGACACACCTCAATAACGACACTATATTAGTACGGATACCATGACCTAAAAGACTTTCGGAATCGATACTAAATGACCACTGATGTACACAATTAGGGTCACAATTACCGCGATGACTATTACCTCATTGGAAAAGGTAATGCACAGACAAACCAGTTCTTCTAAGAACTACCGACTCTTAATGACGACGAGGCAATTGTCATTCCACTTGCATTTTTGCCGCCTTTTCTCAACGATGAGTTTCTCTCTTTCTGCTAAGTTATGCTTCTAGAATTCGTGATGTCGCGAATAATTATCGTTTATTTCCTTATATCGCGGAAACTGTGCTCTAGTAAAGTATGTTATAAAGAAATTAAGGTTACTATTGCTTAAATAATTGACCGTATTGAGCTATGTGACATCACATTACATCGTTTGGTAGTTTAACCTCACGATTCAGGCCTAACCTTTCAAATGACGGGACTTTACTAGCGCTGAAAAGATTAGGTTTGTTTAAACTTTTATGTGGTAAAATAAACTAGTGATCTAATTAGGCATGAAGTAGATTACTGTTTACAAACTGATAATTTCTTCAGTATGCAATTTAATGAGATACATTTTGGTGTACTTATAGCGATGCACAGTGTGTTATTTTGCCTTAGTTGCGGACATGTCAGTTTTATTTTTTTTCTTTATAGATTTAACCTTAATAAACCATTCTGAGAAACCCCCGTTTTTATATTTCACTTCATTTAAGAGATACAAATATTTTAGTGAAAGGTCACTGACCTTCTTGAAAAAGTTTTTCGTCTGTATTTCTTTAATGAAGCAAAATTTCAGTGTCTTGCAAACTACCACTTAATTGTTGGTTTAAAATGTATAAATTGTAAAAATTACAAGGCTCTAACGTAACAGGAACCGGAATTAAAAAATATTTTTTCAATTAACGAAAAAAAAAATATATAAAATTAACTATTTGCGGGTCGCGTTTTTTTTTGTTTTCGTAATATACTTATGTAAAGTACCTTCAACTGGAGAAAATTCTAAATATGTATCTAGCGGGATCTCGGAGATATTGAGTTTCTAAGTTTTTATTAAATTTCTATGGAAATAGGGTTGTCACAAAAAAGTAAATATTTAAATTGATTAGTTCAATCGATTAAATCAATTTATGCCAAACATGTTGTAAACGCTTATTTATGACATTTCCTCGCTGTCGGATTCAATTATGATTTCGTCAGTCGTCAGCGTAATATTTTCTTCAAAACCTTGAGATTCTAAATTATTGTAGTGAACATTGTCAGTTGTTACGCATAGGAGTTGAAGCACTGATTTCGATAGGGGTAAAGGTTTTTTATGTTTATTACGTGTACTAAGTGTTAATGAGGATATATATGGATCGGACGACTCTAATGCACGGTGAAATAAATCTAAAATTGTAGTTTTCCTGTCTAATTTCCGGGTATGATGTTGTCGATCATAGCGCCAGTATTTATTCCTTGACTCGCCTGCTTGCTCAGACAACATACCTATGGGTAACGGGCTAGCGTCTATGATTTGACGGCCATGAATTAATATTTTGTGCATTGTGACAGACATGTAAAACCAATTGTATTTCTCCACGTACTTTTTAGCTACTGATTTACAAAAGGCATCAAATTTTTCAGCATCTATTATTAAGCCACTCGACAGCACTACTAAAATAGTATGCAGATCATCCACCAACCATGTCTCTATGCCTAAGATATCTGCAAATGTTTTTCGATGTTGGTCTGATAGTGCTGTTCGTGCAGTGTTCCCATCATTGGTTGTCCCCGAATTTGGACGAACGACATCAACCAAAAGTGACAGTTTGTCTCTTATTGCAGTTTGTATATTTTTTTTCCGCTCCTCAACAATTGAGGCAGCCGGTGATTTTTTACTAACTCTCCACTTCATGACTGCTGGATCATTTTTGTACCCCAAATGCAGTAAAAATTCAAAAATTCTAATCCAAGCATGTAAGGGACTTATTCCATGACATAAGGCTTCTAGATTTACGGGTTTGTTGATGACAACATCCAACTTATTAAACTCCGTTGCTGTAGCTCCACAGCAAGCACAACGTAATTGCGAAGTGGTCCCCGTAATGACGTTAAATACTTTGCCATCTACAACAGTTAAATATAATTTAGGATCTGCAATTATAGTTTGACCTTTATCGGTTTCCGCATAAAGTGATGCTAACTGATCTATTTCGGCCTGTATCCGATTTTTTTCTTCAATGATAAGTTCTTTTGTCTCATTACGATATTGAATCTTCAATGGACGACAAAACCTGTACGATTGTGGGCTTGGATTAGACCACAGCACAAAGCCGTCATTAGTTTTTAATCGTAAAGGGATATACGTTGTTGTAAATAAACAATTTTCATTCTCGTTATCACCATCTAAAAACTTCTGTTTATAAAAAGCCTGTCCTGTACTACCATCAAACCCCCAAGAACCCTCAAATCTACAATATAAAATGTTATTTTGCTTTTGTTTGCAATATTCTGAAATGTTTTCGGTATTAAATTTTATGATTCGGCGGAATGTGTGTAGTAATAAGCTATGAACTGAGACACTTGCTTCTCTTTCAGTAATAATTATGTCTTCTTCAGGATAACACATTTGCTTTGCTATTTTTAATTTATAGTATGGAGGATAAGCTAAGAAACCTCTGTCTTTCAAATCTTTCTGTATGATACAGTAATCTTCCACAGTTAGTTTCCTATCAATGACTAAAGAAAGGGCTTCATCAGGGGTGTAGGGTTTGGGTTCGGCTTTCGCTTTAATGGATGATGCAATTTTTTTAGGACGAGTTGGACTTTTCAGGCACTCGTTGATAACGAATTCTAATCCTTGAGCAGAGCTTTTAATAAGTTTTTCTCCGTGAATTTCGTCTGTTACAATTTTCGACATCATTTTAATTATTTTTGACTGCGGCTGATCCTGAAGAGACTCCTCGAAACTTTTTCGAATACGACGCATTTGACGAGAGTTCATTTCATTCGCAGCAGATGGATTGTTATTTGATGTTCCGGGTATTGATTCGTCTTGGCGATTACTACATATATTAGAAGTTGATGGAGCTTCATGTGAAGTTCCAGGTATAGGTTCTGTAAACAACATATTGCTTACAGAACCCATATCTGATGGTTCTGGTTCTTGAGGTCTTAAAAGATAATTGGAAGGAAAGGTTTTGTTTAATTCTATAGGACATTTTTCTATTCTGGTTGGTATTTTAATATCGAAAATTGTAGAAAGCCATTTATCATTCTTTTTACTGAAGCGTTTAAAATTTCTTTTGCTGCTAATATAAAGTTTTTCACACTTAAAAATAAATTTGGAAATGTTGTCTCTAAGGTTTTTATTATTAACGTCAAGATCGTCTGGAATACCTGTTGGGTACAATGCATTTAAAACAGTCATTATCCAATCATTGGTTTCTAGGTCACCCGGTCTTTGTTTTGACCCATATTGTCGGGCCTTTTCAGCCAAAACATTATAAATTTGCAGTTTCGTCAGTATTTTCGGATCCGAATTCAGGCTTAGGTCGTCAGTAATCATTGCCACTCGCTGACCAACATGAAGGTTGGCGCCCTCATGCCCCCCTTGCATTAAGTCCTCTGGTCGGGGCCCAGACGGACATCCCCCAGCAGGACGGGTCAGTGCCTGCTGAGGCAAAACAGTGCCATGGGTCTTTGACGGCTCCATGACACCTCACCCCCGCTTCTCCAGATATTATGTAAAGGAATTGGGTTTTAGCATTTGCCTAACGAGGGCGGACCCCTTCCCAATCCCACATAATACCTTTCATCGAAGATAGATCATAAACAAAAGTAGTGATCAAATTCAACCGTAAATAATTTAATTTTGATTTTGAATTTTCGCACTACTTTTTCATATCAACTTAAACTGTGTAAACTATGCACGCCACAATTTAAACCGACAGTTGTTAATACCTACCTGAGTCAAAAATAATGAATCACAATGAGTAATATTCGCATGAAGTACTCGTAAGTATCGCACACAGGTTTGAGTGACAACCCTAACCGACAATTTCAAAATTCAATATTTCCGAAATCCTGGGCCTGTTGCAACTGATTTTTTTTGTGGTGTTAGTTATTATAGTGGTTAATATTTAGGCTTAACAAAAAACGCGACCGTGAAGAGAATGGCCGAAAAAAAAATATTTTCTAAATCATAGAAAAAAAAAAATCTCACTTGTCTGAGCAAGATTTTTAAAGTTTTCAAGAAAAAAATGGTTTCAGTAGTGAATTTCTATCATACCTTAAAACATTTCGTGTAAAAATCAAAATAAAAAACGAGATATTGTGTTTCTATGGTTTTTAAGGATTTTTCTCGATTTTATATATTTCTCTTAAACTACAGTAGTTAGAGCCGGCGGAGTTTTGTTAGGCGGTTTGTTTCATTTTAGGCTTTCCCAAATACACATAAAACGAGCATGTCCGAACTAAGGCAAAATAACACACTGTGCGATGCTGTAAAATTAGTTGAAAAATACATTTTCTTTGTGATTATTGGGATTTGTGGTAGGCTTGGACTTGGTTTAATAACAAGAAATTGGTTGTACCTTACATGTTGCATGGACCAACAGCATTCTTGATACTACGACCCACAGGTTCAACATGACGTAACCGCCCGCCCTCTACAAACATACTGAACAAATTGTATAACATGTGATACGTCAGGGTAACAACGCTATCGGTCGTAAACGCCTGATCTCATAGTCTCAAGAGGCTCTTAAAGTGTTAATGCTTAGTAATAAATCCAATGTCGGCACGCAAACGTCCAATTGATTTATTTTAGTCGGTGACGTACCGCCGCGCGCCAGTGCTAGTTCAACAGCGTACGAGATGTTTATTGGTTCAAGGACATTTAAGGTGGCAGTACTAATTATCACTATGAATGGACTATTGCGATGGGGCTCTACTTTTATGGGTATATTGGCTAGTTGAAAATCGAATCTGTCGATCTGCCCTTTTCTATATATCAATAGATCTGTAAAAAAAGATCAGGACAGAAGTACCCGCAGCTATGTATGAAAACAATATGAAAGGAAAACTAGAAGTATTTCTGTAAAAAGTCTGTTCAACTAAGTTCAATGTTCCTAAGTCATCGTATAAAATTTTGCACTCCAATACAGATAATATATTTTCTACGACCAATCAGTCATCCAATTGGCATGAATCAGCATTCAATTGGGTATCAATTATTATCGTTCTTTCTCGAATGTTAGACAGGTACTACTTGTATCACCATAGTTCATAACTCGCAAGTAGTAGTACCACTCCACTATCTAGCCTCATCGCTCGTACTATCACAAATGGGTAGATACTAGCGCTTATCTTTTGTTTTATCAGAGTCAATATAAATAATTCTGATCGCCAATGTTGCCTCACGCCTACACACCTGTTCATTAAATGTTCTTCGCTCGTTTAAAAATTTCCTACTTTTTGGAAACGATATCACGTTCTCATTAACTACCAATCTCACAGTACGAACTTCTTTTATCTTCATCCTCCTTGCTTTAGTCTCGGTCGCATCCGTGGTCTTTGGAGTCCGGGGTACACTTTTTCTAGTCAAATTACGACGAGTCTGACCTTCGATATTCTCCGTGAAACGACTGCCATCTGACGTAGATGTCTAAATTCGATCTAGTTTCTACAAGTCTACGTTCCGTTCCACATTCGATATTCAAAATTAATTCCCATTCACTCAACTTGAAACCATAACACTATTTTTGTTCTAACAATTTAGGATTCATTGGTTTTTTGTATTATGAAGTCTGTGCTAAATTGATTACGTCCTAATTACGTGTTCACATCGACAAACCAAATTTCAAAATTGCTAATAGCTCATCTTAACAAGTTTACATTCTAGGTGACCTATATTAAATCATCACAGCTCAATTATTAGAGACTTATGAATATTACTTCATCACGCAACGTACAGAATATTACATGTATTTAGTGCTTATTTTATATTCTTGTCGTGTAGTTTATTAATGGAACCATAGACCCAAAACGTCCATGAGCATAGACATAGACAAGGATGTTTTTAAAGGCAACAGTATTGATGGTCAAGAATGACGAGACAGAGAAGGCAGACATTAATCAATGAGATTTGTTTGTATTTACAATTCAACTCATGACCTTAGGAAGATATATATTGCTTCGAGTTCCCGAGACACCGAATTAGCGTATGAGTTTTGGCGCCTGCCTTTTGATTTATATACGACACGCGAGGAATCACGAATGTCCGAAATAATATATTTATCCTTGAGTAGTTTTATCTGCTGCTGAATTTAAATGTCCGCCCGCATGTTGAAGGTAGCAAGTGAAACATAAATAAAGTTCCATTATGTTTTGTATCGGTCACACACACAATCGGTGACTATTATTACTGAATTATTATGTACATGTGATTTCCACACTATCACATTTATTTGCTATGTTGTTCTATGTATTTTTCGGGTTATGCTAAAGAGACCGTACACCTTCCAAACAGCCTTGGAATTTTAATATTAACTTACTGTATGAGTAATATATGTGTTGAAGGTTTTTGTTGCTATAAATGGGGCATTCCTAGTTATCTTAATTATTCAACCATACGTTCAGCATTACTAGCTATAGTTAGGCCATTGATACGCATTTCATTATTTTTTTAAGTCGATTCGAAATTCAAACTACATCATAATTAAAGTTCCTACTTAAAATGATCGACGTATTTACCTTTCTTTTGTCAATTAACCTAAAGATTCCAACGCACTGTTGGACATAGGCCTTTCCCAAAAAGCAATGTAGCATCGGGCCCTACGCTTTCCACATACAGTCTATCCTGGCTGCCTTTTTAAGTCCATTTGTACTAAACTCCTATGTATTCATAATTGCAGTTCATAAGTATTTGTATTTGTATCATGGCGGATACCATCGCTGCGCTAAGCGCTAAGTTGGACAATATCCGCATTCATATCGATTTTGTTGCATTTTAAAACCATTCCGTAGCCGTGCAAAGGATGTTGAATAATAACAAGTAAGAATTTTGCTTCTGTACTGTAAGTGGAAGGATTTCCAGCATCTGCGGTCATTGTTAGACATGTATTCACTTACAGAGTACAAAATAATAATTATGTAATTAAAATTGAAAAGGTGCATTGCGATATTTTTTAAATGCAATATAATCACGATTTGAATTGATTGTACTTAAAAGTGTTAAGATAAACCACTTCATACATAAGGAAAAGAGGAAAGGAAACTCTCGGAAATGTAAGATTTTGATGCAACCGAAATTGGCACTCAGTTGGAGAGACGTTAAAAAACGTGCAATGAGTGATATTGTATAATTTCACTTATTTATTATCTGTAGATAAAGGGAGCTTATGTTTAACGAGTTTATCGGATTATGTACTTGCCCTTTCGGAACATTTAATCAATCATTTGACATGCTACATTTTCACATAGAAAGCAGAAGTACTCATAACAAGATAAAATAAAGTAATTTCTTGTCTGTCTTTAAGCATATCGTGTATAAGTGATACGACTGATATCATGAGTACCTACTTATACCTATTTAGAAGTCATTTATGTTAGTATACTACAGTTTCGCTTAGTTTCGGCTTCGTTTTATTTGGGAAAATCTAATAATATAATTCTCATGTCGCGGGGTTTGTAGTTAAATTTCTCCTGAAATTTTGTGTGCATATTGGGTAGGTCTGAGAATCGGACGTCTATTTTTCATTCCTCTAAATGTTAAGGGTAATCTATCCCCATTTTTTTTTTTAAATTAGATTTTTTTTATGATACAGCAACCCGGAATTTTCAACCCTCAACGATTAACCGCTATTTTTCCATCGCGATTTAATGGTATATGTAGAATAAATGATTTTTGACTTCGGCTATAGGGTATAGACATCCGCTAAGAACGGATTTTACAAAACTCCCCACCTAAGGGGGTCCACGCGTACGAAGTTGTGGGCCTAGCGACCTAAAATTCATTTTCAAAGTTTAATTTTCCATCACATGCAAACATTTTTGCTAATTGCACTGTCATTACTCTGGAGGTTTATTTGATTATTTTACAAAAATACAGTTAAAAAGTCCCGTAAAACGACACGCATTAGGAAGCAACTATCAAACTCTCGATTTTAATTGCCTTTATCGAGATCAACTGATGCCAATGAAGTAGACCTACAACTACCAGCGTGGGAGTCGAATCTGATTCGATTGAACATATTAAACTCATATTAGTGAATAGAAATTTTATGACAATGAATAAATTGAAGTTAACAAAAGACTTGTACGTTCTAGAGATATTTAGTTCGGTTATGAATGACACGATAAAAAGTTGGAGTGAAACTTGCGGAGTCAAAATATGGGACGGCACATTCAACCGTTAAGCTCGCATGGAGGTCTGTCGATGTGTCACCGAACCCACGCTGTAATAATAATAAATGTCTTCAGTGACCGCTACTGACGTAATTATGGTTTTGTGCTGGTATTTTACCTATTATTTACCTATTTATTAAAGATTAACTGTACATTATAACGCACTTTATTGAACGTGGTATGTGCTAGAGTCAAGCAAAGGCCACGCCCGAGGAGAGGGCCAGATCGAGAGTGATGGCCTTGGGTCGGCCGGGGTGCGAGGGATATGCCTGTTAACGGTTTCGGCAACCAAAAACGACCCACAGGCGTCGTGCGTTTTGGGAAAATCTGATATATAAAATTCTCGTGTCGTGTTGTTTGTAGTTAAACTCCTCCTGTAGGTTTGAGAATCGGACATCTATTTTACATCCCCCTGAATGTTAAGGGTAGTCCAGTCCACCCCTATTTTAGATAAATATTTTTATTTTATGATACAGCATTAGAAAAAAACATATAACCCTGAATTTACAACCCTCTTTCTAAAACTTTGAAGGCTGAAGCTGACGTGAACCTATGAGTACAACCCCAACAAAGTTAGTAGGAACATTAATAAAATGGCAGGTATCTAGAGAATCAAAGTATTACGTGTCTAATGATAACTGACAGTTAAAAATAATGATGTAGGCTGTATTGCTGTATATATAGCCTTGGAAGTTCTATTCTTTATCAGTACCTACTGCTGCATTGCGGCACTTAGGTACTGGTTACTATTATGAGAACTGTAGGTAGATATTCAAATCTATTAAGATAGGGAAAAAAAATCAGTTCAGGCGGGGTTCGAACCCGCGATATATGTACAGTCAGCGTCAGAACAATCTTGACTACAGTCTCAATAATATCTTAATACCAAGGTAATTACAAAGTAAAAATTTGTATTGATTGAAATATTTTATTATTTATTCAGTTTAGGTACATACAATATGCTATAAAGAAAAAATATATGCAATTATATAATTAATACAAAACTATGCTAACTATACAATATATACAAAAATTAAATAAGGAAAATGAGAGATCTTCTTTAGGCATCGAAAAATTCCTCCCCATCGATTTCTACTGGTAACGTACCCAAATTCTGGCGGCATTACCACGCTGAATGGCGATGCCAATTCTTTGAGTGAGGTAAAAGCCCTGTGGTCATGGGAAATGTCGATAAGTAGCTTCGCTATTTCATTGAATAGCGCGCGCGCGCTTGGACCCCACAGACCCGACATTTCGACTCAAAAATATAATTGTATTTGCACCATTTGATGTAAATTGTATTATTGTCCGAACTAAGGATGTGTACAAAATATCAGAACAAATTAGTCAACAGCAAATGGGGAAAACCAAGGCATTAATATCAATGTGAGACTCGAGACTCAAGATCGATGTAATGCTGGCTGTACATTTAGGGGCCCTACCAAAATATTCGGGGTCCATACCACCCTCACCTCACCTCACCTCACCTGCCGAGCACTGGATGATGCTCTGGTACAGGGTTTCTTTTCTAAGTTGAGGAGATGAAACGATACGGTCGTGTCCATCCACCGGAAAAAAATAAGTTAAAAGTACCCCGGGGGCCTGTGCGTCTGTGTCTCAAGGGTTTGCGAGTAATCTTGACCTAAGTCAATATTTATCAGACCTACCTACCTAACTTATGTTTTAAAAATTGTATAAAAACGATAACAATTAATCTGCGCTCATCGACTGATGCTTGTAATGATTATTCATAATCGTAAATTTATCATTACGATTATTTAACAATTATCTAGATTAAATATGGTTTCTAGTGTAATTTCTTCCTCTGAAACCAGGTACCACAAATCTTACATATAAAATTTAAAAAGCATGTCGTTTTTTATTGTTAGATGACCATGGACGATAACTAATTATATTTTAAATACTCACATTTACTGTAGTGCTTCGTGTGAAACTAAAACAATTGAAATTAGTAATTCCATCATAAAGGAATTTAATTTCATTTATTATTACAAATGAAGTTAAATTCCTTTAAAAACTGGTTAAATTCCGTTAAATATTATAATCGCGGTAGCCTAGTGGTATGGGTAATGGACTGCTGAGACGAGGTCTCGGGTTCGATCCCAGATTTTACCATGGCATACACAAATGACTTTTCGATGCTTTTCGAAGGTATGTGTGTGTATTTATCGCAGGTTTATAAGTTAATGGCAATAGGCTCGCCACCTATTACATTGGGACCTAAACATAACTGGCGACATGTGAGTGCTAGCACCTCTGCCTACCCCTTCGGGGATATAGGCGTGACTTTATGTTATGTTATGTTATTATTTACCATTGACTTTGAAGTTCTTATCAACTTATATTAAATGTACTTTTATATTTGAATAAAATTGGTAACCAATAATAGAAAAACTTATTATGAATTGAAGGAAATTATTGACGATTATGTTTACTAGCTAATACCACAGATAATATATTATCAAAGTCTAAACTATGACAACTGATGCATAGTTGATGACTGGATTTTAACCCTCTGAAATGCGGCCAATACATAATATTTGTACCTACATGAAAACCACAATTACATTACATTTTCTATTGTTTATGAGGTAATTCTAATATCTAATTATTCATTCATTAATACGAACTAAATAACTTGCTTGTAGGTAATTAAACTTGGTCATAAAATGCAAAATAGCAAACGATTTAAATTTTTAATCCTATTAATCAATGTATGCATAAATGAACGATGTTTACCTAAAATACAGGCAATAGCCTAGTTTAGGAAACATTTTTCGTACAGAAATATAGTGTAATGTACTAGAAGCCTACTTAAATATATATCTCTGTAAACCATGTTCTTGACGCAATACAATATTTTGATTTTTTTTATGTCTGTTCCTGTTACAAGCAAAAATCCTTTTACGGATCTGAATTTTTCATCCCGGGAATAGGTTCCTATGGATAGCGGTCCAGCCTATATAATAATATTAAATAAATCTTTAAATTAATGCTATTATATCGTTAATGATTGGATCAATTTGTCACTGTGGAAGGAAGCTTAAAATCTGCTCGCGTGTTTAAGTATGAACTTTTATTTTGACCTTAATTATTTTGTTTCTCAATGAGAAATAATAATGTTGGTTGAAATATTACAATTGTTCTGTCTCTTTTCATTCACCTATCGTATGCGAAAGAATGAAACAGCCTGCTACGGTTTTCGAACGGTAGGAAGTGTAGGAAGATTAATAAAAATGATTGTAGCCATAATGACCCTTTCCTCTGGCCTCAATTAAACCTGTTTCTATTTGTTTCATTTTACATGGCAACATTCACATTTGTCACGAAGTTTTTTTTTATTGTTTCTTCCGTGAGCACACGGCGGCACACAGTCACGGAAAGATTGCAATAAAGTGCAATCATTGTAATCGATTGGACGTGGTTAGCATATTAATCGATAGTAACAAGAACCTTTTCACATGAATAATAACGAGATTTGATACATATTACACTTTTTTTTTATACCACTTAGTTGGCAGACAAGCACACGGCCCACCTGATGGGAAGCGGTTACCGTGGCCTATGGACGTATGCAACACCAGGGGTGTCACACTCGCGCTGCCGACCAAGACCCACTGGTCCCACTAGTGCTGCGACAACCACCACCTCTGCCCGGCTATGCACTTGCTGACCCCTGAACACAATCCAACCGAGATTGAATTGCTATGGAGGGATTTTCGCAATAGTGCATGGTGGTACCCACCCGGTCGAAACTTGAGACAAATTTGTGCCACCAAATTTCTACCACCAGTAAAACTTGTTTTCATTTAAACTACAACCCCGAAATATGAAACTTTTTTTGACCACTTGTTTGGCAGACAAGCACATGGTACACCTGATCGAAAGCGTGGCCTAGGGACGTGTGCAACATCAAGGGAGTCACACTCGCGCTGCCAACCCTGTAAACACAAGAGTTTCTGTGCCGTCAGTGTAAAAGACAAATCAGGACAAGCTTTTCTTACCACTAGTAGTGCAAAAGCTCTCCAATGAGCTCTGGCTACCCTGCTCACCGCCGGGAACACAAAACGAGCTTAATTATGGCCGCGGTATTCTGTAGGGCGGAGGTACTTCCCCAGTCGGACTGCTCAATTGGATGGAAGTACCGTCGTGTCCTACCTCCTCCTATACCGTCTGACCTGACTAAGCTCTTTTATTAAATGTAGAATAACCTTATAATCTATGCCATTATCCGTCATCTAGTAATGTTATCGAATTACACAAACAGGTTTGAAAGTTTAAATACTAATGCACGTTAATGTTAAAAAGGTGGTAATAAAATTATATTTTTGGCATAAGAAATCGTCCGTATAGACGCGATTTCGTTCTGCGTTCGCGCGTTCGCGATTTTGCTTCGATTATTATGCACAACGTCTTATTCCTTTTGCCTTTTCTATATAGTTCACGCCTTTTCCAAGATTGCATTGCAAAGGCGCGTCGCTGGTTACAACGTAAATAGCTATTCATGTGTGAACTTGGTGAATTTCCGTGTTTATGATATTATGAGCACCGGATATAATATTACATATTATGTAATTTTATACTCACTTCAAATATAATAGTAAAAATAAAATAAACTGTTGTACCTTACACCGATTGTTTGATAACAATCGCTTTAACTTAAATGTGAAATTGATTTATGTTTTATTCAAATATTTAGGTAGGTATAGTGCTTAGAGGTCAACCTGAAAGTTTCGCTATATATTTACCTACATTAAATAGTACAAGAACTTGCATTACAAGCACTTAGATTAGTTATAGAGGTTAAGGTCAAAGTAGTGTGGTGGCGTCTTTAGCAGATATAAAGTACCACTCTCACTTAATAACTTCGTTAAACAACAATTTTATTTATAACAGTGATGCAACCTGCTGCAAATCTTAACTCTTTTCCCCCATGATCCTCCGTTCTGCAGCTACGCCTTGATAGTTAAAATGGCCATAAGTCGAAAATGAATGGATTCGCTTAATTTTTTCTAATGTTTTGTTTGTGAAGAAATAATCTTTTGTTATATTTGGAATATAGAATCAAGAATTAGTTCATAATGGTTGCCAATAAATATACTGTATACATACATATAATCACGCCTTTATCACCGAAGAGTTAGGCAGAGGTGAATTATCACCCAAATTAAAACAATAATTGTATTCAGTCCCACGTTATAGGGGGAGAGCCTATTTCCGTGTTTCAGGCACTATTGTTGACTCGAGTCATGCATCTGAGGCTGAGTCTGGGCTGTATATATCTGTCCGATGTTAAACAGCCCTATCCCTTAGTCGCCTTGCACGACACCACATCAAAATCAAATCAAATCAAAATCATTTATTGTTGACCAAAGGCATTACAGCGGTATTTAGTACATTTAAAAGTCCTCTTCGGCCTACCTTGTTGGCATGCAAGAACCCATTGTGGTTTTTTAACATGGTAAGAGATGGGGTGGTCCAAATTCTACTCTGCCGGGAACCACTCGGTCAATATGATAAGGTATATGGCTCCATCAAGTTCATCGGAGACCAAGTAAACCGTACGTGCACCTCCTGATAGGCGGACGAGTTTCTGGTTCGAGCCTTTTCAAAAACAGAGTTAAAATGTAAATACAAAAATAACTAAGAATAGCAAATGACAGCCTCTGTGGCGTGGCGGTAGTGAACACGACTGCTACGCAGGAGGCGCGGGTTCGATCCCCGCTAAGTGCAAATATTTGTATGCATGAATATGGGTATTTGCATTGGTCTGGGTGTTTCTATGTATAATAATATGTATTTACAAAAAAAAAAAGTATTTATGTATGTTTATCCGTATTCTAGATTCCATAACACAAGCTAGTTAAACTATGCTTACCGTGGGTCTAGATAGCGTTGTGTAGAATGTTGTAGAATATTATTATATTATTATTATTAAATCGCAATATAATTATCGACTGAAAAAAGAAAAGAAAAATAATGTAGTTAGTGTGTACTTTTCGCAGAAATTTCACTAAACTGTATTTAATAGATAGTTACATGACTATTAAGTAAGCTCGTACGATCAGACGCGGCAATAAACTCGCAAATGCAAACACGACGGCCATCTTTACGACCAGTTACATCGTTAATTTCACACTGCCAGTGTGACCCACATCATCATTAAATAGGAAAAAGGTTTAACAAATATCCATTAACACTGCCACAGGCGGTTCAGACGCGTTAAGCCCATGCTTATCATGCAGCAAATATTTTCAACCCATATGACTGATCGGATCAAGATAATAAATTTTCTCTCAAGGCTACAAATAAGTAATTCACCATGGCAAATTAATACAATAAAATAATGAAAAATAAACCAATTTCTATCAAAAGTCCTTCGTGTAGAAAACCCGCGTCGACCATTGGGGGTGGTTATGTCGGATTTGGACCGAGTAAAACCGCAACTATCGCGTCCCTGGTTTTGATTACCAGATTGTAAGGTTACCCAATAAGGCATTTACCTTATTGGTTCATAAGGTAAGTGCTAAGCCGAACTGGCATTAAATAGGTAGTAATTCCTTCAGCACATACCTCAGCATCATAAGAAAATTAGGTACGAAACCTGTGAAATGGACTCCCTACCATGATTTTCATGTAACTACAACTTGAGGTTCTTCAAGAAGAAGGTTCCTACAGAAGATCAGGAGCCCGAGTATGACTTTCATGGTATTGCACAGTAACCAATTCCCATCAGGTGGAACGTATGCTGGTCTACCGGCTAAGTGGTATAAAAAAAAAGAATTTCTTATGTAGCTTACAAAACTAGATTGAACCTAGAAACGTGTTCAAAGCTATAACCTAGAATTACTATTACTTAATTGTTTACCATAAAATCGTAAAAAGAGTTCGTAATTTAACATAAAACCACGTGACCCCATCATGTGACCTATACGAAATAGGTCAATGTCCCGTTAGTTTTGCACTTTATATAGCTGTGATTATTCTGTGGTGTACAATGTCGCTTCATGGGGCACGATTTATGGCGTTAGGGCATTTATAGACACAATGAAACACACTGGATCGGAACATGTTGTATTATTTTGTGGTTGTTGTTTGGTTGACGTGACTAATATACGTACATACAAAAGATATCAAAGGTTATTGTTTTTGTAGGCTGTCCTATAGATATCTGTTGTGTAACTGTCGAATTTTTAGTTTCTAAATGTAGAGTGTTGAATGTTTAAGTAGATAAGTTTTTTTATATTATTTTTGTATTCGATTGTTTCGAAAAAGAAAATGTATGTAGATAATTTCTTGGAAACATTACATAAGTTCAGGCATATTTTCTCTTGCTGTGATGAAGTAGTCTAGTAGTGAGTCAAATGTGATGGAACATCAGGTGGTTTTAGTCGGTTTACTTCCAAACCCACTTCCTCGTGAGCTCCGTAGAGGACGGTGTGACCCAACACAATAATAAAATCAGCCAATTAATAGCACATAAAGGCAAATAAATTATATGTGTGAAGTATTAGGACTGCTATGTATGAGTCAAACAAACCTAGAATCGGTTAATACGCCCATAAATATTAGGAACACTAATATGGCACACGCATGGTCTAAATTACCGAGTAATTAAAACCTGCCTCCAGCTACCGTGATACAAACATAATATGAACACAATTAATAGTACTGAGAACTGACCCATGTGTGTACGAACAGGAAATCATAAGGGATTGAATTGCAACCCATTCGTGTCGGAATCGGTCTAAGCTTTTATATTTGTAGGTAGGCAAGAATTTCTTTGTTTACATGTACGTCACGATCTTGGGTGGTCAGAATTCTAGGCAGCTGTTTATCGCGTCGGTTTTAAACTGCGAAGCGATTTAACATTGCCAAAGGCATAAAAGACGATCTTATCGTGTGACGTCAGTGACGTGTGACACAAAATGTCAAATGAGACAATCAAGTAGGGTTGCCAAAAATGAAAACTAAAACCATTTAGGGAAAATTAAAATAAATATCCTTTGATATGTTGCCATCCAAAAAAATTGAAGAAGAATAGACGTTCATTAAAACTTTACCTTCCTAATTAAAATCTCGAATCTAATAATAAAAGTAATGTTAATAACGAAGTAATAATCATGGAATCACGTCTACGTACAAGTTAAAGATTATGTGCACGAGCAAAGAAAGATATGATGTTCTTCATCATACAAAACAACCTAACGTTGGTAGTCCTGACCACACAAGCAATTTAGGTGGAAAGGTTAAGGGAATTTTATTAATTACCGTTAACTATTTATTAAATACTACTGGTATCGCGTTGTGAGTAAGGGGAAAACCATACCACAGTGGTGCAATAGTAGCGTGTGCTACTAGCTCTGAAAAACGAAGAAGTGATGTTGGGTTTTTTTCTGTCTGGAAATTCGTAAGCGCAGCATTGTGTCTAGTCGATTGCAATAGGTAGTTGTATTTCTTATTATGTAGAATCAAAAAAACATAATGATATTTATTTGCCTATATTTTGTAGAATACTTCAACATTTTTTAAGGAGGTAGGACACGACGGTATTTCCGCCCAATTGAGCAGTCTGACTGGGTCAGTACCTCTGCCCTACAGAATACCGTGTTCATAATGACCTCATGCTGTACTCCCGGCGGTAAGTAGGGTAGCCAGAGCTCACTGGAGAGTTTTTGTATTGTCAGTGGGAAGACTAAAAGCTTGTCCTGCTTTGTCTTTTACACTGACGGCACAGAAACTCTTGTGCTTACAGGGTTGGCTGTGCGAGTGTGATTCCCTTGGTGTTGCACACGTCCATAGGCCATGGTAACCACTTTCCATCAGGTGGGCCGTGTGCTTGTCTGCCAATCAAGTGGTATAAAAAACATGAAATAAAATAAAAGCCTCAGTAAGCATTTTCAGTTATATTTTAGTATTTTCAATAACTAAAGAAGTACCTTATCCTAAAGGCACCCCTATTATAACTTACAATTAAACTCAATGCAGTCGTTTGGCTTAGTTTATCTTCAATCAGTTGTATTTATCGATTAATAAACAATACACAAGGATATATGTTATAGTTATTCATCAATACTTTTACATCCACTGCTTTCAACCAACTGGTCGTTGCAAAATGTTTGAATATTCTACTATTAAATATTTCATCTTCTTCTATTTATTTAACACGTTTCTCACTGCATAAGTCTTCTTAAAACCAAAATAACCCGACCTGTACCATAAATTGGCGCTGATGCATACCCTTAATATTGGTGTAGCCAAATCATCAATTACTCTAACCTAAATTTCTTGTTTACTAACTTAGTTGTGGCATACTCACACGAAATCACGTATGAGCTCAAAATATTTCCCATTACTTCGTAACATCTATAAGGAAATCATACCCGTACAATTTAGTGGTGCCTATAAACTGCAAGTTACAATAATTATTGTGACAGGTAATAGAACATTGCATTGTGTTTCTTAGAAGTCAATAGCGTTGATATTTCTTTGAAACTTTTTTCGATATGTCTATATCGGTATCACACTTGGTGTCTTGTTAAGACAAATAATACTGAGCTACTCACAGTTAGGCCTAAGCCAAAAGTGCGAGAAATATTGAAGAATTGCAGTTAGTTGTTGAAATAACCTCGTTGTAGGTACTTTCGGTTTCTTCTAAACACAATCATTTTATTTCCAGACGGTCTTACTTACGTCCTCGGATTACAATTTTACCCCCGTTTAGTTCTTTTCTACCGATTGTAATTATTCTGCTTCTGACACTCCTAGTGGTGGTCATAACTTAGGTATCTTTTTTTTATTCGAAACTTTTCCCGTAAATCCAATTTTGACTATTCTTGATAGATGCGTCAGAAAATCAGAGTCATGAATCTCTTCGACCAATGCCATATAATAATCTTGCGACTGAAACGATTAATTTTACTGGTCAAAAAACTCACTAGAGACACTATCATAGTGCTGTGCTACTGCGGCAGAATCAGGTACTCCAACTACGGGTATATTGCTAACTCTACACAAACGTAAACGTGTTTTCCTACTTGTGATTGTGACGTGCCACTATATAACCTACAAAAAACTATTACCAACATTTCCTGTTCTTCAGGTGTTTATTTAAATTTATAAATATCACCACGTCGTCTCCGTCTCTAGACTATAGGTAAAACCTATCGATGATTAAAACTAACGAATTTGTATAATGTATCATGTTTCCTTTTATCATGTCTGGCTTGTCGCCCCATGGCGGAGTCTCTGAACAGGTTTGGCTATTGATTCTATTCTGGTAGATATATACAGATGCTACTGTCAAGCCACCTGGTACAATATTTTTTCATACTTTTGCTACACGTCTTGAACACCAATTAAGCGCAAGGCCTTCGCATCTAGGTCGTGCAAACTTCCATTGATAACCTATTATTATCAAATATTTACAATTGTCGTTGGGGATATTAACAATGGCTGCAAGAATAACGTCACCAAGCTTCTTTTTTCAATTTTATTCGTATTTAAGGGGTAACAACCGCGGCAGCCTAGTGGTATGGGTAATGGACTGCTGAGACGAGGTCTCGGGTTCGATCCCAGGTTTTACCATGGCACACACCAATGACTTTTCGAAGTTATGTGTGTATTTATCGCAGGTTTATAAGTGCCCGGTTAATGGCAATAGGCTCGCTCACCTATCACATTGGGACCTAAACGTAAACTGGCGAAATGTGGGTGCTAGCACCTCTGTCTACCTCTTTGGGGATATAGGCGTGAGTTTATGTAATATTTTTACAATAGTCTTTGGGGATATTAACAATGGCTTCAAGAATAACATCACCAATTTTATTAAATTTTATTCGTATTAAACGGGTAGACAGAAATGTAACTAGCAAATCATCACGCATAGTGGAAGCCTGTTGCCATTGACCTAACAGTTTATCCTGACTTCTGAAATCTGACTCACTGGAAGGAATCTAACTTGGTAAATCTAACAGCAGTCATGATTGTTACCAAGTCACTCAAAGAATCACTCAAAGAAAGAAAAGAAGAAATATTAAAATCTTTAGATATTGTGTCAAAAATTTATTTTATTTATTTTTCACTACATCACTATCTTTACAGGTTAACCTAATACAATAGTGTGGTCCTTAAATATTATAATAACATATAACATATAGTGCAACTTTTGAGAACTCACTCAGGGAACATGTAAAATGATTTTATCTATGTCTTCGTCGTCAAATTATCGAGGTAGAACATAACGGGAGTACCCGTTCTGATTTGGACCTGATTGAGGAAGTTACCCATCCTGTAGAAAACCGCACTTACATGCTTATTGTTGAATTTTGGCTGGTGAGTATCCACCACTGTCATCAGCTCCACAGAACCCGGTAGAAGATGGGATCTGCAGGATAGCATAAGAGACGCAAAGACATCACTTTTTATCTATAAATCCTTTCACATACTATTGAATGATTACTTTTACCATAAATCAATATGGAACCTGTGTTTGTGTTAGTTATAAAATAGTCGATTTTATCGTAATAATCTACGTCATATTTAGGTATTTCTCGAACAAATCTCAATAATGATAATTTAATAGCTGACATCAATTGCTTGTTTAACACAAGTATCAATTCTACAGAGATTCTATGAATTGGGTATTTTCCTGTAGTTAAAATAAATTATTTAACTGAGCTTATTAAATTAAGAAAGGAAAAATAGCGGTAAAAATTGGGTCGGTTCTTATTTAATCGTTTTTATTTATTTTTAATCATCCACCCATCATATAATGGTATTTGTATTATTTTTTAATTATTTGACTTCAATAGTTATTTTAATATTATGACGTCACAATAATTTATTTCATACAAGTTTCCTTAAAACTTGGCATTTTGATTTTTAGTAAAAAGTAACTGATTTGAGTATAGAGTATAGTCAGTCCAATATCTAATTTTTTATATTGGCATTTATACTCGTATTCCTGAAGCCTATGATTACAAAACGTGGATTAACGATAAGACTAAGTTTAAACCGTTTTAAAATTTAAAACTTAAACCTACCTCTTTTGTTCCATATCAAGAGGGAATGGGTTCTCACACTAATTCCTTTTCAATGCAGTGATTTGAAGAGCCAATTATCGTATAATTATTCCACCTACAAGTCCTTCCGTGACAGGTGTGTAGAAATTCACAAGGTTAACATCGCCCGTCTATATTACCATTAATAGCCACCTAGGTCAACCTAGGTATTGATATTTTTTCAATATGAACAGTCTACCTACTTTACAAATGTCCATTCTGCTTTTCTTTATACCGCTCGGTTGGCAGACAAGCACACAGCAGATGGAAATTGGTTAGCGTGGCCTATGGACGTGTGCAACGCCAAGGGAGTCACAGCCTCGCTGCCAACCCTGTAAACACAAAAGTTTCTGTGCCATCAGTGTAAAAGACAAAGCAGGACAAGCTTTTGGTTTTCCCACTGACAGTACAAAATCTCTCCAGTGAGCTCTGGCTACCGAGTAGGGTAGCGCCGGAAACACAACTCGAGATTATTATGGCAGCGGTATTCTGTAGGGCGGAGGACGATACGATACCAACAAGCATTAGTGTAGGTAGGTAATGTTGTTATTACAGGTATATTTCGTCTAACGTTTCATCTAAGTACCAATTAAGCAATGTATTACTACTTATTTCAACAATTGTGCAATAATTTTAACAAATAACTGCGTCATTGTTACTTACATACCAAAACTTAATGTACCTATTACCTTCATGTAAAACAGCGAATATTGAAAAGAAATTTTACAAATTCAAGGAGCAACTGACCGTAAAAAAAAGTCCACCGCCCAACAAAACGTACAAGTACAACAAACGAGCCGCCGATACGTCAATTTGCATATTTTGTACTATAATATATTTGACCTAGCCACCTGGCCAGCGTTGTAATATGATCATGTTGAATTACCACTTTTATTAAATTAAATGTTACTTTAAATTATTGATAGAATATAACACACAGGTGTATGCCCTCCCCCGTTCCCCACCCAGATCTTTGGGTCCAAAGTCTACCTCATCTGCGAGCCGTTATATCTACTGATTTACAGAAGCTCTGACTGGTTTTACTCTCGAAGTTGGGAGTGAGACGGTAGTCGAAGAAGTAGAAAGCATAGGAGACCATTAAGGCCTGGAATTCATTACCATTTCACGTGTTTCCTTCTTCCTACCGTCCCGGGTCCTTTAAGAGGCCCTATATATAAAAGAATCTCGGAATCCAAAATCCTGTATTTTGGATTCCGAGATTCTTTTGGTTTTGCTAGAATAGAACACAGAGGTAGTCATAACTAAAGGAGCCAATATAATTACTAAGCAAATACGCGGATGATACGTGCGATACCTGTAGTGGTGGGCAAATCGATAGCATTGAGTGCGTAGGTGCAATGATCGTATACATTATGCAGTTGCAAGCCTTGCGTTCTCCAAAGATAATAGAAGCCTCAAACAATATTGTACTACGACGACTTACTATTTTTTGGATCTAGTCTCCACTTCGTCTCACTGTTCGACAAATGGTTCCCCAAAATCTTTCCACCTCTCTCCAAGTTTTGCTGTAGGTATCCAATCTTGATCTAACTCTTTCAAAGAAGCTAATATTGCTCTGCAAAATTTCCTTGGTAGACTAGGTTTCCTCTTCGCAATTTCTGGCTTCCAGGGTGTAACCCAGTGAGCTCGTTAATAATTATGATCAATAATCGTGTTGACAGTGTCCCCGTAAAAACTCAGAAGTATTAAGTCTAATATCACTAAACGATACAAAATGCTGCGGTTTTCCCAAGCGCCTACAATATGGGGTTCTTCAAGAGGGGCATCAGAAGGTTTCTTCATGGTCGGCAGCGCGAGTGTGACATCCCTGGTGTTGCATACCTTCATAGGCCACGGTAACCGCTTCCCATCAGGTGGGCCGTGTGCATGTCTGCCAACTAAGTGGTATAAAAAAAAATACTATGTACAGTGATTCAATTTTAAATTTAATGTTATATGTAAATGTTTACATTGAATTCAGTGTTATATGCAAATGTTGTTCTTAATCTGAACTCTTGTAAAACAGTTGGCGATGAATGGACTTAGATCTATTACATAAGTGAAGTGCAGCTAAAAAAACGACTGACCGGTCCGTGTTACCTCTTGTCCGTAACGATAATAAGGTAGTAATGTCCTGAGTCATCGAATTCTTACCAATACTACTTAATGTCCTAGTATTTTATCTAAAAATCTGCATAGAAAACTAAGATATTGCCTAACTAAACTGAAACTATGACGTTTCATTATATTTGATTCCCAAAATAGGTCAAAATATAATCAATCGAAATAAAGCAAAATTTATAATTTTTTAGATTCCTTATTAAATTTTATATCAATCTTATTATGCACTGTATACGTATAAACACAACGTAGACTGAGATAAATGCGATATTCTCTTGCACTCCATACATTTTGACTACGCGCCAGCGCGCTATGACGTCAGCACGTGCCACTATTTTGTATGGAGCGTTTTCGGGCGGTTCGAGATATTTAATTTTTAAAATCAAATATCTTTAAAACTATTTGTCATAAAAAAGTCCCTAATAAATGGATCCATCTTAAAGTTTACAAAATATACTCAAAGTATATCCTTTGCGAATAACGAAATTAACCTTACGACTGAAAAAGAAATAGTCTCTTCAACGCCTACTTAATAGGTACGCTGTGTAGTCCATTTTCTCAATCCAGAAACCGTTCATATTTGTTTTAACAAGATAAGTCGAACTTAAATTATTATTCTCATCAATTTCGGAAGAACTGCTTAAGGCATGTTATTGGGATGGAACTGTTAACCTGAATATAATACATCTACAAAATTCAAGATCAAGTTTGTCAAAAGATTATCAAAAAAGTCACACTAAAAATGCTCGTGTATTGGACGCAAAAAAATTATCGATATATTTAGAACCATGCACCTAGTTAAAAACCAGACATTGCAGCGACTGCCGGTCATTAACTAGTATCTTTTAAAAAAGAATTCTTTAAGTGGCAGTGCAACGTCTACAGAAATTTCTAGAATAAATAAATTATCGATCGTCATGCGGCAAATGTTTGTTTTCAAGGTTTCACAAGGGCTATGACTTTATTGTTCAATACAATGATAAACAATCGCCCAAGGCTGAATCCAGGTGTTATTCAGTGTGTAGTTTGTCAGCTGGTCAACACATGCAAGCTGCCATTATGATAAAAAAAAACACTTTTCTTTAGATAGCTACTTCGTTTATTTTTTGTGGTGAGCGTACTTTATTAATTAACTAAGGATCTCCTTTCTAAACTAATGAGCATCGAGAAGCATCTGTTTAACAAACAAGGGATATTTTCTTTGAGTTATCACAATATTGAAAATGCAATAAAGTCATATCTTAGAATGAACTTGACAGAACAATGACAGGATTTGCGATCAAATCGAACTAAACTTGGAGTGATTTATGCAAACTTCTATTAAATTCCCCCTGACAATTCCTTGTTTATTCATTACTAAGTATAGATTAAAAGAAATACTAAGACAATTGCATATCTGTGATATAATATCCATCGCTGTGATAAATGCGTATAAGATTCTTACGATTGTGTGATACTTACTATGAGTTTGTAACTGAATAATTTGATATACCTGTTTACATAGGCGCTATTGGCATACATAATAACTAATATCCATAGATATCTATCTATGGATATTGTATATAATCGTAGGTATAATGTATGTCGTTCCTGGTACAAAGGCTAGCCTTTGCCATCCAGCGTGGCAACGCAGCAAGTGTGTTGAGCACTTTTGCACCGGGAGCGATCAGAGGCTGGTTGTTTGATTAGCACAGGATAACTGTACCCTGTGTTATATGGACTAAACCATTGTTAGTTGTGAAATTTTGACCTTTTAAATATGTATAATTAAAAGCTTATAAAGGCAGATTTAAGTTTTATATAGAACATTATTTTCTTAATCGCATTGTACAACATTTATTTTGAATTTTGACTCGGGTTCATGAACTGTTATGGAAACTTCCCGAAGGTTTTCCTTGGAATTTTCCTACAACTACTCTGATTCGTCATAAATTATTGCAAACTGGAGCAGCACTGACAGATATACAGATAATCGTAATATCTAAATAGATACTTGCAGTGGAATATTACGTAGGTTTATTTGGCAGTTATAATATAGATAGGTACAAGATATGAGACGCGAAAACATCAGATTCCTTTGGGAGATTGGCATAGTTAAAATTTCTATTTAATACCTATGTTTTTTTTATACCACTTAGGTGGCAGACAAGCACACGGCCCACCTGATGGAAAGTGGTTACCGTGGCCTATGGGCGTGTGTAACACCAGAGAAGCCACACTCGCGCTGCCGACCCTGTAAGCACAGTCTCTATGCCGTCAATGTAGCGGACAATGCAGGACAAGTCTTCAGTTATCCCACTGACAGCACAAATTCTCCAGTAAGCTCTGGCTACCCTACTCACCGCTGGAAAAACAACACGAAGTTGTTATAACCGCGGTATTCTGTAGGGCGGAGGTACTAACTTCCCCAGTCGGACTGCTCAATTAGGCGGAAATCCCGCCGTGTCCTTTCTATTTATTACTAATATTATATTTATTACCTATTATAACCTACGTTTATTATGAGAAAATTACCTCTTTAATTTAAATTACCATTAATAGGTAGCATATATCTTCTGCCAAGATGGCAACATTGGCGACCCTATTACATTATTACAAGAAAATATCATTTGAGTTCAAGTTACGCAACAGCTAACATAAGGAACTAATTCTGCTACAAGGTAGCGTCTTAAACAATATTACCTACATTCACAATAAAGCACGAAGTTTTTCCTACTTTGAACCAAAGTTTTAGTATCTGCTGTTCCTCCATTGTCTATAATCACGATAAAAAACCTCCTATTCCAATAGTTTCAAGTACTGAATAGACGGAATAGTTCCTTGTAGCAGAGAAAGAAACTTTCTATATAGCATAGTGACGTCATTGTATAAAAAGTCAATCAAAGGCGGTATGAATGGCCGACCACTGCGACTGGAAGTTTAATACAATAAACATAACCTTATTGGTAAAAGACTAGGCCATCACGCCATATTGAAAGCTAATCAAAATGTTACGTTTATAGTCACACAGGCTTGGATATGCATTCCTCCGTACCATTTATTTTATGACTAGTTGTTACTCGCCGCGTTGCGTGTAGTTATCAACTACCAATAAAAAAACTATAATAATTGATACGTTTTAACAGCGGGTATGATTTTTCAGAAATACTGAGATAGGTAAATATAATAGTACCAATTCAAATCGGAATTACCAAAATCTTCCTCTGCCGCACCATCAAGGCCTGGAATTCATTACCAGCTCACGTGTTTCCATCTTCCTACAGTCCCGGGTCCTTTAAGCGGGGCGTGAAAAAGCATATGAGGCCGTCAAGCTGAGTGTCACCATTGTCACACGGTATGTGTAAGTAATGGTGACCCTCTTTTCTGGGACTTTGGCTTCAGCAAAAGTCCAATTGACGTGTCCTATATAAAAAAAAAAAAAAAAAATTAGTTCCATAACTGTTTGAAATAGGTAATTTTAGTGTGAAATAGGTAAATTTATGGGATCGCCCAATATGGTGCCTCGAAATTTGGGAATATGCCTACACGAGTTCATATGTTATAAAGAAATTCCCTATCTGAACTCACACAAGATTCATACATATATCATGTACCTACTTACGCATACAGACGTGACATTTTTATGTAAATGATAATATAACGCATCGATGTTAATAAAATATACAACAATGAAATAATTATTGAAACAATAGAACATTTTTTTAAACATGCAACACGGTGTCTTTTTTTGTATTCTAAAAAGGTACCTAAATTCTAAACTGACCATAGATAAGCGATTATTACTGTGACGATACGATCCACGTCGATCTTTTTACGTGTAGACTCTACAAAATTGGAACAAAATAAAACTGTCTCTGGTTAGAGTCGATAACACTGGCCAGTCTCGTACGGTAGCAACGGTATAGTCAAATGTTACGTATAATAAATTCATGTGGCGTCTAGATTTAACGACCTTATTCAACATTCAAGGCGATTCTACATCAATCGAACCATGTATTGTGATGTCTCGATAAAGGCATTTCAATTTAACCTCTTTGCTTCCGTACAGAGGTTAGATTACATTACATTTGATATAAACCTTCTTAATGATGTTATCCTAGTGATAATCCGCGATAATCGTTTTATCAAAGCTTAATTACTCGTGGAAAGATCAAATTCACTTCAGTATTATTTATTCATGGCTCAGTGCTTTAGTTTTAATAGTCAACATCGCTTAACTAGGTACCTATATATTATAATAAACCTATCTATAGAGAAGCCTATACACTAAACAGCTTGCAAAGTTTAACCTTAACTGACAAAAATTACCAGTAAACGAACACCTGGAAACTAATAAAATTAAAGTTATGGTAATTATTATATACGAATGAACATAAACAGATATTTCAACTTCGTAGATTTACTTACTAGTTACGATATAAACTAAAGACCTGTTGTCTCTAGATTAAATAAATAACTAAGCAGTTTTTGGACAAGGATTTTGTGTTATGACTTGCGAAATATTAATAGTTGCTCTGTTCTAGTCGGTTTAAGCAGATAGGTACTGTATCTTTCGTAGAAACTAGAAACCAACGTGACATCTTTGAATATAAACTTTGAAACTATGTAAATTTTGTACTCAAACAAAAAATTTCAAAGTTCAAGTAAATAGGCTGAGTTCGCAGTATCGTAACCACACGCTAGCCCTGCAATCAATTACCCTAACCGCAACTTTCAACCGTATTTCCTTTCTACCTTCGTAGGTACTTCCGACAGAGCCTTCGGCAAACTTAAACAAAAAGTGTTCAATCGTAGGTACTCACATTGTGTCTACATTACCATCGTTCTTCTACTTCATATATCAGCCTTCTAAGCAATCATGGCAGGGTTAACTTCGAACAATGAAGTCTCAAAAAAATCTTTCTAAATACTCATTTCTTTAATCGATAAAATTTTGTCGATAAGATAGAATGGTCGAAATTGAACGGTTATCTACCATTCAAGATACCATAGGTCATAGACAATGAAACGTCTTCGTATTAGTACTCCTCATAAGACAAAGTATCATCAGCAAGCAGTATTCAACCGGTTAAAAGCACATTGTTAGTGAAAAAACGAGATGGAATAAATTGTGATACGAGGTGTCAATTTAACGTCGTTTCAAAGTTGAAGCGTTGGATTTGCTTTGAACTGTCGCGCGAATCATCCTATAATGAACAAACAATAATGAAGGCCTTTTTCAAAAACTGACATGAAAAGTAACTATTGCAGATCTGACTAAAATACAAACACAAAGACATTCTCTTTTCTGCTTAACTTCAGCTACAAATCATTAACTTATTAAAGGCTGACTTAGCACATGAATAGTAAGTAATAGGTGATTTATTGCTTTTTGCTCACAGGTACCAAGTACAATACAGTAAATTCCCTCTAATGGAAATTGCAATATACTATACAAAATTCAATCTTACACTAAGGTTCATAGAAACAAATTCTATAAATGTGCAATGAAATTTTCATTTCATACTCCTTCCTATATTCTAAACCAGGGCCGGTTGAGCGAGAACTAGTCTTAGCACTAGTAATGTAACCACGCCCATCATGTGCTTGTGTATCGACGCATCGATATAATTTACACCTATTCGATATTATACAAATCGATATAGTTATCGGTTGGCCAGTGACCTGTGCCATCTGTACGTTGAAGCTTTTATTTTTGTTATGCTGTATGAGTTTACGTTTCATATTTACAAATTTAGGTATTTAAACTAACATGGTCACTCACATCAATATCAAAACAATCGGGATATTTACCATGTTGCATTGTTCGTCCGTGATCATGGTGCTTGCAACAGCGCCGAAATATCGCCAACTCGAAACAATGCAACATGGTAAATATCTCGATTATTTTGATAATGATATTTAAAAATCATTGGAGTAAATACTACAATAATTATTGTATATCATAGAACTTTATATTTTAAAAGTTATCATTTGGTTACTATGTTTAAACTTGTTTAGACATAATTCCATTCCAATTGACATTATGTTAACAAATTAAAGGGGACCTGAATCGATGGATGATATTAGTATCATTAATTCTTTTCACTCTTACTTACCTGCCCTCGTTAGATCTGGGGCTCAACACTTTGAAACGTATTAACCACACATGTTAATACTCTAATCTAAGTTTTTATTATTATTAATATTATCTGCTTTTATGGGTTTTGGAATTGTCGATTATACAAGAGCGAAAAGGAAGAGCGTTTGGAATCTCAAAAATGGAAACCCTAAAGCACATTAAGTGTAGGCAATGGACATTTCCTCATTATTGAAAAAACAGCCACGCACAGACAAGGACGAAAGAGTAGCTAACTGTCCATAACAATACGGATTGTTATGTTGAGCGGGATTCACATAAGAAAAGAACTTACCTGCCCCATAACAAGCCACGACGCAAAAGAGTCTCGACTATTTCGAGACTCTTTTACCTATAAAATGAATAGTTTTCGTCACGAGAAAGATTTTTCTGTTACCTATTTATCATTGGTGGATTAAATTTACTGACAATCTTCCGCGCCATACTGAAGCTACTGATGTCGCGAGCCTGTCTTACAAGTTGAGATTGGACTAAAAATTGTGTTAATTAAATAATATATTAACCCAAACATTCTTATATCAAATGAGATAGGTAGATATCTCAATATCATCACGATGTCATAAGTGTACCGCGTGTACCATGTTCTCGTTCATACTAGCCACGGAGTACAGACTACAGCTTATTAATGCATGTCTTGTTGCACTCGTGCTTGCCTTAATTTAGGCTAATTCACCTGGTTTTGATACAGATTTTAGGCGCTAGTGTTCATTACTTTTTAATACAAAATAAATAAAATCGAATCAATCAAATCAAATATCTCTTTATTGTATGGTACACAAAGAACACATTACATAATATGGAGCAGTTTCGCAGTAGACATACGTTTGGCGGCCTTATCGCACAAGGCAATCTCTTACAGGCAACCATGGGATGGAGTGAGTCAAAGAGAATATAACCACTAATTTGTGAGTCATATAGGACAAAATGAAAGGGGCAGTTTCTAACAATGGTTTTTTATTTTATTTTTTATATATATATATATAGTGGTCTAATTGTGTCCTTATTTTCCCCCTGGATTTGTTTTTAAATTATAACGAACTACGCACTAAGCTGTTAAAAATGCGGTGTTATCGACCTCTATGTTGAGTTACCCCTTTATTCAACAATGCTATTATTTATGAATACGAACGTCCCATTTGTGTATGAGTCGGAAACATAACGGTGACATTAACGTATTTTTTGTTGTTGTTACAGATTTTAACTACGAGTTGTTGAATAGCTGAACGAGGAAATATAGGTACGTGTAGTCTGAAAACTGTAGTACTTAAGTATTTTTCGAGAGATAATTAAGGCAGCTACACACAGCCTAACTTATATGGAGAAATCTTACCAAGATGTTCGGACCCAAGCAGTCCGTATTGCAGCGGCAGCGGCGCGACTCGCGGGCCTCCCAATTTCCGGGGACGAGTTGGGGACTCTGTGGTCCCCACACCCGAGGAGAGGGCCAGATCGAGAGAGATAGCCCTGGGTTGGCCGGGGTGCGAGGGATACGCCTGTTAACCTTACCTTCGGCGACCAAAAACGACCCATAGGCGTCGTGCGTTTTGGTCGGTTCGAGTCCGACATAAACTCTCCCACTGGCCCCGGTGGGGGGATCCGTATTTCGGTTCCCCTCCTGATTTATAGACGAAGCTCTGGTGTAGGGTTTATTTCCCGGGTTAAGAAATCAGACAGTAGTCACTCCCGCAAAAGCCTGGACAAGCCAAATCACGAGAATGAATAGATCGGACCTTTGGTTCCAAAATGTAATCTTTAGCTCAGAACTAACTCTGTATTGATGATTATGATAATTTATTTGATGACGACACTTTTAGTGTAATTTATACTATAAGCCGTTTATTTTATTACAATACTGATTTTAATCATTACTGGTTCCACAATGCGGGCAGTTGCGATTAAAATCAGTATTGTCGTATTGACTTTGATCATATTAAATTACACTATTCTAGTGTACAACCAGTTTTGATGATGCTTTATATTGTCTCTATTTTGCATTTTGACCTCTCGGGTGAGCCCAAGTTTGCCTTATCTCGAGCCTAAATTGGTTTTAAAGGTTCCAAGATATGATAATTTCAAAGTCTTCGAAAGAAATGGTACTGCTTGTAAGAATTTGTTCACGGACCAGAGTCCAACCAATCATAGCTCACGAAATTCATGAAAATGAAATGACCTATGGAATTTATTATTGTATTTGTAATAAACGGAAACGACCACTTCTTACTGTAATTCAGATCCCGTAGAACCGGTTTCATACAAGAAAGTTAGCTGAATTAAGGGGCAAACCTGGAAATAATTCCTAGTAGCAATTTTCTTTCGGAATTCGTTGAGGAAGGTCACTAGCAGTCAAAATTTCGATGTGCATGGTATTCGGTTAATTAAATTACAGAAAATTAAATTTCAGATAACTTGGTAATAACCATTTATAGTGTAAAATTAAAAATAATCGAATTATTCAATAAACAAAACGCAACGAACTGAATACCACGCAAAACTAAATTTAGACAACCTCAACAACAACCTTTCTCAACGAATTCGCAAAGGAAATTGCTACTATAAATTTATTCTTTACCATGTGATTTATCAAATATTTCGTACATTAATAAAGATAATAAATGCTCGAAAATATATTCTGTGATAAATTAATTCGGTGACCGTATGTCAAATTATCACGGTCAATCAAATTTGACCCTATGTTCTTAGCTCGTCGACTTATAAAGTTAGTCAATTTATATAGAAAACTTTTGAACAAATAAATACATTATTTCAGTCTTTAAATTCACGTGATACTAAAGACGAAGGTCAACTTAACTTGGGGAAGGTGACCTAAACTGGACGTCCCTAAAATGAAAATAATTTTTACTATTTATGTAGATTAGAACGTAATTAATTCTTTCCGTTTCCGAATTAGACTGAATAATTTTCACAAAATTTGATATTAGGCTTAGCAAGAAAAAGTATAAAAATAAATATTATGTATGCTATTTACTGGGTAAACATATTTACAAATGATCCATGCTCGTAACATACTGCACATAGTAAAATACGAGCCGTTTTAAATGAAAAGTACTTAGTAGGTATTTTAATGTTAAGGTTTTTGCGATGTATATCGCATTCTATTATTTCTGAGACAAATCTTACAGATGTTCATAATGTTTTTTTTTGGACACAAATGATAAACAATTATAGCTAGCAATAGTAACAAATAATAAAATATTTTAGTTATAAATGATATTTTATGACAATGAATAATAGTGTTCTTTTTATCAGCCCATCTGCTTTAGCCTATTTTCCTCTACACATGGTATAAAAAGCGGTGACTTTTTTTTTAGTCACAATACAAATTAGGACATAATGATGTCGAGTCACGCACCAAGTTTGACAATAGTCAACCCTTACTGCCCATGGCCTCTCTTTTCTACATAATAGAAATTAGAGATATAGTTATAGTAATTCATACTCCGACTTGGAATAACAAAAAATATTTAATATACTGGCTAGTACATCAAAGCAAAGTATTTTATAATAATCACTACAGTTCTTTAATGAAATTTTAGAAATAAATTGAAATCGGCAACGACCGGTCCCCGCAACGCACATGATGTACAATATGGAGCTCTTCAAGAAGGGCATTAGTAGGTTTCTTCAGGGTCGGCAGCGCGAGTGTGTGCTCCTGGTGTTGCACACGTCCATAGGCCATGGTAACCACTTCCCATCAGGTGGACTGTGTGCTTATCTGCTACGTAAGTGGTATAAAATAGGGCATTAAAATTCACTAAAGCGCCATGTTCTGGACTTGGTCATCAGTAAGAGTTTGACCACAGTAAAGGTTTATCGTGATTTGGCGTCACGAACTAGAACGAGGTTTGCAGCCACTTCCTATATTCCGTTTGGTCCCATGGATGTTCTTTTACCAGTAATCTCATAGCATAGCATATGCAATATTGTACACATACCTGTGAAAGTGATGAAATATACATTCTAACTAAAAATATGAATGATGCCATTTTTATAACAGGATAAATTTGTACCCGCACATAATCTGTGAAGTGGAAAATTTTCTGTGGCTTATACCTAGTATTAAATAATCATAACTTCTTAAGTTGACATTTTCCGTTAACCAAGTAATGCATATTAAAGTACCCGCATCTTACGTGTCTGCATGAAAATGGTAGTCTATATGTACCTAGTTCTATAAGAAAGAGGTACGATTTCATTTGTCTATATTATTTTTGAAGGATTTGTCGCGGTCTCACAGGGATATCCTATGTATACCTGGTTCCCTGGCAAGTCAGGCAAATGTGACGATACACCTTACTGTTTTAGTTGGATCGGTAGTCCGATGAGTTGATACTCCAGTGAGCTTTTACACATAAGAAAAGAAAAGTCCCATTTGTCACTACAAAATATTGGAGAAACTGATTGACTGGCGTGAAAAGCTATAATGAAACGTAGGACACTAGGTTAATTAAAAACTTTCACTTTAAGGAATAAGCATATACATACCATTGTATATTGAATAAATAGTAGCTATAGTATTTAAGCACGCACTTGATTTCTCTTTGTAAAAAGTTTTTCTACTCCTCGAGTATCGTATAGAGCCTTCAGGGCCTTAATAAACCTTGGTTAAAACCGCAGATTACCTAAATAGTTTGGACTAATACTCAAATTTTCGGCTCAACTTATAATTTTCGGCAAAATATTGTAAAAGATCGGGATTTCAAATATTTTGCCGAAAACTATAATGTTTTATAAACATTCGGTAGTTTGGAGAAATTTTAGAACTGTCATTATACTCATTATATATGTTCCACTGGCACAGTCTTAAAATATTATGAGAGTAACTTACATTGACAAAGCACATAATGTATACGAAAGATTTATATTACCTTTGTTCTGTAAGTGACATTAATGAGTTACAGACTTATGTAGAGACTTTTGAATTGGCACTTCGCGAAGAACAGCCAGAGTCCGGTCCGGTCAGTTTGCTTCAGTTTTGTATAGTGGTCTCTCCGTCGCACGGCATATCTGTCTCGCTTGATATCGTTTTAGAGAAGTTAAACTGAAACTATTCAAGCTGTCGTCTGTCCAATGTTACGAAGCAAGCCAATCCTGACTGGAGTCTTAGTCTTACTCCAATATCCTAAATTAAACACTTAGTATTATACATAATATTATAGACCCTACCATTCAGTAACCATTAACTTTGATTACCTTTTATAAATTTTGTTTTGACGTCTGCTCAGATTGCTTCGTCTTTTATTAATTTGTTATTGTTATTTTTTTTACCCCTGCCGTAATGACGATTGTATTGCCGAGGCTGTCTAGCAAAAACCTCATTAATTAATATGCCACTTTTTATTAAGAAGCTAATTAGTCATTTTGTTATTAGCTTCTCAACAAAAAGTTGGGTAAGCAACCAAGTTTATTATTGATCTTTCATTTTAACCTGCTATCTATGCCTACCTACCTATGCAGTACAATACAAATTAATGCACCTACGTATAAAGTAACAGTTATTTGTAATGCCTACTTAATCTTTGCCAATGGTAAAACCACGTAGATATATTAGGGCCTTCCGGTCTGATCTCCTAAACAGGTCACTTACAAATATCAAACACTTTTGAAATGCTGGTCTTCCCTGTATGTGTTACCATTCGCTTCAGGTGACTCATGGGTCTAAGTATCGATGGTACAGTTAAAGAAAAGTGTTGTTAAGAGCTTTAACTCGTAACGTCGTTTTTCAACGTGCTAACCGTACGAGGGTACATGGACTGTAATAAATATTGATTTTATATTTAGAATTAAGAGAACAAATCTACCTCATTTTAATTTACTTAAGCTCTATGGATAGAGTATTATAAAAATTAGTTAAGTATTACGGAAAATTAATATAATAATGTTTGTATTCAATTTACATGTCGGTTAATAAAATATAGTTAGTTGCAACAAGGGCTTATAGGTACTTTAAGCCTAAGCCAAGGGCCAGTATAGACACAAGAAATCGCAAATTAAACGATTGAAACTGAGTACTTACCTGTACTAGGTAATTTCTACATCCAGGCTAAAACGTGAATACGGGAAAACCTCAGACGTCAGCGCATTGAATCATACATAATTTTTACACATTTAAATAGGTGTATAAGATATGACGGCGCGATAAATTAGGTCAGGATTATAAAATATAAACCATGTCAGTAACGCGTCTGTCTGCGTGCGAACCAACTGCGCATTTTTGCACGCACCTTCACGTCATCGAGGAGGGCTTCCAACAACGATTGTATGCAAACCAAATCATTTATCTAACCAATGTTTAATATGCAGTGACGCTTCCAATGCGGTATCGATATTCGATATTGTTCGCAATGCCAGAAGCGACTTAAGGCTGTACATACGCTGACGAGTTAAGCTGGGTATGGACTAATACATACTTAAAAATAGTCTTGACATCCGCTTTTTTGCGGCAAGCTTCCCCAAGTCTTCCCCACAAGATAGTGTGACGCACGCACTACGTACAGTTGGATAGAAAAGTGGTACAATGACGTTCGAAGATTAGGTACTACTACCAACGCTACATATCAGATCAGAACAAGTTTATAAATCATATTTAGTTTTAAAAAATATAACCAGATATTTTATTTCTGATATTTGGGTTTTAACTAGGTACAATGACGTGTGAGGAAAAAACAATATCATAACTTCTCTAAGACGATCATAAAATAATGAAATTGGAAGTCGAAAACCAAAATATGTATTACAAATAAAATCATTAGAAAAAACGCGGTAGCCTGGTGGTATGGGTAATGGACTGCTGAGACGAGGTCTCGGGTTCGATCCCAGGTTTTACCATGGCACGCACCAATGACTTTAGATGCTTTTCGAAGTTATGTGTGTATTTATTGCAGGTTTATAAGTGCCCGGTTAGTGGCAATTGGCTCGCCTCTCGCGAAATGTGGGTGCTAGCACCTCTGCCTACCCCTTCGGGTATATAGGCGTGAGTTTATGTTATGTTAGAAACATTAGGCTCGGTTCATACTGAAATGTCAGCAGTTGGCGGCAAGCAGTTTCAAATGTTCGTAGCATTTTAAACTTTACGCGTACTAATTTAAAATATAGTCTCACATGTGCTGTAGTACAGCAGCCCTCGGCACCGTGAGCTGTCACAACCACTCTCGATCCGTCAGAGGCGTTTGCGTTGCTTCTCACAGTGCCGCAGGTGGTCACACAATTCCTGTGTCCTTTTCTTTGCAGATTGTATTGTGTTTTGTCTGCTTACTAATATACCTAAGTTCAATTATTATTATTGTATTACATAGCGTAGGTATGTCCGCAGTTCTGCCCGCGTGGATGTTGATAATCGCAACTTTTGATCATATCTCCCATATCTACACAATTCAAATTAAAATTTAAAGACCCTTGAAATAAAAAAAACCGTTTTTATAAGTTGGTCATACTTCCTATAGGTTACCTACTTTATTTTAGCGACGGCGACGTTCGAAAGTTTATAAAAATCCCGCTAACCTTTTTACTAAAAAATAAATATTATTATTATTAAATAGTATACACAGCCCGTTTTATTAACAAACGAATATGCTTGCAGCTCGTATCCCAAGTAATTTGTTTGTTGTTTGCTGACCTAGGACATTTCGTTAACTTAGAATTGGGTATTTTCTTGTAATTATATTTTAATTACAAGAAAATAGCCATTATTATTTAACTAAGCTCATTAAATAAAGAGTAGTATTTTAAATCATCCACCCAACCTATAATAGTAAATGATTTGACTATTAAATATTATGACGTCAGAATAAATTATTTTTCAACACACTTGCTCATAAAGTGGCTCTAATGTCTCCGCAATTAGGCATCTAATGGCACCTATAACCAAACTGTGACTTTTCCTAGCTACAATTCACTAGTGAGTTATAGCTTTTTAATTTAATTGGTTGAGTTACTTTGTTCTTAAAAAAGTTTCAATTTAAAGAATTGTGTTCAAAATAGTACAAATAAATTAATAGCTCATTTCATGCAACTTGCTATGCTTTCAAGTGGTATGTGTTTAATAAACAAAACTATGCCATCAAAAACAGTTCATTACATTTTACCAACTGCATATTTACTAATTGTTTCTCTAAATAAACTTTTATCAATGTAGGTACTTATTATATAATAGTATTTAATGAAACTATTGCATAATAAGGGTTCTTAATCCAAATGACGTGCATTTTCATGCACTTTTTATCTAATCTCATGAAATAGTTAACATAATTTGCGTAAAATTACAAAGTTATTTTTAGCGCCAAAATCGACCACAGACTTCCTATGTAGAAAAAAAAGCATTGACACCTCCTTGAGTTCAGTTGAAGCGGAATCGAAATGGAAAAATAGTTTATGTAATTTTTTAAAATGTATTTTAAGACTATGTGCGTAAACAATGTCATAAAAGGTGTTTTTAATTTTTAATGTTTACATTCAGTATGAGTGTAGATTGATTTGTTAGTATTATTTTATTCGCAAGTGTGTTGAGAAACGTCGTATGATACACATGTGTTGATGATTACCGTCTTCGGTTCTCTTAAGACCCTCGCCTGTCGGTTCGAGTCTCAATATCGTCTCAGCTGTAATCACTAACTTTACACACTCTCGTACCATAATATACTATTATACAGTTCCCATCCAACTTATCAATTTGCCGTTTAGTAAAAAGTCACTAATTTGACTAGTGAGTTCTTTAGCTTAGAAGCAAAACAGTTACAAAATAGTCGCAATGGTAACTACCTATCAACTAATGAGATTGTTCCACTTGAAACACATCTTAAATATGTTATCTAGTAGGTACACACTTAGATGTGTGATGTAATCTTATCTGCACTGTGACAATACGTGAAGACTTGAACGCAAAAGGTATATTTCCATATATTTAGCATTTTATGTCGAATGACTTACGTCATCATTCGATGTTATTGTCATGCGACTACTTACTTTATTTATTATAAAGCGGGTACTTTGTAGGTTGTTGGCTAATCATTGCTGTTCTGAATTCTCTAGCAATGACATGTCATTGCATAAAAATATCATAAATTGACATTGTAAATTGTATAAAGTCGCCACATTACAAGCATGATATCTTTAAAACGACGGAATGGAGTCACCAGAAATGATTACTAGGACCTACTGAGACCCGTGACAAAAAGTTTCCACGCGAGTGGAGCTGTAGGCAGCTATTAGTAATACATAACATTATTACTTGCAAAAAATTGACATGTTGCATTCTAAATTCAACTGAAACAATACTTAACACTCGCTAAAAACGTCGAAGTGCGAAAACTGGGAAATACCTCCGACGCCAAGAATTGTAGACCATATCTCAACACTGCTACGTTTGGAAACTACTCTCGACAAACAAGTGTTCAAACAAGTTTATAAATCAGACCTAGGTTTATACGACTACGTTAGTTGATTTTAAATATGCTATGAATGACGTGTGAGGAAAATACAACATAGCGGGCTCACATAATTGCAGAATGAAAATCTAAGAAAAAAATATTTTGAGTAATATCGTCACTATTGAATGAAATTTTAAAGCTTTTAGTTTGCTAACTATTCAAATATTTTTTATCAAATCGTAAGACGGTGGTCAAGCATTCCAAAGATTCCATTCCAAGATCACTGGTTCAAAACCCGCCTGAACTAATATAAATTCAAATCTTAATCGAATATCGTCACTATTAAGGACATTATTTTCGCACTGGACGAGATTCTGGTGCAGGGTTTTCTCTCGGGTTAGGGGGCGCAGACTGCAGCCGCTCGAGTCAAAATTAACAAAAAATGGATATTACTTCGTGTGTGTGAATTACTACTTCACTTTAGATGCAAAAGGGATTAGCGCTCGCATGATGATAGGAGTGTATGCATATGAGAAATATTTTCTGTATGAGTCACAGTGGATATAAATATATATGTACCTAATTGAATTATAATTACTTTTTAATCACCTTATAATCACATCACCTTAGAAATCGAGTCTGTACCGCAACCACAACAAACGGTTACTGATATTCTCTCTACATTTTTTTATTGAATCGTCTTTTTTTTATCTGTGGACAAACCCTACTAACAATTTCATGATGTGTTGTTTTACGAAACTATAATCCCATTTCCTAAATCGTCGCGGTCAATTATTTTCATGAACTAACAAAGAAAGATCGCACAGTTGAGTGATATGACGTGAGCATACCATTGTTTGAAATTGCCAGATGTCGTTTGATTGTCACGTTGTTAGTCTGCGATGTACAGAGTTATGTAAATATATAACGATTGTGTAAAAGCGAAAAATGTACAGAAATTTGTATAAGCGGGATTTTTATCAAGAGCAGCGTAGAATGTAACGTCTTTGCATTTATGTGCCTTAAATATTGTTGTGTCTAGCGCACGATTGAAATTTAATGTAAAGCAAAACTTATTTAGAGGTATTTAAGGTTTTAGATTATAGTAACATTGTTTTTTTTAAGCCTCTCTACAATTTGAAGAAATCCTTTAATATCATTGGACGTCAACTGAAAGTTTTCAATGTTTTTTTGGTGTGGAAACAGGTCAGGGTTAGATACAAGATTGAGTTTGCCTTAGCAAGTTCCAACGCTAAACAGAATTGAAAACCCTTCATTGCTGACTAGAATTACTTTTATCTAGACGTTTATTTGTAAAGCTATGTCAGGTTAATGGTAATAGCTTTGACCCTTCACATTGGGATCGTCGTTGACGTAGCGTAACAAACGGAACAAAATGTCACCCATTGCCATTAGAACCTGGAAGGTTACGGGCGCTTTATGGTTTCATTTTACATACATACGTACATATAATCACGCCTTTATCCCCGGAGGGTTAGGCAAAGGTGAATTAACACCCACATTTCACCATCATTGTATTCGGGAGTGAGCCTATTGCCGTATTCCGGGCACTATTATTGACTCGAGCCATGCATCTGAGGCTGAGTCTGGGCTGTATACATAAATGTCTGATGTTAAACAGCCCTATCCCTTAGTCGCCTTGTACGACACCGCATGGGAAGAGATGGGGTGGTCCAAATTCTACTCTGCCGGAAACCACGCGGCCGTTCATTTTACAATAATTGCTTGCAAGAATATTTTCTTTCATAAAAAATATTTTAAATAAATCTTAACTAATTATGATCATATCTGTTCGGGCTTCGGGTGTAGGGGGCATCTTAGAGACTCCTGCTAATTCACCTGCATGCCCGTATACCTCTCAATTGACACACCTACATACATACTGACATACTGTTATCATGTATTAACTTGCACAGATATATATTCATATGCTACACCTCCAGAAGAATGTACCAATTCCACTGATTCTAAACTAAATGATTATTTCTCTCTTAAATTGGTAGTACAATTTATTTTCTTGAACGGACTCAGTATAAGTATATGATAAATAAATAATAATAATAATAAATATTCCACACATTCTACACAACGCTATCTAGACCCATGTTAAGCATAGCTTAACTTGCTTGTGTTATGGAATCTAGAACATAGATACTTTTTTTTGTAAATATATACATATTATACATAGAAACACCCAGACCGATGCAAATATATATTATCATGCATACAAATATTTGCACTGAGCGGGAATCGAACCCGTGCCCCCTGCATAGCAGTCGAATGCTCTACCGCTACGCCACGGAGGTCGTCAAAAATATACATCTGCTTTTATTACGTACTGCTATTTTTTTAATTCTACGACCTTGTTCTCACTTTACCTCGTAGAACTAACTGCCTTTTAATTTAATATTGCAATTCTGTTCCATTTATATTTGGAATCGACCTTTGGAGAAGTACCTCTACATGAGAGCGTAGTTACTAAACACCACTACTGATACTACGCGGGTGAGTAAAAGTAAACTTTGTAATTTGCCT